>CM077032.1:29508456-31908456 GCA_039090855.1 Macrothele yani | reverse complement strand
GTCGCTCCTTTTGTCCATAACAAGGAGTAATATGTTTTCAAAATGCCTACCAGACACTTTATACATATCCTCCAAGCCAGCTCACGACATCTGCCTTCTTATATTAGCTGCGCGCTGTTTACCTCAAAAGTAGGAGGTGATCACAATAATGTGACTCGACTGTGTATATGTACCTCTTTTCCTGCTTCTAACGTGCATCATTGTTATATATTGTTCTGTTACAACTAGTGTCTACTTTGTATACATTTTGCACAATAAGAAACATGATATACCGTGTGGAAGAAATATTCTTCTCATAATACATGGACAGTACGTCATGATAATTAACGCAGCAATCAGACCGCTAAATTAACCGTAATTACTTTTGCGACACTCAAATATTTGGGACTTCTTTGCCGTGGGTGGCGTAACGGGTTGGATTTCCGCTCAAGAGCGATGAAATTTACAAGTTTTCTGATGTGATGGATGTTACGCGAGGAACTGTAATTACAGTCAATTCAGCGATGTCTGACTGCTGTGTTAATTATCATAAAAAAATATGATCCTCGGGTAACAAAAGGAATCGAGACAATTCTATCGTTAGCAACAAACAATATGAAGAAACGTTACATCATCTAGATCTTTGTGAAATCTTCAGTTGAAATATTCCCATTATTAAAAGAAGATCAATAGAGTCTAGGTGACCATGTGATGTTGAAATAAGCAGATGTACAGATTCAAGTAGCTGCATAATGTCAGAGGCGATATAAGTGCAACTAAGGAAGAGTTGCGCTGCCAGAGATGATATTGCTGCAGCTAAGGAAGAGTCACTTCGGGACTCATCCTTAATTGCAGCAATAAACTACATTGCTGGACTGTTAGCAATGTAAAAATATTTAGCTGGGCAGTTAAAAAAGATGAGAGCATAGGAACAGTTAGGTGTATGAGCAGAAGCATTCAGTAAGTGTCAGAACAGAAAATGAAAATCAGTATGGGAGAAAAGACACGCGAGACAAGACGAAAAAGAAGTGTGAAGATAGGCTTCTAGGGTTGGCAGTACATATTCAAGGTGCAAAGAAGTTCTACAACTCTGACATCAGAAAATTCCAAATGCGTATAAAGTAAATGGTACATCAAAGCTGTAACTGTAAGTCTTGTGTAATTCTTAGAACTACGTCTCTCCTTTCGTCGCTAAGAAAATAAAAGTTAATGCTCATTGTTCATATCCACATTTACCTAAATCTTTCTACAGGTCGACAAATAAGCAATTTCAGCAAATCCTTTGATTTCAAGAAACACAATATTTGTGTTCAACACAGAAGTGACTGGACGAGGATATTAACACCTGAAGTGATTGGACAAGGAGATTAACACCTGAAGTCCTTAAAGCTGTTAACCAACATCTTCAATAGTCACTAGAACAAAAAATATGTTTCAGTGGTGTCACAACAGATTACACTTTCTTATGATTCCGTTCGCACAGCCACGTAAATTTTGGGTCGCCTTGGACATCAAATAAAAGTAGCTCTTGAACACTTGATCGGGATAAGAAAGTTCGTTACTCTCTCTGGTTTCGGAATTTTATACAAAGAAAAATCATTTCTGACAACGTTCATTTTTACAGATTATGTCAGGACTCATTTGAGAGATCATCTCACAAAACAGGTCGGCGGTGAATTCCCATACCCGGCTTGAAGTTCCATTACATTATCCAAAGATACGTTTTTCTACAGCACTGTCATGTCCAATGTTTACTGGAACTTGATCTATAATAAAAATAGTTACTGGAACTTGCTCTACACTGAAAATCAATTGAATTAGAGATACCTGTCTTGTAACGTGTAGAACCACCTTTCACCCTGATGACGGCGGCGTTTCGTCTCGGCATGGACTCGAAAAGACACCGGAAGCGTTGGGAAGTCATACGGATCCACGACCCCTGAACAAGCTCCCACAGTTCACGAAGATTTGATAGAGGGGGTCAGAGCTTCGAACATCTCTCTCGATGGCATCCCAGATGTGCTCGATGGGATTGAGGTCAGGTGACCTAGCTGGCCAAGGAAGCGAGGTCACGTCGGTGGAGTGTTCATCCAACCATTAGGATACAATTCGGGAGCGATGGCACGGTGCATTGTCTTGTTGCAGGATGAGGTCCCCAGTGGTATGTTGAAGACGCACAAACGGAAGCAAATGGTCGTCCGGGATAACCCAGTAACGTCGACCTGTAAGGGACGATGACACACGTACCAGGGGTTCCATTTCAGTCCACGTAAACACTCCCCAGACAAGAATGCCGTCCCCACCAGCTTCAAGAGTACCCTGCTGGCAAGAAGGATCCATCGCTTCATGTGGTTTGCCCCATACTTGTATCCTGCCATCCGCATGTACTAACGTGAATCTCGACTCATCAGTCCAGGAAATATTTTCCCACATGTCTAGGGTCCAGTGGCGATGTTCCCGCGCCCATGCTAAACTTTGCACCCTGTGATGTGCGGTCAGCAGCGGTACCCTCGTGAGACGATGGCTTCTGTTTCCCATAGTGAGGAGATGGTTCTGGATGGTGTGGCTGTTTACACGTTTGTGTGCTCCAGCGTTAAATTGCCGAGTGATTTCTTTCACTGTGACCAGTCTATCCGCTGTTACAATGCGAGATAGCCGACGATGACCCCGCTCATCTACATGCTGTTGTCCACGGCAGTTGGCCCTTGCAGGGTTGGTTTTACTGGATTCGATGTACTCACGGTGCACCCGTGACAAAGTGGCTCGCGAAAATTCCAGTTGCTGCAAGACTTCCGAGATGGAGTGATTCATTCGTCGGGCCCCGACAATTTGCCCACGATCAAATGCGCTTAGATCCTTCGGCTTAGCCATACTGCGTCCGACTCTTACTGATTCCCGTCGCATCACTCCTTATATTGTCGGATCGCTGCATATGTCATTTCGTTTCCGTTTACAGAGCCGCCCACAGCGCCACATTTGCATAACGCCAGCTGTCTCTAATTCAATTGCTCTTCAGTGTATAATAAAAATGGTTACTGGAACTTGCTCTATAATAGAAAATAGTTACTGGAACTTGGTCTATAAAAAAATGGTTACTGGAACTTGCTCTAAGACAATGAACAGCAAAAACTCTGTGTTCATTGTTTTATGCAAGAAATATGCGCAAGAGGGTTTCTGTGGTGAACGGTATCTGACAGAGAAGCAAAGTTTTCAATCAAGTTTTCAGTGGCAAAGAGATTGCTGCAAATACATCGGAAAAGTAAATATACATTTGTTTCTCTGGTGGAAAAACAGTTCCTTCACAAACTTTGATAGTATATGCAAAATAAAGTATTTGCCACCAGAAACTCTATCGTACGCAGATTTTCCAAATCGGACTTTTGGAAGCAGAGACATCGAATAAATTGCAATTTGTTTTTATGCCGCCTAGCGGAAACATTATGCATTACTTCACGAAGAAACAATAGCCAAATTGTCTTCTCAATAAATGGTAAAAAAGGAAAGATTTTTTTTTCAATGGATCATTCAGGAGAGATATAAAGAAAATGTGTTTTACATTCCACAGCATTAGCATTTACACCCTTTAACGGAGAAGTTATGCATCATGAAAGGACTTGAAGGCAAGGATAATAATCGCTCTCACATTTCGAGCTTTCCAATTAAAAAATAATTATTAAAATTGGACTGCATAGATATGGTGTTCATAGACGGAGGGACGGAAGGAAAAAGCGATACTCTAAACACGTCATTTTATTTTTTACAAGAGGCGTGTTTAAAATCCGAATCTAGATTTGGGAAACATTTGCTCACCTGTACAATATGTGAGGAGTGACCATCAATGACGTAGGTATTGGCGCCTTCCTTGAGCCGGCTTACGTTAGCATTTTTCCATTTTGAATTTTTTTATGGTCTTCCTTAAGAATCTTACCCTTTTAAGAAATAGGGGTATACTTTAATTTATCTAGAAAAAAATTCCATCTTTAATTTCAAATTTCGACTGGGTTCAATCACAGTGAAATGCTTACCATCTATACAATTTATCATTACATTGTGATCATATGTTATGGATTTGTATAGCTGCTACTGCAACGGTTCATGTGTGAGTTCATATATCGTGGTTGCTGGACGATGGATGCTATGCGCTACATAGTAGCAATGCAGCTAAGTTTTCTCCCATAAGTGCAAGTTTCACAAAATATCTCTTTAATACTCTGCCCTGTTTATGCATCTCACGCTTTTAGTAATCTTAGTATACACCCAGAGAATTCTCCCATAAGTGCAAGTTTCACAAAATATCTCTTTAATACTCGGACCTGTTTATGCATCTCACGCCTTTAGTAATCTTAATGTACACAGAGAGAATTCTTCCATAAGTGCAAGTTTCACAAAAGATCTTTTAATACTCTGGCCTGTTTATGTATCTCACGGTTTTAGTAATTTTAGTGTACACCCAGAGAATTCCCCCATAAATGCAAGTTTCACAAAATATCTCTTTAATACTCTGGCCTGTTTGTGCATCTCACGCTTTCAGTAATCTTCACTCGCCCAACCGACAGTACACACACTCCGCCCAACCGATAACTGCAAGTTTCCCATAAGTGCAAGTTTCACAAAATATCTCTTTTATACTATGGCCTGTATTTACATCTCAGGCTTTTAGTAATCTTAGTGTATACACTCAGAGAATTTAGGAAGTGTAATTGGAAATGTGCTATTCATTTGAATTTTAAAACGTAGCTTCCTTTTCTTCGTCCCTTTATGCAAAGATTTCAGCACCTTTTGTGGCTAACGCCACCAGGCGATCCTCACTTTCCCTTTTACAATGCCATCTTATTAACCCAACCTTTGATTAAAATTCCACGGCAGTCGTTCATTTCAGCTCCTAGATAGCAATTAGAAATGATGCCGACTTAAATTCTTCCGCTGCTCTCTCATTAGGAGATGGAATAATCAAATAACGCCGTAAACGATCTGAGAGACTAAGTTACAGTACTTTCTACCCTGCAGAATAACCGGGCGTTAGGGAAATGAACGACATATTAATAATTAACTTTTGCTTCAGGCAACCCAGAGAGTGAAAAGAACACCCGGCAACAGGAAACGAAGGCTCATGTTAAGTACATTAAACGTCTTGTTAAGCTCCGTATCAGGTAACCTGCAGTGCTGAAACCCAAGTTCTTTAATTCACGGTAACATAACTCCGAATGAAGCATTTCTGGGCATCATGAAACCTCTTCAGAAGCTCTTCTTTGCTTCTCAGTTTCATAGATATGTGACAGAAAACAAAATACTGGTAGAAAAAAAAGTTGCGTAAGACATAGAATAGACTGGAAAAAAATAACCTTCATTGAATTAGACAGACTGAAAGAATCGGCCCTAATTTCGTGAAATAAAACTCTACTACCAAAATTTCAATTTGAAGAAAGAATTTAAAATAAAAAAACATTTTGTAAAACTGAAAAACAAAAAAGTAGAATTATCAACTTAAAAAATGCTCTAATGAAGGAACAGCAAAAAAAAAAAAAATCCTTAAAAGTACAATGGAAGAGATTGTGTAAAATTGAACAGAATGTAGAAAAACACAAGCAACGCATATAAAGCAGATCTTGAAACCTCACGTAGCTCAGTTTGGAAAATGAAAAGAAAGTGCACTAAACTTTGGTAATGACTATAGTGAAGTTGAAACACGTAACAGTTTCTCGGTACTACAACGAGATTGTCGTCAAAGTAATGCCTTTTTCGCAAATAACTCATGCAATTCTGAAAGGATCTGTATAAATCTAAATTTACTTTTTAAGTAAATGTAAACCTTTCTGTGTTTAGAAAGGGATAGATGTTTGCAAGGGATAGATGTTTGCCTAAAATAAAAAAAATATGGAAGATTCCAAACCGATGGAGAGGTCGAAAATTGTTTATGGAAACGCGACAATTCTGACGTATATCTCACTTGTCGAAACGGTAAGTTGCAGTGATAAGCCTGCGTCGGTGTAGTTAAATCGGTAAACTATTTGACTCTGGAGAAGGAAGACGTGGATACGAATCACCACCTACATAAAAGGGGAAGTTTACGCCAAATGAATCTCCTGGACTTGGGGTTTGAGAAATACATGCGATGTTCTTCTTTATATAGAATTAATAAAAATTCCAAACGCGGGCTAGAAAAGTGTGGGATGCTTCTTATACAAGCCGTCTGGAATTAATCGTAATTCCTTGTTCTACAGAGTGTTCCTCCGAGGATGGTGAGTCGGCTGACCCGAAATAACCTGAGATTTCCTGCACCCGCCTTTCTCGAGGGGAATTATGTGATGTACTTACGTCATAGGTGACCGCACATGCCAAGACGGCTAGTTGCAACGATAAGCCTTCACCGGTGTAGTTCAGGTGGTGTAATATCCGACTCCGTAGAAGGAAGATGTAGATTTGAGTTCCAACACCGATAAATTTGGATTTTTACGCTATGCAATCGACGTCAGCAATGTCAGAAGATGGATGAAGAGGATTGAAGCAGCAGAACGTAGTGACCTACAAACAACGGAGCGACTACAGTCATCAACAAGAACAAAAGCAAATTGAAGAACTCATTCGAGGTGATCAACTTGTGACCATTCGGAAAATCTGCGATGTACTGCATTGTATTTATCACAGTGCTGTGGAAACAGTGATCCTTCATCTTGGAATCGGAAAGTGAATACAAAGTTGTTCCACGCCAATTAACCCAGGATCATAGAGACCAAAAGCTCCAAGTATATCTGTTGAGGATGTTTGAGGTGAAACAGGACTCTTTTCTTTACATTGTAGATACTGGAGATGAAACTTGAGCATTATATTTGATGATCCAGAGACAAAAGCGCTGTCTATGGAATGCCGAATCAAGTGCACGTTAAGGCTAGGAATTTTAAGCGATCAGCAAACATAAAGTGATGAAGGAAAACTGGAATGTTAGAAGCATCATTTTTGCTGATTTTCTTGAAAACGATGGCACTGTCAAAAGTTCTCATTGTATTAAGACACTAAAGGTCGAGAGTAATGGAATACGGGATAACGCCATACAATACAAATTTTGAAGATGTGAATCCGTTTTTTGGTGTAAATATGACATATATGTTAAGTCAGATAATATTTCAAGTTTTCGGATAATTTTTCAAGTTATAGGATATTATCAGACTTACCATTCATGTCATTTGGACACCACAAAACGGAA
This sequence comes from Macrothele yani, assembly GCA_039090855.1. NCBI lineage: Eukaryota > Metazoa > Arthropoda > Arachnida > Araneae > Macrothelidae > Macrothele > Macrothele yani. The sequence goes on along the minus strand of CM077032.1, from coordinate 31,901,276 downwards.
TCTCATCTTCAAAATTTGTCGAAAGTGAAGCTATCCACAAAGAGAGACCAGACATGCCTCTTTGTTCTGTCTGTCTAACCCAAGATAATGTCAGGCTTCACACTGTACTTTGAACATCTCCGTATATTCTTGTCTTGTGACACTTATACACTGAGTGGCCACTTTATAACGACCACCTCCTCAGTACTTCCTTCGCCAACCTTTTGCGTCGATTCTTCGTGGCATGAACTCCACGAGATGTTGATAGTTGGTTTGTAGAATCTGAGACCAAGCTTGATGAATAGCACTTTCCACGAGTGTGAGATTGCAATGTTATGGATCCAGCTGTCTGATGGCTCGTTCAACTTCATCCCACAAATTCTCAATGGGGTTGAAATCTGGAGATTGTGGGGGCCACCTAAGCAAAGTAAACTCACTGGCATGTTCCTGAAACCATTCCTGTACAATACGAGCACTATGTCAGGATGCATTATCTTGTTGAAAGTAGCCATCGCCATTTGGATAAACCATCCACATGACAGGATGCACTTTGACCGCAACGATATACAGATATGATGTGCCAGTCAGATACGAAATAAAGGGCCCAAAACATGAAAGGAAAACATACCCCAAACCATAACGTTGCCTCCACCAGCTTGAAGGGTTGTAGCAATGCATTTGGGGTCCATGCTTTTGTGCTTTTTTTTTGGAAGCTTTAAATATATATCAGAAGTCGTCGCAACTTGTTAATGACATGGCATCATTGCCATTTCTATCAAAAGCGCGTGGAAGCATCAAACCAAAACTCGTGACTGTAAACACTATTTATGATGTCATATACAATTTGAATATTTACGTGCCATTCGTCCTGATGAAGCTAGGTCAATACCCAGCGAAACCATAATCGGCTTGAGAAAAAAATAATTGTAACACACTACGTTGTATTAACTTAATATACATGGTGCATAGGAAAGTCCCTTTAGCCTGAAGTAACTTGCGAACGGAGAGAGGAACAGTTATGCAAGTCAGATAACGGTATAGTAAAGCGACTACGTCCGATTGAATGCAACCGATATCACCGCCTCTAGTGGCGAAATGCGGAAGTTAGCCCTTGCAAATCGAAAACGAAAAGAGAGAGAGCAAAATTTCAAATTACAAAGTTGTATAGCATCAATTAATTAGTACAAAACGACATTTGTTTCACACGGATAAGATAATTTGTAGCCTATATACCCTACAATGTCCAAAATCGATGCCCGACGATTCGAATCTGCATATTCACATTTCGCAAATGTAGCCGTATGCAAATGCAGATTGTGACGTTGTATCGTTCCTACGATATAAAAACCAGTAGCAGGATGTACCCTGATCAGAAGTTTAGGTCTACGTACGCTGTGTGAGAATGGCGAGCTTGGATTTCTGGGGTTACTTAAAAAATCAGGTGTATGCAACAGCGCCTACAAGTCTGCTGGATGGATCTACGTCGTCGTGTTACAGATGCTTGCAATAGTGGGACACCTTTCATGCTGAGGAATGTGCATGCAGAGTTACTTTCACGAATACAAATGTGTATCGTGGGCAATGGCGAACTCTTCGAACATACTCGACATTAACTTTTTATCACTGTACGCCAGTTAGCTTTTTTTGTTTTGTCTGACGTCATCAAACTGTATTGACATAAGTACGCATTTATGCAATAAATTGTGTGTATTTGCTGATACCTATGCCTGTTCCTTTCAAACGTTCACACAAAAGGTCGCGCATCGATTTCGGACATTTTAGGGTTTTTAGGCGACAATTTATCTTATCCGTGTGAATGAAATGTCGTTTTGTACTAATTACTTGATGCTCTACAGCTTTGTAATTGGAAACTTTGCTCTGTTCTTTTCGTTTTCGATTTGCAATGGCTAACTTCCGCATTTGCCACTAGGGGCGCTGCTATTAGTTGCATTCGATGGGGCGTAGTCGCTTTATTATACCGTTATCTCACTTGCATAACTGTACCTCTCTCCGTTCGCAAGTTATTCCAGGCTAAAGGCACTTTCCTATTCACCCTGTATATCTCCGTATATTTTCAAAATGGGATGCCGATCCGGTGGCACAGTGGTTTTAAGCGCTGACTTCTTACTATTCGCCCGTGAATAGATCTGGGTTCGAATCCTAGTGAGACATGGACGTTGAGTTTGTTTTACATCACTGGCTGTCTCCCTTCCCTAGAACCAGATGCCTTAAATAAGGGACGAGCGATGGCTTATAGACCAGCGAGTTATTCACGATTCTTGTTAGACAAACAAAAAATAAGGGTTGAAATGTAATCCAATTCCAGCATACATCACTTATTTGGCGCCACTTGATTTTCACTTGTTTGGTTCCATGAAGCACAGTATCCGTGCGCAAAGTTTTGAGACAGGCTGTGAAATCATGGACTACACAACACTCCGCATAATTTCTCCAAACTGGTTACACATATTTGGTGAAATGGTGGCGTAAATGCTTGATTTCATCCTGGGAGTATTTTGAATAGCATTATTACATCAACCAGATTTCAATACATTCTTATTTCAAATTTCATTAAAATATTTCAACTGATAGAGGTGAATTTTTACCTACAATTTTCAAGTGTCAACAGTTGTGAGCTTTTGTTCATGTTCAGTTAACCTTTAAGCGGCTGATGGTTTTTTTATTGTTGGGAGTTTATCAACCGCCGGGAGCAACGCGATGTGGATTTTAATCAGTCGCCCGTCCCTAATTTAGGGAATCTGGTTCCAGGTCAGGGAGAGATCCAGTACCGTAAGATAAGCAAAATACTCATGTCTCGCTGGGATTTGAAACCGGACCCATCTCGGCCGATTAATCAGAAGCCAGAGCCTATACTACTGTGCCACCGAGACGGTTTATCCTTTCTTCCATGACCGATGGCATAATGGCGAAGGGCTAGTCCCGTTGACAAGGACATCATGCCAGTGGACTGAAACAAGCTGCTCAAATTTCTTCTCTCTCCTGTCTTAGGTTCTCCGCTATAGCCTTTTTAGCAGGTAATCCATCGAAACAGATTAGTGGCATCCTCCTATATCACCACTTTGAATAACAAAGCTAAGGAGGAAAGTAACGCTTTCTGATGCGCAGGTTCATTCATTCATTCAATCCGCGTTCGGCCCATTTCTTAGACAACGAATATATTTCGTCCTGATTTCAGTCCACTTTGTTAACCCCTAGTTAATTAATTGGAGCCGGTTAAAGATTTAATAAAAATAATCTTGACGACTGTTCTCAAAATTAGTTGAAAGTTATATAACGCTCGATCAGAAGGTTTTGTGTCTTTTGTTACCAACCAAATACGCGTCACTTAAATTAGTTTTCAAATAATAACTAGGAAGTTATTAGAGCCAACACATTCAACAAACTCAATTCTGCGGAATGTCACAAATCAGCATTAGTTGTTTTGTTTTTATTTTTAAGCAATAAATTATTTAACTATGTAATCGACAACAGATAAAAATTGAGATTATAAAGAGACGAATACCGTGGAAAATTTTCAACTTCTCCTTTGTATTCTGCTACAAATGTTAGGGATATGGTAAAAACATTTTTAAGGATATTGCTGTTTCAAAGCCAAAACGTGGTGATACGCAAATTTAGCGACCACTGGAGATCGGTTATCAGCATTGGTGGCTATGTCATATCTAAATCAGCATTGTGACAACACAGCAGGCGGTGTGCAAGCTCCGATGAAAGTACCCTGCGAGAAATGAAAAATGGATCATTTCACCGCTTGGGCTTGAAATCTGCTGGATATGCACTATATTGAAAAAACTCACGGAACACGTAAAAGAGAAGCACAACAGATCATTTATTGACATAAATACACTGCCGGACAATTGCTAAGGACGGATGACAATAGCAACGATAGCAACCATAAAATGGAAGGCAGGAAAATGTGGAAATTAGCATAAGTGCGGGATACAGTAAGACGTGTTGTGCGTATGCAAATTTTGGATTGCCGAACTTGTTCGTGACGTCATAGCGCTGATAAGAGATATAAAGGATTTGACGCGTATTGACCGTTGTTGTTCAAACGCAAAGTTGAAAGGGAAAGAATCAATTGACGAACTTGCAATTTTCAGTATGTCTTCCCGACATCACCTAGATGATTTTACGCGTGGCCGTATTATTGGCAAGATTGAAGAAGGGCGAAAAATAACAGATGTTGCCAGGAAGTTCGACGTCAGCCACAGTGTTGTTTCAAGGCTTTGGAAATCATTTCAAACAAATGGAGAGTGTAGCAAACGTCACGGGGGAGGTCGTGTTCGCAGTACGACACCTGCAGAAGATCGGTACATAGTGCTATCAACAAAAAGACACCAGCGCAGCACAGCTAGTGAGGTAGCAAATCAGTTTATGGCTGCTACTGGCAAGCGGATCTCCCGAAAAACTGTCGCCAGACGTTTGCATGAAGGAGGACTGTACGCCCGCCGTCCTGTTGTGTGCATCCCATTGTCCAGACGTCACCGTACCGCCCGTTTGCAATGGTGCCATCAACATCGCAATTGGACTGATAATGACTGGTCTGCTGTCCTCTTCTCAAATGAGAGTAGATACAGTCTATCGTCTGATTGTCGACGACAACTGATCTGGCGTGATAGTGGTACTGCATATTGTCCAGCAAACATACAGGAAAGGGACCGATATCCGACATGTAGTGTCATGGTATCGGCTGGCATCATGATCAATGGCCGTACGTCCCTCTATGTGCTTCCAACTGGGACTATGACTGGCCAACGATACATTAATGATGTTCTGCTACCTCATGTTCGCATGTTCCGTGGTGCTGTCGGTGATAGATTCATTTTCATGGACGACAACGCAACATGTCATCGAACAGTCGCTGTCCATTAGTGTCTTGAGAGCGAGGATATTCAACGCCTCGTATGGCCAGCACGTTCTCCAGATCTGAATCCCATTGAAAATGTGTGGGATGCTTTGGGGAGGAGTCTTGCTGGTTGCCAATGCCCTCCAATAAACAAGGACACCCTCATCCGTGCACTGATAGAGGAATGGGATAAATTACCCCAACAGCTGCTTGATAATGTTGTGCAAAGCATGACACGACGTGTGGAATCTTGCATCGCCCTCCATGGTGGCCATATCCCGTATTGACATCTTACGCCGGAACGCCTGCGGACGGTAATTGCATTTTTTTCACGTTTACGTATTCTGCACAAAATGGCCTGTTTGTCCCTTGAACACGTTCCAAAGCCTTCTGGATTTCAGAGCACAATAAATTGTCTTTCTTGTAATGTCCTGGCATTCTGACATTATTTTATTTCACTTGGCATCCAACCACACTTACTTTTTTATGCGCTATATAGCCGTTTACGATCCGTCCTTAGCAATTGTCCAGCAGTGTAGTACGGTGTCCGTCTACCTTTGGTCTTAAGGCATGCACTGACCCGTCGAAACATGCTTTCGACAAGGTTTTAGAACACAGCGATAAGTATGCGCTTCCATTCAGTACATAATACTGCCTCTAACTGTTGCTTAGTAGTAGGTCATGGTTCCAAACTTTTATGCGGCCCTTTGTTTCAACCCATAGGTGCTCTTTGGGGTTAGGATCAGGGATTTGCGCTTTCAAGTTCACTTACGATACGGAATTATCGTCAAACCACGCCGTAACAGGCCTTGCTTTATGGCTCAGTACATTATTCTGCTAGTACCAACAAGGCTCGTCTCCATAGTATTGCCATAAAGTTGGTAGGGCATAATTTTCCAGAATATCGAGGTAGACGTGATGGTTACCAGGTTTGTCCACGATAACCAATGGACCGGGATATACCACGAAAAACACCCACACACGAGTACACTGCCAGCTGCAAACTTGAACGTAAGAACAGTACACTGGGGTAAAAGCGTTCCCCTGGCTGCAACCATGACCACACACGGCTACCAGACTGATGGATCGTGTACGTGGATTCATCAGCCCATAGAACCCATTCCGATTGATCTACGGTCCACGATAAATGTTCTTTACACCATGCTGAATTACGAGCAGCATTCCGAGTGGAGATGAAAGGCTTATGAGCAGCCGCACGACCACGGTAACCCATCGAATGAAGTTCTTTGCGAATGGTTCGTGTACATACCAAGGTTCCAGAATTTTTACTCACCTGTACACTGAGGTCTTGTGAAGTACTCCGTCGATTAGCTGTAACGACCCTCCTGAGTCTTCGACGTCCTTGATCACCGATTTTCTTTGGTCTGCTCTTACGTTTTGTTGCTTCAGGCATGCCATGTGTCTTCCACGTATTCAGTACATGCAAAACAGTTGACTTGGGTATGTTAAAACCCCTCTCGGTTTCTCTTATGGACAACCCCCTAATATAACACACAACAATCTTTCCTTTCTCAAAGTCAGTTCACTCTCTCCGCCACATTTTCCCTCAACCCCATAGTGCGATATGATCGCGGTCAGCTGCAGGCTTGTTTTTATACCGTTTGCAGCTGTACCGCGCATTTTAACAACACAGCGGATCCGTTCATTTGCTTTTGGAGGAGTGTCCGGTGACTTCTGTTAATATAGCGTATTTTTGAGTTCAGTGTGGGATTAATCTGAAATTATATCCAGACGACGTTTAAACATTGACAGCAGAAACAGGACTGTTGAAATATTAAAGGCTGGTGTACGGCAGATCGATGAGACGATTCTTTAGGAGTTTCGCTAAATGTAGTAAGTCGGCTACACACAAGATTTCCACGACATGGAAATGTTGCAGATCGACCAGGAGTGATCACCCGAGGATAACCACCAGGAGGTATGATCGCTACCTGAGAGTAAGTGAATGCTCGGAGAAGACCTAGTATCTAGTAGAACCATTAGCCAAGTCCGGGAATCACTTCCAGATTCTTCTGGTTTCACAGCATGTGCGCAAACGGTACGAAACCGTTTTCATGAGTACAGACTCAGAACATGGAGGTCACTGAGATGCATAGCATTGACATCAGCTCACCGTTTTCAAAGATGTACCTGGTTCCAACAGCACATGTCATAGAATGCAGAGTGGGATTCTATGAGCAAGGAGGCCGCTGAGATGCATAGCATTGACATCAGCTCACCGTTTTCAAAGATGTACCTGGTTCCAACAGCACATGTCATAGAATGCAGAGTGGGATTCTATGAGCAAGGAGGCCGCTGAGATGCATAGCATTGACATCAGCTCACCGTTTTCAAAGATGTACCTGGTTCCAACAGCACATGTCATAGAATGCAGAGTGGGATTCTTTGAGCAAGGAGGCCGCTGAGATGCATAGCAATGACATCAGCTCACCGTTTTCAAAGATGTACCTGGTTCCAACAGCACATGTCATAGAATGCAGAGTGGGATTCTATGAGCAAGGAGGCCGCTGAGATGCATAGCAATGACATCAGCTCACCGTTTTCAAAGATGTACCTGGTTCCAACAGCACATGTCATAGAATGCAGAGTGGGATTCTATGAGCAAGGAGGCCGCTGAGATGCATAGCATTGACATCAGGTCACCGTTTTCAAAGATGTACCTGGTTCCAACAGCACATGTCATAGAATGCAGAGTGGGATTCTATGAGCAAGGAGGCCGCTGAGATGCATAGCATTGACATCAGCTTACCGTCGTGAAAGATGTATCTGGGTCCAACAGCATATGGCATAGAATACAGAGTGGTATTCTATGACCCTATAGTGGTATTCTCTGACTCTAGAGTGGTAATCTATGAGCATGAAGGTCGCTTAGATACGTAGCATTGACATCAGCTCACCATCGTTAAAGATGGGCTAGGGTCCAACAGCACATGCCATAGAATACAGAGTGGTATTCTATGAGACTTGAGTGGCAATCTATGAGCGGCGCTGAGATGCATAACATTGACATCAGCTTACCGTAGTCAGAGATGTACCTGGGTCCAACTGCACATGTCATAGAATATAAAGTGGTACTCAATGACTCTACATGGGTATTCTATGACTCTAGAGGGGTGTTCTATGAGCAAGTAAGCAGCTGAGATGCCTAGCTTTGACATCAGCTCACGTCGTTAAAGATGTACCTGGGTCCAACAGCACATGTCATAGAATACAGCGTGGTACTATATACTTTTCACAGACGAATTCCGTTTCGCTCTTTATCTTACTATTCCACGCGCATGCATGTGGAAGAGATCCAGCACTCGAATGCAACCACACTATGAGCAGTCGGTCCATTCTTACCCGCGGCAATCAGTTCTGGTCTAGGAAGGAGTGTGTTTAATTGGCAGTACTTTCTTGTATGTTTGTCAAGGCAACATGAATGCCTTAGTGAACCGTAACGAGATCATTGTGCCCATTGTGAAATTGTTTCACGCTGCTATTAAGCATGCATTCCGTTCTCTGGATGACAATGCAACAAGTCACCGTGCCTTCGGAGTGTTTCAGGAGCAGGAAAGCCATGGGGTTGAATCGTTACATCTGCGTCCAAGGTGTCCTGACCTTGAGCCTATTGAGAACATTTGGGATTCTGTACAACGGAGTCTGGATAACCACCTTCCATACCAAAGTACACTAGCAGAACTCTGTAACGTGTTTCCTCTTATGCGGTACCAGCTTCCCCAGACACTCATCAATAATGTCATTGCAAGTATGTATGGTTGGTATCAAGACGCTCTTCGACACAAAGGTGGTGTTACCGGGTACTGAAATTCAGAGGAATGGACATTCTTCGAATTTGCCATTGCAGTGCTACTTTCTTGTGTGCAAAAACTGCACAACAAATTGATTTTGTAAGCCCACTCTTTGTAGTTTGTGTTGCGTAGCCACCCATATAATATACACTGTATTGAAAAATGTCACTGGATACCCCTTGAAAAGCAAATGAACGGATCCGCTGCATTATTAGGATGCGTGGTACAACTGCAAATAGTATAAAACTAAGCCTGCAGCTGACCGCGATAATATCGCACTGTGAGGCTGAATGAAAATGTCGCGGCGGGAGAGAACTGACTTTAAGAAAAGAAAGATTGTTGGGTGTTATATTAGTGGGTTGTCCATTAGAGAAACCGAGAGGGGTTTAAACATACCTAAGTCAGATGTTTTGGATGTACTGAATAAGTGGAAGACACATGGCGTGCTTAAAGGAGCAGAACCTACCGGGAGACCAAAGAAAATCAGTGATAGAGGACGTCGAAGCTTCAGAAGAGTCGTTACAGCTAATCGACGGAGTACTGCGCAAGACCTCAGTGTACAGGTGAGTAAAAATGCTGTAACCTTGGTATGTACACGAACAATTCGCAGAGAACTTAATTCCTTGGGTTATCGTGATCGTGCGGCTGCTCATAAGCCCTTCATCTCCACTCGAAATGCTACTCGTCGTTTAACATGGTGTAAAGAACATCTATCGTGGACCGTAGATCAATGGAAACGGGTCCTGTGTACTGATGAATCCAGATACACGATCCATCAGTCTGATGGCCGTGTGTGGGTATGGCGGCAGCCGAGAGAAAGCTATTTACCATAGTGTATTGTTCCTACGGTCAAGTTTGGAGCTGGCAGTGCAATCGTGTGGGGGTGCTTCTCGCAGTATGGTCCCAGCCCATTGGTTATCGTGGACAAACCTGTTAACTAGCACGTCTACCTCGATATTCTGGACAATTATGCCCTTCCAACTCTGTGGCAATACTATGGAACCGAGCCTTGTTGGTACCAGCAGGATAACGCACCGAGCCGTAAAGCAAGGACTGTTACGGGGTGGTTTGTCCATAATTCCTTATCGTATGTGGAATGGCCAGCACAGAGCTGTTATCTTTATTTCATAGAGCACCTATGAGATGAATTAGAACGCCACATAAGAAGTTTGGAACCAAGGCCCACTACTAAGCAACAGTTAGCTGCAGCATTATGTACTGAATGGAAGTGTGTACCTATAGCTGTGTTCCAAAACCTTGTCGAAAGCATGTCTCGAAGGGTTAGTGCATGCATTAAGGCCAAAGGTGGTTTCAAAATATCTTTATTCAAGGTAGAAATCAGGAGACGAACTAATAAGGACGTCTAAATACAAATAAAATACGATCAAAGATCGTTAAACTACTAAAACCTATATAAAAATATACAGCATAGTGCACAAGTTGAAAAATGGAGCAAAATTACAGCTCGTGATAAATGAACAGCAACAAGCATGTCTGGGCATTGAGGAAGGATTTTAACAAAAAAACTTATTGCTCATAAGTGCATTGCTGTGCGATTAACAAACTTGTTCAAGAAAATTGAGAGCTTCAGGAGACAACATTTCTCTTGAAAAAAAAAAAAAAAAAAAAAAAAAAAATACAATAATACTCTCCCGACGCTGAGTAACTGCAACAGAATACTCTAGCCGAAGTCGAGATGTCAGACGGTCGCGGAAATGGCATAATAATGCCGTAGAAGCTTCATGCACAGTCAGAGGAGTAGTCAAATATCTGCAGCGTTGATGAAACACGTAGATTACATGCTTCGCTAAAATAAAAATATAGGCACAGACTGATGGGAGCTTGACTGGGGGATGGTTCTGTAGCAGAAGATTCCGATATGCATCAAATGTAAGATCTGCTGTAATGGAACATTGGGCGATAGTAAATGCCAAGTTCAGCATTGGGAGTAATATAACACAGTGTTGATAGACATGGGAGACATCAGCCTCCCGAGCACAGAAAGGGCAAAGAGGGGAATCGAGAAGAGACATTCGGAAAAGAACGGAGGGAACAGGAAGGCGGCGATGGAGGAAAAGCCAATGGGTATTAATTTCTAGAGGAGCAGAAAGAGGAGACAGGGCGGCTGACCACACCGTAGCAGTGGCAGCAGGGGGAACATCAGGAATGGGGAGAGGAGGAGAAGAATGGGACATAGAGAGGAACCGATAAAGAGCTGACACCGAGAGAGAAGAAATGGGATGAGCTGAGCCAGAAATAAGCAAGAAAAGAGGAAATGGGAGAGAAGCAGAAGGAACAAAGGAAAGACCTGAGTGGGAAGCAAGATGAGGAAATTGAGAAATGATAGATGAAAGAATAGAGTCGTAGATGTCACGAGAGGAGGAGAAGAGAGGGAGGGAGGCTGGCGAAAGGTCGCCAAGAAAGGTCAGGGTTAGTGAGGTCTTTAACTGTTACCACACCTGCTCGGAGCCAGGTAGGATAGGCAAAGTACGGAAGATGAGAGGGGTGAATAATCGAAGAATAAAAGAGGGGTTCAGCAAGGAGCTCAGTTGTGGAATCAGGTGGAGAACGAGAAAGAGGGAGGGAACGAAGGAAAGTTAGAGCTTCACGGTAAACAGGGGGAAGTCGAATGAGGGTGAGGGGTCGGTGGTCCATGAGTAGTAAGGAGAGAAAAGAAAAGTTAGGGTTGCTCGGGGAGGCGATGACGTCCCTAGCTAAAACGGCATCTGGTACTGGCGACGAGAAGAGACGGAGAAAAGTAGTGACTCTGACGGCCTTGTAGTACTCCTGTGTATCAAGGAGTCCGATGCCGCCGTGATCCGGAGGGAGGCAAAGCTTTGTGACACTGACCCAGTGGTGGCAGGTCCAAATCAGAGAAGTAAGACATCGGGTAATTTCATGAAGGCGGAGTTGTAGAGACTTGACACCAAGCCAAGAGTGTGTGCACAAGGAAATCAGGTAAGTTCGAGAGAGGCGAGCTCTCTGGAAGAATGATGAGCAGAACTGGGCTCTCCTCCAGGAGGCAGTTGACCTGAGCAAGCGTGGGTGAATAGCATTCCACGTGTAGAGGGGGCAGCTTGCAAGGAACCAAGATGAACTCCAAGGAAGCGCTGTGAGATGGACGACCAGCTTGCTCCCCAAGGGGTGTCTACACGATGTGCCCATGAGCCGCACCATAAACCAGTGCTTTTAGATGAGTTGAGCGCTGCACCGGAGCATGAGGCATAAGCTGCGAATAGACGTTGGAGACACGGAAACTGTGAGTCATGACGGATGCAGATGGTGACATCATCTGCGTATGCAACAGAGGTAGTGACATGATGTCTTGTGCAGGCAGAGAGTGGTGGCAGAACTGCTTTAAAAGATTGGTGTACAGAGCGGAGGAAGGGTTCAATTGCGATTGCAAAGAGTTGTCCGGAGAGTGGGCAACCCTGCCGCACTCCCCGGCGGAAGGGAATAGGCGCTGTGAGAAAGGTGGGCAGCTTGACCTGGAGAACGGCGTCTTGATAGAGTGAGAAAAGAAGAGAGACGAAGGAAGGAGGAAAACCGAAGTGAAGGAGTGTAGCCGATAGATAGGAATGTGAGATATTATCAAAAGCGGATTGTTGGTCAAGAGAGAGAAGGGCGAGGGGTTCAGAGCGAGATCGGGCAAGATGGATTAGATCATTTAGTAGATGGATGTTATGAGAAAGTGAACGGCCGGGAACTGTGTAAGTTTGATTTGGGGAGAGAATGTGAGTGAGAATGGGGTTAAGGCGTTGGGAAAGAAGTTTAGTATAAAGTTTATAATCTAGATTTAAGAGGGAGATAGGGCGCCAATTCCCCAGGTCAAGGAGATCACCTTTCTTAGGGAATAGTACAACATATGCTACTGTGAATCGCCTCGGTAGAGGGGAGTGATTGAAAGCAGCAGAAAGTGCAGAAAAGAGAAATGGTAGAAGGAGAGGTAGAAAGGTTTTATAGAAGAGGAAAGTGAGGCCGTCCGGACCCGGTGCGGCCCTAGAGTTTAAAGAAGAAAACGTAGAGGATAGTTCAGAGAACGTGGGAGGAAGGAGCAGAGAAGAGGCAAGATGGGGAGGAACTTGTGGTAGGTTAGAAAGAAGTGATGCCAAAGCTGAAGAGGATGGCGGAGGAGATTCACAGAACTTCTCTGTATAGAACTTTCGGACCTGGGAACATAGAGTGAGTGGATCATCAGACACCTCTCCAGATGCAAGGCGAAGGTGCCGAAGTGAATTCGATGCTGTTCGTGTTTTTTCCATGGATGTAAGGAAATCGTAATTGGATGCGTCTGGCGATAGATGTTGTAGCCGGAGACGTCGTAGAGCTTGTTGAGCCAGAGGAAGGAGGATTGATCGCAGTTCTTCTTGATAGTGGCAGAAGAGAGGATCACTTAGGCTTAGGATGGAGAGCATGGAACGGACATGGTTGAGACGCATGTTTTGAAGCGTTTTTGCTTTAAAAGAAAGATTGCGAACGTGGAGAACGAGTTGCTGTTTAATGTCCAACCAAAAAGTCAGACCACAAGGAGCTGATTGAAGTTGAGGTCGTTTGTCCTCAAGGAAGGAGCGTACTGAAGTACAGAAGTCTGGATCTGTAAGAAGAGTGTCGTCAAGAGTCCATGGACGAATTGTACGGGGTTGTGCTGGAACTGCTTGAATAATAAGAACGATGGCACAAAGGTCAGAAGAAGCTGTAGGAGTGATAATAGATTCTGTCACAGCTGTAAGCAGAGTAGATGAGGCGTAGTATCTGTCAAGGCGAGCTGTGTACGGATTTTGATTATGTTGCGAGCGCCAAGTATGTACAGTCGATGAAGGATGGAAGTGACGGTGAACATCAATGAATGAGTTGTCGGAGACCACTGACTGAAGAAGATTCACCAAGTTAACACGGCGTTCTCTGGTGGAAGGAGATCGGTCCAGGGTAGGATTCAGAGTGCAATTGAAATCCCCTCCAATTAAAACATGATCTATGGGAGGAATGCGAGACAAGGCACGACGAAGGCGCGTAAAAAGTATTGTCAAGTGGGTTGAAGAGCTTGGAATATAAATATTAAATATATGATAAGATGTGGAAGCTATGGTGAATGATGCACACTGTAATAGGTCTCGACATAAGTTTCGAACCGAAAAAGAGGTGATTATGGAGTTGAAAGTATGGCGGATACCTATAGCTAGACCACTATGGGATGATAGTTGGTAGGCGTGGTGAAATGTGTAGTTCCACTGGCGCCATCGTGAGAATATCGTAGTGGATTGGCAATTCGTCTCTTGTAGTAAGAGAAGATCAGCTCCTAACGGAGTGAGGTCTTCATGTACCAAGGCATTAGAAAATGGGGATGCAAATCCCCTGCAATTAAGAGATACAATCTTGAAGACTTTTTTCCATTAATGCTTGCTGAAGAGCCTTCGCAACAGGAGGAAATGATTTGAGTCGATTAAAATAGGTTTTAGCCCACGGATGTTCCTTGCGAAGGTGGGAGATGCATTGATTAAGGACTTGGATCTGATCATGCACTAGAGGGAGAAACGATGCATACTTTGAGAGTAAAGCATGCGTTGTGGAGTGGTCTGTCTTATGTTACAGGTATTGATGTAAATCTTCAAATGAAATCGGCCCAGTAGGAACCGAGCCATCCTTAAGGTATTCGACAAGATCCTCAAATTTAAGAGGAGGCTCTTCGTCGGCCTGGACAGAAGAGGTAGCAGCCTTTGATGGTGAATTCTTTCGAGAGGTACTACCAGTACGGGGAGAGGTGCGGGGTGATGCGGCAGTCGGCTTCTTCGGTGGGCGTCTTCGAGAAGAACCACGACGTTTCAGCGAAGGCTCAGTTGAGCTCTCATTAACTCGAGATTCGTGGCCAGAAAATCCGTCATCAGCAGATTTAGAAGTATCAATGATAAGGGCAGTGGAGAAACCCCCTGAAGGGGACTCCGCTACAGAATGACGACTCATGGGAAGCGAACAATTAAGTGAGGGAAAATCCAGTTGCTGGTCGAAGGATAAAGGGTCCGTAGACACGCGTTGACCAACTCCTGCAGTCGACTTTTGTGAAAGTTTCGATTCTGAAGCTTTCTGTGCAGTGGAAGAAGGTGTTGCTCGGCTCAGAAGAGGGCCAGAAGTTGTAGGAGAATTATCAGGAGCCTGTGATGCTAGATGTGGGCAATGCACACGTAAATGATTCTCTCCGTGGCAAAAAGTGCAGTGGAGGAAGGTAGTCACTTCAATTCTCCTACGTTGCTGTCCACAACGAACGTTGAGCACCTTTGGGCAGGCGAGCAAATGTTCATCAGATGGAAAGATCACTCTTGCACTTCGGCGAAATCCTCCTATGGATTTATCGTCTGGATCTCTCGGCGCGGCTGAAAGAGTCGTAACTGGCCCAACAACTCGGCCGAACTTACTGAGTACAGTGCACAGCGCAACGTCTGACACCTCAGGTGGAACCGGATAAAATGTAACCTGGATTGGAAGCTGAGAGACAGGTTCTGGTAGAAGATGGACGTCTTTGAGGGACAAACCTTCTGTCAAGACAAGATCCGCATGCTCTTTAAGAGCAAAGTACACCAACACAGCTCGAGGTTTTCGAGCCATGTGAGTAATACTGGCTCCAGCTGGAAGTATCTGCTTGAGAGCCATACTATATTCTTTCAACTTTGTGTCTGGGAGCGCATCAAAACACACTCCGAAGTCCATTCTAGAATAGAATTGTTTTCCCGCTGGGGAATCTTCGGGAATATCTATGGTGGCAGTAAGGCCATCAACAATGACGTACGAGTCTGGTAAGACTTCTGCAACAAACTTGGAAGGAACTTTTGTTCCAGTAAGAGCGGCAGAGTATGCCCTAGGAGCAGGACTCGAGCGTGAAGGCTGCAACGCAACCTGCTGTTTGAACTGAGTGGAAGTAGAGGGTAAATTAGCAGCGCTGTCAGACACATCCATGTCTTCACTTAAAGCAACAGAGAGTTGCGCTGCACTGACGTCACTGGTCGAAGCAGGGCAAGAAGCTTGAGCTGTAGTTGAGGAGTCACTTTCCACTTCTAGTGGTTGGGTGACGTCACCTACAAGCATTGGAGGAGATTGGTCTCGTGTCGAGGAGGAGGCGGCAGGAAATGCCTCGCTGATATGGGCGTGGACATCGCTCTTATCAGCAGCAGCCGCCGCCATTGTTAATGACGAGGGCTGCCTGAGAAATCGACCAGCTAGGTCGACAATTCAAATGATGATAACAGAAAAAATAAACTACTCACCAACTTGGGAGATGTATCAAAACAAAGCACGAACCTTCAGCTTGAAGGAACACGAAAGGAAAATGACGAACCACACGATAAAACACACTAAATAGGCACACAACACGGAGCTCAGAAAAACGTGACTTAGGCCAAAGGTGGACCGACACCGTACTGATGTATGTCAATAAATGCTATGTTGTGTTTCTCTTCTTGGTATCGGAGACCTTTGCCAATATAGTGTATATATATTATGCAATATCCCTAACTTTTTCTGACCAATCTACACTGACAGAAAAAAAATCCCAACACCACGAAAAAATAGTTGTAGAGGAATGAAATGGCGGCAATACATTTGTATAGGTAACATATTTAATCGATTAAGGTTTCAAGATCACAGCTCATTGTAAGCGCGAGGAGAGCTATTTTAAATGTGAAATGCTGGTACATTAATAACCGGTGTAACCGCAAGAATGTTGAATGCAAGCACGCAAATGTTCATGCATTGTGTCGTACAGGTGCTGTATGTCAGTTTGTGGAATGGAGTTCCATGCCTGTTGCACTTGGTCGGTCAATACATATTAATGCTGGTTGGGCGTAACGCTGGAGTTGTCGTCCAATGATGTCCCATACGTGCTCGATTGGGGAAAGATCTGGTGATCTAGCAGGCCACGGCAACATGTCGACCCACTGTAGAGCATGTTGGGTTACAACAGCGGTATGCGGGCGAGCGTTATCCTGTTGGAAAACATCCCCTAGAATGCTGTTCATGAATGGCAGCACAACAGGTTGAATCACCAGACCGACGTACAACTGTGCCGTCAGGGTGCGTGGGATAACCACGAGAGTGCTCCTGCTGTCATAGGAAATTGCTCTCCAGACCATAACTCCAGGTGTAGGTCCATTGTGTCTCGGCCGCAGATAGGTTGCTTGCAGGCGCTCACCTGGCCTCCTTCTAACCAACACACGGCCATCACTGGCACCTAGGCTGAACCGGCTTTCATCAGAAAACACAAGAGATAGCTTGACACCACTGACGTCGCAAACGGCAGTTGTTTAGAGTAAGTGGAATGCACGTTACAGGGCGTCTGGCTCGGAGCTGTCCTTCAAGTAACCGATTTGTAACAGTTCGTTGTGTCACTGTGGTGGCAACTGCAGCTCGAATTGCTGCCGCAGACGCGGTACGATGCGCCACGGCCATACGCCGTACACGGCGGTCTTCCCTCTCAGTAGTGCCACGTGGCCGGCCGGAACTCCGTCTTCTTGAGGCAGTACCTTCCCTTGACCACCGCTGCCAACAATCATGCACAGTGGCTACATTCCTGCCAAGTCGTTCTGTAACATTGCGGAAAGAAAATCCACCTTCTCGTAGTCCTATTACACGACCTCGTTCAAACTCCGTGAGCTGTTGATAATGGCTTCTTCGTCTTCTTAAAGGCATTCTTGACTAACATCAACACCCTACGTCGAATCTCAACGATAACTAACGCTCACGAACGTTACAGCGCGTATTTACAGCAAACCTGCTTTGCATGTTCCGAGGGGCGCTTATAGCGCCACACGTATGCGCCGAGCGCGAAATTTGCATAGACGTCATCTTACAGATGTACTCTCACCGCCTAAGAACTGTCGTTTATCTAACACAAACCCTTCTTGGTGTTGGGATTTTTTCCGTCAGTGTATTATAATTCCTACGGTAATTTTTAAATTTAGTTTGAAGAGAGCATTTCGAAGAACCGCCAAAGATCTTTTTCTCAAAGAGATAGGCTGTCACCAGACACGAAATCAATATACGCTCTACTTCTAAACTTAATTTTCAGATGACTGTGGTAAGAGAATCCGCATGCCTTTTCAATATGAATATTTTGTCCCTCATTCTTTACGCTTTGGTGAAGTTATCATTTCATTCTTGCATATTCTCCGAGAATAAAATCTAAGACTTCACAATGAATTCAACTAAATCTTTAAAGCAAACAGAAAACTCTGATCTTGGGAAAACGCTTTGGAGAATACTTGAGTAATAAATCTTTCCTGAGGAGAAAATAATAAAAGTTAGTTCATTTTACGGAGGTCTTCCCGCTGTTGCGGTAGATTTATGCATGGACCCTTTGTTTGTCTTACAGGCTGTTTGGTCACTTCCCTCTTTTGCATTTTTAAACTTCAAATTTTGTGCATTTCATTTTTTATCTGCCAAAGCAATCTTTCCTGTTTAATTTTTTTGCTTTTAAGAAATAGCTGATACACTGAAAGTCTTAGAAATTAAGGAAGCCCAAGATTTCAAGTAGTCTGCCTTTGCGAATAAGAGGATGCCAGATAATTCAGTGCTCACTTTTAATTCATAACGTTTATTAATAACTAAAGCAGAACAACAAATGTTTTCCTCTTAAAATACACTACTGTCTATTAAAATTGGAACAAGAAGAACGACCCCCATAGGGATTCAAATTATTACAACACAGCGCTTATGCAACTTCCGTGTGCGAGCCACGATGTGGCCTTCAAGAAGAGAAAGCCATGACCTTTCATACGTTACGTCAGTAACGTCACACTCTGTTGGATCCAGTGACATTCATTTAAAAATTCTCTTTCAAAGAACTGTGAGATGTATCTATTTTGATCAATTATTGTTTATTTCGACTCAAAAGGCATTTGAAATTTAAAAATAACACAGCCTTCTCTTTGTGATCTGGTTTAATTCAAGACAAAGCAAAGTTGAGCAAGTTTATAACATCTCACAGTAACCGCTGTAATTATGTATGACGAAACTTGACGGAAAACATGACGTCACTGAATTGATTGGATTCTCAAAGGATACAGCCACGTTCTTTCACTGATTTAGTACAGTTACAAAACATGCCGCAGAGATCGCATTTCCATAATTGCATCGCACAGATGCCGGCATTGTAGCATTACTTGTGTCACGCTACAGAAATCTGTATGTACGGTTGATAGACTTCAAATGAGTCCGAACGGTTGGACTGCTGGAAACCGGACATATTGTATTCGTATCGAAAATAACGCAATCACAGTGATGCAACTCAGCAAAAACAGTCTTACTGGCCCAGCACTATGTTGCCGCTGCCGAACCATCAATAAAATGTCCGGGAAGCCAACAGAAGGGCCAGCAGTTCAGGCCAACAGTTGATAACCCATCACTTGTCATATGCCAGAACAGGGCCATCAGTTGTCCATCACAGGCAGTAGTTGTCACAAGTGGCCCTTCAGCGGTCCTGCAAACACGTGGCAGAAATTATAGCTAGCCTAATGTGGTCCGCTAGTTTGCCGGTAGTGGCAGCCGGCAACCACGTGACGTAACTGGTGGCTTGCCGAATCTTGTCCGCCAATTTTCCAGTAGCAGCCATAAAAAAAAATCAAGGACAACCGCAGTTCCCCACAGCTACAACTTTTTTTCAACCCTTACGAAACTAGTGCATTTTAGCACTGCACTGAGGAAATTTTCTCAACAGACCGGAAAAGCGCCCGTCTGAATCTGAGTGTATACGAACCTGGGCCGTTTGCGTGGGAGCAGAGCTTTCTACAAACCGGACGAATTTGACACGCACGCGCGTGTGCTTGAAGCTGTCTGATTCGTGCGGAATATGTAATCGAATGGTTCCTTCCTTCTTTCATTTTACAATATTGCGAGGTATTTTTTATAAAAGTCAGTTTCATATAATTCATAAATTTATTTTTTCAACGTAACGATAGTTTTTTTTGTTGTTGTTTTTTCTACGTTAAGGGAACTTCACTCATTTTCAAGGAATGTACATACTTAGAGTCGCTTTCCAAAGTTTTGTACTGCCCATGTCGTCTTGAAAGGAGATTGTTGAATTAATATATATTTACCCGGGGGTTCATGTCACATTCAATTACATTTTTAACGTTGTATCTTTCCTTTCAGTTGTCCGAAGCTACATTTGTTTTGAAGAGGAAAGATATTTTATTTTACTTCTTGTTAATTTTAGAAGCGAATTCCTCCCAGTCTTGTGTATTCAATCCATGGATGAGTACTTTATATCCACATAGCGTTGGGTTTTTTTTTCTTTCAAATAATTGATAAATTTTGTGCGCGTATAATTCTTTTTTTTTCCAACAAACGTTTTTTAATGGTTTTCCAGGACATTTGTTTCAAGCGGTTTCAAATTTTTTCTTGTTATTCAACCACTCCATTCCATGAATTGTTATTCATGGGAATGGAGTGAGTGTATTTCATGGCTGAATCTGATATCTTCGTCGACGTGGAATTTCATTAGGAAATTATTTCACCTCTCTACATATGGATTTTTTCTTAACATCCACTAGAATAACACGATGGCGATAGCGTCGTCTTCAACTAACTGGTACCATGAGAGACACAGCAAGTGTTGCTTCTGCGCGTGCGCAGTCCCGTTGCTTCCACCTGCTGTTGGGGCTGCACTGGTTGCCAGCAACGGGCCACTAGTGGCACTTGCATTGAGGCCCACAATTCACGGCGATGCTGCAGGGCCATCAATGGCTCGCCAACTGATAGCGCTGCCACCAACGGACCGCTGCAGATTTCAGCCAGCAGTGATGCATCACTGGCAGTTGGTGGGCAGCAGTTTTCCAGCACTTGTGTTTTTGCTGGGAAGTGAAGAGCAGGATAGGAGCGCACCGACGTGAGAATTCTGGAGCGCAATGTCGGATAAAGCAACTGGAAAGCCGGTGTCAGTGGTTCAAGCGCCGGCTTCTGACCACTCGTCCAAGATGGGTACAGGTTCGAGTCCCTATCAGGCATAAATGTTATGTTTGTCTTACGGCACTGGCTCTGTCACTTTCATGGAACCAGTGGCTCTAAATTAAGGACGGCGACTTGTTATAGCCCATCGAGTTGCTCATAATGGTTGTTAAGAACCCAAATAAAAAATATTGGCCTGCGCCTGATCAGAATAGTATGGTGTTGGCAGAACGCGGAGCGTAACGATAAACATAAGCATAATGCTGCTGGTCCGTATCATGCCAAGAGATTTTCTGAAGCTTTGTTCTACGATGTTCACTGTAGAGAGGTTCGTTCCCGCATCGTACGCATTACAGAGACCCTGAACAGCCAATGATATATAAAGGACGTTTTGTCGGCATCCTACCATATCTGCAGTCGGTTATTGGTTCCATCTTTCAAAAATACAACTCCAGTCCATATTTGTTGAAGAATGTGTAAGAATTCCTGGACTCCTAACATATATATGCACTTTGTTTCTTGGCCTGCACTTTCGCTAGATTTATCTCATTTAAATGTATCTAAGGTATGAATCACTAGAAGACCATCAGGCCATGCCAGCACCAGCCGAGCATGACCTTTTGGTCTGAATAGTGGCAACTGGGCAAGACATTCCACAAATAAATATTCAATGCCTTTTCAGTTCAAAGCCACGTTGTGGTGCTTGGTATACTGAATATTGTATCGTCCTGCAAACGTACAGCACTGGACTTTTGATCGTTTATGTCTTGTATCATAATTTACCTGCCATATAACTTCCACTTCGTTATCTCGTGTCTCTGTTGGTGTTGCGATTATTACAAACAGTGTATAACAAAATATTTCACTGGATTTCATCTCAAATATTTTCCAACTGTTATTGTTTTCACCCGCTCCTTGAATGAATATATCCTGTAAATTATTGTGGCTTAACAACAATTCTTTAATTTTCATATAGAGGTTTTTTTCTGGTGGAACAATGTTCCGTCACTTTTTTAACATGAAATTTTCGTTTTTGACTTTTGAAATAATTTCTGAACTAAAATACCGTAACAGGTAACAACATTTAATTACTGTAGCATGTGAAGGAGAGTGGTGACATTTGTTAACCCACTTCCGTCTATTTTTTCTCTGAGTTGTACACAGAAAATTTATTTCCCGTATATCATGTACATTGTATCTCTGCACATCAACACTTTATGTATAAAGAGAAATCTACGTAATATATCATGAACAAGAAATTACGAAGTTATCTAACAGGTTTCACCTAAGTGAAGGAGACAAGATTCGTGGTTTTAGAGAACACCCACAACTTAAAGACAAAGAAAAAACCAAGCAACTTTTACAGCTGAAAGAACTTTGCAAACCATTGCTGTTTTTTCTTGCGAATGTGAAAGGAGACATTATTAATGATTTTAGAAAATACTTACAACTTTAAAGAATAGAAGATGCTTCTGTTCTCCAGCGCAATGGAACCCTTTGAGCAAATTTAACTCTCCTTCGTGGAAAAGCTTCGCAGAGATTTTAATTGCAGCATTTGCTATGTAATATAGAACTGTTACAGAATGTGGTTAAATACACTGCTGGCCACCCAAAATGCAACATTAAGGAGGAAGCGTCAGATTGGCCTGAAATTCGCAGCATGCATCGCCCGCGAGAGGACATGCAAACGATCAGCATTGCAGAGCATATGCAAATCATGTGCGCCCGGCACGCCACCGAGAAGAACTATAAGAAGGGTGCACAGAAGGCGGGGTGTAAGTAGTGGAATTGTGCGTGGGAAGCTTCCTGATGCCTCGTCGCAGAATACGGCAGTCATTCCAGCAGGTCTCGGAGTTCGACAAAGAACGAATAGTGGCTTATCGCGACTGCGGTTTATCGTACCGAGACATCGGCACCCGTGGGCTACGACATCCAGCCACAGTGAGGCGAGTATGGATTCGGTGGGTGCAGGACGGACAGACGGAACGATGTGAGTGATTGCCGCAGCCGCGGCAATCACTAACCGCCACATCACGAACGTTAGCGCAGGACCGCCACATCACGAACGTTAGCGCAGGAATTAGGGTTTGTTGCGCAACAACCTCTGTCAGCACGTACCGTTCAACGTCATGTGCAGGAGCGAAGACTTGTCGCACGGCGCCCATTGCTCCGATTACCATTGACGTTACACCACCAGCGAGTGCGTCGACAGTGGGCCGTTGAACGCCGCACTTGGACTACGGAATGGCACTATATCGTCTTCTCCGACGAATCCCGCTTCTGCCTGCAACACCACGATGGTGGGATCCGCGTGTGGCGGCACCGCGGCGAGAGACTGTATGACGCCTGCATTATGCATTGCCATACTGGTCCGTCGCCTGACGTTATGGTTTGGGGCGCAATTGTGTATGACTCCCGCACCTCTCTGGTACGCATCGCCGGTACACTCAACAGCCACCGCTACATCTCCGACGTTTTTGAGCCTGTAGTCCACCCTTATCTGCAGGACCTGCCAGCGGCCACGTTTCAAAAAGACAATACGCGCCCGCACGTGGCACGCATCTTGCAACAATTCTTCACGGCCCACCAGGTGCCACTGCTGCCGTGGCCCGCCTGTTCTCCCGATATGTCACCCATCGAACACGTCTGGTCGCTGATCGGCAACCAGCACCCACGGCTACGCCTGATTAACTGTGGCAACGTGTGGAAGCAGCCTGGACCGACATACCGCAAGCCCACATCCAAATCCTCTTTCGTTCGATACCGCGGCGTGTAGCGGCCATTATTGCCAGCCATGGGGGCCACACGAACTATTGATGTCTGCATATTCCGCAAGTCGCACGGGCCTTAAGCTCAATCGTTTCATCTTTGTATGTGTTGTTATGTGTCCAGTAAATCTGGCTTTGCTATCTCGTGTCCTTCTTGGTGCTGTATTTTGGGTGGCCAGCAGTCTATATAATAGTTTCATATAATATGAAAATTATGTTTTTGCTATTTTTGGACCGCGTAGCAGTAATAAGGCTAAAGACCAAGTGAGGTATATCAAATACGTGGAGAAAATGTCATCGCTCTCTCCACGTTATTTTACGTATAAAGAACCCATAGCTACTGAAAAACTGTTGTTCCGACACCGCTGGGATCGAACCCTAGATCTCATGATAACTAGTCGAGTGCGTTCACATTTACGCTACAGTGCTAACAATTCTCAGCACCATGCGTGGTTTATCAGACCATTTTTGAGACAATCAATAACGATATGTGTAGTCAGATGCTGACTGATAAACCACGCATGATGCTGAGAATTGTTGGTATCGTATCGTTAATGAGAACGCACTCGGCTAGTTATCGAGAGATCTGGGGTTCGATCCCAGCGGTGTCCGAACACAATTTTTCATTTACTATGCGCTGCTTACAAAAAAACGTGGTCAGAGCGATGACATCGTCCATTTACTCATTTACTTCCCGGTGGTTCAGTGGTCTAAACGCTGTCTTCTGACCATTTGTTCCAGATGGGTTCGGGTTCGAATCTCGGTGAAGCCTGAACGTTGTGTTTGTCTCATGCCACTGGCTGTCTCCCTTCCCTGGTACTAGTGGTTCTAAGTTAGGGACGGGGAACTCCTTACAGTCCATCGAGTTGCTCATGGTGGTGATTAAATCCCAAAAGGAAAAAAGAGCAAGGTTCAAGGAACTGATCTGACTTTTATTAAGTCAACCTTCCCGCTCTTACACCAACCCAGCAAAAACTCAAGTGTTTGGAAACTGCTAGCCACCAGCTGGAAGTGATAGGTGACTGCTAGCTGAAATATGCCCCTCACGGTACGGTAGCGGTCCGCTGGTGGCAGCGCCATCAGTTGGCAGCCATGATGGCAGCATTGCCGTGAATTACGGGCCTCCAAGCAAGCACTAGTAGCCCGTAGCTGGCAACCGAAGCTACCCCAACACGAGGTGCAAGCAGCGGGACTGCGCAGTCTCTCGTGGTACCAGTTAGTTGAAGACGACAACATCGCCACCGTGTTAATTTAGTGGATGTTAAGAAAAAAAAGCCATTTGTAGAGAAGCGTATTAATTTCCTAATGAAACGCCACGTCGACGAATATTACCGTTGGAAGAAAATTTTGTAAATAAAAAATGAACTGTAGGAAATAGTCAACTACCTTCATCTATTTATAGAAACTCGTTGTACAGCAAAATTCCTACACTAACCCTTAAAAGAATCGAGAATGCAGAAAGCCATGAAACACACTCACTCCATTCCAATGAATAACAAGAAATACTTTCTGTATAATCTTTCGTTTTAACATACACTAACTGCTTCAAACAAAAGTCCCGAAAAAACAATAAAAATAGTTATGTTGGAAAAAAATAAGAATTTCACGCTTACAAAGTTTATCAATTATTTGGAGAAAATAAAAGCAAAGCTATGTTGATGTAATGTACTCACTCATGGGTTGAATATACAAGATGAGAGAAATTCGCTGATAAAAATAACGACAAGTAAAATAAAACATCTTTTCTCTTTAGAACAAATGTAACTTCGGACCGTGGAAAAAAATGCAGCGTTAAAAATGTGACATGGACGGGAAAATATAGTAATTAAACAATCGCCTTTCTAGACCACAAGGACAGCAGAAAGCTTTGGAAAACGTCTTTAAGTTGGTGCACTCGTTGAACGTGAGTGAAGTTCGCTTAAGATAAATAAAAAAAAATGTTACGTTGAAAAAATAAATTTACGAATCATATGAAACAAACATTTTTGAAAAATAACTCGCAATATTGTAAAATTAAATAAGAAGAGGCTGACCTTCAAGCAAGCGCTCGTGCGTGGTGAACTAGTGTAGTGGCTAAAGCGTTCGTTCCACAAACTGGATGTCGTTTGTTTGATGCTACCTTGATCCAAACATGCGTTTTTCAGGGCCTGATGAGAAAATTTCCCCTGCGTCGTTCCCTCGTGCAGAAATTTTGTTGGGAACAAAAGAGCTGTTGTGCCTTTGGGGAACAGTGGTTATCTAAATTTTTTTTTTGTTTTTTACGGCTCGCCTACTACTGGGAAATTGGCAGACAAGATTCGACAAGCCATCAGTTACGTTACGTGATTACCGGCTACCACTTGTGGGAAACTGGCGGACCATAATAGGCTAGTCATCAATTATGACACGTGCTTTCAGGACCGCTTAAGAGCCGCTTGTGGCAGCCACTGCCTGTGATGGATAACAGATGGCCCTGTTCTGGCATATGACAACTGATGGGAGTGCCAAGTGTTAGCCAGCTGCTGGCCTGAACTGCTGGTCTATGTGGTGTCCACCTGGACATTTTATTGACAGTTGGGCAGCGGTGACATAGAGCTGAATCACTGCTGGCTGCCAATGCTGGCTTGGGTGCTGGGCCAGCAACACTGTTTTTGCTGGAAACTAATGTTCAAAATATCTGTCGCATATTTCTACAGGAAAAAAATGTCCTGTTTGGGTATATTTCATAATGCAAGGGCGATATTTCCTAGTTAAATTAAATAATTCCTGTGAATAAATTTTAGCACTCAACCTTGTAGTTTTGATTTTTTCCCTTATTGAAAACACTTGGTAGTACATGCAGTTCTTTAGATTGGTAGGTAGGGTCTTAGGGAAGAAATGCTTCGATGTTTGTATTGTTACTTCCAGACAAAATAACGAAATGAAAGAAAACGCAAAATATAATTCTTACGTACTCACAGCAGTCACCTTACTAATCGAAGTCAGTCCATTGCCTTATCAAAGAGTCGTACCCATCCGAGCCTCTACGTCAAATCTCGAAAGTCAAATTTTGCTTTATTCAGATCTGCTGCGACCTCGATTTTGGTCTTCCATGTGGAGACCAAAATCGAGGTCGCAGGTTTTGGTATTTACCTGGCTCTTCACTCTGTGATATACACTGCTGGCCACCCAAAGTGCAACACCAAGAAGGAAGCATTCCATTGGCCAGAAATTCGCAGCATGCCTCGTCCGCGAGACGACATGCAAACGATTAGCATTGCAGGGCATATATGTAAATCATGTGCGCCCGGCACGACACCGAGAAGCACTATAAGAAGGGTGCACAGCAGGCGGGGTGTAAGTAGTTGTAGTGTGTTGTGCATGCAGGACCTGTGCGTGGGAAACTTCCTGATGTCTCGTCGCAGAATACGGCAGTCATTCCAGGACGTTTCGGAGTTCGACAGAGGACGAACAGTGGCTTATCGCGACAGCGGTTTATCGTACCGAGACATCGGCGCCCGTGTGGGACGACATCCAGCCACAGTGAGGCGAGTATGGATTCGGTGGGTGCAGGAGGGACCGACGTGAGCGATTGCCGTAGCCGCAGCACACCACCGAACGAGAGGATCGGCATGTTGGGCGGCGGGTATTGACGGCTCGCACCGCCACATTACGAACGTTAGCGCAAGAACTAGGGTGTGTTGGGCGACAACCTGTTCCAGCACGTATTGTTCGACGTCGTCTACAGGAGCGAGGACTTGTCGCACCGCGCCCATTGCTCCTATTACCACTGACGTTACACCACCGGCGAGTGCGGCTGCAGTGGGCCGTTGAACGCCGCACCTGACTTGCGGAATGGCACGACATTTTCTTCTCCGACGAATCCCGCTTCTGCCTGCAACACCTCGATTGACGGATCCGCGTGTGGCAGCACCGCGGCGAGAGACTGTATGATGCCTGCATTAGGCATCGCCATACCGGTCCGTCGTCTGGCGTTACGGTTTGGTGAATATAACACCCGCACCCCTCTGGTACGCATCGCCGGTACACTCAACAGCCAGCGCTACATCTCCGACGTTTTGGAGCCTGTAGTACTCCCTTAACTGCAGGACCTGCCAGCGACCACGTTTCAACAGGACAATACGCGCCCGCACGTGGCACACATCGTGTAACAATTCTTCACTGCTCACCAGGTGTCACTGCCGCCGTGGCCCACCTATTCTCCCGATATGTCGCCCATCGAACACTTTCCTGATCAGCAACCGAGTGGCCCGGCAAGCACCACCCGCGGCTACGCTTGATAAACTGTGGCAACGTGTGGAAGCTGCCTGGACTGACATACCCCAAGCACACATCCAAAGCCTTTTTCGTTCGATGCCGTGGCGTGTAGCGGCCGTTATTGCCAGCCATGGGGTCCACACGAACTATTGATGTCTGCATATTCCGCAAGTCGCACGGGCCTGTAAGCTCAATTGTTTCATCTTTCTATCTGTTATTATGTGTCCAGTAAATCTGGCTTTGCTATCTCGTGTCCTTCTTGGTGTTGCATTTTGGGTGGCCAGCAGTGTATCTAACTATTTAATTCTTCCTTCTCACTCGACCATACCAGAACAATTTTATCCTTTAAATATATTATTTTCCTTTTTTCTCCATTTACCATTTTCTCTCACATGCCCCCAAATTGCTTTCATAAGCAATTTCCAAAGCCATGAGTTTATTTTCTATCATCTCTGTCAATGTCCATAGCATATACGACCAGTGGATGATTTATCGTTTTCTTACATTATATATTCTTAGATGCCTTCGGCAGCAGTTTTTCTCAAAGTAAAAACTCTTCTGGCCCTATGTTCTAGCAAAAAATTCTTTCCCTGGGACATTTCCTACCTGTACCAGATTTTTAACATATTTAAATTCCAAAACTCTTTCAAAGTACATTTCATCCACTTCCAAATAATGAACTTGACATAAGACACTTGATTTGGTAAATAAGAGATACTCAGTTTTCGCTATTTTAGCTTCTAATCCCCTTTCCCAGAATTTCTTGTCAATATTCTTTCACCTCTTATTCATTCCTACCTAAGAGAATAGCATCATTGGCTTAAGCCAGTGGTTCCCAAAGTGTGCGCCGCGAAATTTTGCAAAATTTTCATAATTTTTTTCCATTTTCAATTCAGTGTGATAGGACGCGACATCTAGCGGACAGCGGACCTAGTGCAAACCAGTAACTCCCTTAGTAATAACTGTTTTCAGAAGCATCTACAAATGGTTACTAGATGGCGCTCTACAACGTTTCAAGCGTGAGCTTCGACGGGCGCACGTGTGTATTCCGCGGGGTGCTGCCGGAAGTAACCTTAGCTTTCGCACCAGCCTCCGAGCTTCTGATAAACATTACTTCCTCGTTTTCCGAGGGTCTAGAAATGAGACTCTCAGTCCAGGTTTTTCGAGAATGTCACGAGATCCTTTAAATATGCTCATATGTTGTCATTTGTGACTCACTTGGCGGTTTGCAGTCTGTTATGTTGATGCTATGTCACTGAGTTTCGGCGTATCAACTGAATATTGTTGTGATTAAGTGAAGTGAAGTTTTGAAGTTTTTCTTCTCGTATGTATTTTTAAAACAAGAAAGATGACACCGAATTTTCGGGTGTAATAAGCAGGACTTTTGAATCCGTTCTGAAGCAAATTAAATTTAACAAAGCTATTCAAAGTCAATGGAACCGGTATGGAAAACAATATATCTGACGAAAGAAAGAAGATTTTCAACAGTGTTTTAATCCCTCAGATATTGCTGTAAACAGAATCGTGAGCTTGCGAATTCTTAGAAAGAGATATCGACAAAAATAAGATGTGACTTTACATCCCCTGGTGGGAAAACCATGCATTATTTTAGGAAGAAAGTATTCTCAAATGGTTTATCCATATGAGCCGATTCGGTCCAAGAAAAAAAAATTTAGTCGAGTTTTCAGGATCCCAGATTTTGTTACAAATAAATCCGAAGCAGAAATTAACATTTATGCCGCCTGGTGGCCAAACTATTCTTTACCAAACATTTGGAAAATCTATGCGTAATTTGAAAATATAACTATATCTAAAATAGTCTTCGACATAAATGGAATCGAAAGATAAAAGAATTTTTTCAATCGGGTGTTTAGAAGCAAATATGTGGAATAAAACGTATTTTTGAATTCGACATCATCTGCATTTACGCCCTCTAGCGGCGAAATCGCACCTCGTAAAAAAACGAAATAAAGGATCATCATTCGCATATTTCAAGCTTCCCAATGCAAACAAGAATTTTTCAAATCGGACTAATAGTTGCAGAGATTTCGTGGGTGCGGACGGACGGACGGACAAACCGATAACATAAGCACGATCTTTTTTACAAAAGACGTGCTAAAAATGGATCGGTTTTTACTAAACAGTAAAACCGATCCATTTACTTAGTTTTTATCACATCGGTCGCTGTGATAAAAACTAAGTGTCGCGCGAAAATCAATGTGGAGAAGGAAATGAGGGTGGCTGTGTCCAGTTTGATTCCAAGATTTGAGAAAGTTTGATTCCAAGATTTTGAGAAAAATCCCACTAATTATAATTAGTTGAATATTTCCAATTACGTTTTTTGTGATCTTCAATTCGTGTTTTATTTATTTTTACCTAAGTGTACTTGTTAGGTCATGAAAGAAATACGGGAGTACGCCATATAATACAAATTTTGATGATGACAATCCGATTTTTGGCGTAAATGTGAGAAGGATGGTAAGTCAAATAATATCCGAAAACTTGAAAATTTTCATCGTCCTGGAGCGGGACTCAAATCCGCGTCTCCCAGAAAACGCCCGGGCATGCTAACCACTACACCACCCAGAACGACCAAGTTTCAAGTTTCTGATCAATTTGAATATAACCATCACGGGATTCGCTAGTCGAAGCAACCGGCATTCATGTTTAGCGAAGAATCTTATCTTATCCCGTGTTTGCCCGGAGAAGCAGATAAATCATGAAAGAACCGGCATTCATGTTTAGCGAAGAATCTTATCCCGTGTTTGCCCGGAGAAGCAGATAAATCATGAAAGAAATACGGGATTATGCCATATAATACAAATTTTGATGATGACAATCCGATTTTTGGCGTAAATGTGACAAGGATGGTAAGTCAGATAATATCCGAAAACTTGAAAATTTTCATCGTCCTGGAGCAGGACTCGAACCCGGGTCTCCCATATAAGATTCTTAACCTCCAGATTCGCTAAACATGAATGCCGGTTGCTTCGACTAGCGAATCCCGTGATGGTTATATTCAAATTGATTAGAAACTTGAAACTTGGTCGTTCTGGGTGGTGTAGTGGTTAGCATGCCCGGGCGTTTTCTGGGAGACGCGGACTCGAGTCCCGCTCCAGGACGATGAAAATTTTCAAGTTTTCGGATATTATCTGACTTACCATCCTTGTCACATTTACGCCAAAAATCGGATTGTCATCATCAAAATTTGTACTTGTTAGGATTGTGTACTTGTTAGAATTTGACATAGGCAAAGTGAACTTGTTAGAATTTGACATAGGGCGCCTTGGGAAAACCTGGATTCAGCAAGGGCGCCGAGAATCGAAAATGTTTGGGAACTACTGGCTTAAGCAATTGCATTAACATAGCGTACCCATTGCAGCTACCTTCTTTATGGTTTTCCCAAAACTAGCCCAAGCTAGAACTACTAGTACAACTGAGAACATCCGCTTTATGGTTTACTACTGCGGCAAATCGTCAAGTCCATTCAGGTAACAGGGGTTGGAGATCACGAAAGACCACATGTGAATTCTTTAGCAGAGTGCATGTGAGCTGGAATTACGGGTCAAATTCATTCGATAAGAAATAATATTAAATATAAGATTCGTAATACATAATCTCGAGGGGTTATTCAATGTTTAAAGTTCTCGTTTGGACTTTGGAGTAGGATAGCTTTACAAGATATTTTCCCCATAAATTCTAATGAAGGAAGTATTAAAACTATTTAAATACGATAATAATCTAAAAACTATAATAGAAAATTGGTAAAAAAAATCTGAAATTCGCGAATGTACACTACTGTTTGTGAAAATCGAACCACCAAGAAGGAAAGATACGGTTTGAATGAAATTTATACCACACATTACTGATATGACTGTACATAAGTGATTTAATTTTCAGAACACAAAACTTTCCACATGCAAAAAATTAGTATCTTGTGAAGACTGCGCGAGCTTCAACAAGAGCTTGTAAACGGCGTGGCATTGAATCGAAAAGAAGTTGGATGGTGTCCTGAGTAATTGCTTGCCAGGCGGCATGTACGCGAGTCCACAGATCATTGGTACTGACTACTGGAGGACTTTGATGGACGAGTTGCAGAGTGACCATATCCCAGACATGTTCAATAGGCGTCATGTCTGGCGAACGTGCAGGCCAGAGAAGAAGTGACATCTGCTGTGCTGCGAAGAGGGCTTGAGCATTCCTGGCAACATGAGGTTGGGCATTGACCTGTTGGAATATAGCGCCAGGAGGGTTCTAAAGGAAGGGTATGACTTCTGCTTGTACAACTTCCCTGATGTAGTGGTCGCTGTTGAGATTGCCCTCAAGCCATAGCAGCAGAGATCGCGAATTGTTTGCCAATGGCACCCAATATCATTACACTTGGCGTTCGGCCCGTATGACGCTCGACAATGCATGCTACCATGATGGCCGCATACGTCTAATGCGTATGTGACCATCATGGTAGTCCAAGTTGAATCGGGACTCGTTCGAAAACACGACGTGTTGCCAATCAGCTGTATTGAAAACCTCATTCCAGCCTGAAGCATCCATGATTCAGGGTCAAAGGAATCCACCGCAAAGGGATGCGTGCAAGCAGTCGTTTGTGCAGCAGACGGCGTTGAACTGTGGAGGCAGACAATGCCGCACCTGTTGCAGTGCTCCACTGTTGTGCTAACACTTGCGAAGATGGGGAATGGTACGTCATTGCCATGCGGACGAAGTGTCGGTCATCCCGCGGTGTCGTCTCGTTTCTCAGTCCACTGGTTCTCCTCGGTCCACCGCCGCCGCACGCGCATCACTGTCGTTGCCTTATGTCCCGTCCGAGCCGCGATGTCGCGTAACGAAAATGCACCTTCAATCTTACCAATCATTCGTCCCCGTTCAAACTCTGTCGTATGGTGATATTGCGACCGTCGTCGCCGAGGCATTTTTGAATCCCGGAGACTCTTTTAAAACTCATTGTCCGCGATGCACTACTGGTGCGTATCCTAAACTGTCCTCTCTTTATTCAACTCTCGACTTGCGGAATTACTCTGCATTTCTAATCATTTGCATATGCTACCCTGCTCTGCATATCGTCTAAGTTTCACCTGATTGCCATAATTTCTTCACGGTGTTGAAATTTTCCCAAACAGTAGTTTATTTGATATTCGCGAAATTACAGAAAAACCCCTTAAATTTCGCGAAATAAATCTTGGAAATTCGTCCCGCGAAACAATTACTAGTCTACGTATAGCCCATTGAGTTGCTCACGGTGGCCTTTTAACTCCCAATCAGAAAAAAGGAAGGGGACGTTTTTCAGATAACCATTTATGTGAGGAGGGTAAGTGTACCTAACAAACTGGCATGGCAGTGTATCATCATCATCATCATTGTCAACCATTATCAATCCACTGCTGGACGAAGGTCTCCCCAAGTTTCCTCCACAACGGTCTGTCTTGTGCCAGTCTCCTCCATGTCACCCCTGCATACTTTCGAATTTCATCCACCCATCTCCCATGTGGTCTTCTTCTGGGTCTTTTCCTGTCCCTTGGAATCCAATCTAAAATTTCGGCTGTCCATCGATGATCTGTCCTTCTGGCAGTATGTCCAGCCCATTGCCATTTCAGGGATTTAACTCTGATCATGATGTCTTCCACTCTTGTCATTTTTCGGATTCACGAGTTCCTCTTCTTATCTCTCCTGGTTACACCAAGCATGCACCTCTCCATGCTGCTTTGAGTTGTCTGCAGCCTTTGTATGTCTCTTTTAGTTAAGGTCCACGTCTCTGCACCATACGTAAGCACTGGAAGGATGCATTGATCAAACACTTTTCTTTTAAGACATAATGGCATATTGCTCTTGAAAATTATGCTGTTTCTTCCAAAAGCTCTCCAGGCAAGTTTTGTACGCCGATTAATTTCTTCATCAATGTGACCCTCACTTGATATCTGCTGTCCAAGATAAACGTACGTGTCTGTTATCTCCAGCTTTTCTCCATCAATCGATAAATCTTCATTTCTTGTAAAAGCATTGAACATCACTTTTGTCTTCTGAAAGTTCATTTTTAATCCCACTTCTTTACTCTTGTCAGCAAGTTCCTGGATCATACTCTGCAGCTCTGATGGGCTAGTTGCAAAAATGACTACGTCATCAGCAAAACGAAGGTGGGTTAGATAATCTCCATTAATCTTTAGCCCCTTGTTTTCCCAGCTCAGCGACTGAAAAACACCCTCCAATGTGGCATTAAAGAGCTTCGGAGATGTATATGCATATATATATACACGATACGGTTCTGTGGTTATCACTTGTCTTTCCTGATATATTTCATTTGCAGGTGTACAGGGTGCCCACCATGAGACTCCAACATTTTGAAAATCTATTGTGTTTACATTTCAGGTTTTAGAGCTATGAATCTCGATGGAACAGAAGCAGAGACTCAAAAGGTTTACGTGGAAACGTTTTGGTGTGCAGCACAGCCGCAGTGGCGCTGCACTTTATTAATTTCTAAATTGGTGACTCAGAGCGAGCGCACACAGGTTGTGTGGTCGTACACGGAAGCAACAACGGCCACTCAAGTGCAACGAAACTTCCAATGACACATCCGACATATCAAGGATTGTTGCGATCAGTTTTTGGAGACCGGTAAGGTGTTTAAAAGATAATGTGGCGGAAATGCCGGTATCTCGGAAGAGGCTGTAAAAAATGTACGATCAATCGAAATAAGCCCCGGGAAAACAGTCAGACAAGCAGCAAGAGAACTTGGAATTAATCTTGTCGCCGGTTCATCGAGTTCTTCACCGAAGAGTACGATTGCGAGTTTATTAGGTACAGATCAAACCTGACGGCAGGCTAAAACAAAAATTACTTGCAGTCGCAATGCTGGATCACATTGCTGATGACAAAAACTTCTTATCACACATAACGTTTTCAGATGGAACTACCTTTCACATTTCGGGAAAGTGAATTGTCGAATTTCGGGCTTAGAAAAAGAGCGAACTTGGATCTTGGAAAATCCGCATATACAATGAAGAGCAATTGAATTACAGACAGCTGGCGATATGCAAATGTGGCGCTGTGGGCAGCCCTGTAAACGGAAACGACATGACGTATGCAGCGATCCGACAATATAAAAAGTGATGCGACAGGAATCAGTAAGAGTCGGACGCAGTGTGGGTAAGACGAAGGATCTAAGCGCATTTGAACGTGGGCAAATCGTGCAGGCACTGGGATTTTCACGAGCCACGGTGTCACGGGTGCACCGTGAGTACATCGAATCCAGTAAAACGATCCCTGCAAGGGCCAACTGCCGTGGACAACAGCGTGTGGATGAGCCGGGTCATCGTCGGCTAGCTCGCATTTTAACATTTGATAGACGGGCCACAGTGCAAGAAATCACTCGGCAATTTAACGCTAGTGAACAAAAACGTGTAAGCAGCCACACCATCCAGAACCACCTCATCGCTGTTAGGTACAGAACCCATCGTCTTACGTGGGTACCGCTGCTGACAGCACATCACAGGGTGCAAAGATTAGCATGGGCGCGGAAACATCGCCACTGGACCATAGACATGTGGAAAAATGTTGCTTGGACTGATGAGTCCAGATTCACGTTGGTACATGTGGACGGCAGGATACGAGTACGGCGCAAACTACATGAAGCGATGGATCATTTTTGCCAGGAGGGGGAGGCATTCTTGTCTGTACTCTTCAAGCTGGTGGGGGTGGCATTATCGTCTTGGGACTGTTTACGTGGACTGAAATGGCACCCCTGGTACGTGTGACATCATCCCTCACAGGTCAACGTTACCGGGATATCCTGGAGGACCATTTGCTCCCGTTTGTGAGTGTTCAACATCCCACAGGGGATCTCATCCTGCAATAAGACAATGCACCGTGCCATTGCTCACGAATTGTATCGGAATGGTTCGATGAGCACTCCACCAACGTGACCTCGCTTCCTTGGCCAGCTCGGTCACCTGACCTCAATCCCATCGAGAGAGTTGTTCGAGGCTCCGACCCCCTTCCATGAAATCTTCGGGAACTGTGGGAGCTTGTTCAGGGGGTCTTGGATCCGTGTGGCTTCCCAACGCTTCCGGTGTCTTGTCGAGTCCATGCCGAGACGAATCGCTGCCGTCATCAGGGCGAAAGGTGGTGCTACACGTTACTAGACAGGTATCTCTAATTCAATTGCTCTTCAGTGTAGTCGAAGAACACAAGCGAGATAGTCCGAAAGTTAATTAATGTGTGGTGAGGTTTTCTGTACAATCAGATTGTTGGGCCGTTTTTCTTCACTAAAAACAACGTCACTGGCGTGGCATACCAAGATATGTTTCAAATTATTGCCATACCACATATAGCAGCCATGCAGACAACCATAATTTTCCAGCAGGATGGCGCCTCACCCTATTGGTGCTGTGACGTCAGAAATTTACTGAATGGCACATTCCCCAATCATTGGATGTATCGTGATGGTCCAATTCCTTTACCTCGTTCTCCAGCATAATGGTCCAATTCCTTTACCTCGTTCTCTTCTTTTTGGGGAACGTCAAAGACAAAATGTACACTACTAAAATTACCAGCATAATGGATTTGAAACAGCACATAACAGACGTTATAAGCTCTGTCACTAAACACATCCCAGTAAAAACAGTCTTGCTGGGCCATTGCAGGCAGCCAGCACTGCCAGCAATGGCACAGCACTATGTTGCCACTGCCGAACCGTCAATAAAGTGTCCGGGCGGCCACCAGTTCAAGCCAGCAGGTGGCCAACAGTTGGCACCCCCATCAGTTGTCATATGCCACAAGAGGGCCATTAGTTATGCATTATAAGCAGTAACCCTTCAGCGGCCCTGCAAGCACGTGTCATACATGATGGCTAGCCTAATGTGGCCCGCTAGTTCCTCGGCAGTGGCAGCCGGCAATCACGTGACGTATCTGATGGCTTGCCGAACCTTGTCCGCCAATTTCCCAGCAGTAGATATAAAAAAAAATGATGACCGCAGTTTCCCAAAGCTACAACTTCTTTTTTCTCCTTAAAAAATTTCTGAATAACGCCCGTTCGTATCTAGTTGGAAACGAACTAAAGACTGGCTGCGTAGGAAGCGCGCGCTCTACCAACTGGACTGATTTGACACGCCCAAGCGTTAGCTTGAAGCTGAGTCACTTTTCTGCGGAATGGTTCTCTCTTTAATTTTACAAAATTCATCAATGTCAGTTTCATATAATTCATAAATTTATTTTTTCAATGTAATGACAGTTTTTTTTTTTACCTTAAGGGAACTTTACTCATTTTCAAGGAGTGTACTAACTTAAATGAGCTTTCCAAAGTATTGTGCTGTCCTTGTCGTCTTGAAAGGCGATTGTTGAATTAAAACATTTACCCGTTCATGTCACATTCTATTACATTTTTAACGTTGTATCTTTCCTTTCCGCTGTCCGAAGCTACATTTGTTTTAAAGGGGAAGGATATTTTATTTTGCTTCTCGTTATTTTTAGAAGCGAATTCCTCCAGTCTTGTGTATTCAACCCACGGATGAGTACACATTATATCCACATAGGGTTTTTTTTTTTTTTTTTTTTTTAAATAATTGATAAATTTTATACGCGAATAATTCTTTTTTTCCAACAAACTTTTTTTTAATGATTTTCCAGGACTGTTGTTTCAAACGGTTTAGCGTATGTCAAAACGAGAGATTACACAGAAATTATTTCTTGTTATTCATGGGAATGGAGTGGGTGTCATGGCTTAATCTGATATCTTCGTCGACGTGCCATTTCTTTAGGAAATTAATTTGCCGCTTTACATATGGCTTTTTTTTTTCTTAACATCCATTAAAATAACACGATTGCGATAGCGTCGTCTTCAACTAACTGATACCACGAGAGACACAGCCCGTAATGCTCCTGCACATGCGCAGTCCCGTTGCTTCCACCTGGTGTCGGGGTTGCATCGGTTACTAGCTACGGGCCACTAGTGGCACTTGCTTGGAGGCCCGCACTTCACAGCGATGCGGCAGGGCCATCAATGGCTGCCACCAACGGACCGCTGTCGAGCCGTGAGCGGCAGATTTCAGCCAGCAGTGACCCATCACTGACAGCTGGTGGCCAGCACTTTCCCAACACTTGTGTTTTTGCTGGGATGTTGCAGAACATATGGCGTGAAACTGAGTACAGACTAGACATTCTTCGTGAAATGAAAGTCAATGAACTGAACTTAACTGAAAACTTTGTGAATATCACTGTCATTTTTATGTTTAGTAATTTAGCCTGTATGTGCTTAAAATGTCGGAATCTCATGGTGGACACCCAGTATTTCTCAATTTCAG
This sequence comes from Macrothele yani, assembly GCA_039090855.1. Lineage (NCBI taxonomy): Eukaryota > Metazoa > Arthropoda > Arachnida > Araneae > Macrothelidae > Macrothele > Macrothele yani. The sequence continues at coordinate 31,863,376 of CM077032.1, read as the reverse complement.
TTTAAGTCCCCTGTTCTCAAAGTCTGCTTACATTTCTTTCATAATATGATTCACAAGTCAAACTTTCGATGATTTTCCATAATAAACTACTGTTTGTGAAAATTGCACCACCATGAAGGAATGTTGTTAATCACATGGAACTTACAGGATGTGCAAAGCAGGGAAGGATATGCAAATGATTAGAAGTGCAGAATCATTGCGCATGTCTGGGCCCGGCAGCTGTCTCTGGACAGTCGAGTGAGGGGTATAAAAGAGAGGGCTGTTTAGGATACACACCAGTAGGGCCGCGGGTGGCCAAGTGGACAACGTTCGTGACTGCCACGGAAAGGACCTCAGGTTCGATCCCAGGCAATTAAGAACGCTCGATCCACTAAATATCCACCGTGCGTCGGATGGACACGTTAAGCCATCAGGCCCCGGGTACTGTCCCCTCGGTAATAAATAAGGGCGTCTTTCTCCCCTTTCTACTTCGCTTCTGTGTCACTTTCCTATTGAGCGCTCTAGCCCAAATCCAATAGTTTTCTATTTCTAAGGGTTGTTGAAGACCTGGGGTCAGACACTCCCTTCCTAAAATCCTCTACATATGATCATTTATACACACCAGTAGTGTATAGCGGACACTGAGTTGTAAAAGAGTCTCCAGGATTCAATAATGCCTCGGTGGCGGAATATCACCATACGACAGAGTTTGAAGGTAGACGAATAATTGGTCAGCGTGAAAGTGCATTTTCGTACCGCGACACAGCAGCTCGGACGGGTCAGGCAACGACATCGACGCGCGTGTGGCGGCAGTGAACCGAGGAGAACCAGGTGCATCGATAATCCAGCAGTTGACCGAGAAATATGACTAAACCGTAGGATGACCGGCACTTCATCCACATGGCAATGATGAACCGTTCCCCATCTTCGCAAGTGTTAGCACAACAGTGAAGCACTGTATAACGAAGTAAATTTCTCCGTCATTTTTGGTCTACGCCGGGATTCGAACCCGAGGCCGCTTATTCCGGAACAAGTCGCTCTACCAACTGAGCTACGCAGACATTTGTTCTGATTGCTATGTGCCTTTATGTCGTGTGCGTCCTGCTGGCAGGTACGTCACATCTCCCCCCTCCCGAAAGAGGACCGGGGGCATTGCCCACGGGTCAGCCGTGACCATGAATCGTTGCAGGCAGCCACCCTCTGTAGAACGTGCACTTGAGAACTCCCAGTCAATCTGCTGTGTGGAATGCAACATCACACATTTTTATTTTTTCGAAGCGCTGGAGAAGGAATTCTCTGATTTTTCCTGTCTCGCGGTGTGGAAATAACATCACACCAATGCGAGATTTTGAACGGCCGGGTCATCCGGATAGTTCGGTCGCCATTATAACGAAGTAAATTTCCCCGTCATTTCTGTATCCGCGCCAGGATTCGAACCCGGGTCCCCTCATTCCGGAATAAGTTGCTCTACCAATTGAGCTACGCGGACGTTTTATTCTGATTGCTATGTGCCTTTATGTCGTGTGCGTCCTGCTGGCAGGTACGTCACAACTGCAACAGGTGCGGCATTGTCTATCTCCACAGACGACTGGTTGCACGTATCCTTTTGCGCAGGATTCCTTTCACCCTGAACCGTCAACGCCTGAAGCGGGAATAGGGTTCTCAATACAGACAATGACGTGCTGATTGGCAACATGTCATGTTTTCGGATGAGTCCCAATTCAACATGGACTACCATAATGGCCGTATACGCATTAGACAGTATTCTGGTAAGCGCTTGTTTTCCAACATGCATTGTCGAGCGTCATATGGGCCGAACGCCAAGTGGGATGCTGTGGGGTGCCATGAGATTGCACTCACCTCGTAGCACAATTCGCAATCTCGGCTACTACGACGTGAGGTTAATCTCAACAGCGACCACTACAGCAGGGAATATGTACAAGCAAAGTCATACGCTTACTTCAGAACACTCCTGGGGATATATTCCAGCAGGACAATGCCCAATCTCATGTTCCCACGAATGTTCAATCCCTCTTCGCAGCACAGCTGATACCGCTTCTTCCCTGGCTTGAACGTTCGCCAGACATGTCGCCTATTGAACATATCTAGGATATGGTCGCTCTACTACTCGCCCATCAAAGTCCTCCAGCAGTCAGTACCAATGGTCTGTGGACTCGCATACATGCCGCCTCGCAAGCAATTACCCAGCACACCATCCAACGCCTTTTCGATTCAGTTCCACGCCGCTTAGAATATCTTGTTAGAGCTCGCGAAAGCTTCAAAGGTACAGATTTTTGCAGGTAAAAATTGTTGTATTGTTCTGAAAATTACACTGGTGAGCAAAAGTTAAAGACGAAGAGGAGAAATTAGCATAACAGCGGAACGAGCAGGCAGAACGGACCGAAGTACCACTCAGGAGATAGACTAAGATCCGGAACGGTAGGGCATGCGCATATATGCAACATGACGTAGGATGGGGGTGTCGGAAGGGTATAAAGCACACGGGCGGTGTACGCTCAGCAATTCGGTGAAAGCTATTGCACGGTGTACATCGGTTTGAACGACGTCAAGTTGTTGCCACCGTGTGATATGGCCAACAGGCAATCCAGTTGACGCCATCTGGATGACTTTACCCGAGATCGCGTCATTGGGAAGTTGGAAGTATGTCGAAGTGTGACTAGTGTGGCCGAGGAGTTCGGGTTCGCTCACAGCATCGTTTCACGAACTTGGAGAGCATTTCAAACGACCGGAATAGCTGCCCGAGAGTTTAGCAGTGGTCGTCCACGAGCAACCACGGCGGCGGACGACCGATATATTGTCCTACAGGCGAGAAGAGACAGACGGAAGACAGCGGGAGAAATCGCAAGGCACATGCAACATACAACTGGACGTCCGTTATCGCGTTTTACCGTGGCCAGGAGGCTGCACAAAGGTGGTCTATTTGCACGACGACAAGTACGGTGTGTGCCATTAACGCCTGCTCATCGGAGACGACGCGACGGTTTCTCTGGTGCCAGGACCACAACACCTGGACACATCAACAATGGGGTCGAGTTCTCTTTACGGATGAGAGCCGATTTAGTCTGACGAGCGAATCTGGACGTATACACATCTGGAGAGAGCAGGGAACACGCAATCACACCTCCAACATCATCGAAAGAGACCGGTTTGGAGGTGGCGGAGTTCTCCTTTGGGGCGGTATCATGCTTGGTAGCCGTACTGACCTCCACATCTTCCAAGGAGGTTCAGTCATTGGTGTGCGCTACTGTACCGAGGTTTTCCTGCCTCACGTGCGTCTGTTTAAAGATGTTGTCGGTCATAAGTTCCTCTTCATGGACGACAACGCTGCACCTCATCGTACAGTGGCTGTCGCAGGGCTGTTGGAGAGTGAGGATATTCAACGCATGGATTGACCCGCAAGGTCCCCGGACTTAAATCCAATCGAACACGTGTGGCACCTTCTTGGGAGACGCTTGGCAGCACGTCACCAGCCGCCAGCAACGATTCCGCAGTTGCGATTTGCTCTACATGAGGAATGGGCCGCGATGCTTCAACAGCTCCTTGACAACCTCGTCCTCAGCATGAACAGACATTGTAAATCCTGCAACGCAGCCAGGGGTGATCATAACCCCTAATAAAGGCTGCATTTTTCTTGGGAGCCGCCTGTCACATGGACGTTTCTGTCTTCTTTCCAGTTGTGCTCGAAGCTACCTTTTTGTATCCTTTTGATTCTATGTTTGGACGGTTTTGCTCACTTGTCCCATATTCTTACATCTTGGTGATCTCATGGCATGATTTGAGTCGATGTGAAGCACTTCTGCAAAAAGTTACATTCGAAAAACCGTCTCGTCATTAATTTTTGCACGCCAGTGTACATCACATATGTATGGTCATATCAGTAATGTGTGGTATAAATTTAATTCGAATCGCCTGGTTCCTTCTTGGTGTGGCAATTTTCTTAAACAGCAGTGTAGTTTATAAGTACAGTTCCTGTTCAGTGACTTTTCTAAATATGCGAATAAAACACTTGAAAATAAATTATAATGGTCTTCATAAAATTGAAATAATTTGTCGCAGGGTAAGTTAATTCTTCCATGAAATTATTTTGGTAGCCTAAACACTGTGAAGAGACATCACACGGAAGCTCTTACTTGTTGCTCCTGTTCAGTGAAAAATAATATTTTCAATGAAAAAAATGTATTATAAATAGCAGAAACTTGTTTAATGCACTTTGAGAGAACAATAAACTGATAATGTGAATATTGCGTGATCCTGAGAGTCTAACTGCTTTCGCACTCAATTTCAGATCACACGCTAAAGCAAAGCCACAACTTTAGGAAGTGAGGAAACCTTTATGTTTGGTATCCAGAGAAACAGCGGGAAATAAAGATCCAGCAAACAGGCGACAGATGTCGAAAAACCAAAACAAGTCAAAAGTAAAAGCCCATTACTTGTGATTGGACAATACCTATGCCAGGTTTCACAGAAGATTCAAGAATTGAGGTGACAAAGCAAAACAAGTGAAAGAAAGTCATTTGCAAAGAAGTTTTACCATATAAAACAAACACAACAAATACGAATCAAAAGTGATTTCGGAAGGTAAAACAACATATTTTAATGCCAGATTCACCGGGTGGCTTGAAAAAATAGAAACAGAATGATTCGTATACTGTATATAAATTCCGATTTAGTTTTGTACACAAATATTGAGCCTTGCTGCTATGGCAGCAAAAACCAACTTATCACAACTCTTGCGGTGGCGTCATCTAATTCAAGGTATTTTGACATGACGTTACACGATCAAAATCGTTTCAACAACTCCACAGAAATAGAAATGTTACGTCATGGATACTCGGTTTACATTGGCGATAAAAAAAGATCTTTGAGAAACAAATACACGGATTTAAAAATAATTAAACCAGGTGTTTTCTTCTCATTTTTATGGCTTCACACACGGGAGGTTAGACTTAAATATTGCCTTGTATTGAGGACCACTCATGTTTTTAATAATGTTATTTTGGATCTGTAACTCCTTCATTCATTGAACAGCTGAATATTTAAACAAGTTTGCAAAATCATACAATGCATAGACTATAATACGCTTTCCAACATACCAGAAATCATTACTCAAGTTATGAGAATATGGGCTATGGCATAAATCTCGGTCCTGTGCCCTGACCCTTGATCCCATATCGATGATATTCAACAGAACCGGTTCGGTATACCTCCGAAATAACATGATAAAGTTTTGTCGCAATCGAAGCATTTTTACGTAAGTTATGATGCATAAGGGCTATGGAATAGATCGCGCCCCTGTGTCCTAACCTTTAACCCCATTTTACCCATTTTCAATAGAATTCGTCTCCAGGCAGGCCCCTACAACATACTACCATTTCATCCAAATTGAAGCATTTTTACGTAAGTTATGACGCATAATGGCGATTGAAGTGATTCCGCTCCTATGTCCTGACCTTTGACCCCATCTCGCCCATTTTCAATAATGTTTGTGGCCGGGAGGTCCCCTACCACATACTAAAATTTAATCGAAATCGAACTTTTTTTACGTTAGTTATGACGCATAAGAGCAGTGGAATGTATCCCGCTCTTATGTACTGACTTTTGACCCCATTTCGTCCACTTTAAATAAGGTTCCTTCCCAGGTGATACCCTACCAGATACTAAAATTTCATCGAAATCGAACGATTGTTACGCGAGTTATCGTGCGGATGAACATACGCACACAATGCGTGACGTAATGAAGCAGATGGGAATAGCGACCATCTGCTCGCAACAAACTTTAATAGGATCCACACACAACGCGTGACGTAATGAGACAGATGGCGTGACCGCGCGCCAACATTCTCAAACGCGAGATTGTAACGTCATAAGATTTCTAAGCATTGAAAACATTAATGGAACGATGCCATGACAGTAAAAACGTTATAATTCGGGGTGGTTATTTAACCCACTAAACGAATTCTCCTACAGTCGAGATCAAGCTAAATCGATTTCTAGTACCAGGAAACGGTAGGTTAACGACTTTCATCAAAATTCTTAGAGCCGTTTTCAAAATAAAATGTACATACATACATACAACAAGAATTGCTACTTTAAGGTGGATGTCAAGTAATTTTGCTTCCTATACTTCCAATGGAAAAACTTCTGTACACATTTTCTTCACAATTAATGAGTTCCCAAGAATGAAAATTTTAACATCGATTAAAATAGCTTCATTTCATAACTTGGAATACTTAATATTTTCTAAACCATAACCGTAATTATGCAATCCAAGATTTATTTGTCCACTGACGTCATCAAAGTACAGGTCACGCCATCTTTTTTCTGGTTTCAACACCACCAAAGGAAACGTTCTTGTTTTTTAATATAATTATGCTTATGTTTTAGAAAATGTTAAGTATTCCAAGTTATACTATGAAGTTATTTTAATCGTTGTTCAAATTTTTATCCTTGGGAACGCACTAATTGTGAAGGAAATGTGTACAAAAGGTTTACCATTGGAAATATAGGAAGCAAAATTACTTGACGTCCACCTTAAAAGTGTGGGATAAGGGCGATGGAATGGATTCCGATCTTATGTCCTGACCTTTGACTCCATTTGTCCCATTTTCAATAGGGTTCCTCTCCAGGTAGTCCCCTACCACATACTAAAATTTCATTGAAATCGAACCATATTTACGCAAGTTATGACGCATAAGGGCAATTGAATGGATCCCGCTCTTATGGCGTGACCTTTGACCTAACTTCACCCATTTTCAATAGGGTTCGTCCCCTGGTAGTCCCCTAGCGCATACTAAAATTTCATCAAAATTGATACATTTTTACGTGAGTTATCGTGCCGACAGACGGACGGAAAAAAGCTGGAGCATATACACTTCTTCAACCTACGGTTGGAAAGCTTAAAAAATGATTTGACATGTAAGGCTATCTCATGTTTTTCAGTAATTCCTTATTTGTGTATTAGTTCACTGTGGTTACACTGATTTAGTAGTATGGATGTCATTTCATATGAAATACAGAATGGGGCAACGCCACAGAGTTGATGATGCAATCTCAGCGATGTTTGCGTCAGTTGTAGTGTGGGACTTGATGAAGAGGCACGTGGCATCTTTACTCTTGCAATACGTGGAGTTGTGGATTGACGATGGTTGAAAATGTCACATGCAGACGCCTCAGATACTGTAACGCGGGAAGTTTAACGGTTGTACATCAAGACTGAAACTTTATGTGGCAAAAATCCAACAGATATTCGCATTGCTTTGCGTGAGGTTTGTGGTGATGCAATAGTAGACCAGAGTTCAGTTTCTCTCTGAGACACTCGCTTTCCTGAAGGACTTTTAAGGATAAACAGCGACCCGAAGTCAGGAAGATCGAAAACGGCAAAGGATGAGCGAAGTGTGAAACTTGTCGTGGATTGTGTCGAATAAGACCATCCAGCAACATGCGAGAAAACTTCCGAAGCTTACGGGTACTTCAACAACATTAGCATTGCGTATTTTGACGAAAGATTTGCAGAAAAGAAAAATTTCGCCGGATGGGTCCCTCGTGACCTTATTGCCGCATACAAGCAGACCCCCGTGGACAATGCAACATTGCTGAAGCAAAGATTTGTCACTGAAAGCGAGACCTTCTTGTCATGAATCGTTGCTATTGATGAAACGTGAGTTACGGACTGCAAACCTGGGTTGAAATAGCAGTCGAGTTAGTGGAGAAGTACATGCTCCCCACGATTCCCCCAAAAATCTGACTGGCACAATCGAAAGTCAAGCAAATCATAATCTACGCGTATGATTCCCTTGGCGCCATCATGGCAAATAAGGGTAAGATCTGGAACAAGTGTCATAGCAGCCTATTATCATGACTTCCTACAAAACTTGCGTAGACAAATGCGCAGCAACCAACCTGACTTGCTCAGAGATGGGCCTCTCATTTTGCATGACAATGCAAGACCACACATGGGGAAGGTAGTGACAGCTTTGCTGGCGAAGTTCAGGTGGGAAATCTCACTTCACACATCCTATAGCCCAGACATGAGTCTAGCAGACTTTAATTTGTTCCCCAACTTCAAACAACCCATGCGTGGATAACGATTTTCCTCCCCGGAGGGTCTTGACGTGACTGCCCATCAGAACGCACAAGACATAAAGGCAGATAGTAGCGACAACGAACGTCCGCGTAGCTCAATTTGTAGAGCGACTTATTCCGGGGCGGGTTCGAGCCCGGCGTGGACAAAAATGACGGAGAAATTTACTTCGCTATACCCTCTTCACCCAGGCCTCCCTTCCTGGATTATCCTTACTACCCCGCACCCTCTTTAAACTTTTTTCATTGCGCATGGTTCTACCATTGACTTGTCCTTTTTAACACAATTGCACTTCTGTTTACACAGTGTTTTTAACCTGTTGAAGGATCTGTTGTGGCAGGCTCCGAAAGATTTTGTGTGTGTTTTTTTTAATTAAATTGTTTTAAACTTGTAAATACAATTTTTTCAAGTTTATTTTAATCATGTATCGACCGCCTTTTAAGAATTATTTTTATTTACAGGACATTTTTTTACCTTCACATCGTAACGGTAACGACGTGTATCAGTGCATGTTTTTTAGAAACCCAATTAATTTAATTTCATTTTGTCCCGTCATTGTTTTACGAGTTATGGCTAGCAGGTAAAATTTAGCTTCATTGACATTTCTAAAACTGTCTCAGCATAGCTGTATCCGAATCAGTGGTTACAGTGATCAAAATGACTTAGTAAATTTGCAAAAAATTATTTTCGTATAAACTCTCTGATCTTTAAATGAAAACTAACATAGGTCGAATAAAGCGTAATTGCCGCAATACCCTGAAAAAATTTAATTCCTCTGATAAAATCAGGACTGCAATCGCTAAATACTCCACACAAGCTGCTGAAGGCCGCCCCGGTGGCGCAGTGGTATAAGCGATGGCCTCTGATAACTCGTCCAAAAGGGGTCCGGGTTCGAATCCCGGTGAGGCATGGATGTTGTGTTTGTCTTACCGCACTGGCTCTCTCCCTTCCCTGGAACCAGTGACCCTAAATTAGGGACGGGCGACTGCTTATAGCCCATTGAGTTGCTCACGGTGGTCGTTAAACCTCCAATCAAAAAAAAAAAAAAAAAAAAAGCTGCTGAAGAGCTATATTCCTATTTGTTTTTTTACTCCTGGGTTAACATTATCATTTTGCTGTAAATGTCCAATAACTCTTTGTACTGTGTTTTGATAAAATAGCATTACAGAACAAACATACAAACTTTAGTCTATAAGGATGCTATCCGGTAAGTTTGACTGACGTGATAAGCTCCGTTCTGTTAAGCTTTTGAAAGCCTGAAGTTCAAGATTTACTTAAGATTTGTTATTGTAAATCTGAAATTTGTTCGGAAGCCTAAGCTTCAACTGCTTGCAAATTCATTGTTATGAGTGCTTCTAACTACAAGAAGACATCGTCTGAACTGACTAATAGTCAATGATTATCGCTAATCTGATGTTAGTCGGGATTCCTGAGCTTTAGTTGCTTCGAAGTTCGTTCTTTTCTGTGGGGGTATCAATTGCAAAACCGAATAGAAATCAAAATATTCGGATTTGTTTGATCGAATAGAAATCAAAATAATCGGATTTGTTTGATCGAATAGAAATCAAAATATTCGGATTTGTTTGATCGAATAGAAATCAAAGCAATCGGATTTGTTTACGGCTCTAGGACACGATATGATTTTAAACTTTCTGTCATAAATCTCAAGCAAATATCACAAAATAATTTTTTTCAGTAGAATTTTTGGAAGCCGGGCCAGAGTTATAGAGCGGAATAGATAGTTACGCCGTCTAGTGGCAGAACTGTCCATTATGAAAAATTCAAAAATTGACGCAGAATGTTTTCCGTAGTGAGTAAGATTCCTTTTCAAATCGGTCCTCTAGAGGAACAGATATACAAAAAACCGGAATATATATTTTCACCCTTTAGAGCAAAAGTATTACACAAATTTTGAAGATGACAATCCGATTTTTGGCGTAAAATGACAAGGATGGTAAGTCAGATAATATCCGAAAACTTGAAAAATTTCATCGTCCTGGAGCGGGACTCGAACCCGCGTCTCCCAGAAAATGACCGGGTATGCTAACCATTACACCACACAGAACGACCAAGTTTCGGATCAATTTGAATTTAACCATCACAGGATTCGCTAGTCGAAGCAACCAGCATTCATGTTTAGCGAATCTGGAGGTTAAGAATCTTATCCCGTGTTTGCCCGGAGAAGACTCCAAAAATCGGATTGCCATCTTCAAAATTTGTATTATATGGCGTAATTTCTTTCATGATGAGTATTATGTTAAGAAGAAACCATGAATAAAAGTTTCCCCGTGATGACCGGTATCTTCTCAGGAAAGAATTGTTTTTTATCGAAGGTTCACATGCGTAGATATGTCTGCAATTAAGTCTTTTTTTCTTTTTTAATTGGAGGTTTAAAGAAATTATTTGTTGCACCTGATGGTACAGAGATATGACAAACAATCAGTCATAGACAGGATACAGAGTTTTCAAAGCAACAAGTACATATCATACACTTTACAGTATGCCAATTGATCAACATACATATTACAGTATGCCAATTGATCAATTTACACAGAGAGCCAGAGTTGGACTAGTTACATATTCAGAGCCACTGCCGTAAGACAAATACAAACATCCATGCCTTACAGGGATTCACACCCTGGCTCAACTAGGGCGAATGATCATACGCCAGCGCCTTAGACCACTGCGCCACCCTATACGGAAGAATAACGGGAATACTTTTCTTTCTTTTTTAGCACGTCTATTGTAAAAAAAGATCGTGCTTATGTTATAGGTTTGTCCGTCCGTCTGATTTGCGTCAGAACGGATTCAAAAGACGTGCTTATTACACCCGAAAATTTGGTGTCATCTTTCTTGTTTTTTTTTTTTTTTTTTATTGGAGGTTTAACGACCACCGTGAGCAACTCAATGGGCTATAAGCAGTCACCCATCCCTACTTCAGGGACACTGTTTCCAGGGAAGGGAGAGAACCAGCGACGTCAGGCAAACACAACATCCATGCCTCACCGGGATTCGAACCCGGACCCCTTCCGGACGAATGGTCATAAGCCATCGCTTAGACCACTGTGCCACAGGGGCGGCGCAATTAAGTCCTAAACATTATTAGATTTCACGCTCCTAGTGGCAAAATTTTTTGTTCTGAAAAATAGTCTTGACTTTAAGTTCTATGGGACCCAAAAGAAAAAATTCAAATTGAATTTTGAGCAGCAAAGATATCGATAAAACAGTTATATATATTTAAGCCCCCTGACAGAAATATTCTTATTATATAGAACGAAAAATATAGGGAAGATATTTTCTGTGGTGAGAAGCATTTGAGCAAAAAAATAATGTTTGCAAATAGAAATATATACTTACTCTCACTCGCAGCAACACTGTGTGTGATGGAAAATTAAAAAACACAGCAAATACACTTTTTGCAAAAGAAAAAACAAAACAAAACGAAGGACTTCGAGAAAGTCGTTCGATCCTGATGAAACTCCAAATGGCCGCCCAGGTGGCGCAGTGGTCTAAGGCGTTGGCCTCTGATCATTCGTCCGTAAGGGGTCCGGGTTCGAATCCCGGTCAGGCATGGATGTTGTGTTTGTCTTACGGCACTGGCTCTCTCCCTTCCCTGGAACCAGTGACCCTAAATTAGGGACGGGCGACTGCTTATAGCCCATTTGAGTTGCTCACGGTGGTCGTTAAACCTCCAATCCAAAAAAAAAAAAACTCCTAATGCAAGCACCTCAAGGGAAATATGCAAATAATTAAAAAGTCACGACCAATGACTACATTGTAGCCCGTCACAGCGAATGAGAACTGCGCATCGAGGAGAGTATATCAAAAGCAAACCTCGTACGCAGAGACAATCGTGACAGCGGATTGCGGTTGCCTTAACCTCCACAGACTCTGAGGATGCTTTTACGCTGTGTCCGTGCACAACATGAGCAGTTGGTTGGGCGAGTTTCAGAGGGGACCTATAATTGGGCTGAGAAAGGCCGGTTGGTCAAGTTGGCGTTTTGGCTGGCATTTGGTTCAGAGCGATGCGGCAATTGGACGATGTTGGCGTCAACTGGTCGAGGAGGGCACAACCTAGCGGCACGCGGTCAGTGGACGTTCGAAGGCAACGACAGAACGCAATGATCGAGCGTTTGTGAGAGTCGCGCCAACAAAACTCAAGGGAGTTGGACCCGATTAATGTGGAATAGTGTCCAGTGGTGTCGTGTTGTCTTCAGTGATGAGTCACGGTTTGCACTGGGCGCTCATGACCAGTGTATACGTCTGGAGACGAGCCGGCCAGTACATGGATCCTAACTACACCGTAGAACAGCACACGGCTCGTCACCAGGAGAGACTGTCGAAGAAGCCATTTCGTACGATATCGGGACATCCTTGATAGTCCTCCGTAAAACCTTCACACCTCAAAGTTACATCGGAATTTTACGACATGTTGTGTTGTCATTACTGTCGCAGCATCACCGAGCAATTTTTCAACAGGATAATGCCCGGTCACACATTGCATGGCTCTCCCAGGCCGTAATGTCGACACCCTTCCATGGCCACCCTGATCGAACATGTTTGGAACTGGTGGGACGTCATCTGCGCACATCTTTGAATGTCGGCAAAGTGGCCTGCAATTTAGACATCATCTGGCGTGCTATAGCTCAAACCAGTATCGGTGAACTATATGCGCCCGTGCCACGCTGGGTAATCGCTTGTATCTAAATATTGGCGCTACAATGTACTGACTTGTTGCCCTCGTGTAGATGTTTTATCCGAATTAATGGCCCAACTTTTCTGGAATTGAAATCAGTTCCTTTCTTGTGCATATACATTGCACATGGGTGCTTCGTTTATTAGCACGTCTTTTGTAAAAAAAGATCGTGTTTTTTTTACAAAGACGTGCTAATAAACGAAGCACCCATGTGCAACGACATTGTCTTCTCCAACGAATCCCGCTTCTGCCTGCAACACCACGATGGTGGGATCCGCGTGTGGCGGCACCGCGGCAAGAGACTGTATGACGCCTGCATTATGCATCGCCATACCGGTCCGTCGCCTGGCGTTATGGTTTGGACCGCAATTGCATATGACACCCGCCCCCTCTGGTACGCATGGCCGGTACATTCAACAGCCACCGCTACATCTCCGATGTTTTGGAGCCTGTAGTTTTCCTTTACCTGCAGAACCAGCCAGCTGCCACATTTCAACAGGGCAATGCGCGCCCGCACGTGGCACGCATCGTGTAACAATTCTTCACGGCCCACCAGGTTTCACTGCAGCCGTGGCCCGCCTGTTCTCCCGATATGTCACCTTTCGAACACGTCTGGTCGCTGATCCGCAACCGAGTGGCCCGGCAAGCACCACCCGCGGCTACGCCTGATGAACTGTGCCAAAGTGTGGAAGCAGCCTGGACCGACATACCTCAAACCCACATCCAAAGCTTCTTTCGTTGGATGCCGCGGCGTGTAGCGGCCATTATTGCCAGCCAGCCGCGGTGGCGCAGTGGTCTAAGCGCTGGCCTCTGATCATTCGTCCGAACGGGGTCCGGGTTCGAATCCCGGTGAGGCATGGATGTTGTGTTTGTCTTACGGCACTGGCTCTCCCCTTCCCTGGAACCAGTGACCCTAAATTAGGGACGGGCGACTGCTTATAGCCCATTGAGTTGCTCACGGTGGTCGTTAAACCTCCAATCAAAAAAAAAAAATTGCCAGCCATGGGGCCACACAAACTATTGATGCCTGCGTGTTCCGCAAGTCGCACGGGCCTGTAGGTCCAATCGTTTCATCTTTGTATCTGTTGTTATGTGTCCAGTAAATCTGGCTTTGCTATCTCGTATCCTTCGTGGTGTTGCATTTTGGGTGGCCAGCACTGTATTTCCTTCTAAACATCCAATACAAAAAATTATTTTACCTTTCGATTCCATTCATGTCGAAAACTATTTTAGATATAGTCACTTTTTCAAGTTACTCATAAATTCTCCGCTAGGGGGCGTAAAATAAAATTGCTTTTCCCCCGATATTTCTGCTTCTAAAGCTCCGATTTGAAAAACAGTTTCTTCACCGGATACAACTCCTGATGGGGTCTACTTTTTATATAAATTCGAATTTTTGCTATAAAACGGTTTGGCTTCTGATGTATTTGCAGCAAAATCTCAGTTTCTAAAATGTCGATTAAAAAAATATTTTCGTGAACCGATACTACTCACGTCGACAAACCTTTTCGGAATATTTTCTTCTTAAACTAGTGCATGGTTTTACTGCCAGGAGGCGCAGATATATATCTTATTTTTGTCAATATCTCTACTTCTAATGGCCCGATTTGAAAAATTTCTTCTTTGTTAGATACAGCTTCTAGTGCGCCATGTTTTTCATATAATTTCAATATTTTCAAGTATTTCATTGACTTTCCGCTAGGGAAATATAGGTAAATTGCGCTTTTCCCATGTATCTCTCCTTCTAAAGCTCCGATTTGAAAAATTCTTCCTGCACCGGATACAGCTTCTGGTGGGAAATGTTTTAATTGTAATTTGTAATTTTTGTAAAAAATTGTTTGGCTACCAGGGGGTGTAAGCATTAATTTTGGTTTCATAGGTATTTGCAGTAAAATCTGAGCTTCTAAATGCTAGATTGAAAAAATTATTTCCTGAGCCAATACCGCTCATGTCGATAAACATTTCAGAATATTTTCTTCTTAAAATAATGCATGGTTCCTCCGCCAGGGGTCGTAGACGTATATCTTATTTCTGTCAATATCTCTGCTTCTAAAAGTCGCACTTGAAAATTTTCTTCTTTGTTAGATAGCGTTTCCGGTGTAAAATGTTTCTCATATAATTTCAAAATGTTCAAGTAATGCATAGACTTTCCGCTAGGGGGCGCACAGGTAAATTGCGTTTTCCTCTATATCTCTGCTTCTAAAACTCAGATTTGATTTTTTTTTTATTCTGCACCGGATACAGCTCCTGAAAGGAAATGCTCTGAATATAATTTCTAACACTTGATAAAGAATGGTTGAGCCACCAGGGGGCGTAAGTGCTAATTTCTGCATCTGATGTATTTGCATCAAAATCTGAGCTTCTGAAAACTGGATTGAAAAAATTATTCCGTGGACCGATACCGCTCACATCGAAAAACCTTTTGGCATTACTTTCTTTTTAAAATAATGCATGCTTTTTCCACCAGGGGTCGTAAAGTCATAACTTATTTCTGCCGATATCTCTGCTTCTATGAGTCCGATTTGAAAAATTACTTCTTTGTTAGAGAGCGTTTCCGTGAGGAAATGTTTCGCATATAATTTCAAACTTTTCTTAGTGCACAAGTCTGCCACCAGAGGGCGAATGTTCACGTTTCCGTTTACAGAAATATCTTTGGGCTAAAAACCCGATTCAAAAACTGCTTTCTTCGGTCAGATACCACTAACTATGCAAACTCTGTGTGTGTACTTTCTTTCGAAAATAGTTCACCCTTTCGCCGCTAGGAGCGCAAATACTTATTCTGTTTTTCTCAATATCACTGCTTTCACATGCACGATTTAAAAAATTATTTCAACACCGGATGCCATTTCCCTTGCAGAACACTTTAGGCTAGTACATAAGGAATTTTGTAGTTCACAGTTCTGTCGATAAGTGGTGTTTCGGGAGTTTGCAGCTTTATCGCCGTTTCTAAAAACGCTATTGAGAAATTTCTTCTTTACTGTATGCCATTCGCTACAACAGAGCATTATCCTCTTTAAATAACGTAAAGATTTTTCGCTAGCTGCGTAAAGGTCGAAAACTTTTTTTTTCGCAATATCTGCTCCCAGGAGACGTGTTTGAAAAGTTCTTTTCCCTTAGCATAGCTTTTTCCAGGACGAATATTTTTCGCCTATTTTCAACTTTTCCGTTTTGCAAAGTTTTTTTCGCTAGCAGACGTTGACTTGTATTATGTTTCCTTCTATATTTCTCCTTTTAACTGTTAGATTTGAAAATCTCTTTGTCTCTGGTAGCTTCCTTGTAGTATGTGAAACTTTTTGTTCGCCTTTTGTTAATTTTCGTAATATGCTTTTTAACCGCTGGTGGAACTAAATAGATGTTCCTATTTCTGGATATTTTATCGGTTGTTGGAACCAGTTGATTGTTTTACAAATCGGTTCCATTGACTATGAATAGCTTTGATAAATTTAATTCGCGCCAACACGGATTCAAAAGACGTGCTCATTACATCCGAAAATTCGGTGTCATCTTTCTTGTTTATTTATTGCTAACAGCGTGTTTTCTACTAGAAACGTTATCCAACAAAAAACCACTTTTTTAAATCGGTCTTTTAGAAGCAGAGATAACGTAAAAAAATGCACACACATTTACGCCCTGTAGTGGAAATATTGTTCATTATTGGTAGAAGACAATGTAGGTAAAATATCGTTCGAGATAAATGGCAGTGAAGGAGAATAATTTTTCAGTTGCATTTTTAGTAGCAATGATAAGACTAAAACATATTTTGAATTCAATATCATGTGCACTTACGTGCCCTTAGGGCGCAGATAAGCTTCCGAGAAAGATCAAAACGTAGCGGTCGTGATTCTCATATTCCATGCTTTCTAATACAGAAAGAAACTTTCAAATAAACTCGAGTAGGTGTAGAGATATGCTCACAGGCGAGACAGTAGTGATAACCTAAGTATGGTTTTTTAAAGAACTTGCTAAAAATGAGTTTTTAAAAAATTACGTGCATTTCTTTTACTTCAGTAACCAAAATTTATCTCTCATCAGCCGAAGAGAAAAGTTATAAAACGTTTTCATTTGTTGTTCGAATAGTATTTCTCCGTTTGATTTATGCTACAAATTTTTTACGGCAAAAGATAAACAAATCTTGCGGAAACTTATAATAAGGAAAAAACCCATAAAATACTCGAGTCGAGTACTACAGAATGGCATGAAGCTTTCGTTATTTATTTATTAACAAAATTCAGAAATGCACTTCAGCGAGGGAGCGCAGTGGGTTACGAGGAATTGCTTTGAAGACAACTCGAGGATAATCGTTTGCGGTGCGAGCTTTGAGGGCTCTTGGGATGGGAATAAGGTAAAAGCCTTAAATCCAAACCCATGCCAAACACGAAATGAATTTCATGGTGAAGGAAATATAAGTTACTGATCATAATTTTCCTTACGTTGGCAATTACGAACGGCAAAAACTTAAGCAGAATGGAAACATTATTTATGATCCTTCCATTTTAGTTTAATCTGTTTTCTTCACTAAAATACTAATTTTCTATTCACTTTTGCATGGAGTCTACTGTTAAACAATAAATGGCAAACATAGAAGTCCAAAATTTACCTCAACTGAGACTTTCGATCTCTTCAAGAGACCAAATTTACACTGATTGCTTATTGAAATACAACAATCGACCTAATACAACGTCAATCCACCTTCCGCGAGAGAGCGGCCACCACTAGGCGTGGCATCGATTCCACGAAGAGTGTGTACACTTGTGTGGGGATTTTCAACAAAAACGTTTGCACTGCGGTTTACAGTTCCGGTATGGAGTCCAGTGGTGTGTTCTACTGCCTCAACTAGCAATCCACACCATTCAGAAGTGTTCAAGTATGTGCTGATCTAGCGAGATTGCAGAACCCTCCTTCAAACTGAGGGCGGTCGCCACTAAGCATGGCATCGACTTCACCATGAGTGCATGAAGTTATGTGGGGATTTGCAACCCAGCTGTTTGCACTGCAGTTCATAGTTCCGGGATTAAACAGAGTTGTGTGTTCTGCAGCCTCATCTTGCGATCCACAATATCCCAAAAGTTGGGTACAGATCACATCATAACATCATATGTAGAGGATTTTAGGAAGGGAGTGTGTGACCCCAGGTCTTAAACAACACTTAGAAATAGGAAGCTGGGAGATTTGGGCTAGAGTGGCCGATAGGAAAGTCACACGGAAGCGAGGTAGAAAGGGGGAGGAAGACACCCTTATTTATTTCCGGGGGCCAGTACCCGGGGTCCGACGGCTTAACGTGCCCATCCGACGCACGGCGGGTATTTAGTGGTTCGAACGTCCGTACCTGTCCAGGATCGAACTTGAGGTTTTCTCCATGGCAGTCACGAACGTTGACCACTAGGCCACCCGCGGCCCTTTGGGTACAGATCTAGCGAGTTTGGGTCTTATATAACTACTGTTTTCGTCGAGCAGTTCCTGCATCAGCCGGGTCCGATGACATGATGCATTGTTGTTCCGGAAGGACCCACCCTTCTCTGCGTTTAGGTAACACTGTGGGCAGTAAATGAACAACAAGTAGTTCCTGGTAGTACTCAGTAATCCACACACACACACCAGGAATCCCAGCGAATGCCAGCTGAACGTGCCACGCATGGTGTAAACTCTACCCCAGGTGTGGATGGTCGATACTATGCATGTGGGATACATGGCTCTTTTCTTCTTACTCTGAACACTGACTCGACCATCGGCAGAATGAAGTACACACAGTTATTCCTCAAAACAGCGCACCTGCTTTCAATTATTTATAGCTCAATTTGCATGCTGTTTGTACCAAAAGAGACTCACCACAGCTTTGACATTGATGGACTTGCTAGGAAAGGAGTTGCGTGTATTGGTATTGGGCATCTGCTCTTTTAGCCCAACCATGCAACGCATAGTCGAGTGGGATATTGTTTCTGGTTGATCCGTATTATTCTGCGAAGCGCGAATTGCTCTGTACAAAGAGACGCACACGTAGTTAACTCCTGGAATCTACCTTTTACCAACCTTTGTCGCCAGTTGTTTGTTTTGTCGTTTTGACCCAATTCCTGGTGCTCTTTAGCTACAGATGATCTTCAGACATTTTTAGAACAATTTTCCAGCAACATAGTCAATGTTTAAAACAAAATTATTTCTTTCTTAAATGTTCTACCTGATAGCGTTTCCCTGGACTACGAACCTACATCTAGATTTCTAAGGAAAGGAGTCATTTCTTAAGACTGATAGCGGTATTTCATTCCACTAATTTCCAAAGTCCAATCATTGTTTTAGGTCGGCGTTTAGAACGCGTTCTTTGTAAGCAGTCCTTTAAAGACCCGTGACACATTACGGGACTTTAAAGGAATGTAAGCAAAAGGTATAGACTTGATACTCGTCTCTTTTCTCATTTTTTAAAGAAATAGAATGGTAGATTTGGATGTGTGACTGGTAGCTTTATCTTTATGGATTTCTACTCCTTGAGGGCTCTGTGGATAAAGGAATGGAGTTAAAACATTATTTTGGTAATAAAGTAGGTATAATTGATTTTAAACATTCTTTTCGAATTTCTTAACTTTAATTACCCATTGTACGAGAAACTAGCAATATTCTTTATAAAACCTTCTTTGGATTCTTGGAACCGAGTTTGTAAGTCTTTTTCTGCTCTTTTCCTATAATAAATCGACCTTTACTGTTACAGTCGTTTGCGTAGATACACCCTAAGTCAAACAAATAGTTACATCCAGAAGAGCGTGTCGGATTGCAATGCTATTCGGGAGGAAGCTAAAGGTTGCCAGGAACAATAAATGATTAAACATTGAGCCTGATATAGGCAATATGTACTGAGCTACACGCCAAAACGTAGTGTCTCTCAGTATGGCGTCGGGCCGCCATGTTTGCTCACACAGCATGCCAAACGTCTCAGCATGGAGTTGTATAGGTTCCTAATGGAATCCTGCGATAAGCCATCCCCTGCAGCTTGAATCTTCTCACGCAGTTCCTGAAGATTGTGCGGTAGAGATAGTGCGTCCAATAGCATCCCACACATTTTCAATCGGCGATAGGTTTGGCGATGCGACTGGCCATGGTAGTGTGCCTTGAAGACAAGCTCTCGAGACAGCAGCAGTATGCGGACGAGCCTTGTCTTATTGGAAAATCACATCGGAGTGAGCGTTCAGAAAAGGTAGGGCCACTGGTTGCAGGACCTCATTTAACTAATGTTGGGCTGTCAAAGTAGCTTTAATGAACAGCATAGGTGATATGGCATCGCAGGCATTTTCTCTGCACAACATGACACCAGGCCTTATGGACGTGTGTCAGTCGACAACAAACGTTCATCTTGGCGCTGGCCACGGTGTCTCCACACACGGATTTGGCGGTCGTCTCCTCCATGACAAAAGCGGGACTCTTCACTTAAAATCACCTGCTGGCTCCACGACAATCTGGCACGACACACCATTGTAGTCTCTGGCCACGATGCAATGGTATTAAGGGCAGTCGTCGTAACGGTCTGCATGCGTGTAGTCCTACGTCGAGAAGCCATGTTCCAATGGTGCTGGCTGTAATCGGACGATACATTAAAGCTCGCTGAATATCCGCAATCGTGGCTGTTGGGTCACTGGCGCATGTCGGACAACCCGTCGGTCCTCTCTCTGCGTGGTTCGTCTATGTCTCCCAGACCCTTCCTGTGGCTGCTCCACGCCTTGTTCTATCTACCGCCGCCAACAGCGTGGCATGGTGGTATCCGCACGACCGGTATACACTGAGTGGCCACTTTATTATGACCACCTGACAGTTTTAAGCAAATGATCTGTGGCTGCACGCTGGTGCCTCCAGAGGGCGAGTCTGGTATAAAAAGGGAAAGCTTAGTGCTTGCGACAGTAGTAGAAGTGATTTTTGAGTGACGAAATGGGTGAAAATGCGATTTGACGGACTTCCAACTTGGGATGATTGTAGGAGTTTAGAGCCATGTAGCGAGTATCACCGAAACCGCCGCATTCCTGAAATGTTCCAGAGCAGCTGTTGTTAAAGTGTTTAAAGACTGGACTGTCAGACAAACAACTGGGTCTCTACGTGCAACGTGTGGTCGTCATCGACTGGTGACTGCTAGGGCGGAACGGAGAGTGTCCAGACTAGTAACAGACAACAGAAGGGCAACAGTACAGCAAATTACAGACCATTTTAATCAAGGATCCCCTCAAATTATCTCTGCACGCACTGTTCGCCGTACACTGAATCGGATGATATATGGCAGCCGAATACCTGTTTGAACACCTTTGCTGTCTGCAGTTAACAAGAGAAAACGTCTCCAGTTCACACAGGAGCACAAGGATTGGACAGTCGATAATTGGAAACACATTATGTGGTCCGATGAATCACGTTTTCAGTTGCACCATGCCGATAGCCGGGTGAGAATTTGGCGGAAGGAGCACGAAAGCATGGACCACAAATGCATTGCTACAACCCTTCAAGCTGGTGGAGGTAATGTTATGGTTTGGGGAATGTTTTCCTGGCATGCTTTGGGCCCTTTAATTCGTGTTGATCAACGTCTGACTGGCACATCATATCTAAACATCGTTGCGGACCAAGTGCATCCTATCATGTGGATGGTTTATCCAAATGGCGATGGCTACTTTCAACAAGATAATGTGTCCTGACATAGTGCTCGTATTGTACAGGATTGGATTCAGGAACATGCCGGTGAGTTTACTTTGCTTAGGTGGCCCCTCAAACTCCAGATCTCAACCCCATTGAGAATTTCTGGGATCAGCCATCAGACAGCTGGATCCACAACCCTGCAATCTCACACTCCTGGAAAGTGCTATTCATCAAGCATGGACTCAGATTCCACAAACCACCTATCAACATCTCGTGGAGTCCATGCCGCGAAGAATCGACGCAGTATTAAAGGCAAAAGATGGCCCAACGAAGTACTGAGCTGGTGGTCATAATAAAGTGGCCACTCAGGGTAGAGTCCAACACGAAGATAAGACCATGCGTCTCCCGGAGCACAAAGCTGCAGCCCCTCTCCAACTCCTCCAACTGCTCCAACTGCTCCAATTACTTCCGAACTTTCCACTGAGGCATACTTTACTTGCAAAGGATGCATCCAATACAACAATACGATTCAGAATTGCAAGCACGCGCAACGGGATGACCTTATATTGCCGGTCTGGCACAGCACGACCACTACGACCTTTCCTTGCTTGTGTCACAAGCGCATGCGAGCGTGATACTTGAATCATTTGCATGTTTCTCGATGCCAAACCTTTCCACAAAGTCTCATTCCTGTCGGTTGCTTCCTCATGGGTGCAACTGTTTTTTTTTTTGTTGTTTTTTTGGACATAAAGTGTACATCAATAGTCACAATAAATTACCATCTGTCTCCCTCTAAGATGATATTCATAAAGAAGTCTATATCGTGTTCTGCGTTCAACAAAATGCCTGGCCAGAAGGCGGTGAACATATGTTGTTGTTGTTGTTTTTTTGCTTTCTTTTTATCAGAGCCAAATCGTTTTTAATTACCTTTTTAACATTTCATACAGAGATTTTTAACGATTGCTCTTGGGTAGGTGAATTTCTTTTAAGACCAGAATCCTTATTTTTGGAATAGTCGTAAAAGTACGTGCCGACTTTGGATGTTCGTTTGGTGTTCTTTTCCTGCTAAAAGCAATGCATGACGATTTTCCCTCTGTTATCATAATATTGCTTATTTTACATTTAAATTTTCTAATCCCATGATTTTCACAGCGTGTTGTAATTGCAGAATACGAATATTTCCCTTCGGAAAGAGGAAAAACATAACCTTCTATCCAGAGCTTGTTTACGTGTGCCATTTTCTTAGACGATATTAAACTGCAGGAGATGTTTTTTTCGTGTTCATCTAACGCGCTACTGCCAGTTTATATTCTGTGAACTTCTTTTATTTTCTGTAATTTCTCATGAAAAATGTTCTAAAAATGTCTGAACATCCTCTGTACGGACGCAGTACAGCCATCTACAAAGGTCGCCGTTTCCGAAATAAAAGCGACAGCCCTTCATAAACCTATAACTTGACCATTCGTTGATTACGAAAAATCGTTGGTTCTCCCTATCATATTCGTAACTTTGTTCTCAACGAACGAACGATAAATCGGACTTTGAAACATTAAATAACTAAAATAAGAAAGAATGTCTAAAAAATTCGCTACCCAATATTAAATGAAATAGAACATTAAATAAATAGGCCATGAAAGTGCTCATACGTTTTGCTACCATCTACTTGTGTGAAACTGGTTTTTCAGCTTTGGCGGCTTTGAAGGGTAAACATCGTGCGAGATTTGGTATTACCCACGAATTAAGAGTTGTCCTTCCTAATATTATTCCTCGTTTTAGTAAACGTTACGCTCATAAACAAGCGCATCCATCACATTAAATATAAGCATTACTTGAAAAAATTTACAACACTAGGGTCTACGCTCGTTTCCAGAGTAGCGCTCGGGCCCTGCAGCCCGATATCCAAGTATATCATATGAAATAAAAACTGGAAAATTCCTATAAATTTAAATTTTTATTGCATTTCTAAGCAAATAATGCTTGTTATTCCGAAATTTGAGAGTTTTTTTACTGTCGTTAATTTTTCGAAGGTCGGACTTTTGTCGTTTGAACTTATGGCACTTACTAAATTTACCAAAAAAAAACCAAAAGCGGTCCTAAAAGCATTTCTGTAAACCGTAAACCGTTACGCTAAACCCTTAAGGTGGACGTCAAGTAATTTTGCTTCCTATACTTCCAATGGAAAAACTTTTGTACACATTTCTTTCACAGTTATTGTGTTTCCAAGGACGAAAATTTGAACATCGATTAAAATAACTTCATATTATAACTTGGAATACTTAATATTTTCTAAAACATAACCATAATTATATTAAAAATCAAAAACTTCTTCTTTGGTGGTGTTGGAACCAGAAAAAAGATTGCGCGACCTGTATCTTGATGACGTCAGTAGACAAACAAATTTTGGATTGCATAATTATGGTTATGTTTTAGAAAATATTAAGTGTTCCAATTTATAAAATGAAGCTATTTTAATCGATGTTCAAATTTTCATCCTTGGGAAAACATTAATTGTCCAGAAAAAAGATGGTGCCACCTGTACTTTGATGACGTCAGTAGACAAACAAATGTTGGATTGCATAATTATGGTTATGTTTTAGAAAATATTAAGTGTTCCAATTTATAAAATGAAGCTATTTTAATCGATGTTCAAATTTTCATCCTTGGGAAAACATTAATTGTCCAGAAAAAAGATGGTGCCACCTGTACTTTGATGACGTCAGTAGACAAACAAATGTTGGATTGCATAATTATGGTTATGTTTTAGAAAATATTAAGTATTTCAAGTTATTAAATGAAGCTATTTTAATCGATGTTCAAATTTTCATCCTTGGGAACACATGAATTGTCCAGAAAAAAGATGGCGCCACCTGTACTTTGATGACGTCAGTAGACAAACAAATGTTGGATTGCATAATTATGGTTATGTTTTAGAAAATATTAAGTATTGCAAGTTATAAAATGAAGCTATTTTAATCGCTGTTCAAATTTTCATCCTTGGGAAGGCATTAATTGTGAAGAAAATGTGTACAGAAGTTTTTCCATTGGAATTATAGGAAGCAAAATTACTTGACGTCCACCTTATACAACTGAGATAGATTTACCAACAAAACATATGCATAGCAGATTCTCTGCGTCACCATGGCAGCAGGTCACGAGACCAGAACGTTCCTCTGCTATTATCGTGAAGGACAGACAAGCCGTTCGTTTCTTTCCTTTGCGTCTTTAAAAAATGCTTAAAAATTAGAAAATGGCTTTTTCTTAATTTTTTTTTTTTTGTAAAAAAGGGACGATAGCTGTCAATTTATGCTGTAAAAATTGCAATGCGTTATAATTTATAGTTTGCCATATATCCGTTTTTTAAAATGGATCCCATTGCGAAATAGAGAATTTTGTTAAATTTAGAAATTTAATTTCTCTTAAATTAAATCGAGATTCAAAAAAAGGGCGACGAGGTGCAAACATTTGGTCATGGCACTACATGCCTACAAAGCGTCGTGGTTCTGTTGCTGTTAGTGTGTCCGGAACGCGACCTGATAGCACTTTTTTGCTTACTTTAACTTTGAAATACAATAGCTCTTGAAGTTTCGCCAGAATCGAGAAACGGTTTCTTTCTGCGTGTTCTCCAAACAATTCTCTACAAACGATGTGAATTTCATATTTTCGTGTACAGCACGTTTTGCGTTGCGAGCTAGGAGAGCAAGAGTGTCGCGAAATTTCTAAAACAGCGGCAGTTACTTTTTTTAGAATAGAGAGAAAACAAACATTTAATAATTTTATAATTACAAACTAACGTAAATAGCATCATACGAATTTTTAAAATGTGCTATAAATGCTCATGTTTAAGAGCTAAAATATTATTATGTGTTGAGTCAGATATTGAATTTACATATATAAAACTGTTCTAGTTTCACCGATGTTTTCTTCATTTCCTTATAAAATGTTAAAATATGCATATACATAAACGTGTGAACGAAAATACACATACTAAACAAAATAGTTTCATTCATATACTACGTCCAACAAGGGGAGAGACGTCGGTATTTAGGTGTACAGGGTACCACAAGGTTGAGAACCACTGGAATACACGAAATACCACAAATATAAATCGCCACGTGGTTCTAAGAAGCTTGTGGATTTTCCATTGTTTCGATTTCTTTTATTCGAGTGAGCAACTCAGTGCGCTATAAGCAGTAGCCCGTCCCTAATTCAGGGCCACTAGCTCCAGCGAAGGAAGAGAGCTACTGCCGTAAGGCAAACACAACGTCCCTGCCTCACAGAGATATGAACCTGGACCCTTCGCGGACGAATGATTAGAAGCCATCGCTTAGACCATCGCACTACCGGGAGCCGGATTTTTTTTTTTTTTGATTGGAGGTTTAACGACCACCGTGAGCAACTCAAATGGGCTATAAGCAGTCGCCCGTCCCTAATTTAGGGTGACTGGTTCCAGGGAAGGGAGAGAGCCAGTGCCGTAAGACAAACACAACATCCATGCCTGACCGGGATTCGAACCCGGACCCCTTACGGACGAATGATCAGAGGCCAACGCCTTAGACCACTGCGCCACCGGGGCGGCCCGGATTGTTTCGAATGACCTCGTATATACGCTTTTCCACAGAAAGTACTGAGGTTTGTAGTACTTCAGGATCTGAAGTGTACGATGCACATTCTATTGCGGTCTTCAGGTCATTTACTGACGAACATTGCTGTCCGATGGCATAAACTTCTCGTGTCCACATGTTTTCGTTTAGGTTCGATTCCAGGCTGAGTGGTGGCCAGTCCAGAACGGATGCAATATCTGTGTTTAGGTAAGCAATAGCATTGGAGGTATGGATGGATGTATTCTCGTGCTGAAATATCTAGTTGCGTTCCCCTGAAAGTTTGCCGAAAGGTAATAAAGGAGTCCTGGCAGTTTAAATGTACCCTTGCGGAAAAACTCCGTACCAGTTGCGCGAAGACAACGTCGTACTGTATTACTTCCGTGCTCTGGTAGTGTTTGTCTTGCATCTGGTCTTTTAGGAATTCAAAAAGATGTTAGTCGGAGGGCACCAGGTCTGCGCTGTAACTAGGGTGAGGTAAAAGTTCCCATCCGAATTTCTGGAATTTTTTTCGAGGTCAAATAGGCAAAGTGTGGCCTAGCGTTATTGTGCTGGAAGATGACTTTCTTTACCGGCCGTTTATCACGCAATGAACGGCGGAGCTTATCTAATGTTCGGACATAACGAGCGGCATTTAGGGTTGGCCCAGGTTCTAAAAAAGCAACCAGAATGCACCCATCTGCGTCCTAAAAGACAGTTCCATAACCTTTGCAGCTGACGGAATTTTCTTCGGCTTCCGCCTTCTTTGTGAATGGAGATGATGCCATTCCATGCTCTGGTGTTTTGCTTCATGTTCGAAATGGTGGAATCAACTTTCATCACCTGTCATTGTGTGCAAAAATCGGCCCCTTCATTTCGATATCTCTCCAGAAGTTGTGACGAGGCGTTTTTGAGCTAGTCTTCGTGGTCTTCTGTCCGTAAACGTGGGATCCAGCGATACAAATTTTCCGGTATCTCAAGCTGCTAATAATTTCGTGAAGTACAATGTGTTCTGTGTCCAAGTTGACCGCAATTCCCTTTCCCATCACACGTCTGTCATCACGAATAAAGGCATCAAACTTTTCCTTGTGTTCCGTAAATGCTGTTCGACGGCAACCGCTACAAGGCTGATGTCTGTTAAACCGTCTTTAAAATGTTTCACCCACCTTCTCACACGCAGGCATTGATACATGTATCTTCGTACGCACGCTGCTGATGACTACGGTTAATATTGGTAGAAGCAATTTCCTCTTTCACAAGGAACTGAGTCACAGTATGCTAAAGGAACGATGTATCACTGTCGCCAATCATTACTCGCGCCTTTTGGGTCACATGATTGATGATGGTGACGTCATTTGGCATTAATGGCCACGACGAGACTGCACTACATGTCCGCGAACTATCATTCTCCCAATGATAAATCTGCCTGTGAAATGCAGCTTTGCTTATTACTTTCAGAATGTCTTACGTACATCACAATTATCCCAAGTTCGCCAAATAATTTGTAACAATACTAAAACATCGCACGCTTTATTCGCTTAAACTTCGGCCATAAGTCCATTTGCTCCAATACGGATGGTGGTTTTCACGTACTTTCAGCTCCTGCAGCTGCAAACTTCTGCGTAAAAGACAATTGCGCACAACACTAATTTTGAAAAGAGCGGGACAACGCCACAGCAATCTGTTTTATAATAAATATCTTTCAAAATGATTTTTTCCGCTCTGTACATTGAATCACTTTAATAAACTCAAATGGATCTAAATGTTGCATTTTACTAACGCGTAAAAGTACCCTATGTTATTATTGGATGATTTCAATTTGCTCCTTCAAAAAATTGCGAGATATATCACATAAATTCCATTGTGAAATATGACAGTTCCTTTGCTCGTTGATCGTGGGTGTGAGCCTGTTGTAAGTAAATATGGTGCGACAATACACCCGAATTTGTGAACTATTTTAAAGCTTTTGTGATTCGAATACCACCTAAAAATTGTCGCTAAATGTTGATATTTTAAAATATTCGCATTACCTTTTTTTTTGAAAAACTGTGAGACGCATTTCGGAGAGACTCCCGATTATCAGCGCACAAAGTATAGTTCCGTTCTGTTTGTCGCTCCTCTTAGTTTACGTGAAACCGGAGCACTGTCATTTCGTGAGAATTTGGTTTGGGGTTGGCATTGGAACAGAAATAAGTACCAATTTTCTGAAGAAAAATAAATTTTCTTTACAAAATTCTTATTATCAACGTTCGAACTCAAACAAGAATTCGCACGAAATGTATGGAAATTATCAACACATGAAATATTTCCTTCAAGGAAGCAAGGAACTAGCAATACATAATTATATAATTTTTCAATATTTCATTTCCATGAAACAAATCTTATTTCTTTTTTCAAAACCACTACTTCTTAGCGTTTCAATTTACAAAATTCACACGAAACGTATGAAACTATTTTACGCATTGACAGCACTGGTCTACAAAGTTTCTATAACACAAACAAATGTACCTGTTTTTAACTAATGTTTGGATGCTGATTTCAGATCTGATCTTTAAAAATGGCCATAAAAAAAAAAAACGTGACGTTTTTTTTTTTTTTATTTGTTATGGGACTATATGTATTGTTGTTCCATATCAGCGCTTGTAGGCATATAAAAGGACACTAGATCTTTTTATTGTCATTATTCGCCATCAGATATGTTATGGGTGGCAACACTCATTTCTTCACAGGTAAAGAACATTTAACCGCAACCAAGCCGTCATAGCTGTTTTCTACATTTTTTACATTGAAGGAGAAACAAGTGTTGCATGCTTATGAGCAAAAGTTGGCGAAATGGAGAAAAGGGGTCGTCGCGGATGTATTAATGTTCCAGACCAGTTTTGTTATGTGTGCGGACAGAATATTATAAAACCCCAGGCTCGTCCATCGACAAAGACTGTGAAGAAAGCCTACTATTTGTACTTTGAATGTCATGTTGGAGATCAAAATAAATCGTGGGCTCCACATGCCTGCTGGATTTCCTGATTTGTTGGCCTGTGTGAATGGTTGATATGTACAGTAAGCTGAAATCCATGCCTTTCGCCGTTCGGATGATCTGGCATGAGCCAACTGATCAAGTGGAAGATTGTTATTTTTGTTTAACCAAAGTGAGTGGCTTTTCAAATAAGAATAAAAGTGAAATACAGTATCCAAATTTGTCATCAGCCTTCAGGCCTGTTCCGCATGGGGAAGATCATCTTATACCAAAACCTGCACTGAACAGTGAAGAGATTGATTCAAATTCACCCAAGGAAGATATGGAAACACTTAGACGAACCCCACTTGATTGAGCAAAATGAAATGAATGACCTAGTTCGAGACCTACAACTTTCCAAAAACAAGCTCAACTTTTAGGTTCTCGACTACAAGAGTGGAACCTGCTAGCAAAGAGTACATGTGTGTCTGTGATCAGAAATAGAAATTTGGGCCTATGTTCTTTCTATGAAATGCAGGATGGTATGTAATTTTGTTCAGATATTCTGGGACTAATAACAGACTTAGGAATATCTCACGATCCTACGGAATGGCGTCTATTTATCGACTCATCCAAGATTAGTTTAAAAGCTGTCCTTTTGTCCAACGGAAACCAGAAACATTCCATTCCAGTAACGCATGCTGTTGGAATGAAGGGAACGTATGAAAGCATGGACAAAATTCTCACTGCAATACAATATGACCAGTTTAGGTGGGCAATATGCGGAGTGATATCATTCTTGTTCGGACTTCAAAGTGGCTTCACCAGATGTTGCTGTTTTCTTCGTATGTGGGACAGTAGAGCCACAGCAGAACACTGCGAACGGACAGACTGGCCTAAACGAGATGTTTTCATTCATGGAGAGATTAACGTTCGTCACAAGACCCTAGTAAATCCTTCTGATGTGCTGCTTCCGCCACTTCATATCAAACTGGAGATGATGAAAAACTTCGTAAAGGCTATGGACAAATCTAGCCCAGGTTGTTTGTACTTAAGGAAACATTTCCGCAATTAAATCATGCAAAACTCAAAGACGGCATCTTCGTTGGTACTAAGAAACGGTAACTACTGCGTGATTCCGTTTTCACTGAAAAGCTAAACAGCACGGAGCTCGTCGCATGGCAACCATTTACATCTGTGGTCAAGGGATTTTTGGGTAACCAAAAGAGGGCAGCTACAAACAGCTGATTCACAATCTTCTCTAGAACTAAAAAAACCTTGCGTGCCGTATTCCTTAAAAATGCATTTCCTCCATTCGCATCTGGACTCCTTTCCTGACAACCTAGGAGCAGTCAGCGATGAACAAGGAGAAAGGTTTCACCAAGATATCCAAACGATGGAGGATAGGTATCAAGGCAGTTGAGGTCCTTCTGGTTTTGCAGGAGGAGGACATGACACATAAAAGAAAAAAATGAACTACTTTTACGGGTATACGAGTATGTGTGTATACATTTACAATTGTGTTAATATTGTTTACTCTATTTCTTTTTTCTTTTGCTGTGGCATAGGCAGTGATGTAGGAACATGGTATTTATACTTTGCAACACTAATTCTATAGATAACAAGGCACATAAATGTTGTAATACATTACAATGCGAAGCTGTAAAACATTAAATGATAACGCAAGGAACTGTACATCAACTATATATAAGACAGTACAGTTATACTAGTTATTCGAATGTATTGGCGTAGATAAAATCAAGGTTTCCAAGCTTTCGCACATCAACCAGATGGCTTTCTCAAGGAAGGTAGACAGCAAACTGCAAACTGTATAATAGAACGTTTGAACAATTTGAACCGCTGACTTGACAATAAACGAAGAGATGCTAACGTAATTATTCAATAAATAACACGAGGTATCATGTTAGATTTGCACGCGGAATCCTTGGAGGGAAACGAAAGGCATTCAATATTTGAAGAATTGGTTCCGAATTCGTGGTAATTCTAGTGAGACGTTATCATTGCAGGCCTCATCGTTGGTAATGGTCTCCAAAGTTTACCGAATGGCAGTGGATTTAGGAGAAGAGTAGGAATCTAATTTCTTTATGTCATCCCACATAGGTTCGGCGGACTTGAACTGGACTTCTATGGATACTGCCGTGGTTAATTTGTCGTTCTTTATGTCCCTCTTATGCTCGTTGATTCTAATTCTAAATGAACGTTTAGTCATCCCAATGTAGTATCGCTTGGAGCCATCCGGATATTGTAGAGGGATGGCATAAACACCTGCTTCGTTGGAAAGTGAGAGCTCGTCAGTATTTTGCTTAAGCATAGCATATAAAGATGTCGGAGATCTTATGCCGACACCGAGGTTCATCTTCCTGAGCGCGTTCTTGAGTTCTTAGGAACTATTTGGTACGTAAGGAATAGAGCCCAGATAGCGTAGCCGCGGCATAGAAAGATCGGCATGCCTCTTTTTGTTGCTTTCGATATATCTATGTACCATGTTCGGATCGTATCCTGCCTCAGTCGCCAAATCGATAACGCTTTTTAATTCGCTTAGTCTAGAAGGAACATCGGAGGAGATGTCGAATGCTCTTCTGATTCGAGAACGGAAGAAAGCTGTTTTGTAATCAACGGGGCAGAATGAGCTACGGAGAATCAGGTCGGGAACGGAAGTGGGTTTGTAATAGGTTTGTGTACGGAATAGATTTTCAGGCGATTTACTCAGTAAAACCTCCAGATAAGGCAATGCATCATTGTGTTCTAAATATATAGTGAAATTGATCGTAGGGTGTATATAATTGATTTTATCCAGGAAAAGCGGGAGTGTCTCCTTTCCATGAGGCCATATGAAAAACATTACAATGTAAAGCTGTAATGTGTACATCTTGCATTGTATATAAAGTATGTCTCTGGAAATATAGCAAACGTTCATTCAAAAGAAACTGTGCGTGATGGATGTTTACAGTCATATTTGAATTCAGCACCCAAAATTTAGTTCAAAACGCCTTATTTCGCCCATGGTATGAGAACAAAGTTTTAAAATGTTGACTAGTGTAATTAGGGTTTCAGCGTTCAAAAATGGTTAACGGCTCGGTTGCGAAAACGTTAAAAATATACGTTTAAAAATCAGCCGGATGTCTAATTCATAAACGGGTATAGCAAGGGTTAAAAAAAACTTTTTAATTTTTATAAAACGTTGAAACACTGTTTTCTAACGTATTTAAAGTAACCCCAAAAGGTAGAGTTTTTTGGTTTATTTTATTTTTTTACATTTTCACGGCGTCTTACAAGGCTTTTGCATTAATATAGCATTTAACAAAGCAAAATTCATACAATTTAAGTGATCACTGCATGCGTTTGTTGTACACTATATCATCAAAAGTATACAGGGGGATTCCTAAAGTCCTAAGTCACCTCAATAACTTGGGAACAAAGGCAGCTAGAGCTATGGAAGTAAGGTATGGTTTGGTAAAACAACCATGCGCTATCGGAGGGGAGTGACAAGAGCGCCCTTAGTGGCAAAATGTGGAAGTTCGTACTCCTGTCTAGGAAACCATGAGAGATACGAAAAAGAGATCAACTAGAAAATTGTAGAGCATCAACGAATTAGTAGGAAATGACATATGGTAGAAACGGCTAGGGTAAGTAGAAGGCTGGAAACATGAGGAAAACACAAGGTTTATTATACTCAGGCATGAATACAAATGGAGTACATTGGTCTATTTAATGCAACAGCGGTACTTACATAACGTTGCGTTTAGCGTAAATAGGGTTCAATATGGCCATCTGCCACAATACACATTTGAATGCCAGGCAGAACTTCCCGTTGTACGTTCGCCAGCATAACAGGTATCACGCAGCGACGATACGCAGTTGGAGAGCAAGGAGACTCGTCGGTTCCACCCTGTACACGTGATCCTTTAGGTAACCCCAGAGGAAGAATTCCATAGGAGTTAGATCCGCGAATCGTTGAGGCCATAACTGATGATCTGTTGCCCGAAAGTGTCGGACAGGAAATGCTGTACCGCTGTTCGTTGATCTGCCGGAGCACAGTCATGCTGAATCCATAATGAACGTACATCTTGCCGAGACAGATCATCTAACCACTCAGCTAATGTGCTTTGTAACAGCTGCAGATATTTTCGTCCATTTAATGCACCCTCATAGAACACAGGACCAAAAAGTCGGTCCTTCCAGACGCCGCACCAGACATTGATCAACCAGCGCCCCTGATCCGTGTAAAAAATGAATTCTGAACTGTCCAGTAATGGATTTCTTTTTGTTCGGCACCTCGGTGCGTGTGGACTGCGCCTCGTCAGTCCAAAGGATGTTTGATAGAAAGGCCGCACTTTCTTCTACGGTGTTCATTACAAAATTGCACCAATCTACACGTCGTTGGTTATCCCCTGGCATCAGTACGTGCAGCGGTACTGTACGGTACGAGCGGGAACCATGCTGATGCAAAATGCTCCACACACGGGATTGTGATAAGCTACATGCCATACTGACTTCCCTCGTACTGGTGTGTGGGTTGGCCAAAACGAATGCCAGAACATCGACTTGTTGCACATCCCTACCCATTCCGGTGGGTCGGCCCGAACGGGGACGCGCTGCAATACTGCCTGTCTCTCGTAGACGTCGAACCGCGCGACTGATGGTCCACGTTGTCGGCGATGGATGAGTCGGAAATCGTAAGCCATACTGGCGTGACGCTTCCCTCGCGTTGCGTCCGAATTCTGCATATAGCAGTAACATCTCGCAATACTGTTCATTCGAATAGCCTGCCATGCTCGTTCTTTACCCGATACTCACGTTACGAATGACATAGCTCCTGACTGACGATCCTTTATACATTGCCACGCCGCGCCTGTTACGGCAGGTGAGGCGTTATGTCACACCAGAATTTGCATACGACACTCACAGGCGTGCGGTCGCATACGTCATACATTTCTCTCTGTTAGACTGTTACAGCGAAAACGACACGAACCGGCTTCGCACAAGTTCGCGTTTCCAGCCGTTTCTACCATATGTTGTTTCCTACTAATTCGTTGATGCTCTACAAATTTGTATTTGATCTCTTTCCCGTATCTCTCATGGTTTCCGAGATAGGACTGCTAACTTCCACATTTTGCCATTAGAGGCGCTGCAGTCACTTTCGTGTGATAGCACACGATTGTTTTACTATATCATACCTTACTAGCTGTCTTTCTTCCCAAGTTATTGAGGTGACTTAGGACTTTAGGAATCACCCTGTATATATCGGAAGAATTTGGTTTGTGGTTGGAACTGGAACAGAAATAAGTGCCAATTTTCTTTACAAAATTCTTGTTGTCAACATTCCAACTCAAACAAGAATTCCCACGAAATATATGGAAATTATCAACGTATGAAGTATTTCCTTCAAGGGATCAAGGAACTAGTAATATATAATTATATTATTTTTCAACATTTCATTTCCATGAAACGAATCTTATTTCTCTTTACAAAACCGCTACTTCTTAGCGTTTCAATTTAAAAAAATCACACGAAATGTACGGAACTACAGTATTTCACACACTAAGAAGGCTGGATGAGTCGGAAATGGTTTTTGGTGAATGGGACCCTCCACGTAGCACGAATTGGTTGTTTCAATATTCAATAATGGTTAATGGGTTGGTTGAAAAAACATTAAAAATGTACGTTTAAGAACACCCGGACGTGTGGTTCATAAACGGTTATAGCAAGGGTTCAAAAACCCATTTTTACTTTTTATAAAACGTTGAAAACACGTTTTCTAACATATTTAAAGTAACCCCAAAAGGTAGAGTTTTGGTTAGAAAAGCATTTTTACGGCACCTTACGGCTTCTGCATTCATATAGCATTCAACAAAGTTAAATTCATCAATTTAAGCGATCATTGCATGCGTTTCTTTATACATTATATTATTAAAAGTATTCGGACACTACCAAATATTTGTGTAAGTGCAAAGAACGGTTGCAGAGGAAGGTGCGCTGTGAGTAAGAAGGTGCGTATATAAAGCTGAGATGTCCTGCCTTGTTTTCATCAACTTTGAAGCTGATATGCCACATGGTCGTGAATATTCCGAGTTCCAGCGCGGGCTAGTCATAGGTTGTTATTGGAGTAACGTTTCCATACGAAGCATTGCAGCTAAACTAAACATACTAAAATTGACTGCAAGGGATGTCGTAAAAAGATGGAAGCCGGACAGTGTATTTTTACCAAAAAAAAATTTCAGAAAGGCTGCACAAACTGACGGAACGTGACAGAAGAACCATGGTAAGAAATGTTAAGAAAGACCGTTCTTCTTCTGTCGTTCCCATCGCTGCTGAAGTGGGAAATGCTTGTAACGACTCGGTTAGTACCATAACTATCCGCAGAGAGTTGCACAGTGTGAGTTGTTATGGTAGGAAATGCTTGTAATGGCTCGGTTAGTGCCATAACTATCCGCAGAGAGCTGCACAGTGTGAGTTGTTATGGTAGGAAAGGCTTGTAATGGCTCGGTTAGTACCATAACTATCCGCAGAATTGCACAGTGTGAGTTATTATGGTAGAAAATGCTTGTAATGGCTCGGTTAGTGCCATAACTATCCGCAGAGAGCTGCACAGTGTGAGTTATTATGGTAGGATATGCTTGTAATGGCTCGGTTAGTACCATAACTATTCGCAGAGAGCTGCACAGTGTGAGTTATTATGGTAGGAAATGCTTGTAATGGCTCCGTTAGTAACATAATTATCCGCAGAGAGTTGCACAGTATGAGTTATTATGGTAGGAAACGCTTCTCATGGCTCGATTAGTACCATAACTATCCGCAGAGTGCTGCACAGTGTGAGTTATTATGGTAGGATATGCTTGTAATGGCTCGGTTAGTACCATAACTATTCGCAGAGAGCTGCACAGTGTGTTATTATGATAGGAAATGCTTGTAATGGCTCGGTTAGTACCATAACTATACGTAGAGAGTTGCACAGTGTGAGTTTATTATGGTAGGAAATGCTCGTAATGGCTTGGTTAGTACCATAACTATCCGCAGAGAGTTGCACAGTGTGGTTTATTGTGGTAGAGGAGCAGTACACAAACCACACACCACTACCGTGACTGAGAAGCATTTTTTGGAATGGTGTATCTCTTGTCGTTCCTGGACTATGAGCGACTGGAAAGCTATTCTTCCGAGTGATGAGTGACGGTTTTTACTCTTCCAATCTGATGGACATGTTTGGATTTGTCGACAGCCCGCCGAATGCTTTTCGTCTGCCAGTGTTTCTAACTTTTAAATTAGGCGGAGGCTCCATCATGGTGCGGAGTTGTTTTTGGTGAATGGGACTCGCCTCGTTGGTTATTGTATCACAAACCATGAACTCTGTAGTATAACTCGACGTTCTGAATGATTCTGCCCTACCAACAATGTGGCAGTACTGTGGAAGTTGGCATTGTCTCTTCCAACACGATCGAGTTTAATGCTACACTACACGTAGTGTGCAGGACTGTTTTTTTTAAATAACGTGGAATTGCTAGACTGGCGTGAGCAAAGTATTGACCTTAATCCCGTATAACACCTCTGGGATGAACTGGAGCGTCGGATGTGAAATCGACCACAACGACCGCCTTCGCTCTCCACTATGGCAGCAGCTTTGTCGACGAGTTGGCGATCCATTCCTGTCGAGACTAACCGGAAATTGATTGATGTATGCCTCGACGTGTTGCCCTATCATGCAAGCAAAAGGTGGACAGACTAATCGTAATTGCGATAATAAAGCCATTTGTCCCAAAACATTAGGGTGTCCGAATACTATCGATATTATAGTGTATGTGTGAGCATCACAGGTCGTTATTAAAGCCTCTCACTGTATTTTTTTCTGTTCTTTAAATATGCCAACACTGATTATTGAGAAGTTTCTAGCTTTCTGTCTTAGTTTCCACAATGAGACGAAGTTATCTAGTAACGGGAAAAAATTTTAAAACTGTCCTTTCTTCCTAGGGAAAAAACCAAGCGGAAGACTATTTCAGTAAGACTCACGTATCTTTAACAATATAAAAAGACATAAAAAAATCTGAAAGTAAAGACAAAACAACACGCAGCACAAAGCAATCAAACAGCAAGTTTAACAACATAGAAGGGCCACTTAGAACTTCTACCACGTGGTTTCCACTTACAGCTTTTCGTGTCGACCAATGCGCTGCATTATGTTTTGTGAAAAGGACTGGAAATGGACTCGAGAAATACACGGTCGAGTCACATTATTGTGACCACAAGCTAGTATTCACAGTAACCGCCGTGCGCAGCGCGGACAGCAGCTAGACTGGCTGGGATTGACTACATTAGGTGCTGGAAAGTGTTCACTGGTATGCGGAGCCGTGCTGACTGCAGTGCATCTGAAACCAGTTGTAGGGTGGTTTCAGATAACCAGATGGAGGATTCATAAAGCGAACAACACGATCAAGGTGGTCCCACAGATGCTCAATTGGGTTTACGTCTGAGAAATTACGGGGCCAGGGAAGTACTTTGGCGTCTTCATCATGCTCTTCCAACCACTCTCGTACATTTCTAGCTGTGCGACACATCACATTGTCGTGACGGAAGATCCCATCCGCCCCAGAGAAGACAATCAGTATATATGGGTGTACGTGCGCTTCAAGGATGGATTCATAACAAATTCGGTCCATAGTGCTTTCCACAAGTATGAGTGGATCCAGAAAATGCCACGAAAACATTCCCCAGACCATAACCCCACCAGCTTTTGTTCTTCCAGCAATGGTTGAAGAGTGTTTGTTATCCGATGTTTCTGGCCTTATACGCCAACCTCCATTAATTCGATGAAGCAGAAAACATAACTCATCGTAGAAGGCAATCCTTTGCTAATCAGCGGAGGTCCAATTCCGATACTGCCGTGCAAATGAAAGGCTTTTCTGCCGATGCACTTTCGTTAGCATAAGTGCAGTGACCATCCGTCTGCATCGGAGCCCCATAGTCAGCAGGGTACGCAGAACTCTCGTTTTAGACACACTTCCGACAGCCCCCTGGTTCACTCGGCCAGTGAGTTGCTCCACTGTAGCGTGTCGATCTGTCCTCACGCACCTTCGCAGCCGACGTTCACCTCTCACATCAATGGCACGTGGTGCTACGCAGTTTTCACATCGGTTATTCACAATGGTGACATTTCTCCAATCACGATACGCTTTAACCACAACAACGCGCGAACAGTTTACAAACTGCGCTGTTTCAGAACACCTGCCACCCCTTGGCCCATAATCCGTTAATGATCTCTTTTTGCATATCTGATAAATCACTACTTCTATCCATGACAGCTATCGTGCTTTCTTTCCTTTGATATGCGCTGTTGACGTGAAAAGTAGGAGGTGATCACCATAATACGACTCGACTGTGTATAATATGATGTCTTCCAAAGAAACGAAAGTTTTAGAACACACAATTTAATTTTTTTTAGAAATTTAGTACTTATTTGAAAAAGTTGCTATTTGCTTTTAATATGTGTATTTATTTTGCTAACAGATAGTGTTGAAAGCTAAGTCTGATTTTCAGCGTTTTAAAATAGTTTCAAATTTTCAGTATTTCAACACTTGTGCAAGTTTGATTGCTTCAGAAACGTTTCAAAAATTTCTGTTTTAACCATATATCAACGTTTGAAAAAGGTTTTGAACCTACCACAAACGAATTATCGACTACCGAAACGAAACTGCAACGTTAAAACAACGTTTTTGTGCAACATGGGTCTTGCATTTCATTGCAGAATCTGGTATTATTGGAAAGCCTCTGCTCTAGTTTCTTTTCATGCTTTCTTAGTTTTATGCGATCCTCAACGTATGGAGTGTAATATTTCACGTCATTAGAGTTGAAACCTGGTACGATGCTGGGCCATCAATAACACTAGATTCCTTTTTTGGGAAATAAAACACCCACTTCGTTGAGTTCAGTGTGGAACTCACGTGTGTGTGTGTGTGCTCGTCAGTTAATTGGAAAAATGGGACAACAAAACGAGAAGTCTCTCCATTGGCACCGACCGACACCGGAATAAATGGCTGCCTGAAGTCGTTCGTTTCCACGACAACGACGCATTTTCACTTTGCGTTTCTTTCGCTTCGTCTTTCGCCTAACAGACACATAAGGAACGGGCTTGAAGACGAAAGCTGGACTTTTATTAAAACGTAAGGTAATCCCTGGAGGCGACTCCCCCTTTTCCTAACGCAAGGTCTTAATTCACTTAGCATCCTTTAATTAACTTTTCTTTCCACCTTCCATCCGGGATCTGGCAATCAT
The DNA here is from genome assembly GCA_039090855.1 of Macrothele yani. Taxonomy (NCBI): domain Eukaryota; kingdom Metazoa; phylum Arthropoda; class Arachnida; order Araneae; family Macrothelidae; genus Macrothele; species Macrothele yani. The sequence goes on along the minus strand of CM077032.1, from coordinate 31,824,194 downwards.
ACAGACAGTACGCGCAATGCCCCGTCAGCACATTTGTTCGAATACTGCTATTTTCCGGTAAACCTTCGAAGATATATGTCCCTTTAGGAAACTTCTCCGGTAAAGTTCTGCATTCTTGTTCTAATCTGAACGAGTTCGCATTTTAAAACGACTTTAATTAAATGTGAAGGAAGAAAAGTATACAAAGCAAAATCCGTTTTTGCTTAGTTTATCTAACTTTGAATAACCTCGGTTTCTCTAATCCTAAATCTCAAGCAGCCGTAACAGATGTTTTTGCCTAGGCTATTAGATTTTTATTTAAACGGGTTTCTTTTTTTAGTGTCTGCGTCTGCGTTTCCAGTTCATTACTCGGTGAGTGATTTCTGGTTAAATTACCCTTTATACCGTCGAGCCCCTATGTAACGAAGTTGGAAGGAGCGTTAAAGACATTCGATAAATCTTTAGAACCGAACAGATCTAACAGGGCTCTTTGTGCGTATTACATTATGACAGGTTAAAACTAGCCAATCATGAGGTGTTAAATTAATCGTAGAAGGTAAGTGTTACTTGTTAATTAAAAGCTATAATGGCCTTAAATAAAAACAAGATTGTGATCTGCAATAAACAAATGTTTAATAAATGTAGAAATTAAAATGCAAACATTTTAGTTTCATCTCATTATTATTATTTTCATTTCCGTGTAATTATCATTTATTATTATATATTTATCTTGATTTATACCTTCTGCAGATCGGTTTCATCTTTCGCTTGAAAGTAATTTTAAAATCGGCATGTTTACAGCAGATTTAAACTGTTTTTTCTTTCTTTTTCTAAACAGCTTTCCAAGTACATTTTAGCATACAATATGCCGTTCTGACGGACCATAATTAAACTTTACACTCGGCAAATGATAACTGAACTTCGATTTCAACTCGTCCTTACTTTTCTTAAACAGTAGAAAGATAATTTGGTGGAATACCAGGTGTTCTCGCAATTTGAAATTTTTCATCTTTTTCATTTCCCGTTAAACTAATTGCTTCCATTTTCTGACCAACCATTAATGTTTCACAATTCTTTAAAGCCACGATTTTCCTATTTTTCAAACACACTGTACAGAAGCGTGGAATTGAGCAGTCGAAGTCCAAATAGATTTACCAAATGTGATCAAGGCCGTTCTTTGTTAAATAGGTGAGTCTACCTGAACAATAGGCATTGAAGAAATGGATGACCAAAGACATTAGAGGGGCATAGACTGGCGAGCGTAATACGTCGTCAAAATCGTGACGTCACGGAATGGCGACTGGGCATAAACACACGTTGTTTATATGTTAGCTAACGCTAGTTTTATCGTTGGCGGCTGTCAATAGTCTCGCAAAATTGATTTTAAAAGGTAAAACTGAATATATATGAATTTATGTTTTGCAGCATATTGTTATCACCAGATTGTCGAAAATCCGTGTACATTTTATAGATTTCCGAGAAATAAACTGAAACATGCCCTATGGACTAAAATGTCAGCAAATGTGTAGTTTAGCGTCCTAAACTATTTGCCTACGTATTTGGAAAAATTATATATACATATGTTAAAGTACGAAATTTGATTGCAAATTGTAGTTTTATTTAATCTGTAAAACGTATTTTAAAGATATTTACCGTAAACCTTACCTCCAAATACGACGACGTGGATACCAGCTGCGGCAGGCCTAACACAACGCTACGGTGACCACGTCAAGCGTGGGTCCGTTGAAACGTTGGTCTCGTCCGGCAGCCGTTTCGCTGGCGGAAGAATACAAGAGGAACCGGGTACGTTCTAGCGGAGCCATCGTTATACTCCGAGCCAAGCTTGACGTGGTCGCCGCGGCGTTGTGTTATGTTATGTCGGCCGCAGTGGTGTTCACGTCGTCGTACTTGGAGGTACGTTTTACAGTAAAAATCTTTAAAATGCATTTTAAAGATGATTTTTTTTCACAATTTGTCAGCAAATTACATACTTTAATATATATATATATTATTTTTTTCTCATTCTTTCGAAATATGTAACCAAATAATTTAGGACGCTAAACTACAGATTTAGCCTTATCTTTCATAGAAGCACGAATTTGACCACGTATTTCCTCGCTATGCAGTTCACAATAAAATGAGTGCGTGTGTAAGGTATTCACAACATTTTTACCGCGTTGAATTAGCTTCGAATTGTCTGAAAAAATTAAGAAATTGCAAAATATGAGCACATTTTGCCAATCACGTTGAAACGTTATGGGAATCACGGAGGAACCAATGTAAAGAACAGGCATTTGTTTATGCCTAGCGCCATCTTGTGACGTCACCCTTCAACGACGTATGTTAGTGGTTATGAAACGACGGGGACCGATTGAACGTACAGCGCCATCTATGAATGGGGGAGTTAGCGATTAAAAATGATTATTGAAAAGCAAAAGTGTTTGACTCAATTCATAATGTATTGCAGAGGTTACATAAAATGAATGTTCGCGTTCGACCTTAGAACTTTTTAGATCAAATTATAATTAGCAAGTCCTCATATCCGAGAAAAACAAAATGAAACTAATAAGCAGCAAAATAAAAGGTTGTATCGGGGTCGATCTTATACACAGAACAGAAAAATTAAAAACAAAGAAAGAAAACTACTAAACAGGAAAATTTTGCATCAGATGCACTAGAATCATAAAGATATATCAAAATCTTGAAGATTTAGAAATCAAATAACCACGCAAACACACCAGGTGCTCCCTGCAATGGCGGCTTTCAATGTATGCCGGAAGTAGTATGCTTTTACCAGTCAATTCTCCTCTAAAGTCTTTGAGGGTGACGTATCTGAAGATATAAGGAATTCCAGATGAGAATCTCATGAGCCCCATTGGGGGCGCCATAAACTTTTCGTAGTGAGCTGCTTATAAAACCATTTCAGCGTCAGTATTGGGTACATAAGTGAAGATATCACGTGTGCGCGTTGCTGTTGGGTATTCCTAATAATTTGCGAATATGTTTATCCATAAACAGTTTTAGCAGGTCATTTGTAAAAAGAGATCTTAGTACGTTTGTTGTATAAAAAGATCGTGCTTATGTTATCACTTTGTCCGTCCGTCTGTCAGTCTGTTTGTGGACACCATATCTCTGCAACTATTAGCCGATTCGAAAACTTATTTTTCTATTGGGAAATTTCAAATGTGAAAATGATGATCCTTACATTCCGGTTTTTTTTTCGATGCGCAACTCGCCACAGGAGGGCGTAAATGCAGATGATATCGAATTCAAAATACATTTTGTTCTATATATTTGATTCTAAATGCCAGATTGAAAAATCATTTTTCCTTTCGAAGCCATTTATAACGAAGACTATTTTAGGTACAGTTTCTTTTTCAAGTAAAGCAGAAATTTTCTGCTAGGGGTGTAAAGTGAAATTGTGTTGCCCCGATATCTCTCCTTCTAAAAGTTCGTTTTGAAAACTTCTTCCTCCATTAGGTACAGCTCTTGATGCGAAATGTTTTGCATATAATTTCTAATTTTTAATAAAGAATTGTTTGGCCACCACTTAATGGCCGTGGTATAAGTGATGGCTTCTGATCATTCGTCCAAAAGGGGCCCAAGTTCGAATCCCGTTGAGGCATGGATGTTGTGTTTTGTCTTACGGCACTGACTCTCTCTCTCTCTCTTCCCTGGAACCATTGGCCCTAAATTAGGAACGGGCGACTGCTTATAGCCCATTGAATTGCTCACAGTGATCGTTAAACCTCCAATCCAAAAACAAACAAACAAACAAACAAACAAACAAAAACTAATAAAGTGGTTAGTTACAGAAACATTATCAAAACATGTTATGTTCTGGAATTGCAACCAATTACACAGATCTATTTCATCATCAGACTTGACAATCTAACACAGCATTTCTAAAGCGGTTTTGGGTGCAAAGCTGTCATATGCATCAGCTACTAAAGGAAGAGTCCCTTAAACAACTTTATTGCTGAGCATTTGATGTTCTTTGCATTTTCTGTCAACATTCTTCCATTAGCCCACCAGGATTTCCCTGCGCTGTTGCAATTTTGTCCTGTATGTCACCATTTCTATTCCTCCATTACGGGATAGTGTGCAGCATATTTTCTCTGTTTCATAAAATGAGGAATTTCACTAAGTTTCGTTACTTTGCTTGCTAAAAGAGATCATTTTAGCTTTCCTCGTAAAATCCGGGGTTTTCATTCAATTTGTTATTTAAAAACAATCAAATTTTCTTTGAATTAATATTATTCTAAAAACTAATTCTTGTTTTACTCTTTAAATACGGGCTCGTTATGAGCGGGTTCTACGTTATTTTGGAAGCTTTCAGTATACAACACAAATTTTCACGACTTTTCAACGACATGACATCGACACAATTTCTTTCACGCACTTCAAAGCAGCTCACGAAAATCAGGCCCGTCAGGATACTGATAATGTCACAATGATTTAAATATCGATGAGACGCCTCAACTCAAAGGCGTTTTCATTCAAATAAATGGTAGTATTTCCGACCGAGGGCAGTGAAACCTGGGTACTACAAATAAAACATGGGAGTCGTTTGTGTGCCGGAGAAATGCGTTACATACGGGGAGTTTCTGGCAAGACACGTTCTAATTTTGTGGGAGTGAAGATGGGTTGCAGTTGTGTAATGTGAATAAAATGTTGTTGGCTCTCTCCCTTCCCTGGAACCAGTGACCCTAAATTAGGGACGGGCGACTGCTTATAGCCCATTGAGTTGCTCACGGTGGTCGTTAAATCTCCAATAAAAAAAATCTTCTCAACGTTACATCGTCCGAAAATGTGTGTTCATCTTTTTGTTATAAAATAAATTTGCTTCAAAGTCAATATATCTTCTTACTGTTCTTCCTGAGATGTGCCTAATATTTCTTTCACTCGAGTATATATCTCAGGCAAGTAGCTTGAGACGTTACCATCTGCGCCCTATTCCGTTGTGCTCTATTGGGGTAATTACGTCATTAAAAAATAAATCTAGCATGTTATCGACTATCATATCGTTAACCTGTACTCATTATTACGTGAATCTGAAGAGAAATGCCAACATTGAATTACAAGCAAATTCACGCAGGAAGAAATGCATTGATACAAAACAAAAGAGGCATTCTTTTTCACTCCCAACGAAAGGTAACAACACCTTCGTGTGTGTGCCAAATTTCTGTTAAATTATGTCTTTATAATAAAGCCAGGAGCTGTTAGATTCGTCCGGGAGTTTCAGTTTCCATGGGAACATGAACCCAATTAAGGAACGGAATTTTCAGCGTTAGAGCAAGAAACACATTACTTTTCGTACCGAAAATTAGAGTAAGAGTAAATAAAGAAGCACAAAACGGGAAGGATGGTAAGAAGAAATTTCAGGCAAGAGTTTCTTTAGGTTTGGAAAATAAATTAGTCAAATCCACGGAAACCTGTTTTCGCTTTCGTTTTGCAATACACTAGAATTTAAAATTAGGACAAAACGAATTAAACACCGTTTCTTTTTTTTCTTTTTTTTTCCGGTGAAAGAAACGAAGGCCTTGAATTGGAAAGGAAAACATTTTTGTTCCATGTGCATAGGTTAAAAAATTAATAAGAAACAACTGGAGCGGTGCGGAATGAACAAGAAATAAACCGAAAGATTGCTTTAGAACGATCAGCTAGCTTTTTAGCGTCCACATAGTTTTTTCGTGAAGATGAATTTTCTCTGTTTTCAAACTTTTTTTATATACATATATTAAGTGGGGGAAAAGGTATGAAGACGAAATAGCACGACAAATATCGTCTCAAATATGTCCTGTACAGCATGTGCCGTTATGATGAACAACTGATTTCCGTTGAAATCGGTTGTCATTCTCAGGTAGGAACTTTCTATCCTTATTATGTTTGGTTCAGTTCCAGTTTTTTTTATAAGTTTTAACAACACATCATGTTGAACTTGAAATCATCAAGCTAGCAATTTGAAGTCATTTGAAATCATCAAGGAAATAATTTGAAATCGGAAAAGTCAATTTGAAAATCAATTTGAAATCATTTGAAATCATCAAGCTAGCAATCCAGTGTGTTTACAAGGAAAAATTGAGTGTAAAAAGAAAAATCTTCAATGCATGTAATAACCCCGTGTTTATTTGCGGAAGTGACACGTGTAGTGTCACAGAGCGACAATGTGAACAAATAAGAGTATCAGAAAAAAGTTAGAGAGAAGAATGTTGGGAATGACAAGAGGAGACGGAGTTAGAAATGAACTTATAAGAGAAAGAACACGGATAATAGATATTATACAAATAATAAAATAATCAAAGTGGAGATGGGCTAGACATGTTGGAAGACTGAAAGATAGGCACGATTAATAACAGAATGGCAACCGAGAGACAGAAAGAGACGAAAGGGGTGTCAGAAAACAAGATGGACAGATGACCTTCAGAAATTTAGAGGTGCTAAATGGTGGACTGAGACTAAGGATCGAGGAAGCTGGAAAAGACTGGGGGAGGCCTATACCCTGCGGTGGGTATCAACAGGCTAAGAAGAACTAGAAGCAATCCAGTGCTATTCCGAACACGCGCTCAAGATTTGTGAACACTCGCTCAAAATTTGTGAAAAGAAATCTTAACGAATATGCACTTCAGATTTCTCACAAATTTGCGCTCAATATCCGATATCCATGAACAACTCAAAGGCCTATAAACCATTTGAGTTGTTCATGGAGATCGTGATTAGGGACTAGAGATTTTTCGTCTCTAATCACGGGCCAATGGTTCCAGGGAGCAAAGGAATCCTACCTTAAGTGTACTTGCCGTACCTCATCTAAGAACTGAACCCCAGCACAGCCAGGACCACCAGCAAATAACTGGCTCCTCTGCGCTCTGGTAAACTAAGACCACACTCTAATTTTCAAGCCTATTTTAAGGGAAAATTACATGTATATACTGTATAATGAACTGATCTCTAAAAATATTAGGTGTGATTTAAAATATTAGATACTTTTTTGCCAGATGTTGCACATTTGTATTTACGGTACTCCATGCAAAACGATGTAGTATAATTAATACAGACATTTGACGTGGACCAGGAACATCAAACAGAGGCCATCGCTCTTTCCTCATTTATAAGTGAGTCACGGAAAAATTCTCATTGGCCGCCACCGGGAATCAAACCCAGGGTCTTCCAGTTACGCGCTGGATATGCTTCCACTGCACGAAACAACCTGACAAATTGGCTTGGCAGTTAGTGTGTGCGAGTCTGGAGGAATTCGAGGCCGCTGTTGTGCAGTGGAAGCATATCCCGCGCGTAACTGGAAGACCCTGGGTTCGATTCCCGGTGGCTGCCAATGATAATTTTTTCGTGACTCACTTATAAACGTGGAAAGAGCGATCGCCTCTGTTTGATGTAGTATATTTGGGACACAATATGCTCAGAATAGAAGATTACCAGATAATAAATACCCACAAAAAATAAAGTAAATTATTGAAGGCATACTAATCAGTATCACATTTAAATCATTTATAAATGCATTCTTCGTTTTTACATCCAATGCGTCTAAAACGGCTTCATGTAAAACTTCTGTCTTTTCCATTCAAAAGTGCGCTCCTTACTCTTCCGCTCACATAAATTTCGTGGTACGTCTCTCTGCGCAACATCCAGTAGTAGTCGCTCATTGTGTTGACACTCCATTGGACTAGGCATCATTTATCCATTTTCTTTATGTCATGATGAAATATTCCACCCTGATCTTCACTCATGTCACCTACATACACCTGCGACTAAATTAGAAAATTTTATGCCATACTACAGTCCCGGAAACGGCTTGCACGAAAACGTTTTTTTTTTTTTTTTTTTTATTGGAGGTTTAACGACCACCGTGAGCAACTCAATGGGCTATAAGAAGTCGCCCGTCCCTAATTTAGGAGGGAAACTGGTTCCAGGGAAGGGAAGGAGCCAGTTCCGTAAGACAAACAACATTCATGCCTCACCGGGATTCGAACCCGGACCCCTTTCGGACGAATGATCATAGGCCGTCGCTTAGACCACTGCGCCACCTGGGAAAGCACAATAAAGCTTTCTCAGATTGTTTCATTAATCCAAACTCTGCCGCCCCGCCCCGTTGGCGCAGTGGTCTAAGCGATGGCCTCTGATCATTCGTTTGAAAGGCAAATAACTGGCTCCTCTGCCCTCTGGTAACCTAAGACCGCACTCAAATTTTCAAGCCTATTTTAAGGGAAAATTACATGTATATACTGTATAATGTACTGATCTCTAAAAATATTAGGTGTGATTTAACACTTCCCTGGAACCAGTGACCCTATTAGGGACGGGCGACTGCTTATAGCCCATTGATATAAGCAGTCGCCCGGGATAATAGCCCGGGCGACCCTGATATTTAAGCAGACCCTGATATAAGCAGTCGCTCGGGCTTACAGCCTGGGCGACTGCATATATCACGGTGGTCGTTAAACCTCCAATCAAAATAAAAAAAAATCCAAACTCTCAAGTTGAAGCAATATTTATTTGTCCCTGCCGTAAGAGTAGTTCTGCCTAACTACTGTTTCTGCATCCAGTGTAGGCTTTTGCTCTGCTATCCCATTCACAAGAGAAACATGGATACTTCGCTCATCCCGATTTTTGCCGAAGCAGCATACAAAGTACCTGTAAGTCCCTACAAATCATTCACCTGGGGTCTCTGTGGTGAATTTTAATTAAAACCAGAGCCATCTTTCGTAACATTTCTTTAGTTATGTATACAAACCTGTACGAAAAGAAGAATGTTTGATACCATCGTGTAGAAGAACTGACTAAGACTTCTTTTTGAAGAATCGATGAAAAGTCTCCATTTAATAGCAACAAACTCAACACTAAGCCTTTCTGTTAAAGAAACAACATCTGTGTAGCAGACAAAATCAAGCTAATGGTTTCCTTTCATTTCAGTCTGGAACGTATAAATCTGTACAGAATCCTCAGCAAATACTGCACAAAAACTTAACACGTGGATTTGCTGTCGAACAAGACAGCACACTAACAATGGCTGCCGAATAACTGACGGTGAATCTGGATAACATAATGTTGAAGACACCCAAACACTTTAAGCCGTCTGGTCTGGAACGTTGTTTATATCCTAGCTGCAAGAGCTGACTGACTGCCAGTGATGCCAAATGGAGCAGAAACATTTGGAAGTCAGATATGATGTTAAGTACAGAAAGCGTAATAGTGAGAACTGAAATTTATATAACATATAACAAACAAAAATGGCGAGTTAAATAAGCCGTGTGCTTCACATCAGATAATATGCATTATGTCTTTGCAAAAAGAATTTTTCAAATTTCACTTTTAAAAGGTGAGGTAGCCCAAAAGTGCGATGTTTATTTGAGGCCCGTAGCGGAAGTACTACGTAATATTTTGAACAGGAAATAAGAGTAAAGTATTTTGCGGAGTAAATGGCATCTGACCAAAGAGGAGTTGTTTCAGTCCAGTCACTAGATGCACAGATGCGGCTGTAAATAAGCTGTAAACAAAAATCTCCCCATAGTAGTGGCATGATTGTTCTTTATGAAAAATAAGGAATTATATGAAAACTATTAACCATCAGATATTGTGTGGGACTCAGAGTATTTTCCAAACCCGACTCTTAGCAGCAGAGAAGTAGAAGAATCTGTGATATACGTTTACCGTTCTAACTGGATAACCGTTTATTAATTTGAGCAGCAAATATGCGAAAAATATGAAAAATAGTGGTGGCATAAAATATCTTTTGAATCAGGTTTTCAATAATAGTTTTTTTAACGTTTTCAACGAGGGATTTAGTAGAGCATCTATAAAATATGTAGCAAACAAAAATATGCACTGTTGCCTACTAGTGGCAGACGTATGTTATGAAAAATTAGAAATTACATGGGAAATAAACAAAAGCCTCTCGTTATGCCCCCAAATGGCGAAATTCTTCCTTATGAAAAATTAGGAATTATATAAAAATATTTACCACCGGAAATGTTGTCGGACGCAAGATGAATGGTCCAAAACCAATTCCTAGCAGCAGGATATCGAGGAGACGGTGATCTGCGTTCACACCCGTAGCAAGAAAACAGTATATTATTTTGAGCAGGAAATATTCGAGAAGGAGCGGTATAAAAATCTTTTGAAGCAAGTTTTAAATATAAGAAAATGTTTTCAGTTGGGATTTTGGAGTAGCAGCTAGAGCTGCAAATATATTGCAAACCAAAGTATGCACTAACGCCTCCTAGTGGAGGAAGTGTGTTATGAAAAATTTAAATTGCACAGAAAATTTTTTTGCCCTGAGATGTTGTCTTGTTTCTGTGAACTACGCAATTTTTAGTTTTAGTACTGCGACTTCAAACCGTAGATTTACATTTCTCCTTTTTTAAAATTTTTGCCTATTTCAACTCTGGTGGTTAAGATTATGTTGCCAGCTACTAACGCTCTCATGCATCTGATATTCGTTTGAGATAATGAAAATTCTTAATAACGAAATTTAAACAAAGTGCTTTATTTTGCCATTTGAACTCGTGTTATATTACGAAACTGTTATGTTCCTGTTTTTTTTAGAGGTTTATAGTTTGATCTGGATGTCATTAATTAAAGAAGTATCAAAGGAAATATGCTTAAAAATCAAAGTAGGAAACTGTTCAGGGCAAATGAACTTAGTGAATTCAACATATGTATGTTTGATCGAGGGTGTGCAACGAGAAGTCTAGTTGTGTGTGATCTGAAATAACGAAGTCAAAGCAACAGAAAAGCGAACTGGTAACCAGCGATAGACCTAGTGAGAAAGTTGTTTTATTTCTATACTTCTTGAGAATTTTTAACCTCTTGTATTTACGCGATAGCGTAACGGAGCTGTGCTTCTAACGAAAGAGAAAACACGATAGTTTTCGGGAAGTTTGCTTTTACGATAGGGTAGGACTTTTGTTCTGTCATCAACATGAGTAACTTTTGATGGATTAGCTCGCGGGGATTCTGTGCTTGGCGGCGCACTCATTAAACATCGATGAATGTACAAGCATTCTGCTCAATCGAATAACATCGAAATCAATCCATTGTGTTTTGGATGTTTGAGAAAAAAAGAATCAAATCTGAAGCTTACAGTGGTGAGAGAATTAACCTCGTTTCTAGTGGGCTCTTCAGTTATTCCAGCGTCCTTTATCAGGACACAAGATAAGTGCAAAAGATCCTACTGGAAATGTAACTATTTGAGAAAAGCTAGGGCTTCGGAGTTATAAGAAATGACTTCCTTGAGCTTTATTTAAGCATTTGCACATCGAAGAACCTTTTGCTTTGCAATATCTTTTTAAGAACTGTAAAAGAAAAATAAGCTGAAACAAAAAGAACAGCACGGAGTTCTCGAGAAAGAGCTCGTCAATTGACTGAATTTAAAACGTATTTTTGGAATTTAAACTTTTTCATTTGGTTTTGTTTCAAGCTTTACTGATTAACTGACAAAATCGAAGGTAAAAAGTTGCAATCTATGGTGACTAAGTTTAAATGCTTAAGTACACTTTGTGTATTCTCTGTTCTTGGTTACTTAGTCCAAGGACTGGTTGCTCAGTAGATGTACTCTGTCTCTCCATTCCACTCTATTCTCCGCCGTTCTCTTCAAGTCATAGTATGTCCTAGTATTGGTGTCTTGGAGTATTTGTGCAGCAAAACCATTCCTTAGCCGTCCTCTTCCTGTCTTGCCTTGAATTTTCCCTTCGAAAGCTTTCAGAATCGGGCCTCCATGGCGCAATGTGTGCCCCATCCATAGCATTCTTCTTTTTAACATGTTGATCAGATTCCTGGGTTCTCTCACTCTCTCCAGTACCTCCTCATTACTCTTTCTATCGAGCCAGCTTATTCTCTCTATTCTTCAACAGCTTCACATCTCAAATGCCTCCAGCCTTTTCACTGCCCTCTGTGGCAATGTCCATGTCTCAGAACCGTAGAGAGCTACCGGCCAAGCATATGCCTTTAAAATTTTCTTCCTCAGTTTTAGATCTTGTCTATGTATCTTGTAATTGTCTTCCTCAGTTTTTAGACTTTGTGTATGTGTATGCTAATGTTTCTTAGTGAGTTTTTTCGCTGCACGTAATTCACATTTTGTCCAAATCATAACGAAACGGTCAGGAAATGAATGAACATGAGAATTTACGAACAGTTATTTAAAGTCAGGTTACTCATACACTATAGCCATTAATGATTGTATTCGTTCATCCATTACAGCGATTTCAACTTTTTGCTCAACAAACAAATTTCCAAGAAAACGACACTCGTACACAAATTTCGTACATAAAATTCTCCCCAAGCGCACATCAAATATATCGCATCAGCTACCTCTCTTCGTTCAATTCACCCTCTCAATTATCCTTTTAACTCTTCCTTGCATTCAGTGCTTACATTGTTATCTATCTTTGGTTCGCTGGCATTTTTATCTATCTATGGTTCACTGACATCGTTATCTATCTTTGGTTCACTGACATTCTTATCTATCTTTGGTTCACTGATATTGTTTTCTATCTTTAGTTCACTGACATTGTCATCTATCTTTCGTTCACTGACATTGTTATTTATATTTCGTTCACTGATATGTTTGTGTATCTTTGGTTCACTGACAATGTTACCTATCTTTGGTTCACTGACATTCTTATGTATCTTTAGTTCACTGACATTGTTATCTATTTTTGGTTTACTGACATTATTGCCTATCTTTGGTTCATGGACATTGTTATTTATCTTTGGTTCTCTGACATTTTTATCTATCTTTGGTTCACTGACATTGTTATTTATCTTTGGTTCACTGACATTCCCCAGCAAAAACACAAGTGTTGGGAAACTGCTGGCCACCAGCTGGCAGTGATGGGTCACTGCTGGCTGAAATCTGCCGCTCACGGCCCGGTAGTGGTCCACTGATGGCCCTGCAGCATCGCCGTGAATTGTGGGCCTCCAAGCAAGAGACACTAGTGGCCCGTTGCTGGTAACCAATGCAACCCCCCAACAGCAGGTGGAAGCAACGAGACTGCGCATGCGCAGAAGCAACACTTGCTTTGTTTCTCATGGTACCAGTTAGTTGAAGACGACGCTATCACCATCGTGTTATTTTAGTGGATGTTAAGAAAAAAATCCATATGTGGAGAGGCGAATGAATTTCCTAATGAAATTTTACGTCGACGAAGATATCAGATTAAGCCGTGAAATACTAGATTACAGCAATGAAATACACCCACTCCATTACCATGAATAACAATTCATGGAATGGAGTGGATGAATAACAAGAAAAAATTTTAAACCGCTTGAAACAAATATCCTGGAAAACCATTAAAACAAGTTTGTTGAAAAAAAAAAAGAATTATACGCGTACAAAATTTATTAATTATTTTAAAGAAAAAAAAAGCAACGCTATGTGGTGTACTCATCCATGGGTTGAATACACAAGACTGGGAGGAATTCGCTTCTAAAAATAACGAGAAGTAAAATAAAATATCTTACTTTTTAAAACAAATGTAGCTTCGAACAACGGAAAGGAAAGATACAACATTAAAAATGTAACAGAATGTGACATGAACTCGGGTAAATATATATTTATTCAACAATCTCTTTTAAAGACGGCAAGGACAGTACAAAACTTTGGAAAGCGACTCTAAGTATGTACACGCCTTGAAAATGAGTAAAGTTCCCTTAAGGTAAAAAAAAAAACTATCGTTACGTTGAAAAAATTAATTTATCAATTATATGACTGACTTTTATGAAAAATACCTCGCAATATTGCAAAATGAAAGAGGGAAGCATTCGATTACACATTGCATACCAAACCAGACAGCTTTAAGCATGTGCTCGAGCGTGCCAAATTAGGCCGGTCGGTAGAGAGCTCATCTATCACGCCAACGGCCCAGGTTCAAATCTACTCAGATACAAACTGATGTTTTTCCGATCTGTTGAGAAAATTGCCCCAGCGCAGTTCGTTAATTCACAAGCTTTCATAAGGGTAGAAAAAATTGTAGCTTTGGGAAACTGCGGTTATATATATATTTTTTTATTATTATTATGGCCACTACTGGGAAATTGGCTGACAAGATTCGGCAAGCCACCAGTTACGTCACGTGTTTGCCGGCTGCCACTAACGGCACACTAGCGGACCACATTAGGCTAGCCATCATTTCTGGCTTGTGCTTGCAGGGCCACTGAAAGGCCACTTGTGGCAGCTACTGCCTTTGATGGACCACTGATGGCCCTGTTGTGGTATATGACAACTGATGGGGTGCCAACTGTTGGCCGCCCGGACATTTTATTGACGGTTCGGCAGCGGCAACATAGTGCTGGTCCATTGCTGGCAGTGCTGGCTGCCAGCAATGGCCCAGTGCTGGCCCAGCAAGACTGTTTTAGCTGGGTCCTTATCTATCTTTGTTTCACTGACATTGTTATCTATCTTTGGTTTACTGTCAGCGTTGCCGAATTGCAAAAACTTTTCGGGGAATTAATGGTTGTTCAGTAAGAAAACGTTTAACGAGAAGTAATTAAATTTAAATTTTCATGAAAGGTATGAGAACAGAAACTCAAAAAAAAAGATTAAATAGATGTATAAGTCTCGCATCTGAACATTACAGTAATGAAAGTCCTAATAATGTGGTTTCTTTGGTACAGTTCCTATCTTTCGGAAGTCACGGGCCCCTATCTTTCGGAAGGCCCTAATCTGCGAGGAATTTGTTACGGCGCGGTTCGAAGGACTATGAATAATTTCTGAATCTTGTTCGAAATTTTACAACTGGTTTAGATTATTTTTTGTGGTTCAATAAAAATAAACTTTACGCCACCTAGCGAGAAAACTTCGCATTAAAAATCAGTTGTGGCTCCTGGCCGTGAGGTTCGAGAAAAATAGTGATGCATCTTGAACACATCATCTGGACTTAAACAGCATTACTTTTTTTACGCTTGAAAAATGTGTGATGCTTCTTCCACCGTCGTCTCGAATTAATCAGAACTAGACGAAACCCGTCGGAATAGACGGTGTTTTTTTTTTTTTTTTTTTGAAAATAAACTCATATGAAACAACAAATGTAAACTTTATTTGATTGACAAATTCATTCAACCACTTTATTTATTTTTTTTTTTTTTGTGACTAAAGATTTAACGACCACCGTGAGCAATTCAATGGGCTATAAGCAGTCGCCCGTCCCTAATTTAGGGTCACTGGTTTCAGGGAAGGGAGAGAGCCAGTGCCGTAAGACAAACACAACATCCATGCATTACCGGGATTCGAACCCGGTAGACAAAACCCATCGGAATCGACGAATAGTCTTTTTTCACCGGTAGACGAAACCCGTCGGAACCGACGATTAGTTTTTTTTTGTTTTTCTTTTTTTTTTACAAAGAATAAATTCTTATGAAAAGTTTATCTACATCTTTATATAATGGGAAACGACTTACTTACGTGAATAAACTGGATCGAATGAATGTTAAATTGTATGTATACATCACGCAGTCCAATGGCACAACGCAATCAGGTCTTCGAGTGTTAGCTGTTCTGATAAGAACTTTCAAACAAATTCCTGCTAGCGTTGTTTTGCACAACAGTTCGCTGAGAAAAAGAACTTCAGACTTTGGACTATCTGAGTCCCTCCATACTCCCGCCTTCAACAGTCCGTGAGTCAACTGCACGCTTTTCCCATAGACTTTACATGGGAACTTTGCCGTCCCACAACGACCGCATGATTGTCCTAATCTCATGTTTCTCTTCGACTGGCACATCTCCATGGTAATACCTTTATTTTGATACCTCAACCGTATGTTTACGTTCATCCGTTCTATCACAACTGGTCTTACAGTGAAAAACCTTATAGAATTAATATATAGATTTCTTTTTAAACAGAGAACTCCTTCAAGCATGGTTAGTTGACTGATCTGAAAGTCTGATTTCGTCAAATCCCTTTCTCAAGGTTGAGGATATATGTGACATCGTCAACATGACATGTGACATCCTCAACATCCTCATGTGACATATATATATATATATATATATATGCATCACCTGACCTTACATCCCCATATATATATCATCATCATCATCATTGTCAACCATTATCAATCCACTGCTGGACGAAGGTCTCCCCAAGTTTTCTCCACAACGGTCTCTCTTGTGCCAGTCTCCTCCATGTCACTCCCGCATACTTTCGAATTTCATCCACCCATCTTCCATGTGGTCTTCTTCTGGGTCTTTTCCTGTCCCTTGGAATCCAATCTAAAATTTCGGCTGTCCATCGATGGTCTGTTCTTCTGGCAGTATGTCCAGCCCATTGCCATTTCAGGGATTTAACTCTGATCATGATGTCTTCCACTCTTGTCATTTTTCGGATCCACGTGTTCCTCTTCTTATCTCTCCTGGTTACACCAAGCATGCACCTCTACATGCTGCTTTGAGTTGTCTGCAGCCTTTGTTTGTCTCTTTTAGCTAAGGTCCACGTCTCTGCACCATACGTAAGCACTGGAAGGATGTTCCAGAGCAGCTGTTGTTAAAGTGCTTAAAGACTGGACTGTCAGCCAAAAAACTGGGTCTCTACGTGCAACGTGTAGTCGTCATCGACTAGAGACCACTCGGGCGGAACGGAGAGTGTCCAGACTGGTAACAGACAACAGAAGCGCAACAGTGCAGCAAATTACAGACCATCTTAATCAAGGATCCCCTCAAATGATATCTGCACGCACGTTCGCCGTACACTGCATCGGATGGGATATGGCAGCCGAAGGCCTGTTCGAACACCTTTGCTGTCTGCAGTTAACAAGATAAAACGTCTCTAGTTCGAATAGGAGTACAAGAATTCAACAGTCGATAATTGGAAACAAATTATGTGGTCCGATGAATCACGTTTTCAGTTGCACCATGCCGATGGCCGAGTGAGAATTTGGCGGAAACAGCGCGAAAGCATGGACCCGAAATGCATTGCTACAACCCTTCAAGCTGATGGGGGCAACGTTATGGTTTGGGGAATGTTTTTCTGACATGCTTTCGGCCTGTTAATTCGTGTTGATCAATGTCTGACTGGCACATCATATCTAAATATCGTTGCGGACCAAGTGCATCCTGTAATGTGGATGGTTTATCCCAATGGCGATGGCTACTTTCAGCAATATAATGCGTCCTGCCATAGTACTCGTATTGTAGAGGATTGGTTTCTGGAACATGCCAGTAAGTTTACTTTGCTTAGGTGGCTCCCATTATCCCCATTGAGAATTTGTGGGATGAAGTTAAACGAGCAATCAGACAGCTGGATCCACAACCCTGCAATCTCACATTCCTGGAAAGTGCTATTCATCAAGCATGGTCTCAGATTCAACAAACCACCTATCAACATCTCGTTAAGTCCATGCCACGAAGAATCGACGCAGTATTAAAAACAAAAGGTGACCCAACGAAGTACTGAGGGGGTGGTCATAATAAAATGCCCACTCAGTTTATACACAGTCGAGTCACATTATTGTGACCACCTCCTATTTTTGACATCAACAGCCCGTAGCCAATGTTATAAGGCACCTGTCTTGCAGAGTAGGTTGTATAAGGTATGCTGTATGCAATCTGAAAACATATCACTCCTTGCTGTCATGGATAAAAGGAGCTTCTTATCAGATTTGCAAAAAGGGATGATTATCGGCTTTGGGGCCCAGGGTGGCAGTATTTCTGAAACAGCGCAGTTTGTGAACTATTCGCGTGCTGCTGTGGTTAAACTGTATCGTGGTTGCAGAAATGGCACCACTGCGAATAACCGACGTGGAAACTGCGGAGCACCACGTGCCATTGATCTGAGAGGTGAACGTGAGCTTCGAAGATGCGTGAGGGTCGATCGACAGGCTACAATGGAACAACTCATTGGCCGAATGAACCAGGGGCTACCGGAAGTGTGTCTGCTGCGTATGGGACTCCGATACAGACGGAATGGTCACTGCACCTATGCTAACGAACGTGTATCGGCAGAAAATGCTTACATTTACACGGCAGTATCGGAATTGGACCTCCGCTGATTGGCCAAGGATTGCCTACTCCGAAGAGTCACCTTTTCTGCTTCATCGAAGGGATGGACGTTGAGGTATAAGGCGAGAAACATCGGAGAACAAACACTCTTCAGCCATTGCTGGAAGAACAGAAGCTGGTGGGGGGCAACGTTATGGTCTGGGAAATGTTTCCGTGGCATTTTCTGGGACGTGTGGAAGGCACTATGAACCGAATTCTTTATGAATGCATCCTTGCAGACCAAGTACACCCACACATGCTGATTGTCTTCCCTGGGGCGGGTGGGATCTTCCAGCACGATAATGTGATGTGTCCCAAAGATAAAAATGTCCGAGAGTGGTTGGAAGAGCACGATGAAGACTTCAAAGTACTTACCTGGTCACCCAATTCCCCAGAGTTAAACCCAATTGAGCACCTGTGAGACCACCTCGATCGTGTTGTTCGCTCTATGGATCCTCAGCCAAGCACTCCCCAGCAGCTGTCAGATGTACTGCAGTCAGCATGGCTGCACACAGCTGTGAACACCTTCCAGCATCTTATTGAGTCATTTCCATCTCGTCTAGCTGCTCTCCGAACTGCACACAGCGGTTACTCTGGGTATTAACTGGCGGTCACAATAATGTGACTCCACCGTGTACATTTCAAAACGGCAGGTCGTAGTTATGATAAGGCTTTGCCTGCTTATTAGTATGACCTGCCGTTTGACATCTAAAAATGTGTCAAACGGCAGGAAATCAGTTGGCGAGGACGGAGAGGCGAAGTCAAAAGAACACTTCCAGTACAACAGGTAGAACAGAAATATCGCTAAACTGTAAATGAACGTACGCAATGTAAAACCAATTTTTTGCACCAGATAAGGTTCAGACCTTTTCAAAACTCCGAACGAATGCTATTTGAAACCCAAAAAGCTTTACATATCGGATAATGAAAATCGACAATACGGGCAAAAACAGATATGCATTTACGTCAATTCGAAAACAATTAAACTCAGATTTGCGTCTTTCGGTGGCAAAGCAGCGTACAAATTAAGAAATTCCTGGATGTTTTACCTACAGTTCTCGATTTAAAACACGGAAAAAATTGTTTGCAGTCAGACATCTAAAAGTGTATAAATAAGGCCGAATATAAAAGAAAGTTTAAAACAACTAGGAAAACTGAACACAGAAATCTAAACCGTTGACACTCTTAGGTACAAAAAGACAATTTCATCCACAATATATAGAAGGGAAGGTACCTAGTCTACAGATGAACGGACAAATTTATAGTTTAAGAACATGCATTTTTTGATGACGTGACGGTAATGATAACATATATTGTTTTCTTGAACTAAAGGCCAGGATCCCAGGACTTGGAAATTCGGTCTCCGCGGTGATGTATTTAAAACGAAGTTTTTAGTAATTTGAACTACATTGTTTTGAATGGTGTAGCTAAAATCAAGTTCCAAACACTTTGAACTTCATTTCTTTGGGTGTTGTAATTAAAACGAAGTTCCAAGTACTTCGAAGTTCTTTGTACTGGGCGGTGTAGTTAAAACAAAGTTCCAAGTTCTTGGAACTTTGTTTCCACTAGATATTGCAGTTCCAGTAGAACTCTAATTATCCGGATAAACTTGCCCATCCTGATATTAAGAAAATCCGGATGGTTGGGTTGCATTTTTCTACAGGAAAAATACGTATTTAATAATTGAAGTGAGGGAATTTAATTTTTCCGTTTATCGTACACTGAAAAGCAATTGAATTAGAGGTACCTGTCTAGTAACGTGTAGCACCACCTTTCGCCCTGATGACGGCGGCGATTCGTCTCGGCATGGACTCGACAAGACACCGGACCAAGCTTTCACAGTTTACGAAGATTTAATGGAAGGGGGTCAGAGCCTCGAACATCTGTCTCCATGGCATCCCAGATGTGCTAGATGGGATTGAGTCACATCGGTGGAGTGTTCATCGAACCATTCGGATACAATTCGGGAGCGATGGCACGGTGCATTGTCTTATTGCAGGATGAGGTCCCCAGTGGGATGTTGAAGAGGCACAAACGGGAGCAAATGATCGTCCAGGATATCCCGGTAACGTTGACCTGTGAGGGACGATGTCACACGTACGAGAGGTCCCATTTCAGTCCACGTAAACAGTCCCCAGACGAGAATGCTACCCCCACCAGCTTGAAGATTACCCTGCTGGCAAGAAGGATCCAACGATTCATGTGGTTTGCGCCGTACTCGTATCCTGCCATCCGCATGTACCAACGTGAATCTCGATTCATCAGTCCAGACAACATTTTTTCACATATCTAGGGTACAGTAGCGATGTTCCCGTGCCCATGCTAATATTTGCACCCTGTGATGTGCGATCAGCAGCGGTACCCTCGTGGGACGATGGCTTCTGTACCCCATAGCGAGGAGATGGTTCTGGATGGTGTGGCTGCTTACACGTTTTTGTGCACCAGTGTTAAATTGCCGAGTGATTTCTTGCGCTGTTACTCGTCTATTTGCTGTTACAATGCGAGCTAGCCGACGATGACCCCCCCGCTCATCCACATGCTGTTGTCCACGGAAGTTGGCCCTTGCAGGGATGGTTTTACTGGATTCGATGTACTCACGGTGCACCAGTGACACAGTGGCTCGTGAAAAGCACCAGTGACCCATTCGTCGGGCCCCGACAATTTGCCCACGACCTAATGCGCTTAGAGCCTTCGTCTTACCCATACTGCGTCCGACTCCAACTGATTTCCTTCGCACCACTCCTTATATTGTCGGATCGCTGCATACGTCATGTCGTTTCCGTTTACAGGGCTTCCCACAGCACCACATTTGCATAACACCAACTGTCTCTAATTCAATTGTTTTTTAGTGTATTTTATAATAACACATATTATACAATTTAAAAAATAAATTACAGATTTTTATTTACGTAAAAATACCGTAATACAAAACAAAAAATGTTAATCCGGATAATTGGAGTTCTAGTTTTGTTAATGTTTAAAAAATGTTAATCCAGATAATTGGAGTTCTACTAATGTTAGTCTGGATAATTGGAGTTCTACTTTTATCGAAAAAATTAAATAATGCAATTTTGTATGTACATATTTTCAATTTACTATAAACAAAACACATAATCTATTTACAATTACATTTTCAACCAAACATTATATTATTTTCCTATTGATGTAAACTAATAAATTAACAAAAGTAACGAGTAACGCAAGATTAAATTTTGTTACTTATAGTTTGAAATAGATTTATGTTTCTCATGAGAAAAGTGAAAACGGGTAGTCTGTTGCGATGATCCGGATATTAAGAGTTTCGGATATCTGCAGTTCGGATAATTGGAGTTCTACTGTATTTAGAATTTCATTGGCTTGGATGATGTAACGTAGAGCATGTTCGAACGGAAATGATGAGATGCGGGTTCCATTCCCACTCCACGGCTTTGTAATTTTCATGTTTTTGAATGATGTTAAATGTTAAGCAGCCAAGTTCATGCAATTCAGTAACTCAATCTGATTTCTGTAAACAATCACTATAAAGCGAAGAGCGCGCGCGATTGGCAGTTTCTTTAAATAACAAAAGTATGCTAAGTGCCCCTAGGTTATTTCCTTCAAACTTTTCTTGCACTGTTCTCAAAACTTTGGATATAGGTTTCAAACATTTCAAGAAACCTGTTGCAAGAGAAATGCATATATTTAAAGGAACAGTAAACTTAGAAAAAAGGTAATCGAAAATACAAAATTTTCCTGTCATGTTATGCGGGTGACAGGATGATGCTCATAGAGCCGAAATTTGTTTCCTTACGGCCATTGCGAGCTGAGTACACAGCTGATAAAGTTTCTGGTGATGACGTCACACTAGACAAGCGGTCAGTCAGACCACTTCTCGTACCAGCGGAATCTGTGTACTCGGTGCGGTAGGGGTTGTGAGGGAAAGTACGAGGTAATTAGTGTCAGGAATTTCTCTCCTTTTTTTGCAGGTGTCCTGTTCATTAGTCATTAAACTTTTTGCTGCAATTTACACAATGAGAAAGAATTTTAAACAGTTTACTGATTTCGCTGAAACCCTTGGTTTACAAGCAGTCAGTAACTACTCTTTATAAAGTTGTGAAATTTTTAGTTGAGTAAATAATCAAATTTACGTGGCACAGTATGAAAAAACAAATTACTGATGATTTAAAATTATGCGATTCCGAAATTTGGGTGAGCAGATATTCACAACTTGATTCGCCAGGTTTTTGCGCCAAATACTCTACGTATTCCATTATGGATATTCGCAAGGGAAATATTGTAGATTTTATTGTAGTCCAAAAAGGTGATTTTGACTGGGACTTAGAAAATAATGCGTGCGATTTATTACTCTCAGGCCTCTATGAAGAAATAAAGATATCAGTTGTTTTATCAGATAGACATACACTGACGGAAAAAAATCCCAACACCAAGAATGGTTTGTGTTAGAGAAACGACAGTTGGTAGGCCGTGAGAGTACATCTGTAAGATGACGTCTATGCAAATTTCGCGCTCGGCGCATACGTGGGGCGCTAGTAGCGCCCCTCGGAACATGCAAAGCAGGTTTGCTGTAAATACGCGCTGTAACGTTCGTGAGCGTTAGTTATCGTTGAGATTCGACGTAGTGTGTTGATGTTAGTCAAGAATGCCTTTAAGAAGACGAAGAAGCCATTATCAACAGGTCACGGAGTTTGAACGAGGGCGTGTAATAGGGCTACGAGAAGGTGGATTTTCTTTCCGCAATATTGCAGAACGACTAGGCAGAAATGTAGCCACTGTGCATGATTGTTGGCAGCGGTGGTCAAGGGAAGGTACTGCCTCAAGAAGACCGGGTTCCGGCCGGCCACGTGGCACTACTGAGAGGGAAGACCGCCATGTACGGCGTATTACCGTTGCGCATCGTACTGCGTCTGCGGCAGCAATTCGAGCTGCAGTTGCCACCACAGTGACACAACGAACTGTTACAAATCGGTTACTTGAAGGACAGCACCGAGTCAGACGCCCTGTAGCGTGCATTCCATTTACATCAAACCACTGCCGTTTGCGACGTCAGTGGTGTCAAGCTAGAACTCACTGGAGGAAGGAGTGGAGATCTGTTGTGTTTTCTGATGAAAGCCGGTTCTGCCTGGGTGCCTGTGGTGGCCGTGTGTTGGTTAGGAGGAGGTCAGGTGAGCGCCTGCAACCAACCTGTCTGCGGCCAAGACACACTGGACATACACCTGGAGTTATGGTCTGGGGAGCAATTTCCTATGACAGCAGGAGCACTCTCGTGGTTATCCCACGCACCCTGACGGCACAGTTGTACGTCGGTCTGGTGATTCAACCTGTTGTGCTGCCATTCATGAACAGCATTCCAGGGGGTGTTTTCCAACAGGATAACGCTCGCCCGCATACCGCTGTTGTAACCCAACATGCTCTACAGAGTGTCGACATGTTGCCGTGGCCTGCTAGAACACCAGATCTTTCTCCAATCGAGCACGTATGGGACATTATTGGACGACAACTCCAGCGTCACCCCCAACCAGCATTAACCGTCCCTGTATTGACCGACCAAGTGCAACAGGTATGGATCTCCATCCCACAAACTGACATCCAGCACCTGTACGACACAATTCATGAACGTTTACGTGCTTGCATTCAACATTCTGGCGGTTACACCGATTATTAATGTACTAGCATTTCACATTTAAAATGGCTCTTCTCGCGCTTATATTAAGCTGTGATCTTGAAACCTTAATCGATTAAATATGTTACTTATACAAATGTATTGCCGCCATTTCATTCCTCTACAACTATTTTTTCGTGGTGTTGGGATTTTTTTCCCGTCAGTGTAGAAGCATTCGTGCCCGCATGAAGAAAAAATATCCCAAATTGATCATCAAATGGCGAAAAGTTTGACTAAAAATCTAAAAGCTGCTGAAAAGGAAGCTCTTTTACTAGAAGCATGGCGGTCCAGTATAACCAACCATTTATGGGGGTCAGCTCAAACGTGTAATGGAGATGGTGAGCTGCTGGTAGAAATAGAAAAATCTCTAACTCACCTGGCATACAGTAATAACAATAGAAATAACAGTTAGATAAAATGCCTTTTTACCTAACTGTTATTTTTAGTTCATATTTTTCTTCTTGTTTTCCATATCATATTCAACTAATTGCGGTATTCTTTTATTTTCGTGGAGTGGGGGGGGGGGGTCATTAATGGCTTTGCACTTGGGCTATGAGAAATACTCATAAAGTTGTTTCTCCCATGACAGTAGGAGAAACTTAAAAAATATATGAACTTAGTTCAATGAAAAATACCTTTATATACTTGTATGTAGACACAAATCTTTAGTGACAGTAGGAGTTAATCGAAAAAATCTGTGTCATTTCCAGGGCAACACACACAACCCGAATACTGTTGTTCATTAGAAAAAATTCCAACAGCACAAGATGGGATACAGATTGATGGGATCGACTGCGCTGCACAGAACGTTAAAGAGCGACTGGAGCCCTACGCACGCTGGGCGTCCGGTCTCTTGTCTAGTGTGACGACACTGCTGATTTTAAAAAAACACTCTAGCGGGAAAACTACTTACGATAAAGCATTTCTGATTGCGTCAGTTTTCATGTCTCTTTCGACATAACATTTTCGCGTGGAGAGAAAAAAATGCCCGAAATGAGTTTACTGTTCCTTTAAGTAAGACGCATTTCAGAAAGATTTTACCCAGTCTTAGCATAAATACTGTTACAAACGTTCGACAGATGGCGCGCAACCGATGTACAACGTCATTTATGATCTAGTGAATCATTGTGAGTTCAGTCACATGAAGCATCTAGTGAATCATTGTGCGTTCAGTCACATGAAGCATCTAGTGAATCATTGTGCGTTCAGTCACATGAAGCATCTAGTGAATCAATGTGCGTTCAGTCACATGAAGCATCTAGTGAATCATCAAACAAAGATCTTCGCTCTTTCCACGTTTATAAGTGAGTCACGGAAAAATTCTCACGGAAGATTAAAAATGAGTCACGGAAGACTCTGGGTTCGACTTCCGGTGGCGGCCGGTGATAATTTTTCCGTGACTCACTTATAAACGTGGAAAGAGCGAAGATCTTTGTTTGATGTTCCTGGTCCACGTTAAATGCTGTATTAATCTAGTGAATCATTGTGTGTTCAGTCATACGATGCATCTAGTGAATCATTTCGCGTTCACTCACACGATGCATCTAGAGAATCATTTCGCGTTCACTCACAGAGGAGATAACGTGTTTCGTAAAGTACTTGCCACGGGGTGGGGCAATTATGAGAATCGCGTTGCACAATGTTGGAAAATAAGCTTCCGAGATTTTCAATATGTTTACGAAGCTGAAAATCAGCTGAATTTTTGCCTACCGAACCATAAAACGTTTCCTTGAGGCTGGGACTACCAGAAAGGGTCGACCGCGTACCGCGAGGACTGCTTGCCTGGTAAAAGCAGTGACAGCCCGTATTCGACAAAATCCAATCAGAAAACAACGAGTGATGGCTCGTGAGCTGAACATTTCAAGAATGTCGATGTCACGTGTGCTGCGGAGTGACCTAAGGATGAGAGCTTACGGGTGGCATATAATACATTTCGTCACCCTACAACTGAAGCAGCAGAGGATGCTAAAAGCGAAACGTTTGCTTCAGTGTTACACAGACAGTTACTTTTCTCGGATGAAAAAATGTTCACTATTGAAGAGGCTTTCAACCGCCAAAATGACAGGATGCATGCGTCAACCTCACCAAAAGCTCAGGAGGAAGCTCCAAGGATCATGGGGGGCCCATCATCTTGCTTCTGTCATGGTTTGGAGGCGTGTCTCCTACGAGGGTGCCACAGAGCTCCGTTTCTGTTGAAAGGAGTGAAGTCTACCAGGACAGGGTCGATCATGATAATATGTAGAGGATTTTAGGAAGAGAATGTCTGACCCCAGGCCTTAAACAACCCTTAGAAATAGGAAGCTAGGAGATTTGGGCTAGAGTGCGCGATAGGAAAGTGACACGGAAGCGAAGTAGAAAAGGGGAGGAAGACGCCCTTTTTTTACCGGGGGCCAGTACCCGGGGTCCGACGGCTTAACATGCCCATCCGACGCATGGCGGATATTCAGTGGATCGAGCGTTCCTACCTGCCTGGGATCGAACCTGAGGTCCTTTCCGTGGCAGTCACGAACGTTGCCCGCTAGGCCACCCGCGGCCCACCAGGACAGGGTTTGGGGGCCAGTGATCAGAAATGTGAGACACACCCTTTTCCAAAACCGACAGTGGACCTTTAAGCATAATTCCGCACCTGCGCACAAGGCCAAATCAAACCAGGAGTGGCTTCAGGCGAATTTGTCAGACTTCATTTCCCCAGCTGATTGGCCTTCAAGCTGCGCAGACCTCAACCCATTGAACAACAAATTGTTGGCCACACTGAAGGACATGGATCTGCAGAAAGAGACACCCTAGTATTGACAGTCTCAAACGCTCTTTTGTGCGGGAAGTAGCAGCTCTCCCTGTGGAGACTCTGCGTAAAGCTATTCATGAATGGCCACAGAGACTGAAGGTCTGTGTGAAGGCAAAAGGATGCCATTTTGAAAAGTTATTGGTGTCATACATTCACAAGTGTACTACTTACGTCATTTCACAGGCATATTAAAATATCTTTAAATTTCTTTTGTTATTTCATGAATACTTTGTAACAGTATTTATGGTAAGACTAGATATAAGACTTTTAAAAATCATGAATGAATAGTGGCTAAATCTTTTAAGAATTTTTCAAAGCTTACGTAATTAAAGATTCCGTCGGCTTGTCAGAGAAACGCCTGCAAATTCCGTGCTAATCTGAGTCCACGTTTTTCGCAAACAAGAGAATATTTTAATTAACTCGGTGTTAAGTTACTAGACAAAGTTATATAATGTACTGAAAATTCATTTTCTTTTTGTGGGAAATAGCTAATTAGAGCAAAGGTTGTTTCAACGCAACGTAACAATTACAGGTTGCTCTTAATAATTTTCTAGGGAATAACTGATGAATTATCTTTATGAAGGATTTCTGCCGGAAACTTAGCTTCCTACGCAGTAGCATTTAATTGGATTTTCTTCATCTTTTACGCACGATGTTTTACTCTTATCTTTAAAACTGCTGTCTGAGTACTTCTAAATGAACCGCAGTTTTGCCACGAAGGAAGTGCTCTTTTAAACAGAATAGGTGTAAGTTTTTTCAACTTTGTTGCTCTCATTTTGGATAGATAACTCTACCGTGCATACTTTTAATTTGAAATAAAACCAAAGTCAGGGGTAATTAGATACCTTTATTTTCTTGCTTTGCTGGCTACGTAGTGTTTCAAAGTTTCCTCTTTGATGAATGTTACACAGTCGCTTAAACACTAAGTACTTGCGCAATAAATATAGCGAGACACTAATGCACAAGATTATTTCGTCTGAAAAACAAATAAGTATAGGAAAACCTCTCTTCCACTCCCTTTTCTTTATTTTTTTATTTATTTATATTTTTTTTTTTTGGAGGAGGGAGGCGGTTGATGACCACCGTGATCAACTCGATGGGCCATAAGCAGTCGCCCGTTCCTAATTTAGGGTCACTGGTTTCAGAAGATCAGAGAGCCAGTGCCGTAAGACAAACAGAACTTCCATGCCTCGCCGGGATTCGTCTCGGAAGAATGATCACAAACCAGCGCTTAGCCTGCTGCGCCACAGGACGCCCCGCCCCGCCCTAGTCCACTGGAAAACACTCGCTTTAATATACGATAACATAAATACAAGGCACCCCCTACCATGTGATAGTGATTCACTTTCGTTAGATGTACAGATCCGAAAAGGAAATTTCATGCTAGAAGTACTAAGGAAATAAATTTTACCGTCTTATGCACGATACATTGAAAACTTTAATTAACATATTTACAGGTTAAAGGTACTTCCTTAAATTATTAATTAATTGCACTCTCCAATAGTTAAAAACATAACGTTAGACCTTTCGGGCCTACTTCAGGCAGTCTTTATAAGTAGTTCGGTATAATGTTGATTGAATTAAGTGTTACAATACTTATATGCACAGGATATTGCAGTGATTTAGGTTAGGTTTACTCATTTGCGCATGCGTCAACAATTGTGAAGACCAATATGTTAAGCATGTGTCCCTTCATTGTCCAACAACTGTTTCCATGGTTCCTCAATAACACACGGGTTGCCCTCATTACGAGTTTGATATCGTAATTTGTGTACATACATACTTTCAGTTAATAATAAGTTTGATTTTCTTCTTGATGCACTAAGGATTGTCATTTCCTCCCATTGTGGTGTGTACTCACCTTGTATACACAGTTTTGACATTGCTGTAGACCCCGAAGTGATCCGTAGGCTATGTATATATGTTCTGCCAATCGGCATTTAAGAATTCTGGATGTTGAGCCCACGAAATATGGTTTGGGATTCGGTGTAAAGTCCCGAAATATATCATCGTTGATTAAAACGACAGAGATACAGTGGACACGGAGTATATACAATACCCTTATAAACTGAGGAGGAAGGCAACAAAATAAAATCTATGTGGCCTCAACATCCAGGGTTCTTAAATGACGATTGGCAGAACCTAAATATAGCCTCTGGACGGCTTTGGGGTTAACAGCAATGTCAAGACTGTGTATACAAGGTGCGTACACACCACAATGGGATGAAGTAGTACACCAATGGGATGAATTAGTTGTCCAAAAGATCGGGTAATACGTACTGTAGAAGCTCCAAGTATCGGGCTCCCGTTAACGTACCCACGTAAAGCACAGGTCCGATGATGCTGTCCTTGAAAATGGCGCACCAAACATTAATGGACCACCGCACCTGATGCCGAACTGGTAGACCACGATCAGGATTTCCCAGCAACCAGTAATGGGTGTTCTGCCTATTGTAGACGCCATTACGCCTAAAACACGCCTCATCTGTCCAAATAATGTCGGCAAGGAACGCTGGCTGGACCTCTAATTTGTTCATGACGAAGTTACACCAGTCGTAACGTCGCTCAGCATCCCCTGGCTGTAGTGCCTGCAACGGTGTTGAACGGAACGGATGAGCACCTGATAGCCGCAGGATATGCCATACGCGGCTTTTTGCGAGGCCACACTTGTGCGGATCTCAGGATTGTTGAGGATGCATGCTAAGACATCGTCTGGTTGCACTTGACGGCCTACAGCAGCTGGTCTGCCGGATCGAGGTCGGTTGGTTGGTTACACAGCCCGTCTCCCTTAACCTATTAACAGCATTCAGGATGATCTTCCATGACGGATGCGCTCCTGCAAGAAAACGTTCACGATATAGCCGTTCTGCTTTTCTTGCATTGCGACCACATTTACCGTATAGGAGCAACATCTCGCAATACTCATCATTGCAATATTTCTCTATGACCGCGAGATTTGACTTACACCTCGGGAACTCTCTTTTATACCTGCCGAAAAGGTATTACGTTCCATACTTATTTGCATATCACAGAAATTGCATGCGACTTGCATACCAATCGCGGGTTGAGTTCAGTTGGTTAGTCGATGCGAGACGAATTGTCACGATAGCCACCTAGTCCACTCGTTTCTTACAGACAGTCACTATAGCATGGACCTGACGAGGATCTAACTCAGGTCCTATCGCATGCGAAGAGCGCACGCTACCACTGTGCCACGAGTCGGGCTAGTACTTTGCGGAAGGGATATTATCTCCTTTCTGACGCGTTTCGTGACGTAAGTGTTCGACATCGCGAACAAACAAACGAGCGTTGTATGCGTTCTATTCTTAGCATTCATGTGCGCAACGTGTCTTTTTGTATTAAATCGGTGCTGCTCTACAACTTTGTAATTGCCTGTTTTCCCGTATCTCGTATAGTTTTCGAGATCGGCATGCTAACTCCGGACTTTGCCGCTAAGAGACTCTGTAAGTGGTCTCGTCGAATAGCGCATAGCCACTTTACTATGCCTAGACACCGTTTGTTTTTATGGCTATATCTATTGGCGTTCGAAAGTTACGGGGCTGAGAAAGTTCTAACGTTGTGGTTTTAACTGTTGGAGAGTGCTTTTAATTAGTAATTTAACGAAGTACCTTTAACCTGTAAATATTTTAATTAAAGTTTTTAACCTGTCGTGTATAAGACGTATGATCATCGAGTCCCCTTCATTCCGAAAACATGCTTCTTTTGTTTGTCTGCGGAGTTGCTGTCGGTTGTTGCCAAAACTGATGTAGAAACTTTGAGTTTCTCGTGGCCTTTCAGAAAGGAAATGCAACTAAGGTGTAATATTATTAAATAAAAGAAAAAAAGTAGAAAGATAGTTGAGATAGTGATGTGCGTCACAGCTATTTCAGCTGCTTTTAGAAAACTATTTAATTTTTTTAGGAATTTCAACCCTTTAAGTGTCCTATGTACCTGAATTAAATTATGCCTAAGCTTTTGTGCTTTCCCCAAACAGAAATCTTCACATAGCCACCGGGTTTTCCAAAACCTACAGCAAAAAAAATTATTTTCCCGTCATATCTCAGTACTACCAACCATAAGACTGCCAATGATGATAAGTGTTCCCTTCTAGTTCCTTATGCTCTTCTTCATGATCCAAAGCATGATCAGGAAGGGCTAGTCTTCCCTGACACGCACATCATTCCACTGGGTGGAAATAGGTGATTTAAACGTCTTCTCTCTCCTTTGTTAGGTTCGTGGCCTTTGTTTTAGCCCTTCTAAATGGTAGTCAAATAAGAAAATATTAATATCAAATATCCCATTAAATGACTAAATAGTAATAACAATAGTAATAACGGATTTTCGAATTCAAACCGATCGGCACGTAGAACATAATACACCACAAAAAACAGTCATAGAAAATCGAAAAAATCTGGATACTTCATATAGCGATTCTTGGAGATGCCAGAGTCGATGAGAAAGAACAGGAAAAATGACCAAATATAGAGACCTGGCCATAAAAGTTACCCGATTATGGACTAAACTCACAACGGTAATCATCATCGGTGCACTTGGAACAATGTCAAAAAATTTTATGAATCATTTCGAAAAATTGCAGCTTTATGATATACCATCTACAGAACTGCAGAAGACAGCTTTACTTGAGACATCATATACATGTATTTTACACCGATTCTTGACTGATACCTAGGTCTCCGGTGGAAACTCGTATCAGTTCAACACCACCATTCAATGATAATGTTGTTGTTTATGTTTCATTGTCATAGGCTGTGCTTCGTATATTTTAAATAAAGAAGATAATAATAATAATAATAATGATAATAATAAGGGGAAAACAACGCTTTCTGCTCCGCAGGTTTACCCTTCAGACCCGCGTTCAGCCCAATTCTTAGACAGCGAGTATATTCCTTGTAGCTTGCTTCAGCCCCTTTTGATAACCGCATGTTAATTTGTTCCAGCTGATAAAAGGTTTAACGCATGCAAAAGGGTTTATATTTGTTACAACGTTTCTTTTAATGGCGTAAAACTAACATACAGTACAAGCAGAGTTTTCGCGTTCCATTTAGAGGTTTCGTCTGGGCTAGGTTACCAAAACCTTCTTAGAAATAGTAGCACACAAAGCTGTTATAATTCAAAAATTTTAATATTATGTAACAAACAGTTCCGGTCACGTGGAACACCGTGTTTTAGACATGCTCACGTAGTATGGAGCTATATTATCTATTGTTTCTCTGGTGTTTGTTTAGGAGATTCATCCATGCATCTGATAATTCAAAAGACAAGCTTTCGTCGCACTTGTGCGGGATCAAGACTTTTACGCGTTGCTGGGCTAACGTAACTTGTATAGGGTGCGAACTTTTCATCATGATTCAAAGCGGAG
The DNA here is from genome assembly GCA_039090855.1 of Macrothele yani. Lineage (NCBI taxonomy): Eukaryota > Metazoa > Arthropoda > Arachnida > Araneae > Macrothelidae > Macrothele > Macrothele yani. Next base: position 31,792,408 of record CM077032.1, on the reverse strand, counting down.
GTTGCTCCTTTTTGGGTGATATACCTGCATAGAGAGGTTGTCGGTTTTCCATATTTACGTCTGTTTTGTGTTCCTTGCCAGAAGTGATAATTTTGTAAACACCCAGAAGAGTTTGTGCTGCCATCTGGATAGATCATGAGTATGTCTTAAACTCTCGCTGAGCTTCCTCTTTTTAGTGGTGGCTTTCTAGTAGACACAGTGTTATATATATATATATATATATAACTGAAACGATGAAAGATTTCCGTCTTTAGCACGATTTAATGATTAAAAGATTTAAAATATATAAAATTAAAACCATGAGCACTTTCGAGGGAGCGGCTGCCTCTTCTTCAGATGTAATAAATAAATACACATTTAGTCTATATATAATATAAATCATTGCATTGTGGGAAGCATGGTAAGTTATTAGCCAATAGTAATCTACATGCGCCAAGATGTTGCGTATACTGTTGGCCCAATGGTCTGAAGAAAAAATGGAAACATATTTTAGAAATAAATGGTGTAGGGGGGGGGTGAACATTCAATGTTAAGTTTATATTACAATTTATAATTTACTGTTTTAATAAGGGATTTCCAAACGTTATGTAACTCATAGCGGGCATGTTCATTACAACATTGCTCACCGGAGGCCTCTATATACACACTTTCTGCAATTAAAAGAATTAAAAGGTCACCAGGTTTGGTTTACTAGGAGTATTAATTATTCTTACATTTCTCCAGTCGGGATTAAGATCATCTTGTATAACAGATTTGGCTAGGGATGTACAATACATGCCTGTTTTAATATTGTATTTGTGTTCTTTAATTCGTAATGCAATATTCCGTTTTGTAGAACCCACATAATTAGAAGCTGCTTGTCCTGTAGTTGCCTTAACCAGAGGGATATTGTAAATTTTTTTTTTTTTTGATAGTGCTTGAGTATGGATTTGCAGAAATCGTGGAATCACTCCAAAGTCTCTACAATTTAGCAGAAAATAGAAGTGGGTTTCCTCCTTGCCCAAGCTCAGACGCAGGTTTCTAAAAGTAGATACTATCATGGCATGACAACAGAATACTCAGGATTGCCAAAAATAAAAGGCTATCAAGGGTTATACGCAACAAAAGAGGTTTATTGGATCTTCTAAACCGTAAGTGCTACTTTGCTCACCTAACCTTTGTCAAAAATTAACACCCAGCTATTGTAGATCAGGGGCTCACCATTACTTCTGCTAATTTAAGGAATGAAATCGAGACTCTGACTTGCACCCATATCAAAAATCTGTGTATGTTAGTCGACAAAAGTGTTGGAAAACAAACTGACTACCGTCGGACCTACCATGGTAGCCCGGAACACCCAGCTCTAACAAAGTTTAAGAATCTCAGTAACATTGAAGTTAACAGTCTGCAAACCAAGGCCTTAAATAAGGGAGCAAAATTCTCTTATCCGCCAAAGAAAGGATCCATACTGAACACTATTACCCAGGTGGAAAGCATAGTTAAATGTATTCCTGAACAGCATAAGGATTACGCCAGAGTGATAATGGCCCATACCTTACAACATGACTCTTGTTACCCTATCCCACAACCTGATCTTATTCAAGAGCAAAGGCAATTAGTTGAACTCAAAAACAATAATGACTTGTCTATTGTGCTTGCAGACAAATCAAGTCAGATTGTGTTATTGAATAATTGTGACTATGTTCAAAAAGTGCACGAAGTTATTAACACTATTCCACACAAAACCATTCAAAGTGATCCTAGTCAGACCACAGTAGCGGCTCTTCAAAGACTAAAAAAGGCTTATTCTTTCCCTGAAGGTTTTTCACATGCATTCACCCCTCCCCCCGGCTATCGTGTGCCTGATATGTTCGGACGGGTTAAATTGCATAAAGAGAATTTTCCCATTCGTCCTCTGGTGTCAGGCTATGTTAGCCCCACCAGACCCTTAGAAAAAGCCTTGGCCCAATATCTAGCCACTTATACTGTGGATTCACTTTATTCTATTAAAAGTTCCACAAAGGCTATAGAAAGACTGCGATAGCTTCAGCCACAATCGCAGCCTTTCATTTTGGCATCTCTTGATGTGGTCTCATTGCACCCTAATGTACCTGTTGAGGCCACACATCAAATTATTGAGGCAAAACTTGCTGATTCCCATATCCCGAATTCAGAAACTAATGCTATTATGAACGCACTTCGTCTTGTTAAGAAACGTTCATATTTCAAATTTAAAGACAGCATTTATCAACAGTTGGAGGGCTCCCCAATGGGTTCCCCCCTGTCTGCTGTTCTAGCTGAAATTTTGTTACAGCACATTGAAAATCAGGTCCTTAATTCCTTCCCTCACCACCCGTTGCTTTATTTAAGGTACGTTGACGACATCCTGGTTGCATGGCCTCACAACCGGGATGATTTATACTTTTTCGCCAACGAACTATCATCCATGTTTCCAACTATCAGGCTCACGATAGAATTTGAAGCTAATAACTGCTTACCTTACTTGGATATTCTTATTCGTAAGGACTATAGCCTTAATTGCATTACCACTTGTGTATATAGAAAACCCTGTCATACACCTGTTTTAATACTTTATCATTCATCACACCCTAAACAACATAAGTTGACAGCATTATTCTATTTTTTTAGAAGAGCTCACTCACATTCATCAACTACTGAATTATTTCAGCAAGAAGTTAACTACATTTTTGGTTTGGCTGAGCAATATAAGTTCCCTAAATATCTGATTAGGCAAGTGTTCGGCAAGGTCAAATATGCCCTACATACTACCCTGTTAAGAACCTCCAACTGCAATTCCATATATGTTGGCTCTATGCAATACAATCCACATTTAACGAGAGCCTTAACACAACTATGTAAACCATATGGCTTGAAATTTGGTTCACGAACACGAAACTTATTTTCCGTATTTTCAGTAGTTCGTAAGGATCGTGAACAGAACAGCAACATAGGACAGTGGGGTATTTACAATATCCCTCTGGTTAAGGCAACTACAGGACAAGCAGCTTCTAATTATGTGGGTTCTACAAAACGGAATATTGCATTACGAATTAAAGAACACAAATACAATATTAAAATAGGCATGTATTGTACATCCCTAGCCAAATCTGTTATACAAGATGATCTTAATCCCGTCTGGAGAAATGTAAAAATAATTAATACTCCTAGTAAACCTGGTGATCTTTTAATTGCTGAAAGTGTGTATATAGAGGCCTCCGGTGAGCAATGTTGTAATGAACATGCCCCTTATGAGTTACATACCTTTATTAAAACAGTAAATTATAAATTGTGATATAAACTTAAAATTGAATGTTCACCCCACCCTACACCATTTATTTCTAAAATATATTTCCATTTTTTCTTCAAACCATTGGGCCAACAGTATACGCAACATCTTGGCGCATGTAGATTACTATTGGCTAATAACTTACCATGCTTCCCACAATGCAATGATCTATATTTATATAGACTAAATGTGTATTTATTTATTACATCTGAAGAAGAGGCAGCTGCTGCCTCGAAAGTGCTGATGGTTTTAGTTGTATATATTTTTCATCTTTTAATCATTAAATCGTGCTAAAGACGGAAATCTTTCTTCGTTTCAGTGATTAATGTCGCACGAGTCTTTAATATTTGTTGCTCATATCTATATATATATATATATTTATATATAAGAGATTTCACAGCTACATTTATTTCATATTTTTCAGTGATGTTTTTGAATCTGAAAGAGAACTTGGGGAAATGTGTTACGGACCCACAATATCTTAAACTGTTTTTATTTGGCGTGTGAAGAATCCGGATTTAGGCATTTGAACTCGCAGTAAAATAAAATCTAATGTTTGTCTGTTAAATCCAGCTAAAGTCCCTTGTTGATGATATTTGTTATTTTTGTGCCTCAGGCTTCTGTAGCGGAAGAATTAACAAACGCTCTTCTGAACCATTTAAAAACATCTGTTTTATACGCCTTACCTACCAAACCTGCCAAACTTACCTACAAAACCAGACATCAAATGCATCATCCCTGAGCTGAAGTAATGATTAGAAACATACCGAATTCCGACCAAGAAACCGTCAGACATCAAAGAGCGCATGTACTAAACTCAAGCCTAAGGCAGCATATAAAGCAGGACCCAAGGTCTTCAAAATACTCTAAAACCTGAGGTATAACAAAACATCATGATTACACAATTGCGGATAAATCGTAGCAGTTGGCAATAATGAATAAGGCAGACTATAACGTGAAACATTTAGAGTCTATAAATGACTCAGGCTCGTTACAGCAGAAGATTGACTCCAGGAATGCTCCAGCTAACAAGGTTAAAGCCACAGCTAAATCGCAGCACTTACCCGCCGAAGTCAAGCAAGCAGCCAAAATACCACCGGAATCTTTCACCCCCAGATATTTGGCAGATCATCACAAACTATGACTGAACGTGAGACTCATTGTAGGCAAAAGAAAATTCCCCTCTTGTTTCATTGAGAAAGAGATAGCCACGTTTTTAAAATCATTTTAGGGAAATATGAGCGTGTTCTAAACTCCTTCGAATATTTCATTCAAAAGATAGGTAATTTGAAGCTGAACCGGACGGATATCCTCGGTTCTCTCGATGTAGTCTCTTTGTACCCTCTATCCCGGTACATGAAGCGTACAATAATTTAGAGGATGAAATAGTGAAATCAAACCAACATTCTCCAGAACTAGTGTAAGAATTAAGGAGAACCTTAAACCTGGTCACTAACAACAATTATATCCGCTTTGAGAGAATAATACACTCATCACCCAGAAGGAAGCAACCGACAGGAATGAAACTTGCTGGGTAGGTTTGACATTGTGAGACATGCAAATGATTCAAGTATCACGCTCGGCCGCACATGTGAAGCTAGCAAGGAGAGGTCGTAGCGCTGTGCCTGAATGGCTATATAAGGTCGTAGCGCTGTGCCTGAATGGCTATATAAGGTCGTAGCGCTGTGCCTGAATGGCTATATAAAGTCGTCCCTTTGCGCGTGCTTGCCATTCTGACTCGTGCTGTTGTGTTTGCATCCTTTGTAAGTAAAACATGCCTCGAAGAAAAGTTCGGAAGCAATTCGAGCAATTATAGAAGTTCGAGAGGGGCTGCATTGTCTGGCTCCGGGAAGTGGGATGGTGTTATCACCCTATTGTGCACCCTACCAATAGTGAGGATATCACCATAGCATGCTGTTGGCAGCAGTGGATAGAACAGGGCACGCAGAAGTGACAGGAAGGGTCTGGGAGGCCTAGACGAACCACGGAAGGAGAGGACCGACGGGGTGTCCGACATGCGTGGAGTTAATCAACAGCCACGATTGCGGATATTCAGCTGAAAGTGGTGCCCTTCATGCATCATTCGATTAGTACCACACCATTGGTAGACGGTTGCACGCCCTAGGACTACTCATACGCAGAGCTTTACGACGACTGCCCTTAACACCATTTCATCTTTGCCAAAGACTAACAGTGTCGTGCCAGACTGTCAAGGAATCACTCAGAATGGCAGCGGGTGATCTTCAGTGACGAGTCCCGCTTTTGTCTTGGAGGAGACGACCAACGTTGGATTCTGGGGTGACAACAACAACAAATTAAAAATCTCCGAAAAGGAATAGTGGGACGCAATTTTATGTGAGAAGAAAAGGAGGATATCAGACGGCCATTTTTCTGACAAGGCCACAAAAAAGAAGAAGCGCCGTCACCTTTATGCATGGAATGTGGAATTCGAAAAACCGATAGAGGCCTTAGCAACAAAGAATGGTATTAAATGGCACATACTGATGTGGGAGGAAGGGAGGAAACAGAGGGAAGTCCAGAACAAGGGGTGGGGCGTGAAAGCTTTTGATTGGCTGTACAAAGTCCAGGCTTGAAGAAACTCGAGTGAAACGAAAACATAGGGAATGTTCCGGGCATTTTTCGTCTATCGGATGTTTAAGAAGGAGGTTGGGTCGTTCACCACGGAAATGGGAGCATAGGAATTGTAATTACCTCTCAGCAGCGGCCGGGTCGGTTAGCTGGTTTTAACTAACTGCGATTAGTACTCCAATAGATTTATTATTTCAGGCTGCGGTCTAGAAGAACCCAGTTTAGTTACCAGATCAAATGAAGATCATCCTGTTTCAGTATCTGGTCTTCAGTCTTGAACAAACTGAGTTATTGAACCAGCAAAGGAACTATACCCGTATATCAGAACTGTAAATGAATGGTGCCACCCTTTCATCTAATCAACAACTATTAATCATCCTTAATCTACATTACTGTTTGTGAAGATTGCAACACTATGAAGGACTACCGGAATTAGTTTTAAAAAAGGATATGTACTTCCTGGTCTTCTGTACAAACGGCTGGCTCAAACGAGATGTTGCGATCAGTGAAGAACTGACATTGAGTCGAAAGGGTGTTTCTAGCGCCTCACTATGCCACGTCGACGAACAAGATCGCATTATGAACATCTGATTGATTTTGAGCAAGGAAGGATTATTGGAATGAGAAAGGCTGGAGTTTCCTACTGCAAAATTGCCACTCGTACGAGATAAGTAAAGTGATGCGAACGTTACGTCTATAGACAGACGAGGCTCCAACGCATAGAAATCCGGGGAAATGGACCGCAAAATCGCCCGACCACAAGGGATGATAGACACCTCTGCCGCATGGCAGTGACCGATCGCACAGCGGCATCTACGGTGTTAGCACCACAGTGCAGCACTGTCACAGGCCAGACTTTGTCTTCCAGCACAGTTTGACGTCTTTCCTTAACAGAAGCCTGGGCGCTAACAGCCCATTGATACACATTCTTTTGACCCTCAACCACAGACACTCCGGGATGCAATGGGGCAGCGAACACAGATATTATCTTCGAATACGTATGAGACCATGGTGGTCTCATACGTATTCGAAGACATCGTGGTGACCGGCATTTTGCAGAGTCATACCGGCTCAATGCCAAACGTTGTGGCTAGGGGCTCCATTGGGTTCCTTTCGCGATCTCACCTAATACGAATTGAGGGAACTCTCAACAGCCAGCGATACATCAGGCATGTTTTTGAGACACATGTGGCCCGGAATATCCAAGACCTTTTCCATGCACAGCAGATACCGCTTTCTCCCTGGCCCGCCGGAAATGTCCTCGATCGATCATGTCTGGGACTTGGTAGACAAGCGAGTGGACCGTCAAGCCCATCCCCGGCCACCACAAATAAACTACCGTCTCGCATAGAAGCAGCCTGGCAGGCGGTTTCCCAGGACGATATCAAAAACCTCTTTCATACTGAGTTTTGAAGCGAAAGAATCTTCTATAATTTTACAAATTAGTTATCTCCTGTAACATGAAGAAACTGTAATGTAAATTTCATTTGAATACCGCGATTCTCTCTTGGTGTTGAAATTTTCACGAACAGTAGTGAACATCCTATAACCACTTCATGCATTGCGGCATACCGTATCCTATATAGAATAAGGATCTTGTTATTATTGTCAAGGGTCTTAGCTCAGTGAAACATCAGTTTTAATCTTTGTCTATTCCCCCGAAGGGCAACAGAATCCAAACAAGATCGTCAAGGATTTGAATTCATCTGGACTGGTTGCAGCTATATTTTTCAAGAGTACTATTTGGCTTACAAAAGCAAGGTAAAATTCTGCTCAAGTGGCAGTCGGTGAACTTATTAAAATATTCAAAACCCATGTCACACAATTTGTCACAGTCATTTGTTAAATCCTCGGGCATAGGTTGTCCTCAAATATTCACCTGTCGTTTCTCCCCAAAGGAGGATAGATGGCTGCTTGTTTTATTGTTTGAGTACCACTCGTTGTACACCCTCGATACAATTGTTGTTGCATAGGCAAGAACCTTTTCGGAGATGCTGGCGTCTGTCTGGGTAGTGACTACTGCCATGTCTTTTTCAAAATCGCTCTAATTAGGAGTCGTCCCAGCATTACTGCTATCTAAGCTTTGTACACGTCGGAATCATTTGCAGTGAGTTGTTTAAACCGATGACCCTTTCCATTATGACCATCCCTAGCTTACAAAAATGACCGCCCTGGAGACCGAACGGTGGCGTAGGTGAAGTTCACAGACCAGTATATGTACAACCCGAGGACCGGCTTTCGGTTAGTAGAGTGTTCGGAGTGAGAATGGGAAAAGCTGCTGATTTATCGGAGTTCGATAAAGGACAAATTGTGATGGCACGGCGCGCCTCGGAACTACGATTTTGGAAACTGCGTGGCTTGTGGGTTGTTCACGTGCCGATGTAGTGAGTACGTATCAAAAGTGGTGCACAGATGGCCAAACAACGAACCGTCGTCCACAGTTCTTTGATGCCAGAGGGGAGTGGAGACTGTCGCGCATTGTTCACAGCGACCGCAGGGCAACAGTGCGGCAAATCACCAGCAGCTACAACAGTGGTGATCAGGGCAATGGATCAGTTTATCGTAGCCTCCTGCGCATGGGTCTGCGTAGTCGAAGACCCAGCCGGGTCCTCATGCTCACTGCACGTCATCACGAACAACGCATGAAATGTGCCCAAGATCATAGATATTGGCCACTGGATTGGAAGAATGTGGCCTGTTCTGACGAATCAAGATTCCTGTTGCATCACGTAGAAGGCCGAGCGCGGATACGCTGTGACATGCCTGCCCAGCAGGACGCACACGATATAAAGGCAGATAGCAGCGATAACGAACGTCTGCGTAGCTCAATTGGTAGAGTGACTTATTCCGGAATGAAGGGACCCGGGTTCGAGCCCCGACGTGGACAAAAATGACGGAGAAATTTACTTCGTTATAAGGGCGCCCGAACTTTCCGGACAACCCGGCCGTTCAAGATCTCGCAATGGTGTGATTTTTTCGACACCGCGAGATAGAAAAAATCAGAGAATCCCTTCTCCAGTGCTTCGAAAAAGAAATGTGTGCGACGTGGTATTCCACATACCAGATTGACTGGGAGTTCTCAAGAGTACGTTCTTCAGTGGATGCTGCTTACGACGATTCATTGTCACGGCTGACCCGTGGGCCATGCCCCGGCCCTCTTTCGGGGGGGGGTGACGTACCTGCCCAGCAGGACGCACACGATATAAACGCAGATAGCAGCGATAATGAACGCCCGCGTAGCTCAATTGGTAGAGTGACTTATTCCGGAATGAGGGGACTGGATTCGAGCCCCGGCGTGGACAAAAATGACGAAGAAATTTACTTCGTTATAATGGCGCCCGAACTTTGCGGATGACCCGGCCGTTCAAGATCTCGCAATGAATTGATGTTCTTTCGACACCACGAGATAGGAAAAATCAGAGAATCGCTTTTCCAGTGCTTCGAAAAATAAATGTGTGCGACGTGGTATTCCACATACCAGATTGACTGGGAGTTCTCAAGAGTACGTTCTTCAGTGGATGCTGCTTACGACGATTCATGGTCACGGCTGACCCGTGGGTCATGCCCTTGGCCCTCTTTGATGTGACGTGCCTGCCCATCAGGACGCACACGATATAAAGGAAGATAGCAGCGATAACGTACGTCCGCGTAGCTCAATTGGTAGAGTGACTTATTCCGGAACGAGGGGATACGGGTTCGAGCCCCGGCGTGGACAAAAATGACGGATGAATTTACTTCGTTATAACGCCCATTAACAACGGAAACAGGCCAGCGACGGCGGCGTTATGCTGTGGGCGATATTTTCTTGGGACAATTTAGGGTCCATTATCCGAATAGCACAATCCTTGACAGCTGTCAGGTATCTGAACATCGTTGGGGCCCAAGTTCATTCATTCGGGACACCCATCGCCACCTCATCCAATTGATGTCTCGCCGAGTGGCCGCCGTTTTGCGGGCTAAAGGGGTCCTACAGCTTATTAGGTAAATGGTCATAATGTAATGGCTCATAGACGTATAATGTCATCTGAATGCCACGTATCTCATAGCTATCGAGTGTTCCTAATAATTTGCTTCCTGACTGTAGATAACGTATATCGCATTACTTTTTGGTTACAGTTGTAGATTAAAAATGTCCACATCAAAATTTAAATGCCATATGAGCAAAATCAAAGTTTCTTACTTTTCTACTTTGTTTTAGTTGAAATAACTTCGGAATAGTTTACCCCCATTTGTAGTCGGGAAATACGCTGCATCTATTCACGTTCTTTTTTCTTCTAGTTATTTCAAACAAGAAGAAGTGCAATAAATTTTATAGCCGCATATACCTTTGGTTTATGAAGTGTGTTTTTTCTGGTAATAAATCAACTTTGGAATACTCATTACATGAAATATTCAAGTGAAATTGAACCTAAAGCTCAGATTCTGCGGGTTTTCTCAAATGCTTTTTGTAATTCATTTGTTATTCTGCCATCTCCAGAAGTCTTTCTTTTCTAAAGATGTTAATCGCCTTTGCAGACGCAGTCCTTGAACAATTTCTTGCGAGAAAAATTTTTGTTCCGAAAAGCTAAGAGAATAAATTTTCCTTTTGTATGTTCAAAACATTTCTCCGATGCATTAGATAATTCATTGCCCCAGTCAGAGTTTTGCTATTTTTGCACAAGTCCGGAGATAAATGTCCGCCCAACTTTAAAATCAAATTAAACGCGAAAATGGTAAGAGTAATCCGCAAATGGGGTACGAAGAATGATGAGTGGAAACCTAACACTAAAATAAAAGATTATAGATTCTGATATCATCTCCATGCTTCATTATACAGACGATGTTCTACAAATCCTAAGCCCCAGTACACATATTTATTGGATCTTTTCTTTCAGATATTAATTTATTTGGATCTTCTTTTCTTATCAGGTGCCATGTCTAGACAAAGACAAGGACTATTAGATGGCGCAATCATAAGAAAGAAACACGGTCTAGTCTGGAACCACCAGCTAAAATCCAGAGTAACCGCCGTGTGCAGCGCGGACAGCAGCTAGACGGGCTGGGAGTGACGCAATAAGGTGCTGGAAGGTGTTCACAAGTATGTGGAGCCATGCTTACTGTAGTGCATCTGAGAGTTGCTGTAGGGTGCGAGGTGGAAGATCTATAAAGCGAACAACGCGATCGATGTGGTTCCACAGATGCTCAATTGGGATTTATGTCTAGGGAATTAGGGGCCCAGGGAAGTACTTTGAAGTTTTCGTCGTTCTCTTCCAACCACTCTCTGACATTTCTAGCCGTGTGACACGTTGCATTGTCGTGTTGGAAGATCCCATCCGCCAAAGGGAAGACAATCAGCATGTATGGGTGTACGTGGTCTGGAAGGATGTATTCATAACGAATTCGGTCCATAGTGCCTTCCACTGTTATGAGTGGACACAGGGAATGCCGCGAAAATATTCCCCAGACCATAACACTGCTCCCACCAGCTTGTGTTCTTCCAGTAATGGTTAAAGAGTGTTCGTTCTCTGATGTTTCTGGCTTAATACGCCAAATCCATCCGTTTGCTGAAGCAGAAAACGTGACTCATCGTATAAGGCAATCCTTTGCTAATCAGCGGAGGTCCAATTCCGATACTGCCGTGCAAATGAAAGGCTTTTCTGCCGATGCACTTTCGTTAGCATAAGTGCAGTGACCATCCGTCTGCATCGGAGCCCCATAGTCAGCAGGGTACGCAGAACTCTCGTTTTAGACACACTTCCGACAGCCCCCTGGTTCATTCGGCCAGTAAGTTGCTCCAGTGTAGCGTGTCGATCGGCCTTCACGCACCTCCGCAGCAGACGTTCACCTCTCACATCAATAGTACGTGGTGCTCCGCAGTTTCCACGTCGCTGACTCGCAATAGGGCCATTTCTCCAATCACGATACACTTTAACCACAGCAGCACACAGACACTCCACAAATTGCGCGGTTTCCGAAATACTGCCACCTTTGGCCTGAAAGCCGATAATCATCCCTTTCTGCGAATCTAATAAATCACTCCTTTTACCCATGACTGAAACGAGTGATATGTTTTCAGAATGCCTACAGAACACTTTATATACCGTCCGAGCCAGCTCACGACACGTGCCTTCTTTAATTGGCTACGCGATGTTGACGTCAAAAGTAGGAGGAGGTCATAATAATGTGAGTCGACTGTGTATACTCATTGTTGTTGTTGTTATAGGGTTTAACTGCCACCTTGAGCAATTCGTTGGGCAGTAAGCAGTTTCCCCGTCCCAAATTTACGGTCACTGGCTCCAGGGATGGTAGAGAACCAATGCCGTAAAACAAGCATAACATCGATGCCCAGCCGGGATTCTAACCTGGGCACATTTCGGAAGAATGGTCAGAAGCCAGCGCTTAAACCACTGAGCCACCGGGGTGACAGAGAATACCTTGGTGTATATATGAGGTAGTTTTCCTCTGTTCATCAATCGTAACAGAGTAATCGCCAGAAATGGGTTTGCCCTTCCAGGACCGGCTTTAGATATCCATCCACGTATTAGCGGAAATCGCGGAACATCATGAGCTTGCTGGTCGACTGCCGTATGAGAGCCCGCAACTGTTGCCTGTCCCACAGAGAAGAAGCTGCAGATTAGCCAATTAGACTGGGATTTATTTATTAGGAGAAGTTAACCTGCGACATATCTTGAATTAAACCTTCAGTTTTTGCTTTGTCTTACGTGAGCTGTATTACTTCTCGTTTTGGTATTTTTTCCGAATGGTACGTCACCTTACTAAATTTGTTGATATGTTTTGAAAATGCTGACAGTGGGTCAAAGGAAAATTAAGACAACGTCGAAAGTAAAAATTATAAGGTTAGCGTGATGGTACGACCGTAAGAGTATTGACTGCTTGAACTACACTGAAGTGCCAAAAGTAATGGAATAGCAGTATGTAAATTTTAAACATGCGCTGTCGTCGTATAAAGGCTTTGACGCACGCCACGATTTTTTATCAGCTGTGAGGTGTAATCTCGTGAATCAAATTGAACAACCGCCAGCACGACTATGGCAAGCCAATGTGAATTATTTTTTTTTGATTGGAGGTTTAACGACCACACCGTGAGCAACTCAATGGGCTATAAGCAGTCGCCCGTCCCTAATTTAGGGTCACTGGTTCCAGGGAAGGGAGAGAGCCAGTGCCGTAAGACAAACACAACATCCATGCCTCACCGGGATTCGAACCCGGACCCCGTTCGGACGAATGATCAGAGGCCATCGCTTAGACCACTGCGCCACCGGGGCGGCCGAATGTGAATTATCGGTGTTTGAAAAGAGGCATGGTACTGGGAACAAGACTGATGGGACATTCAATTTCCGGATTTGTGCAAATATTCAACTTTCCTCGTTGCACGGTGTCAGATGTGTACTGAGAATGCCTCATGGAAGACATTACCACCCACCATGCACAGCGCAGTTGCCGATCACGGGTGCTGTGACCAACGGCGTCTTACCAGGATTATCCATGCTAACAGACAAGAGACACTGGCTGAAATAACATCCACATTCAATGCAGGAGGTACCAGAGACTCATCCATCAGATCAGTGCAGCGTAATGTATAGGATATGGGAGCAGAAGACCCACCAGAGTGTCTTCGTTAACACCACGACATCGGACACAGCGCCTCCCGTGGGCTCGTGAACACGGTAATTGGAACCTGGAAGACTGGCAACATGTGGCGTGGTCCGATGAGTCACGCTTTCAGTTGTTACGAGTTGATGGTAGGGTTAGCGTGTGGTGCAGACCCCAAGAGGTTATGGACACAAGCTATCAACAAGACACTGTGAAAGCTGGTGGTGATTCCATTCACTTGTGGGGTGTCTTTACCTAGCACGGTTTGGGTTCTCTGGTCATCGTAAACACGTCATTAACCGGTAATCGCTTTGTTGCTCTGCTGGATGACCATTTGAAGCCCTTCATGGACTTCATGTATTCAAACAACGATGGGATGTTTCAGAAGGACAATGCACCATGTCATCAGGACCAAGTTGTCCAAAATTGGTTCGAGGAGCATTCTGGACAGTTCCGATGGATGGCGTGGCCACCATGTTCGCCCAACCTGAACCCTATACGGCACATATGGGACGTGGAGAAAGGTCTACCCAAGATCCTGCTCCTACAAATACCAGGGAACTATGGGTGGCTATTTAGACGGCATGGTTCAATATCTCTTGAGAAGTCTTGCGGCCACTTGTGGAAACAATGCCACGTCGAATTGCTGTACTTTGCTGGACTAGAGGAGGTCGTACACGATAGTAGGTAGGTATCCCATGACTTTTGGCACTGCAACTGCATATTAGCTCGATATTTCGAGAGTTCAAAGAGTATCCATAAGAATCAAACACTTCTTGCTTAGTATAAATTGTTTATTCAGTGACGTGAAATCGCTTGTGCTTTTACTAGATTTTTTTGAGGCAGCGGTCGACATAAAATGCAAAGAATTAGAAAGTATATGAAACAAACGGTTTTCACGAGCGGTATTACATGTTATTTATCACTAGGTTGCGTTCAGATTGTTCCTTGTCCTTACTAATGCATGCCAAATCATTGGTAGTTCCATAGAGACGGCATAATTTCATGTTACCTTGCTGGAAAGAATTTCATCTGTTTCTTTGATCGCAGACTCTTGAAAGTTCGTGTAAGAGGCATCCATCTAATATTATTTCATACAGAAGCTGGCGATCAGTGTATGACTTCGCTGGCAAGCTTCGTATTGTGCATTCCATGCTTCACATTTGTGATCTTCACATCTAGTGTTTAAGCATTGCTCTGTCATCCCGATATATAACTTTACTGAGGTGTTAGAGAACACGCAATTGACAAAACATTAGAGATAGTGGTGATTGGCAGTTGACATGAGCATCACCCGCGCATAGTGGAACAGGGAAAAACCAAACGCAGCTGATAAATTGGCTGACAGCAGTGCTTCCTAATGAAAGAATATGAAGCTTCGCGTAAAGAACGCTAACTCTCGTAGCGATAATGTAAAACAGGCGACAACAGCGCCACCACAACCTAAGAGATGCCGGAAAGCAAATATTCAGGAGCAAAAGACGTACGGGATTACGGCAGTGAAGCTTTTCTTTGATCCACGATGGTTTCTTTCGATCTGATGACTATTTGCTTAGAGCATGTTTTTTTTTTTTTTGTTTTTTGTTGCTATTTTCTGATATACTGCTCGTCCCTAAATTTGGTGAGAAAAATATACAATTACATTAGTATTACTACACTAGTGTTCAAAACGTAAGCAACTTTACTGATTTTGGCGTAATTCCGCGAAAACTCACCTGTGAGACATGAAATTCACATTACAGAGGCACAATGCAGTACCTAAAGGATGACGAAAGCAGCGCAGCAAACAAATGAATAGAACGCATACACGAAGGCAGGCAGCAGAAAATGGTTTATTGACAGCACGGCATTCGTACACCTAACCGACAGTCCATGAGGGAGAACAACAATCCAAAGTCCCTTAGTACGGGATATGACCTCCCCGAAGTGCAATGGTTGCGTGGTACCGTCTGGCCATACTCAACACCAGATGATCCAACAGTTCTTGAGGTAACAGTTCCCACTCCTCGATGAGCATCTGTGTCAGTTGTCTGGTGTTCTCCGGGGGAAACGGTCGTGCCGCCAAGCGTCTCCCCAAAACATCCCACACATGTTCGATGGGATTTAAATAAGGGGAGCACGCTGGCCACTCCATTCTGCGAATATCTTCAGAATCTAACAGGTCCTCAACTGCTTGGGACCTGTGTGGGCGAGCGTTGTCGTCCATAAAAACAAAGTCTGGACCAATGGCACCTCGGAACAGACGCACGTGGGGGCGGATGATCTCATCACAGTAACGCGTTCCGGTTACGGAACCTGTGTCGAAAATGTGGAGCTCCGTCTGACCGTTCAGCATAATGCCACCCCACACAAGTACGCCTGGACCACCCCAACGGTATCGTTCCCTGATGTTCGTGGGATGAAAGCGTGTTCCTACCTCTCGCCAGATTAACTGGCGCTGAGAATCGTTTGTCCGACTGAAAACGACTCTCATTGGTAAAGAGGACGTGACTCCATTGATCAGGTGTCCAGTGTGCATGTTCGCGATACCACTGTAAACGGTGCCGCCGATGGGCTGCTGTCAATGGTATGCAGCGTTCCGGCCGGCGGGCATATAGCCCACCCTTATGAAGGCGTCTGGCCACAGTAAACCGGGAAACCTGTCGTCCGGTTGCTGTACGCAACCGCTGCGCCATGCTGTCAGCTGTCTGGTTCCGGTATCTTTTCGCTTGCACGACGAGATATCGGTCGTCACTCGCCGTTGTTTTCCTGGGGCGACCACAACCTACCTTTCGTACAGCTGTACCTGTCGTTCGGTAGGCTTTCCAAGCTCGTGACACTACACTTTTATCGATTCCAAACTCTTGGGCAATACTCATCACGGTAAGCCCCTCCTCCAGCTTGCCGATCATTCTACCACGTGTAAAGGCATCCTGATGGTTTCTCCTAGCCATATTGCACGATTGATCTCACTTTCACTTGCAGCGAATGTCTGGAAATGCCTCTGTCCACCGTCTTTTGTAGTCGGCTGCCACTGCGCGAGCTGTCTCCACGCAGTTTACGTGCCCTCACGTCACCTCTGACGTCGAACTCCTGCTATTTGCATATGCATCACCTTTGTCATGAGTTGTTCTCTTGTACAACCCGCAAATTGCCCTTGTCTCCCCTGTCATGACTGTATGCTGTCAAACGACGTTGTTGCTTAAGTTTTGCACACTAGTGTATTTTAATTAAATTTTTTGTAAATATTATAGTTAGGCCTAAGGATCCGTACAACATGCAGACATCCCCTAGTATTTGGCGTCACTGAAAATGTTTGTGAAAAACTGAAGAACAAACAAAAGCGTTAAATAACACGATTGGCATAGGAAAACTAACATATACGATTTGCGAAGTGATTATGCAACCGAGAAGGTA
The DNA here is from genome assembly GCA_039090855.1 of Macrothele yani. Lineage (NCBI taxonomy): Eukaryota > Metazoa > Arthropoda > Arachnida > Araneae > Macrothelidae > Macrothele > Macrothele yani. The sequence goes on along the minus strand of CM077032.1, from coordinate 31,775,544 downwards.
ACAATCACGTTCTGTGAGTAGCTCGGCTGACTGTTCTTTACCAGAACTGAAGTCAACAGAAATACACATGCGCAGTCTGCTCCGGCATTAGTCTTCATGTTGGTTTCTGTGCAATGCATCTTGTATCCTAGTGGCTGAGGGCTGACTGTTTGCCAGAACTGCAGTCAACAGAAATACGCATGCGCAGTCTGCTCCGGCATCAACCTGTATGTTGGTTTCGGTGCACTGCATCTTGTATCTTAAGATATGGCGGTGCTGGATACGTTTCGCTGAGCCTTAACTTCTTCTCAATTAGATATTCTTTGTCCCAGTACTCTATTGCAATCGACGAACATGGGCAAACTTGGTGATCTGAGCGACTTTGATCGTGGCTGCATCGTAAGCGCAAGGAAGATGGGTCATTCTATCGCCCAAGTGGTAAGAACTCTAGGGTTTCCAAAGGCAACCGTATCAAGGATGTACCGCGAGTATATCATCGACGGACGTACCAGCGCTCGGAGAGTAAGCGGTGACCGACCACACGCAAAGGATGACCGAAGTCGTCGTAGACGATCCAGGCTCATACAAACCGAACGCTTGGTAACGGTGGCGCAAATCACATCCATGTTTAATGTCGGAGGCCCAAGCATCGTCAGCGAGCAAATGGTACACTGCACGTTTCATACTCTGGGCTATAGGAGCAGACGCCCTACTGATGTGTCACTGTTGATTGCTCGTCATCTGAAATTACGCGTAGCCAGATGCCAGGTACATCAAAACTGGACCACTGCTGTGTGGCTCCACGTCGTGTGGTCAGATGAGTCCCGTTTCCAGCTGTACCGATCTGACAGAAGGGTGCGGGTGTGGCGCAGACAGAATGAAGCTCCACGCATCGTATCAGATCGGCTCTGTTCAAGGCGACGGTGGCTCTCTGATGGTTTGGCGAGCCTTCTCATTGGGGGCACATTAGGTACTTTAGTGTGTCAACAGAGGTCCTTAATCGCAGCGTGCTCTGTTGACTGATCATCTACATGCTTTAACCCTTTAACGACAATAACGCCCAAAACGACAATTCATACAAACGACCATAGCTGTCCGAAGCGCCTGTCTACAGTGCGTCAGATTTCCTACCCTTATCCTGTTCTTTAAATTTGCACGACCTATGAGGGATCAGCAGGAGTCTCCGTCAGTCACGGTTGTTGTTACTAAACAAAGAAGTGATGCAACAGAGTTTCGGACGTTATACACTGAAGAGCAATTGAATTAGAGATACCTGTCTAGTAACGTGTAGCACCACCTTTCGCCCTGATGACGGCGGCGATTCGTCTCGGCATGGACTCGACAAGACACCGGAAGCGTTGGGAAGCCATACGGATCGACGACCCCTGAATAGATTACGTAGTGACTTGCGTCACCACGTAATCTATGCAACCCACAGTTCACGAAGATTTGATGGAAGGGTGTCATCTCTCTCGATGGCATCACAGATGTGCTCGATGAGTTTGAGGTCAGGTGACCTAGCTGGCCAAGGAAGCGAGGTCACGTCGAAGGAGTGTTCATCCAACCATTCGGATACAATTCGGGAGCTGCATTGTCTTGTTGCATGATGAGGTACCCAGTGGGATGTTGAAGACGCACAAACAGGAGCAAAGGTTCGTCCAGGATATCCCGGTAACGTTGACCTGTGAGGGACGATGTCACACATACCAGAGGTCCCATTTCAGTTCACGTAAACAGTCCCCATACGAGAATGCCACCACCACCACCACCAGCTTGAAGAGTACCCTGCTGGCAAGAAGGATCCATTGCTTCATGTGGTTTGTGCCGTACTCGTATCCTGCCATCTTCATGCACCAAAGTTAATCTCGACTCATCAGTCCAGGCAACATTGTTCCACATGTCTAGGGTCCAGTGGCGATGTTCTCGCGCCCATGCTAATCTTTGCATCTTGTGATGTGCGGTCAGCAGCGGTACGTTCGTGGGACGAAGGCTTCTGTGCCCTATAGCGAAGAGATGGTTCTAGATGGTGTGGCTGCTTACACGTTTTTGTGCACCATCGTTAAATTGCCGAGCAATTTCTTGCACTGAGGGCCGTCTATCTGATGTTACAATGTGAGCTAGCCAACGATGGCCCCGCTCATCCACACGCTGTTGTCCACGGCATTTGGCTCTTGCAGGGATGGTTTTATCGGATTCGATGTACTCACGGTGCACCCGTGACACAGTGGCTCGTGAAATTCCAGTGCCTGCACGACTTCCATGATGGAATGACACATTCTTCGGGCCCCAACAATTTGCCCACGATCAAATGCGCTTATATCCTTCGTCTTACCCATACTGCGTCCGACTCTTACTGATTCGCGTAGAATCACTCCTTATATTGTCGGATCGCCACATACGTCATGTCGTTTCCGTTTACAGGGCCACCCACAGCGCCACATTTGCACAACGCCAGCTGTCTCTAATTCAATTGCTCTTCAGTGTAGTATTTAGATTGATACTAGATTTTAGAGTCCTTGTCGTTAAAGGTATAATGGCGTTCGCGCAGCCTGCGGCCGATGGTCTGTTCCAGCAGGACGGTGCGCAGCCCCATCTGGCAGTAATCACCGAGGTATAGCTCGAGGAACACTCATCTAAGTTTGAAAACATCCAGTTGCCCCAAAGTTTTCTCGGATTTAAACCCTAAGGAAGCTTTCTTGGATGCCGTGATGGAGCATCAGATCAATGAATCCTGGACAAACATCTCGGGTGGAGTTGTGGACAATACTGCAACAGGCATAGCTGGCATTACCATCAGAAACATTCTTGCATCTGTTGGTGTCAATGCCTCCGCGTGTACAGGCTCTTATTCACGCTAGAGGACGACTAACGCACTGTTAGGTAGGTATCTCTAATGTTTTGTCCATTGAGTGTATATTAACGGTATAGCGTACACATCTGCTTTTTCTTTATCTCATTGTCTTTCCTTGCAGTTAGATATTATACGTGATAAAGGGACTGGTGATTTTACAGCTACAATGATGTTATATTTACGTATTATATTCTTCAACCTACAGTACTGGCCAAAATTGTGGAAACCTTTTGGAAATAGTGTATTTTTGAGGTTTGATGGCTCATAACACCCCTTTGTTTTGGAATAGCACCATAACATTATATATCAATGGAAAGAAAATTTATAGAATGTAATGGAATAACTTTTATGAAGGATTTTGTATCAGAACAGCAGTTACAAAGAAGCAAAGTGAAACACATAGAAAAAATGAGATATACAAAAATTCTCACCATGTCAGTTAATACTTAGTTGGATAACCTTTAGCGTTAATTATGGCCTTACAACGCTTTCCCATAGAGTGAACCAAGTTTTTTAGTTCTGCAGCTGTTAGAATGTAAAACCAAGATTGAATTATTGCTTCTAATAATTGGGTTTTATTGCTGGGTTGCTTCTTACTAACAAGTTTCTTTAGTCGGCTCCATAGATTTTCGATGGGGTTAACGTCTGGATTATTCCCAGGCCATTCCAGCAGTGGAATATGATTGTCTTGAAACCACTTTTTGCACACAGCAGCAACATGACATGAAGCTTAATCCTGTTGAAATATAAATGCTTCATTATCTTGGAAAAGATCACGTGCGGAAGGCTTCAGTTTGGGCTCAAGTATTTCAATAATGTATTTTTGGCCGTTTATATTCCCATTAATCACGCAAATTCTGCCCACACCTTTTGATGTCATACAACCCCTGATCATAACACTAACTGGGTGTTTCACGGTACATGTAATGCAATCAGGATGCACATCTTCTCCGGTTATTCTCTTACGTATTTTATGCTATCACTACCAAACAGGGAGATTTTGGTCTCATCACTCCAAATAACACTGTCCCATTGTTCCGCTGTCCAGTTAACATGGGTTTTAGCTCATTTTATCCTTTTCAACCTTTGTTTGAGAAATAAAAATGGGGCTTCTTTCGTAGAATTCTAGCTTTTAGACCAAATTCCTGCAGTCTCACCGAACAGTCCTTGCACTCAACTTCATATTGCATTGCGCCATTTCATCTTGTATACACCCAAATGATTTTCTTCTGTCACCTACGCCCAGTCTCTTAATTCTTCTATCATCATTTGCTGTTGTGCACCTTTTCCTGCCTTTACCAGTCTGGTTTTGTAGAGCCTGAGTCTCTTTATACCTCTTCATACATTTAGAAATGCCAATTTTGGTTAAGTTTCCACCAATTTTTCTTCTGATTTCTTCATAACTGAAGCCTTGTTCACTTAATAGTACTATTTTACATCGCTTTCTGGGTGACCAGTCTACGTCATTTCTTTAATTTTATTACGTTTTACAAGCTCACACACACACACACAAAAAAAAACCACAACTTGATAGCAATCACATAAAACACTGACAAATGTCCTCCTCTCGGCTCCAATACAGGACATCAACAACTGAATCCTACATTCGGAACTGTGAGCTAAAGAAGATGATAGCTTATTGGCTCTCTAAACACTCATGCTCACTGGCTACATTCAAATGAAGGAAAGCTATTTCATATCAACCTAAGCAAGTTGTGCTTCCTTTTTCTGGTCATTTGGCTATAACTTTTCATAGATACAGATAATTGAAAAACCTTTATTGCATTACATTCTTGATGACATTATCTTTCTATTGATATATAATTATATTGTATTACTCCAAAATAAGTGGTTTTATAAACCATCAAAGCTCAAAAATACACTTTTTCCAAAAGGTTTCCACAATTTCGGTGGGCATTAACCAAGAGGGAAGTGAAAAGGCTGGAAGCATTTGACATATGGAGCTATAGAAGAATGGAGAGAATAAGCTGACTCAATAAAAAGACTAACGAGGACATCCTGGAGAGTGTGGGATAGCCCCGGATGTCTGATCAACATGTTAAGAAGAAGAAGAATGCTGTGAATGGGACACACATTGCGTCATGGAGGCCTGATTCTGAAAGTTTTCGAAGGGAAAATTCTAGGTAAGAAAGGAAAAGGACGGCCAAGAAATGGTTTTTTGGCACAATTACTCCAAGACACCAATACAAGGACATACTATGACTTGAAGAGAACGTCGGAAAACAGAGAGGAATGGAGAGACAGAGAACATCTACTGAGCAACCAGTCCTTGGACTAAGTAACCAAGAAGAAGAATATGTAAAAAAAGTAATATATGCGGTGGATCTTTCATATTTTACATATATATAAAATTTAATATAACCTTTCATATTTTTTATAAATTTTATTGCCGTTTCAGTTGATTTTCTTACAGCAGACATTATGCTACCTTTTTAAATTTCTGCGTATTTTAACGATATTATTTTTTTATATACAACTTTTTTACCTTTACTGTAAATACTCTCGAATTGCTTCGTATTTATATCGTCGGGGTTGCATGCCTTACGCGCTCTATGAAGCCATTCTCAGAAAGCATCGACTTTGTTCTCTTCTGAGAAGTATGAATAAGGAGGAATGACGTTTATTTTGTAATATGCATAGATTTTTTGTAAGTGCATTCACAAGTTATTGATGTTACCGTGAAACTTCTACAATCATGTTACTTCGACAATTGGCAAGGAAATAAAGTTTACTTGAATTTTTATTAAGTTACTCATTCATACGAACTCTTGCCGTACTTCATTTGTTAATGTTAAAGCGATTGTGTTGTTTTAATAAATAATCTGCAACAGCACAACCTTCAAACACTGAAATACATTTGTATCATTTTATTCCCATAGGCTGATACGATTTCGCTTTTAGTGACGTCGTTAGGAACGCATAACTAACTGAAGTAAAACAACCCCAAAAGTTTTTCGGAGTACTTTATTAAAGTTATATCGAACTTATGCTCTCGAATGATATTGGGTGCACGTCAACAAAACTGCCACGCTTGTGGAGGGTGAAAGAACAGTAGCAAGAGTATATACAGAGTAGCTGACGCAGTAAAAACACGGTAGTGAGCACTTCATTTGTTTATGACCAGATTTCAATGGGCGTAACAGTGAGCTGCAATATTTCTGCAACACCACATCACAAGGCCTGTATGTACATAACTGCTTTCTGCAGGAAACAACGCAAAAATGTCTCCTGAGTACTCGAGAGCACCATAGACGGAAGTGATTTGAATGGAAAAAGAGTCATTTGACCTAACGAATAATGTGCAGCTTTCCCGTGAAAGTGGCAGAATTTGGAGCATGGACCTTTTTTGATTGGAAGAGGCAGTGTAAGTTCATGTTTTCGTTGGGCATTTTAGGTCCCTTAAACTCTTGGACTCTTGAACACTTAGGTGTAGGGTGAACCTACACCTAAGTGTTCAAGAGTCTTTAAACATCCTTGTGATGAAGTTCCTTCATTTATGGTCGCCCCATTCTTTGTGGAAAAGCCATATATTGTAGAACAGATACAAATTTGCGCCACCTCGCGGGAAAAGTTTGCACCAGGAAACCACGAGAAACTGGGTAGATTGCAAAACTGTCGTATAATGACAGAGAGAAAGAAAAGAAATTCTGATGAGATATTTAGAATCGCAGATTTATTCCAAACAGAAATATACTTTGTTGCCTCATTGGGAAAAAATACATTTAATTCCCTTTGGAGCGAAATCTGATGTAATTAAATCTACTTTATAACGATAATAAGATCGTAATGCATTTTTAATTTCAGTGTTATTAAATTCATTTTCACGAATTTTTAGTTAAAACGAAGAAATTGATTGAATTTCCAAGAAAAATTTTAATTTAGAACAATCTTGACCGCTCCTACAAAAATGTGAAATTCGGATTTTCGCGCTGTTTCGTTAAATAAACCAACATCCTTTTCAGGCAAGTCGTATCCTGCTACTCATTGTGTGAAAAGCGATTCGAGCCTGTTTGGGTGAAAGCAAATATTGTGGAATCACAGAAATCCAATCTTTTGCTCATTTGTGTTCATAAGTTACTTCTTGCTCGATTTTTGAAATGAGTTCTGCGAAAAGAAGCAGTTCTCTGAGAGAAAACAAAACAAGAAAGATCCCACCGAATTTTTGGTTATAATGAGCAGGTCTTTTGAATAATTTCTTACGTGAATAAAATTTATCAAAGTTATTAAAAGTCAATGGAACTTGTTCGAAATAAAAATCAAACGGAGTTCTGCAATAGATAAAACATCCTGAAATAGAAACAACCAGAGGCCAGTAAATTAGAAATAGAAACAACCAGAATGTTAGAAATAGGAACAACCAGTATGTTACGAAAATTAACAAACTGTGCTCAAAAAGTTTTTCATAGCAGAAAGCAGATATCAAAGCCAACAATTTTCAAATCAGAAAAAGATATACAGATGTTATAAATCTACGCCCCCAAGCGGAATAATTATGCATAATGAAAAAGTTCATAGTATGCGAAAAGTACTCTTCACAAGAAGAAAAAAGACTTTTCAGCGGGGAAATGTTTTAATATTAACTCATGTAGCGAGGAAACTGTACATTATTTAAAGAGAATAATGCTCCCAATTTTACTGTAGCAAATGACATGCAGTAAGAAAAGAAAATTTTCAATAGGATATATAGAAGAAAAGATACAGCTGCAAGCAGATGTACACAATCAACACCAAGCGACATAACTGTGAACTACACTGATGAGCAATTGAATTAGAGACAGCTGGCGTTATGCAAATGTGGCGCTGTGGGCGGCCCTCTAAACGGAAACGACATGACATATGCAGCGATCTGACAATATAAGGAGTGATGCGACGGGAATCAGTTGGAGTCGGAAGCAGTATGGGTAAGACGAAGGATCTAAGTGCATTTGATCGTGGGCAAATTGTTAGGACCCGACGAATGTGTCACTCCACCTCGGAAATCGTTCAGACACTGGAATTTTCACGACCCACTGTGTCACGGGTGCACCGTGAGTACATCGAATCCGATAAAACCATCCCTGCAAGAGCCAACTGCCGTGGACAACAGCGTGTGGATGAGCGGGATCATCATCGGCTAGCTCGCACTGTAACAGCGGATAGGCGGACCACAGTTCAAGAAATCACTCGGCAATTTAACGTTGGTGCACAAAAATGTGTAAGCAGCCACACCATCCAGAACCATCTCCTCGCTATGGGGTACAGAAGCCATCGTCCCACGAGGATACCGCTGCTGACCGCACATCGCAGGGTGCAAAGATTAGCATCTGGACCCAAGACATGTGGGAAAATGTTGCCTGGACGGATGAGTCAAGATCCACGTTGGTACATGCGGATGGCAGAATACGAGTACGGTGCAAACCACATGAAGCGATGAATCCTTCTTGCCAGCAGGCTTCTCTTCAAGCTGGTGTGGGTGGCATTCCCGCCTGGGGACTGTTTACGTGGACTGAAATGGGACCCCTGGTACGTGTGACATCGTCCCTCACAGGTCAACGTTACCGGGTTATCCTGGACGACCATTTGCTCCCGTTTGTGCGTCTTCAACATCCCACTGGGGACCTCATCCTGCAACAAGACAATGCAGCTCCCGAATTGTGTCCGAATGGTTGGATGAACACTCCACCGACGTGACCTCGCTTCCTTGGCCAGCTAGAGATGCCATCGATCGAGAGATGTTAGAGGCTCTGACCCACCTCCTCAAATCTTCGTGAACTGTGGGAGCTTGTTCAGGGGTCGTGGATCCGTATGGCTTCCCAACGCTTCCGGTGTCTTGTCGACTCCAGGCCGAGACGAATCGCCGCCGTCATCAGGACGAAAGGTGGTGCTACACGTTACTAGACAGGTATCTCTAATTCAATTACTCTTCAGTGTATATAAAAACTCTACAAGTACAAGTAAAGTATTCCACAAAGCATCCGGTCTTAAAGGAAGTTCTCTAAGTGTTAAAGGATTTTTTGATTTTTTTGCGAGCAGGCATCCGGTGTTAAAAGAATTTTTTTTAATCGATCATTTAGAAGCAAAGGTATTGAGAAAAACAGAATAAATATTTGCGCCACCAAGAGCGGTAAATTTCATGATTTTGGGAAGGAAATACATATAACTTGTTTTCACAGTTAGTAGCATCGGATCGAAAATATTTTTTAATCGGGATTTTAGTTCCTTAGATATTGCTGGAAATATGCTGTAAACATAAACGGCTAACTTGTGGGAGGAAAAAAACGGAAATTATATGCAAACCATTTCGTATCATATGTTCTCTCTCCGATAAATAATTTTTGAAATAGAACTCTTAGAAGCAGAAGTATCGACAAAATAAGATATACATTTACACCCTGGTGGAGAAAATATGCACGATTTTAAGCAGATATTATTCTCGAAAGTTTTTTAATGGTGAACTCCAAAAACGAATTTTCTTAAATCGAGTTTTCAGAAGGGCAGATTTTGCGGAAAATACATGAGAAATAGAAAATTGTACTAACGACCCCTTATGGCATTCTTTTCTAAAAATTATAAATTGCACGCAGATCATTTCCCATCAGGAGCTCTATCTGGTGCAGAATGATGTTTTCAAATATGATCTTTAGCAGCCGGGAATATGAGTGGCGCAATTTTAAGGTGTCCACTCATCAGACTGAATGCAAGAACCATCAGTTTGCTGAGTGTTCCAGGGAAAGTATTTGAAAAGATTGTTATTGATAATGTACGTGGTCTTACATTAGAGAAAGAGTGGGATGTGCAGATTGGCTTTATGCCTGGTATCGGCTGCACTAACCAAATTTTCGCATTTCTTTTGATGATTTAAAAGTATCTGCCTCTTGGTAAGAAAGTTTTTGCTGCCTTCATCGACTTAGAGAAAGCTTATGATCGAGTAAATAGGATTCTTCTGTGGAAGGTACTGAGCAAATATGGTATCACTGGGAATTTACTCAATAGTGTAAAAGCCATGTATGCTGGCAGTAGATCATGTGTAGGAGTAAATGGTGTTGTATCGAAATGGTTTTCTATTGGAACAGGAGTCAGACAGGGCTCTGTAATGTCACCATGGCTGTTTAATATATTTATGGATGCGTGCATGAGTGATGCCAAAGTGGAAAATATTGGTTTATGGCTTGGTAATCTCCGTGTGTGTAAATTGCTGTATGTTGATGACACAGTCCAGTGGGCAGAGATCAAAAGTGAGTTCCAGAGGATGCTGGCCAGGATGCAGGAAGTTTATATGAATTTCAAATTGAGAGGGAAAACCCAAAGTTACGGTTTTTGAGCGAAGAAGTGTAAGTACTTTATCTAGGATAAGTCTAAATGGAAGATTTATTGATCAGGTGAACGAGTTTGTATAATTGGGAAGCATGTTTGACAGAGAGAACAACTTTGATGGTGAAATTAGTAGGCGAGTGAACTCTTCATTAAAAGTCATAGCTGCTTTAGGAGGACCACAGGAATGATGATTCTCAAGAAAGTCCAGAATGAAAAGTGTAATTGTTCCACAATTACACTTAATATATGAAATTGTAATCGTTCCTACTCTGATGTTTCTAAAGTGTAATTGTTCCTACTCTGATGTTTCTAAAGTGTAATTGTTCCTACTCTGATGTTTCTAAAGTGTAATTGTTCCTACTCTGATGTTTCTAAAGTGTAATTGTTCCTACTCTGATGTATGAAAGTAACTGCTCCTACTCTAGGTATATGAAAGTGTAATTGTTCCTATCTCAGTATATGAAAGTGTAATTGTTCCTACTCTCAGTATATGAAAGTGTAATTGTTCCTACTCTCAGTACATGAAAGTGTAATTGTTCCTACTCTGATGTATGAAAGTGTAACTGCTCCTACTCTAAGTATATGAAAGTGTAATTGTTCCTACTCTCAGTATATGAAAGTGTAATTGTTCCTACTCTCAGTATATGAAAGTGTAATTGTTCCTACTCTCAGTATATGAAAGTGTAATTGTTCCTACTCTAAGTATATGAAAGTGTAATTGTTCCTACTCTAAGTATATGCAAGTGTAATTGTTCCTACTCTCAGTATATGAAAGTGTAATTGTTCCTACTCTAAGTATATGAAAGTGTAATTGTTCCTACTCCCAGTATATGAAAGTGTAATTGTTCCTACTCTCAGTATATGAAAGTGTAATTGTTCCTACTCTCAGTATATGAAAGTGTAATTGTTCCTACTCTCAGTATATGAAAGTGTAATTGTTCCTACTCTCAGTATATGAAAGTGTAATTGTTCCTACTCTCAGTATATGAAAGTGTAATTGTTCCTACTCTCAGTATATGAAAGTGTAATTGTTCCTACTCTCAGTATATGAAAGTGTAATTGTTCCTACTCTGATGTATGGCTGTGAATTCTGGTTTCTGCAGAAAAGACATAGGAGTCGTTTGTGTACTGGGGAGATGCGATACTATAGGAGTCGTTTGTATACTGGGGAGATACGTTTGTGGCAAGACACGCTGTGATCACGTGAGGAACGAAGATGTGTTGCAGATGTGTAATGTGAAGCAAATGTTGTTAGTAAGGTGGTGACTAATATCTTAGGTGGTGTGGCCATGTTGAAAGAATGAGTGAAGAGATGCTTACTAAGAGAATTCATTCAGCCCAAGTGGCAGGGAAAAAAGGTAGAATAAGGCCAAGAAAATCATGGGAGGACTAGATTCAGGAATGTCTGCATGATAAAAAGATAATGAGTATGAAGTAAAGAAGGTCTTGTGTGCGGCGTGTGATGGATGTCAATGAAGCTCGAGTTGTGTGCCGAGATCGCTGTAATCGGAGACGCCTCTTACAATAGCAGTGAGTTCTTTCTGTGAGAAGCTTACCTCTGAATATCAGAGAAAAGCTTTGTGATATGTGTGTATATGTTTGACTCAGTGCTCTGTACGTAAGACGTGCATCGGGGAGTGTCCCAAGTCAACAGTCAGTCTGTGAGGAAGCAATGCAGTTTAATGCTGCTCCTGGCCATGAGGGCCTTTAGGCCACTAGTGACTCATAGTACAGTAGACTACACTTCGATTTACTCTAAGATGACACTGCAGATTAAGGCACAAGAGCCTACGCACTCCCTGAGCCTTCGGTGACGGCCGAGTCATCCGCGTCACACCCCACACTGTGTCCTGCTCTTAGCAGCTGTCAATCACTTCCCCCATCAACTCAATGGCGTCCTTGTCTCCCAAACACTGCATATCTACGCATGCGTGTGTTGGCCTAATTTAAAAACATTTCTAAAAATAGATCATTTTTAGATTTGTCTAAAATAACTTTAAATACTTACACTCAGTGGCCACTTTATTATGTCCACCACCTGAGTACTTCACTAGGCCACTTTTTGCCTTTAATACTGCGTCGATTCTTCGTGTCATGGACTCCACGAGATGTTGATAGGTGGTTTGTGGAATCTGAGACCACGCTTGATGAATAGCACTTTCCAGAAGTGTGAGATCGCAGGGTTGTGGATCCAGCTGTCTAATTCAACTCCATCCCACAAATCCTCAATGGGGTTGAGATTTGGAGATTGTGGAGGCCACCTAAGCAAAGTAAACTCACCGGCATGTTCCTGAAACCAATCACGTACAATACGAGCACTATGGCAGGACGCATTATCTTCTTGAAAGTAGCCATCGCCATTGGGATAAACCATTAACATGACAGGATGCACTTGGTCTGCAACGATGCTTAGATATGATGTTCCAGTCAGACGTTGATCAACACGAATTAAAGAGCCCAAAGCATGCCAGGAAAACATTCCCCAAACCATAACGTTGCCTCCACCAGCTTGAAGGGTTGTAGCAATGCATTTGGGGTCCATGCTTTCGTGCTCTTTCAGCCAAATTCTCACTCGGCCTTCGGCATGGTGCAACTGAAAATGCGATTCATCGGACCACATAATTTGTTTCCAATTATCGACTGTCCGTTCCTTGTGCTCCTGTGCGAACTGGAGACGTTTTCTCTTGTTAACTGCAGACAGCAAAGGTGTTCGAACAGGCCTTCGGCTGCTATATCCCCTCCGATTCAGTGTACGGCGGACAGTGCGTGCAAATATCTTTTGAGGGGATCCTTGATTAAGATGGTCTGTAATTTGCAGCACTGTTTCCCTTCTGTTGTCTGTTATCAGTCTGGACACTTTCCGTTCCGCCCGAGCGGTCACTAGTCGATGAAGACCACACGTTGCACGTAGAGACCCAGTTTTTTGGTTGACCGTCCAGTCTTTAAACACTTTAACAACAGCTACTCTGGAACATTTCACGAATGCGGCGATTTCGGTGATACTCGCTCCATGGCTCCGAGGTCCTACAATCATCCCACGTTGAAAGTCCGTCAAATCGCATTTTTTACCCATCTCGTCACCCAAAAATCACTTCTACTGCTGTCGCAAGCACTAAGCTTTCCGTTTCTATACCAACCTCGCTCGCTGGCGGCAACAGCGTGCAGCCATAGCTCATTTGCTTAAAACTGTCAGGTGGTCATAATAAAGTGGCCACTCAGTGTATAAGCAAACAGCTAGGACAATATAAAGCACGATTCCGGGCAGTAAATGCGTTGGTTTTTACGGAAAAGTGTTGGGAACTACTTTTAGTCGCGACGATAGGTTTCACGTACTTTCCCCTTCAGTGTCATCTTGGGGTGAATCGAAGTATAGTGTGGCGTCCAAAGCGTTACCTCATTAGAAGGAACCGGTCACGTGGGAAACTGAATCACCCAATTGGTGTCGTTCTTTAGAATACGATACGAATCACCAATACCCGAATTGCTAATGTTATCGATTAAATCCATCGTGATGATGGAACAGCAGGGATTAGAATAAGTTTAACACACTTTCTGCTGAGTCTACACAATTCTACTGAATGAAAGCGGCAAGTATCACCGGTAAATTCCTACTGAACAAAAGCGGTAGATATTCGTGGTACGTTCCTGCTGAATAAATGCAGGGTAAGTATCGAAAAGTTAACACAAACCGTTCTAAACAAACGAAACTTTTTACAGCATAGCGTTTTCCACTAATGCTTTTTTCTTTTTTCTCTTGATTGGAGGTTTAAATGATTTATTGGACCTGGTATTACAAAGAAATACAGGCAGACATAAAAAGGAGACAGAAATTACACAGCAACAAGTACGAATCATACATGGTTGACATCATGCCAAATGATCAATGTAAACAGATACATACAGTGTTGATCACGTGACATATTGTGAACAAGTACACACAAGCATGGATTTTAGAGAATGCTAAATGACCAATGAATACAGATAACCAGTTTTGGACAAGTAACATATTGAGAGTCAGTGCGTAAAGGCAAACACAAACATCCATGCCTCACTGGGGTTCGAACCCGGACCCAACTAGGACGAATGATTATAACCCAGCGCCATAGACCACTGCGCTACAGGGCCGGCCTAATGCTTTTCTATGCAAATCTCAAGCATAATTTATTTCCGAACTTCTGGTAACTAATGCTCTGAGAATGAAGACGTGTTAACATTTAGACAGCGAAAAGTCAAAACAAACCGTTTTTGCAGCTCTACGAAGAAGATAATACACATTATTTTTATGCACCTTAACTTCCTTAAATGTTTAAATCATCATCATCATCATTGTCAACCATTATCAATCCACTGCTGGACGAAGGTCTCCCCAAGTTTCCTCCACAACGGTCTGTCTTGTGCCAGTCTCCTCCATGTCACCCCTGCATACTTTCGAATTTCATCCACCCATCTCCCATGTGGTCTTCTTCTGGGTCTTTTCCTGTCCATTGGAATCCAATCTAAAATTTCGGCTGTCCATCGATGATCTGTCCTTCTGGCAGTATGTCCAGCCCATTGCCATTTCAGGGATTTAACTCTGATCATGATGTCTTCCACTCTTGTCATTTTTGGATTATATTCATAACATAAGCGATTCGCATCGTACTCTGGAGGACGACGCCAACTGGAGGAATTCGGTTTCCCACGTGACCGACTCTCTTCAAGGAGCTAACTCTTCGGAGGGCACACTAGTCTACCGTGAGACACTAGTATTTAGGCCAGTGTTGGATGGCTAAGTTGTTTCAAGGAACGGTACGGCGACGTAGCCAAAGGTTTTGTGGTCAGGTAGGTGCTCTTCTTGCGAAAAGCGTGAATGAATGGAGAAGTGTGAGCTCATATAGTCCAGATGATATGTTTAATGCTGATGAGGAGGGGATACTTTTTCAACTTCAGCAAAAGAAACCTTTAGCGCTTTAAGGAAACGAATGCGTTGATGAAAAAATTGTACATAAATACATATCATTATGTTCTGAGATTCAGAGGTTGGCTCCCCCAAAAAACACCATGTGTCAAATGCACAAATAGAACTAGAATTTACTTACTGTTTGTGTATCAAATGTCTGCATTTACAACGACCTAAGCACACAGCTCGAATTTCATTAACATCCATCACACGCTGCACACAAGACCTTTTGTACTTCATACTCATAATCACCTTTTTCTCAAGCAGACATTCCTGAATCTGGTCCTCCCATGATTTCCTTGGACTTCCTCTACCTTTCTTTCCTGTCACTTGAGCTGAAAAAATTCTCTTAGTCAGAACCTCATCATTCATTTCTTTTAACATGGCCAAATCACCTAAGAAATTAGTCTCCACCTTACTAACAACATTTTGCTTCACATTAGACATCTGCAACACATCTTCATTCCTCATGTGATCAGCGCGTGTCTTAACACAAACCCCCGTAAGTAACGCATCTCCCCAGCACACAAACGACTCCGATGTCTTTTTTGCAGCATCCAAGTTTCACTGCCATACATCAGAGTAGGAACAATTGCGCTTTCATACACAGCCATTCGGGACTTCTTTGAGAAACTATTGATCCTATGGAATCCTCTTCAGACAGCTATGGCTTTCAATGAAGAATTCACTCGCCTGCTTACACTCGCCTACTTATTTCACTCGCCTGCTTACACTCGCCTACTTATTTCACTCACCTGCTTACCCTCGCCTGCTTTCAATCGTCTACTTATTTCACTCGCCTGCTTTCACTCGCCTACTTATTTCACTCGCCTGCTTTCACTCGCCTACTTATTTCACTCGCCTGCTTTCACTCGTCTACTTATTTCACTCGCCTACTTTCACTCGTCTACTTATTTCACTCGCCTACTTTCACTCGTCTACTTATTTCACTCGCCTGCTTTCACTCGCCTACTTATTTCACTCGCCTGCTTTCACTCGCCTACTTATTTCACTCGCCTACTTATTTCACTCGCCTACTTTCAATCATCTTATTTAACTCGCCTGCTTTCACTCGCCTACTTATTTCATTCGCCTGCTTTCCCTCGCCTACTGATTTCACTCGCCTGCTTTCAATCCTCTACTTATTTCACTCGCCTGCTTTCACTCGCCTACTTATTTCACTCGCCTGCTTTCACTCGCCTGCTTTCAATCATCTTCTTATTTAACCCGCCTACTTATTTCATTCGCCTGCTTTCCCTCGCCTACTTATTTCACTCGCCTGCTTTCCCTCGCCTACTTATTTCACTCGCCTGCTTTCACTCGTCTATTTCACTCGCCTACTTTCACTCGTCTATTTCACTCGCCTACTTTCACTCGTCTACTTATTTAACTCGCCTGCTTTCACTCGCCTACTTATTTAACTCGCCTGCTTTCACTCGCCTACTTATTTCATTCGCCTGCTTTCTCTCGCCTACTTATTTCACTCGCCTGCTTTCTCTCGCCTACTTATTTCACTCGCCTGCTTTCACTCGCCTACTTATTTCACACGCCTGCTTTCACTCGCCTACTTATTTCACTTGCCTACTTATTTCACTCGCCTACTTATTGGTTCTCTCTGTCAAACAACATACTTCCTAAACATAGAAACTGTTTCCCCATGGTCAATCTCTGTGCCATTAAGACTTATCCAAGATTCAGTACTATCAGTTCTTCACTCAAAAACCATAACTTTTGATTTTTCCGTTATTTATACTCAGTTTGAATTTCATACAAACTTCGTACTTCCGGGACAACATACTCTGCAACTCATTTTTGCCCTCTGCCAACAGGACTATGTCATCCGCATAGAGCAATCTGCACACACGCATATTACCAAGACATAAACCAGTATTTTCCATTTCAGCATCACGCATGCATCCATTCATAAATACATTAGACAGCCTGGGTGACATCACACAGCCTTGTTTGGCTCCTGCACCAATAGAAAACAATTTCTATAAAACACCATTCACTCGTACACAAGCTCTACTGCCAACGCACGTGACTTTCACGCTATTAAGTAGATTCCCAGTGATACCATATTTACTCAGTACCTTCCACAGAAGAGTCTTATTTACTTTGTCATAAGCTTTCTCTGAATCTATGAAGGCCGCAAACATTTTTTTACCAAAAGATAGATACTTTTCAATGAGCATGCGTATTGCAAACATTTTATTAGTGCAGCCCTCACCAGGCATAAAACCACCCTACACATCCCACACTTTCTCTGATCTAAGACCTCGTACCTTATTAATGACCTTCCCAAACACCTTTTCTGGCACACTATACAAACTGATACTACGATGGTTCTTGCATTCAGTCTGATCACCTTTTCCCTTGAACAAGGGAAAAATGATAACATCCCTCCAATTCTGAGGGACCATTCCTGACTCCCAACAACAGATTTTCTACAAAGATACTGTAAATATCCTAGAAATCAAAAATCATGGAAGCATTGAGAAAACCACTCGATAAGTAAATCCATGCAAAACTTTATCTTTCTTTCAGTTTTGTGCAACTGTAAGATCTTTTGTTTTCAGATGAGGATATGTTTACTTCTCACAAAATGACTAAAACGGATATCATCCAATGAATAAGAAAAACAACGAAAATGAAGGAAATCTTGAAAGCACCAAAGAAGAAAATGCTACGACCTCTTTTTTGCATAGGAATCATTTTCGTGTTTGGAAAAATTTCGCCATTTTGTGTACGTTGCAGATTAAAGTTTCTGAAGAAAATCATTTTCCATATTTTCCCATTTGTACTTTTTATGGAATTTCTTTTTTTAATATCGGAAACTAAAAATTGCCTAATTAAAAATCTCAGATTTTCTACAAAAATGTGACAAGAAAAGTTTTGCTTTAAAAATTCAATTTACTTAAACAAACTTTTTTATATTAGGTGTGCAACTTAATTCTCGGCCACAGGCACGACACGTTGACAGCAAATTATAGCAAATCGAATACGTAACTAATCAGGGAAATAATCCCCGTCGTGTTGGATACATTTGCGCCATCGGTCAGGGAGCTGCCGAATGCCACTGCGGAAAAACGAGGACTGTTTCGAGTTGATAAAGTCATCAATACTTGTGTGGACCTCCTCGACAGAAAGTGAAGTGCGTATCACTCAGGTGATGATGCAGAGAGCAAAAGAGGTGATGATCTGACGGGGCGAAGTCTGGAGAATACGCTTGGTGGGACAAAATTTCTCATCCCAGGTCGGCGATCGTGTTTAAAGTCGTTTTCGAGGTATGAGGACGCGAGTTATCCTGAAGCAACAGGACCGACCTTCTGCCCTTGCCGGTGTATGGCCTCTTCGCATCCATTGCGTCCCTCACACGAATGAGTTGCTGACAATTGCGCTCAGCATTGATTGTTTCACCAGGTTTCAGCAACTCATAGTGTACGACACCGCGCTGATCCCACCATATGAAACAGCAGCAACTTCCTGCCATGGATATTCGATTTGGTGGTACTGGTGGTAGGCTGACCTGGAAAAACCCACGATTTGTGCCGCTTAGGATTATCGTAGAGGATCCACTTCCCACCACAGGTCAAAATCTTGTGGAGGAAATCCTCCTTCTTGAATCTGAAGAGCAAGGACACAACAACATCGTAGCGCCTAGGCTTGTTCGCAGTTGTGAGTTGGTGGGGCACCCAACGGCCCTCCTTGTGAATCCGTCCAAGCTTGTGCAGGCGCTTTTGCAATGGCTTGCCGTGTTACTCCGAGTTCCTGGGCGAGCTCTGACTATGTGCGACAGGGATCCGCGTCCAACAGTTGTGGCAGTTCCTCATCGTCAACTTTCTGTGGCTGTCCCGGACGTCCTGCATCGCGGAGATCAAAATTTCCCTGTTTAAACCCCTGAAACCACTTCTTACATGTACTGTAGGAAAAGCAGCCTCACCCAAAGCAGCACAGATCATTTGCTGGGCACTTTTTTCAGCTGAAACGCGAACAGGAGGTAGCGCCTCAAATGTTGCTTCTCGAACGACTTTGCTTTCAGCGTCAACTTTCGTCCCTTGCTGTGAGTGGTTACGGTTGCCTGGAAAGCTGTGGTATGGCGCTGCAATCAGCCATTATTGCACAGAGCTATTTGCGTTTGCCGACGTTCTATGATCGCTTGCGGTTATGGGCTGAGAATTAAGTTGCACACATATTATTAAAATGTTTCATTTGGAATTTTCAAATTAAATACACATGTAGATTGAAATTGTTTGATAAAATAGAAAATTCCGTTTTTACGAAATTTTGTTATAACAAAGATTTTGGTGGTCGCGTGAACTCCGTTCTAAAGGGACTCGACTGTAGTGTTTATTCCAGATCAGATAACATTTGCATTACGAGTGTATTTCTGATGGTTTAGCTAGACGTTCTTAAAAGAGTCTTTCTAAAGATACCAGTAGAAGTTAAAATACCGTCGAACATTTAAGTGCATCTCATCTTTCGGCAATATTTTCCATCAGGAAAGACTGAATAAATAAAGTTTGGTTGCAGATACGGTTGTCCAAAACAAAGTTATTAATAAAACACATTCTCACAATCTTTGGAAGTGAAAAGAAAACATCTATTATGATTTGCAGATACGGAGATATCGCATGTACAAATGAACAAACAAGTCTCCTCTGTGGCCACATGAACAGAGAGTCTGTTTTTTTCTTACAAACTATATGATAAAATATTAGTTTTTAGCGGTTAAAAGGATATCCTGTTTTTCTGTTGTGATTTAGCATCATGAAATAGCCGAACGTTTTCTCATCGCAATTACATTTTATACGCTGTTTCGGTGTTTGACAGCACTCCCAAAACATTTCACCTGTTTCTTACAAACTATTTCTTTTTCGGAAACTTGTTTTAACTTATATTGTTTGGTCTGTCCTTTACAATGTAACAATTCACTGATCTATATATATTTTTGTCTCGTGCAACGAAGTGACCTTCGATTTTATTTAGTTTCAACCCCTATACGGAAACCTTCCTTCAACAGCGATCACAATTTCTTCTTGGTCTTTATCGAAAGAATTTTAAGTGCAAGTCGAAACTTCTAATAAAGAATTCCTAAATGGAAACTTTTTCTTATCATAACAGTTTTTTTTTCATGTTCCGAACAAACGTCCGTAACATATCATTAGAAATAGATTCATTCCGATGAAAAAAACATAAAGCTAGCAACATGTAGTGACCTACATTCTTAAAAGATAAAGCAACTGTTTCAAAAACACTCAAAAAGCGATCCATTTTTGAAGCTCAGCGGACACAGAAGAACTGTTTCTCTTTCTCCATTGATTTTTTAAGTAGCGGTTACGCGGAAATATAAGAAAATAAAACTTAAAGTCACATAAAGACAACCAACGGAAACGCCGTTTTGCTCCTCAATCTACCAGTCTTACGGTACAAATAATAAACCGATTTAAAATATGAGACTTATACTATAATTTAACCTTCCTGATTTTTGATCCCTGTCTTATGTAAATTTGGTTTATCGTCGTTAAAAATTTTGTAATCTGAAGAAAATGTGGATTTTCTCTCTCAACGAATTTGTGTTTGACAACCTGACAACTGGTCAAAGTGTATTTACGTAGTGGGAAGCGAGAGATCCCATACAGCACAAATATAAAAACTGGAAGCTAACAACATGCTGTGACAGGTTGTTAGCAAAACAAAGCGTTTCAGATATGAATCAAACATGTTACAATATCTCATATTCGTTTTTTACAAAACGTAACAAATAAAAATCAATAATGTTACATTCTCTCATTTTCGTTACACTTTCAGAGATATCTTACAACTACGTTTCAGCAACATCTATTTTGGAACATAAATCTTTGTACATTACGGTTACGTTAAAAATAGCGTTCACCGATAAAACTGTTTTATAGTTTCCATTGTACATAACTGCTACCTTGATGTTACATTCGGCGATATTTAAGATTTTTAGTTTGGCAACGGCGTGGATGCGTCTGCACATTTATGCCATTTCACCGAAGCACTCTCGTATTCGGTAATTCAATGCGCTACTGGAATTTTCTTTGGTGATATTGTCGTACTCGAGTTAGCTGGTTAGTTGATGTAATACACTATCTACCAAAAAGTAATTGGACACCCCTGCAATCGACGATATCTGCGGTCCTGATACGCGTCACGGCCGCCGCCGTTAAATATCGTGTGGAAAACAACAACTCAACCAGTTGCATGCAAGATGCCACGCAGTTCGGAGCTCTCTGATTTCGAGAAAGGTGTAATCGTCGGGTATCACAGAAATGGCCGATCCATACGTGACATATCCAGCGAGTTGAAGTACCTGAAATTGACACTGGCCTACGTGATTGGCAAGTGGAAGATGAGAGGTGACTGTCGGAATGTGCCCCGACCCGGCAGACCCACAAAACTGGGAGTTAGAGACCAACGGGTGCTGGCCACAGAAATTCGGAGGAACCGCACCAAATCGATGGGCCACATCCGCGAGGAGTTTCAACAGACATCCGAGAGTGTTCTTTCGATGAATAACATCCGTAAGGAAGCCCATCTGCTCGGTTATCATGGACGTGCTGCCGCCCACAAGCCTTTGATCACCAAGTCCAATAGCGCTGTTCGGCTAACGTGGTACAAATAACGTCGACAGTGGACCGTTGAACAGTAAAAACAGGTTCTCTGGAGTGACGAATCAAGGTTAACCCTCTACCGTTCGGATGTCAGGGTCTGGGTTTGGCGTCTGCTTGGAGAACGCCTCCTGCCGGAATGTATTGTGCCAACTGTGAAGTTCGGCGGAGGTAGAATTATGCTATGGGGGTGTTTCTCCTGGTATGGCACGGAACCCTTGGTCGCAATTCCTGGTAGACTCAACGCCGAGACCTAATGCACCATTTTAAATGACCATGCGCTTCCTACGTTGTGACAGTTTTACGGGGTGGACCCATGTTACTTTCAGGATGACAATGCCACCTGTAATTTTGCGATGTCCACCATGGCTTGGTATGGTGACAATGGGGTTAATCGAATGACTGGCCTGCGCAGAGCCCGGACCTTAACCCTATCGAGCACCTCTGGGACGAGTTGGAGAATCGACTTAAGGGGTGCCCCATCGTCCGAAATCGGTGAAGAAACTGACCCGTCTTCTCCAAGCCGAGTGGAAGAAAGTGCCGCTAGGCGTTGTACAACGCATGGTTGAAAGTATGCCCCTGAGAGTCGCAGCTGTAATCGCCGTTCGTGGAGGCTCCACAAACTATTGAAGGTGAATAAATTTCGTTTTTCTTTGCTATCATAGATGTCCAATTACTTGTTGGTAGATAGTGTATTTCATCCTTTTTTTTTTTTTTTTTGTGATTTCATGATCATCTGAAAGTAAGTAATTGTTTTATCTATTATAATTTTGAAATTCTAAAAAGCATTTTATAAAACCTAAGTAGATGGTTGTGTTGTTGTATTAGTTTACTTCACCAGCATGTTTCTTTTTTTACTTGAAACTAAGAAATTTCATATTGGTAGGTATTTAGAGAAATGACGAATTTGATTTTCTTTCTTTTTTTTCGCCGAAATATAGTCTATTCCACATCTATAATAGAAATTCGACACCCTCCTTTGGGACCGATTTTTATTTCTTTTGTTCCCAAAGGACAGCTGACTGCGTTGGACCTACAAAAACGTAAACAGCTCGTAATACGACAGCTGTTGCTTTTGAAACAGCTGTCGAGTGTAATATTTTATTTTTTTTTTGTGATTTTATAAAGTTTTCAAAACTATAATGTTCAACGCAATAAATACGTAACAGTAATATGACGATGTCACAAATATCTTTCAAATACGTAACAGTAATGTAACGAAGTTACAAATATCTTTCAAATACGTAACAGTAACATGAAGTTGGTATGCTGAAGTTACGAGGACCTTTCTCGGTAACGTATCGGTTATGTTTCAAAATTATGTAACGTTTGAGGACATTTTGACGCAACAGTAAGGTTTCTGAAAAATTAGTGTTACATTGCGCAATGTATCTGAAAAGTCTCAAGGTTTCAGTGCTACGTACTTGTAACACATACGAAATATTCTGTGCTGTGTAAGATGGCTGTTACGTAACTTCAATTATTTAATCCGTTTTTACTGGTGTAACAATTTACAAAGCACAATGACTAAGTGCCGAGCTTTCGCACTGCAAACGGGAGGCTTATCAAGTTGTGTAATACTTAGGTATAAGTTCCATTATTGTAAACAGTGGCTGTTTTGAAACGTACTGACGCTCTACATTGTTTGGAATCTCATTTGTCTTTGGGAGACGCGCACTTATTTGTACTGGCACTTGTGTTTTGATCTGACTTGTGTCATCAATCACACTTATGTTTTGTTCTCACTTGTATTACCAGTCTGACTTGCTCTAGGCCTTACGATTACACCAAAGCGAGGTCAGTGTTGTATACTGAATAGTACAGAAAGTATTGTGTCCTAATTAGATATTTTCTGTGACCAAGCTACAATTGAGTAAACCGTATTTATCAAATGACTTGCTCTTGACGAAAACAAATAAAGGAGCTGACCTTGTAAGACTAGTGAAAATCCTCTAAATACACTGAAGTGCCAGAAAAACTGGTGCAGACGAGCTTATGCAAAATACATAGCAACGTTACATATGCGCTTACTCGGTTGCGTCCGCCAGTGTTTAAATAAAGTGATACCCATCCTTGCCAGCGGTCAGTTGTTTTTGGCATGAAAATGTCAAGTAATAACGATTTAAGCGATTTTCAACGCGGTGTCATAGTTGGCGCTCGTGAGATGGGCCATAGTATTTCGGAGGTAGAAACGTAGTTCTGATTTTCACGGACGACCATTGCAAGGGTGTACCGTGACTACAAGAATTCCAGCAAAACCTCCAACCTACGATACTGGTGTGGCCGTAAAAAGTTATTGGGTGAACGTGACCATCTTCAGCTGTCAAGAATCGTTTCACGCGATACGCGTGCAACACTCTCGCAGGTACCATCGGAATTCAATGCTGGAGCTTTAACAAGCATCGGCGTCCGGACTGTGCAACATACCCTGCACGATATGGACTTTGGGTGCCGACTCCCAACTCTAGTCCCCTTGATGGGTGCACGACACAGAGCTATTCGCCTCGCTTGGGCACGGCAACACCGCCACTGTACACTTGATGACTGGAAACAAATAGCCTGATCTGACTAGTCGCGTTTTCAACTGTATCGGGAATATGGAAAGATTCGTGTGTGGCGCAAACCCCCATGAAGCCATGGATTCCGCCTGTCAACAGGGAACTGTACCGGCTGGTGGGGGGTCCGTAATGGTATGGGGTGTGTTTATCTGTACATCACTGGGACCCCTGATACGTCTACAAACGTCTGTGACCGGCAAACGCTATGTGCGCATCCACTCTGACGAGGTACACCCGTTCATGTCCTGCATTCATGCTGATGAGTTGGGCCTGTTCCAACAGGACAATGCACCTCCACACAAGTTTCGGGACGCCACATTATGGTTAGAGGAGCATTCATCTGAGTTTGGGATGTTGCCATTAAACCCAAGTCCCCAGATCTGAACGTGATATAACACATTTGGGATGTCATGCAACGCGCTATCGAACATAGGAATCCGAGACCTCGGAATACACCCGAATTGTGGAACGCTGTGCAGGAAGTATGGTGTGCATTGCCTACAGCATATGTTCGGAAGCTAGTGGAGTCCATGCCCTGTCGTATTTCTGCAGTCCTGCGATCCCGTGAGGGACCTACCTAGTATTAGACTGGTGTCCCAGTTTTTCTGGCACTTCAGTGTACATGGAGTCAGTGAATACACTGACTCCATGTACACAGAAGACATCGCTCTTTCAACGCTTATCAACATACAGCAACAGACAAATTGTTATCCGGTCATCGCTGGGTTCGAATCTCAGATTTCTCGATATTTAGCAGAGTGCGTTCGCCTTACCTTACGTTTCAGTTGCTGTGCCCATCCTACGGATTTGTGATGTTACAGGCTGACAGATAAACGCACATAGCCCCGTTAATTGTTGGCCACCGTAGCTTAAGGCGAACGCACTCGACCAGATATCGAGAATTCTGTGGTATGATCCCAGCGGTGACTGGATAACAATTTTTTGGTTACTATGTGCTGATGAACGTAGAAACCGCAATGTCTTTGTTTATTCCTTGTAAGACTTATAAATATTCCTATACTTAATATGACAATGCTTAATTACCTCTTTCATGTTTGTTCTTTTCAAAACTCTCAGCTATCTCGGCTTCTATAAATTCTTCCTGCATCGGAAACAGCCCATTGTGGAAAATGTTTTGCGTATAATATTTCTAATTTTGTTAAAAAATGGTTTGGTCACCAGGAGTAAAAGTGTTTGTTTCTGTTTACGTTGTACTTGGAGCAATATCTAAGCTTCTGAAAACTTGATCGAAAACATTTTTTCGTGGACCGATACCGCTCACCTCAGAAATCTTGGTGAAAACACCTCCTGCTCAAAATAGCGCTTCGTTTTTCAGCCACGGGCGGAGACATATATTTTATTTTTGTCGATATTTCTGCTTCTGAGTGGCAATTTAAAAAGTCTTCCTGCATCGGATACCGATCCTGATGGAAAGTATTTTGCATATAATTCCTAATTTTTGATAAATAACACTTACGCCACTAGGGGGAGTAAATGTTTATTTCTGCTTTTGATGTATTTGCAGTTAAATCTACACTTCTGAGAACTCGATTGAAAACATTCTTTCGTGGACCGATACCCTCACCTCGTAAAATATTTTCAGAAGACTTTCTTGTTAAAATAATGCACAGTTTTTCTGCGAGGGTACGTAGATATGTATCTTATTTTTGTCGATATCTCTACTTGTAAAAATTCGATTTGAAAAATTTTTTCTTTGTAGGAGAGAGTTTTCACTGCGAAATATTTCTCATATACACTGTTGGCCACCCAAACTGCAACACCAAGAAGGACATGAGACAGCAAAGCCATATTTACAGGACACATAACAACAGATACCAAGATGTAACGATTGAGCTTATAGGTCCGTGCGACTTGCAGATCACGCAGACATCAACAGTTCGTGTGGCCCCCATGGCTGGCAATAACGGCCGCTACACGCCGCCGCATCGAACGAAAGAGGCTTTGGATGTTGGCTTAGGGTATGTCGGTCCAGGCTGCTTCCACACGTTGCCACAGTTCATCAGGCGTAGCCGCGGGTGGTGCTTGCCGAGCCACTCGGTTGCCGATTAGCGACCAGACGTGTTCGATGGGCGACATATCGAGAGAACAGGCTGACCACGGCAGCAGTGACACCTGGTGGGCCGTGAAGAATTATTGCACGACGCTTGCCACGTGCGGGCGCGCATTGTCCTGTTGAAACGTGGCCGCTGGCAAGTCCTGCAGGTAAGGGAGGACTATAGGCTCCAAAAGTCGGAGATGTAGCGGTTGCTGTTGAGTGTACCGGCGATGCGAACAAGAGGGGTGCGGGTGTCATATCTAATTGCGCCCCAAATTATAACACCAGGCGACGGACCGTTATGGCGATGCATAATGCAGGCGTCATACAGTCTCTCGCCGCGGTGCGGCCACACGCAGTTCCGACCATCGTGATTCTGCAGGCAGAAGCAGGAATCGTCGGAGAAGACAATGTCGTGCCATTCCGTAGTCCAGGTGCGGCGTTCAACGGCCCACTGCCGATGCACTCGCAGGTGGTGTAACGTCAATGGTTATCGGAGCAATGGGCGCCGTGCAACAAGTCCCCGCTCCTGCAGACGAGGTCAAACGGTACGTGCTGACACAGGTTGTTGCGCAACACACCCTAATTCCTGCGCTAACGTTCGTAATGTGGCGGTACAAGCCGTCAATGCCCGCCGCACAACATGCCGGTCCTCTAGTTCGGTGGTGTGCCGCTGCTGCGGCAATCACTCACGTCGGTCCGTCCGTCCCACCTGCACCCACCGAATCCATACTCGCCTTACAGTGGCTGGATGTCGTCCCACACGGGCGCCAGTGTCTCGGTACGATAAACCGCTGTCGCGATAAGCCACTATTCGTCCTCTGCCGAACTCCGAAACGTGCTGGAATGACTGCCGTATTCTGCGACGAGGCATCAGGAAGCTTCCCACGCACAGGTCCGGCAGCACAACACACTTCCACTACTTACACCCCACCTCCTGTGCACCGTTCTTATAGTGCTTCTCGGTGGCGTGCCGGGCGCACGTGATTTGCATATGCGCTGCAATGCTAATCGTTTGAATGTCCTCTTGCGGTCGACGCATGCTGCGAATTTCAGGCCAATCGGATGCTTTCCTTTTGGTGTTGCATTTTGGGTGGCCAGCAGTGCAACATTTTTTTAAAGCATAAATGTGCCATGAGAGGGCGTAATTTCACGCTTCCGTTTACGGCAATATCTGCGGGACTAAAAACCCGATATAAAAAATTCTTTTTCGGCTATAAACTACTCATTATGAAAACTGTTTTCGTTTTTTTTTTCCCAAAATAATGCGCAATTTCGCAGCTAGGGGTGAAAATGTTTAATCTGTTTTTCTTAATATCTCTGCTCCTAAACTAACGATTTAAAAAAAATTGTTTATACACTGGATGATTTTTACCTTGTGGAACACTTTAAGTTAGTATTTGAGAATATTTATAGTACAGAGTACTGTTGCTAGGTGATGTTGCTGTACTTCTGTTTGCAGCTGTGTCTCTGCTTCTACAAACCCTACTGAGAATTGTTTTTCTTTTTTACTGTATGTCATTTGCCACAATAGAAATTTGGAGGATTATAGTCTTTAAATATTGCACAGATTTTCCACTAGAGGGCGTAAAGGTCAAAGCCTTTTTCCCGCTATCTTTGCTTCCGGAAGACGTATTTGAAACGCCCTTTTTTTTAGCATACCTTTTTCCATGAAGAATATTTTTCGCCTATTTTCAACTTTCCCATTATGCAAGATTCTTCCACTAGAATGAGAAAAGTTATATCATGTTTCCTTCTATATTATTTTCTTTAACTGTTCAATTTGAAAATCTGTTTGTCTCCCATATTTTCTTGTGCTATGAAACGTATGGGAGACAGTTTGAGAAATTTTTGCTTTTGTGCTCCATTTGTTAACTTTCGTACCATACTTTTTAGTCACTGGTGGAAATAAGTAGTAGCTGTTTCTGTTTCTGGATGTTTTATTTATTATAGAAATTCCATTGATTTTTTTCTAACTGGTTGCATTGACTTTGAATAACTTTGATAAATTTTATTCGCGTGAGAAAGGATTCAAGAAGCATGCTCAATACAACTGAACATTTGGTGTTATCTTTCTTGTTAACTTTTGTAGTGAGGAGTTAATGCCAATGTTTCCCAGTTTTAAGGAGTTTATGGCAGACTTTGGTTTTACCAAATATTCAGTGGGTTTGAATTATTTTCTGATTCAGGAAGTGTATTTAGGTTCAGTGGAGTTAAGCCTTCGTCACCTGCAGCCACCATTGTAGTGATGTGATGTTTCTTCCCGAAAGAGTATGGGTTGTAGTTTCTCTTGTTTCCGCCAGAATTCTGAATTACTCATTAATGTCCTTTCTTTTTCAGGTATATTCTTTCAACTGGTGAATTTGAATGGTAGCATATGTGCCGTCCAAATTCACTATTGTTATTATTATTGTTTCTCTTGTTTCCATCCAGTAATTAAAACGCCGTCAGTTACACGATCAAAAGGTTTAAAATTTATTAAGTTAAAAAGTTCAAAAACATTAGATCTTTCGATCCCACATTGGGATCATCCCCAGATGTTAAAAATACACATTAAACCCTGGAGAGTACAGAACAAGGACGTAAAAACATGATGCCAGATATATGAAATAGCGTGACATAATAAAGAAAAGAACTACATAATTTTCATTCATGATGAATGGCATGTACGTTTCAACAGTGCCATTACCATTCTGAAAGAGTATTTTCCATGAAGGGGGGGGGGTGAGGGAGGATTATGTATTGGTAAAAAATCATGACAACATAGAGTGCCATAGTTACAAATATGCAACCTCTCAGCAAAAAGTACAACAGATTTGTTGGAGGATTGTTAACGCATTTGTTGGAGGATTGTAAAACAGATTTGTTGGTTACAAAAGTTTTTTTACAATCGATGTTACCACGATTCTAAAAAAAAACTTTTTAAACGTCATCATCTCGACTTCGGCGTAAAAACTGTAAATATCTTCTCAAGCATAAAAAAAGGCCGTGACTGTTCCTCCAGCTGAACGATGTATGGTATACTGCTTTCCACTAGCCTCCGTGGACGATAACGAACCTTTCATTCATACGTAGGCTCCACACAGCTTTGCTTAAGAATTTGTGCATTGGAGCATAAATATAACATACGTACAGGCTGGAAATCTACAGCACTTGCCCACCTGGTTTTTGAGGGTACTTATTAGCCTAATTGGGATGAAGCACGCATCATATTAACTACCTCTAACAAATCTGTTTTACTTTTTGTTGAGATTTTGAATATTTTTAACTGTGGGACTCTATGTTGTAATGATTTTTTAACCGAGACATATTCCCCACCCCTGGAAATTACTTTTTCAGAATGGAAATGGCACTGTTAGCAACGTACATGGCATTCATCATGAATGAAAACTATGTAAATGTTTTCTTTATTATGACACTATCATACGTTGTGTCACTGTATTTCATGTATCTGGCATCATGTTTTTACGTCCTTGTTCTGTATATATACCCCTCACCAGGGTGTAATGTATCCTTTTAAAGTCTGAGGAACACCTGAATGTGGGATCGAAAGGTCTAGTGTTTTAATCATTTCAACTTAATAAATTTTAAACCTTTTGATCGCGTAACTGACGGCGTTTTAATTACTGAATGGTTCTTTTTCGCATGAAATCAATCATCCTATCTCTTGTTTCTGCCAAAGATCTGAATTACCGATAAGTGTCCTTTCTTTTTCAGGGCGTTTTTCAACTGGTGAATTTAAATGGTGGTATACTGTATATACCATCGAAATTCACTATTGTTATTATTATTTCTCTTGTAGACGACTTTCTCGGCAAGAGCCGCTGAGCAAAAGGCAGAAATATTCATCTCATGCATGGAAATTCAGTCATTTTCTACTGGTACGGCAGGTTTGTAGAATGACTGTCTTTTGGATTGGACGAAGCAGTCTCTGCGGCAAATCCAATTCCTCGATATTTTCCAGAAAATTATTTGATTACACTGGGGTAGCATAAATGAGAGCTGGTACGATCTGTGTTATGGTTTTTTCCCCAGATCCTTTGGATTTCCATTCGCAGCTTCACATATTTCAAGATTTTCTCAGATATTCTTCTTTGGACGTTTTCTGTAAGTGGGACCGTAACAATTAACAATTGTGTCTTCTTCGGTGTTTGATGTACAGTTACAATATCAGGTCAACTGTGTTCTTGTCTGTGATGATAGCTTTGTGTACATGATGCAATTAACTAATGATTTCCGGAAATAGGCTCTGGTTGGGACTTGTAATAAGATGGGAGTATATCCTTGGATAAGACTATATTTAACGCCAAGATTATTATTATTATTATTATTATTAACATTATCTTCTGTATTGGAAATATACGAAACACAGCCTATGGCAATCAAACAAAAACAACAAAATTATCAAAAATTTGACACCGTACTCAATACCCTATCCCAAACCCCGAAATTGTGGTTACGCTATGAGGATAATGTCTTTTTAGCACGTCTTTTGTAAAAAAAGATCGTGCTTCTGTAATCGGTTTGTCCGTCCGTCCGTACCCACGATATCTCAGCAACTATTAGTCCGATTTGAAAAACTCTTTTTGCATTGGGAATTTTGAAATATCCAAATGATGATCCTTTATTTCCTTTTTTTTTACGATGTACAATTTCGCCGGTAGAGGGCGTAAATGCAGATGATGTCGAATTAAAAAATATGTTTTATTCCACATATTTGCTTCTATACATCCGATTGAAAAAAAATTATATCTTTCTATTCCATTTATGTCAAAGAGTATTTTAGATATAGTTACTTTTTCAAATTACGCATAGATTCTCCGCTAGGGGCGTAAAAGTAAATTACATTTTTTCCGATACCTCTTCTCCTAAAACTCCGATTTGAAAAATCTTTTTTCCAGCGGATACATCTCCTAATGGAAAATCGTTTGCGTATAATTTCGAATTTTTGGTAAAGAATACTTTGGCCACCAGGTGGCGTAAGTGTGAATTTTTGCTTCTGATATATCGATTAAAAACTTCTTTCGTGGACTGATGCCCCTCACATCGATAAACCTTTTCAAAATATTTTCTTCTTAGAATATTCCACAGTTTCTCTGCCAGGGGGCGTAGAGGTACATCTTATTTTTGTCAATATCTCTACTTCTAGGAATCCGGCTTGAAAAATTCCTTCTTTGTTGGGTAGTGGTTTCCGTGTGATATGTTTTTCATATAATTTCAAAATTTTCAAGTAATTCATAGACTTTTCGCTAGGAGGCGTAGCGGTAAATTGCGTTTCCCCTTATATCTCTGCTTCTAAATCACCGATTTGAAAAATTCTTTCTGCACCGGATACAGCTCCTGATGGGAATTCGTTTGCACATAATTTTTAATTTTTGTAAAAAAAATACTTTGGCCACCAGGGGGCGTAAGTCTTAATTTCCGCTTCTGTTGTATTTGCAGCAAAATATGAGCTTCTAAATTCTCGATTGCAAAAACACGTCGTTCGTTGACCGATACTACTCATGTCGACAAACCTTTTAGGAAAATTTTCTTCTTGAAAAAATGCATGGTTTCTACGCCAGAAGGCGTAGATATATATCTTATTTTTGTCAATATCTCTACTTCTAAGAGTACGATTTGAAAAAATTCCTTCTTTGTTGGATAGTGTTACCGATGCGAATTGTTTTTCCGATAAATTCAAAATTTTCAATTAAATCATACACTTTCCGTTAGGGGGCACAAAGGTAAATTGCGTTTTCTGCGTTATTGCTGCTCCTAAAGCTCTGATTTGAAAAATACTTCCTGTATCGCATACAAGACCTGATGGAAAATATTTTTCACATAATTTCTAATGTTTGGTAAAGAATGGTTTAGCCACCAGGGGTCATATGTGTTAATGTCTGCTTCTGATGTATTTGTTGCAAAATCTGGGCTATTGAAAACTGGATTAATTTTTTTCTTCGACCGATACCGCTTATACGGATAAACCTTTTGAGAATACTTTCTTCCTAAAATAATGCATGGTTTTCCCACCAGGGGACGTAAAGTCACATCTTATTTTTGTCGATATCTCTGTTTCTAAGAGTTTGTAAGCTCACGAATCAGTTTACAGCAATATCTGAGGGATTAAAAACCCGATTGAAAAACTTCTTTCTTCCATCAGATACTATTGTTTTCCATACCGGTTCCATTGACTTTGAATAGCTTTGATAAATTTAATTTGCGTCAGAACGGATTCAAAAGACGAGCTTATTACACCCGAAAATTTGGTGTCAACTTTCTTGTTTTGTTTGGCAACATGGAGAACATTATTTGCAGGACTTTGTCGTTTCTATGAACAAAGTACACGATAATATAAAATTTTATGTTGAAATAGAAAACCAAGGAGAATTACCTTTCTTGGATGTGCTCATGGAGAGATTAGCATCAGGTGCAATTAGTACTAAAGTGTACTATAAGCTCACGCATGTGAATAACTCCATCCTGCCAACCCAACAGCCCATAAATACGCACACTTCAAATACAGAGCTAAAAGGGCCAGATAGCTACGTACTGAGAAGGTAGACTATGAAACAAAAATTGGAGCTCAGAAAGATCTCGCCAGAGCGGGAGGATTTGACACTTCTAGGGTGGAAAACATTATTGCGAAAACGGAGGCAAGCAAACAAATGACGGTAAGTGAAAAGGCAACATTGAAATTTGTTGGAGCTATATCCTACATACTCAGAGTTTCATACTTTATCAAGAACCTTTTCCGAAGGAGAGGCTTGGGCATTGGTTCGAAATCACCTAAATCAACGGCGACCATACTCAGCACCGAAAGAAGTGGCTCCACATCCTTACTGACGCAGGTATCTATAGAATTCCATTACAGTACCCGGATTCGTCCGCATTATGTGGGACTCACTAAAAGGTCCTTTAGTGTGAGAATGTCAGAGCACGAAAGGGACATGAAGCAAAATAAACTTACCACAGCCCTTGCCAGGGAAGTAGTTATCCAGGGAGCGCAACCTCAATGGCAGAATATCAGGAAGATTGCTCCATACAGAGATGGTAGAACAGCAGCCATTAAAGAAACTACTGAAATATTAGCACGACATGATGTGTGCAACACAGTGGTTTCAATTGAGCTCCCTGCTGCCTGGAGCCACCTGTTTGGCATAACAAGTAGGAAGCAATGATTTTATATACATTAACAACTTAGTACGTTTTGATCATATATCATTTCAGTTGTTACCCGCATGTTCAGCATGCGCGAACGTGGTGTTCTACATATCATATTTATTTATGTATGTGTATCCGTCTATTACTTTGATTCTGTTTTCCTTTGTAACCGCCTGAAGAACCCGTCCGTTGACGGGGAACGCTTGAGGGAAGGTTATTTTCCTACATCAATAAATGTGAATATATTATATAGGTTTTGTTATTACTTTGGTGTTGACAACCCACAATTTACTCATAACAAAGTTATCATTGACTGGTGGTGTTGAGCTGATTCGAGTTTCCACCGGAGACCTAGATATTAGGCAAGAATCGGTGTAAAATATTTTTGTTCCATGTAAAACTGTCTTCTGCAGTTCTGTAGGTTGTATATCAGAAAACTGCAATTTTTCGATATGATTCATACATTTCTTTTTGGCATTGTGCCAAGTGCCCCGATGACAATGGGACTACCGTTGTGTGTTTAGTTCGTAACCGGGTAACTTCTGTGCCCAGGTCTCTATATTTAGTCATTTTTTCTAGTTCTTTTTCATCGAATTTGACATCTCCAGGAATCGCTATACCAATTATCCAGACTTTCCGATTTTCTATGACTGTTATGTCTGGGGTATAGGTGCCTATCGGTTTGAATTCGAAAACCCCACAAGGTCTTGACTTGATCATTCTCTACGACTTTCTCAGCCTAATGTTCCCATGAGTTTTTCGATGCTGGCAGAATGTACTTTCTGCATAATGACCAGTGAATCAATTTTGCAACCCTGTCGTGTAATCTGTAATCTGTCTTGCGATTTTGTTACATTCACATATAAGATGCAACACAGTTTCATCTTTTTCTTGACAAAGTCGACACTTTGGATTTCCAGTAGCTTTCTGTATTTTAGCCTTCACAACATTTGTTTCCAATGTCTCTTCTTGTGCAGCAAAAATCAGACCTTCTGTTTCTTTCTGTGTGGAACCCAATTTCAGACAGGCCCAAGTCAAGTTTTTGTCACTTTTTCTTCAATATTCTTTAGATATTGTCCATAAAGTATTATTATTATTATTTATTATTATTATCATTAATATAGTGGAACCTCAGTTATAAGTTTCCGGTTATACATTTTTCACTTTTATTCCTAATTCTGCGCCAGTCTAGATCTTTTACCACACTTTTTATCAATTTTTTCAGTTCGGTTACACGTAATTCATTTATACGCTTTCTGCGATTATGCATTAAATTTTGAATTTCCGATTACCAAAAATACATGTTTTTTTATTCTTTCATACGTAACCCTCTATGTTACAACTTTGAGAGAATCAAGATAGCGTTTGTTTGCAGCCACGAAGCGGAGTAGATAATGCATCTAAATACCGTTTAGAGTTCTGTTTCTATTTTCTCTGAATTCAAGAAATTTGAAGCAAGCAATGATTTATGAATATTTTACTCGGCCCAATTGCTAAATCAACTAGTGGACAAACTGCTTTAAAATGTTGATGCTTATATGCGAAGGATGTGTGATAGGGGTTCTGTTTATAATACAATATCGTACTTGGATTTACTGCCTAGTATTTCAAAGGCAAGGTTGTTGTTTTTTTCTTCATATATTGAAAATTTATGAAATCGTACAGAATTTCTTAACTTAGTTTTTTTAATAAAATTAGAATTAAATAATTAATACCAAAGTTGAAATAGGCATATACTTAAGGTAGCAAAAAAAGCAATCATGTATGCATGTATGTACGCATGTCTTACATTATAAATCGAATTAGCTTTACACTAAGAACACCTACCTAACAACATGAATAAATTTGAAAAACGTGGAGAAAATGCAAATAGATGATGACATCGCTCTGACCACGTTATTATGTAAACAACGCATAGCAACTGAAAAATTGTTTTTCCGACACCCTGGGATTGAGTCCCGGAACTCTCGATACCTAGACGGGTGCGTTCGCTGCTCTAGAACTCTCGATAGCTAGGCGAGTGCATTAGCTACTCTAGAACACTCGATAACTAGCAGAGTGCGTTCGCTATTTAGAACCCTCGATAACTAGCCGAGTGCGTTCGCTACTGTTGAACCCTCGACAACTAGCCGAGTGCGTTCGCTACTGTTGAACCCTCGACAACTAGCCGAGTGCGTTCGCTACTGTATAACCCTCGATAACTAGCCGAGTGCGTTCGCTACTCTAGAACTCTCGATAACTAGCCGAGTGAGTTCGCTACTGTAGAACCCTCGATAACTAGCCTAGTACCTTCGCTACTGTAGAACCTTCGATAACTAGCCGAATGCGTTCGCTACTCTAGAACTCTCGATAACTAGCCGAGTGCGTTCGCTACTGTAGAACCCTTGATAACTAGTCCAGTGCGTTTGCTTCTCTAGAACTCTCGATAACTAGCCGAGTGCGTTCGCTACTCTAGAACTCTCGATAGCTAGACGAGTACGTTCGCTACTCTAGAACCCTCGATATCTAGCCGAGTGCGTTCGCTACTCTAGAATTCTCAACAACTGGCCGAGTGCGTTCGCTACTCTAGAAATCTCGACAACTGGCCGATTGCGTTCGCTACTCTAGAACTCTCGAAAACTAACCGAGTGCGTTTGCTTCTCTAGAACTCTCGATAACTAGCCGAGTGCGTTCGCTACTCTAGAACTCTCGATAGCTAGACGAGTACGTTCGCTACTCTAGAACCCTCGATATCTAGCCGAGTGCGTTCGCTACTCTAGAATTCTCAACAACTGGCCGAGTGCGTTCGCTACTCTAGAAATCTCGACAACTGGCCGATTGCGTTCGCTACTCTAGAACTCTCGAAAACTAACCGAGTGCGTTCGCTACTCTTGAACTCTCGATAACTAGTCGAGTGCGTTCGCTACTCTAGAATTATCGATAACTAGCAGAGTGTGTTCGCTACTGTAGAACCCTCGATATCTAGCCGAGTGCGTACGCTACTCTAGAACCCTCGATAACTAGCGGAGTGCGTTCGCTCCTCTAGAACTCTCGATAACTAGCCGAGTGCCTTCGCTACTGTAGAACCCTCGATAACTAGCCGAGTGCGTTCGTTACTGTAGAACCCTCGATAACTAGCCTAGTGCGTTCGCTATTCTAGAAATCTCGATAAGTAGCCGAGTGCGTTCCTTACTCTAGAACTATCGATAACTAGGCGAGAGCGTTTACTACTCTAGAACTCTTGACAACAGGCCGAGTGCGTTCGCTACTCTAGAACTCTCGATAACTTGCCGTGTCCGTTCGCTACTCTAGAACTCTCGATAACTAGCCAAGTGGGTTTGCTACTGTAGAACTCTCGATAACTAGAAGAGTGCGTTTGCTACTCTAGAACCCTCCATAACTAGCCGAGTGCGTTCACTACTCTAGCATTCTTGATAACTAGCCGAGTGCGTTCGATTCTCTAGAACTCTCGATAACTAGCCGAGTGCGTTCGCTACTGTAGAACACTCGATAACTAACCGAGTGCGTTCGCTACTCCAGAACTCTCGATAACTAGCCGAGTGCGTTCGCTACTGTAGAACCCTCGATAACTAGCAGAGTGCGTTCGCTACTCTAGAGCCCTCGATAACTAGCCGAGTGCGTTCGCTACTCTAGAACCCTCGATAACTAGCCGAGTGCGTTCGCTACTCTAGAACCCTCGATAACTAGCCGAGTGCGTTCGCTACTCTAGAACCCTCGATAACTAGCCGAGTGCGTTCGCTACTCTAGAACTCTCGATAACTAGCGGAGTGCGTTCGCTACTCTAGAATTCTCGATAACTAGCAGAGTGTGTTCGGTACTGTAGAACCCTCGATAACTAACCCAGTGCGTTTGCTTCTATAGAACTCTCGATAACTAGCCGAGTGCGTTCACTATTTTAGAACTCTCGATAACTAACCGAGTGCGCTCGCTTTAAGCGAACGAGAACCCTTGTTAACTAGCCGAGTGCGTTCGCTACTCTAGAACCCTATGGTCGGCTAACAGACCGACCATAGTTATCGACAGTTCTGGGGTTGCGTTCGGTTTAAGCGAACGCAACCCCAGAACTGTCGATAACTAGCCGAGTGTGTGTTCGCTTTAAGCGAACACACTCGGCTAGTTATCGAGAGTTCTGGAGTTCAAACCAAGCGGTGTTGGATGAACAATTTTTCAGTTGCTAAGCGTTGTTTACGTAATAACGTGCCAAGATAATGTGTCGATTTCGTTGACGTGTTCCTCCAATCACTTAGCTCACCAGTCCGACGACACGGTGCTTTGTCCTATTGAAAGATGGCAGTGCGGTTCGCATAAACCTTCTGCAGATATGGGTGGGAAAGGTCGGTTAACAGGTCCCTGCAGCTTCCATCATTCAATGTTTAAGGGATGATGATGAACGGACCTAGGGCTTTCCAGGAACAGCTCCCCAGATGAGAACACCACCTCCACCGACCTGTTGAAACCCAACTGTGAAACCAGTGGATAGAGTTTCATGCTGTTTACGACACACACGAACCCGGGAATCATCATGGTGCAGCAGGAAACGGGATTCATCACTCCAGACAACCTTCACCACCTGTCCAAGGTACATTGCCAACGTTCCTTGTCCCATATGAGGCGTCGTTTGCGATGACTGGGCGGCATCGTAGGTACCCTGGTTGTTCTCTGGCTGTGTAACCCCAGGCGAAGCAAGTTACGGCGCAGGTTGCACGTGGAAATAGGTCGAGCTGCACAGCTGTGGTGCTAGTGGGTGAACTGGGTGACTGTTGCACGCCGTCGCTGAGATGTGAATCGTGACACTGGACACTCATCTTCCGGATCAACAGCGTATGGCTGACCAATGTGAGTCTTTCTGATATATGTCTATGCATAGTTAATCTTGTCCTGGTACACCCTTGATACCTGCGGCCAAGAAGTGCGGCTGTTTCCGGGCCCCAACTTTCTGGTCGGGCTCAAATTGGCTTACGTCGCCACGTTTCCCTTTCACTGGTGAGCACTCACTAGACGTCCCGGTGGCACAGTGGTCTAAGCGATGGCTTCTGATCATTCGTCCAAGATGGGTCTGGGTTCGAATTCCTGGGAGACATGGATGTTGTGTCTGTAACCCCGCCCCGAAACATTCAGTGGGAATGCGAAATGACGAACTTAAACTGTTTAGCTGCCCCGGTGGCGCAGTGGTCTAATGTGCTGGCTTATGACTATTCGCCCTAGTTGGGTCCGGGTTCAAATCAGAGTGAGGCATGGATGTGTGTGCTTGTCTTTCGGCACTCAACATGTTACTTGTTCAACACTGGTTCTCTGTGTTAGCATACTGTACAACTATGTTTGATGTGTACTTGTTCATAATGTGTTACTTGATCAACACTGGCTCACTCTGTACATTGGTCATTTAGCATACTGTACAACCATGTTTTGATGTGCACTTGTTAATAATGTGTTACTTGATCAACACTGGCTCTCTCTGTACATTGGTCATTTAGCATACTGTAAAACAATGTTTGCTGTGTACTTCTTCATAATGTGTTACTTGGGTTCTGAGAGCCAGTTTTGTGTCACTGGCTCTCTGTGCACATTAGTCATTTAGCACACTGTGCAACCAAGTTTGATGTGTACTTGTTCATAATGAGTTACTTGATCAACACTGGCTCTCTGTGTACATTGGTCATTTAGCACACTGTGCAACCAAGTTTGATGTGTACTTGTCCATAATAAGTTACTTGATCAACACTGGCTCTTTGTGTACATTGGTCATTTAGCATACTGTACAACCATGTTTGATGTGTACTTGTTCATAATGTGTTACTTGATCAACACTGGCTCTCTGTGTGCATTGGTCATTTAGCATACTGTACAACCATGCTTGATGTGTACTTGATCATAATGTGTTACTTGATCAAAACTGGATCTCTGTGTACATTGGTCATTTAGCATACTGTACAACAATGCTTGATGTGTACTTGTTCATAATGTGTTACTTGATCAACACTGGCTCTCTGTGTACATTGCTCATTTAGCATACTGTACAACCATGTTTGATGTGTACTTGTTCATAATGTGTTACTTGATCAACACTGGATCTCTGTGTACATTGGTCATTTAGCATACTGTACAACCATGCTTGATGTGTACTTGTTCATAATGTGTTACGTGATCAACACTGGCTCTCTGTGTACATTGGTCATTTAGCATACTGTACAACCATGCTTGATGTGTACTTGATCATAATGTGTTACTTGATCAACACTGGATCTCTGTGTACATTGGTCATTTAGCATACTGTACAACAATGCTTGATGTGTACTTGTTCATAATGTGTTACTTGATCAACACTGGCTCTCTGTGTACATTGGTCATTTAGCATACTGTACAACCATGTTTGATGTGTACTTGTTCATAATGTGTTACTTGATCAACACTGGATCTCTGTGTACATTGGTCATTTAGCATACTGTGCAACCATGCTTGATGTGTACTTGTTCATAATGTGTTACTTGATCAACACTGGCTCTCTGTGTACATTGGTCATTTAGCATACTGTACAACCATGTTTTGATGTGCACTTGTTAATAATGTGTTACTTGATCAACACTGGCTCTCTCTGTACATTGGTCATTTAGCATACTGTAAAACAATGTTTGATGTGTACTTCTTCATAATGTGTTACTTGGGTTCTGAGAGCCAGTTTTGTGTCACTGGCTCTCTGTGCACATTAGTCATTTAGCACACTGTGCAACCAAGTTTGATGTGTACTTGTTCATAATGAGTTACTTGATCAACACTGGCTCTCTG
Organism: Macrothele yani; assembly: GCA_039090855.1. NCBI lineage: Eukaryota > Metazoa > Arthropoda > Arachnida > Araneae > Macrothelidae > Macrothele > Macrothele yani. The sequence goes on along the minus strand of CM077032.1, from coordinate 31,735,283 downwards.
TGTACATTGGTCATTTAGCACACTGTGCAACCAAGTTTGATGTGTACTTGTCCATAATGAGTTACTTGATCAACACTGGCTCTTTGTGTACATTGGTCATTTAGCATACTGTACAACCATGTTTGATGTGTACTTGTTCATAATGTGTTACTTGATCAACACTGGCTCTCTGTGTGCATTGGTCATTTAGCATACTGTACAACCATGCTTGATGTGTACTTGATCATAATGTGTTACTTGATCAAAACTGGATCTCTGTGTACATTGGTCATTTAGCATACTGTACAACAATGCTTGATGTGTACTTGTTCATAATGTGTTACTTGATCAACACTGGCTCTCTGTGTACATTGGTCATTTAGCATACTGTACAACCATGCTTGATGTGTACTTGATCATAATGTGTTACTTGATCAACACTGGCTTTCTGTGTATATTGGTCATTTAGCATACTGTACAACCATGTTTGATGTGTACTTGTTAATAATGTGTTACTTGATCAACACTGGCTCTCTCTGTACATTGGTCATTTAGTATACTGTTCAACCATGCTTGATGTGTTCTTGTTCATAATGTGTTACTTGATCAACACTGGCTCTCTCTGTACATTGGTCATTTAGCATACTGCACAACCATGTTTGATGTGTACTTGTTCATAATGTGTTACTTGATCAACACTGGCTCTCTCTGTACATTGGTCATTTAGCATACTGCACAACCATGTTTGATGTGTACTTGTTCATAATGTGTTACTTGATCAACACTGGCTCTCTCTGTACATTGGTCATTTAGCATACTGTACAACAATGCTTGATGTGTACTTGTTCATAATGTGTTACTTGATCAACACTGGCTGTCTGTGTACATTGGTCATTTAGCATACTGTACAACCATGTTTGATGTGTACTTGTTCATAATGTGTTACTTGATCAACACTGGATCTCTGTGTACATTGGTCATTTAGCATACTGTACAACCATGTTTGATGTGTACTTGTTCATAATGTGTTACTTGATCAACACTGGCTCTCTCTGTACATTGGTCATTTAGTATACTGTTCAACCATGCTTGATGTGTACTTGTTCATAATGTTCTACTTGATCAACACTGGCTCTCTGTGTACATTGGTCATTTAGCATACTGTACAACCATGTTTGATGTGTACTTGTTAATAATGTGTTACCTGATCAACACTGGCTATCTGTGTAAATTGTTCATTTAGCATACTGTACAACCATGTTAGATGTGTACTTGTTAATAATGTGTTACTTTATCAACACCGGCCATCTGTGTACATTGGTCATTTAGCATACTGTACAACCATGTTTGATGTGTACTTGTTCATAATGTGTTACTTGATCAACACTGGCTCTCTGTGTACATTGGTCATTTAGCATACTGTACACGACCATGTTTGATGTGTACTTGTTCATAATGTGTTACTTGATCAACACTGGCTCTCTGTGTACATTGGTCATTTAGCATACTGTACAACCATGTTTTCATGTGCACTTGTTAATAATGTGTTACTTGATCAACATTGGCTCTCTGTGTACATTGGTCATTTAGCATACTGTAAAACCATGTTTTGATGTGCACTTGTTAATAATGTGTTACTTGATCAACATTGGCTCTCTGGGTACATTGCTCATTTAGCATACTGTACAACCATGTTTGATGTGTACTTGTTCATAATGTGTTACTTGATCAACACTGGCCCTCTGTGTACATTGGTCATTTAGCATACTGTACAACCATGTTTGATGTGTACTTGTTCATAAGGTTTTACTTGATCAACACTGGCCCTCTGTGTACATTGGTCATTTAGCATACTGTACAACCATGTTTGATGTGTACTTGTTCATAATGTGTTACTTGATCAACACTGGCTCTCTGTACATTGGTCATTTAGCATACTGTACAACCATGTTTGATGTGTACTTGTTCATAATGTGTTACTTGATCAACACTGGATCTCTGTGTACATTGGTCATTTAGCATACTGTACAACTATGCTTGATGTGTACTTGTTCATAATGTGTTACTTGATCAACACTGGCTTTCTGTGTATATTGGTCATTTAGCATACTGTACAACCATGTTTGATGTGTACTTGTTAATAATGTGTTACTTGATCAACACTGGCTCTCTCTGTACATTGGTCATTTAGTATACTGTTCAACCATGCTTGATGTGTTCTTGTTCATAATGTGTTACTTGATCAACACTGGCTCTCTGTGTACATTGGTCATTTAGCATACTGTACAACCATGTTTGATGTGTACTTGTTAATAATGTGTTACCTGATCAACACTGGCTATCTGTGTACATTGGTCATTTAGCATACTGTACAACCAATTTTGATGTGTACTTGTCCATAATGTGTTACTTTATCAACACCGGCCATCTGTGTACATTGGTCATTTAGCATACTGTACAATCATGTGTGATGTGTACTTGTTCATAATGTGTTACTTGATCAACACTGGCTCTCTGTGTACATTGGTCATTTAGCATACTGTACACGACCATGTTTGATGTGTACTTGTTCATAATGTGTTACTTGATCAACACTGGCTCTCTGTGTACATTGGTCATTTAGCATACTGTACAACCATGTTTGATGTGTACTTGTTCATAATGTGTTACTTGATCAACACTGGCTCTCTCTGTACATTGGTCATTTAGCATACTGCACAACCATGTTTGATGTGTACTTGTTCATAAGGTTTTACTTGATCAACACTGGCCCTCTGTGTACATTGGTCATTTAGCATACTGTACAACCATGTTTGATGTGTACTTGTTCATAATGTGTTAATTGATCAACACTGGCTCTCTCTGTACATTGGTCATTTAGCATACTGTACAACCATGTTTGATGTGTACTTGTTCATAATGTGTTACTTGATCAACACTGGATCTCTGTGTACATTGGTCATTTAGCATACTGTACAACCATGCTTGATGTGTACTTGTTCATAATGTGTTACTTGATCAACACTGGCTCTCTGTGTACATTGGTCATTTAGCATACTGTACAACCATGTTTGATGTGTACTTGTTCATAATGTGTTACTTCATCAACACTGGATCTCTGTGTACATTGGTAATTTAGCATACTGTACAACCATGCTTGATGTGTACTTGTTCATAATGTGTTACTTGATCAACACTGGCTCTCTCTGTACATTGGTCATTTAGCATACTGTACAAACATGTTTTGATGTGCACTTGTTAATAATGTGTTACTTGATCAACATTGGCTCTCTGCGTACATTGGTCATTTAGCATACTGTACACGACCATGTTTGATGTGTACTTGTTCATAATGTGTTACTTGATCAACACTGGCTCTCGGTGTACATTGGTCATTTAGCATACTGTACAACCATGTTTTCATGTGCACTTGTTAATAATGTGTTACTTGATCAACATTGGCTCTCTGTGTACATTGGTCATTTAGCATACTGTAAAACCATGTTTTGATGTGCACTTGTTAATAAGGTGTTACTTGATCAACATTGGCTCTCTGGGTACATTGGTCACTTAGCATACTGTACACGACCATGTTTGATGTGTACTTGTTAATAATGTGTTACTTGATCAACACTGGCTCTCTGTGTACATTGGTCATTTAGCATACTGTACAACCATGTTTTCATGTGCACTTGTTAATAATGTGTTACATGATCAACATTGGCTCTCTGTGTACATTGGTCATTTAGCATACTGTAAAACCACGTTTTGATGTGCACTTGTTAATAATGTGTTACTTGATCAACATTGGCTCTCTGGGTACATTGCTCATTTAGCATACTGTACAACCATGTTTGATATGTACTTGTTCATAATGTGTTACTTGATCAACACTGGCCCTCTGTGTACATTGGTCATTTAGCATACTGTACAACCATGTTTGATGTGTACTTGTTCATAATGTGTTACTTGATCAACACTGGCTCTCTCTGTACATTGGTCATTTAGCATACTGTACAACCATGTTTGATGTGTACTTGTTCATAATGTGTTACTTGATCAACACTGGATCTCTGTGTACATTGGTCATTTAGCATACTGTACAACTATGCTTGATGTGTACTTGTTCATAATGTGTTACTTGATCAACACTGGCTTTCTGTGTATATTGGTTATTTAGCATACTGTACAACCATGTTTGATGTGTAGTTGTTAATAATGTGTTACCTGATCAACACTGGCTATCTGTGTACATTGGTCATTTAGCATACTGTACAACCAATTTTGATGTGTACTTGTCCATAATGTGTTACTTTATCAACACCGGCCATCTGTGTACATTGGTCATTTAGCATACTGTACAACCATGTGTGATGTGTACTTGTTCATAATGTGTTACTTGATCAACACTGGCTCTCTGTGTACATTGGTCATTTAGCATACTGTAAAACCATGTTTTGATGTGCACTTGTTAATAATGTGTTACTTGATCAACACTGGCTCACTCTGTACATTGGTCATTTAGCATACTGTACAACCATGTTTTGATGTGCACTTGTTAATAATGTGTTACTTGATCAACACTGGCTCTCTCTGTACATTGGTCATTTAGCATACTGTAAAACAATGTTTGCTGTGTACTTCTTCATAATGTGTTACTTGGGTTCTGAGAGCCAGTTTTGTGTCACTGGCTCTCTGTGCACATTAGTCATTTAGCACACTGTGCAACCAAGTTTGATGTGTACTTGTTCATAATGAGTTACTTGATCAACACTGGCTCTCTGTGTACATTGGTCATTTAGCACACTGTGCAACCAAGTTTGATGTGTACTTGTCCATAATAAGTTACTTGATCAACACTGGCTCTTTGTGTACATTGGTCATTTAGCATACTGTACAACCATGTTTGATGTGTACTTGTTCATAATGTGTTACTTGATCAACACTGGCTCTCTGTGTGCATTGGTCATTTAGCATACTGTACAACCATGCTTGATGTGTACTTGATCATAATGTGTTACTTGATCAAAACTGGATCTCTGTGTACATTGGTCATTTAGCATACTGTACAACAATGCTTGATGTGTACTTGTTCATAATGTGTTACTTGATCAACACTGGCTCTCTGTGTACATTGCTCATTTAGCATACTGTACAACCATGTTTGATGTGTACTTGTTCATAATGTGTTACTTGATCAACACTGGATCTCTGTGTACATTGGTCATTTAGCATACTGTACAACCATGCTTGATGTGTACTTGTTCATAATGTGTTACGTGATCAACACTGGCTCTCTGTGTACATTGGTCATTTAGCATACTGTACAACCATGCTTGATGTGTACTTGATCATAATGTGTTACTTGATCAACACTGGATCTCTGTGTACATTGGTCATTTAGCATACTGTACAACAATGCTTGATGTGTACTTGTTCATAATGTGTTACTTGATCAACACTGGCTCTCTGTGTACATTGGTCATTTAGCATACTGTACAACCATGTTTGATGTGTACTTGTTCATAATGTGTTACTTGATCAACACTGGATCTCTGTGTACATTGGTCATTTAGCATACTGTGCAACCATGCTTGATGTGTACTTGTTCATAATGTGTTACTTGATCAACACTGGCTCTCTGTGTACATTGGTCATTTAGCATACTGTACAACCATGTTTTGATGTGCACTTGTTAATAATGTGTTACTTGATCAACACTGGCTCTCTCTGTACATTGGTCATTTAGCATACTGTAAAACCATGTTTGATGTGTACTTGTTCATAATGTGTTACTTGGGTTCTGAGAGCCAGTTTTGTGTCACTGGCTCTCTGTGTACATTGGTCATTTAGCACACTGTGCAACCAAGTTTGATGTGTACTTGTTCATAATGAGTTACTTGATCAACACTGGCTCTCTGTGTACATTGGTCATTTAGCACACTGTGCAACCAAGTTTGATGTGTACTTGTCCATAATGAGTTACTTGATCAACACTGGCTCTTTGTGTACATTGGTCATTTAGCATACTGTACAACCATGTTTGATGTGTACTTGTTCATAATGTGTTACTTGATCAACACTGGCTCTCTGTGTACATTGGTCATTTAGCATACTGTACAACCATGCTTGATGTGTACTTGATCATAATGTGTTACTTGATCAAAACTGGATCTCTGTGTACATTGGTCATTTAGCATACTGTACAACAATGCTTGATGTGTACTTGTTCATAATGTGTTACTTGATCAACACTGGCTCTCTGTGTACATTGGTCATTTAGCATACTGTACAACCATGCTTGATGTGTACTTGATCATAATGTGTTACTTGATCAACACTGGCTTTCTGTGTATATTGGTCATTTAGCATACTGTACAACCATGTTTGATGTGTACTTGTTAATAATGTGTTACTTGATCAACACTGGCTCTCTCTGTACATTGGTCATTTAGTATACTGTTCAACCATGCTTGATGTGTTCTTGTTCATAATGTGTTACTTGATCAACACTGGCTCTCTCTGTACATTGGTCATTTAGCATACTGCACAACCATGTTTGATGTGTACTTGTTCATAATGTGTTACTTGATCAACACTGGCTCTCTCTGTACATTGGTCATTTAGCATACTGCACAACCATGTTTGATGTGTACTTGTTCATAATGTGTTACTTGATCAACACTGGCTCTCTGTGTACATTGGTCATTTAGCATACTGTACAACAATGCTTGATGTGTACTTGTTCATAATGTGTTACTTGATCAACACTGGCTCTCTGTGTACATTGGTCATTTAGCATACTGTACAACCATGTTTGATGTGTACTTGTTCATAATGTGTTACTTGATCAACACTGGATCTCTGTGTACATTGGTCATTTAGCATACTGTACAACCATGTTTGATGTGTACTTGTTCATAATGTGTTACTTGATCAACACTGGCTCTCTCTGTACATTGGTCATTTAGTATACTGTTCAACCATGCTTGATGTGTACTTGTTCATAATGTTCTACTTGATCAACACTGGCTCTCTGTGTACATTGGTCATTTAGCATACTGTACAACCATGTTTGATGTGTACTTGTTAATAATGTGTTACCTGATCAACACTGGCTATCTGTGTAAATTGGTCATTTAGCATACTGTACAACCATGTTAGATGTGTACTTGTTAATAATGTGTTACTTTATCAACACCGGCCATCTGTGTACATTGGTCATTTAGCATACTGTACAACCATGTTTTGATGTGTACTTGTTCATAATGTGTTACTTGATCAACACTGGCTCTCTGTGTACATTGGTCATTTAGCATACTGTACACGACCATGTTTGATGTGTACTTGTTCATAATGTGTTACTTGATCAACACTGGCTCTCTGTGTACATTGGTCATTTAGCATACTGTACAACCATGTTTTCATGTGCACTTGTTAATAATGTGTTACTTGATCAACATTGGCTCTCTGTGTACATTGGTCATTTAGCATACTGTAAAACCATGTTTTGATGTGCACTTGTTAATAATGTGTTACTTGATCAACATTGGCTCTCTGGGTACATTGGTCACTTAGCATACTGTACACGACCATGTTTGATGTGTACTTGTTAATAATGTGTTACTTGATCAACACTGGCTCTCTGTGTACATTGGTCATTTAGCATACTGTACAACCATGTTTTCATGTGCACTTGTTAATAATGTGTTACTTGATCAACATTGGCTCTCTGTGTACATTGGTCATTTAGCATACTGTAAAACCATGTTTTGATGTGCACTTGTTAATAATGTGTTACTTGATCAACATTGGCTCTCTGGGTACATTGCTCATTTAGCATACTGTACAACCATGTTTGATGTGTACTTGTTCATAATGTGTTACTTGATCAACACTGGCCCTCTGTGTACATTGGTCATTTAGCATACTGTACAACCATGTTTGATGTGTACTTGTTCATAATGTGTTACTTGATCAACACTGGCTCTCTGTACATTGGTCATTTAGCATACTGTACAACCATGTTTGATGTGTACTTGTTCATAATGTGTTACTTGATCAACACTGGATCTCTGTGTACATTGGTCATTTAGCATACTGTACAACTATGCTTGATGTGTACTTGTTCATAATGTGTTACTTGATCAACACTGGCTTTCTGTGTATATTGGTCATTTAGCATACTGTACAACCATGTTTGATGTGTACTTGTTAATAATGTGTTACTTGATCAACACTGGCTCTCTCTGTACATTGGTCATTTAGTATACTGTTCAACCATGCTTGATGTGTTCTTGTTCATAATGTGTTACTTGATCAACACTGGCTCTCTGTGTACATTGGTCATTTAGCATACTGTACAACCATGTTTGATGTGTACTTGTTAATAATGTGTTACCTGATCAACACTGGCTATCTGTGTACATTGGTCATTTAGCATACTGTACAACCAATTTTGATGTGTACTTGTCCATAATGTGTTACTTTATCAACACCGGCCATCTGTGTACATTGGTCATTTAGCATACTGTACAACCATGTGTGATGTGTACTTGTTCATAATGTGTTACTTGATCAACACTGGCTCTCTGTGTACATTGGTCATTTAGCATACTGTACACGACCATGTTTGATGTGTACTTGTTCATAATGTGTTACTTGATCAACACTGGCTCTCTGTGTACATTGGTCATTTAGCATACTGTACAACCATGTTTGATGTGTACTTGTTCATAATGTGTTACTTGATCAACACTGGCTCTCTCTGTACATTGGTCATTTAGCATACTGTACAACCATGTTTGATGTGTACTTGTTCATAATGTGTTACTTGATCAACACTGGCTCTCTGTGTACATTGGTCATTTAGCATACTGTACAACCATATTTGATGTGTACTTGTTCATAATGTGTTACTTGATCAACACTGGCTCTCTCTGTACATTGGTCATTTAGCATACTGCACAACCATGTTTGATGTGTACTTGTTCATAATGTGTTACTTGATCAACACTGGCTCTCTGTGTACATTGGTCATTTAGCATACTGTACAACCATGCTTGATGTGTACTTGTTCATAATGTGTTACTTGATCAACACTGGCTCTCTCTGTACATTGGTCATTTAGCATACTGCACAACCATGTTTGATGTGTACTTGTTCATAATGTGTTACTTGATCAACACTGGCTCTCTCTGTACATTGGTCATTTAGCATACTGTACAACCATGCTTGATGTGTACTTGTTCATAATGTGTTACTTGATCAACACTGGCTCTCTCTGTACATTGGTCATTTAGCATACTGCACAACCATGTTTGATGTGTACTTGTTCATAATGTGTTACTTGATCAACACTGGCTCTCTCTGTACATTGGTCATTTAGCATACTGCACAACCATGTTTGATGTGTACTTGTTCATAATGTGTTACTTGATCAACACTGGCTCTCTCTGTACATTGGTCATTTAGCATACTGTACAACCATGTTTGATGTGTACCTGTTCATAATGTGTTACTTAATCAACACTGGCTCTCTGTGTACAGTGGTCATTTAACATACTGTAAAAGCCTTGTTTGATATGTAACTTCTTGTTCTGAAACATTTGCCTCCTGTCTATGTCTGCCTGTTTGCCATGTACCACCAGGTCCAATAAATCATTAGAAAAAACCTTCAATCAAAAAAAAAGCGTTTACGCATTACGTACAGAGGATTGATGTGCACAATTTATAGCAGTATCGTGTGACGTTGATATCACGTGGTACTTCGTTATTGCTCCGAATATATGAAAGTGAGGTGTTCTAAGACAAATTTAACTCAGAGCATATTAGAGTAGCACGTGATGTCATATAAGTTATTAAGAGATCACCCCGTTCCTTTTTTTTAGTAAGCATTCAAAAGTTTACAATGGTGTTTAACACTTTGAAATTTCTTATAAGCGTTTTTACATTTATACGTTTTTAAGGCTATCTATCCCTAGAAAAACGCAAAACCGAAGTTCCACTGTATTATTATTTCGTCCAGAGTGGTATAACGCTAAAATACTCGGGCAGAGACGGAGGTTAGATTCATATTGTGAGCAGACACAGTTTCTAAATTTTATTTAGGAAATGCCTACATAGAAAACAGTTATTTACGACATTTCCAAATCTTCAGTGAGTCAGAATTATTTTTAGCATACCAAAAACTTTGATGTTCTCGATCTTTCGTGCATTTGTGGAGATTAACTTTCGTTACACCACATTTTATTCCAAAAAAAAAACAAAAAAAAAAACAGTTTTGTCGTAAATGTGCCGACCTCAAAATATTGCTGAATCTTCATGTATAACACGAAGTACGATATTTCTTTGTATTTAACGAAACTAAAAATTGCCACTAATTAAAGGATGTCGGAGCGTAGGTTTACCGTCAGTTGGCTTTATTGCTAATGAACGCGAGAAACGAAGATTGCTGCGTAATTAACGAACTAAACTTCACAAAACCTCGTTCAAAATCCGTCTAATGGCGTAGTATAAATAAATTAAATTCCCTGAACTCCTACACATCGTCCGATGACTTGCACAAAACCATGGTGCTTAAGCTGAAACTAAACAGAAAATGTTACGAACATGGAAGTTGATATGGGCAGCACATAAAAATAAACGTACAGTACCTTTAAGCAAAAACATTTTTTTCATCCTGATGAATTGTTCTTTGCCCTGCCGGGGAGTAACATTTAAGATACAATCTTCGTATTTAGAGTTTTACTGCAGCAAATAATTCTGCACCGTCTGAACTTATTTTTTTATGCACACAACTACACGTGTAAATATTATTTGTAGTTGATTTCGAACAAATGATGCAAGTTCAGTCGAAGCCTCTTCTAAACTACGTTTACTCTTCCATTCATTAGGCAGAAAATACTCCTTTTCTCTGCCATATCGCTTCTTCTGTTTTCATAGATGCTGTCATGAATTTCTTATTTCAGAAGAATGTAATGAAATTATGTTCGACAGGCATAACTTGTACAATCCTCTATGAGCAGTAAGTAAAAACATTACCCACCTTGAGAGCGGTAATGAAGAGCTATGTGCATTGAAAGTGCGACTACACTCGTCGTCAAGAAACATTCCAACTACCGATAGAATAATAATGCCCTAAAGAAGAAGATGTTTTAATTCTCATGATGCACACATTTTTCTAGAGCCAACTGCAGCGCACACATATTCAAGGTCACATAGGCATTGTTGGCTGTTTTCGCTTTCACCGTAGAAATTGTCATAGGAAGATGTAGAAATAGCATAGGAAAATGTTGAGATGAATAAAAGGAGGATGTTTTGATTCTCGTGATGCAAACATTTTTCTAGCGCCAACTGCAGCGCACACATATTCAAGGTCAAATAGGCGTTGTGTGATGTGTTCGCTTTGGCCGTAGAAATAGCATAGAAACATCTTTGTCTCGCGATCAAGTCCCGTCTTGGAATTCCGCCTTGAAACTAGCCACTGCAATTAGGATAACAATGAAAAATTCCCTGTGAGTTGTGACACACACACACACACACACACAGATGCTGACTTTATTGTTATTACACATTTAAATTTGGTTGTTTACTCTGTGAGGTGCCTACCGCATATACTTTTCTTGCAATTCGTATAAGATCAGTATATGCGGTACGGCCATGGAAACGATATCCCACCCTGCACAAAGCGGAAAGACGGCTAATTTCGAAATGATAAACTCTTTGCACCGGGCTGCAGTTCTTGCAGATATTCGTGTGACCAAATTTTTTTTTCCGACGTTCATTATTTGCATAAATAATCACGACTTTGGGTGTTTGATCTTATACGAATTGCAAGAAAAGTACCAAATTTCTGAATGCTGTCCATGCTCGCAATTCGCACTCACTCATGGTTTCCTCGAATATGATGTCTGCCATTAATTTTCGTATTTGAGGGCCTATGAAGATGCCAGCTTTAAGTTTTTCAGACGTGATTGATAGAAACTTACCACCAAGATACTGAAAGCATTTACTGTGCCTGTTTAAAGCGTAGGTGACGCACTTGTCAAGAAGGCAAGGTTGCGGTAACAAATTTCATCCGTGTAGCTTCGTCGGGAAAGCATTCGGCTCCGGAGCAGAAGGATGTGGTTTCGATTTCTGACACCGGCTAATTGATTTTACGGTATATTGGCATAATTCCTTCTTCTGTAGTGATCTGCCCTTCAAACGTGGTGTGCTGGCAGACCCGGAAACCTATGATTCCGTCCCACCCCTTTCTGAAGGGGGGGGGGATATACATGACATGTGTCATGTTCGTTCTTCGCGTCGTCTGGAATCAGTCAGAATTCCTTCTACAGTGAGATCTCCTACAAGCGTGTTTGCCGACTGATCCGGAAACCTACGATTTCGTCCCAGCCCATTCTTAAGGAGGAAATGCTGTATATATGACGTGCCTATCTCAGAGGGGACGCACATGCCGGAGTATCAAAGTTGGAGCGACAAACTTCATTGGTGTAGCTTAGTTGGGGGAGCATAAGGCTCCGGATTCGATTTGCGACACCGGCAAATGGATTTTACGCTATAACTCGAACTTACAAATTTTAAAAATGAAGAAGAGTTTTCCCTAATTTAGAGTTGCTCTTTTCTGAGAAGAACGGGAAACGAAATATTAAACTCATGCCTCGGTTAGGCATATAGCTAAAGCATTAGGATCGAAAACAAAGCACTTGAAAAATGACAAAGCCTAAAAAATTTATGTTTAAGTATATGAAACGGGGAAGCTCTTCACTAAGAACATTGGGGGTGTGAACAAAGCTAATTTTTTTAACCCTGGGGAGAGATGAACAGGGCTTAATATTTTTCATTACCTTGTAATACACACATTCCCTCCTCTTTCGTAATAAAAAATACGAAATTTTAAAATTTATGGTTGTCACTATTATTTCAACTGCGTTTTATTTTTAAGATAATTAATTTAATTTCACTTACAACCAACGAGATCTTCAGTTTTAGGATTCACTTTAGTCCAGCATTGGTATTGTATTAACGCTGATCTTTTTCCCATCTTCGGTGGTTTTTTAAAATATGGAGATGTTCCCCAGTTGCATTCGTGCGATGAAGAGTATTGAGCAGTGCTACAGTGGAGTTAAGGACAATTAATAGCAATAAAGGAAATGAGACTGACAGACAGAGAAATTTCTCGGCGGAGGGGTACTAGCCCTGTACAGCAAATTCAGTGCACCAGCCTCAAATCTCTGAGCTACCATTTGATCCTCACATCCACCAAACTCTTGCAGCTTTGCTAACTCTTGAAAAGGACTAAAAAGTTAAATATATATACACCGTCGTATCACAATAATATGACCACCTACCTGACAATGGGAATAACCATCCTTGAACCAAATGGCAGCTGCGAGACGGCGTAAAATGGACACAATGAGGCCTGGAAGGTTGCCCGAAGCACACGTACCCATTCGGTCTCAGCAGAGCACGGTACGGGATTCTGGGTCGGCACGCCAAACCTGTCAATACAAACAGTCCTACAAGTTCTCTATGGGATTGAGGTCGGGCGATTTCGCCAGCCAAGGGAGAACGGAGATATCGCTGTCCTGTTCCTGGAACCAATCACGCACCCTATTAGTGACGTGTCACGGCTTATTGTACAGTTGGTAGACCACCAGGGTAAACGCCCAACATGAATGACCACAACAACCACCAGGGTAAACGTCCAACATGAAGGGATGTAGGTGGTCAGCAAGAATGGACACGTGGCGTTCAGGGACTCATCTAGTGGTGCCAGCGGTCCCAGGTCATACCAGGAAAATATTCCCCGACATGCACACTGCCACCGCTGGCCTGTACTTCACCGACAAGCGTGTCCTGGTGTTGACCTCATGTGTCTGACGAAGTATCCGCCACCGCACGTCACTTCTGTGTAGTAAAAACTTTGAGTCGTCAGAGAAGGCAACCTATTTCCACTCTTCCAATGTCTAATGACAGCAGTTATGCGAACTTCGTTGCCGATGGACCTTGGTTAAAATGGGCTCCTTGATGCAGTGTTGACTCCGGAGACCCGTTCGGAACAGGGTTCGCTCTACTGTCATCAGGGACACGTACCAGAGTGCCCCAGCTTTCATTTCCATGGTCAATTGCTGCACTTTTGCATGTCAATTGGCCTTTACCAGTCGACGGAGGCAGCGTTCTCCTCTGGAGTCGATGGGCTTTGGGGCTGCACAGTTATGACGTCGGGTGGTACTCGGTGTGCCAGAGGCCCATTCTTGGTACACCCTTAGCATAACACCGAGCAAACAGCCCACGAAGGTTGCTGTTTCTGAGATGCTTCCACTCTTGGCGCGGTAACCGATGATCATTGCTTTTTGAACGTTCGTCAAATTACCACCTCTTCCCATTGTGCTCACTTCACGCATGATGACTCATCTGTCCTCGCCGGCCGCTTGTATCGGGATGTGTTCCTATGAGGCGGTTCCTTGCTCTTCCTTCCGTAACATGTAATAGTCAAATGTAAATTTTCCATGGAAATTTTTGTCTTTTTATTTTCTGATAATTGATTATCGATTTGAAAGAATAATATTCCTAACTCAGTAAAGACTTAAACATTTATTTTTTTAACTTCAAGGAAACACTTATTTTGATATTATTGTAAAATTACTATGGAGGTTTCAGCCTACCCCATGAAATGGTCAAGCGACGTCCCTGTGTAAGTACAATGGAAACCAATTCTAATTTTTGGAGTGTTAGAAATCGTCGTATGCAAAATTTTAAAACATGAAGCACAGCTCTGGAAATCGAAATAAGCAATTGCTTCCAATGGAACAGAAGAATGGAAACTTCGTAATTCCACTGAAAGTCTGGGTCATCCACAAAAAATAAAAAATAAATAAATTACATATTTTACATTCACAGAAACTCTTATACAGAACTGGCGTTTATGAAAGTCAGAATTTTTTTGCAAATATTTTTATCTACGTTGAGTAGTTACAGAATTATAACTACCCAAATAATATTCCGTGAGTTCGCTTTTCTCCTGAAGAACGGCCGTCACCCGACGTGAAATGGACTCCACGGGATGTATGTGTAGTAGAGGTGAGATCGGGGCCAGCACAGGCCAGGCCCGGCATCGGACGGGCTCGTTAAATACCAAAAAACCCGGAATTACACGTCTTGAATTTCATAACTGTAATTAATTCAACACGTTTAATTCCGAGCCTGGTTGAATTACGCGTGTTGAATTTCATTGTGGATTTGTTTCCATGGTGGAAGGATTTTCAATTTTCTAAGCTAGCTGCCCTTGCAAGGCAAATTTTGCTTAACAAAACTTGCGTTATGCATTGTCCAAGGCTATGGCCCAAGCAACGATTAGTTTAAGGAGGTCTGGTATCGAAAAACTAGGAAAAAAATCACATTCCCATTTTTTGTATTTTATTAAAAATCAAGAACCTTATCTTTAAAATGATGTATTAATTTCAAAATTGTGCAGTTAGAAGTATTGTTATTCATTTATTTTTTTAATTTCCTCAGTCCCGCGATTTTTGGGGTGACGTTGGTTTTTAGTGCAGCAGGTCGAGTTTTAGAGAAAAGAAGATCAAGTTGAAGCGCTGAGGCATTAGATGCAATTCTCTCTCTCTCTCTCTCTTCATGATGAACTTGATCTGGAAACTGCACACACATATGATAATATTGTGATTATTATACTATTAAGCGCAAAGCTTTGTTAATGTTACAAAATGCTGAATAATCTGGTCTGGAATGCTTTTACGTTCTTTTTATTTTTAATTTTGGAAATTTCCCTACATGCTTTTTTTTATATTCTACTACATCACTCTGAACTACCCTTTACCAATTAGCATATATGTAAATTATATTGCAAAGATAAGTTTTCTAGAGTCAAAATTTCAAACACTTGCAACTGTCTGTACGGCGTTGTACGTTTTATAATGCAATTTATTCAAAATAAAAGTAAATTTAGAAATCAAAAAGAAATAACAAATGGAATTTTTGTTTCTAAACGATTTTCTTTTCTTCAGCTTTTACCAAAATTACTGATTCTCCTAATACGGTCGAAGGGCACGTTGATTATTTATTTATTTTCAAATCCACATTTTAGAACATTTGGCTTTATGCGTAGTATTTCTAAAAACATATTAATATTGTGAAGTGGATTAACTGAACTAAACTTTTAAACTAATGATTTTTTAACTAATCCTTGCTTGGGCCAAATCTTTGGCCAGTGTATAATGCATAAATACAAGCCATGATAAGCAACATTTTCCAAGAATCAGGGCCCGGGCTCAGCAAACACATGTAATCAAAGAAAGCGGGCCGGGGCCGGGTTCCAAAAATTGAGCCCGAACTCATCTCTAGCGCAGAACATCCTGAGGGAGGATAACTCAACCACCTTCGGGTGGAGATTGGGTTCTTCGTTATGGTGTGCGCATGGGCTCTAAATAGTCACTGATTTCAATCAGCATCCTTTCGATTGGTATAAAAGGAGCAGAAATCCGGGTTCACGTCAGCTAAAATTGCCCCACTTCATACAACCATCTCCACCGGCTTCGATGGTTGATGCCATGCACGAGGAATTCATAGCTTCATGCTACTGATTCCAATTACGGACTCTAACATTGACAGAATGGGTAACATGCACTGAATAGCCAAAACTTTAAGGCCAAAGCGTCTTTATGCAAATCAAAGCAACTGCATGTAAACGACGGGGTATGTTAAGGTCATAAAGAGATATAAATAACACTTGAAGCTTAGCTCTGTTAATCAATGTCATTCGTGTTCAAGGCAGCGGACTTGGCCGAGTTGGACGAAAGTCAAATTGTAAAGGACAGACGATTGCGTCACCTTATTTCTGATATGGCAAGGCTTGTCGGCTGCTCACAGTCAGCCACGTTAAGTACCTTCAAGAAGTGGTCCAGAAACCACGAACTAACGCCCAGGTGTAGGTCGACCACGGCTCAAGGTTTCCATAAGTGATTGAAGGCAATCCCGTTTGATTCGAACCTACAGAAAAAATACTATGGTGCAAACAGGACGGTAATTTGAATGCTGGTGATGTGTCACAACACACAGTAAATCGAACCCTACTGAAAAGGGGGCTGCGTAGCAGCAGGCCGTCCCGAGTTCCCACGCTAACCTTGATTCCCTGTCGAAAGCGCCTACAATGGGCAGATGAACATCAAAACTAGATCTTGAATGACTGGAAGAAGGTTTTCATGTCAGATGAATCTCGATTCTTGTTGCACCATGTGATGAGTAGAGTAACGTGCCTGTTACTTGCCTGGGGAAGTGTTAGCACCAAGACGCACAGTAGGACGAAAACAAGCCTGCTGGGAAATTCTGTGTCTAGTAGTTCATGTGCAGAAAGCTATGATGTCCACCATCTACCAAAACATCATTGCACAGCTGGTACATCATTTCTTGGTAAAGGCATTCATCTGTAGTATTGTCTACTTTCAGGAGCCTATTATACGCCATGCCACATTGCTCGGACTGTTGGAGAATAGTTCGCTGAACATGACGAAAACTTCCTGGTATAGCTTTGACTTCCAAATTTCCTAGACTTCAATGTATTCGAGCATCTGTTATATGTGTTTGAATAGAAAATCCGATATGCGGCGGATCAACCACATAACTTACAAGAATGAAAGAATCTGCTGGTAACGTGCACAAACCAGATACCATAAGACACCCATAGAAATATTTTAAAACCTACCATATAAGAACTGTTTTGGGGTCACGTGGAGAACAAATATCATACACTGCTGGCCACCAAAAATGCAACACCAACAAGGACACGAGATAGCAAAGCCACATTTACTGGACACATAACAACAGATACAAAGATGAAACGATTGAGCCTACAGGAACACATCAATAGTTCTTGTGGCCCCCATGGCTGGCAATAACGGCTGCTACACGCCGCGGCATCGAACGAAAGAGGCTTTGCATGTGGGCTTGGGCTATGTCGGTCCAGGCTACTTCCACACGTTGCCACCGTTCATCAGGCGTAGCAGCGAGTGGTGCTTGCAGGGCCACTCGGTTGCCGATCAGCGACCAGACGTGTCCGATGGGCGACATATCGGGAGAACAGGCGGGACCCGGAAGCAGTGACGCCTGGTACGCCTTGAAGAATTGTTGCACAATGCCGGCAACGTGCAGGCGATATGTCCTGTTGAAACGTGACCGCTGGCAGGTCCTGCAGGTAAGGGAGGACTACAAGCTCCAAAACGTCGGGGATGTAGCGGTGGCTGTCGAGTGTACCGGCGATGCGTACCAGAGGGGTGCGGGTGTCTAATCCAATTGCGCCCCAAACCATAACGCCAGGTGACGGACCGGTATGGAGATGTATAATGCAGGCGTCATACAGTCTCTCGCCGCGTTGCCGCCACACGCGGATCCGACATTCGTAGTGTTGCAGGCAGAAGCGGTATTCGTCGGAGAAGACAATGTCGTGCCATTCCGTAGTCCAGGTGCGGCGTGCAACCTCCCACTGCCGCCGTACTGGCCGGTGGTGTAACGTCAATGGTAATCGGAGCAATGGGCGCCGTGCGACAAGTCCCCGCTCCTGCAGACGGCGTCGAACGGTATGTGCTGACACAGGTTGTTGCACAACACACCCTAATTCCTGCGCTAACGTTCGTGATGTGACGGTGCGAGCCGTCAATGCCCGCCGCACAACATGCCGGTCCTCTCGTCCGGTGGTGTGCCGCAGCCGCGGCTATCGCTCACGTCGGTCGGTCCGTCCCTTCTGCACCCACCGAATCCACACTCGCCTCACTGTGGCTGGGTGTCGTCCCACACGGGCGCCGATGTCTCGGTACGATAAACCGCTGTCGCGATAAGCCACTATTCGTCCTCTGCCGAACTCCGAAACGTGCTGGAATGACTGCCGTATTCTGCGACGAGGCATCAGGAAGCTTCCCACGCACAGATCCGGCAGTACAACACACTTCCACTACTTACACTCCGCCTTCTGTGCGCCCTTCTTATATTGCTTCTTGGTGGCGTGCCGGGCGCACATGATTTGCATGTGCCCTGCAATGCTAATCGTTTGCATGTTCTCTCGCGGGCGACGCATGCTGTGAATTTCAGGCCAATCGGATACTTCCTTCTTGGTGTTGCATTTTGGGTGGCCAGCAGTGTACTATGCAGGTGGTCATAATGTTTTTCCACTTCGGTTTATCATGATTCTTCGGAAAAGCGCACTTACTTCCTATATGGCATGTTGTTGTTACCAAGAGAGTCATTTACAACGATGAACTTTTGTTCGGAGAAGGTGTCGAATAGGGCGTCTGCTCTAGTAACCTATATGTGCTAGTTTGTGATTCATAGTTGCGCGGGATATTGCTTCTGGTTGAATGATACGTTATTGAGCCATCAATGCGAAACTGTGCGTCGCCAATTGCTGTGTACTAAGCGACGCGACGCATCTGTCTTTCTCTTCAGGAAATAGCCTTTCAGCACCCATTACATTTGTGTACCCTCCGTTTAGGCACCACTCCTGGCACACTTCAACAATGGAGGCACTTCAACAACCCACAAGCGTTACCGTTTTTGGAATGGACCAATACTTTCATGCGGCCACAATTGGGCGGTGGGATATCCCTTACTAGTCCTTGTTTTTAGCCATCCCATTCGTAAATTACATCTGAACTGCGCCTCCGACACTTTGCCCAACAGGCCATGTCCTCCTCCTGGTTACTCTGTCATTGCGTGCAACTCACTTTGCATAGAGGCATTCCTAATTATCTGCGTAAACTATTGGGTTGATGTGCAAGTTCATGCCGTTTTATTTCCCGAGTGTTTCTCAGGTCAGTATTGACGATGCAGATGGCCAGTTGTATATCAAAATGTAGCCAGCAATATCGTGTAACTAAATCATATTGCGTTGTGTGATTGTGGCTAATGGTTTTTTTGGTTTTCTGGTCCGGAAGTATGGAGTGTCAAGTACAATAAAGAAGAATGAACATTTCCGACATCTGCTCCTCTACGAGTTTAACAAGGAATTCACAGCCGCCGAGGCTACTCGACATTTGGGCTGTATATATAGAAGATGCTATTGCTCCGAGGACAGCCCGGAAATGGATTGAGAGATTCCGAGTTGGGAATTTTGACCTCAACGACTGTCCAAACTCAGGTCGTCCATCTCACTTTGATGAAGATTGTTTGAATCATTTCATCTACTTGGATTCGCGTCAAATCACACGCGAATTGACCTCTGAGATTGACTGTGATCAGGCCACAGAGGTGCGACACCTGAAACCTATGGGAAAGGTCCAGAAATTGGGGTATTGGGTGCGTCACACTCTCACCAAGGACAACAAGAATCAGCGTGTTGCCATATGTGGTTCCTTGCTCGCCCGTTATCGCGAATGTTATGAATAACACAAACCCTTTCTTTCACGTATTGTTACTGGAGATGAAAAGTGGCGCCTGCACGTGAATTCCAGGCATCGGAGGCAATGGTTATGCCCAAAAGACTCACACACCACGTCCAAAACAAGACCTTCATCCTGCGGTGGTCATGTTGTGTGTCTGGTGAGACATGGAAGGCATTATTCACTGGTAAATGCTACCAAGGAATAGAACCATCAAAGCTGCAATCTATTGTGAGCAACGCCGTCGTGTGCTGGGTGCAATTCAGCAGAAACGCCCACATTGGCGCCATGGTGTTATTCTCCACCATGATAACGCACGCCCTCACAGTGCGAACTTGCCCAAAATTGCCATTCAGGACATGACATGAGAGATCCTTCCACATCCAACTTATTCCCCAGATGTCGCCCCCTTCCGACTATCAACTGTTCCGATATCTGTCTAATACACTCAGTGAAAGAACGTTCAACAATGATGTTGATCTCCAGAAGTTCCTCGACGATTTCTTCGCAGCAAAATCGGCACGTTTTTCATGAATGGCATTGCATACCAACCAGACGTTGGGACAATATCAAAAACAATGGGGGAGGGAATACATAATTGGTTGACTCAGTTTTCTCTTCTGATGTAGTACATTACTATAGTGCGGTGAAAAAAACGGCAGGAACTTATGTATCAACCCAATAGCAACAGTTTCTTTAAGACAGCATAAAATATACAGTAGATTTCTATATATACACGGTCCAGTCAATATTGTGACCACCAGCTAATATCCAGAGTACCCGCGGTGTGCAGCGCGGACAGCAGCTAGACGGGCTGGGAGTGACCCAGTAAGGTGCTGGAAGGTGTTTACAGGTACGTGGAGCCATGCTGACTGCAATGCATCTCACAGCTGATGGAGGGTGAGTGTGGAAGACCCATAGAGCGAACAACACGATCGAGGTGGTCGCACAGATGCTCGGGTTTACGTTTGGATAATTAGGGATCCAGGGAAGTATTTGAAGTCTTCATCGTGCTCCTCCAACCACTCTCGGAGATTTCTAGCTGTGTGGCACATCGCATTGTCGTGCTGGAAGATCTCATCCGCCGCAGGGAAGACAACCAGCATGTATGGGTGTACGTGGTTTGCAAGGATAGATTCATAACGAATTCGGTCCATAATATTAGTCTTCCACAGGTATGAATGGACTCAGAGAACGCCACGAAAACATTCCCCAGACCATAACGCTGCCTCACCAGCTTGTATTCGACCAGCAATGGTTGAAGAGTGTTTGTTCTCCAATGTTTCCTGCCTTATACTCCAACGTCCGTCCGTTCGATGAAGCAGAAAACATGACTCATCGGAGAAGGCAATCTTTTGCCAATCAGCGGAGGTTCAATTCCGTTACTGCCGTGCACATGTAAGCCTTTTCTGCCGATGCAGCTTCGTTAGCATAGGTGTAGTGACCACCCGTCTGCATCGGAGCCCCATACGCAGCAGGGTTCGCTGAAATGACGTTTTAGACACATTTCCGGTAGCCCCCTTGTTCATTCGGCCAGTGAGTTGCTCCACTGTAGCATGTCGATCGGCACTCACGCACCTTCCCAGGCGACGTTCCCCTCTCACCTCAATGGCACGTGGTGCTCCACAGTTTCCACTTCGCTTAATGACAGTGGTGCTATTTCTCCAATCACGATACACTTTAACCACAGCTGCACGCGAACAGATCATGAACTGCGCTGTTTCAGAAATAATGCCACCCCTAGACCGAAAGCCGATAATCATCCCTTTTTGCAAATCTGATAAATCGCTCCTTTTATCCATGACAGCAACGAGTGATATGTTTTCAGAATGCCTGCATCACCCTTTATGAACCCTCCAGGCCAGCTCACGACACGTGCGTTCTTTCATTAGTTACGCGCTGTTGACGTCAAAAGTAGGAGGCATTCACAATAATTTAACTCGACTGTGTACATCGCTGTTTGGTGAAGATGCAACCCCAGGAACAACGTGTACGATCGGACTGAGACTATCAGGATGTGTAAGTCACATGAGGAAATGCAAATAATTACAACCCTGGCGTGTATGCGAAAATGATTTGTGGTAGTCACCCTCTCGTAACTATCCCGCTGGGGTCTGATACAATTCGTCCCACGACGATTGGTCCAAAACGTATTCTTTCAAAGGGACAATTGGTCCAAACGTACGATTTGTCTAATGCCGATTGATCCAGTGGGAAGATTAGCCCAATTCCGTCCGATCTGGCAGAAGTACTACTCGTGTGGAACAAATCTCACCCCTTCTCATTCTGTCTTCAGTGTTGTACGAAAGTACCGGTAGTCCAAAAATGTAAAATAATATTACATTTCATGCGTAATATTGTGGTTTTAGATTTTTTTTTTTTTTTTTGGAATCACTTTCTTCTTACTAACCTCGCTTACGTATAAAGTTGCGGATGTACGAGCCTATCAATAAACTTCGATGTTTCTCTTTTTGCATTAAATAATAGAAAAGACTAGTTTCCCGTTTCTGTTTGTAGCATGCAGTCAGATTCGGCAAAGTGGCCATTGGGCAACTGGACGGGGCGCGGAAGAGCTGATAAATGATCTATTGAGTACCTTTTATTAGATTTTGCAAAATGTTTACAAACACGAAATATCTAAGATGTAACTTAAAACCTTGGAAAAAAAAACCCACCGCCTTGGTACCTTGTAAAGAACTGAGAAATGACATATGGACTACCTTTTATTAGTTTTTATAACATGTTTACAAATATCAAATATTTAGGTTCTAACTTAAAATATTCTAAAAAGGCCCGAGGGCTAGGTGCTTTGTAAACACCTGAGAAATGATCCGTTCAGTGCCTTTTACCAAGTTTTATACAATGTTTACAAATACCAAATACACTGACGGAAAAAAGAAATCCCAACACCACGAAAAAATAGTTGTAGAGGAATCAAATGTCGGCAATACATTTGTATAGGTAACATATTTAATCGATTAAGGTTTCAAGATCACAGCTGTAAACGCGAGAAGAGCCATTTTAAATGTGAAATGCTGGTACATTAATAACCGGTGTAACCGCCAGAATGTTTAATGCAAGCACGCAAACGTTCATGCATTGTGTCGTACAGGTGCTGGATGTCAGTTTGTGGGATGGAGTTCCATGCCTGTTGCACTTGGTTGGTCAATACAGGAACGGTTAATGCTGGTTGTGGGTGAAGCTGGAGTTGTCGTCCAATGAAGTCTCATACGTGCTCGATTGGTGAAAGATCTGGTGATCTAGCAGGCCACGGCAACATGTAGACACTCTGTAGAGCACGTTGGGTCTCAACAGCGGTATGTGGGCGAGCGTTATCCTGTTGGAAAACACCCCCTGGAATGCTGTTCATGAATGGCAGCACAACAGGTTGAATCACCAGACCGACGTACAACTGTGCCGTCAGGGTGCGTGGGATAACCACGAGAGTGCTCCTGCTGTCATAGGAAATTGCTCCCCACACCATAACTCCAGGTGTAGGTCCAGTGTGTCTCGGCCGCAGACACATTGGTTGCAGGCGCTCACCTGGCCTCCTTCTAACCAACACACGACCATCACTGGCACACAGGCAGAACCGGCTTTCATCAGAAAACACAACAGATCTCCACTCCTTCCTCCAATGAGCTCTAGCTTGACACCACTGACGTCACAAACGGAAGTGGTTTGGAGTAAGTGGAATGCACGCTACAGGGCGCCTGGCTCGGAGCTGTCGTTCAAGTAACCGATTTGTAACAGTTCGTTGTGTCACTGTGGTGGCAACTGCAGCTCGAATTGCTGCCGCAGACGCGGTACGATGCGCCACGGCCATACGCCTTACACGGCGGTCTTCCCTCTCAGTTGTGCCACGTGGCCGGCCGGAACCCGGTCTTCTTGAGGCAGTACCTTCCCTTGACCACCGCTGCCAGTAATCATGCACAGAGGCTACATTCCTGCCAAGTCGTTCCGCAATATTGCCGAAAATTAAATCCACCTTCTCGTAGCCCTATTACACGATCTCGTTCAAACTCCGTGAGCTGTTGATAATGGCTTCTTCGTTTTCTTAAAGGCATTCTTGACTAACATCAACACCCTACGTCGAATCTCAACGATAACTAACGGTCACGAACGTTACAGCGCGTATTTACAGCAAACCTGCTTTCATGTTCCGAGGGAGATATTAGCGCCACACGTATGCGCCGAGCGTGAAATTTGCATAGACGTCATCTTACAGATGTACTCTCACCGCCTACCAACTGTCGTTTATCTAACACAACCCCTTCTTGGTGTTGGGATTTTTTTCCGTCAGTGTATGTGGAAATCATTTTTGGGAAAGATGTAAAGAAGAGAATAACTTAAATTATTATTCCTTACTTTAAAAAAATCGCCGTCGGTAATATGGTACCATTGGATGAATCGGCATTGGACCAGTCGTACCTTTGGAAGAATCGGCGTTGGATTAGTCGTACCATTGGACGAATTGGCATTGGACTTATCATCATTGGATCAATCATCGTTGTACGAACTGTCCGGGACCGGTCCCACTGGAGATATAAAAACAGGATGCACAAAGCAAGTTGCCAAAGTATGGGCGGAAGATTGCCTAGTGGTAAACGTTCGTGACTGCCACGGAAAAACCCCAGGTTCGATCCCAATCAGGTACGAACGCTCGAACCACTAAATATCCGCCGTGCGTCAGATGGGCATGTTAAGCCTTCGGACCCCGGGTACAGGCCCCCCGGTAATAAAGAAGGCCGTCTTCCTTCCCCTTTGTACTCACTTCTACGTCACTTTCCTATCGGGCACTGTAGCTCAAATCTCCTAGTTTCCTATTTCTAAGGGTTGTTTAAGACCTGTGGTCAGGCACTCCGTTCCTAAAATACTCTACATATGATCTGATCTGAAGTTGCCAAAGTCGATTCGCAGGAATTGTGGTAGTAAGGTAGTGGTAATTGAGTATACCCCTTCCCGCAGCAGACGAGACTCGTACGTATAGCTGACGAACTTTCAGTTAGGCCAATGTGTTGGACTGCAGGAAGGTAGACTGTCCTTCCCTGACATCGCCGCTAGAGTTGGACGAAACGCGAACACAGTTATACGAATATGGCGTCAGTGGGAAGAGGAAGGTGTGACGCAGCGACATGAGGGGTCTAGAGCTGAGTGACGGATGAACGCACGGGAAGATCGTCATCTCGACTTTATGGCGTTGGCCGACTGAACAGCCACGTCCTTGGGGAGAGGGGGGTTGCATAGCATTGGAGTCTGTATCACATCAAGGGTTATCTTCAAACACCATTCGACGCTGTTTGCATCAGAGATGCTTCGTCGCTCTTCATCCGTGGCTTCCATTACCTTTCAACTTAAATCACAGACGCAAGCTGCTGCAATGGTGGGCAAGAAGGCAGACACTGGAATGATGAATAACAGCGCATAGTGTTTTACGACAAGTCGCGATTCAACCTAATGATCCATGATGAATGTATCACTTGTACAGCGACACTACTGTCCAGAACCCTGTCTGGCCAGTTCGTGCGCCGAATATCCTCGCTCTGCAGGAAATAATTGGCAAGCTGGGCCTTGTGAGGGTGAGGGTTATCATTCATTAAATGAATTTGACGGCCAACAGCTCCCCGGAAATTCTGAAATAGGACTCTAAGATATCTTTGTTATCCAGCTGAGGATTCACTTTGCCTCAAGCAAGCACCAGAGGTGTACGACCGTTGAAATTAACACCACCCCACACGAAAACATCACCACCTGCGAAGGGCTCTCGTTTGCGGACGTTCGCAAAGTCATTACGGGTTCATTGTTCCCTTGAGTGGCGATGCCACAGAACTTAAATTCATGTGTAGACTGAATCTCAACTCGTCTGTAAAAAAAACACCGGTCCACTAATGTTACCTTTTTCAGTTCTTGCGACCTCTCCTGTGAGATGAAGTTAGCGGGTCACAAACCATTGGTCACTTTACATAAAGGTCAATCGCTTTAAGCTTTGGATATATAGTTTTCGTTCAAACCGCAGTACCAGTAGTGGACTCCGAAGATAATCGCCGGTTTGTATCGAACCTATGGCCTAGAAAGTTTAAAGTGATATAATTGTTCTCTCGAGGAGTCTTACGCTTTTGACAGCTATGTCTAAGCCTCCGTTACACCCCACCGGCTTTGTTGAACTGCTTCCATAACTGTAAAATCACTCTGAGGTTGATATTCAAGTAAAACCCTCGCGACCTTGGCCTGATGCTGACCTGATTTTGGTCTTCTCATTATTCGCCACCACGTACAGCGTGGAATGTACGTGTGAGGCATGAGGAAAGCATTTCCAGCGCTGCGTACGAGCGTTGTTAACGAGAAATGGCACTGCTGTTCTGCTTTAAGTATGTTAGTGAATTTACATATTGGACAATATTTTACTCCCTGATATGCAAATTTCACTGCTTCACTGCGGGCATTTATTTCTCGTGTCCAGTCCTGTGAACAACATTTGTTGAGCTCTTTGGATTATTTTCCCGCTATTCCTGGACTCTAATTTTGGAGGCCAGTGTATTTGCGTAATAAGGTTATGCCTCTCAGCCTCCTTCTTGATTGCATCAATCAGAGATCCAATCACCAATCTCATATCAATACTTTACCTCCAGTTGATGTGAGTCCATGTGAACAGTTATGACAAAACATTTGCAAAAAATAGAATACTCGGAAAAATATAGCCGCGACAAGAATCTGAGTTTTCATAAACTTCATCTGCAGAACTAGTGTTATGAAATTAGTAAAATATCATTAATATGTCGCTTTTGTTTATCTTTCTTGGGGCATCATTATGAATTTTCATATTTCTGTGTTCGTTTTTTCAATTAATTTCCACTGGAAAGACTGTTCGGAGAACGTTCAGAGGATTTTGTATAATTACATTACTCCAAAGCATAAGTTTTATGCAATACGTTTTATCAATTAACGATTATTAATTATTATGCTGGCATGTTTATTTCAGTTAGGCTTACTTCTTTAAATGGCTTTTCCTGAAAATGACAAGGCAATAAAGCTGCAGCTGAATCTTAAGTACTTGATAAGCTGTTTTATTGATGGAACCATACAGTAATCATTTGGATCCTCTCGTTAAAACTTTCTCATTTGCAGGTCTTGGGATCCATGCAAAATGAAACAATAGCAGTTGTCCTTATTATCTTACATGATCCTAATGCTTGCTATTTTTCTTTTTCTAGAAACACAATTTTGTATAATACATTTGCATCTTAAATTACTGAGAGTACTTACGTGTGGAAAAACGAATGTGACTAGGAGTAAAAAGGATGCTCCATACAAGATGCAGATGAGGAGTAGAGAGAGAAATAAGGAATGTTGTAGCCTTCCGCAGTACCTCCGCTTCAAATCCTCGACGTCTACAGAAGGCTTCATTTCATCAAGATAAATGAAATTTCACCTGTAAAGACACGCAGACACAGTGTTCAATTTCAAAATGTATGAATAAATGCATGAAATATTTATATACTTGCTACACGCGCAGATATGATCTGAAGTTTAGGAGGTAGATTTGGAAAGAAAACCCACGTACTACATTTCAGTTACTTCTGTTGCTAAATCAAAAAGTAATAAGCGTGTTTCCATTTTACACGGATTTTATTCCTACCAGTATATTTGATGCTTCGAATATGATGGATATATATGGGAAGGCCGCCCCGGTGGCGCAGTGGTCTAAGGCGTTGGCCTCTGATCATTCGTCCGTAAGGGGTCCGGGTTCGAATCCCGGTCAGGCATGGATGTTGTGTTTGTCTTACGGCACTGGCTCTCTCCCTTCCCTGGAGCCAGTGACCCTAAATTAGGGACGGGCGACTGCTTATAGCCCATTGAGTTGCTCACGGTGGTCGTTAAACCTCCAATCAAAAAAAAAAAAAAAAAATATATGGGAAGTAAACACTTTCCTATTACCAGAATAGGAGCAAAGCAATCATCACCGTATTTAAGGGTAAATATTATAAAACGCAGAAGACAAAATATTAATACAGACTCTTAACGTGGACCAGGTACATCAAACAAAGATGTTCGCTCTTTTTTTTTTTTTTTTTTTTTTTGATTGGAGGTTTAACGACCACCGTGAGCAACTCAATGGGCTATAAGCAGTCGCCCGTCCCTAATTTAGGGTCACTGGTTCCAGGGAAGGGAGAGAGCCAGTGCCGTAAGACAAACACAACATCCATGCCTGACGGGATTCGAACCAGGACCCCTTCGGACGAATGATCAGAGGCCAACGCCTTAGACCACTGCGCCACCGGGGCGGCTGTTCGCTCTTTCCACGTTTATAAGTGAGTCACTGGAAAATTCTCATTGGCCGCCACCGGGAGTCGAACCCAGGGTCTTCCAGTTACGTCAAATTGGCTGGGCAGTTAGCGTGTGTGAGTATGGAGGAATTCGAGGCCGCTGTGGTGTAGCGGAAGCATATGCGGCGCGTAACTGGAAGAGTTGGGTTCGAGTCCCGGTGGCGGCCAATGAGAATTTTTCCGTGACTCACTTATAAACGGGGAAAGAGCGAAGATCTTAATTTGATGGACAAAATATTAGAGACAGTGATGCGCAATCGACAAGGGCATTCCCCTCGCAGAGTGAAGCACAGCCAACCTGAACTCAGGCTATAAATACGCGGATAAGAGGTCTTCCCAGCAGTCTATCGCAATCGAGGAACATGGGTGTACGTGGCGATCTGAGTGACTTTGATTCGTGAACGCACTGTCGCCGCAAAACAGATGAGTCATTCTATCGCCTAAGTGGTAAGATACCTAGGGTCCCCGAAGGCAAGTGTACCACGAGTACACCATTGACGGACGTACGTGCATTGACGGGCGTACAGAGAGCAAGCGGTGGCCTACACATGCCACTGATCACCGCAATCGACGTACATGATCCAGAATCGTACAAACAGACCACTTCTTGGCAACGGCGGCACGAATCACGTCCAGGTTAAATGTCGGAGGCCCAAACTGCGCCAGCGAGTGTATGACACAGAGAACGCTTTGTACCTTGTGCTCCTGGAGCCGACGCCGAAATCGTGTGCCACTGTTGATTGCTCGTCATCGGACATTACGCCTTGCCTAATGCCAGGAACATCAACGCTGGATTTCTGGTGAGTGACGTGTGGTCAGATGAATCCGATTTTTAGCTATGCCGAATTCACGGGAAGGTGGGGCTGGGACGTTGACAGCTGAGGCCGTGACCCTGTCGTGCCATATCGGCTCTGTTCAAGGCGGTGAAGGGTCTGTGATGGTTTGGGGAGCCTTCTCGTGGGACACATTAGTGTATCTGGAGAGATCCTTAACCGCGGAGCGCTACCAGCACGTGCTAGCTGATCACCTACACGCTTTCATGGCCATCGCACATCCTACAGCCGATGGTCCATTTCAGCAGAATAATGAGCAGCCCCACCTGTCCGCAATCAATCAAGCCTGCCTCGAGGAATACTCATCTGCGTTTGGAACTACCCAGTGGCTCCTCAGGTCTTCGGATTAAAACCCTTTGGAAGCTCTCTGGATTGCCGTGGAGCGGAGTATGAGATCTAAAGATCCTTGACCGACGTCTCGGGTGAATTTGTAGACAAGGCTGGAACAGGTATGACTGGCATTGCCTCCTGAAACCCTCCGGCATATGATGGAGTCTATGCCTTGGTGTGTACCACCTGTTTTTTACGTTGGAGGAGGACCAACATGCTATTAATTAGGTATCTCTAATGAGTCTATTTCCACTGAGTGTATTTACCCAATGAGTGTATTTCCACTCATGATCAATTACACCTTCTCAAACTGTGGGCAGTTCCTAAACACCATCGAAAGTACCAGCGATATTAAGTCTGAGGTAAATATCTGTGATTCGAAAATCCTCACCCTATAGACAAAGTCATCGCTCTTTCGACGTTTTTCTTTAATTAACACACAGCAAATGAAAAATTGTATTTCGACACCGCTCGGATCGAACCCCAGATCTCTGGATAATCAGCAGAGTGCGTTGGCCTTAGGCTACGTGTATCTACGTATTTGGAAAATGTTCACCATTTCTCTCGCCCTTTGCATTTATTAGCTATAATTAAATAGCTTGTGCCGTTAAGCCCCACCAGATGGAGGCGTCTCAGTTGCTGAGCCCATCCCTACGGATCTGGGAAATCAGATGCTGACAGATAAACACACATAGTAACGTGGATTGTTGGCACCGTAAAGTAAGGTGAACACACTCGGCCAGTTATCGAGAGATCTGGGGTTCGATCCCAGCGGTGTCGAAATGCAATTTTTCGGTTGCTGTGTGTTAGTTAAAGAAAAACGTGGAAAAAAGGAAGACTTTGTCTATTTACATTTTCTTCACGTATCTGGAAAATTTTCATCTTCCTAATCCTATTTGTTGTTGTACAAAGTACCAGACATCTTTTTCAAATGGCCATAGAAGTTAAAATCACAGAGGTTCACATCTGATTAATACGGTGGGTGGTGAAGCTTCACCCTGCAGTTCTGTTAAATGAAGAGGGGAACAATCCGGGTATTGTGTGGCCGTGCTTTATCGTGTACGAAGACAGGTGCATGATGTCACCGTGACGACCTCCCTCTGAAGTGACCGTCGATGTGTCATGATGATATTCGCGTCAAATATCTTCGAAAAAGCCACACCGGGAACATCTATTTCACGGAACCAATAAGAATTTACGCTTGTACAATCCTGCACTGAATACAGACGCAGCGGAAGAACCGTGTTGAACGCAGAGCATGAATAATATCTTTGCCTGGGCGTGTAAAATTCCACCCGAATTTCATGCACCCAGAGAAACTTGTGAGCACCATGCTATTGCGGCGATACAACTGAGGGTTACTCCATGCAATTTCGTACTGGAATTTATTTCACTGTTACTCAATTATATATTCTGCTGGCTACCAAAAATGCAACACCAACAAGGCCACGAGATAGCAAAGCCAGATTTACTAGACACATAACAACAGATACAAAGATGAAACCAACTTGCGGAACACGCAGACATCAATAGTTCGTGTGGCCTCCATGGCTGGCAATAACGGCCGCTACACGCCGCGGCATCGAACGAAAGAAGCATTGGACGTGGGCTTGGGGTATGCCGGTCCAGGCTGCTTCCACACGTTGCCACAGTTCATCAGGTGTAGCCGCGGGTGGTGCTTGCCGGGCCACTCGTTGGTTGCCGATCAGCGACATATCGGGAGAACAGCCGGGCCACGGCATCAGTGACACCTGGTGGGTCGTGAAGAATAGTTTCACGAAGCATGCTACGTGCGGGCGCGCATTATCCTGTTGAAACGTGACAGCTGGCAGGTCCGGCAGGTAAGGGAGGACTACAGGCTCCAAAACGTCGGAGATGTAGCGGTGGTTGTTGAGTGTACCGGCGATGCGTACCAGAGGTATGCGGGTGTCATATCCAATTGCGCTCCAAACCATAACGCCAGGCGACGGACCGGTATGGCGATGAATAATGCAGGCGTCATAGAGTGTCTCGTCGCGGTGCCGCCACACGCGGATCCAACCATCGTGGTGTTGCAGGCAGAAGCGGGATTCGTCGGAGAAGACAATGTCGTGCCATTTCGTAGTTCAGGTGCGGCGCTCAACGGCCCACTGCCACCGCACTCGCCGGTGGTGTAACGTCAATGGTAATCGTAGCAATGGGCGCCGTGCGACAAGTCCCCGCTCCTGCAGACGATGTCGAAAGGTGCCTGCTGACACAGGTTGTTGCGCAACGCACCCTAATTCCTGCGCTAACGTTCGTGATGTGGCGGTGCGAACCATCAATGCCCGCCACACAACAAGCCGGTCCTCTCGTTTGGTGGTGTGCCGCAGCTGCGGCAGTCACTCACGTCGATCCGTCCGGCCCTTCTTCACATACCGAATCTATACTCACCTCACTGTGGCTGGATGTCGTCCCACACGGGCGCCGATGTATCGGTACGATAAACCGCTGACGCGATAAGCCACTATTCGTCCTCTGTCGAACTCCGAAACGTGCTGGAATGACTGCCGTATTCTGCGACGAGACATCAGGAAGCTTCCCACGCACAGGTCCGGCAGCACAACACACTTCCACTACTTACACCCAGCCTTCTGTGCACCCTTCTTATAGTGCTTCTAGGTGGCGTGCCGGGCCCACATTATTTGCATATGCCCTGCAAAGTTAATCGTTTGCATGTCCTCTCGCGTGCGACGCATGCTGCGAATTTCAGGCCAATCGGATGCTTCCTTCTTGGTGTTGCATTTTGGGTGGTCAGCAGTGTATTTTACTAAACTATCACCGAGGATTATTTCATCACGTTTTTTACAAAACGTAACAATCTCAACTGCAATCTGCGTAAACTACGAGAAGATGCTACATTTGTTAAAAGTCATCACAAAAATGTATTTTGATGCTATGCATTTTTCTGACGGTAGTAAAGTATGCGTCGTAGCAAAATTTGTCTTCCTCTCTTGCTCCTTGACAAGGGTGTTGCATGCTATTTACAAGAGCTTTAAAATAATGTATAACACGATGGGGTGTAACCAGTAGATATCCTTTACCCGATCCCACTCAGAAACACACTTGCGATTCAGCTTTTCTTTCTACCTTGAGATGGGATTTTAGCTTGCGCGTGCGTACATTGGCTTTCGTTACTACATCACTTTTCATCGTCGTTCCTTACGTTCGTCTAAATCTGAACATGTAACAATAATAATAAAAACAAATATTGTTTTAGAAAAAGTAAACAGTCGAAATACTTAATATTAGAGGTGGGACGAATCCTAAAAAGTTCTCGAATCTCGAATCCTTCATATAAGAATAATAGAAAAAAAGGGAAAGAAAAGACTTCTACTTAAAATTAAAAGTTTTTAATTGAAGCAAAATTTGAAATCTGTGTTTAATGAAAGACAAATTAAATACAGTTTTAAAAAAAATATACCTATACTTAAGAAAATACAAATGAAATTTATAATTTACATTTACTAAATGAAGTACAGAACTTTTGAGTTTTGAGGTTCATTTCCGTTTTCTGAACATAATTTGACAAAAAAATACTTGAGTAATAATTCAAAACTTTGACATTTTTCTTTAACAACAAAAGTTCCAAATTTTTTTAAATCAAAGCAAGTGTAGAAGTGGGAGGATTCTTTCAAGAGTTAATTGTAGGTAAACACAAAACATGGAACACTAAATTGCGTAAATTCTTTCCAGAAAATTAAGAATTATCAAAAATATGTTTATTTTAAGAGTTAATATAAACACTTAACTCTTTTAAGGCAATGTAAAAAAATC
This sequence comes from Macrothele yani, assembly GCA_039090855.1. Lineage (NCBI taxonomy): Eukaryota > Metazoa > Arthropoda > Arachnida > Araneae > Macrothelidae > Macrothele > Macrothele yani. The sequence continues at coordinate 31,701,638 of CM077032.1, read as the reverse complement.
AGAAACCTTTAATGGAGATTTTTATTTAAAAACACTAGCATTCGAACTCTCTCTGGGTCTAAGCTACTTCGTTTTCTATCAGCTGTGACAACTGTTGTGCTGCATAATCTTTCTGACATTACTGTCGATGGTGGTGTGATTAAGAACTTTTTAGAGTTTCCTCAAATTTTTGAAGTAACGAGCTATTTCAAATAGTGACGATCTTCTTCGATTGTTTTCTAATGTCAGAACTCGTCATGCTGACAAAAATTTGAACAAATACCACTCTAGAACAAGCACCAAACGCCAAGTTTTTTAGGTTAAGATTCGACAGATTTGAATGATGAAAAAAGCGCGAAGATTCGAGTTTTCGAATCTCGAATCTTTTCAAGATTCGGGGTATTCGAGGATTCAAATGTCCCATGCCGACTTAATATAACCGCCGCCATAGTTCAGTAAAAGTTTACTGATTCGCATATTTTCTTTTATTGGTTTTACGAAAATAACATTTATTATTCCTCCTACGTAAGTACCGCTCAATGTCAGGAAATAGTCAATCTTGTTTGTTGTTGATTTAATTCCACTTAGTATGTAGCGGATCTGTGGTTCTGTGTGGCCGTGAGTAACGCGAATAAATACAATGTTTTGTACATAAATAAATGTATACACTAGAATAACTCGTTTTACTTCACACCCACAAACATCATGGCATGCAAAAGATTCGTGGCTTAAATTATCTACAAAGAGTACCCTCTCTCGATTTTTTTCAGATCGCAATGGATTGTGAACCCAGGTTCATGATTTCCAGGTTGCTTTCTGTGTATGCGGGAGATCTTAGTGGGAGATGGATTTGCCTCCTCTGGGCGCTTCGTGGGATCAATGGCACACAGAACAGCAACAAGGACCTTTGTGAATCTTTGAGAGGAACCAACTAGTTTGTGTTACATTGGTGAAAAGACCCCAACTCACTGGGTTTTGTTCCAGAATCCTTAGGTTGAATGACCAACTGGAATCTTCAGCTGTGGGCTAATCCCCCGCACTGACGTACCTACCTAATTGAAATAACACAAAGATACATTACTCCTGCCTCTAGTGTGAGAAATGGTGGACCTACCACACTTGAGAAGGAAGGTCCACCACAAAATCGACCTGGACCTTCTAAACCGTATATGAGAAAGAGATCTCGGCTGAGTGAGAGTGAGATTGCTGTAGGGAATACTAGACGTATAAATGGCAAGATGAACGAGGTGATTAAAGAAATGAATAAGTATAGATTGGATGCGCTGCGGGTAAGTGAAACCAAAAAGAAAGAAATTGCGATAGAGGAAGTGAATGGAACGGTGGGTGTGCTATCTGGAGTATTAGATAATGTGAGAAGACACGCTGATTGGTGTAGGTGTGATTTTAAGTGAAAAGATGAAGAACAGCTTGATTCACTACACACTGAAGGGCAATTGAATTAGAGACAGCTGGCGTTATGCAAATGTGGCGCTGTGGGCGGCCCTGTAAACGGAAACGAAATGACGTATGCTGCGATCCGACAATATAGGGAGTCATGCGACGGGAATCAGAAAGATTCGGACGCAGTATGGGGAAGAGGAAGGACCTAAGCGCATTTGATCGTGGGCAAATCGTCGGGGCCCGACGAATGGGTCACTCCATCTTGTAAGTCGTGCAGGCACTGGGATTTTCAAGAGCCACTGTGTCACGGGTACACCGTGAGTACATCGAATCCGGTAAAACCATCCCTGCAAGGGCCAACTGCTGTGGACAACGGCATGTGGATCAGCGGGGTCACTGTCAGCTAGCTCGCATTGTAACAGCGGATAGACCGGCCACAGTGCAAGAAATCACTCTGCAATTTAACGCTGGTGCACAAAAACGTGTAAGCAGCCACACCATCCAGAACCATCTCTTCGCTATGGGGTACGGAAGCCATCGTCCTACGAAAGTACCGCTTCCAACCGCACATGACAGGGTAAAGATTAGCATGGGCGCAAGAACATCGCCACTGGACCCTAGACATTCAGAAAAATGTTGCCTGGACTGATGAGTTGAGATTCACGTTGGTACATGCTGATGACAGGATACGAGTACGGCGCAAACCACAAGAAGCGATGGATACTTCTTGCCAGCAGGGTACTCTTCAAGCTGGTGGGGGTGGCATTCTCGTCTGAGGAGTGTTTACGTGGACTGAAATGAGACCCCTGGTAAGTGTGACATCTTCCCTCACAGTTCAACGTTACCGGGATATCCCGGACGACCATTTGCTCCCGTTTGTGGTCTTCAACATCCCATTGGTGACCTCATCCAGCAACAAGACAATGCACCATGCCATCGCTCCCGAATTGTATCCGAATGGTTGGATTAACACTCCACCGACGTGACCTTGCTTCCTTGGCCAGCTAGGTCACCTGACCACAATCCCGTTGAGCACATCTGGGATGCCATCGAGAGAGATGTTGGAGGCTCTGACCCCCTCCATCAAATCTTCGTGAACTGTGAAAGATTGTTCAGGGGTCGTGGATCCGTATGGCTTCCCAACGCTTCTGCTGTCTTGTCGAGTACATGCCGAGACGAATCGCCGCCTTCATCAGGGCGAAAGGTGGTGCTACATGTTACTAGACAGGTATCTCTAATTCAATTGCTCTTCAGTGTAGCTGCATATATGAGAGAACTCTTTGGATTCGTTTGCAAGTTAAACCAGAGAATACTAATTGTTGTTGTGTATGCTGCTTATGACTCGGAACCTTCTGATAGGAAGGAAGATTTCTGGAATGAGCTAAAAGCTGTTTCGAGCCAGTTTGGTGCTAAAGAGAAAGTTATAATAGCAGGGGATTTGAATGCTAGAGTAGGTGTGCAGAATGCAATTTCTGACAATGTTCTGGGTAAGTTTAATGACCCTTGCGTAAATCATAATGGTGAAAGATTAATTGAACTCTGCACTGAGAATGGTTTGTGTGTATCTAATAGGTTTTTCAACCACAAGTATATCCACACATATACTTTTGAAAATCGTACTCTTGGTCAAAAGAGTGTGATAGATTTTGTTGTCAATGATCAGCGTTTGAAAAACTTAGTTGTTGGCACTCGTTTGATGACAGGTGCGGATGTTGGTTCTGATTATTACTTGGTAGTGTCACGAGTGAAACTGAATGTTGGTTGGAGGAAAAGGAATAGGAAGAGGCCAAGGATGTAAAGAATAAGGGTTGAAAGGCTCCCTGAATATCATCAGCGTTATTCGGATGTACTCAGAGAACGACTGAAGGATCTGAAATCTGGTGAGAGGGATGTAGAAAAGAATTGGGAATGTTTTAAGAACTGTGTTGTCACTGCTGCTGAAGAGGTCTGTGGCACCACAATAGTGGGTTACAATAGAGGTCATGCTTGGTGGAATAGTCAGAGTGAAGAGGCAGTAAAGAGAAAGAAGGAAGCCTATTTGGGGATGTTGCAAGGTAGAGTTTCTGTGGATGAATATCGCTGTAAGAAGCGTGAAGCTGCTAAGCTGGTTCGCCACAGTAAGGCAAAAGATAGGAAAGAAAAGGTGGAAAAGCATGAATTGGCTTTTTGGAAAGATAGTAATACTTTCTGGAAGTACATGAGAATCAAGAAAAATAAGGGAAACAAAGTTGTATGCTGTGTAAAGAATAGGATCGGGGAAATGATATGGGAGCCCAATGAGTTAAGTGAAAGATGGGGTGAATACTTCTGTGAGTTATTAGATCAGGAAAGCAAAGGTGATTCAGAAGCTGAAGCAGATGATGTCACAGTGAAGGATGTACTCAGAGAACGACTGAAGGAGTACGGAGCGATGCCCAGGACGGATCTCAAAAGAAGAGCTGTGTAAATCTCTAAAATCTCTTCAGAATGGTAAGGCTCCAGGAGTTAATGGCATAACTACCGAGATGTTGAAATATGGTGGTGACCCTGTAATTGACTGGTTAACTGAAATTTGCCAATTGTGATGGGAGTTAGGAATGGTCCCTCGGGATTGGAAGGATTGTTCCCTTGTATAAGGGAAAAGGTGATCAGGCTGACTGCAAGAACTATCGTGGTATGTGACAGGGAAAGTGTTTGGTAAGGTCGTTATTGAAAAAATACGGGGTCTTGCATGAGAGAATGTGTGGGATGTTCAGAGTGATTTTATGCCTAGTAAAGGCTGCACTAACCAAATTTTTGCATTACGCATAATGATTGAAAAGTATCTGGCTGTAGGTAAGAAAGTTTTTGCTGCCTTCATGGATTTAAAGAAAATATTTACAAGGTTGCTTAGCTCTTTTGACTTTTCACCAGACGTTACATTCTTTCTGCCCGTCATGCTTGGTTTAGGCTTCCGGTGCAGCGTTCCATTTTTGGTTTAAACCAAGCATGACGAGCAGAAAGCTTGTAACGTCTGGTGAAATGTGAAAAGAGGTAAGCAACCTTGTAAATATTATATTAGTATGCACGTAAATTTAAGATCAGCTTTGGCCTCCTCTATAGATGTTTTTAACCAGAATTTATATATTGGATTTAAAGAAAGCTTACGACCGAGCAAATAGGACACTTTTGTGGAAGGTATTGAATGAATATGGTGTTACCGGGAATCTACTTAACAGTGTAAATGCCATGTATGATGGCAGTAGAGCTTGTGTGCGAATAAATGGTGTTCTGTCAAAATGGTTTTCTATTGGTGCAGGAGTCAGACAAGGTTGTGTGATGTTCCCATGGCTGTTTAATATATCTTTGGATGCGTGCATGCGTGATGCCGAAATAGATAATACTGGTTTATGTCTTTGTGATATCCGTGTGTGCACATTGCTGTATGCTGATGACCCTGTCCTGTTCGCAGAGAGTGAAAGTGAGTTGCAGAGTATACTGTCCCCGATGTAGGAAGTTTGAATGAAATTCACACTGAGTATGAATAAGGAAAAAACCAAAGCTATGATTTTTGAGAAAGGAACTGGCTCTGAATGTAATATACGTCTAAATCAAATAGCTATCGACCAGGTGAATGAATTTGTGTATTTAGGAAACATGTTTGACAGAGAGAACAAATTGGATGGTGAAATTAGTAAGCGAGTGAATTTTTCATTGAAAGTCATGGCTGCTTTGGGAGGTTTTCACAGGCATGATGGGTTCACAAGAGAGTCCCGCATGGCTGTGTATGAAAATGTACTTGTTCCTACTGTGAGGTATGGCAGTGAAACTTGAGTGCTACAATAGAAACACAGCAGTCGTTCGTGTGCTGGAAAATAGCGTTACTTACGGGAGGTTTGTGGCAAGACACGTTGTGATTGTGTGAGGAATGAAGATGTGTTGCAGTTGTGTGATGTGAAGCAAAATGTTGTCAGCAAGGTGGAGACTAATATGCTTCGGTGGTTTGGCCATGCTGAAAGAATGAGTGATTGGATGCTTACTAAGAAAATATTTTTAGCCCAAGTGGCAGGAAGGAAAGGCAAAGGAAGGCCAAGGAAGTCATGGGAGGATCAGATTCAGGAGTGTCTGCATGAGAAAAATATTATGAGTATGAAGTATAGAAGATCGTGTGTACAGCGTGTAACGGATGTCAGTGAAGCCCGAGTTGTATGTCAAGATCCCTGTAAATGGAGAGGTTTGATACGGCAACAGTACGTAAAAATTATCTGGTGGTTTGTATTTCTTTGTGGAGCTACCTCTGATTCTCAGAGAACAGGTTAGTGTAATGTATGTATTTCTGTGTAATGAAAAGGACTGAAATCGTTACAGAAAGGTGTAATCTCATTCATTTATTTTTGCGCGTAGTTTTGTTAATACGAAAGTATGAAAGACAAAATTTCGCATTACATATCTTAAAGTGTGTCCATACGCATATTTCACCACACTGTTTGGCACTGTTTGTAGAACATGCGCTGTTTCTTCACGCTGAAAGCCTTGTTAATTTAAAAACAAGGCAGAAAGGCTGGTTCAAGGAAAACAATAACCCGCTCTGCGTTACGAATAACAAATAAATTTTCACAGATGAATGAAAGTGAATCTCGTAAAAGATTCCTGTTGTTCATTATAAATATACGACTACTAGAAAGACAATGATTAGAGCTGAAAAAATTTCGGTGCGTGTGTGTGTTTGGTGTTGTTCAACAGGCTGCTAAATTCCCATTGAAATTAGAGAGTTACAATAGAACCTGCTTAGCCGTCCCGGTGACGCAGCAGGCTTCCTTTATTCGTCCGAGAAAGGTCCGGGTTCAAATCCCGGTGAGACATGGATGTTGTGTTGTCTTACAACGCTGGCTGTCTCCCTTCCGTGGAAACAGTGGTGAGAAAATAGAGGCGTCGACTGCTCATTATAGCCCATTTAGTTGCTCACGATGGTCGATAACCCCTAAAGAAACAAAACTAAAACCTGCTTATGACAAGCTGCTCGCGACCGACGGAAATCCTACTCAACTCCGGGCACTCGCAAAATGCGTTTTGGGGTGGAAAATTCCACCACCAAAAAATTTACATACATGGCAATATGCATATCCGTTTATATTACACTTAAGTTCCAAAATTTATGGGTGTAGCAGTATGCAAACTTTTAACTGGCGTATAAACGTTTCGACGCCGCACGCCAAGATTTTTATCAGTTGCAAGGTGTAATCTCGTTAGTCAGGTTTGAACAACCGTCAGTAGGATTATGGCAAGCCGACGTGAATTATCGAAGTTTGAACGAGGCATGGTAGTGGGAGCCAGACGGTTAGCCCATGTCAACATTCTCCGATCCACAGTGTGACGTGCGTACCGTGGATCGGGGAAGGGTGACGGGTGAAATAGCCCAGGTCTCAAACCTAAAATACGTCACTGCTCTGTTCCCATATTTTACTAAAAGCCCTTGATGAATTTCATCCCAGAAAAAATGGATCACGGATAGCCGGTTTTGCATAAAGAAAGCGTAGCTCCACAATGGTTACGACACCTGACCAATCACAGTCAAAGCACCGCCCTATACACTAAAGAGCAATTGAATTACAGATACCTGTCTACTAACGTGTAGCATCACCTTTCGTCCTGATGACGGCGGCGATTCGTCTCGGCCTGGGCTCGACAAGATACCGGAAGCGATGGGAAGCCATACGGATCTACGACCCTGGAACAAGCTCCCACAGTTCACGAATATTTGATGGAGGTTGGTCAGAGGCTTGAACATCTCCCTCGATGGCATCCCAGATGTACTCGATGGAATTGAAGTCAGGGGACCTAGCTAACCAAGGAAGCGAGGTCACGTCGGTGGAGTGTTCATCCAACCATTCGGATACACTTCAGAAGCGATGGCACGGTGCATTGTCTTGTTGCAGGATGAGGTCCCCAGTGGGACGTTGAAGACGCACAAACGGGAGCAAATGGTCGTCCAGGATATCCCGGTAACGTTGACCTATGAGGGACGATGTCACACGTACCAGGGGTCCCATTTCAGTCCACGTAAACAGTCAACAAACGAGAATGCCAACCACACCAGCTTGAAGAGTACCCTGCTGGCAATAAGGATTCTTCGCTTCATGTGGTTTGTGCCGTAGTCGTATCCTGCCATCCGCATGTACCAACGTGAATCTCGACTCATCAGTCCAGGCAACACTTTTGCACATATCCAGGGTCCAGCGGCGATATTCCCGCGCTCATGCTAATCTTTGCACCATGTGATGTGCGGTTACCAGCGGTACCCTCGTGGGACGATGGCTTCCGTACCCCATAGCGAGGAGATGGTTCCGGATGGTGTGGCTGCTTGCACGTTTTTGTGCAGCAGCGTTACATTGCCCGGTGATTTCTTGCACTGCGGCCCGTCTATCTGCTGTTACAATGAGAGCTACCCGAAGATGAACCCTGCTCATCCACACGTTGTTGTCCACGGCAGTTGACCCTCGCAGGGATGGTTTTACCGGATTCGATGTACTCACGGTGCACCCGTGACACAGTGGCTCGTGAAAATTCCCATTGCCAGCACGACTTCCAAGATGGATTGCCCCATTCGTCGGGCCCCGACAATTTGCCCACGATCAAATGCGCGTAGATCCTTCGTTTTACCCATACTGCGTCCGAATCTTACTGATTCCCGTCGCATCACTCCTTATATTGTCGGATCGCTGCATACGTCATGTTGTTTCCGTTTACAGTGCCGCCCACAGCGCCACATTTGCATAACGCCAGCTGTCTCTAATTCAATTGCTCTTCAGTGTAGTTCTGCGTCCGCATAAGCTTAACAGCCAACTGAAACGAAATTAGATTACTGACTCTACCACGGTTTCTGTCACTAGTGGAAATGTGACGTTTGCTGCAGAATGTTATTGGAGGTTTGAAACCATTATGAAATAATCAAAAATATTTTAATTTCATGTTTTCAGTTGACGTGTAACTCAAGGAATAATTTCTTCAGGTGTTAGATTTCAAGTAGAATTTCGAGGGATTATGTACAGCACAAATGTTATTTTAACGTTTACAATCTACATATGAAACTGTTAACAAGATTGCCGCCAAAAGTTACCGACGCTTATTGTAGTGTTTCTCTTTTCCATCTTAATTTCGGCTGCCCGTTACCAACATAATTGCAATCAACACAGCGCGTTACGAAATTCCTCGATAAGAGTATTAGCATTTAAATGGGAAATAAACAGGACGTTAATAAATGTCCCCTTACGGCACAGTATCGGAAAACGCCACGAGCATAACATTTCGTTCGGAAAGGCTTACTTTCATTGAGGTAATGCTGAATGCTAAATGGATTTCTCGCGTAATTCCTTACCACTCCAGGGATTCAAAGGTGTTATGAAAACTCCGTCTTTCATGATATCATCGATTTCCATTTCCGTTTGGACGTCAAAGGATGACCATTGATTCTATTTCAATTAAAATCTTCGCTTAAATCTCTTCGTCTTTAAAAGGGAATATTGTTTGCGGGTGGTTAAAACACACAGCGAACAACCACATTTCATTCATGGACATCCCTCGGTAACTTCAGTATGCGAATTTACTCTTGCAAATTCTTTTTAGGGAATTAAATACCTCAATAGAATTCTAATACTTCTCATTTAGAGTAGTTACGCGGAGTTTTATTTTAAAAATTATAGATTTCAGGGTAGTCCTCAGTGGTTGGCAAACTAATAGGTACCATGTGTTTATTGAAAGTAATTAGAGCTACATTTTAAATGAAGAGATCCTAGTATGAGAATATGAAATAAAAGGAAGGTGGACTTAGCGGAGACTTGATCAAAGATCTGAAACACCTTGCTTAGTAATTTATTTGATTGCAACAATGTGACATCCCTAAAGCACGTAATATGGTATCCTTTATTAAATTTAAAAGCAAAAATACACTGAGTTATTTATTTTACAAACTGTGAGCACCCGCTAGGGTACGCATTAATGCATACAAGCAGAACATCAGATATGCATATATAAATATAAAATGTAGGAGTGTCTACACGAAAGAACAATGAACGCGCTTACACGGGGCATGTTAAATGAAAAACAACGGGTGTCAGAAATATCAAGTAACAAAATAACATACGTAGGGAAAAGAACAATGGGAAAGTATTCCCAAAAGGTATTTCGGTGTGAGCGGTATTGGTCAATGAAAGAATTTTTTTCAATCGAGTTTTCAGGAGTTGTGATTTTGATACAAATACATCAGACGCAGAAATTAACCCTTACGCCTACTGGTGACTAAACCATTCTCTATCAAATACTGGAAGTTATAAGAAAAGCATTTCCTATCAGCATCCGGTCCTGAAAGAAGTTTTCCAATCGGAATTTTAGAAGCAGAGATACGCAATTTACTTTAATGCCCCCTAGCGTTAAGTCTTTGTATTACTTGAAAAATTTGAAATTCTTTGAGAGCATTTTACACCGGAAACGCTCTCTAACAAAGAAGGAAGTTTTCAAATCTGACTTTTAGAAGCAGAGATATTGGCAGAAATAGGATATACATCTGCGCCCCCTGGCGGAGAAACCATAGATGATTTTAAGAACAAAATATTCTCAAATATTTATCGACATGATCGGTATCGGTCCACGAAAGAATTTTCTCAATCGAGATTTCGAAAGCTCAGATTTTGATGTAAATACCTACGAAGCAGAAATTAACGCTTGCGCCCCCTGGTGGCCAAACCATATTTTATAAAAAAATTAGAAATTACAATCAAACCGTTTCCCACCGGAAGCTGTATCTGGTGCAGGAAGAATTTTTCAACTCGGAGTTTTAGAAACAGAGATATCGGGGAAAACGCAATTAACTTTTACTCTCAATAGCGGAAAGTCAATGAATTACTTGAAAATTTTGAAATTATATGAAAAACATGTCGCACCGGAAACTCTATCCAACAAAGAAGAAACTTTTCAAATTGGCCCATTAGAAGCAGAGATATTGACAAAAATAACTTATACCTCTGCACCCCCTGGAGGAGAAACCATGCATTATTTTAAGAAAAATATTTCGAAATGATTTGTCGGCATGAGTAGTATCGGTCCACGAAAGAATTTTTCAATCGAGATTTTAGAAGCTCAGATTTTGCAGCAAATACCTCAGAAGCAGAAATTAGCACTTACGCCCCCTGGTGGCCAAACCGTTTCATACCAAAAATTAGAAATTATATGCGTAAGATTTCCTATCTTTAGCTGTATCCGCTGCAGAAATAATTTTTCAAATCGGAGTTCTAAAAGCAGAGATATCAGGGGAAGCGCAATTTACTTTTACGCCCCCTAGCGGAGAATCTATGTGTAACTTGAAAAACTGACTATACCTAAAATAAACTTCGCCATGAGTAGAATCGAAATGCATATTAATTTTTTTAATTGGATATTTAGAAGCAAATGTATGGAATAAAATGTATTTTGAATGCAATGTAATCTGCATTTACGCCCTTTAGAGGCGAAATTGCGCATCGTAAAAATTTTTAAATAAAGGGTCATCATTCGCACATTTCATGTTTTCTAATGCTAAAAGAATTTTTCAAATCGGACTATGAGTTGTAGAGTATCGTGTCTACAGCGGATGGACGGACGGACAAACCGATAACATAAGCACGATTTTTTCTTACAAAAGGCGTATTACATAAGGTGCGGACGAGTACAGAGTATCGTTGATCAGAACAGCAGTGAGATTGACAGTAACAGATATATTAATATAGACATCCATCAAGCTGTTCTTTCTATGTAAAGTAATCACAGAAATTTGAAAATTTGATCGTCGTGGAACGGGAACCGAACCCGCATCGGGTTCGTTTCTCAACATAATCAAGCTTTAAACCAGCATCGGGTTCGATTCCCGTTCCAGGATGATCAAATTTTCAAATTTCTGTGGTTACGTTTCATGGGAAGATGAGCCTGATTTATGTCTATATTAATGTGTTTCCAACTTGAACAGGTATATTATTCGAACTGACAAGCAGCAGAATGAATGTCCAAGTCAAAAGACTGACGAAACTTCGTTGACAAAATCTGTGCGTCTCAGCAAAAAAACTAAAGAACAAATATCAAGTAAACAATTAAATTTGGAAATGTCGCGAACTAACAAGACAGCCGAAGTGAGAGCAGGCACCCTCACTGCAACACGTGCTTCACACAGACATTTCATACTCATAATGAACGTCCATGTCCTGGCTATAACGATTATTGCTCCATCAAGACACTTCATAGTTCCAGCAGGTTTGGGGCAGGCGGTTTAAGGGCTGCAACACGTCTGTCTAAGGTATCCGAAGCAGACTCAATAGGGTTTAGCTCAGGAAAATGAGATGGATCCTCCAAGGGTCTGATGGTGTCCTTCACAAGGCCTAAGAAACATATGTATAGTATAAGCTCATCCGTATAATTCCTATAAATAAATCGTCTCTACAAATTTCTACAATGAGAGCCGGTTTAAAGCACGTAGAAAATTCTGTGGCCTTCCAAAGATATATCTGCCCATACCATTACAGTACCGCTCTTAAAAGTGTCCGTTTCTAAGATGTTTAAATAATGATGGAGTGTCTCGGGTTCTCCCAGATACATCTACGTCTGCATCTCTCTGGAGATCAAATCGAGACCATAAAGACAACAGTAAGACGTTCTCTTTTATGATGAGAGGTGAGAGATGATGATGAGATGTTATGGTGAGAGGAGCACACATCGCGTCAGAACGGATTCGAAAGCCGTGTTCATTATAACCAATAATTCGGTGTCATATTTCTTGTTTACTTTCTGTTCAAGTTTACGTACTAGAGCAGTTTCAGGTTAGGGGGAAGAGATCTTCCGCAGTTGACGTGTGTGGTCGTTGAATTCTCGAGACACAGTTCGTGACTCGAGAATTCGACGATCACACACGGGAGTTCTAGTAAGTAAGTGAGTGAGTGAGTTGAGTAAGTCAGTTGAATGACCGAATGAGGTTAGTGAAGTGAATGAGTCAGTTGAATGACCGAATGAGGTTAGTGAAGTGAATGAGTCAGTTGAATGACCGAATGAGGTTAGTGAAGTGAATGAGTCAGTTGAATGACCGAATGAGGTTAGTGAAGTGAATGAGTTGAGTGAGTCAGTTGAAGGACCGAATGAGGTTAGTGAAGTGAATGAGTTGAGTAAGTCAGTTGAAGGACTGAATGAGGTAAGTGAGTGAGGTGAGTTGAGTAAGTCAATTAAATGATCGAATAACGTTAGTGAAGTGAATGAGTTGAGTATGTCAGTTGAATGACCAAATGAGGTGAGTGAGCGAGAGAGTTGAATGACCGAATGAGGGTAAGTGAGCGAGAGAGTTGAATGACCGAATGAGGTAAGTGAAGGAGTAAGTTGAATGACCGAATGAGGTGAGTGAGTTGAGTAGCTCAGTTGAATGATCGAGTGGAGTGAGTAAGTTGGTTTAATAAGTGACAGAGTGAGATTGGTCAGTTGAATAAAGGAGGTGAGTGCTTGAGTTGAATGAGTTAGTTAGTGGATGAATTGAGTGAGTGAGTGAGGTAAACATATAGTTACTCACGGTTATTTGCCCTGAATTAAATTCACCCTCAGCCCCTGTTACACCCTTCGTCTTACTCGCATTCATTGCATTTCCTCTCATCATCCATGAACAAATAAAAAAATAGAAAAGAAAAGAAAATGAAGCGGTTATCGGTTGTTCGAAAGCGCGAGAATTGCCCATTTGTTGGAATCACCATTTTGGAATTTCTTCGTTTTATAATGCGTTGCATCTAATTTCTTCATTTACATTTCCGTGAGTGACCCTTATATTCTTTAGTATTTTGTTGAAAATTAACAATTTGCATTTCTTAGGCCCAATTCTTTAGGTTACAATTTTTTTTAATAATATGAGATTTACCGGTGAGCGAAACATTCAGACAAAATTATAAATTTTTAAAATTATGCGACCGTCATTTGCTGTTTGCATTGATTTCATTCCATACAGCAATTTTCTTTCAGTGTAGGTTTACAATGGCGAGGCCATAATACCGCGTGAGGTGAATTTAAATGCCCACACGATCTGTTTAAATATGTATAACTGTTCCAGATGTCATCTAAAACGTTGGCTCTTGATTTATTCCTATGAAGCAAGAAGCTTCACGACACGTAATTTATCGAAACGTCATTTTGCAGAAACAGATTAGGAAGATTACAGCGAACAGTAGCTGACATCATTATCTACTGCTGTCTGTCACGAAGGGGATTATTAACGATGAAAATTTGCATGAGGCTCGGGTTACTACTGATGCTGGTAAGACTTTGTGAGCTTCCTCTTCGCTTACACAACTGCTGAAATATGATGTTATCTTGAAACCATTAAATTCGTATACGTTATTTCAACTGGAGAAAATGTTTGAAGGATGATGTTTTTCAAAACTGATCACACACATCCATCATTTGATTTTCTTTTCTTCTTTTTAAGTCAATGTGGCCTTTTTGCGAAACCGTATTGAAATATTCATTTTTGCATACCTTAGAATTTTCGCTTTATTTCTCAAAGCTAAGATTATCCACCAGGTAATGCATATTTATGTTTATCATAATTTCTGCTTTTCTATAAAGTGAATGTGGGAAATTATTTTCCGAAACCCGCAAATAACAATTCCCAAGGTATTCCTAATTCTTCCCAATTTTTATCAAAAATTGCTTCCGCTCTACGTTTGTTCTTTTAAAAGAAGAACTGGAAAATTCTCTTTCGACTTTACAGAGATAAGCATGTTGAAACATATCACTCATCTTTCTCTAGTAAAGAAACTTTGTCCTAAGGTGGAATAATTTCGCATTTATGACAATGGAATACCCGCTCGTTAGCAATTTTCTTTAACAGCCATCAGCAGGGTTGTGCAATTACGTGTAAAAAAAGGTTTTCTACGTGACACGTAAATTATGCGTAAAAACGCGTAAAATACGTAGAAATCGTAAAATACGTAAACAAAGAAAAAAACCATGACTTTGTGCTGTTAATTAACTTGCTATGTACGAATACCACAAAAAACGGAGATCCTTTAAAAACCAACATACCCTTCGGTATTTTTATATGATCTTATTAGAACAGTGCACACTGCCACGTCCACGTGACATACCACTAGGATACGACATATACTTCAGTATCACGTCATATTGTTTTTTGTTTTTTTTTCCTAGCCTTCATATTCACACGGGTAAATCCTTTTCTTTATGATAATTAGTGTGGGGCCCTCTTTAAAATATTATGTTCGGCAAAGGAAGTCAGAAGCCACGCCGCAGTGTAGTTTAAAGTGAAACGAGACGATAGGAACAATTAAAATGAGACGTTGCTCGCGGCTCGCCTTTGATATCCATGCGGGTGCTGCCGGCTGGTGGCTCCTGTCTTTACAGTGATTCACTGCTAAGCAGGCGCAGAAGTTCAACAGCGTCGGCAACTTCTTGTTGACTCGGCAGTAAAACTATAACTATGCGAACTACACATGTTTTCTGTTATTTAAATGCGGGAGGTTTTAGTGTTGGCTTCAGTTCAAAGCTGAAAGCGTTCTTATTAAACACCGTTTTTTTATTCATCCTCACTAGTAGTTGAAGGAGGCTCAACATTATAATTGATGATTCTTTCTACTATGAATCGCGGCGGTCGACCTCTTCATAATGTGTACGAGGAACTCGGATTTATTCCACTTAAAGTGGAACACAAGAACTGTGCCAAGTGTTGTGAATGTGGATTAACTGTCAAGAATACAGCAAGGGAGCGTCTGAAAGCCCACAAGAAGCTCTGCTTCTGGACTTCTGCCAAATTTCCTGAACCACTGCCACCACTAGCACCGGCGAGTTCCTAGTTCCACACTGCATCGATCGGACTCGGAAATCTTCTGGTTCCAGTTGCAAGCCCCAGCCCCAGTTCCTGTTCTACAGTGTCCGTGGTGACGAGTGTACCCTCCTCGTCTCATTAAGAGGAAGACAGTTTCTACCTTGAATCACCCATCATTGTAAGTTCTAAACCTCCCACGGTTAAACAACAGATAACCGATTTTTTGTACAGGAAGAATGCCTCCACAAAGCAGGAAATAGATCTTGCTATTGCCAAGGTTTTCTGTGGTTGCAATATCCCATTTAGTGTGGTAGAATCGGTGCATTTTAAACAGTTCTGCCAAAAAATGCACCCTGCTTATAAACCACCAACAAGAAAAACCCTTTCTGTAAACTTCTGGACGAAGAGTATGAGGGAGTTACTAAGATCACCATCAGTGCTGCAGACACAGACTCCGTTTTGCTCATAGACTGTTGGAAAAATGAATCGAACAACACGAAAAATGTTCTAACACTTTTTCACAATCTCTGTGAAAGTAGTGGCAAAGCTGAAAGTGTTTTTCTTGATGCTTTCGACATGTCTGTTTCTCCAGAAACAGGTGAAGCATTTTGTGATGTGGTCAGTGAATCAAAAAAGCTAGCTAAAGAACGATACAATGTAAATATTTATTATACACTTTTCGACAACCCCAGTAACATGGTTAAATGGATAAAAATCACGGTCTGCGGCATTCTGCCTGCAATGCTCATACTGGAAATCTTCTAGCTAAGGATCTTCTTTCGAAAAACATTGTATCTCGTGTGAAGATGGTGTTGAGGTCTTTCAAGCACCCTGATCGAGAACATGAACAGACAGAAAATGGTGGCTCTAAAGTATGCCTGGCTGCAGACATTCGCTGGTGTTCTCAGAGGGATGCCTGTTTCTCCTTGATTAACTATCTAAGTGCAATGAGGAAAGTTGCTGCCAATGATGAAGCTGAGAAATTGTCTTCTCAAATTAAGTCTCTCCTCTATGATAGTGCATTTCTCAAAGAAGTTGCAGATACAATCGCAGTGCTTAATCCAGTAAGTCAGCTAATAAATATATGTCAGAAAAAAGAAGCAACTGCTGCAGATGCAGTTGAATTGTGGATGGACTTACGTCTATCTGAGGATCATAAGGGTCTCATGCCCCATGTAGAAAAAAAGGAGAAACCAGTCGCTAAATATATACAGTCTTGCAACCAATGTTCTCCCATCCTGTGTACCAGGGGCAGAAAATGAATGAGAAGCATCGTGAACAAGTAGAGAAGTTCATTTTAGAGAACCTCGACCCCTCGGGGATAACCAGTTTTCAACAGTATCGAGAACAATCGGGAAAGTTTAGAGCGCTTATGAAGAAAGGGTGTTAAATCACCGCGAACATTCTGGTACTTCGCCAGTTGGCACCATAAGGAGTTGTCAGCAGTTGCATTGAAGTTAATCAACATCCCAGCATCTTCAGCCCAACTTGAAAGATTTTTCTCTAATTGGCCTTTTGTCCATAATACGTCAAGAAACCGGCTCAGCTTCGAACGTTCGAAGAAATTGGTTCAAAAATATTATTACAAGATCATAACCGTGAGGATTATTAGCGTGATTAAGAGTTTGTCAGAACTGAGAGTGACAATTATAAACATTTAAAGAGTTACATTTAAAACAAGTAGTTTAATGTTTTGTCAAATCTACATTTTTTTCCTTTAAGGGTATAAGTGTAGCACAATCAATACGAAAAACGTTTAGAGTTTTAAAACGGTAAAATCATGATTTTGAAGTGTAAACCTGGATAACATGTCGAACACAAATATTATTAAATGAAAATGTACAATATTTTGCATTATAGACATGCGATAGACATTCATGTCATCTTTCGTGAATAAACTGAACATAAAATTGTTTATTTTATAGAATTACATAAATATGAAAATACACTCGACGAATTTGAAGTTGTTAATAAAATCTTGAATTCTATTCAATATACATTTTGCGATTTTCATCGATGCTAGTGCAAGAGGTAGATTATTTTTTCCATTTTTAATACACAAGAAAGAACAGATATTTTATAATTTCTAAAAAGAAATCTGTTGATAGGGGGCTGAGCTGTATGAACAATCTTAAGAGAATAATGATTTCGTATATATACAAGAAATTTTAAGTTTAAATTGTAATATAGTGAAACTAGTTTTTATATTATTTTATTTATACACACACATGAAAGAAAATAAGATTTTTACGTCTGCGTAAAAAACTGGTTTTCTACGCCAAGTACATTCCCTGTATATTGCGCGTAATTTACGTAGCGAGTAAATTACCTTGTCAGTCCTGGCCATCAGTGAAGTCACTGTTGTGTGGAAACGGTATTTTCCTGAAGGTAACTAGGCTACGCATGGCTGATGTACAGAATTTTGTTTCCCTATCAAGGCTGCACAGCATTACACACGTGCAGAAATTTTTCCTAAAGATGACAGTGAATATTATTTCTCTATTCAAGGCGTTTTTTCTGTAGGTTTTCGGGCTATGGAATTTCTTCCGTCAATAAAACTGTCGCAATTTTTCGTGTTGCTTTAATTGTTCTACGGCATTTCCTCAGTCGTAAATAATTTCCCTATCAACGCATTTTTCCTGTACGTATCCGGTTTTACAGAGCTTTCCAGTCGAGCTTTCCTCAATTTGGAAATAAAATTATCTTGTAGTATTTTTATAGCATTTCCGTGTTATCGATTTTTGTCTATGACACAGCTGTATAAAAATGTTCTGATATCAAATTTGAATTTCAATTACATTAATGGTAATGATTTTTTCCTGGAAAGACCACAGCTGTAGATCCTTGTATGGAATTTTTTTGTAGTGGCCACGGTGGCATATGGTTTCCTTTTCATGAAACTTTTCGTGAAGGTTCATATTTCTCCATCTGCTCCATTGTTTTACAGAGTATCTCTCCGATATGGAATTTTCCCTGTAGATTCCACTGTCACACAACTTTTCCTGCAGGTCACACGATAGGTAGGTATCACAGGTCACACGTTTTCCTGCAGATCTACGCCTTTCCCGGGACGAAAATTGAATTTGCTTGCAAGTGCCAAGGGTGTACAAATTTCTCTTGGTGCACAATACTTCCTGCAGGTCACATGATTACCAATATGATTTCTCTGGTCCATAGAAATGGACTTTGTTTGCTGGTGCCGCTGTTATATGATCCTGTCTTGGTACAGATTACTTTATGCAGGTCATATATTTGTACAATATTTCCCCGGTATGGAAATCGAATTTTCCAATAGCAGACACTGCCTTAGTACACTGAAGACCAATTGAATTAGAGATACCTGTCGTCCTGATGACGGCGGCGATTCGTCTCGGCATGGACTCGACGACACCGGAAGCGTAGGGAAGCCATACGGATCCACGACCCCTCAACAAGCTCCCACAGTTCACGAAGATTTGATGGAGGGGGGTCATCTCTCTCGATGGCATCCTAGATGTGCTTGATGGGATTAAGGTCAGGTGACCTAGCTGGCCAAGGAAGCGAGGTCACGTCGGTGGAATGTTCATCCAACCATTCGGATACAATTCGGGATCTGCATTGTCTTGTTGCAGGATGAGGTCAAAAGATTTAGGATCAATTAAGGGGTTAAAGCATCAAGATTAAAAGGCACTGGACGTTTCGTTAATGGTACCAGTTCTACGAGGATTATGCTACACTGAAATGCATGATGGATATGAGCCAATTTTTTTCAGTTTCTTATACAAGTTTGCTTCTGACGTAGCTGGAAACAGCAGTACAGCATTTCAGGAAGACACCGATAATGAACGCAACACGAAACGTTTGTTTGCTGAATTCCTGTTCAGCAATATGAGCGCTGAATGGGAATCACGTGGTAGACCAGAAGGAGCAATATGAGCCCAGAGTGGGAACAACGTGGTAGACCAGAAGGAGCTATCGATAGTGCCAAATTGGAAGTCTTGATTGAACCCGATACGGGTCAGGAGCTACACTATAAACATTTTCTGAAATTCACGAGCAACTTTCATTGATTTCTTTGGTGAATTAACGAAACATATTTCGAATACAAAATTTTCCGTGAAATGATGGAAAAGAACTCGGAATTTCACGGCGGATTTTTCGTAAGCCAGAAAGATTCGGAATTTTCAGAAACGTTACCGCAATTCCTTTCTTATGTTAACGAATAAACTCCGTTCTGAATCTTTTCGTATCGATATGACGAAAAATTTCCGATAATAGCAAATATTCACGGTAATATCTTACTTGAGGGTTTGATTAACTGTCACATTTCAATAGTCTGTCGAAGTATTTGATTTTGAAATTCTGTAGCGAAATCGGATATTATGGATAGTATATCGCATAATTTTTTTTACTGTGGCACAGGATATTTCTTCTCCTCTTTCCCATTTTGTGCACCAGCTATTATATTACAATATCTTGTGTTACCGTAATAAACCGGGTACTTAATTTATTGTACAGGTGTATCCGTCTGTGGTGTCCTTTAGGAAAAGCTATATAGCTATCAAGAGTAAATTTTATATTTAGAAGTTTTGTGAAATGATATTATAAAGCAGTACATTGCACTTTTTCTTAAAGATAATTGCAGGTTATTTTAAGTTGAGAAAAAATCTCAAACTCCAAATCATCCTATTGCTTCGAAAAAAATCACGATGAAATGAAAAAAGGAATTTGTGATAAGTCCTACTACAGAAAAAATAAAATTGTTACAAACGTTTTAAAAAAATAATAAGCTTTAACAGAAAATAAAATGATTAAATCACTCGCATTAATGAAAAAAATCATCGTCGCCAAGTTAGTTTTACCTTGAACGTGATTCTGATTCCTGCGACTTTCTGGCTCAGTGGTTAAGAAGCGTGGCTTCAACCCAAATGGCCTGGGCTCGATCACCGGCGCGACAGGATTCTCTTGCGTAAGGGCTGAAATATTCAGCATGTTGGATTTTGCGAAAATTCTGTTAATATAAGGAAAAAAACATGAAACCGACTTTTCTGAAATAAACGGAATTACTGACTAAGGAAAATCTGTGAAAAAAAGGAAGTTAAAAAAATGGCACTTTTAAAAACTGAAATTTCGTTAGAAAACGAACACTCTCTGGCAACTTTGCTGCACGTTATCTTCAAAACTTTTCCGTGAATTCACACCACTTATTTTTCACAGTGTACAGAAACATTTTGAAAAACTCGGAGTACACTCTGCATCCATTTACTGACAATTAAGTGAACAAGATGTATACATGAGCCCCATATGAGTTGAAGCAAGAGCACAGAACACGGCGATTTGATGTCTTGTTTTCTTGTTTATCGCAAACATAAAAAAATCAGAGATCAAATCGTTGTCCGCAATCAAACGAACGACATTTTGAGACATTTCGCTACGTGTCATCAGAAATTGATGCCGTTGCCAACATTTGGCGAAATGTCTCGACTGCAGTGAAGCCTCGAAATATACTTGGAAGTCGGTATTTCATCCTCCGCAGTCGGTGGTCGGTGTTTAGTGGTCGGCAGCTGCTGTGATACACTCGTCCTCCTTATAACTCGCTCATGCAATCGTGACGGTGAATACTGTCAAGAACTTGATATTTTACATGGCAAATTGTCCACCAAACAGCTGGTACCGATCATTTTTCATGGCTCAAACTTCTACATAATAACGTTTGACCCCACTTTGAACGCCATACGATCCAGAAGTTCAGCAGTTGTGACACCGCGACAGCCATATCTGTCCCATTCAACGATGTTGCAGACACCATACGCAGTCCCACGTGACCTACTGATCAATTGCGGCTTGAATCTGACGAAAGGCTGAAGCGGCTTTCATGTGTGATCATTACTTTGGCCCATTGATCGGAAGACCAGTTGCACTAGTTGAGCTACGAGATCTCACTTTTTCCACCATATTCATCTGGCCTGTTTCCTACGGGCTATCGCGTCTTCAAGCACCAGGACACCTTTCTACAGGGCAAAAAACGTTTTTTCCGAATCAAGCATGAGTTGAAACTACATTCTGAGAGCTTGCCGCATTCTGAAGCTCGACAGTTTTTCACAACCGCATACAGAAGCTTGAATTTCATTGGCAAAAGTGTGTTGGTGCTGGTGGTGATTATTTTTATCAGTAAATTTCATTTTTGCATTGCATTTCGGGTGACTGAAATTTCCTTCAGTATTCTGACATTTCATCTGAAACAACCTTAATGCATATGTCACACCCATTGCTCAAACTATGACCTTTTATCTGCGGCTTACTGACCGGAATGCCTGACAAGAGTTTACCAAAAGTAAGCTCTTGGGAAACTCCTGTCAGGCAGTCTTTTCAGTAAGACAACCTGACTGCCGGACAGCAGTACACTGAAGAGCAATTGAATTAGAGATACTTGTCTAGTAACGTGTAGCACCACCTTCCGCCCTGATGACGGCGGCGATTCGTCTCGGCATGAACTCGAGAAGACACCGGAAGCGTTGGGAAGCCATCCTGATCCATGACCCCTGTACAAGGTCCCACACTTCACGAAGGTTGAATGGAAGGGGGTCACAGCCTAGAACATCCCTCTCGATGGCATCCAAGATGTGGTCGATGGGATCAGGTCAGGTGACCTAGCTGGCCAAGGAATAGAGGTCACGTCGGTGTAGTGTTCATCCAACCATTCGGATACAATGCGGGAACTGCATTGTCTTGTTGCAGGATGAGGTCCCCAGTGGGATGTTGAAGACTCACAAACGGGAGCAAATGATCGTCCAGGATATCCCTGTAACGTTGCCCTGTGAGGGATGATGTTACACGTACCAGGGGTCCCATTTCAGTCCACGTAAACACCTCCCAAGCGAGAATGCCACCCACACCAGCTTGAAGAGTACCCTTCTGGCAAGAAGGACCCATCGCTTCATGTGATTTGCGCCGTATTCGTATCCTGCCATCCGCATGTACGAACGTGAATCTCGACTCATCAGTCCAGGCAACATTGTTCCACATGTCTAGGGTCCAGTGGCGATGTTCCAGCGCCCATACTAATCTTTGCACCCTGTGATGTGCGGTCAGCAGCGGTACCCTCGTGGTACGATGGCTTCTGTACCCCATAGCGAGGAGATGGTTCTGGATGGTGTGGCTGCTTATACTTTTTGTGCACCAGCGTTAAATTCCCGAGTGATTTCTTGCACTGTGGCCCGTCTATCCGCTGTTACAATGCGAGCTAGCCGACAATGACCTCCCTCATCCACACGCTGTTGTCCACGGCAGTTGGCCCTCGCAGGGATGGTTTTACCAGATTCGATGTACTCACGGTGCATCCGTAACACAGTGGCTCGAGAAAATTATAGTGCCTGCACGGCTTCTGAGATGGAGTGACCCATTCGTCGAGCCCCGACAATTTGACCACGATCAAATGCCCTTAGATCCTTCGTCTTACACATACTGCGTCCGACTCTTACTGATTCCCGTCGAATCACTCCTTATATTGTCTGATCGCTGCATACGTCATGTTGCTTCCGTTTCCAGGGCCGCCCACGGCGCCACATTTGCATAACGCCAGCTGTCTCTAATTCAATTGCTCTTCAGTGTATATACCACACCCTTTGCTCAAGCAAAAACCTTTTATCTACGTCTTACTAACCTGACCGCATGTCAGGAGTTCCCAGAAAAGTAAGACTTTGGAAGTGCATATGCCACACCCATTGCTCAAGCAATGACCTTTCATCTTCGTCTTAGTAACCAGACTGCCTGTCAGGAGTTCCCAGAAAAGTAAGATCTTTGGAAATGCATATGCCACACCCATTGCTCAAGCAATGACCTTTTATCTTCACCTTACTGACCAGACTTCCTGCCAGGAGTTCCGAAAAAGAGTGAGCTCTTGGAAAATATCACGTTGGGTACTTCGTGTAAGTATTTTTCTTTTCATCCGGCACACTCACTGTATGTAAGACTTCGTCAAAATTCCATTTTTATTTTTATTTCGCGTAATCGCCGGCCCGGTGACGCAGTGGTCTAAGCAATGGCATCTGATCATTCGTCCGAAAGAGGTCCGGGTTCGAATCCCGGTGAGGCATGGATATTGTATTTGTCTTACGACACTGGCTCTCCCCCTTCCCTGGAACCAGTGACAATAAATTAGGGACGGGCGACTGCTTATAGCCCATTGAGGTGCTCACGGTAGTCGTTAAAATTCCAATCAAATAAAATAAAAAAGAATTTCGCGTAATCATTTAACTTTCACTCTTTTAGTAAAGGCGGGGTTTCCGAGAAACGTCAGCATTTTGTTTTACTCTGTTTTTCTATTTGCAAAAGTACATGTTCAAAATCTGTGTATGTTTCACAAAGTATCCTGCAAATTATGTTTTTGTACGCTGCTGCCCCTATTTAAATGCGAAATGGATCATATTTCTCGTACTGAAATAGTTACTAAAAAATAATAGTTACACGATGTAAAATAGTTACACGAAGTAAAAAATAACTAATAGCTGCATGAAGTAAAAAATAACCAATAGTTACACGAAGTAAAAATCGTTTGGCCAAAGATCTCGATGTTAAAATGATGTCTATTTGAATAAAACAGAGTCGCGGCAATAAACTGAAATAAAAAGAATGATTTCATCGAAATATCAGATATAAGGCGCAAGGCTTTCGACAAACATAGACATAGAATTATGACACGTAACAGAAGGAGTAATGCTGACGAACACTTAAATAAGTTGACCATTCCATAAAACAGGATGATAATAATCGAATATTATTTTCAAAAATGTTTATAATTATAGGGAAGATAACATGAAATAAATGTATGCATGCTTCTGCAATTTTGAATAGAATGAACTGATCTTCTGGAATGCTAACATTTAAACATAAAGGCAAAAAGATTAAATGAAGACGTTAAGGAACTTTGAAGTGTGTAATGTATGTGTTCTAAATTAATTTTATACACTGACGGAAAAAAATCCCAACACCACGAAAAAATAGTTGTAGAGGACTGAAATGGCGGCAATACATTTGTATAGGTAACATATTTAATCGATTAAGGTTTCAAGATCACAGCTTAAAGTAAGCGCGAGAAGAGCCATTTTTAATGTGAAATGCTGGT
Source organism: Macrothele yani (assembly GCA_039090855.1). Classification (NCBI taxonomy): domain Eukaryota; kingdom Metazoa; phylum Arthropoda; class Arachnida; order Araneae; family Macrothelidae; genus Macrothele; species Macrothele yani. The sequence continues at coordinate 31,677,366 of CM077032.1, read as the reverse complement.
ACATTAATAACTGGTGTAACCGCCAGAATGTTTAATGCAAGCACGCAAACGTTCATGCATTGTGTCGTACAGGTGCTGGATGTCAGTTTGTGGGATGGAGTTCCATGCCTGTTGCACTTGGTCGGTCAATACAGGGACGGTTAATGCTGGTTGGGGTGACGCTGGAGTTGTCTTCCAATGATGTCCCATACGTACTCGATTGGAGAAACATCTGGTGATCTAGCAGGCGACGGCAACATGTCGACACTCTGTAGAGCATGTTGGGTTACAACAGCGGTATGCGGACGAGCGTTATCCTGTTGGAAAACACCCATTGGAATGCTGTTCATGAATGGCAGCACAACAGGTTGAATCACCAGACCGACGTACAACTGTGCCGTCAGGGTGCGTGGGATAACCACGAGAGTGCTTCTGCTGTCATAGGAAATAGCTCCCCAAACCATAATTCCAGGTGTAGGTCCAGTGTGTCTCGGCCGCAGACAGGTTGGTTGCAGGCGCTCACCTGGCCTCCTTCTAACCAACACACGACCATCGTTGGCATCCAGGCAGAACCGGCTTTCATCAGAAAACACAACAGATCTCCACTCCTTCCTCCCAATGAGCTCTAGCTTGACACCACTGACGTCGCAAACGGCAGTGGTTTGGAGTAAGTGGAATGCACGCTACAGAGCGTCTGGCTCGGAGCTGTCCTTCAAGTAACCGATTTGTAACAGTTCGTTGTGTCACTGTGGTGGCAACTGCAGCTCGAATTGCTGCCGCAGACGCGGTACGATGCGCCACGGACATACGCCGTACACGGCGGTCTTCCCTCTCAGTAGTGCCACGTGGCCGGCCGGAACCCGGTCTTCTTGAGGCAGTACCTTCCCTTGAGCACCGCTGCCAACAATCATGCACAGTGGCTACATCCCTGTCAAGTCGTTCTGCAATATTGCGGAACGAAAATCCACCTTCTCGTAGCCCTATTACACGACCTCGTTCAAACTCCGTGAGCTGTTGATAATGGCTTCTTCGTCTTCTTAAAGGCATTCTTGACTAACATGAACACACTACGTCGGATGTCAACGATAACTAACGCTCACGAACATTACAGCGCGTATTTACAGCAAACCTGCTTTGCCTGTTCCGAGGGGCGCTACTAGCGCCATACGTATGCGCCGAGAGCGAAATTTGCATAGACATAATCTCACAAATGTACTCTCACCGCCTACCAACTGTCGTTTATCTAACACAACCTCTTCTTGGTGTTGGGATTTTTTTTCCGTCAGTGTATTTTGGGTAAAATAATACTTAAAATAAATACTCATGTTAAAATAATTACTTAATAATACTTCTCGTGCTGAAATTATTACTTCGTGTAACTATTAGTTCTTTTCAACCGGCCCACTCACTGTATGAAAGACTTCCTCATAATTCCATCTTTTATTTATATTTCATGTAACCATTTCACTTTCACTCTTTTAGTAAAGGTGGGGTTTCTGAGAAACCTCAGCATTTTGTTTTATTTTGTTCTTCTATCTGCAAAAGTGCATATGCAAAATTTGTGTATGTTTCACAAAGATTCCTGCAAATTATGTTTTGGTACACTGCTCCCAGTATTTAAATGCGAAATGGAAAATACTTCTCATGCTGAAATAATTGATCGCTTCCTTTTAAGTTCATTGGAATAATCACTCTTTTTCTCTTGATTCCTGAGATTTTGTCTCGAAATTATTACTTCAGAAAATATATCGCGGCAACAGTATCGATGATTTCAATATTCCGGAACTTCTTTCTTCGTTTTAACGTACTTGGGCACGTACCAGCCAGGAACGACTCTCTTTGAAGTCAAAACTTTTCTTTTCAGTAATTGAAAATTGTCAGTGATTTTCCTGTCGTCTGTTGAATCACGCTGAGATGAAACTTGGTGTAGAATCTTGAGAAACTGCATCCAGGTTTCCCAAGGGTTTTTTCCTTTTTTCTACTCTATGTGTGATTTATTAACGTAAGGTAAAGTCATTGAAGCATTTCAAAACACTCGGAAAAGGAAACTGGGGAAAAGGCGAAATACGTTTGTAAAAAGTCTTTAAAACTCCAAACTTGACTCCGTCGTTTTCATTCATATTTTGATGCTGAAAAGATTCCGTGGCAACTAAATCATGGAAATTTAATAAGGAAGATTTTCCCATTCTATATGCCTTTACCTGTTCACTTTCGCTTGGAACTATGACTCACAAGACAGCCGCCCTAAACACAACGCTCTCTCCAATAATTAAATATGCAGATTTAGATAAATTTGAGGATTTGAAGTACTTTTAGAACTACAGTAATACACAGTGTGGCAAAGAATTTTTAACACTGGGTCTGTAAAATGAAATAGAAATACGAAATTATAATTTGTTTTGGTTTGTTATTCAAAATAAGTCCCTCCGGCTACAATACACTTGTTACAGCCATTTAATAATAATTCGAATGCCTGTTCGAGTTCACTTTGCGGAATTGCCTTCAAAGCACGCGTCGAAGCTTTTTGTATGGTCGAAATATCATCAAAATAACACCCTTTTAACGTAATTTTAAGTTTTGGGAATAAAGAAAGTCGCAGGGTGCTAAATCAGACGAATACGGTGGATGATTCAACACACAGACGTTATTTTTCGCCAAAAATCTGCGAACAAGAAGTGAGGTGTGACTGGGTGCATTATCGTGCAACAAACCCCAACTGTTTTCATCCCGATATTCTAGACGAACGCGACGAATTTTGCCCATCAAACGCCTCAAAACATTTAAATAGACCTCACCAGTAATTGTTTGTCCACTTGGAACAAAGTCTTTGTGGATAATACCCTTTCTATCGAAGAATGTAATGAGCATTGTTTTGATTTTCGATGGAATTTTTCTTGTTTTTTTGGCTTGTGGTATGTTTTTTGACTTCCATTTCGCACTTTGTCGCTTTGTTTTAGGATCATATTGAAAGCATCATGTTTCATCACCTGTAACAATCGACTTTAAGAAGTTTGAATCATTTTCAGCGAATGAAATGATGTCTCTGCAATGTGCACTTCTCTTTGATTTTTGTTCATTGGTTAACGTGTGTGGAACAAATTTAGCACAGACTTTTGTTTTGTCCAAATCTTCAGGCAGGATGGTTCGAATCGTTTCTTTGTTGATGTTTAAAGACTCTTCCATCATTCTTAGTGACTCACATATATTGTTTGCCACGAAATCACGCACTTTTTCAATAATCTCAGGTGTCCTAGATGAACTTGGTCTTCCGGTATGCTTATCATCTTCTAGCGTCTCTCTCTTCCGTCCAAAAAACGTTTGTGCCGCAGGAAAACATTTGATCTACTTAAACAAAACTTACCGTAAACTTGTTTCATCATTTGGTACGTTTTCGAGGCACTTTTACCAAGTTTTGCATTAAATATAATAACAGCCCTTTGTTCCATCTTAATAATTCACCATGAAAAAAATTTTTACTTCTCTAATGAACGGCCGTTTCGTTTGAGTTACTTTAACAACTGCGCAGTACTTTTGGCAGAAAGCAAGCAGATGGTCACGGTTTATAACGCATTTGCGAATGCACTGGTGGCGCCACCGTGGGCTGAAATTTATCGCCTGTCTTAAACATTTTTTGACGCACTGTGTATTTCGAGAAAAACAGAAACCCGCGATAACTCAAACGTACACAATGAAATGTTTTGAAAGTTGGTGATAACCTGCATTACATAGTATTTTAAAGAAAGACTAAATCATTTCGTAAGAAACCCTTCATTTCGACAAAAGTAACAACATACAGAACCATGTGAAAAATAAGGAGTCAAAATGAAATAGCCAAAGTATTGAGTTGTCAGATAAGTTCGCTCGGTTTTCCAATTATCGGAATCTTTATTTTTCATGAAAAAGGTTTTCACAAATCAGTCAATGATATATTGTCTTTTATTGTTCAGAACCTCCTGCCAACGTTCTACTAGGTTGTCAATGCCTAGACGGTAGAAATCCCTGGGTTTTGACTTGAAGAAGTCCTTGAGTCATCGTTTCAGCTGGATGTGGTTGTTAAACGATACGCCTCGTAGACTGTAGGAGAGCAACCAGAAAAGGGGATTATCTGAGGACGCTAGATCAGAAAAATACGGTTAATGCGGTAGAACTTCCCAACCAAAATCTTGAATAGAAGTTTTGCTCAGATTAGCGATATGGGGGCGAGCGTTGTCGTGTTAAAAAAACACACCGTGCAGCCGGTTGGGTCGTTTCAGCTGAATTGCCTCGTTGAGCCGGTGCATTTGCTGGTTGTAAAACTGTGCAATGACCGTGGTGTTCTTTTGAAGCAATTCGTAGTGGATTACACCTTCCCAATCCCAATAAACGCAGATCATGATCTTGCGTGAATGCAACTCGGCCTTGGCTTGAGGAGTTACTTGCTTGTGAGAACTCAGCCATTCTTTTTTCTGCTTCATATTGATATAAAGACACCATTTTTTCGCCCGTAACGATGCGGTAAAGAAATATCTGTTTCCGTCCATGAATAGCCTGGTATCGAGCGTGCAAACTCTTGCGTTAAGAGAATATGGCATCTATTACACTCAGTTTATGAACCTTATCCATCGAGTGAAGGTGACGGGCAACGGTATCATGAGAGCAACCATCTTCTGAGCCAATTCCCTAGCGGATTGATGCGGATCCTCATGGATGAGCTCATTCAATCCATTCTCATTGAACTGAACAGGCCTGCCGCAGCGAGGAGTGTCTGTGAGGTCGAATTTCCCTTTCTTGAAGCGTGAACACCATTTCTGTGCATTTCGGTCAGTAATAGAGCCTTCTTCGTACACAACACAAACTCTCGAGCAGCTTTGACAGCTTTGGAGCCTTGATTAAAAGCGAGAGAGAAGGTGTCAAAAATGATCATTCCTGTCTACTTAGCACTCTATCTTCATATGTCTAAAAAGAATTAAACCAAATAACACATGTGAATAATAGCGAAACCGATGAACAAAAGTTGTTCAAGAAGAATAGAGCTACAAAAAAACATACACTGAAGAGCAATTGCATTAGAGACAGCTGGCGTTCTGCAAATGTGGCGCTGTAGGCGGCCCTGTAACCGGAAACGCCATGACGTATGCAGCAATCCGACTATATAAGTCGGGATGTGACGGGAATCAGTAAGAGTCGGACGCAGTATGGGTTAGACAAAGGAGCTAAGCGCATTTGATCGTGGGCAAATTGTCGAGGCCCGACGTATGGGTCACTACATCTCGGAAGTCGTGCAGGCACTGGGATTTTCACGAGCCATTGTGTCACGGGTGCACCGTGAGTACATCGAATTCAGTAAAACCATACCTGCAAGTGCCAGCTCGCGTGGACAACAGCGTGTGGATGAGCGGAGTCATCGTCGGCTAGCTCGCATTGTAACTGCTGATAAACGGGCTACAGTGCAAGAAATCACTCGGCAATTTAACGCTAGTGCACAAAAAAGGGGAAGCAGCCACACTACCTCCTCGCTATGGGGTACAGAAGCCATCGTCCCACGAGGGTACCGCTGCTCACCACACATCACACGGTGCAAAGATTAGTATGGCGCGGGAACACCGCCACTGGACCCTAGACATGTCGGAAAATGTTGCTTGGACTGATGAGTCGAGATTCACGTTGGTGCATTCAGATGGCGAGATGCGAGTACGGCGCAAATCACATGAAGCGATGGATCCTTCTTGCCAGCAGGGTACTCTTCAAGCTGGTGGGGGTGGCATCTCGTCTGGGGACAGTTTACGTGGACTGAAATGGGACCCCTGGTACGTGTGACATCATCCCTCACAGGTGAACGTTACCAGGATATCCTGGACGACCATTTGCTCCCGTTTGTGCCTTTTCAACATCTCACTGGGGACCTCATCCTGCAACAAGACAATGCATCGTGCCATCGCTCCCGAATTGTATCCGAATGGTTGGATGACCACTCCACTGTCATGACCTCGCTTCCTTGGCCAGCGAAGTCAACTGACCTCAATCCCATCGAGCACATCTAGGATACCATGGAAAGAGATATTCGAGGCTCTGAACCCCCTCCATCAAATCTTCGTGAACCGTGGGAGCTTGTTCACGGGTTGTGGATCCGTATAACTTCCCAACGCTTCCGGTGTCTTGTGGAGTCCAAGCCGAGACGAATCACGGCCGTCATCAGGGCGAAAGGTGGTGCTACACGTTACTAGACAGGTATCTCTAATTCAATTGCTCTTCAGTGTATAACACTATGATCAGAATATTGTTGGTTTTCCTTCAAATAACATTGGAAAAAAACGAACGAACTTATCTGACATCCAAATACCTTAGATATCAGTGTGGTCGTTCCTCACAGCAATGCAGGAGTCACAAAAAAATTTTGGTGCTGTTGATGTCTAGGAGCTAAGTAGGTAGCAACGATCATTGTTCATGCAAAGTTTGTCTAAACCCACCAGTCTTGCAGAGGGATATTACGTGCAGAAATACTAGTCTTCCTAAAGCACCCTGTAATCGATCGGGTTAGGGACGGGAGACATGGCTGGCCAATCCATACGGACACTTGAAGATATTGTTCCGCCAGATTCACGTGGCGGGTACGAGTGGTATCGTTTTATAAAAAAAAAAAATTATCTTATGGTACCTGTATAAGGGCACACATAGGGGTACAGCACATTATTCTTATAGCGTCCAGCGTTCCTGGTTCCATGGGTTACATTCGTCAACATAATGAGATGCCACCCAAAACCAGCACCCTACCGCCACCATAAGTGCCCCTCTCACATGCCATAGAAATCGTGATATCGTGTCCTTCGTTCTCTCCATATAACTGGAATCGCATTGCGAAGCCAACCGGAACTAATATGTGAAGAGAAGTGAACCTCTATTGGTTTCCTGCCCAACTGAATTTTCCCGCTTAGTTGAGAGCACAAGTTTGACATTGTTTTAACTTTTGCTGGTTCCGGGCCTTCCACACCGTTCCTTACTCTCAACACATTCATGACCCTGTTTAAAACGCTCATACCAATCATAAACTTGTGCACTACACATACAACTCTCCCCATAGACTTTCTGTAACTTTAAGCATGTGTCTTTCTTTGCAAGTTTCGCCAAATTTTTGACAAAATCTGATGCAAATTCGTTGTTCAATTTTTCCGAGGTGGCAAATGCGACGAGCATCTTCACACGGGTAAGAACAAAGCACTACTGCAAAAATACCAAACGAGCAAGGGAGACGTGACTCACGGCACATGCGTAGTAGGTTCCAAGGTCAACCTGTGCCAAACCACTTCCTGCTCTGTCGCGCAATTCAGAATTTATGCAACCCGACTGGATATATTTTTTGATCACCCCTTGTATGTGAATTGCTGTTTGGCTATACACTAACTTCCATAAAAATCAGCGCACCAAAAAAAAAAAAAAAACCTGCGATTACCGCGAAACTCGGCGAATAGCTACAGGAAAGGAAGACATCCAAATGATTAAAGTTTCGTGAAATTCCGCATGCCCGCGCGTCTAGGACGGCACCTGAAATCGCAATCCTAAGGGTTTATAAGTCGCTGGGCAAGGGACTCCACATGCATGCCGAAGTGCACGGTAAGAGCCAGCTGAGATCCCTGAGTGATAGACATGCCGAGGAACCGCCGTAGATGTGCGTATGGGCAACTCACGAAGTTTGAACTAGGCCGTATCGTCGGGATGAGAGAGGTAGAGTGGCCGGCCAGCCGAATCGGCCGCCATTTGGGCCGGTTGGACAGTACGGTGTGATAGTGTTAGGACCAATGGACATGGAAAGGCATCCAGACACGGCCGACTGCCTTTGGACGACTCAGACACACCACTAGCAGAGATGACCGTGGGATCGTGACAGCGGCACGCACTGAGGCAACAACGTCGGTGTCCAATATCCGGAGACACGTGGCGGTTGTACAAAGGACCCTTGTCTCCGCCAGAACGATTTTCAGACGCCTGGCAGAGGCGAATCTGCACTCTCGACTGCTCTCAGGTTTTCTGCCATTAACACTTGACAATCCTCGGCGTTGACTGCCGTGGTGTCAGCAGTGAGCAACGTCGGATGCTACAGACTGGCGACGTATAGTGTTCAGCGACGAATCCCGCTTCTGTATGGGAACGGACGTCCACCGTGTAAGAGTGTGGAGAACCACAGGTGAGCGCTACAACACCAACCTCACTGTACAGTGGCACACGTCCCGAACTGCAAGCGTGACGGTCTGGGGAGCCATCGCGTGCGACAGCCGGGCTTCCCTTGCAGTGATCCGAGCGCTACGTACAGGAGATCCTGCAGCCCTATGAGCTGCCTTTCCTGGAAGAGGGCGCGTGGCCGGGCGTTATCCATTGGTGCCGGGTATTATCCATATACCAACAAGATAACAGGCATTATCCATTTTTCAAGAAGATGGAGCGGCCTGCGGCTGGTTGTTATCCATTGGTGCCGGGCATTATCCATTTTCCAACAAGATGTGTGCAGACGGGCGTTATCCATTTTCCAACAAGATAACGCCCTACCGCACACGGCTTGGGTTTTCCAGGACTTTCTACGTCATGCTTCGATGCTTCCATGGTCTGCCAGATCGCCTTATTTCTCGCCCATCGAGCACGTGTGGGACCAGATGGGATGCCAGCTTTCTCCATGTCCTAGTTTTCGTGATTTAGAGCGTCAGTTGCAAAAAGTGTGGGCCAATCTGTCCCAGGATAAGGTAGTCCCAGGGCGTCTCTTTGACTCCATGCCAGACCGTATCAGCGCATGTATCCGAGCCGAAGACAATCCGACGCTGTGCTAACGCTGACCTGAATGTGTACCATATGTTCACGGGGAATCATCCTGTTCCTGTGATATTGTAATCACTTCTGTCCTTGGTATGTACCATCTCACTACTAAAATATTTCAATCCGAAGCCTCCTTCTTGGTGCGCGGATTTTTAGGACAATGAGTGTACTATTTCCATCAGTGTTCCGTTAGATAAAGTAATGTCTTTTTGCTAATTAATTTTACTTTGTTTCATTTTATTTAAATCTTGGGGGAAATGTTCAAGCAGAGAAACTGTATCAAGATTTCCTATACCAAAGTTCTTAACTCTTCCCATAATTGTTTCCATATTTCCTGTGATGCGAATTTTTGTGCTCTGGTAACGTAAAGTGCTTGGGGTCACGCTCTACCAATTGCTGTGAAGAAATTTATTTTCCTGTTGCGTGAAAGAAAGTCGATTTCTTAATTTCTTATCCGATTTGCTTATTTCTGTAAGCTTTTTGTTGTAAACAGATTAATTTTGCATCTCCCAGTTTTGCGTACTTCGTCGACAAAGTGAGTTTTTCTAGAAATTTTGAAGTTTCATTTCAATATTTGAGCATTATTTTATGCAAAATACGTTCCTAAAGTCATTTTTTTGTGTTCAAGTCATACAGTGTGATTAAGATATCCGTTAAAGAAGGCAATTTTTCCGTTCTGCAAGTAACTTCTCTTAACAGCTTGACGTGCGAGATTGTTCTATTATTTTTCAATTTTTTAATGTACTTCTGGTTTGGTTACTTCACATAATTGTCGAAAATCAATGTTGATGTTCGTACAAGCGTGTGGTCTTTTTAGTTTTCATAAATAATTTCTCCAGCTGCTATTATTTTCACGTTTCTTACATTTACATTACCACATGCCCGTTCACAATTATTACCCGCGTATTTGCTCTTGCAATCGAGAATGCGCCTATATTGTATATGCTCCGGAAGAGTCTACTGAATTTAAAGAGTTTATTCTACTCATTTTTGCCTATGACCATCAGACAACAATGGTGCAATACATAACGCTCAACCGAAGCTTAGGTATAAATGCACGTAATAAACATATTTCCTAAATGAATTGCTAGCTTTTCCCTGTTATTGTCAGAAGTTTCATTTGGAAATGGAAATCCAGTGAACGGGGACACACATATTTTTTTTTCTTGGGAAGGGGGCCACTAAAAAATGGAAGTTTTTGAAATTCATCAGGACAAAGAAAAAGTAAATGAAAAATAGAAAAACATTAAAACATTTATTCTGATATACGTAAATTGGTGAATTTTTTATTGAATTAAAGCATTTTTTCTGCTGTAAATCTCATTTAAACAGACAAAAAAAAAAAACAAAAAAAAAAAACAAGAAAGATGACACCGAATTTTCGGGTGTAATAAGCACATCTTTTGAATCCGTTCTAACGCAAATTAAATTTATCAAAGCTATTCAAAGTCAATGGAACCGGCATGAAAAACAATAGTATCTGACGGAAGAAGAAGTTTTTCAATCGGGTTTTTAATCCCTCAGATATTGCTAGAACCGGAATCGTGATCTTATGCCCTCTGGCTGCAGACTTGTGCGTTAAGAAAAACATGAATTTATATGAGAAACATTTCGCACCGGAAACGCTCTCCAACATCGAAATAATTTTTTTTTCAAATCGGACTCTTAGAAACAGAAATATCGACAAAAATAAGATGTGACTTTACGTCCCCTAAAGGGAAAACCATGCATTATTTTAGTAAGAAAGTAATCGCAAAAGGTTTTCCCATATGAGCGCTATCGGTCCAAGAAATAAAAAATTTCGTCGAGCTTTCAAGACCAGATTTTGCTACAAATACATCAGAAGCGAGATGTAAGGTCATGTGATGCGTAACATCACAGCCTCTAATAGACAAATGTCAACCCCGCCTTCTCGTGGTGCATCCTGTTCCCACTGAAGGGGCTCTGACGACCGCCAGTAGCGGTATAACTATACCATCGGGATTAGAGGAAATGCTATCACACACTCACCAACCCGCTTGGCCAGTGTGGTGAGTTATGGCCAAATCTCTCCAAAATGACTCCACAACATAAATCTTGGCCCTCAGTCTCTGGCAGCTGGTATCTACCTCGCCAAGACAGCGGCCAGTGCGACATGAAGGCTCCCCGGAGGACCGGATTAGGCTGCCATCTGATGCTGACCTTGGCTACGTGAGGTAAGGAGAAAAGGAGATGATCTCATTGAACTGAAGAGTGGACATCTCTTATACTATCGTGGGACAGATACTTGCAGAACTAGTGGTGTTGGATTTAAAATAAACAAAAACTGAAGGATAAAGTTGTAGAAGTTGAAAGTTCCTCTGACAGAGCTGCACGACTCGTTATCCAACTCTCGAGAAGATACCAGGCTCAGATCATTCAAACTTATGCACCCACCACAAGTCATGCTGAAGAAGAAATTGAAGAATTTTATGAGGAAATTCGTGATCTAAAAAATAAAGGTAAGCAGCACTTGAAGATAATTATGGGAGATTTCAATGCAAAAATATGGTAACAGCAACAGAATGAAACTTCAGTAGGTAAATTCGGTCACGGCAACAGAAACTAGCGTGGAAATACTCTCGTTGAGTTTGCAGAGGCAGAAGGGTGATTCATCTTGTACTTCTTTTTCAAGAAAAAGCCACACAGGAAATGGACATGGAGACATCGAAATGGGACAAGTGAAATTAATTTTATTATGTGTAACAAAGAAATCGTCACAGAAGACTGCAGTGTGCTAAACAAGTTCAACACAGGTAGTGAACATAGATTGGTGAGATGTAAGATGCACCTCAACACTAAACTCGAACGTAGCAAGCTCATAAGACAAACAAAATGTATTGACATAACCAACCTTAAAAAACACCATAATACCTTCAAGTTGGAACTGAAGAACAGATTCTCTGCGTTAGAAGGCCTAACATCGGAAGAAGTGGATATTTCTAAAGTTAACAGAAAAGTAACCAAAGCTCTTATGGAAACAGCAACAAAATTAGTTGGGTCGAAGAACAAGCTGCGTGTGAACAAATTATCAGGAAAAACCAAAATGTTGATGCAAAAAAGAAAAGAGATGAGGACAACTAAAGAAGATGTGACTTCCAAAGTGGAATATATAGAGCTATGCAAGACAGTACGAAAAAGTATCACTGAGGACGTAAGGAAATTTAACTGTGAACTAGTGAGGAAAGCAAAGGGAAGAAAACAGATTATGGCACTGAGAAACGAAGATGGTTCTGTAACAAGAAATGGAGGCGAAATTTTGACAAGAGTGAAAGATTTCTACTCCAAATTATATGAAAGGGATGATGCATGTACTCCAGACATCATGAAAGGTACCAGTACCAGAGTTCTTCCAGTCCTCCCAGCAGAAGTTGCACATGCATTCAAGAACATGAGGCGGGGAAAAGCTCCAGGAGAAGATGGAATTACTGTAGACATCATACAAAAAGCTTAGTGGAGAAATCGAAACACTACTCGCCCAAATTTTCACTCGATGCCTTAATGAAGGGAAGATTCCTGAGGATTGGAACAACGCTACAATGATCCTGCTACATAAAAAAGGTGACCTTGAGGATCTAAGGACTACACACCTATCAGCCTCCTGTCAGTGATTTATAAAATCTTCACTGAAGTTTTTTCACACCGTTTGAAGGTAACACTGGACATGGCTCAACCGAGAGAACAAGCTGGATTCAGGAGAGGCTACAGCACAATAGGTCATATCCACGTATTGAGAGAACTAATTGAAAGAGAGAGGGAATATGGACTTCCATTGTGCATGGCTTTTATCGATTATGAAAAAGCCTTTGATTCGGTGAAACCATCAGCAGTTACAATGGCTCTGAAATCCTGCGGTATTTTAGATGCATACGTTAATATTATTAATAACATCTATGAAAATGCAAAAGCAAAAATTCGGCTGTTTGAAAATACAACACACATAAAAATTGGAAAGGGAGTGAGACAAGGTGACACGATATCTCCGAAGCTCTTTAATGCCACTTTGGGAAATGTCTTTCAATAACTGAACTTGGAAAGCAAAGGGATAAAGATTAATGGAGATTATCTAACCCACCTTCGTTTTGCTGATGACGTAGTCATTTTTGCAACTATCCCATCGGAGCTGCAGAGTATGATCCAGGAACTTGTTGACAAGAGTAAAGAAGTGGGATTAAAAATGAACTTTCAGAAGACAAAAGTGATGTTCAATGCTTTTACAAGAAATGAAGATTTATCGATTGATGGAGAAAAGCTGGAGATAACAGACACGTACGTTTATCTTGGACAGCAGATATCAAGTGAGAGTCACATTGATGAAGAAATTAATCGGCGTGCAAAACTTGCCTGGAGAGCTTTTGGAAGAAACAGCCTAATTTTCAACAGCAATATGCCATTATGTCTTAAAAGAAATGTGTTTAATCAATGCATCCTTCCAGTGCTTACGTATGGTTCAGAGACGTGGACCTTAACTAAATACAAAGGCTGCAGACAACTCAAAGCAGCATGGAGAGGTGCATGCTTGGTGTAACCAGGAGAGATAAGAAGAGGAACTCGTGGATCTCAAAAATGAAAAGAGTAGAAAACATCATGATCAGAGCTAAATCCCTGAAATGGCAATGGGCTGGACATACTGCCAGAAGGACAGACCATCGATGGACAGCCGAAATTTTAGATTGGATTCCAAGGGACAGGATAAGACCCAGAAGAAGACCACATGGGAGATGGGTGAATGAAATTCAAAAGTATGCGAGAGTGACATGGAGGAGACTGGCACAAGACAGACAGTTGTGGAGGAAACTTGGGGAGACCTTCGTCCAGCAGTGTATTGATAATGGTTGGCAATGATGTTGACATCAGAAGCAGAAATTAACACATATGCGCCCTGGTGGCCGAACCATTCTTTACCAAGCATTAAAAATTATGTAAAATATATTTTCCATCAGGTCTTGTATGCGATACAGGAAGAATTTTTCAAATCGGAGTTTTAGAAGCAGATATAACGCAGAAAACGCAATTTACCTTTCTGCCCCTAAGGGAAAAACTCTGTGACTTACTTGAAAATTTTGAATTTATAAGAAAAGCATTTCGCATCGGAATCACTATCCAACAAAGAAGGAATTTCTCAAATCTTACTCCTAGAAGCAGAGATATTGACAAAAATAAGATATGAATCTACAACCCCTGGCGTAGAAGCCATACATTATTTAGAAGAAAATGTTCCAAAAAAGGTTTGTCGACATGAGTAGTATCGGTGTACAAACGACGTTTTTTTCAATCGAGAATTCAGCAGCTCATATTTTGCTGCAAATACATCAGAAGCACAAATTAAGACTTACGCCACCTGGTGGCCAAACCATTTCTTACAAAAATTAGAAATTACTTGCAAAGGGTTTCCCATCAGGAGCTGTATCCGGTGCAGAAAGAATTTTTCAAATCGGATTTAGAAGCAGAGATATAGGGGGAAACACAATTTATCATTTCGCCCCCTAACGGAAAGTCTACGAATTACTTGAAAATTTTGAAATTTTATGAAAAACATGTCACACTGGAAACACTATCCAACAAAGAGGGAATTTTTCAAATCGGACTCCTAGAAGTAGAGATATTGGCAAAAATAAGATATATTTCTACGCCCCTGGCGTAGAAACCATGCACTTTTTTAAGAAGAAAATGTTTCTAAAGGGCTTGTCGACATGAGTAGCATCGGTCTACAAACGACGTTTTTTTTAGTCGAGAATTTAGAAGCTCATATTTTGCTGCAAATACATCAGGAGCGGAAATTAAGATTTACTCCACCAGGTGGCCAAACCATTTTTTTACAAAAATTAGAAATTATGTGCAAACGAAATCCCATCAGGTGCTGTATCCGGTACAGAAAGAATTTTCAAATCGAAGATTTAGAAGCAGAGATATAAGGGAAAAAGCAATTTACCCTTACGCCCCTTAGCGGGAAGTCTATGAATTGCTTGAAAATTTTGAAATTATATGAAAAGCATGTAACACTGGAAACACTATCCAACAAAGAAGGAATTTTTCAAATCGGACTCTTAGAAGTAGATATATTGACAAAAAAAAAAAGATATACATCTACACCCCCTGGCGGAGAAACTGGAATATTTTAGGAAGAAAATATTCCGTAAAGGTTTATCTATGTGAATGGCATCAGTCCACGAAAGAATTGTTTCAATCGATATTTTAGAAGCTCAGATTTTATGGCAAATACGTCAAAAGCAAAAATTAACACTTACACCCCCTGGTGGCTAAAGTATTCTTTACCAAAAATTTGAAATTATATGCAAATGAGTTTCCATTAGGAGATGCATCCGCTGAAGAAAAAATGTGTCAAATCGGAGTTTTAGAAGAAGAGTTATCGGGAAAAATGTAATATGCTTTTACGACTTCTAGCGAAAATCTATGCGCAATTTGAAAAAGTAAGTTTATCTAAAATACTCTTCGACATAAATGGATTCGAAAGATAAAAGAAAGTTTTTCAATCGGATGTTTAGAAGCAAATATGTCGATAAAACGTACTTTTGAATTCGACATCATCTGCATCTACGCCCTAGGGGCGAAATTGTACATCGTAAAAAAAAAACGAAATAAAAGATCATCATTCACATATTTCAAGCTTCCCAATGGAAAGGAATTTTTCAAGTTGCAGTGATATCGTGTTGCAGAGATATCGTGGGTACAGACGGACGGGCGGACGGACAAACCGGTAACATAAGCACGATCTTTTTTTACAAAAGACGTGCTAACAAAGAAGGAATTTTTTCAAATCGGACTCCTAGAAGTAGAGATATTGACAAAAATAAGAAATACATCTACGCCCCCTGGTGGAGAAACTGGAATATTTTAGGAAGAAAATATGCCGAAAAGGTTAATGGACGTCAGTGGCATCAGTCCACGAAATAATTTTTTCAATCGATATTTTAGAAGCTCAGATTTTATGGCAAATACTGTACATCAGAAGCAATAATTAACGGTTACGCCCCCTGGTGGCCAAAGTATTATTTACCAAAAATTTGAAATTATATGCAAAAGAGTTTCCATTAAGAGGTGTATCCGCTGAAGAAAAAATTTCCAAATCGGGGTTTTAAAAGAAGAGTTATCGGGAAAAATGTAATTTACTTTTACGCCCCCTAGCGGAAAATCCAATCGCAATTTGAAAAAGTAATTATATCTAAAATACTATTCGACATAATTGGAATCGAATGATAAAAGAAAGTTTTTCAAACGGATGTTTAGAAGCAAATATGTGGATAAAACGTGTTTTGGAATTCGACATCATCTGCATTTACGCCCTGTAGCGGCGAAATTGTACATCGTAAAAATAAGCGAAATAAAGGATCGTCATTCGCATATTTCAACCTTCCCAATGAAAAATAATTTTTCAAATCGGACTAATAGTTGCAGAAATATCGTGGGGACGGACGGACGGACAAACCGATAACATAAGCACGATCTTTTTTACGCTTTCCAACCAAACTTTGAAGAAGCGTATATGCTACGACTTTGTCGGTCCGTCCGTCTGTCCGCACGATAACTGGCGTAAAAATGGGTCGATTTCAATGAAAGTTTAGTATGTGGTACGGAACCACCCGGGGACAAACCCTGTTGAAAATGGAACAAATGGGGTCAAAGGTCACGACGTAGGAGCGGGATCATTCCATTACCCTTATGCGTCATAACTTGCGTAAATATGGTTCGATTTCAATTTTTTTTTTGTTTGATTGGAGGGTTGTTTTTTTTTATTGAAGGTTTAACCGACCACCGTGAGCAACTCAATGGGCTATAAGCAGTCGCCCGTCCCTAATTTAGGGTCACTGGTTCCAGGGAAGGGAGAGAGCCAGTGCCGTAAGACAAACACAACATCCATGCCAGACCGGGATTCGAACCCGGACCCCTTACGGACGAATGATCAGAGGCCAGCGCCTTAGACCACTGCGCCACCGGGGCGGCGGGGACGAATCCTATTGAAAATGGACGAAATGTGGTCAAGGGTCAGGACATAGGATTGCGAACCATTCCATTTTCCTTATCCCATATTATTAAGGTGGACGTCAAGTAATTTTGCTTCCTATACTTCCAATGGAAAAACTTTTGTACACATTTCCTTCACAATTAATGTGTTCCCAACCATTAAAATTTTAACATCGATTAAAATAACTTCATATTATAACTTGGAAAACTTAATATTTTCTAAAACATAACCATAATTATATTAAAAATCAAAAACTTTTCCTTTGGTGGTGTTGAAAAAAGAGAAAAGATAGCGCGACCTGTACTTTGATGACGTCAGTGGACAAAAAATGTTCGATTGCATAATTACGGTTATAGTTTAGAAAATATTAAGTATTCCAAGTTATGAAATTAAGCTATTTTAATCGATGTTCAAATTTTCATCCTTGTGAATGCATTAATTATCCAGAAAAAAGATGGCGCGACCTATATTTTCATGCGTCAGTAGACAAACAAATGTTGAATTGCATAATTATGGTTATGTTTTAGAAAATATTAGGTATTGCAATTTATAAAATTAAGATATTTTAATCGATGTTCAAATTTTCATCCTTGGAAACGCATTAATTGTGAAGAAATGTGTACAAAAGTTTTTCCATTGGAAGTATAGGAAGCAAAGTTACTTGACGTCCACCTTATAGTAGCAATTCTTGTATGTATGTATGTATGTATGTACATTTTATTTTGAAAACGGCTCTAAGAATTTTGATGAAAGTCGTTAACCTACCGTTTTCTTGAACTAGAAATCGATTTAGCTTGATCTCGACATTAGAAGATTTCGTTTAGTGGGTTAAATAACCACCCCGAATTATAACGTTTTTAGTGATGGCGTTGTTCCATTAATGTTACCAATGCTAAGAAATCTTATGACGTCACAACTCGCATTTGAGAACGTTGGCGCGCGGTCACGCCATCTGTCTCTTTACGTCACGCGTTGTGTGTGGATCCTATTAAAGATTTATGACGTCACATTCTTACGGCCGGCAGATGGTCGTGATTCCCATCTGCGTCATTACGTCACGCGTCGTGTGCGTATGTCCTTCAGCACGATAACTGGCGTAACAACCGTTCGATTTCGCTGAAATTTTAGTATGTGGTAGGGGATCACCTGGGAAGGAACCCTATTTAAGGTGAACGAAATGGGGTCAAAGGTCAGTACATAGGAGAGGGATCCATTCCACTGCTGTTATGCGCCATAACAAATGTAAAAAATGTTCGATTTCGATGAAAGTTTAGTATGTGATAGGGGACCACCTGGCGACAAATCTTATTGAAAATGGGCGAAATGGGGTCAAAGGTTAGGACACAGGAGCGGGATCTATTCCATAGCCCTTATGCATCATAACTTACGTAAAAATGCTTTGATTGCGACAAAACTTTATCATGTTATTTCGGAAGTATACCAAGCCGGTTCTGTTGAATATCATCGAAATGGAATCAAAGGTCAGGGCACAGGCCCGAGATTTATTCCACAGACATTATTCTCATAACTTGAGCGATAACTTGAGTTATGATTTCTGTAATGTTGGAAAGCGTATTATAATCAATGCATTGCTTGATTTTACTAACTTGTTTTACAAAAGATGTGCTAAAAACATAAAAAAGCAACCACTTTCGGGAAGGAGAGGGCGGATGGTAGCTCCCTTGTCTCCCTCTAAGTATCAGTGTACAATGAAACTAATGAACATTCCTTTGAATCATTCTAAGGTATTTCAGTTTCACTTGAAATGTTAAACTTTTATTTCTTAATTTTTTAAATGTAGATTCCTTCGAGCTAATCAAAAGTTGCCACATTGTACGTTTTTATTCTTACATGATTGAAACAATCATTATAGAGTAATGTAGTATCAGATAAAATGATCCCTGAAGAGTTGACTAAACTCATCATTTAAAACATATGGCTTGAAGTGACGCTGAATGAAGAAAACTCATGCACCCTGATTCGGTCAATAAGATGTATTCCTATCATTGGAATCCAGCATTTTTTCTCTAAAGCCTTATCCAGTATCTAGAAGCTTTCACAGTATCGTCAAAATAACTGGAGGCAATTTTGGAAGCATGCACAGCGGACGGCCAATTAACGAGACTTCAAGCTGCTGAAATGTCAGCCATCCCCAACAGACTAATGACTGTGAAGCCCACGTGCCACACAAACAACTTCCACGGAATACGCACTCACTCTAGCAAACTTTAAACGTCAATAAAGCTATCAGCAAAGTAGAAAAATTCCGAAAAGGTGGTTCAAGCTATCTGTGGCACAGAAATAATTCTAGCGCCCTCACAACACTTCAAAACATTATGCATGCTAGGCGACATCTCACAAATCTTTCCGCATTACGGTAGAAACTTGATATTTCAATTATTTATGACTCGCGTTTCGAGTATGCCTTTAAAAAAAATGCCGCAGAATTCTGTGCTTCATGAGTTTATCTCCGTCAAAAGCCTTAAACCTGCCAGACTTAATTCACCAGTTGTTTTTTTTAATATTGTTAAGCTCTGTAAATTAATAATTTTAGGAAAAGGTGGTAAAAGCTATCTCTGGCACAGAAATGATATTTTTAAGCTTTGAATGTTTGAAAAAAATGAATGTTTTGTGGCATTGTAGAAAATTTCGAAAGCGAAAGGCAGAAAACTTATGTAGTATAATCGTTGTCTTTACAAAAATCGTATGGAAGATTTTTTTGAAGAATATGTACTCCAAATAATCGTTGTTGAGACCGATGTAAAGTTGATTTTTTTATTTGCCACATTTCAGCCATTTTACTTGCATAGAAAAAAGCTTTAGATAAGTAGAAAATGCAAGAGCAATGTTGAACGAAACGAGGGCTATCGGCCGTAGAAACTGTTTCTTCAGCAGAAATTTTAGAAAACAAACGTTCGCTAAGAGCTTTTTACAATTTTCAGAGGAATAACTGCGCATCACTAAATGTAGAAAAGGTACGCAAAATTTTGTCATACTCAGAAGGAATTTTTTAATCGGCGTTTTAGAAACGTTGGTAACAGGAAATTAAAGGCTGCTTTCGCGCCACCTAGTGGCACAATGTTTCATTACAAAAAATTTGGAATGCACGAAAAGTTCCTAATAGTGTAAACTATAGAACGCAAATGAGAGGATTGCATATCAAACTTTAACAAGCATAGATAATCAGGGGAATTCAATATACATTTACCCTCCCCCTCTCCCGAAAAAACACTCTGCATTATCTAAGGTAGAAAATATTGGTCATGATTCAAGGTTTCGGAGGATTAATTGAGGCGCGCATTTCCGCCTCACAGTAGGAACGTACTTTGGAGGAAAGAGACAAATTTCAAGTTTCGCAATGAAAACATTTTTCAGATTGGACAAACACGAGTAGACATATGGTTCACGGAGATGGACGGACGGACGGACGTTTTGAAACAAATGTCGCCGTCCCGGTGGCGCAGTGGTCTAAGCAATGGCTTCTGATCATTCGCCCAACTGAGGGGTATGGGTTCGAATCCTGGCATGGTTGCTTGTGTTTGTCTTTCGGAGGTTTATTCGCTGAGTTCCTTGTTCACCTATGTACAAGATTTGGAGAACAACTTAAAATCTTGCTCCGCTCAACCAACGTTATACCTGAGATATGTTGATGATGTCTTCCTTGTTTGGCCTCATTCTGAAACCGAATTATTTAATATGGCTTCGAATCTATCCTCCATCATACCTGGTATTATGTTTACTCATGAAAGAAAACTGTCAATTTTCGGATATTATCTGACTTACCATCCTTGTCACATTTACGCCAAAAATCGGATTGTCATCTTCAAAATTTGTATTATATTTACTGTTGAGATCGATGAGTCTAAGTCACTTCCTTATCTTCATTTTCTGGTTTCCCACACCTCGGACCACTCACATTTCGACTTTTCAGTTTACAGAAAACCAACCTCAACTCCGATTATTATTCCTTTCAATTGCTGTACTCCAACCCCTACAAATTTTCACCACTCAGATTTCTTGTACACGAGGCATTTTCACACTCTTCAACTTCTGATAGTCGAAATTTGGAAGTGAGAAAAATAACGGAGATTGCTGATGCGCATGATTACCCCGCGAGTTGTGTTCAAAGACTTGTTCAACAGCATGAACGAAAAACTCTTACAACCCTGACTAGAAATGCACCCACGATTAAATATGTGGGGAGCATGGGTTACCAGAAAACTGTGGTCACTTTATTAAAAAAAACACCTGTAAAAATACCCTATTGGATTCGGTGTAAAACCCCAAAACCTTTTTTCAGTAATTAGACGTGACAAAGACATAGTTCCACCTATTTCCCGCTTTGGAGTGTATAATATCCCTCTAATGGACAAAAATAGACAATCGGCAGATCTTTCTTATGTGGGCTCCACATTTCGAAGCCTGGGTATGTGCAACTAGTACTGCAGGTATGTTTTTTTTTATTCTTGCTTTAGACTCTCACTGTCTGTCTTCTTTAAGCACATAATCTAATGATTCTTGTACTTCTCTCTTTTCTTGAACAAGAATTTTTTTCTTGTTTCCATGTTTTCTATAGTTTGCTTTCTGCTCTTCAAATCCTTCATTTAGTAATTCTTGTATCAATCTCTCAGCACTTTCTTTCTCTGCTTTCAGTTGCTGTTCCTTTAATCTCTGCTCCTCTTCCAAATGGTTGCTATACACGGAAGAGCAATTAAATTAGAGATACCTATCTAGTAACGTGTAGCCTACCTTTCGCCCTGATGACGGCGGCGATTCGTCTCGGCATGTACTCGACGAGACACCGGAAGCGTTGGGAAGCCATACGGATCCACGACCCCTGAACAAGCTCCCACAGTTCACGAAGATTTGATGGAGGGGGTCAGAGCCTCGAACATCTCTCTCGATGGCATCCCAGATGTGCTCGATGGAATTGAGGTCAGGTGACCTAGCTGGCCAAGGAAGCGAGGTCACGTCGGTGGAGTGTTCGTCCAACCATTCGGAGGCAATTCGGGAGCGATGGCACGGTGCATTGTCTTGTTGCAGGATGAGGTCCCCCAGTGGAATGTTGAAGACGCACATACGGGAGCAAATGGTTGTCCAGGATATCCCGGTAACGTTGACCTGTAAGGGACGATGTCACACGTACCAGGGGTCCCATTTCAGTCCACGTAAACAGTCCCCAGACGAGAATGCCACCCTCACCAGCTTGAAGACTACCCTGCTGGCAAGAAGGATCCATCGCTTCATGTGGTTTGCGCTGTACTCGTATCCTGCCATCCGCATGTACCAACGTGAATCTCGACACATCAGTTCAGGCAACATGTTTCCACATGTCTAGGGTCCAGTGGCGATGTTCCAGCGCCCATGCTAATCTTGGCCCCCTGTGATGTGCGGTCAGCAGCGGTACCCTCATGGGACGACGGCTTCTGTACCCCATAGCGAGGAGATGGTTCTAGATGGTGTGGCTGCTTACACGTTTTTGTACACCTGCGTCAAATTGCCGAGTGATTTCTTGCACTGTAGCCCGTCTATCCGCTGTTACAATGCGAGCTAGCCGACGATGACTCCGCTCATCCACACGCTGTTGTCTACGACAGTTGGCCCTTGCAGGGATGGTTTTACCGGATTCGATGTACTCACGGTGCACCCGTGACACAGTGGCTGGTGAAAATCCCAGTGTCTGCACGACTTTCAAGATGGAGTGACCTATTCGTCGTGGCCTGACAATTTGCCCACGATCCAATGCGCTTAGATCCTTCGTCTTACCCATCTTGCGTCCGACTCTTACTGATTCCCGTCGCATCACTCCTTATATTGTCGGATCGCCGCATACGTCATGTCGTTTCCGTTTACAGGGCCACCCACAGTGCCACCTTTGCATAACGCCATCTGTCTCTAATTCAATTGCTCTTCAGTGTATGATCCATGTGCATTAAGTGCTAATTTTATTAGTTCTTTGGTTATTTGCACCTTTACAACTTGGTTGCTATACATTTTAAATGCATTTCGAATTGTTAGTCTCTCATTCAACATCTTCTCAGACATAGATGCCTTGTCATCTGAAATTTTTCTGTGACTCACTTATAAAAGTGGAAAGAGCGATGACTTCTATTTGATGAAACAACTCTTCATGATACAGAAGAACCTTTCTCTACATCGACGTTGCCACGTGATAAAGCAAAGCATGCTTTCACAACTTTAGTCAAAGATGGATATTTCCAGTCTCCAAATGTCTTTTGATACAATATGTCTCTCCAAAAAAGATCAATCCCGATTTCGTTATTTGGAATAAATTCTTATACATACAAGTACATCTATACCTTGACATACGTGACTAGAGGAACGACCTACTCAAATGACAAAAAGTACCGTCTTGTTATTTTTAACAGATACGCAGAAATGTCTCACCAGGTGTTTTATCGATTACCACTTAATTTTTTCGTTATGAACAATTCCAAATTTATATTAAACAGTTTGTAGATAATGTAAAGTGAGTTTAAATGTCTGTTGGCAAAAAACATGAATTTTCCGTGTCATTCGGAAAATAAAGCTGTAAAAACAATCACACAAATTTATTTCAATGAACATATCATTCATGAAATTCTAGGTACACAATTTTCGACTTGAAATTGGTACATTTAACTGCAAATAGCCTTCAGCAAGCACAGAATACAACAGTCTTTAATATGGCGAAGGCAAGATACGTGCTCGCTCCTGGCACTGCCATATTCCAAACAGAAAAACGGGACACTTTTTTTGGCGGAATATCTTGATTTGAGTAGATTGTTCCTTTAATCACATATGGGTCTAGTCTATATTTGCCATTGACTTTCCTCTATTATACACTGCTGGACAATTGCTAAGGACGGATCATAAACGGCTATATAGCGCATAAAAAAGTAAGTGTGATTGGATGCCAAGTGAAATAAAATAATGTCAGAATACCAGGACATTACAAGAAAGACAATTTATTGTGCTCTGAAATCCAGAAGGCTTTGGAACCTGTTCAAGGGACAAACAGGCCATTTTGTGCAGAATAAGTAAACGTGAAAAAATGCAATTACCGTCCGCAGGCGTTCCGGCGTAAGATGTCAATACGGGATATGGCCACCATGGAGGGCGATGCAAGATTCCACACGTCGTGTCATGCTTTGCACAACATTATCAAGCAGATGTTGGGGTAATTTATCCCATTCCTCTGTCAGTGCACGGATGAGGGTGTCCTTGTTTATTGGAGGGCATTGGCGACCAGCAAGACTCCTCCTCAAAGCATCCAACACATTTTCAATGGGATTCAGATCTGGAGAACGTGCTGGCCATACGAGGCGTTGAATATCCTCGCTCTTAAGACACTCCTGGACAGCCACTGTTCGATGACATGTTGCGTTGTCGTCCATGAAAATGAATCTATCACCGACAGCACGACGAAACATGCGAACATGAGGTAGCAGAACATCATTAATGTATCATTGGCTAGTCATAGTCCCAGTTGGAAGCACATAGATGGACGTACGGCCATTGATCATGATGCCAGCCCATACCATGACACTACATGTTGGATATCGGTCCCTTTCCTGTATGTTTGCTGGACAATATGCAGTACCACTATCACGCCAGAGTAGTTGTCGTCGACAATCAGACGATAGACTGCATCTACTCTCATCTGAAAAGAGGACAGCTGACCAGTCGTTGTCAGTCCAATTGCGATGTTGATGGCACCATTGCAAACAAGCGGTACGGTGACGTCTGGACAATGGGATGAACACAACAGGACGGCGGGCGGATACTCCTCCTTCATGCAAACGTCTGGCGACAGTTTTTCGGGAGATCCGCTTGCCAGTAGCAGCCATAAACTGATTTGCTACCTCACTAGCTGTGCTGCGTCGGTGTCTTTTTGTTGATAGCACTATGTACCGATCTTCTGCAGGTGTCGTACTGAGAACACGACCTCCCCCGTGACGTTTGCTACACTCTCCATTTGTATGAAATGATTTCCAAAGCCTTGAAACAACACTGTGGCTGACGTCGAACTCCCTGGCAACATCTATTATTTTTCGCCCTTCTTCAGTCTTGCCAATAATACGGCCATGCGTAAATTCATCTAGCTGATGTCGAGAAGACATACTGAAAATTGCAAGTTCGTCAATTGATTCTTTCCCTTTCAACTTTGCGTTTGAACAACAACGGTCAATACGCGTCAAATCCTTTATATCTCTTATCAGCGCTATGACGTCACGAACAAGTTCGGCAATCCAAAATTTGCAAAAGCACAACACGTCTTACTGTATCCCACACTTATGCTAATTTCCACATTTTCCTGCCTTTCAGTTTATGGTTGCTATCGTTGCTATTGTCATCCGTCCTTAGCAATTGTCCGGCAGTGTATTTGCAATAAAGCAAAAAGCAATAAACTGAACAAGACATCGATAACGATTCACATGGTTCAAACGGGTTTTCAATCACAAAATTCCAGGACTTTTCCAGGACATACGACCCAAATGCTCTTACTTAAAATATAGTGAAAACATACGTTTGTTCAATTTGTAACCTACAACAAACAATTTCCTACACGCTTGGGCAAACTTAATGCAGAATGTTAAAAATTATGTCTGCTGCAGCTAATCAGAAACTTAGAAACACAGATAAATACTGAAATACCAAAATTGTCACTAAAAATGTGACTAGATTTAATATCTACTAAACTTTTATATACAATATACTACCCTGATTTTGAGAAAACTTTATTTTTCTACATTGGCTTCAGTTCAATTATTGAAGCAAATTACAGAATAAAAAAAGCCCCATAAAACTAAAAAAATATAGGTAGTGGCATTTCTTTTGAAATGCTTTCATATATCACACAGTCAATACATAAATTGTTATTTGTATTTAATTATTTTGAAAAAATGCTTATATTGGAAATTTAAAAGTAAGGAAAGGTGAAATATCTAGAACTTTTTCAAAGGACCAAAGGGATTGTTTTTCTTAAACACATAATCATGGGAACAAGTATTTGTGTTACATTTCATTTATGGAAAGAATTTGCAACATAATACCGATGTTGTAGCTATATCTTAAATTTTTACTCGCCAGCAAGCAAAGTATGCACAAAAATTTCCAACGTGAAATGAAAGAGAATAACGGGAAAACCTTATGTCCAAGGGCCGTGTGCAATTATATTCATTAATGATCATGACAATTTAACTAGGCATGATTAAAAAACTAATTTTAGAAGCTCAGAAAATACTAAGAAACAACTAGATTTAAGTTTCTGATATTAGAAAGCAATATGATTTTATGGCAAATTTTTATATAAAGTATTCATTACAAAATTTCAGTAAAGGTAAAATACCAAATCCCCCTCCCCCCAAAAAAAACAGCTATTTACTTCCACCAGTGGCTAAAAGATATGTTACGAAAATTAACAAATGGCGCAAAAAACCTCTCTCATAGCAGAAGTAAGGTAGGTATTAGAGACAAAGAGATTTCTTTTTTTTTTTTTATTGGAGGTTTAACGACCACCGTGAGCAACTCAGTGGGCTATAAGCAGTCGCCCGTCCCTAATTTAGGGTCACTGGTTCCAGGGAAGGGAGAGAGCCAGTGCCGTAAGACAAACACAACATCCATGCCCGACCGGGATTCGAACCCGGCACAAAGAGATTTTCAAATCGATTAGTTAAAAGGAGAGATATAGAAGGATACATGATATAACTACGCGTTTCGACAGAATAATTTTGCATAATGGAAACAGGAGAAAAGCATTCTTCCTAGCAAAAGCTATGCTAAGAAAAAATAACTTTTCAAATACGTCTCCCGGAAGCAGAGACAGCAAGAAAAACCTTTTGACTTTTACAACCCCTAGGGGGAAAGTTGTACATTATTTGAAGAGGATATTTTTATTGTAGCAAAAACCTTATTCACTCTCCATCTTTACTGTAGCGAATGGTATACAGTAAAAAAAAAATTCTCAATAGGGTTTTTACGGGCAGAGATAGCCTACAAACAGAAGTACACAAACACCACCTAGCGGCAGATATGTGAACCACAAACCTCATCAAACACAAACCTAAAGTGTTCCGTAAGGTAAATGGTATCTGGTCTTAAAATATTTTTTTTTAATCGAACATATAGAAGTACAGATATTAAGAAAAATAGATTAAATATTTGCGACCCCTAGCGGCGAAATTGTGCATTATTTTCTGAGGAAAATACAAATAAGGAGTTTTCATAGTTAGGTATCTGATCGAAAGAGAATATTTTTCAGTCGGGTTTTTAGTTCGCAGATATTGCTGTAAAAGGAAATGTGAGCTTATGCCCTCTCTAGTGGCACATTTGTGCGTTAAGAAATATTTGAAATTTTATGAGAAACATTTTGCACCGAAAATTTACTCCAACAAAGAAAGAATTTTTCAAATCGGATTCCTAAAAACAGAGATATGGACAAAAATAGGATATACGTGTACGCCCCCTGGTGGAAAAATTGTGCACTATTTTAAGCAAGAAGTATTCTCAAAAAGTTTTCCGAGTTGAGCGGTGTCAGTTCGCGGAAGAATTTTTTCAATCGAGTTTCCAGCTCAGATTTTGTTGCAAATACATCAGAAGCCAAAATAAACAACTACGCCCCCTGGTGGCCAAACCATTCTTTACCAGAAATGAAAATTTGTATGCAAAACATTTCAACCTCAAGAGCTGTATGCGACTCAGGAAGAATTTTTCAAATCGGACTTTTAGAAGCGGAGATATTGGGAAAATCGCAATTTACCTTTACGCCCCCTAGCGGAAAACTTATGCATTATTTGAAAAATTGACTGTAACTAAAATATTCTTCGCTATAAATGCCATCAAAAGGAAAAACATTTTTTTCAATTGGATATTTAGAAGCAAATATATAAAATGAAATGCATTTTAAATTCGATATGATCTCCATTTGCGCCCTCTAGCGGTGAAGTTGTGCATAAAAACAACAACAACATACCGAACGGATCATCATTCTCACATTTTAAGCTTCCCAATACAAAATAATTTTACATATCGAACTAATAATTGCGGACATATGATCTCCCCAGCGGAACAGACAAAGTGATAACATAAGCATGACGCAAAAGATGGTAATAACTCAGCTTCAGTCCTCCTAAACAAGAAAACCGTTAGCCCCCCCCCCCCACACACACACACATTTTTCAGGGGGTGGGGAGGGAAATTTGTCAGATATAAGTTATGTCAGTAAAAAATCCTCAACTACAAAACATCGTGCAGGGAGAAAAAGGCAGGAATGGATAAAATTCCAGAACATGTAACAGAATTTTAGGACATTTCCAGGACGAAATGGAATTCCAGGTTGTGTATGAACCATGGATTCGACATATACATATCTATATCAAAGTTGTAATTCACGTGTATCAATATTAAAACTGATGTGATACAAGCACATCGATATACGCAACACAAATTACGTTTTTTAAAAAATAGTAGCCTTACAATTAAAATAGTTCAAGGTTTTTCTGAAAATAGTTGCTTTTTGGATGTTTATTGTAAGTAATAGTATCCATAGTCGCCTATTATCAAAAATAGTAGCAATAGTCGCCACCGGCAGCCCTGCGTGCTATCCTCGCTATGGCAATGGGATTGTTATCAGCTCAATGCAAAGGATTCAGACAAGTACGAAGCATGCAGTATAGCAACCACCATTTTTTTTTTTTTTTTTGTGTAAAGGTTTTACAACCACAATGAGCGACTCTCTGGGCTATAAGCAGTCGCCAATCGCTAATTTAGGGCCACTGGTTTCAGGGAATGGAGGGAACCAGTGCCATAAGACAAACACAACACCCTTGCCTCACAGATTTTCGAACCCGGACCCTCCTAAGACGAAAGGTCATAAGCCAGTGCTTAGATCACTGAGCTACAGGGGCGGCAAACAATTGTTAGAATGATGTACTACGTCTTCAATAGCACGTGTCAGCGAAAGAATTCCGAGTAGAAAAAACAGAAACGGACATTCAAAAATCATACACCAAGAGCGATAACTCAGCTGTGAGTATGAGCGATAACTCAACAACATATGACTTTGTTTACAAAAAGCAATACATCGATGAACTTCAACGGTAGCAAGGATGATCCACATTCTAAACGAAGACACAAAACAGCTTTCGTTCAGAAAAAATGCCGCCGCAGCGGCGGCACAGTGATATTAGGGATGGCTTCTGATCATTCGTCCGAAAGGAGTCCGGGTTCGAATCCCGGTAAGGCATGGATGTTGAGTTTGTCTTACGGCACTGGCTCTCTCCCTTCCCTGGAAGCAGTGCTCCTAAATTAAGGACGGACAAATGCTTATAAGCCCACTGAGTTGCTCACGGTGGTCGTTAAACCTCCAATTAAAACAAAAAGAAAAAACATTTATTCGATAATGGCGGACACAATCCAAAATCAACGACCGTTGTTCTCCATTGCACACACATTACTGAATGTATCTTTTTCATTTTATAATTTTTTTTTTTTGATTGGAGGTTTAACGACCACCGTGAGCAACTCAATGGGCTATAAGCAGTCGCCCGTCCCTAATTTAGGGTCACTGGTTCAAGGGAAGGGAGAGAGCCAGTGCCTTAAGACAAACACAACATCCATGCCTCACCGGGATTCGAACCCAGACCCCTTACGGACGAATGATCAGAGGCCAGCGCCTTAGAACACTGCGCCACCGGGGCGGCGATTTTTTTTTTTTTTTCATTGGGCGTTTAACAACCACCATGAGCAACTCGATGAGCTATAAGCAGTCACTTGGTCCTAATTTAAGACCGCTAGTTTCAGGGAAGGGAGATTGGCAGTGCCGTAAGACAAACACAACATCCATGCCTCATCGGGATTGAACACACTCATCTCGGATGAATGAAATGTGTCATCGTCAGCGAGGAAGAAGCCTGACGTCGTCATCTCATGCACACGCGCTAGTGCATCGTTCCATATCCTCGAGTGTGGTGGAATGTGACCCGTTACTTGACCGCTGCCGCGGTTCACATCGGGAACGGTGTGTTTCCAACAACAATATGGGAAAGACTCATAATCAAAGCTACTTTGAAAGAAGCATTATAATGGGCGCTATTCAGTGAGGTGCAAGCATCTCAGAAACGGCAAACCTTCTTCCCTAATTGAATCGAAAAGATACAATGTGTGTTGTACAAACAGCACAAGTAGCCAGCGGTCCACCAGTGGATAGAAACAAATTGTCGATGATGGAGGGCAACTGCAGCTAGAAAAGATTGTACGAGATAACAGACGAGATCCATTGCGTAAAGTAAGCAATACACAGCAGTATCGAGAGGAGAATTTCTAGAGATGTAAGCAATACAACAGCCGTTTCGAGAGGAAAATTTCAGCACGCACAGCCTACCGAACATTAGCAGGAATGAGCATAACAGCAGATGTCTCTGTGATGATGTGGAATTATGGGAACGAAAAAAAAAGGAGAAAAATGCAAGTAGTGTAAGATATCATTTGAAATGCTAAATTCCAAAAAATGGAAAATGCTCCGAAAGTGGATAGTGAGACGCCATTTTTAAGTTAGAAGAAGGGAAGAAGAAACAGACGGCCTTTTGGTGACAAGTTCACAAAAACAGAGAGAGGCATCCAGTTTCTTAGAACATAGAATGTGTGGAATTCACAGAGCCCCTTGCAACAATAAGGGTATGGCATCTGACGTAATGATGTGGGAGGAATATAGGAATGTGTAACTTTCTTTTTGAGTTTCTTTTTCTCCGTAAATTTAAGTATGTTTTCTTAGACATTTTTTTTTAGGTTAAACGACCACCGTGACTCAATGGGCTATAAGCAGTCGCCCGCCCCTAATTTAGGGTCACTGGTTCCAGGGAAGGGAGAGAGCCAGTGCCGTAAGACAAACACAACATTCATGCCTCACCGGGATTCGAACCCGGACCCCGTTCGGACGAATGATCAGAGGCCATCGCTTAGACCACTGTGCCACCGGGGCGGCCTTAGACATTTTTAAACCTTAACGTTATGTCTTTTCCCTCAAACCAGAATGATGTTGGCAACACTGATGTCGGAACAAGTGACGTACGTGTGGCTGGATAAGAACGATAGATAAAAGGCAATACAGCGGTTGTTTAAGGAGATTGATGTTAGTGATGATAGACGTGTTGTTACTGTGTCAGGATGATAAATAACTGATATTGTATCGAGTAAGCCAGTAAATCATGTGTGAGTGTGGAGTCATCCCATGTAAGCACAATAAAAGTATTGTAAATACTACTTGACATCTTTCTTGTAATGCGTATGGGTACCTTCTAATGCCGCCCCGGTGGCGCAGTGGTCTAAGCGATGGCCTCTGATCATTCGTCCGAACGGGGTCCGGGTTCGAATCCCGGTGAGGCATGGATGTTGTGTATGTCTTACGGCACTGGCTCTCTCCCTTCCCTGGAACCAGTGACCCTAAATTAGGGACGGGCGACTGCTTATAGCCCGTTGAGTTGCTCACGGTGGTCGTTAAACCTCCAACCAAAAAAAAAAAAAAAAAAAGTACCTTCTAATATTGCATTAACTTAGCACACATAACGTAATTACTGACGTAAGGACTTAGTTACAACGGAAAGAAAATTTCGTTATAAAGCGCAGAGTGAGAGAGAGAGGGGGAGGGGTTAGACCGAGGGGTGTAGAATGCAAGCTTCTCATTGGCTGTGCAAAGTCCAGGTGAAAAGCAAGTTGAGAGGACGTGAGAAAATGGGTTTTTGGTGGATCACTCCTTGTCTATCGGATAGTCAGAGCAGAGGTCAGAGCTTCATGATAGAATGGGAACACTGGACCTATAACTAGTTCTCAGCTGCGACTGAGGAGCGTATATGAGCTGATAACTAGCTGGTTAGTTTTCCACACAATTATAATTTGTAGTTAGAATGCGGTCTTGACTTGTGAGGGTATTCACCACACAAAATGACACATTATCCTGTATCATGGTGTATCCTTTTTCGTGACTGAACTGTGTATCACTGTTTCCCGGCGCACAGCAAGATACCGCCTCGCCTTTACTATACGATCTGGCTATCAAGGCGGCTGAAAGCGTCCTTGTGTAGAAGAATAATTACCTCTACAAAACTCAGTCCAGTACACGGAAAAAAACAGCACGATTTTATTATTCCAATAACATTTGCTTCATGGGTTTCCGATGGCTTCCCGTGCTGACCACGTGCTACTTTTTCACAATTCTTTCCGCGTTACCCGGTGGACGAAGGAATCCTCCTTCCGTTCCGCACGTTGTAGTTCTGCGATACCCGCAGCCCTTCCGTCATAAATTGGTGTCCAAACTAGGACCTTCTCTCCTTGACGACCGAAGCTCAACTGTGTCACTCAATTCTCCTGGCCCTTTTTGTTCTCTATCACGCATGCGCAAGAAAACTGTTTTCTCCGGTCAGCACGTGAAATACCTGAACTCAGGAATGTCGTCGGATACCCGCAGGCGATTACAACCTTGCACGTACACAAAAGCGGTATGACAACTTGTTTAACAGAAGCACTCGAGCAGCTGACTCTTCAAGGTCAGGTGCCCCAGGTATTCATACACCAGTCCCTTAATCCCCACACACAGGATTAAAATTGTACCACGTGGGTGGCGAACAATATCAGTTCTTAGCTGAAACAACAAAATGGCGGAATGAAGCGTCCATCCGCAAGTGTTCATCACAACATTAAAATTAAATAAATTCATAATTGACAGTTTGATTGCGGGCGACCCTTACAACTACTGTAAACGACTTCTGCAGCAAGCTGTAAAGAAGTTGTGCACTTTTTTAACACCTTATTGTACCGGAATTTATAATTCATCATCCAACAGCATCTAAATGTACGTCATCATTCAGCATCATGTCCTGTGTGGAATAAAAGTTATTAATAGTATCAGCTCTGTCCAACAACAGCGGGAATCCTTCACCACGCCTCGTGAAAAGTACAAGGTTCTCCTGGCTTTAACTTCAAGCTAGACTGGTGGCAGCTATTTTTCATTTTACGAATATTCGTTGGATCAAAATTAAGGTAGAAATTCTGACAAAGTACCTGTCAGGAAACGAAGTGTTAAAATATTCATCCCCCATCACGAAACTAAAATATAAAACAGTGGGAGCTTACAACTCACACCCCACCAATACATAAAATCACACAACAGCCTCCTTCGTGTCTTCTTCGTCTCTGCTAAAAACTGACAAATTCGCCTGCAGTGGGAACCAGTACCAATATTAGATATTCGAGGACTGGAAAAACGTCGCCTGGCCCGATAATCACCAATTTACGGGTCAGTGTAGGGTGTCACCAGCACAAATCAATGGATTCTATCCGCTTAGAGTTAACAGGGCAATCTGGTGGAGGCGGTGTAATGGTCTGGGTTCTGTTTTGATGGCGGGCATTGAGTTCGTTAATACCGCTGGAAGAGCTGGGGTGCCACGAGGTACCTAAACATCTGGGAAGGCCACGTACACCTGAACATGTACATGTTTGTTTGATTGATTGAAGGTTTAACGACCACCGTGAGCAACTCAATGGGCTATAAGCAGTCGTCCGTCCCTAATTTAGGGTCACTGGCTCCAGGGAAGGGAACGAGCCAGTGCCGTAAGACAAACACAACATCCATGCCTCACCGGGATTCGAACGCGGACCCCATTGATCAGGAACATGTACATGATGTTTCCTGATAGAGAGCCCCACGGCTCGGATGGCTACACAGTGGTTCCAGGGGAACGATAGTGATTTCAAAGTGCTAAAGACACCTACACAGTCTTCAGATCTTTACCTAATCGAACATCCATGGGATGAGATTGACAGACTGTTAAACAAAGATAAAATAAAATTAATGATCCTCCCCCAGCGAACATTCGGCAGTTGACACACAAAATAGAATGTACACCAGAATTTCTGCAGGAAATATTCTGAATAAACTTCACCATCCATTCTAAGTCAAGAAAGTCAGCATATTCAGAAAAATTGTATCACTGTATGCAAAACATTATTACAGTGTGCCAAGCAT
Source organism: Macrothele yani (assembly GCA_039090855.1). Classification (NCBI taxonomy): domain Eukaryota; kingdom Metazoa; phylum Arthropoda; class Arachnida; order Araneae; family Macrothelidae; genus Macrothele; species Macrothele yani. The sequence goes on along the minus strand of CM077032.1, from coordinate 31,643,587 downwards.
TCTGTGTTTGAGTAGGTAGTCAAAATGGCCACCGCAGCTATCCTTAATACACTGGTGTGCAAAATCAAAGATTAGAAAAAAATCGTGCTATGCACGCATGTTCATCCACTTGCATTACATTGTAATGGAAGTGGATGAATATGATGCCCAAGAAAAAACTATCTGCGTGTGTTCTCTGTTAGCGCAGAATATGCAAATCAGGATCATGTCATAAAGGCAGTAGATCGGCTAGCTTTTTATTACATCTCATATTCCTTTTCGAGGTAGGCTGGATAGAAACATAGTGTGAGATTGAGTTGAGATTCATGATGATCATATGTAGAGGATTTTAGGAAAGGAGTGTCTGACACCAGGTCTTAAACAACCCTTAGAAATAGGAAGCTAGGAGATTTAAGCTAGAGTGCCCGATAGGAAAGTCACACGGAAGCGAAGTAGAAAGGGGGAGTAAGACGCCCTTATTTATTACCGGGGGACCAGTACCCGGAGTCCGACGGCTTAACGTGCCTATCCGACGCACGGCGGATATTTAGTGGATCTAGCGTTCGTACCTGCCTGGGATCGAACCTGAGGTCCTTTTCGTGACAGTCACGAACGTTGCCCACTAGGCTACCCGCGGCCCTGAGTTGAGATTGTGTCGAATACAGCATTTGGATAATTCACAGCAGTGACGAGGGATGGGTATAATGGAAGCAACTTAATCCTAGTCGGGTAAGTCTAAAGCATTAAATATACCACATAATGTCGTTTCAAGACTATAGAGGAGGCGGTTCTTTAGTATGGAAGAGGTTCGTCTTTGGTACAACTGCAGCCAAAGACCGATATATGTCTCTAACAGCAGAAAAAGACATGGACAAATAACAGGTAGCCAACTCACTCTGGAGTTCGCAGCAACCAATGGCAGGAGAATAACTTGATTTACAGTTTACCGTAGGTTGCATAAGGAGGTCTCTACGCGAAGGGGACTATGATTTATATAGTGACGGATCACTTTGTCTGTGTTCATTTCGTCCACGTTCACTTAGCCCAGCTCATTTTGTCCGCAGTTCATTTCGTCCACCGTTTATTTTGTCCGCAGTTCATTTCGCCCACCGTTTATTTTGTCCACCGTTCATTTTGTCTGCATTCATTTCGTCCTCAGAGTGCATGGATAATTTTTTTGCTGGAATTTTTATTACTAGGCATTAAAAAAGGTTAGCGGAAAGTGCTTACAGACGATTTGTTTTCCTGTTTAAGTTTTTTTGAGTAAAGTACAAGGGCTATCTCGAAAGTAATACCTCCTCCTTAATAACTTTTGAAATTTGGAAGTGATTTTAATGAAACTGCACTGACTTGTATTATGATATATTACCAATGTTGGAACAAATATATTTGCAAAATCTGAAATCAAGATCATGAATGACAGAGAAAAGGAAAGAGCCGTAATTGAATTCCTGGAAAAATGGGGATAGAAGGCTCCAGAAATCCACAGAAGATTCCTCGCGGTGTATGGAACTGCCACAATCGATATCAGTAATGTCTGAAGATGAATGAAGAGAGTTAGAGAAGGGAAAATGTCACTGTAAGACACAAAACGGAGTGGAAGACCCGCAACTGCAGCGACAGATGACAACAGGCAAAGAGTGAAAGACCTCATGACAGCTGATCGTCATGTCACCACACAGGAGTTGCAGCAATAAACAGTGCTCACTATGTGCAGACATTGAAGAAGCTAAAAGGAAGCTATCAGAAGGAAAAGACGTGACGAGTCACTTCATAGTGCTGTTTCACGCCATGATAAAGCACGTCCCACACCTCAATGGAGACTTCACAGGACAAAATGGGGTGGACCCTCCCCCTACAGTCCTGATTTGGGCCCTCAGACTTTTTATTGTTTGTCCCTTTGAGACACATCTTTCGTGAGGAACGTTTCGATGGTGTGAGAGACTTTAAATTGGCTGTGAACTCATGGGTGAAACGACAGCCTCAAGAATTTTTCCAAAATTGATTTTACCTATGGGTTCAAAGATGGCGGAATTATAGGCTAGCATTATTAACAATATGTCCAAGTATTTTGCCACCAAGTTTCACATTTTCGCTGCTACAAACAAAAAACTTTGAGGGACGATGCATTACTTTCAGGATGCCCTTTGTACAACGATTTTAAGCGTTGTTTAAAGTAAAACAAGGAACTGAACTTTGAAGAGCTTTCTAACTCTTTTGTGGGATGTGTTTTCAACCACTATGACAGAAATCAAAGTTTTATAAAAATCTTTTGCTTTGAAATACATTTTGTATATCGTTTCCATATCTTAGCTTTTCAATTTATTTATTTTTATTGTTATTTGTTTATAATACGAAGGCATTATAATGATCTTTATATGTGTCATAGCAAACAACGTGAGAAAAAAATCCGTAAAAATATAATTGTGGAAAAAGTTTAGCCTGATATTTACTTTGAATTTGCGGTGTGGAAGAAGGAAAATAGAGATTTTTTTACATAAATGAGAATGGAGGTTCCTTATCAATCCAACATTTTTCTCTTCAATCCAACATTTATTTTTCTCTTCAATCCAACATTTATAGCCATTGGAATAAACTTTGATTTATGTCATAGTGGATGACATCGTACTACCCAAAATAGCTAAAGAAACTCTTCAAAGTTCAGTTCCTCGTTTTACTTTAAATAGCATTTACAATCGTTATATTTTAATCGAAAAACTTAAGCAGGAAAAAATATCTAACGTCAGCAATGTCCGTTGACTTTTTTCTTTCTTGCTTAATTTGAACGGTATTCTATCCATTCTGTGGACGAAATGAATATTAAAAAAGTGAACGGTAGACGAAATGAACAGCAGAACAGGTAAACAATGGACGAAGTAAACGGTGAACAGTTGACTGAAATGGGGAACGTGGACAAAATGAACACGGACAAAGTGATAGTGAACCGATTTATGTTACGTTAACTCCCTCATCCAGAAAGACGCGTTTAATATGAAATCACCAACATTGCTCGTGAGACCCAGAGAACTGGGCACTTCACAGATGAGTCACGAAACAATTTAAAAACTGATTTCCGACATACTCTCATCTGGTGATAACCACGGACTCGCGACACCCAGCCAAACATTCGTAAAATGTCCAGTTTTCATGGCGGTGGGTTTTACCGTCTGGAGAGGAATCATTACACACGGTTCGCAACGACCTTCACATCTTTCAGAGTGGCTCAGGGACCAGCCCAAGATATAGAAAAGTTAGTAAAATCATGCAATACGTTGATTATGATACGTTTTCCAAGATACCAGAAATCATTACTCAAGTTATTAGGCTAATGGCTGTGGAATAAATTTCGCCCCTTTGCTCTGACCTTTGACCCCATTTCGATGATATTCAACAGAACTGGTAAATTATATTCCCAGAACAACATGATAAAATTTTGTCTCAATCGAAGAATTTTTACGCACGTTCTGACGCTTAAGAGCGATGGAATGGATTCCGATCCTATGTCCTGACCTTTGACTCCACTTCGACCATTTTCAATAGCGTTGGGCCTTTACCACATACTAAAATTTCCTCGAAATCGAACCATATTTACACAAGTTATGACTCATACGGGTAATGGAATGCATCCAGATCCTATGTCCTGACCTTTGACCCATTCTTGCCCATTTTCAATAGGGTTCGTCTCCAGGTGGTCCCTTACTACATGCTAAAAGTTCATCGAAATCGAACCATTTTTACGCAAGTTCTGACTCATAAGGGCAATGGAATGCATCCAGATCCTATGTCCTGACCTTTGACTCCACTTTGACCATTTTCAATAGCGTTGGTCCTTTACCACATACTAGGGGTGTTCAAATGAAAAGGTACGAAACGACACTGTGGTTATAAATGAAGACTTTATTCAAAGTATACACCATAGGCCGTAGCACAACGATCCCATTGATGAACGAGCCAAAGGATTCCTTGTTCCCAGAATTCCTGTGGCCGTGACGAGACCCAGTCCTTCACAGCGTCCTTGAGTTCGTCGTCCGAGTGGAAGCGCTTCCCTTTCAGATGTTTTTTCAGGGGACCAAACACATGGAAATCGCAGGTCGACATGTCCGGGCTGTAGAGCGGATGGTCAAGCTGCTCCCACTAGAACTTGGCCAGTTCCGCGTGTGTGACCCTGGAGACGTGTGGACGCGCGTTATCATGGAGCAGAACCACACCCTCCGTGAGCAGCCCCGGTCTTTTGTTTTTGATGGACCTGCGTAGGCTTCGGAGTGTCTCACAGTACACATCGGAGTTAATGGTTCGTCTGTGCTGGAGGAATTCAACAAGTAGTCAATTGGACGGCGCTCTTTATAAGAGCCTCTGCTCTCTCCTGCGCATGCGGGCGCCCGCGCATGCTCCGATCCACGCCGGCGACTCCAATCGCATCCCTAGATGTGTCGCTACGTTCTCCCATAGCGGCAGAGGCAAATATGTTAACGGTTACGTTCTTATGACGTTTCGTACCTTTTCATTTGAACACCCCTAGTACAAAAATTTCATCGAAATCGAACCATATTTACACAAGTTATGACTCATAAGGGTAATGGAATGCATCCAGATCCTATGTCCTGACCTTTGACCCATTCTTGCCCATTTTCAATAGGGTTCGTCTCCAGGTGGTCCCTTACTACATGCTAAAATTTCATCGAAATCGAACCTTTTTTACGCAAGTTATGAGGCATAAGGGCAATGGAAGGCATCCCGATCCTATGTCCTGACCTTCGACCCTATTTCGAATATTTTCAATATGGTTCGTCCCCAGTTGTCCCCTACCACACACTAAAATTTCATTGAAATCGAACCATTTTTACGCATGTCATGACGCATAAGGGCAATGAAATGCATCCCGCTCCTATGTTCTGACCTTTGATCTCATTTCGGTCGTTTTCAATGGAGGTTTTCCCCAGGTGGGCCCCTACCACATACTAAAATTTCATCGAAATCGAACTATTTTTAGGCGAGTTATCGTGCGGACAGACAGACAGACAAAGCTGGAGCATATACGTTTCTTCAACCTACGGTTGGAAAACGTAAAAAAAGAGATTTTGGACACTTATGTTAGGCTGTTCAAGGGTGCCGTTGGATTTCCTCACAATGAACGCCACAGGTGGATGAGCAAGGTTTGTAGATGACAAGGTTATGCTCATTCTGCACTTCCGGCGACTGCATTGTGACGTCACTGTCCAAATCGCCACCGTAAAACTACCTAATCGCCATGTTTCTTTCCATCTGCACCATAGCAGCGTGCCGTAATTATTATTCGTAAACCAGTTGGAATAATCTCCATATTTTCTACCAGATGTTTTACTGCATAATGTTTTCAACTTTTAATTTAAAAAAATTGGGGAATGTTGCCGAGATGCATTTCCTTTTCCTCATAAAGAAATTCGGCTGTACTACCAAATCAGAACGCTTTCAAATGGCTCTCGATTTCCCGTGTAGCGTTCGGCTTTATTTACATACAACCTGATAGTAGTTCACGATAATATACAGAATTAATTTGTTACTATTTTTATCGAAATAAATCTTATTGTAATGGAAATAATCACAGGCATTTATTTTTATTATGGAAAATAATAATGCATTTATTTTCATATCACAAATTTATCAATCATAATTCCGATAAAGTAAATGAAACATCCTTTTCAAGAAATTTGTCTAACATTCAATTTTTCGACTCGGTAGAACGAAGTACTTCAATCAACCCAATGGATCTAAACTTTCTTTTTTACAAAATCGTCGAAACAAATGTTTCATTTGGCAATCTTCCAAAGCTCTCCAATCGGATTCGATGCAATACAAATTTGGGAGATGTGAATCCGTTTATTGCTACAAATATGACATGGATGTAAAGTCAGATAATATCCAAAAACTTGAAATGTTCGTCGTCCCGAAGCGGAAATCGAACCCGCGTCACCCGAATGGCGCCCGAGTATGACTTAACATCCATGTCATATTCACACCAATAAACGGATTCACATCTCCCAGATTTGTATTGTACAACGGTGTAATCTCGTATTCCATTCACTGGATTCGATACTTTGAATATGAGTTCCACTGTCAGGATCTATAAAATGTTTCGTATGATTGACTATTAAATGAGTGAAACCATGTTCTGACAAATGCTTATATCCTTTCCGTTGATCTGGGTAGATGGTAGTACCTGGTTTACCATGCTTTTGAATAAGTGGTCAAGACTTCTTCCTGCATAGCTACACTTCGGATCTACGATTCACATGTTTGGACGGTGACGTCACTCAGTGACGTCACGATTATTTGTCTGCGAGGAATGAGGGATGATCAGATCGGATCATATGTAGAGGATTTTAGGAAGGGAGTGTCTGACCTCAGGTCTTAAACAACCCTTAGGAATGGGAAGCTAGGAGATTTGGACTAGAATGCCCGATAGGAAAGTGACACGGAAGCGAAGTAGAAAGGGGGAGGAAGACGCCCTTATTTTTTACCGGAGGGCCAGTACCCGGGGTCCGACGGCTTAACGTGCCCATCGGACGCACAGGAGTATTTAGTGGTTCGAGTGTACGTACCTGCCTGGGATCGAACCTGAGGTTACCTCCGTGGCAGTCACGAACCTTGACCACTAGGCCACCCACTGCCAAAGGAGGTATGAGCAAACCCTACTGTCTATTAACCTTGGTGGATGAGCGTCAGAAAACAGAAGATATCACTAGAATGAATTTTCTAGCGTACTTCCAGGACATGAATCCCACTGAAAATGTCTGGGACGCTTTGAGAACGCGATTTGCAGAACGTCAGCTCCCACCCATAACACCAACGAATTCCGAGTAGCTCTTTTACAATAGTGGCGATTAATTCCATAAGCTTTAATTGACAGTCTCATTAATAGTATGGGGAGTCGTTGTGAGCGCTCTATGTCTGTTAGAGATTATGATAAGCCTCACTGACTGATCCGGATAACGAGAATGGAGAACTAATATTTTACTCTTCCTGTTCCCATATGCGCATTTCATGTTTATGATTTAATTGTAAAGTTCTGCAGTATGTAATTCTCGTAAAATGTCTCAATTAAAGTGTCCGTTAAATATCATTTCATTTCTGTTCGTCTATTGCTAGTAATGTAGAATTTTGTATATTATCATTGATTCTGCACACAGTTTGGAACTATCTCATATTTCTTATTTCAAGGATAACAGATATTTTTTAGAAGGATGGCGCACCAAACATACACTCACGGATAATGAAATTTGCGTACCCAAAAGGAAGCATCGGATTGAACTGAAATTTTATGGACATAATGATACAGATGAATGATACACATGATAGCAAAAACAGAGCTGCAAGTCAATTACAGAGGGATCTGTGGCACGCAGTCCGGTCATCTTCAATAGCACGCCGCACCGCCTGGTGCGGCGATACATGCTGCAATACAGTCCGGCATGGAGGCGAACAGACGCCTGATGCTGTCCTGCGGCAGACTGGTCCACACGTGTTTAACGGTGTGCGTCACGGCAGCAGCTGGAGTTTCAACTGGTCCCACCACAGAGAACGGAGAGACAGAGCGTGCACAAGCCAGAGTTATGGAAATTGGTGGGCGGGGAAAAAGAACGATAGCAGAGCACCGTCGGCGCTTTATGGAACTAAACCCCACGTGCTCTCTGACGTAACGCCCCTACTGTAACGTTCATAATTCGAAATTGGTTACTTTGCTTGTTATTTCTACCGTTACCACTGTGTGATTCTGTGATTATAACAACGCTTTTCGTTATTTCGTAGAAGTTATTTTCGGCGGATAATTATTTCATCTTTATATGTAGGAAATCTTTGTCTATTTTCTAACTGTTAAAAATCGATATAAGTAAAATTAATATCAGAGTAGAGCCCTTACTGTATTTTGTTTTTCGTAATTCCATTTGATCCTTCGGGCAGATGTTTACAGATGTTTGATTCGTGATACAATTATGTCAGTTTGTTACTTTTTATTTGACATTGCTTTGATAGTTTTCCGTTGTTTATTTTCAAATTCCGGCAGTAGTATGTTGCGTTGACGAAGGTCTGCATTTTGAGAACGAAAGCTGCTACAGATTTATTAGTTTCTTTTAAGTCAGAGTTAGTACTTTATTTCTCAATATAATTCCCGACTGCAAAGTGCTGTTCTTACGATTAAGAATATACGCCTAATTCCGTTGCACCTACCGCAAAATTCCTCGGTCAATCACGCTACAGTGAACCTAACCAACTCGGGAAGTAAGGAAAATGGCGGCTCTCGCAGGGAAGGAAAGTCGAGAGAGACATTTGTAAACAAGTGGGAGGAGCGTAGTTGTGACGTCACTTTTAGTTCTCATTAACAGGCCGTGGGGCCGCCAACGTCTATGTGAGTTTAACATTATGCTGTTGCCATCGGACAAAGTGGAGTATTTCCTTTACGATCTTCTAGAGTGCACACTCTGTACCTCTCTTCTCTGTGGGTCCCACACATGCTCGATAGCGGTTATGGCCAGGGAGCGGACAGGCCATGAAAGTGTCTGGATATGACGTAGGCAGTCCTTGGCAACCCAAGCAGTGTATGGGCGGGCATTATCGTGCTAGTATAGCGCACCTGGAATCCGGGCGAGGAATGGGAGCACATGGGGCCGTAGGATCTCATCCACATACCGCTGACCCGTCAATGATCCACGTACCACTATTAGAGCTGATCAGCTATCGTAGACAATGACTCCCCAGACCATAATGCCTGCAGTGGGGGTGGTGTGGCGCTCGATAGCGAGGTTGAGATTGTGCCGTTGACTTGGGGACCTCCACACCGGGACACGATGATCATCTCTCCCCAAAAAGAAGCGGCACTCACCGCTAAATACCACACGCCGCTCTGGCCTCGCACCACTGCAAATGGAGCCGGCAATGTTCCGATGTTAATGGCAGCACACGTAAGGAACGCTGGCATCGCAGATTCTCATCAGCGAGGTGTCGGAAAATTGTTCGGGGGCACACAGGAACAGCTACATCTGTCCGATCTGGTCCGTGGGACCCGTTCGTGCACGATGCGTCGATCCTTTCTACCGGTGGTCCTCCTGGGCCGTCCGCAGCCGCTCCGCTGTGTGGCAGTGCCGTCACGTGTCCACTGCTCCTAACACAGTCGGACGGTATGATCAGAACGATCCTCGTGTCGGGCTATACTGCACGCCGATCACCCTGAGGTTTTCAGCCCGATGATCAGGCCTCTCTCAAAGTCCGTTAGTTACGTATCGACGTCTATGGCGTCAACCCGGCGTTCTTGCTACTCTGTTCTGTTGCTTGCGTCAGCCGGTGCTTTTCACTTTCATAGTGCATCGACTACACGCCGGTTTATAAGGACGCCGGTTCGTTCTTGCAGCGCCACCACAGCGTGTGCGGCCATGCGTACTCGCACCAAACGTGGATCATTTGCATACCAGCACGCACTCTAGCTTTTTGCAAAAGTTTCGCGGTTGTAGCATGTTTTCTTCTATATAGATGCGCACATTTCATTGTCCGTGAGTGTATGTACACCATAATTTAATAAAACTGTTACGAGATTCAGCTAAATTGGTCCTAAGCTCTTGCATAACATTATTATCTTAACTTTGTGGCAGAATAATTTTTCGAAATTGCCTGCATTGTGATAAATAAACGAATGCTTGAGAGATATTACATGATTTTCTTATGTATGCTATTTTCCACTCATTCTGTTTTTAACATGCATGTTATAACTGAAACCATGTATTTAATTCTGTACTGTTTTGATAATATGCCATTTAATTCCATCAGAGAATTTTTCTGCAATAATTACGATAATTTTTGTTCCTTTACTTGGTGTCGAAATAAATGCTCAGTGGCTGTCCTTCAAGTAGGACCTGGGTTCAAGTCCCAGATGAAGTATTGGTGATATTTTTGTGATACAGCGCTAATTTTGTCCCTTTCCTGGAACCAGTGTCCCTAAATTTGGGATGGACAATTGCTTGTCATTAAACCATGGAAAACAATGTCGCGCGAATAGCGTAAATAATCTTTATCGTTCCCTTTCCTCGGTTTTTGTCTTCTTTCATCTGTGCCGCTCTCTCCGCGCTTTCCTCTCTTTTTCAGCTGTTTTCTAACTGAAAATCTCAAAGTCACATGTTTCAAGAACTGACAAAAGTTTTCAGCGCAGGTTATATTATTTTTGCTTAGTATAAGATTTAGGATGAGAAAACGTTCAACACATTTTGTTCGTTCGGTTCTATTCTGAAGTATCGTTGCTTTTACATAAGCGTAAAATTACGATCAAATTAGTTATATTTTTCAGTAAGAAATGTGACTACAAAATAATTAGATCGATGTATTAATAATTAATATATAAGTTACACATCCAAAAGCACATTATCCATTTCAACGTGGCAACCGGAAAATTCCATGCACTTATTACAGGTTGCTTAAATATTTCTCGAAATAATCTTCTGTAAATGTCTTCAGCATTATTCTTTTGAATTTCCTCATTGGCGAAGAATCTTTGTCCTTCGAAGAAGGACTGAAATTTTGTAAGCGAAAGCAATTCAGACCAGATTATGTTTAATTAGATGCATCATCAAATTTAATGCCATCAAATCTTGCGTCTCATCAAGAGATTCAGGACTTCAATGTTAAAGGAAGGACAAAGATTTCGAACGATTGAAGAATTTCTAAGCGAGTTATGCTAGATGTGAAACCATTTCCAAATTAGAAGTTCCAGAAATAATATGAATACATTAGGAGCGTCTTTGGAATAAACATACGCCAGCTATGCTTCGTACTCTTCAAGGAACGAAATTCATTTGTGAGTAAAAGATTTAAGTATCTTTCTTAATGAATCACTTTCATTGCTACATAGTTACACACATTGTCAGTGAATGGCAAATAGCTTCACATGAGCCGTTTATTTCAGGCGTTTGGAACTCTTGTAGTATTCTTGTAGTATCGTTTATTTACGATTTCAGTTCCACGTGTGAAACATCGATTGTCGCAATATTGCATGCGATATCGCCCGAGTTACAGAAAATTCCACTATTGTGGGAATGTACTGAAACAGTCGTGTCACGGCAAATCCAAAATATGGGTAATTTCAGAATTAAAAAAAAATGGGGAAAACCATTTAATCAGTTTTTTATACACTGCGTGGCCACTTTATTATGACCACCTGACAGTTTTAAGCAAATGAGCTATGGCTGCACACTGTTGCCGCCAGAGGGCGAGGCTAGTATAAAAGAGGAAAGCTTAGTGCTTGCGACAGTAGTAGAAGTGATTTTTGGGTGACGAGATGGGTAAAAAATGCGATTTGACGGACTTTCAACGTGGGATGATTATAGGAGCTCGGAGCCATGGAGCGAGTATCCCCGAAACCGCCGCATTCGTGAAATGTTCCAGAGCAGTTGTTGTTAAAGTGTTTAAAGACTGGACTTTCAGCCAAAAATCTGGGTCTCTACGTGCAACGTGTGGTCGTCATCGACTAGTGACTGCTCGAGCGGAACGGAGATTGTCCAGACTGGTAACAGACAACAGAAAGGCAACAGTGCAGCAAATTACCGACCATCTCAATCAAGAATCCCCTCAAATGATCTCTGCACGCACTGTTCGCCGTACACTGCATTGGAAGAGATATGGCAGCCGAAGCCCTGTTCGAACACCTTTGCTGTCTACGGTTAACAAGAAGAAACGTCTCCAGTTCGCACAGTAGCAAAAGGATTGGACAGTCGATAATTGGAAACAAATTATGTGGTCCGATGAATCACGTTTCCAGTTGTACCATGCCGATGGTCGAGTGAGAATTTGGCGGAAACAGCAGGAAAGCATGGACCCCAAATGCATTGCTACAACCCTTCAAGCTGGTGGAGGCAACGTTATGGTTTGGGGAATGTTTTCCTGGCATGCTTTGGGGCCTTTAATTCCTGACGATCAACATCTGACTGGCACATCATATCTAAATATCGTTGTGGACCAAGTGCATCCTGGCATGTGGATGGTTTATCCCAATGGCGATGGCTACTTTCAACAAGATAATGCGTCCTGCCATAGTGCTCGTATTGTACAGGATTGGTTTCAGGAACATGCCGGTGAGTTTACTTTGCGTAGGTGGCCCCCACAATCTCCTGATCTCAACCCCATTGAGAATTTGTGGGCTGAAGTTGAACGAGCCATCAGACAGCTGGATCCAGAAACCTGCAATCTCACACTTCTGGAAAGTGCTATTCATCAAGCATGGTCTCAGATTCCACAAACCACCTATCAACATCTCGTGGAGTCTATGCCACGAAGAATCGACGCAGTATTAAAGGCAAAAGGTGGCCCAACAAAGTACTGAGGGGGTGGTCATAATAAAGTGGCCACTCAGTGTATAGTGATGAGCAGTTTGTCAATTGATGGATTGAAGTGGCCTGATTTTTAACTAACATCAAACAAATTCGCACTGAACGAATCAATCTTCTCTTTCAAGCAATGCATATATTATTCAGCGCTACCGTATGTAAGCCTACTTAGTTATTTTTATTGAAGATAAGTGTTAGCGACATTATACCCACCAATACGGACTAAATCATAACGGAGCGTACCATTCACAAAACTTTCACGTAGCATTTTTCTGCGAAAAGGGAGACTGCAACTCTCCCCCCAATTCTTTCATTTTTTTTTCTGTATTCCTACATTTCGCTCTCTTTTACGCTCTCCCTCACCTTTTTTTGTTCTTAGTCTAATTTTTATCATTCCCATCATGCACTATATCCCTGTCTCCAGTTACTTTCTCTCTTCTTCTCTTTCAATATCCCAATCTCTTATCCCCCTCAGTCTGACTTCCCCATCAGTCTCTACTTCACACACTCGCTGTCTCATTCTTCCACTATCTGTCATCAGTCTCTTCTTCTTTCCCTCCTTCCTCTTTAATATCTCAATTCTTCAGTCCCCTTAGTTTCACACTCCCCATCACCTTCTACTGCTAATTCTTTCAATCTCTGTTTCTCTCACTCTCTCTCTCTGTTTCAATCTCTGTTTCTCTCACTCTCTCTCTCTGTTTCTCTCACTCTCTCTGTTTCAATCTCTGTTTCTCTCACTCTCTCTCTCTGTTTCAATCTGTTTCTCTCACTCTCTCTCTCTGTTTCAATCTCTGTTTCTCTCACTCTCTCTGTTTCAATCTCTGTTTCTCTCACTCTCTCTGTTTCAATCTCTGTTTCACTCTCACACACACTCTCTCTCTCTCTCTCTCTGTTTCTCTCTCTCTCTCTCTCTCTCTCTGTTTCAATCTCTGTTTCACTCTCACTCTCTCTGTTTCAATCTCTGTTTCTCTCTCTCTCTCTCTCTCTCTCTCTCTCTCTCTCTCTCTCTCAATCCTTCCCCCTTTGTCCCTGCCGCCAGTTACTTCTCTCCCTCCACTCCTTCCCGCTCAATATCCCAATTCCTCAGTCTCACTTCCCCATCACTCAGTACTCCTTACTCTCTCACCATCTTCCCTCCAGCCTTGTCTCCAGTCACTTTCGCTTTCCCTCCTTCCTATTCAATCTCCCAATCCTCATTTCCTCAGTCTCACTTCCCTGTCACCCTCTACTTCTCGCTCCTTTACAGTCTCCTTTCTATTCTTGTCTCGAGTCACTTTCGGTTTCCATCCTTCTGCTTCAATATCCCTTTCCTTTATTCTTAGTCACACATCCCCAACGCTCTATTCCTCACTTCTTCACTATCTCCTATACATCTTTACCACCTGTCAGTAACTCTATCCCTCCTTACTACTCAATACCCCAATCGCTCAGTTTCACATTACTAACATTCCCTAATCCTCACTAGCTCCTATTTCCCTTATATCCTTGTCACCAGTCACTTCTTTTCCTTCTTTCCTCTCAACATCCCAATCGCCCATTCACCTCAGCTTTAACTTCTCCATTACTCTGTACCACCTATTCCTCAGTGTTTTCTCCTCTAAATCTTTCACCCCAATCCCTCTTTTTCGCATTCCCCTCTCTTCGTACATACTGTCTTCTACTTATTCAGAGCCGTCTAATTTTCTCTACTTTAATATCACTCACAGTAATCCTCGCTCTCTCTCCTTCCGTCAATCTTTTCGTTTTCCACCCTCCATCATTTTGTTGTCAACTGGTGTTCTCTCTTTCCTTCATTCTCCTCACCTCTTCCTTCATTCCTCTATCATTTCCATCATCTCCCTCAGTCTACTATTTTTCCTCCTCACATTCTTTCCGTCCTTTCCACTCTAATTTTGCTCTCAAAGCCGTTCTGTAGGTCACCTGTTCTTTTTCTTGTAACCTTTCCATCAAATGTGTTCCACTTTTTTAACTTGTCTTTTTACTTTTCTATCTCTGTTTCCTCTTTCTTGTCCTTCTTGTTCATAATTACTTCCTTGCCCCTGTCTCTCTCACTGTCAGCTTCTATCCCTCCTTTTCTCTCTCTTTCTGATCCTCGTCCCTTCCTTCCATTTGTTTTCTGTTCCCCCTTCATACCCTCCCTTCTCTTTCTTTTTTATTATGTTTCTTTTTTATAATGTTTCTTTTTACAATGTTGTTATGTTTATTTGGGAAAGTAAGGTCAGTGGAAAATTATTGGAAAAAGCGAAAGAAAGTGGTTACTGAGATGCACTAAAATTTTTCCTGTTCCGAAATTGACAGTGTAGGGGCGAGAAATTACGCCCATGAACATTTCAGAACAAATATTTCCAGGTGTATTATCTAGAAACGAATGTAAAACGTGGAAATGTACCGACTAGGTGACATTCCGATGTGCCTGTTTGTCAAAGCTATTGTATTCACGGAAGGCACCGCTATTTGTTCCTGGCCAGGGGAATTGCAAGCTGCATGGCACACGGGAGCTAGAGGTCAACGAGGGGAATAGGCCAAGGTCATCGGCGGAAGACACGGGTCAGGAGAAAGAAAGGTAGGGGACACGGAAAAGCGGGTGCAGGAACTCGAGGTCAAGGAACAATAGCTGCCGGAACAATTTACCTTTGATTAAATGTTTTGTTAAGTTTTCAACAAGCTTGAGAGTGAATTCATGCTTGTAGTGTCTTGCCGTCATTCTTACTTCCCCTCTCCTGAATAGCAGATTTATAGTAAAGCTGGGAGAGAAAGAACGCCGGGCTGTCTTCAACTTTTCGTTGATAGACAGTCTCCAGACAAAGAACTTTATAAATAGTTTTCCATCCTGCTGTAGGGAAATTTTCATCAGCGCTGGAAGTCAGGTGTTGTTTGGCCGAGGAGCCATTAATTAACATATTGAGCTTCCACCCCTACGGACAGAATAATGCAATTGCTCTTGATGACGTTACAGACGGAAAAGAGTTCAATCGATATTTATACCTCTAAGATGCAGTTCTTGGGAAGGTAACATCAAATACTGCTGAATACCGCTCTCGTACCGGAGAATAACTAAATAATACATCACTGAGTAACTCTTCTATAATATCGTACTTGATCGTGAAGTTCCAGTCAAAACAAATATTTTTCTTGAATGCAAAGCCTTTTTCACCGTTTAGAAACCTGCATTCGTCCGCGAAATTAATCGTGTGGCTTTGACTGCACTGAATACAATTTATGACTTCCCTGCTTCTTTGACTGAAGCAAATTATGCCATAAAATGATAAAAACGCTTTTCAAAGTAATAAGAACAGAGTTTCTTTTCTCGAAAACAATTTCGTTCACACTGTGGTTTATACAAAAGCTTAAGCGAAATGAAAAAGAGCGGGAAAGTACTAAAGTAAAAATAGTCGAAGAAAAAATATCCGTAGATCAAATAAAACCATTAATTTTAATCAGAATCGAAATATTAGAGAGCTATAAATATTAAAATTGATAACGGATAACAAGAGAGGTGCAAAAATGATTTCTCATCATGTGTCGTGAATAGGTCTTCTGTTGTTCGTTCCAAATTAATTGCTTAACGCAGATAGTTTGTAGTTTCATTACGACGTATTTCGTTCCTTCATTTCCAGATGAATAGCATCACATTCGTATTTTTTTTTATTATCGTAAAAATCATATTCATGTGATTATTCCCTTTAAAACTTTCACAACAATTGAATTTAATTTAAACTGAGTATTTTAGGGGATCACAGATTTTCGTGCTTGCAAGATATTTCCGTAATTTTCATTGCATAAGCAAGATTAACGGTGAACTAAGTGTAATCTTAGTAGAGAGGCAACTCTTCAGCAATGTTTCATCTCGTGACGCAATAAGGTTTGTGTCCTGCATCTCTAAATGTTACGAGCGATGACCAAAACGTTTCCTTGATAATTACGACGGGGCGTGCAGAATAAAATTCAGTGATCAGTTAAAAACGCTGTGTTATGCAAGATTAAAACGAAATCTGAAGATGACAGATGTACTTCGTAAAATTACATTTAATCACACTATATACAAATATTAAAATGACCCTCATAAGATCTTTTGGACTCCCCTTTAGTCCTTCATCAGATAAAAAGTGACCGCATCAAAAGTTGTCATGGCATAAAAATAAGATAGTCGTTGCCACTGAATAATTCAATTCGCGGAAGCAAATAAAAGTCAAGTAATTTATATACCTGAGGCGTGCGCCAAACACAGGTAGGAGGGGACACACACTGTTCCAAACTTCAGGGTGGAATGGAATTTTCTTTAATTTTAGCAGATTCACCTTTTCCAGCCTTGGAAAGCTGGAAAACTTGGGTAGGCGAATCCTCGTTGCGACACATATTAAAGAATCAGTGGATGTCTCTGTAAAGCGGATTTGACCCAGGATTCTTCAAAATCCTGGCTTCTTCCCAGTGTGGGTAGAATGTTCCAGAAGTGACGAAGCGAGATAAAGCAGTAGATGAAGCATCATGCATTTGCTGTCCCAGTGACGCAGTGGTCTAAACGATGGCTTCTGATCGTTCGTCCGACAGGGATCCGGGTTCGAATCTCGGTGTGGAATGGGTGTTGTGTTTGTCTTACGGCACTGGCTCTCCCCCTTCCCTAGAGTCAGTGAGCCTTAATAAGAGACTGGCGGTTACTTATAGCCAGCTCATTGAGTTACTCACGGTGGTCGTTAGACCTCCAATCCAAAAATAAAAAAAAGAAAGAAAGAAAAAAAAGAAGCATGCACCTGTGTTTCTCAAATACCAAAAAGTTTCCGTTCGAGGTCGGTGCAACACCGCGTAAGAATCAAACGTTGACGAAAGTCACGCTTTTTTTTTTTTTTTTTGATTGGAAGTTTCACGACCACCGTGAGCAACTCATAGGGCTAAAAGCAGTCACCCGTCCCTAATTTAGGGCCATTGGTTCCAGTGAAGGGAGAAATGGGAGAGTTAGTACCGTAAGACAAACACATCATCGCTGCCTCACCGGGATTCGAACCCGGACCCATCTCGGACGAATGATCAGAAGCCATCGCTTAGACCACTGCACCACCGGGCTGTGAAAGTCAGGCTATACACACTGAAGAGTAATTGAATTAGCGATACCAGTCTAGTAACGTGTAGCACCACCTTTCAGCCTGATGACAGCGGCGATTCGTCTCGGCATGGACTCGACAAGACACCGGAAGCGTTGGGAAGCCAGACGGATCCACGACCCCTAAACAAGCTCCCACAGTTCACGAAGATTTGATGGAGGGGGGTCAGAGCCTCGAACATCTCTTTCGATGGCATCCCAGATGTGCTCGATGGGATTGAGGCCAGGTGACCTAGCTCGCCAAGGAAGCGAGGTCACGTCGGTGGAGTGTTCATGCAACCATTCGGATACAATTCGGGGGTGATGGCACGGTGCATTGTCTTGTTGCAGGATGAGGTCCCCAGTGGGATGTTGAAGACACACAAACGGGAGCAAATGGTCGTCCAGGGTATCCCGGTAACGTTAACCTGTGAGGGACGATGTCACACGTACCAGGGGTCCCATTTCAGTCCACGTAAACAGTCCCTAAACGAGAATGCTACCCCCACCAGCTTGAAGAGTACCCTGCTGGCAAGAAGGATCCATCGCTTCATGTGGTTTGCGCCGTACTCGTATCCTGTCATCCGCATGTACCAATGCGAATCTCGACTCATCAGTCCAGGCAAAATTTTCCCACATGTCTAGGGTCCAGTGGCGATGTTTTCCGCGCCCTTGCTAATTTTTACACCCTCTGATGTGCGGTCAGCAGCGGTACCCTCGTGGGACGATGGCTTCTGTACCCCATAGCGAAGAGATGGTTCTGGGTGGTGTGACTGCTTACACGTTTTTGTGTACCAGCGTTAAATTGCCGAGTGATTTCTTGCACTGTGGCCCGTCTATCCACTGGAACAATGCGAGCTAGCAGACGATGACCCCGCTCATCCACACACTGTTGTCCACGGCAGTTGGCCTTTGCAGAGATGGTTTTACCCGGATTCGATGTACTAATGGTTCACCCGTGACACAGTGGCTCGTGAAAATCCCAGTGCCTGCACGTCTTCCGAGATGGAGTGACCCATTCGTCGGGCGTCGACAATTGGCCTACGATCAAATGCGCTTAGATCCTTCGTCTTACCCATACTGCGTCCGACTCTTACTGATTCCCGTCGTATCACTCCTTATATTGTCGGATCGCTGCATACGTCATGTCGTTTCCGTTTACAGGGTCGACCACAGCGCCACATTTGCATAACGCCAGCTATCTGTAATTCAATTGCTCTTCAGTGTAATGGCTGTCAGTAATCTGTGAAGGTAAACAATATAATTGTGGCGCAGTGCTGTGTTTGTTGAACATATCACAGACGTATTGATGGCGTCATTGTAACTGAGAGCATCCAAAGCAGATCAACGAGCTGTTAATCTGTTTCTGTCTGCTGAAGGAAAGAAATTTGCAGACATTCATCGAAGAATGGTGGCAGCGGTGTATGGTAATGTGTGTTTGTCAAAGACCTCAGTTTTGGAATGGTGTCAAAGATTCCGTGAAAGTCGTGGCACGATTTGCAGTGATCTACGCGTCCACCCACATCAAACGCGCCCGATGACACCGATAATGTGGAAGTCACTATTCTCAATGATCGGCGGGTAACCATTCTTCAAATGTACAATGTCTTCAACATAAGCTACGGAAGTGTGAAAGAATCATGCAGGGTCTACTTTCACTCTCAGAGTTTATTTGAATTGTATTTTGGGATCTCCTTGGGGAGAAATTTCCGAATCATTTGTTCTTGGGTTGTAAGTTGGGATCTCAATCCCCCCCCCATCTCCCAATCATCCTCTTTACAGTCGCCCAGGAGCTCAAAGTATTCCACGCGTGTGGCGTTTTATTCCAAAAACTGGGGTGGTTTGTTTTGTTACCTTGGGGGGAAGTCGAGGGTCCACTTTTGGGAGGGGCAAGTTTGGGGTCTAACCGGTGCCTCAAACAATTCAACCCTC
Organism: Macrothele yani; assembly: GCA_039090855.1. Taxonomy (NCBI): domain Eukaryota; kingdom Metazoa; phylum Arthropoda; class Arachnida; order Araneae; family Macrothelidae; genus Macrothele; species Macrothele yani. The sequence goes on along the minus strand of CM077032.1, from coordinate 31,624,261 downwards.
CCGATTTCTTCCTCAGAAGAGCAAAAACTATCGAAATATCTGACAGCTGGGAAAAAAAAAACTTTACATCACCTCCGAAAACCCTGCAATAAAATGCCAATTATCTCGGAAACGGTTTATTTCCATAGGAGATGCAAATCATTGCAATTGCAACGCACATGCAAATGTAAGGGGAGCTCAACGCCATCGGAAACATCATATCAGGGGGTAAAAAAGAAGGCGTACAGAGAGCATGTTTTTAAAATTGCTACCGCCAAACTCGACCGTACGCACTTGTTAACGTGTAAAGATGCCTCGTAGGAGGACGAGACAACCATACAAACCCTTGACGGAGTTTGAAAGAGGTAGAATCGTTGGACTGAGAGAAGGTGGTTTATCATACCGTTATATTGCTGTACGCGTTAAGCGTAACGCAATTACCGTTATGCGTACATGGCGTCAAGAGAGTTTGAAAGAGGTAGAATCGTTGGACTTAGAGACGGCAGTTTATCATACCGTGATATAGCTGCACGCGTTACGCGTAACGCAACTACCGTTATGCGTACATGGCGTCAATAGAGTTTGAAAGAGGTAGAATCGTTGGACTGAGAGAAGGTGGTTTATCATACCGTGATATTGCTGCACGCGTTAGGCGTAACGCAACTACCGTTATCCGTATATATGGCGTCGATGGAGTTGGAAAGAGGTAGAATCGTTGGACTCAGAGAAGGTGGTTTATCTTACCGTGATATTGCTGTACGCGTTAGGCGTAACACAACTACCGTTATGCGTACATGGCGTCAATGGAGTTTGAAACAGGTAGAATCGTTGGACTCAGAGAAAGTGGTTTATCTTACCGTGATATCGCGGTACGCGTTATGCGTACATGGCGTTAATGGAGTTTGAAAGAGGTAGAATCGCTAAACTCAGAGAAGGTGGTTTATCATACCGTGATATTGCTGCACGCGTTAGGCGTAACGCATATACCATTATGCATACATAGCGTCAATGGACAGCAGAAGGTTCTACGCATCGTCCTACAGTGTCGGAAGCTCGAAACTGCACGATCGAGCGGCAAGATAGGCACTTGCACTGCATGGCAGTGACGTCGCGCACAATACCATCCACGACACTTGCGCAGCAATGGAAGATGGTCGCACATCGACCGATGTCTGCAAGCACTATTTGTAACCGATTGCGACAGACAGGCCTCGTTGCTCACCGTCCATTGCTGCGACTTCCGTTGACTCTGAACCATAGGCGAAAACGATTGCAGTGGTGCCGCGAACGTTGGAACTGAAGTGCTGAATGGGAGCATAGTGTTTTGGGACGAGTCCAGATTCAATCTAATGCATCACGACGGCCAAATCCTTGTTCCCAGATACCGTTGTGCACGGCATCTGGAAAGCTGCATTGTGCAGCGCGATACCGGTTCCATGCCGAGCGTGATGTTCTGGGGCGCTATATCTTTTCATTCACGCAGTCGTCTACTTAGCATCACAGAGACATTGAACAGCCAACGTTATACTGTATAACGGAAGTGTTGGAAGCTGAACTTCTACTCTTCGTTCGATCCAGGAGTACTCTTCCAGCAAGATAATGCCCAACCCCAGGTTTACTAATTTTTGGCCGTCCTCATCACGAACCTGTACGTAATTGTGATCGTTTGCAGCTTGTACCATAACTAATCACTCCCATAAATTTCATTGTGGTTGCTTGTTTCTTTCTTGGAGTTGCGATTTCTATTAACAGTAGTGAATTCCCACTAAATGAATTAATTACCTAAGGATACGCATAAAATTGCAGCTAAAACTGATAGTGCTTCAGAATCTGGCATTATTAGGTGTTTATTGTGGATATTTCGGCCTAAGCTTCATCGTATTTCGTATGAATATTTTCATTGATAAACAAGTTAGTAAAATCATGCAATGCATTGATTATGATACGCTTTCCAACATACCAGAAATTATTACTCAAGTTATGAGGATAACGGCTGTGGAATAAATCTCGCTCCTGTTTCCTGACCTTTGACCCCATTTCGATGATATTCAACAGAACCGGTTCAGTACACCTCAAGAATAATATACTAAAATTTTGTCGCAATAGAAGCAGTTGTACGCAAGTTATGAGAATAATGGCTGTGGAATAAATCTTGCTTTTGTGCAATGACCTTTGACCCCATTTCGTTGATATTCAACAGAACCGGTTAACTATACCTCCGGAACAACATGATAACGTTTAGTCGCAATCGAAATATTTTTTGGTAAGTTATGATGCACAAGGGCAATGGAATGGATCCCACTCCAGTGTCCTGACCTTTGACCACATTTCGCCAATTTTCAATAGGGTTCGTCCCCAGTGGCTCCCTACCACATACTAAAATTTCATAGAAATCGAACCATTTAAACGCAAGTTATAAGCGCAATGGAGCAAATCCCGCTCTTATGTCCTGCCTGATCTTTGACCCCATTTTCAATAGGTTTCGTTCCCAGGTGGTCCCTTACCACATACCAAAACTTCATCGAAATCGAACCATTTTTACGCAAGTCATGACGCATAAGGACAATGGAATAAATTCCGCTCTTATGCCCTGCCTGACCTTTGACCCCAATTTGCCAATTTTCAATAGGGTTCGCGCCCAGGTAGTTTTCTACCACATACTGAAATTTCATCGAAATCGAACCATATTTACGCATGTTATGACGCATAAAGGCAATGAAATGGATCCCGCTCTTATGGCGTGACCTTTGTACCACTTCACCCATTTTCAATAGGGTTCGTCCCCTGGTGGTTCCCTACGACATACTAAAATTTCATCGAAATCGAACCATATTTACGCAAGTTATGACGCATAAGGGAAATTGAATGGATCCTGCTCTTATGGCGTGACCTTTGACCCCACTTCACCCATTTTCAATAGGGTTCGTCCCCTGGTGGTCCCCTAATACATACTAAAATTTCATCGAAATCGAACCATTTTTACGTGAGTTATCGTGCCGACAGACAGACGGACGGAAAAAGCTGGAGCATATACGCTTCTTCAACCTACGGTTAGAAAGCGTAAAAAAAGGATAAAAGTAGAAATCAAAACGAAAAATGCAAATAGATTAAACGTGCAAAAGAAATGCTTTCCTCCTTCAATTTTCCGCTTCATTTCATTACCTTGAGAGCAGTTTCCACGGTGTTGAACGGAGCTGTGTATTTTAACGGCAGATTCATACATTCATCTTTCTAGATCTAACTTATCTTCAAACTTCCTTTCAGGTCTTCTGCTTTTCTGAACACTTTTGCTTCTATTTATACGCGTTTAAATCAAACTCAGTTCTTTCCGTGAGACTTCATATCGTGAATATAGATAATCAGAATAAGCTTTAGCTTAACTCGGGGAAATAAAGAGACTTGTGAGCGCTTTGCTATCGCAGATTTCATATGAACACTTTTGGGAGTATGAAATGGAGATTATTTTCCAACAAATAAACCACAAATGAAAGTCTTTTGGAGGCAAATATTTGAATGAATTCGTGGTCTTAAACATTGAATAGTGTTCACCCAAAACGTTCTACCGGTATTCTCAAATAAGATTCCCAATTAGCAGCGCCGGCCGTCTCATTCTATTTAATGACATTCCTGTTCTTGTGCTATGCGATTCAGTCAGAATTAATCCTATTTACAAATTTCCCATTTACCAGTATGCATCGTTCCATGTCATGTGACTTCTACACCGCGTGGCTTATACAGTTGTTCCCTCTTATTTCAATCGTATCAATTCAGGCATCATAGAATGCGCGTACGAATGCCCTCGGCAGCCCTGCTCTCCGACTGAATGCTTTCGAAATTGTACTTAGCATTGCAGCGACAGTTTATCATCCCTAACCGCACTAATTAAGAAAGACATTTCAATTTGACAGATTTCGCTATTTATACCATACAGCTTTGCTTTAAGAGAGAAGATTTAATGCCAAGTTTTGCGACATATTTCAAAGATTTAGTAATTTAGAGAAACTTCAACCGCAATTCTGCTAAACGTGAAACACACTAAAACAGTGGTTCCCAAACTTTTTAGATTCTCGGCGCGCTTGCTGAATCCAGGTTTTCTCAAGTCAAATTCTAAGAAGCACACTTTGCTTATGCCAAATTCTAACAAGTACACTTAGGTAAAAATAAATAAAACATGTGTTGAAGAACACAAAAAAATGTAATTGAAAAACTTCAACTAATTATAATTAGTGAGATGGATGAGCCTGTTGATCACCGCACATTTTCTCAAATCTTGGAATCAAACTGGACACAGCCAAATCATTTCCTTCTCCACATTGATTTTTGCGCGATACTTTGTTTCTATCACAGAGACCGCCGAAAACCCAGTTTCGCCCAAATAAGAAGTCGCAAATGGAATTAAAATTCTCTGAGCTTTATCACTCAGAAGGGGATATTAATCTTTTACTGATATCCAAAATTCAGGTAACTCCATGTTGCTAAATTTTGTTTTCAACGTATTGTCGCAAGACAACTCAATAAGATTCTTTTGTTCTGCAGCAGGAAATTCAGATGGAGCAGTGGCATGAAGTGGATCTTGAATCCATACAAATTTATCGATATTATCATTTTGAAAATATTTCTTAAACCAGGTGATAAGCTGTGATAAGTGTTCTTCAAAAATGGATTCCATGCCTCGACATAAATCAACTCCATTGGAGGTCAAAAACTGTTGCAACAAGGAGAAATATTATTTACCTCCATCTTCATTCATTTTTCTTTTCCATAGTTTTAGTTTTTTTATAAAATCTGAAATTTTCTCAATCGACTTTAAAAGCTGCATGTTGCTTCCCTGCAGCGAGATATTCAGAACATTCATTTGTTCAAAAATTACACATAAGTATGCTAGTTTTACCAAAAAATCTTCATTCGCAAAATTTTCGGTATTCTTGTGGTCTCACTCTTTCAGAAAAATATAAATTTCCTGTCGCAGTTCAAACGTACGAGACAAAGCATTACCACGAGAGAGCGATCACGAAGTGCTGTAGTACAACAAAGACGTGTGTTCGGATCCCATATCTTCACATAGTTTTTTGAAAACCCTTGCCTTCAACGGACGTGTTTTTATAAAGTGTACTACATTGACTACATATTCGAAGACCTGGTTCAATGCAGGACTCGGATATTTTGAAGCGAGTGCTTCCCTGTGAATACCACAATTGGTCCACACTATATCAGGGGCTTTGCTTCGAATAAGTGCCTGCAATTTTCCATAACAGCCGGACATAGAACGAGCACCATCAATACAGACACTAGCGCACTTAGTCCGCTCCAAATTATTTTCGGATATAAAAGTATCAAGGATCTCGAACAAATCTTGAGCCTTAGCTCTATCAGTCTTACTTTTACAAAAGAGAAAGGCTTCTACAATCTTATTACCATCTATAAACCGCACATAGCTAATCAAGTGAGCATCACTCTTATTATCTGTGGCCTCATCCAGCTGCAACCCAAATTCCTTACCTTTCATTTTTTCAATTAATTGATTACTGAGGTCCTCCACTATGTGCTGTATTCAGCGACTGATGGTGTTATTGGACAAAGCCACTTTTGAAAGCAGCTTCCCAGCAGACTCACCGATCATAATGTTCACCATATCTACAGCAGCCGGTGGAATGAGTTCTTCTGCGATGGTATGAGGCTTCCAACATTTTGCGATTCTACACTGCTGGCCACCCAAAATGCAACACCAAGAAGGAAGTATCCGATTGGCCTGAAATTCACAGCATGCGTCGCCCGCGAGAAGACATGGAAACGATTAGCATTGCAGGACATATGCAAATCATGTGCGCCCTCCACGCTACCAAGAAGCACTATAAGAAGGGTGCACAGAAGGCGGTGTGTAAGTAGTGGAAGTGTGTTGTGCTGCCGGACCTGTGCGTGGGAAGCTTCCTGATGCCTCGTCGCAGAATACGGCAGTCATTCCAGCACGTTTCGGAGTTCGACAGAGGACGAATAGTGGCTTATCGCGACAGCGGTTTATCGCACCGAGATATCGGCTCACGTGTGGGAGGACATGCAGCCACAGTGAGGCGAGTATGGATTCGGTGGAAGCAGGAGGGACGGACGGACCCACGTGAGCGATTGTCGCAGCCGCGGCACACCTCCGAACGAGAGGACCGGCATGATGTGCGGCGGGCATTGATGGTTCGCACCGCCACATCACGAACGTTAGCGCAGGAATTAGGGTGTGTTGCGCAACAACCTGTGTCAGCACGAACCGTTCGACGTCGTCTGCAGGAGCGGGAATTTGTAGCACGGTGCCCATTGCTCCGATTACCATTGACGTTACACCACCAGCGAGTGCGGCAGCAGTGGGTCGTTGAACGCCGCACCTGGACTACGGAGTGGCACGACATTGTGTTCTCCTATGAATCCCCCTTCTGCCTGCAACACCAAGATGGTCGGATCCACGTGTGGCGGCACCGCGGTAAGGAGTGCATGGCGCCTGCATTATGCATCGCCATACCGGTCCGTCGCCTGGAGTTATGGTTTGGCGCGCCATTGGATATGATACCCGCACCCCGCCGGCACACTCAACAGCCACCGCTACATCTCCGACGATTTGGAGTTGCGGCGAGAGACTTACCTGCAGGACCTGCCAGCGGCCACGTTTCAACAGGACAGTGCGCGCCCGCACGTAGCACGCATCGTGCAACAATTCTTCACTGCGCACCAGGTGTCATTGCTGCCGTGGCCCGCTTGTTCTCCCGATATGCCGCCCATCGAACACGTCTGGTAGCTGATCGGCAACCGAGTGGCCCGGCAAGCATCACCCGCAGCTACGCCTGATGAAGTGTGGCAACGTATGGAAGCAGCCTGGACCGACATACCCCTCTTTCGTTCGATGCCGCGGCGTGTAGCGGCCGTTATTGCCAGCCATGGGGGCCACACGAACTATTGATGTCCGCGTTTTCCGCAAGTCGCACGGGCCTGTAAGCTCAATCGTTTCATCTTTGTATCTGTTGTAATGTGTCCAGTAAATCTGGCTTTGCTACCTCGTGTCCTTCTTGGTGTTGCATTTTGGGTGGCCAGCAGTGTATGTGCCACCTTGTAAGATGCTAGCAAAGCATTGCTTGGTATTGATGCCTGCTTATAAGAACTACCTCTTGTAACTTTCTCATAAAGCAATCACGAGTTTTGCTCAGCATGCTGGGATAATTGGTTTCTAAATGGAGTTTCAACTACCTTTGTAGCATGCACTTTGGCGCCAAAACTTTCATACAGTACACACTGCGGCCTTTCTTCACCATTGACTTCTGTCGACGTAAAACCAAAGTCAAAATAACTGTCATCGTATTTTCGATTGTTACGCTTCTTCAAACTCTAGCCACTATTTGACGGTGTGCCCTTTTTGTTTTCACTTTCACAACGCTTATTACTGTTTAGTAAAAACCGATCCATTTTAAAAAATACATGCGAGAAGAAAAACTTCAAGAAATTCACTTCGCTTAATCACAACAATATTCAGTTGATACGCGAAAAGCTTACAAACGCCGAAATTCCGCGACAGAGCATCAACATAACAGACTGCTTACCGCCAAATGAGTTAAAAATGACAACGGATGAGCATATTTAAAGGATATGGTGACCTTCTCAAACAATCTGGACTGAGAGTCTCATTTCTAGACGCTCGGAGAACGAGGGAGGAATGTTTATCAGAAGCTTGGAGGCTGATCCGAAAGCTCAGGTTACTTCCAGTAGCGGCCGCGCGAAACACACACGTGCTCCCGTTGGGCGGCAATCGTGCGGGGGAAAGCACACGCTTGTAACATTATTATGCGCCATCTAGTAACCATATGTAGAAGCTTATGCAAATAGTTATTACTGAGTTTTCACCAGGTCCGCCAGATGTCGCGATCTTTCACATTGATTTGAAAATGAAAATAAAATTATGAAAATTTTGTAATATTTCGCGGCGCTCCTGTGAGGGAGCCGCGGCGTACACTTTGGGAACCACTGCACGAAAACATATTTACTTAATATCCTGCTGCATAAGAGTAACGTTACAAACATAAAAGTTGATATAGGAGCATAACGTCTTGAAATACTAATAAAATTCAGCTAAGAGGTACATAAAACCATGCAAAGAATACACTGTCTTAACATTAATATTAAGACACCCCTCTATTGCTCTATTGAGACGGTAAGAAACGCAGCCGTAAACAATATTCGTTGTCATCTTTGGGACATGTAAGTGAACTTGTTTATAGGCAGGACTAATGTTTATAAATCAGATTTAGCAGTTTTTGGTTTCCACATTTCCATTAAGATGGGAACGAGATTGTTCTACAGAATGCTTCACGGTCAGACCTCATTTTCCTACATGCGTGCAAAGAAAACCAACGCAAATCTCTGCCGGATGTTTGCATCACCAATTTGGAGCACTTGTTGGCAGACGAGTGTAAAGGCTAACAGTGCAGCACTTTACTGCCGCTCCGGTGATATAGTGGTCAGCGGCGTAGTTTTACTGTAGTTTGGCTCGAGCTTGAGTCCCGGATGTGGCATGGGGTATATGTTGGACTTACAGTACTTCCCTGGAACCAATGGCCCAAATTTTGCAACGGATGACTGCCTATAGACATTAAGATTGCTCATGCTGCTCCTTCATCCTGAAAAAAAGCATTGGTTAACGAAAACTTTTGGACACCGTTATATAGGGAAAATCTAGAAACTGCATGTGCACGGCATGAGGCTACAGCATTACTACGAGGTTTCATTATGACTAAAATAGCAACGTATTCAGTCTCTTGTGGGAAGATTGGTGGCTTGAGCCATGTGCTTGGTCTGACTGTTAGAAATCTCGTCTCCTAAAGATCGACGAACCCTGCATCAAAATGAGCATGATGTCAGAGAACTTCCTTTTCTTGTTTTGCGAAGCGCCGCTGCAAGCTTTTCATTATTTTAGCTGTGCGGGTTCACGGGTAACGCAATCTAAAGCCATCGAAGAACAACAAGCTTGTGGCCAATTCGACAATTCCTCCATCGGAGAACAACAATCTTGTGGCTATTTGGACAATTCCTCCATCGAAAAAGAACAATCTTGTGGCTATTTGGACAATTCCTCCATCCGAGAACAACATGTTTTTGGCTGTTTGGGCAATTCCTCCATCGGTAAATAAAACTCTTGTGACTATTTGGACAATTCCTCCATCAAAGAACATGCTTGTGGCTATTTGGACAATCCCTCCATCGGAAAACAACAATCTTGTGGCTATTTCGACAATTCCTCCATCCCAGAACAACACGTTTGTGGCTGTTTGGGTAATTCCTCCATCGGAGAATAAGTAGCTTGTGAGTATTTAAACAATTCCTCCATCGAAGAACAAACATCTTGTGGGTATTCGGGCAATTCCTCCATCCGAGAACAACAAGTGTGGGGCTGTTTGGGCAATTCTTCCATCGGAAAACAATAATCTTGTGGACTGTTTGGACAATTCCTCCATCGGAGACCAACAATCTTGTGACTATTTGGGCAATTCCTACATCGTAGAACAACAAGCTTGTGGTTATTTGGACAATCCCTCCATCGAAAAAGAACAATCTTGTGGCTATTTGGATAATTCCTCCATCCGAGAACAACAAATTTGTATATTAAATAACAAGCTTGTGAGTATTCGGGCAATTCCTCCATCGGAGAACAATAATCTTGTGGATTGTTTGGTCAATTCGTCCCTTCAATAGCTGTAATCGAACTAGCGAGTCTAAATTCACTTAATTATATAGTTCGAGAAGTAAGTGAACGCTTCCAACTTACCACAATTCCTACAATTTCAAAAGAAAGAAAGATCACAATATTTAAGGGTAATTTTAGTAATTTCCTTCATATAAATAATATGTTTCCAAACCGTACGCAGTTCATGAACACTGTTAAAAGGATCTATGTCATTAAGTATGTCTGTCATTTGGAGATACAAATCCCGTGTCCTTTCTGCAGTCTCATCCTTCTCATTCAGTCCTTCCTGCACTCTCATCACAAATATCTAGCAATACAAATCCTGTATGTTACTGCAGCGAGAATTAGATACCTCCGTATTCAAATGGCCAAACCTGTTGGAATCGGGTCTGGTACGATTCGTCCAACGACGATTGGTCCAATGCCGATTCGTCCAATGGACAATTGGTCCAAAGGTACGATTCGTCCAATGGTACGATTGGTCCAATGCCGAATCGTCCAATGGGCGATTGGTCCAATTCCGTCCTATCTGTCCGTGCTATTAAAGTCTCATCTGTTCTGATTCTATCTCCGATGTTATACGAAAGTACCGGTAGATCAAAGAATGTAAAATAATGTTACATTCCATGCGTAATATTATGGTTACAGATTTTTTTTTTTTTTTTTTTTTTTGGAATCGCGTTTTCTTGTTATACTGTCCTTGTTGCCGTATGAAGTTACTGATGTACGAGCCGTTCTATCAACTTCAATGTTTCTCTTTTGCATGAGATAATATAAAATACTAGTGTTCCATTTCTGTTTGTAGAATGCAGTGGGGCTTTCCGCCAACTGCCCAATGGAAACAACTGGTCAGAGTTTGGACAGAGGCCTTTTCAACAGATTTTATTCCAGCGATGTCATATTCATAACGTTTACATATTAAATCAAGTTAGTAATATTGCGCTTTTACTTAAACACGAAATATTAATTCATAGGCCCTAGGCTTAGGCTTTCTTAACAGTTTTAATTTTACCGATGTCAGATTCATAACGTTTACATATCAAATCAAGTTAATAATATTGAGCTTTATTTAGGCACGAAATATTATTTCATAGGCTTTAGGCCTAGGCCTTTTAAGGACTTTTTATTCTACCGATGTCATATTCATAACGTTTACATATTAAATCAAGTTAATAATATTGCGCTTTCATTTAAGCACGAAATATTAATTCATAGGCCCGCGGCCTAGGTGCGTAGCAAATACCTCAGAAATGATAAGATGAGTGCCTTTTATAAAGTTTTATAAAATGTTTGCAAATACCAAATATCTAGGTTGTAACTTAAAATCTTCTAAACTGGCCCGCGGCCTAGGTGCCTTGCAATGTCCTCAGAAATGATACGATGAATGCCTTTTATAAAGTTTTATAACATATTTACAAATAACAAATATCTAGGTTGTAAATTAAAATCTTCAAAAAATGCCCACGGCCTAGGTGCTTTGCAAACAGCTGAGAAATGCTCCATTGAGTGCCTTTTACCGTAAAATGTTTACAATTACTAAATATACGGAAATTATCTTTCAAAAGGGTATAAAGAGGAGAATAATTTTAATTATTATTCCTTTCTGGAAAAGAAAAAAGTTTACCGTTGGTAAGATGATACCATTGGACGAATCGGCTTTGGACTAATCGCACCATTGGACGAATCGGCATTAGACCAATCGTACCATTGGACGAATCGGCATTAGACCAATCGTACCATTTGACGAATCGGCATTAGACCAATCGTCGTTGGACGAATCATCCGGGACCGGTTGGAATCACAGGAGTTCATATCTCACGAATACTACGGATTGAACAGATCCAACTATAAATATGCTTGAGATAGCCTATGCTCCGACTGTATCAAGACTGTGCTTCTAAGAAAAGATGTTGCATAACACAGAAGTTTCCTTAGGTCAGCGGTTAACGACACCCAAGTAGCATTAGGCAGACGGCAAAGAACTGATGCTGACATGCGCCGCCCTAGTGGCGCAACGGTCTGATTGCTGATTATAACCGTTCGTCCAAGGGGATCCGGATTCGAATTCCGGTGAAGTATGGATTTTGTGTTTGACTTACAGCACTGGCTCCCTCATTTCCCTGGAACAAGTGGCCCTAAATTAGGACCTGGCGCCTGGTTATGGCACATTGAATTACTCTCGGCGGTCGTTAAACCCCAATCAAAAAAAACATTTCAGTCCTTCCTGCACTCTCGCCTTCGCGAAATCCAGGAATCTGTACAGCAAGCCACATCACAGATATCTAGCAAAAATTCAAGAAGGGACTCAGACGTTCTCTCTTTTAAAAGGACACGGAAATTTGAGAAAATTGCTCAGAAGCATTGGGCCACCAAGTCAAACAAGGACGACGTTCAATAACTTCTAAGCCTTAAATACAAAGAAAAAATCAAGATCGCGCCTTTATTTTTTCACATAGTCTCCCCTCACATCGATATACACTATATTGACAAAAGTCACCGGACAGCCTTTCAAAAGCAAATGAACGGATCCGCTGCGTTGTTAAGATGCGCGGTACAGCTGCAAACGGTATAAAACAAGCCTGCAGCTGACCGCGATCATATCGCACTCTGAGATTGAGTGAAATGTCGTGGCGAGAGAGAACTGACTTTAAGAAAGGAAAGATTGTTGGGTGTTATATTAGTAGGTTCTCCAAAAGAGAAACCGAAAGGCGTTTAAACATACCCAAGTCAACTGTTTTTTATGTACGTTTTGCTGCTTCAGACACATCGCGTGCCTGAAGCACGCCATGTGTCTGAAGTTTATGTTAGGCAGACCAAAGGAAATCAGTGTTAGAGGACGTCGAAGCCTCAGGAGAGTCGTTACAGCTAATCGACGGAATACTGCACACGACCTCAGTGTACAGATGAGTAAAAATGCTGGAACCTCGGTATGTACACGTACCATTCGCAGAGAACTTCATTCCATGGGTTACTGAGGTCGCACGGCTGCTCATAAGCCTTTCATCTCCACTCCGAATGCTACTCGTGGTTTAGTATGGTGTAAAGAACATTTATCATGACCGTAGATCAATGGAAATAGGTCCTATGGACTGATGAATCCAGATACACGATCCATCGGTCTGATGGCCATGTGTGGGTATGGGGGCAGCCGGGGGAACGCTATTTACTACAGTGCACTGTTCCTACGGCCAAGTTTGGAGCTGGCAGTGTACTCATGTTGGAGTGTTTTTCGTGGTATGGTCCCGGCCATTTCGTTATCATGGACAAACCTGTTAACCAGCACGTTTACGACGATATTCCGGACAATTATGCCCTACAAACTCTATGGCAAGGCTATGGAACAGAGTCTTGTTGGTACCAGCTAGATAATGAACCTAGCCATAAAGCAAGGAGTATTACAGCGTAGTTTGACGATAATTCCGTATCGCGTGTGGACTTGTCAGCACAGAGGCCTAATCTTAATCCCATAGAGCACCTATGGGATGAATTAGAGTGCCTCATAAGAAGTTTGGAACCAATGCCTACTACTAAGCAACAGTAAGCAGCAGCATTGTGTACTGAATTGAAGCGCATACCTATCGCTGTGTTTCAAAACGTTGTCGAAAGCATGTCTCGAAGGGCAAGTGAACGCATTAAGGTCAAAAGTGGGCCAACACTGTACTAATGTATGCCAGTAAATGCTGTGTTGTGTTTCTCTTCTAGGTGTCAGGTGACTTTTGTCAATATAGTGTACTTGTTGTACCGATCATAGAGTTGACGAATCCCCGCTGCGAGAAACGTTTTGTCTTTCCCTCAAACCAACGTTTCATTAAACCAAGTATATAGTATTGGGCAGAATACACCAATAACAGTATGTGTAATCGTAGTTAAAACTCCGTTTATTAGGTGTAAATGTATACAAGCATAAACATGCGAGCTTTCACCACCAGAAGAATGGCTTCATCAGGAAACAGCTCTTTATCTCATCCCTAAATGGGATGAGATAAAAAACTTGCTTCATACGGGAAAGCCACTTCATATAGGGCAGACTATTGAGATCCTGTCCAACCCTTTATGCTTGTATAAATTTACATCTAATAAACGTAGTTTTAACTACCATTGCACAACATTTCATGGCCTCACTCAGTTCAGAATTATCCGCAAAATGCTTACCCCGCAGATCTTTTTGAAGAGGAAGAAGTCACTATGGTCAGGTTAGTTCGGTGGGTGGATAGTGAAGCAGTTGGAAACCACATTCTTTCTCAGCTTGCATGGTCAAGGCTCCGATCCACACCGGCAGGGTGGATTGAGGCATTGTCCTGAAGAAACAGAACACCTCGTCGGAATTTTCCTCGCTGTTGACTCTTTACTGCTTCACGTAATTGGCGCACTAGGACGGCATAATTGATAGCATTCATATAGTCCTTTTATGAAGAAAACAATAATTAACAGCAAGCCTTCTGAGTCCCAAGAAATGAAGGCCAGAATCTTCCCTGCAGGTGGTTGTGTTTTGAACTGTTTTTGGTGGTGGTGATCCATGAAGTTTCCACTGCTTGCTCTCTTGTTTGGTATCAGTCCCAATGGTGAAGCCACGTCTCGTCAGCAGTCACAATGCAGTAATAGAAGTGATCACGGTTAATGCGGTCAAGCTGAACCCGACTTGCTTCAACAAGATCGTTCTTCCTCTCGGGTGTCAACATTCGAAGAACCCATCTGGTACAGACCTTTGACATCACTAATCTCTCATGCAAAATGGTCCAAACTATGCCAGTTCCTCAGCAATCTGTACGACACGGATTCGCCGGTTTGGCATTGCCAGCTCCTCCACTTGCTGGTACATCTGTGGTCACCTCTACTGAGCGACCACCGCGAGGGTCGTCTTAAGCACACCGGACAAAAAACTACGGAATGCTCATTTTATTGGTTAATATGGGGTTACATCACCACGAGCTCGAAGCACAGCCTTGATTTTCTTTGGCATGCTGTCAATATGGGAGCGGATGACATTAATGTCCAGTTTGCCCCACGCCGTGAACAACTGGTCCCGCAGAGCACTCAAATTGGGAGGTTGCTGTTGTCTCTTCTTAACGGCCCGTTCGAACATGTCCCAAATTTTCTCTATAACATTGAGATAAGGCAAATTGGCGGGCCAGGTGAGATGTGGAACGTCGACCTCATGTTCTGCAAACCAATCCTGCACAATGGCAGCTTGGTAGACAGTGCAGTTGTCGCCTTGATAATGCGGATCTGGATTGGCGGTATCTTGGAGGAACTGAACATATGGCAACACCTCCGTATCCAAAGGTTTCACGTAGTCCACCGCTTTCATGCCATTAGGCACGTAAACTAAGGGACCCACCCTAGCAGTGGATATACACCCCCAAAACATGACACTTTCACCTCCCTTCTGTACAGCCCTTTGCACACACTCTGCGTTGAAGGATTCTCCGGTCTTCCGCATGACCCTGGATCAACCATCATTGGAATACAGCAGAACCTGGATTCGTCTGACCAGATGATGCATCGCCAGTGTTCTGTAAAAGCTTGTGACCTGGTGGCCATGTTTTAAGGCCAGATCTAAAATCAGCACCCAAATATTATTTAAACACAGAAACCTTGTAGACCAGTGGAATCTTATTAGGTGTACAAATAAGTTTTAAAGCATTTTAACACAACTCAACATGTAATTTAAGAGAAAACAACAATACCTCTACGAATCTAAATATGCGCTGTCATTATCTATCACCATCGGTCGGGCAGCTGACGAAATCTAGCCATGAAGAAATATTTCGTCGTGTGACCCGATGAAGTAGTCAACCCATTTTCGCAAATTCGCCACATGTCCGGAACCGTACAGCAGACAATCCATGTTGCATCGATCAGAACAAATGGTTGTCTGAAGGGGCTATGCCGGGACTATACGCCGGGTTCTCCAAAACTTCCCTGCCAAGCATCAATAATGTTTCCTTGGCCGATTTCGCGACATGCTGCCTACCGTTGTCATGTAGTAATTTCACGGGACGCAGTCCTGTGCCTCTGAATGCACGTTTCCGACAGATTTCTGGGTTCAATCGCAGCAACTGTTGCTTGTAGCGATCAACAATAGGAGTTTGACCGTGTTCCAATAGTTCATAATAGAGCACTCCCTTCACCAGATGCACAGCAGAACTTTCTTGGAGTGAATATCGCATTTTGGTGCCAAGGTCGTTGCTTCACCGGAGCTACCCAGTGTATTTTGCTTTTGGGATTGTCGTACCATATCCACTTTTAATCACCCGTAAATATTTTCCTCAGTAAATACTTTCTTTGTTTATTCAACAGATTCAAACACTTCATGACACGCTCATCCTTGTCAGTCTGGTTCAGGTCATGTGGCAACCACTTTCCTTCCTTCTGAACCTTTCCCATCGCGCGTAAACGATTGGAAATGATTTGTTGAGTTATCCCCAGTTGTTCAGCTAGTTCATTTTTCGTTTGAGAGGAATCTTCATGCAGCAATGCCTGCAGTTCCTCATATGCAACCTTCTGCGGGGCGCAGGTACTTTCTCGATCACTAACATCAAAATCACCTGCTTTAAACCGTTTAAACCATAACTCACACGTTCTTTTCGATACAATATTCTCCACCTGAACAGATCAATGCACATGCTTTTGCAGCGATTTTTCTTTGATGAAATTCGTAACGAATGCAGTATCGAATAAATGCTGTATTCCTTGCCATCTTTCACCTAACGATGTGCAAGTGGGTTTGACTGTTGGGCAAACTTCTGTGTTCGCATTTTATACTCTCCACCAGTTATGGTCATACGACAATAAAGCTGCAGAATGTCGGATATGTAAATTAGTGGTATACATCACCCAAAAAACGCTTTAAAACTTATTTGTACACCTAATACAAAATGCTTAAAAAAATATGATGGTAATGCATAAAAAATCTTACAAATGCCAAAAATCTTATAAAATAGTGGTCATTGGTTAAAGTAAAATGCAATTGGATCAAAATTATACGCGTCACGGAATCACGTGCGTAGTCTCTGTTGCTTTCTATCTGAATACAAGCAAATGCGATTTTGTTTTCAGTTTTAACGCAATTTTCACTCCGCATTGTAATATTTGGGGGCTCATTAAGCCCAGTAGCTGTGTATATTGGAAGGTTCTCAAGCGTATTAAGGTTCCAAAAGTTAGTTTTGAGACATAAGTACTACTTAACTTAATATTACGGCGTTGCTGTAATCTGAAATTAAATAAACTTCCCTTTTGTGCGGATGCTGTTCTCATTCCGACACAAGCACGAAGTCCAGTTCCCGCATGATCATTTAAGAAAAGAGTCACGTACGCACGGTTTCACGATTGTTCCTGAAAGCAAAACACGAGATGGGATCACTAAATTAAATTTAAACCGTCCGATATGTAATGAACCTCACAACAAGTGCAGCATGAGTTGACTACAAATGAGCTCAGAAGGGAAAGGCTGCGTATGAAAGTTTCCAAAGTTAATGAGAAAATCGCTTCGAATTCTATACCCTTCGTTGAGATAAAGTTTCACAATAAATCACCACTATGTTAACAGTTTCATAAAAGAAATTTAATATTTATTGATTTTTAGTTTTGCTGTCAACCAAATTTACAATCTCATGTTGACACTAATTTTTGTGTAATTGGTATTTATTAAGGCAAGGTCCACGAAACACAGGAAACTTTAATAAGCGTTGAAATTTAGCTAATCTCTTTTCTCTTAAATGCGTAAATTTCGCAACTAAGATTGCATGCTGCGATCTATCGCCCTTTGATGCAAACGAGTGAGACATACAGGAGCGACACAAATCGGCCAATAAATTAGAACCATTTATCCAATATTGGTTTGGAGTTCCTTTTGCCCAAATTACAGCACTATGTGGTTTGGCATAGATACCACAACGTTTTGGATTGCATCTATGTCTACAGCATACCAGGTTTTCACCAGACAGTTTTTTAAGTGGCTCAGATTTGACGGAAAGGAATCTGTGTTTCCAACATGTCCATACATTCTCAATGGGGTTCAGCTCTGTTCTTTATTGGTCAGGGAAGATGCTGGAAAATATTGTCATGCTCGCTGAACCACTGCTGAACAAATCTTGCGCGATGGACTGTGGCATTGTTGTCCATGAAACAGCCGTCACCTGGGGGATAAAACTTCAACATTTCAGGACGGACTTCATCGGTAATCATGTTCCGATAGTCCTTGGAAGACACCCAACCTTTCACAAATATCAGGGGATCAGTTACAAAACATGCTTAACACTATGGCACCACCACCAAAACTTTGAGTTGTGTTTACAAAGCAAACATAGTTCATTGTTTCTTTGGGCTCCCGCCAAACTCTCCCCCTAACGTCGGTACAGAACAAAACGTGTCGGGATTCGTCGGATGATATCACTTTTTTCCAATTTCCTAATGTCCACTCACAGTGTTCCTGACACCATTGTAGATAAACTTTCCGGTTCTTCTCAGAAATCAGTAATTTCTGTATTAACGTGACACTGCCAATATCGATCCTATTCAATTCCCTTCGCATAGTTCGGTCGGGAACAGCGGTAACTGAATGCTTTTGTATCACACAGGAGTCTTATTTTCCCGTATAAAACTTCTCAGACAGTAGTGATCTCATTCCTGACATTGTCGTCGTAACACAGACAAGCAATGTTTCCGTGGAAACTTTGCAAAATACACTGCTGGCCACCCAAAATGCAACACCAAGAAGGAAGCATCCGATTGGCCTGAAATTCGCAGCATGCGTCGCCCGCGAGAGGACATGCAAACGATTAGCATTGCAAGGAATATGCAAATCGTGTGCGCCCGGCACGCCACCGAGAAACACTATAAAAAGGGTACACAGAAGGCGGGGTATAAGTAGTGGAAGTGTGTTGTGCTGCTGGACCTGTGCGTGAGAAGCTTACTGATGCCTCGTCGCAGAATACGGCAGTCATTCCAGCACGTTTCGGAGATCGACAGAGGACGAATAGTGGCTTATCGCGACAGCGGTTTAACTTACCGAGACATCGGCGCCCGTGTGGGACGACATCCAGCCACAGTAAGGCGAGTATGGATTCGGTGGGTGCAGGAGGGACGGACGGACCGACGTGAGCGAACGCAGTAGCCGCGGCACACCACCGAACGAGAGGACCGGCATGTTGTGCGGCGGGCTTTGACGGCTCGCACCGCCACATCACGAGCATTAGGGCAGGAATTAGGGTAAGATGCGCAACCACCTGTGACAGCACGTACCGTTCGACGTCGTCTGCAGGAGCGAGGACTTGTCGCACGGCACCCATTGCTCCGATTACCATTGACGTTACACCATCGGCGAGTGCGGCGGCAGTTGGCCATTGAACGCCGCACCTGGACTACGGAATGGCACGACATTGTCTTCTCCGACGAATCCCGCTTCTACCTGCAACACCACGATGGTCAGATTCGCGTGTGGCGGCACAGCAGCAAGAGACTGTATCACGCTTGCTTTATGCATCTCCATACTATTCCGTCGCCTGGCGTTATGATTTGGGGTGCAATTGGATATGACACCCGCACACCTCTGGTACGCATCGCCGGTACACTCAACAGCCACCGCTACATCTCCGACGTTTTGGAGCCTGTAGTCCTCCCTTACCTTCAGGGCCTGCCAGCGGTCACGTTTCAACAGGACAATGCGCGCCCGCACGTGGCACGCATCTTGCAACAAATCTTCACGGCCCTCCAGGTGTTGTTGCTGCCGTGATCCTCCTGTTCTCCCGATATGTTGCCCATGGAACTCGTCTGGTCGCTGATCGGCAACCGAGTGGCCCGGCAAGCACCACCCGCGGCTACGCCTGATGAACTGTGGCAAGGTGTGGAAGCAGCCTGGACCGACATACCCCAAGTCCAAATCCTGTTTCGTTCGATGTCGCGGCGTGTAGCGGCCGTTAGTGCCAGCCATGGGGTCCACACGAACTATTGATGTCTGCGTGCTCCGTAAGTCGCACGGGCCTGTAAGCTCAATCGTTTCATCTTTGTATCTGTTGTTATGTGTCCAGTAAATCTGGCTTTGCTATCTCGTGTCCTTCTTGGTGTTGCATTCAGGGTGGCCAGCAGTGTAGAAGACAATTGTGCCAATCTGTATTCCATGACATAGAACACAGAGTAGCACCATAGAATACAGAGAATACAGAGTGGCACCATTTACTTTTCACAGAATAATCCCATTTCGCTATCTTTATTTTGATACTCGACGAGGACAGGTGTGGAGGAGATCCGGCACATAAATGTAGTCACACCATATGCAGCCGTCCACCCTTACCACTATTACCGCTCCCTGTCGGGTATCAGCGAACCACTACTACGTCTTATTCGCCGTAGTGGGAAAAAGTTAAAAAAGGTCAAAATTCAATACTAATCAGTTCACCCCCAAAATTTCGCCTAGTGGTGTCAACAATGAATTTGGATTCCCTAAATAAGGGTCTCCAAGCTCAGGGTCGACAAATGCATCGCGTTGTGTTTCATATGAATCAGCATGGGGTTTTCATGCTCATTTATATGCCGCAAAGAAGTTAAAATAAAAAGTTGCATGAATAACAATAATAAAATCACAAATTTAACTCTAATGAGATTTGGAGAAATGATCTGAGTGACACGTGAATTAACATTTAACTATTTATTTCTTTTTAGAATATGGTCTTAAAGCTAGGTACAATGTACCGGTGAGGTTGCTTGCTTTAGCTAAACAATTTAGTTTTAATTTCAAACGGGTATAATGCACTTAACATTATATAACTGACTTTAAACTTTAGTTACTGGTTTTAACTAGGCGCGGTGCGCCAGAGGAAAATTGTTAATGCACTATGTGAGAGACTTTCGGGTAACTAGTCCTGCATAGCACATGCAAAGCTATGAGGCACGAATCAGAAATGCATAAGATAAATGTCATCATACCCTATTTTCCTCGAGAAGCCCCGATCGTGAAACTCGGTCGCCAGCTGGTCGTAGGCTAATTTAATCTCTTAACTATCTCATCCTCTGTCGTGGAAACATCTCTACTCCGAAACCGCTGAGACCTCTCTTCTACTCAGCATGCGATTCTGGAGTGTTCCTCTCTGCCGTTATCTTAGAGTCTCTGGTCTGTAGTCTGTCCTCTTCATTCCTCATTCAGTTAATCTTTTTGTTTTTCCCGTGTCCGGTGTCCATATTGGGGCGTGACGGCCCGGCCGTCCGAATCGCGTTGGGTTATTTCATTGGCCCTCACCCATAGCCCTGCTATGCGATTCGCTGGCCATCCGTTCAGTTCGGGTCACTTTCCCAAAAATGCCTTCTTTCAGCTGTCAACTTGTTCTCGCACCTTTTTGTTAATTGACTGCGCCTAGCTACTTAGAAGCGAAGATTGTCACGTAGGTATTTCCGGCGACGTGACTTATTTCGAATTTCGTCGCTACCCCGGACAAGACAGAGATGCTCGCAAGCGTTGCTTTAGAAAAGGGGTGACGCCCCCAAAAGGATTTATTGCGCTGCTGCTATTCTCTCAGCTTCGGCTACGAGACTACTGCTATTATACTTCCCTTCCTTGCGTTTCGCGAAAAAAAGAACTGTGAATGTCTTTCTTTCTCTTTCTTCCCATCTGGGATTTTCATCAAGTTTACGTGAGAAAAAAATACATAATTTTCCCCTTTTCATTTGGCTTGAGTGCAATTAGGACTGATGTAATTATCAACCGAAACTTTCGGGTAGCCTGACTCAGCTTCACCGGAAAGTAATTTTTAATCATTGATATTCTATTTTGGGGAACGTTTTCACACTTGCACATATTCGCGCAAACTTTGACATGTCTCACAAATGCCCATTGTTTGAGTAAAGATGAATAATTTAAGAATTACTCACTCAGGAGGTGAATATGGCTGATGGATCATTTTTCACTCGATTTAAAACACCAATTTATTGCGATTATTTGATATTCCTTGCTAAACTACAGCGGTTCTTAAGTGTTCAGTTCTAAAATCCAACGGAGTACACATTTCATTACATAAGAAATATGATACTTGCAGAGATTTTTAAAAATGCACCGGTAGTTACTTAATGAAGTTTCTTGATAAAGTATACAAAGAATGCAAATGAGCTCCAAAGGGACTCATATTACTGAAAGCGCTTGAAAGTTAATGAGGTTGTTCTAAAATGTAGTAACAGAAAATGCTTCCAAATATCTTAAATTCAATCTCATTACATTTCTCCCGAGATGCAAAGCACGGTGAAGTCCCGGTTTCGTCATTTTTCCAAAATATCGCGAATCAATCTGTGAGATAAAATAATGATCATGGCTCAAGTAAAGGTGGAAAAAACAGGAAAAGTAAGCCTCCGAGAGACGAAATATGGAGACAACCTTAGAGACACAGATAGAGTGTGAGCTGTCCATTTTCCATGAGGTGTATTTAACTGAACACGAAGAGACAATGAAAAATCATGAAACAAATACGGAATTACACCTAATAATACACATTTTGAAGATGACAATCCGATTTTTGGTGCAAATGTAACAGAAAAAGTCCAATACTATGCGGAAATGAAATCAGAGTATGATTCTGAATGATATGGTAGAGAACACCTCAACATACACTGAAGTAACAAACACATAATGAGGAACACCTAATAGTAATCAGACACGAGCCATCTCAATTACGTTCGCAACTATAAAGTTGTGATGGCATTATAAACAGTTCATCGTAAAGGATTCAGAAGGTGAACGAAAGGTATACAGAGAAGCGCGGACTGGATCGCCGGGATATCAGGAGAATTCCCGAGGGGATACCATATTCTGGGCCAACAGGCCTTATGATAGCTCAAGAAAAAAATACAGATAGGCTAAGTTCTGATTGTGCCGTCAATTTGGAACGCAGGACTACGACTTGCAGATCAGAAAGTTGAAATGAGCTAGTCGAGTACGGTTTCATGTTATAGCCAACACAGGCCCATGATATGAAAAGTAGCTTGCATAATTTTTACAAATAATACTAGATACATTGTGAAATAATACTAGATACTAGATACATTGTGGGTGCTAAGAATCCCCGGAGGACCGGACTAGGCTGCCATTTGATGCTGACCTTGGCTACCTACAACGGACGCTCCCTATCTTCTGATTCAAGGCTTCTTGAATTGGAAGAGGAACTACAAAGGATCAAGTGGGACATCGTCGGGCTAAGTGAGGTAAGGAGAAAAGGAGAAGATCTCATTGAACTGAAAAGTGGACATCTCTTCTATTATCGTGGGACAGATACTGGCAGAACTAGTGGTGTTGGATTTATAATAAACAAGAAACTGAAGGATAAAGTGGTAGAAGTTGAAAGTTCCTCTGACAGAGCTGCACGACTCGTTATCCAACTATCGAGAAGATACCAGGCTCAGATTATTCAAACTTATGCACCCACCACAAGTCATCCTGAAGAAGAAATTGAAGAATTTTATGAGGAAATTCGTCATCTAAATAATAAAGGTAAACAGCACTTGAAGATAATTATGGGAGATTTCAATGCAAAAATAGGGCACCGGCAACAGAATGAAACTTCAGTAGGTAAATTCGGTCACGGCAACAGAAACCAGCGTGGAAATACTCTCGTTGAGTTTGCAGAGGCAGAAGGATTTTTCATCTTGAATTCCTTTTTCAAGAAAAAGCCACACAGGAAATGGACATGGAGACATCCAATTGGGATGACAAGTGAAATTGATTTTATTATGTGTAACAAAAAATTCGTCATCGAAGACTGCAGTGTGCTGAACAAGTTCAACACAGGTAGTGACCATAGATTGGTGAGATGTAAGATGCACCTCAACACTAAACTGGAACGTGGCAAGCTCATAAGACAAACAAAATGTATTGACATAACCAACCTTAAGAAACACCATAATACTTTCAAGTTGGAACTGAAGAACAGATTCTCTGCTTTAGAAGGCCTAACATCGGAAGAAGTGGATATTTCGGAAGTTAACAGAAACGTAACCAAAGCTCTTATGGAAACAGCAACAAAATTAGCTGGGTCTAAGAACAAGTTGCATGTAAACAAATTATCAGGAAAAACCAAAATGTTGATGCAAAAAGAAGAGAGATGAGGACAACTAAAGAAGATGTGACTTCCAAAGTGGAATATATAGAGCTATGCAAGACAGCACGAAAAAGTATCACTGAAGACGTAAGGAAATTCAACTGTGAGCTAGTGAGGAAAGCAAGTGAAAACAACCAAAGCCTAAAGATAGCAAAGGGACATCTCAGTAAGGGAAGAAAACAGATTATGGCTCTGAGAAAAGAAGATGGTTCTATAACAAGAAATAGAGGCGAAATTTTGACAAGAGTGAAAGATTTCTACTCCAAATTATATGAAAGGGATGATACATGTACTCCAGACATCATGAAAGGTACCAGAGTTCTTCCAGTCCTCCCAGCAGAAGTTGCTCATGCAATCAAGAACATGAAGCGGGGGAAAGCTCCAGGAGAAGATGGAATTACTATAGACATCATACAAGAAGCAAGTGGAGAAATTGAAACAGTACTCGCCCAAATTTTCACTCGATGCCTTAATGAAGGGAAGATTCCTGAGGATTGGAACAATGCTACAATGATCCTGCTACATAAAAAAGGTGACATTGAGGATCTCAGGAACTACAGACCTATCAGCCTCCTATCAGTGGTTTATAAAATCTTCACTAAAGTTCTTTCACACCGCTTGAAGGTAACACTGGACATGGCTCAACCGAGAGAACAAGCTGGATTCAGGAGTGGCTACAGCACAATAGATCATATCCACGTACTGAGAGAACTAATTGAAAGAGCGAGGGAATATGAACTTCCATTGTGCATGGCTTTTATCGATTATGAAAAAGCCTTTGATTCGGTGAAACCATCAGCAGTTACCACGGCTCTGAAATCCTGCGGTATTGAAGATGCATACATTAATATTATTAATAACATCTATGAAAATGCAAGTGCAAAGATTCGGCTGTTTGAAAATACAACACACATAAAAATTGGAAAGGGAGTGAGACAAGGTGACACCATATCTCCGAAGCTCTTTAATGCCACATTGGAAAATGTCTTTCAATCACTGAACTGGGAAAACAAAGGGATAAAGATTAATGGAGATTATCTAACCCACCTTCGTTTTGCTGATGACGTAGTCATTTTTGCAACTACCCCATCAGAGCTGCAGAGTATGATCCAGGAACTTGCTGACAAGAGTAAAGAAGTGGGATTAAAAATGAACTTTCAGAAGACAAAAGTGATGTTCAATGCTTTTACAAGAAATGAAGATTTATCGATTGATGGAGAAAAACTGGAGATAACAGATACGTATGTTTATCTTGGACAGCAGATATCAAGTGAGGGTCACATTGATGAAGAAATTAATCGGCGTACAAAACTTGCCTGGAGAGCTTTTGGAAGAAACAGCATAATTTTCAAGAGCAATATGCCATTATGTCTTAAAAGAAAAGTGTTTGATCAATGCATCCTTCCAGTGCTTACGTATGGTGCAGAGACGTGGACCTTAACTAAAAGAGACATACAAAGGCTGCAGACAACTCAAAGCAGCATGGAGAGGTGCATGCTTGGTATAACCAGGAGAGATAAGAAGAGGAACTCGTGGATCCGAAAAATGACGAGAGTGGAAGACATCATGATCAGAGTTAAATCCCTGAAATGGCAATGGGCTGGACATACTGCCAGAAGGACAGACCATAGATGGACAGCCGAAATTTTAGATTGGATTCCAAGGGACAGGAAAAGGCCCAGAAAAAGACCACATGGGAGATGGGTGGATGAAATTCGTAAATATGCGGGAGTGACATGGAGGAGACTGGCACAAGACAGACCGTTGTGGAGGAAACTTGGGGAGACCTTCGTCCAGCAGTGGATTGATAATGGTTGACAATGATGATGATGATGACATTGTGAACACAAAGCAGGTCGATACACAAATTACCCTCCGTGGTGCTCTGTCTTCTTGGCCTTCTTACATTCCTCATCACTTGCTCTTGCCTCTCGTTTTGATTTTCTCCACTTTTGCTTGCGTTCATTCTTCGAATTCCGCAACATTGTCGTAAATATTACAATCCGTTCACACGAAAACAATTTTTTTAAATTTTAGTTTAAACCACTGCGATATGTTCTCTAGATATTTGAGTAGATCTTGTCGAGAGCTTTAAGACGATACCACGCATAGTCGCTTTGCACTCACGGTTGTCCAGGTAAACCGCGATATTGTCAAACGTGTTCACGGGCTCACAATTTTTTTTTTTTAAGTGTCAGTTCAAACCACTGGGAAATGTTCTTGTGATATTTGAATAGATCTCGTCGAGAGCTTTAAGACGATACCACGCATAGTCGCTTTGCACTCACGGTTGTCCAGGTAAAGCGCGATATTGTCAAACGTGTTTACGGGCTCACAAGAAAACAATTTTTAAAATGTCAGTTCAAACCACTGGGAAATGCTCTTCGGATATTTGAATAGATCTCATCGAGAGCTTTAAAACGACATCACGTACAGTCGTGTTGCAGAGATAGACGGAGTCAAACACGGTGGTACACCCTGAAATATTGCATCATCTCTCCCGCTTACGACGTATTGCGCAGTACACGAATTAAACTCCATGCCGTTTCGAGTATGCTAACACGACTAGTTGCGGCACGTATTTTTAACGCTGCAATGATTTCAATTGGGACCTATTTTTGTCACAGGCGGTCGACTGTTAGTCGCCCCGTACTATCCGTGGAGTTACACGTAGTCCTACATCAAAAGTATATACACTGAGTGGTCACTTTATTATGACCACCCCCTCAGTACATCGTTGGGCCACCTTTTGCCTTTAATACTGCGTCGATTCTTCGTGGCATGGACTCCACGAGATGTTGATAGGTGGTTTCTGGAATCTGAGACCATGCTTGATGAATAGCATTTTCCAGGAGTGTGAGATTGCAGTGTTGTTAATCCAGCTGTCTGATGGCTCGTTTAACTTCATCCCACAAATTCTCAATGGGGTTGAGATCTGGAGATTGTGGGTGTCCCTTAAGCAAAGTAAACTTATTGGCATGTTCCTGAAACAAATCCTGTAGAATACGAGCACTATGGCAGGACGCATTATCTTGTTGAAAGTAGCCATCGCCATTGGGATAAACCATCCACATGACAGGATGCACTTGGTCCGCAACGATGTTTAGATATAATGTGCCAGTCAGACGTTGATCAACACGAATTAAATTGCCCAAAGCATGCCTGGAAAACATTCTCCAAACCATAACGTTGCCTCCACCAGCTTGAAGGGATGTAGCAATGCATTTGGGGTCCATGCTTTCGCGCTGTTTCCGCAGAATTCTCACTCGGCCATCGGCATGGTACAACTGAAAACGTGATTCATCGGACCACATAATTTGTTTCCAATTATCGACTGGAGACGTTTTCTCTTGTTACCTGCAGACAGCAAAGGTGTTCGAACAGGCCTTCGGCTGCCATATCCCATCCGATGCAGTGTACGGCGAACAGTGCGTGCAGAGATCATTTGAGGGGATCCTTGATTAAGATGGTCTGTAATTTGCTGCACTGTTGCCCTTCCGTTGTCTGTTACCAGTCTGGACACTCTCCGTTCCTCCCGAGCAGTCACTAGTCGATGGCGACCACACGTTGCACATAGAGACCCAGTTTTTTGGCTGACAGTCCAGTCTTTAAACACTTTGACAACAACTGCTATGGAATATTTCACGAATGCGGCGATTTCGGTGATAATCGCTCCATGGCTTCGAGCTCCTACAATCATCTCACATTGAAAGTCCGTCAAATCGCATTTTTAACCCATCTCGTCACCCAAAAAATCTCTCGTACTACTGTCGCAAGCGGTATGCTTTCCCTTTCTATACTAGCCTCGCCCTCTGGCTGCAACAGCGTGCAACCATAGCTCATTTGCTTAAAACTGTCAGGTGGTCAAAATAAAGTGGCCACTTAGTGTATAACTAAGTGACCAAACTATTCTGACCACCAGACTGTTTTATGTAAATTATCTATACCGCAGATGCTGCTGACGCAAGATGGCTGAATCGGTATAAAAGGGGATGACTGATGATGCAAAGACTAATGAAGTGCATGAGCAAGAAAACTGGGTAAAAGACACGATCCGACGGACTTTGAACGTGAATTGATCATGGGTGCTGGAAGCATTGGTGCGAGCATTAACAAAATGGCTGCACTTGTAAAATGTTCGAGGCCGCAGTTGTTAAAATTTTAAACAGAGTAGACCACCAGTTAAAAAACCGAGTCTGAGCCCAATGCGTATGGTCGTTAACGGCTACTAGATGCTCCAGCTGAGCGGAAAGTAGGCACTTGTTCAGTCAAAAGACGGGCAACACTTCGTCAGATTACAGATAATCTTGACTAGGGATCAAGTCCGATGGTCTCTCATTGTACAGTTCGCCGCACATCGTATGGGCTGCAAAACCAGACTGTCTGTCCTATCAGCAGCGAACAAGAAGGAACACCTCCAGTTCTCTCAGGAACACAAGAATTAGATAGTATAGGAGAAGGTCCAAATACGGGCTAGTGGCAGCACAGCGTTTGATTGTTGCTGTAACCTGGCACGAATACTCGAGGTCTGTTAAATTTCAATCCTCTGTCGGAGGATCTGATTTTAAAATTCTGAAACGAGATCGGATTTTGTGGATAGCATATCACATGAATTTTAGTAATTATGGCACAGGATATTTGTTCTCCTCTTCCCCATTTTGTGCATCAGCTATTGTATATTTGTGGTATATATGTCTATTGTATATATGTCTATGTATTAGTAAGTGAACATCTTAATACAAAAAGTTATTACACCAATGAGGCATCACATTATGGTCACCTATCTAATAAGCTGTAGGACATCCTTTAGCCCGCAAACAGTGGCCACTGGGCGAGGCATCGATTCAGTGAGGTGGTGATAGGTATCCTGGGGTCTAGTTCATTTTGTCCAGAACTCATTTCGTCGACAGGTACATTTCATCGACACTATACAGTATATGCAAACAGTCGATTCCTAAAAAACCGAAAAAAAGTTCAGAATCACTAAATTTGGTATACTATCTCATGGTACTCTAACGTAGCTCGCAGATAGGGTATTAGATTGCAGAATTGTGTTGCAATTCTTAAGTAAAAAAAAGAAATTTTTTGAAAAAAATTGCATGGGCCCCGATCCTTTCCTTTACACCGGGGCCCGATCCCTTCCATAAACCGTGTAAGGTCTAAGTTAGAGTACCATGAGATAGTTAGTATACCAAATTTGGTGGTCCTAAATCGGACACTGTAGATTTTACAAAAATTTTGTAAGGGGGCCCCCTTGACCGCGGGCCCCGACTCATTCCGTCTATGGTCTAAGTTGGTATAAGAGTACAATGAGACAGTATACCAAATTTGGTGGTTCCAGATTGAAAACTGTAGATTTTACGAAAATGATGTATGGGGCTCGCTTGACCCCGGGCCCCGACCCCTTCCAAAAAACGTGTACGGTGTAAGTTAGAGTACCATGAGATAGTACACCAAATTTGGTGGTTCTATATTGAAAACATTTCACGAAATGTCTCCAAAAACTGCGTACGGTCTAAGTCAGAATATCATGAGATAGTATACCAAATTTAGTGGTTCTAAATTGGAAACTGTAGAATTTACGAAAATTTTGAGGAATCGACTGTTTGCATATATAGTTTCGAGGAAATGTACATGTCGACGAAATGAGTTGTCCACGAAGTGGCGTCTACGAAATGATTTGGCGACGAAGTGATTATCGACGAAATGAACGAGACCGATCCTGGGATATCTGGTACCCTAATATTAACAGCAGATCCTCCAGTTCCCGTACATTTTGGGGTAGTGGCGATTTAGCGCGAACCCGCTTTTGAAAGTCGAACCACAAATGTTCAATTGGGTTCATGTCAGGTGAATTTGGAGGCCAGGGCATTAACAGTAAGTCACCAGCATCTTCTTCGAACCATTCCTTGACAATTCTAGCAGTGTGGCATGGCTCATTATCTGTTAGTAATGGTCATCACCAGCAGGGAACGCGGTAAACACTATTAATCCATGCATAAATACTAGAAATAAGAAGTAGATGTCTTGTTGCACGATGATACACTGCCGGACAATTGCTAAGGACGGATGACAATAGCAACCATAAAATGGAAGGCAGGAAAATGTGGAAATTAGCATAAGTGCGGGATACAGTAAGACGTGTTGTGCTTATGCAAATTTTGGATTGCCGAACTTGTTCATGACGTCATAGCGCTGATAGGAGATGTAAAGGATTTGACGCGTATTGACCGTTGTTGTTCAAACGCAAAGTTGAAAGGGAAAGAATCAATTGACGAACTTGCAATTTTCAGTATGTCTTCCCGACATCACCTAGATGATTTTACGCGTGGCCGTATTATTGGCAAGATTGAAGAAGGGCGAAAAATAACAGATGTTGCCAGGGAGTTCGACGTCAGCCACAGTGTTGTTTCAAGGCTTTGGAAATCATTTCAAACTAATGGAGAGTGTAGCAAACGTCACGGGGGAGGTCGTGTTCGCAGTACGACACCTGCAGAAGATCGGTACATAGTGCTATCAACAAAAAGACACCGGCGCAGCACAGCTAGTGAGGTAGCAAATCAGTTTATGGCTGCTACTGGCAGGCGGATCTCCCGAAAAACTGTCGCCAGACGTTTGCATGAAGGAGGACTATATGCCCGCAGTCCTGTTGTGTGCATCCCATTGACCAGACGTCACCGTACCGCCCCTTTGCAATGGTGCCATCAAAAACGCAATTGGACTGATAACGACTGGTCAGCTGTCCTCTTCTCAGATGAGAGTAGATACAGTCTATCGTCTGATTGTCGACGACAACTGATCTGGCGTGATAGTGGTACTGCATATTGTCCAGCAAACATACTGGAAAGGGACTGATATCCGATATGTAGTGTCATGGTATGGGCTGGCATCATGATCAATGGCCGTACGTCCCTCTATGGGCTTCCAACTGGGACTATGACTGGCCAACGATACATTTATGATGTTCTGCTACCTCATGTTCGCATGTTCCGTGGTGCTGTCGGTGATAGATTCATTTTCATGGACGACAATGCAACAAGTCAGGAGTGTCTTGGGAGCGAGGATATTCAACGCCTCGTATGGCTAGTACATTCTCCAGATCTGAATCGTATTGAAAATGCGTGGGATGCTTTGGGGAGGAGTCTTGCTGGTCGCCAATGCCCTCCAATAAACAAGGACACCCTCATCCGTGCACTGACAGAGGAATGGGATAAATTACCCCAACAGCTGCTTGATAATGTTGTGCAAAGCATGACACGACGTGAGAAATCTTGCATCGTCCTCCATGGTGGGCATATCCCGTATTGACATCTTACGTCGGAACGCCTGCGGACGGTAATTGCATTTTTTTCACGTTTACGTATTCTGCACAAAATGGCCTGTTTGTCCCTTGAACACGTTCCAAAGATTTCTGGATTTCAGAGCACAATAAATTGTCTTTCTTGTAATGCCCTGGCATTCTTACATTATTTTATTTCACTTGGCATCCAACCATACTTACTTTTTTATTCGCTATATAGCCGTTTATGATCCGTCCTTAGCAATTGTCCAGCAGTGTATTTATTCAGTTAAAAAACGAATCCATATACATGTTAAAAACATGAGCACTTTCGGTGTCACAGTGACACCTTCATCAGATGTGATTTCCATCATGTGGTTACATGCTGGTCTTAAATACGTGGAACAGATGCATCATGGGAAAAGTAATGTCTGTGCCACATGATATACCAGATAACAAGACAGTCGAAAAAAAAATCATAATTAGCTAACGAAATTACTCAATAGGAACAATAGTTATTGTGCTGTCCTCCCTAATCAAATTTCTCCAGGGTTCA
Organism: Macrothele yani; assembly: GCA_039090855.1. Lineage (NCBI taxonomy): Eukaryota > Metazoa > Arthropoda > Arachnida > Araneae > Macrothelidae > Macrothele > Macrothele yani. Next base: position 31,592,660 of record CM077032.1, on the reverse strand, counting down.
GGTAAAACACAGGGATAATAGTCATTACAGCAACGTGTATTATAAGCCGAAATGTAGAGACTTTCTGTAAATAACAAGGAATAAACAGAGTTAGTTGTATTTATGACCTTAGCGTTGTCCCAGTCTGGGATGGAATTTTCAGCACCTACAGTTCTAGCGAAAGAGGTGTTATGGTGATCATTTTTAAAATTATATCTGTGCTCTATTAATCTCAAATCCAAATTTCTTTTGGTTGAACCCACATAATGATAATTTAGTTCACCAGAAGTAATGTCAAGCATAAGAATAACATACACGCCCCATTTTTTTCCTTTTCTTAATTTTGTCTCGATCGTTGCGAATAATGGAATATAGATTGCATGATCGTGTTCCAAATTGTATTTTATGACAGGAGCATTTGTTGGTAAGAAGGTTTACAATATGTGGATTAAAATCAACAGATCCAACATACTTTTTAGGCACTTGTTCACTAATTAAAACAGTTGATATAGCAAAGCGTACTTTATTGTGCACCCCTAAACAAGGTCGCCCGGGTAACCACGGTTTTTAGCAAAGGATGATATCCATTGTAGTTCTTGAGCTCTGGCAAAACGGCTAGAAGAATGTGAATATGCTCTTTTAAATAGGAAGTGCAGAGCAGAAATTTTATGCTGAAAAGTGTGGGCAGAATTGTACGGAATTAAAGTGGGTGTGGAAGTGGGTTTTCGATAAACGGCAAATGACAGAGAATTATCAGAAGGGTTACGACTAATTTGAAAATCTAGAAAAGGTAAAACAAAATTATGTTCAAGTTCTATCGTAAGTCTGATGGAGGGGTATTGAGAAGACACAGCGTTGACAAACTGATGTAACTCATCTATGGTATATGGACAAATTATAAACTAGGTTTTTGTGGGAAATCTTGTACGACTTTATTTTCAATATGCTGAAGTGGAATTTCTGCTAAAACTGCAGATAAAGGTGAACCCATCGGTTTGTTGATAAAAAATGTTCTGAAATTTGAAAAATGAACGTCTTTTTATTAGATGAAGAGCATTCATTATGAAAGAAATATCTTAGCAGAAATGTTAGAATCAATGAATAAAGTCTGAGTTAACTGAAATGTAGCTTCCATAGGTACATTCGTGTATAACGAAAATACATAAGAAGTTTGTAGTGGCTGAATTAACTTTAACTTCTCAATAGCTTGTGTGGTACTCTTTATTGAGTAAGAAGAATTTACGGTAAATTTCGTGAGATAACTTGCCAAGGCTTTTTCTAAAGGTCTGGTGCGGGTAATGTAACCTCACGGAAGTGGGCGAATAGGGTACCCTTCCTAATGTAATTTTAATCTACCAAATAAATCAGGTACACGGCAGCCGGGGTGGATTGAAAGTTCTGAAAAGGAATCCGGAGGAACTGAAGAATTCTTAAGGCGGCATAAGGCACTAACAGTAGCCCTAGTTGGTTCTCGTTCCAAAATTACATGGGGAGTACTAGAAATGGCATTGAGCATTTTTTGAACAAAACTCCTTGATTTAAAATCACAACTTGACTAGTTTTATCAGCTAAAAGAATGGCAATATGTGGGTCCTTTTTCAGTTCAATCAGTTGTTGCATTCTTCGGTGGTTTTGCATCGTCTTCGATTATTTTTGTTAAGAGATCTTGCAATTTTCATTCTTGAGAAGTCCATGTCTTCAATTGGAAGTGAATGTAGATTTGCTCAATTTGCGGAACAGTTTTAAATAAGTCCACTTTACGTTGATTAGGGTAAGCGAACATGTAACCCCGTTGTAAGGCTCTTAATTGAACAAGATTTAGAACCTTATCACTAAGATTTTTAACTCCAGAATCAGAGTTATAGGTGTCATGGTCCAGTTCATGCAAATCCAATTCATTACCCACATCAGATAATCCATGTAAGCATCCTTGTTCAAAAAGGCCGATAAGATGTCTGGTTTGAGATCCAAACAGCTTATGCGTTGTGACGTATATTCTAAATTAACTTTCCTTTTTAGTTTCTTTCCCTATGTTAATCTTGTGTTTGTTCTCAGTTATACTTCAGACTTAACGTGATATCTTTTCTCTCAAACGAATATTGTTGACAAAATAATTGAGGTAGAATGAACGTGACGTATGCCTGTTATGAGATAAGAACGAGAGATATAAACTACGATACAACAGGTGCTTGTGGAGCGTGGTGGAATGCTGGTGGTTGATTTGTGTTATGTGATTTCTATACTATCGTGAAGTGCTATATCTGTGCTGGAGAAATAAAGCATCATTTCCGTAAGTTTGACTTCTGTATAAATGTTTCGTCTGGCCGTTAAGGTTTAATTTAGGAACTATTTCATCGTTTTGTTATGTTATTAAAATAACGTATCAGTACTAAAAGACATTTACGTTATAGCGTTCTACTACAAACTTCGGAATCCTCCAACAATCTTAGTTTTTTCACATGGGTGTTAAATAAAACCTTCATTTCATTTTCGATTATTGCTGTAATTATGAATAACGACGGTCCAAAATAATTGGGTGTGAGGAATTCGCTAGGAATGAGTAAGAGGTATAACATTTCTTATTTAAAAAGTCAATACTACTACGCTTACTTCTGATCTGTTGAAGTAGCTCTTCCTTTCAGCGGTCCTTATGATCTTGGCGTCTGGTCTGGTAAATGGAGTATTGAAAATACGCAGATACCGTGGAATGACATTTAAATATCTGCAGTTTAGTAAAAATGACAAATGTGCCGATTCCCTTGAAAGTTTTTCACGAAAACCTCTAAACGTTTGCATAGCATGGCTCAAAATGATGAATTTAGATGAAAACTGTAAGATTCACGATAAAATGCGTAAGTATGACGGTAAACACTATTAATAAGTGCATAAATACTGGTAATAAGAAGTAATCCGTCTTGTTGCACGATGATATTTATTCAGTTAAAAAACGAAATCTATATACAGGTGAGCGCTTTCGGTGTCACAGTGACATCATCATTAGATGAGACTTCCATCATGTGGTTACATACTGGTCTTAAATACGTAGAACAGATGCAATCAGTTCCACGTATTTAAGACCAGCATGTAACTACATGATGGAAATCACATCTGAGGAAGGTGTCACTGTGACACCGAAAGTGCTCACCTGTATATAGATTTCGTTTTTTAACTGAATAAATATCAGGCAACAAGACGGATTACTTCTTATTACTAGCAGGGGACACAGCTCTCATGAATGGGTGAACTTGGTCCGCAACGATTTTCATATACCTGACAGCTGTCATGGAATGTGTTATTGCAATAATGGGGCCTAAAAGTGTCCCAATAAAGCTTCGCTCACAGCCTGTGACGTACCTACCAGCAGGACGCACACGACATAAAGGCAGATAGGAATCAGAATAATCGTCTGCGTAGCTCAGTTGGTAGAGCGACTTGTTCCGGAATAAGCGGCCTCGGGTTCGAATCCCGGCGTAGACCAAAAATGACGGAGAAATTTACTTCTTTATAATGGCGCCCGAACTATCCGGATGACCCGGCCGTTCAAAATCTCGCATTGGTGTGATATTATTTCCACACCGCGAGACAGGAAAAATCAGAGAATTCCTTCTCCAGCGCTTCGAAAATAAAAATGTGTGATGTTGCATTCCACACAGCAGATTGACTGGGAGTTCTCAAGTGCACGTTCTACAGTGGATGGCTGCCTGCAGCGATTCATGGTCACGGCTGACCCGTGGGTCATGCCCCCGGCCCTCTTTCGGGGGGGGGAGATGTGACGTACCTGCCAGCAGGACGCACACGACATAAAGGCAGATAGGAATCAGAATAATCGTCTGCGTAGCTCAGTTGGTAGAGCGACTTGTTGCGGAATAAGCGGCCACGGGTTCGAATCCCGGCGTAGACCAGAAATGATGGAGAAATTTACTTCGTTATAAGCCTAAAACCGCCCACTCCGGCCTGTTTCCGCCCAACACTTCATCGAGGTACCAGAGCCTCCGTTGGTAATCGGCATATTCACTCTCGGCCGTCTACGTGATGCACAAAGAATCTTGATGCGTCAGACCAGGCCACTTTCATCCAATCATCCACGGTCCAATCTCGATGATCATGGGCACATTTTATGCGTTGTTGGTGATGAAGTAAAGTGAGCATGAGGACTCGGCTGGTATCTTCGGCTACGCAGACTCATACGCAGAAGGCTGCGATGAACTATCTGCGGGTGATTTGTCGCACTGTGGCACTGCTGTTGCTGTGAACAATGCGCCACAGTCTCCGCTCTCCTCCGGCATCAATGAGCTGCAGACTACACACGCGTGGACGTCGTTTGGCCATCTGTGCACCACTTTTGGTACGTCGTCACGAGTATATTCGAAGAGTTCGCCATTGCCCACGATACACACTTGTATTCGTGAAAGTAGCTCTGCATGCACATTCCTCAGTATGGAAGGTGTCACACTATTGCAATCATCTGTAACACGACGACGCAGTTCCAGCAGACTTGTAGGCGCTGTTGCATACACCTGATTTCTAACGTAACCCCAGAAATCCAAGCTCGCTGTTCTCACACAGCGTACGTAGACCTAAACTTCTGATCAGGGTACATCCTGCTACTGGTTTTTATATCGTAGGAACGATACAACGTCACAATCTGCATTTGCATACGGCTACATTTGCGAAATGTGAATATGCAGATTCGAATCGTCGCACATCGATTACGGACATTTTAGGGTATTCAGGCGAAAATTCATCTTATCTGTGTGAAACAAATGTCGTTTCGTACTAATTAATTCATGCTCTACAACTTTGTATTTGGAAAGTTTGCTCTGCCTCTTTTCGTTTTCGATTTGCAATGGCTAACTTCCGCATTTCGCCACTAAGGTCACTGCTATGTGTTGCATTCGATCGTGCGTAGTCGGTTTACCATACCGTTATCTCACTTGCATAACTGTACCTCTCTCCGTTCGCAAGTTATTCCAGGCTGAAGGGACTTTCCTATGCACCCTGTATACACCATACAGTCCAACGGCATAACGCAAGCAAGTCTTCGAGAGTGTTCGCTGCTTCAATGAGAAGAAAGTTTATACGAATATCTGCTAGCGTTTCTTTGCGCAACGGTTCGCTCAGAAAAGAGAAAATTTCGGACTTTGGACTATATCAGTACCTCCATGCCACCGACTTCAACAGCGCGTGAGTGAACCGCACGCTTCTTCCGTAGACTTTACACGGGAACTTTGCCGCCCCACAGCGCTCGAACCGTTGGCCCAATCTCATTTTTCTCTTCGACTGGCACATATACCTGGTAAGACCTTTATTTTGATACCTCAACCATATCTTTGCGTTCAACTGTTCTCTCAAAATTGGACTCACGATAAAAATTCGTATAGAATTTATATATAGCAACACTCACATACGGAGGACAGAAAATCCTAGAGAAACAGTGGAGCATATGAAAAATTCGGCAAAGTTAATGAGTTTTCTGCTATATCCCGTAAAAAAAGGTATGGCCCCTTATGTTTGCAAGAAAACACTGTAATGGGAAGTTCTATCTCGATTTGTCAATTATTTATACCTACACTGAACGCAGAAAGTGAAAACGTCATTCTCCAACAGGATGGAGCACCACTCCATTGGCATCGGAAAAATAGAAATTGCCTCTGTTAAAATATTCCACAGCGCTGGATTGGCGCGCAACAGACGCCATCATGTCACTCACTTATTGGCCACCACGAAGTCTAACACCCTGTGATTTTTTTTACGGGGTTATGTCAATGATAAGGTCTTCGTCCTACCCCTTGCTCTTAATTCAGCTGATTTGAAACAATGTATAACAACAGCTGTTGCTGGAGTTGATGGAGACATGTTAACGCGTGTTTGGCAAGAATTCGACTTGCACGTTGATATACCCCGTGTGACTACGAGTGCACACATCGAACGTCTGTAACTTGCTGTAACAAACTGCGAGTTTTCCTACAAAACGATGCGAAGTGAGTGTCAGTATCTGAACTAGCTTCGGTTTTATAAAATGTTGACTATGTTTTATTTGGGATAAACCTGTACATTCCTCGACTTAGAAAATGCCACACCATGAAGGAATATACAAAATGAGACGAAACTTTCCACGCATGTAGACAAACGGGTGAAGAAGAAGTAATATCATTTCTGAGAGATTATAGGAATGCGACGAAACAATGCACAATGAAATGCCAAAAGTGATGGGATAATTACCTAGTATCGTGTAGGACCTACTCTAGCCAGGCGAAATGCCACAACTTGACGTGGCATCGATTCCACTAGTGTCCGGAAGACTTCTGGAGAGATGTTGAGCCATGCCGTCTGAATAACCGCCCACAGTTCCCTGGTATTTGTAAATGCAGGATCTTTGGTGCGAATAGACCTTTCCACCACGTCCCATAAGTGCTCTATCGGGTTCATGCCGGGCGAACGTGGTTGCCACACTATCCGTCAGAACTGTCGAGAATGCTCCTCTAACAAATTTTGGACAATTTGTGCCCGATGACATGGTACATTGTCGGCATGAAAAATCCAATCGTTGTTGGGTATTTGAAGACCATGAAGGGCGGCAAATGGTCACCCAGCAGAGCAACAAAACGATTACCGGTTAAGGACGTGTTTACGAGGACCAGAGGATCTATACCGTACCACGTAAAGACACCCCACACATGTATAGAAACACCACCAGCTTGCACAGCGCCTTGTTGGCAGTTTGGGTCCATGGCCTTATGGGTTCTGCGCCAAACCCGAATTCTAACATCAACTCCTAACAACTGGTAGCGTGACATATCGGACCACGCGACATGTTGCCAGCCTTCCAGGGTACAATTACCGAGTTCACGAGCCCAGGTGAAGCGCTGTGGTCAATCTCGTGGTGTTAACAAATGCCCTCTGTTGGGTCTTCTGCTCCCATATCCCTTGGGTGCGCTGTACTGACCTGATTGATATGTCACTGATATCTTCTGCATTGAATGTGGACGTTATTTGAGCAGCTGTCGCTTGTCTGTTAGCATGGAGAATCCTGATCTGATGCCGCTGGTCACGGTCATTCAGCACCCGTGTTCGGCCACAGCACTGCCTAGGGTGTGTGGTAATGCCTTCTGTGAGGTATTCTCCGTACACACTTTGCACTATGGATCGGGGAATGTTGAATGTTCTCACAACTTCGGAAATTTAATGTCCCATCTGTCTGGCTCCCACTAACATGTCTTGTTGAAACTCCGATAATTCAGGTCGGCTTGACGTAATCCCACTGACGGTTGTTCAACCTGACTCACGAGATAACACCTTGCAACTGATATAAAACGTGGCGTGGCACGACGGCAACTCCAGTTAAATAATTGCGTTCTGCTATTCCATGACTTTTGGCACTTCAGTGTAACGTGGCCTGAGCCTCGCCGTTTCATAGATCTTAGTATTGAGACGCCGTGCCTTCACAATTAGTCCTTTATCAAACTCCGATAAATCGGCAGCTTTTCCCATTCTGATTCCAAACACTCTACTAACCGAAAGGCTATCCACGGGTTGTACATATACTGCTCTGTGTACTTCACCTGCGCCACCGTTCGGTCTCCATGTGCGTTCATTTCTGTAGGCTGGGAGTGGTCATAATGTAATAGCGCATCAGTGTATAGCTATCAAGAATAAGTTTTATATTTTGGAATGGTGCGAAATAATATTCTAAAGCAGTACATTTCACTCTTTCTTAAAGATCATTAAAAGTCATAGTCAGTTTAAAAAGATCTCAAGTTCCATTCTGTTGCTTCAACAAATCACAATGAAAAAATATTTATTTCTGAGCCCTCCTAGAGAAAACCTGAAATTATTAGAAACCTATTCCGAAAGTTAACAAGCTCTAAAAGAAAATAAATTCCCCCGCATTAATGACGAAAAACACTTCATCATCTCGCAGTTTGAGTTCTTTCTTCAACGTGAGTGTAACTTTCGTAGCTTTCTGGCTCAGTGCCTGTGTTGAGGTTAACCTAACGACCTTGGATCGAATCCCACCAGGAATGTCTGATTAAAAATTCAGTTTTTAATTTCCGCGAAATTTCTGTATAAATAAGGAAAAATCCGAAACGAACTTACCTGAAATAAATGGAATTATGACAACGGAAAATCTGTCAAAATTCGGGTTAAAAGAAACGGTAACTTTCAAAAACGGAAATTTCGTTAAAAGACGAACTTTGATGCACGTGATTTTCAGGAGTTTTCCGTGAATTTCCACTTCTTGGTTTTGCAGTGTACCTGTAGAAGAGTATCAGCATCTCATTGAATTCATGTCACATGAAACTTAGGCTGTTTTGTGTCCCAACGGCGACTAAAGACGTTATTCGGTAGGACTTCTTAATAATTTGCTATTTCAGTGTAGAGTACATAGAAGTATACGCTGAAATGTCAAAAGTCATGGGATAACAGTATGTAAATTTTAAACTGGTGCTGCCGTCGTATTAGGTGTACGAATAAGTTTTAAATCGTTTTAAGACAACGCAACATGTAATTTGAGAGAAAACAACAATACCTTCACGAATAAAAATATGCGCCGACATTATCTATCACCTCCCGCCATCGATCGGGCAGCTGACGGATTTCAGCTTTCGTCGGGTGTCGCGATTAACTCATTTTTGCACTTTGTCACATGTCTGGAACCGTACAGCAGACATACCATGTTGCATCGATCAGAACAAATGACAGTCTGACAGAGCTATGTTGGGACTATACGCCGGGTGCTACCAAACGTCCCAGCCAAGCGTCAATAACGTTTCCTCGACCAATTTCGCGACATACGGCTTGGCGTTCTCATGCAGTAATTTCACGAGACGCAATCTTTTGCTTGTGAATGAACGTTTCCGACAGATTTCCTGGTTCAATCGCAGCAATTGTTGTTTGTAGCGATCAGAAGTAACTGTCTGACCTTGTTCCAATAGTTCATAATAGAGCACACCCTACATATCTCACCACATGCACAGCAGAACTTTCTTGAAGTGAATATTGCGTTTCGGTGTCGAAGTCTTTGCATCACCGGGGTCTACCCAGTTAGTTTTGCGTTCTGGATTGTCGTGCCATATCCACTTTTCATCACCCGTAAGGATTTTCCACAGGAAAGACTTTTAGTGCGGTTTGTTGAACTGATTCAAACATCATCACACGTTCATCGTTGTCCCTTTGGCTCAGGTCATGTGGCACCCATTTTCCTTCCTTCTGAATCTTTCCCATTGTGCGTAATAGATTGGAAATGGTCTGTTGAGTTAACCCCAATTGTTCAGCTAGTTCGTTTTGCGTTTGAGACGAGTCTTCATCCAATAATGCTTGCAGTTTCTCATGTGCAACCTTCTGCGGGGCGCAGGTACGTTCTCGACCACTAACATCAAAATCACCTGCTTCAAACCGTCTAAACCAAACCTCACACGTGCTTTTCGGTACAATATTCTCAACCAGAACAGAACAGATCCATGCACATGCTTTTGCTGCACTTTTTCTTTGATGAAATTCGTAACGAATGCAGTGTCGAATAAATGCTGCATCGCTTGTCATCTTTCACCTACCGATGTGCTGTTGGGCAAACTTCTGTGTCACATTTTATATTCTGGATCACATGACAATAACGCGGGGGAATGTCGGATATGTAAATTAACTGTATACGTCACAAAAAATACGCTTTAAAACTTATTTGTACACCAAATACAAAGGCTTCAACGCACGCCACGATTTTTATCAATTGCGAGGGGTAATCTCGTCAGTCAGACTTGTGGAATCCACAAAAAGGATTACGGCAAGTCGACGTAATCCTACAGGCCGTTGTTATCGGAGTTTAATGAGGCATCTTAGTGAGAGACATACGGATGGGACATTCAATTTCCGAAGTTGTGCGAACATTCAACATTCCTCAATCCACGGTGTCACGTGTGTACCGAGAATACCTCATGGAAGGCATTAGCACGCACCGTGGGCAGGGCAGTGACCGACCACGAGTGCTGAATGACCGTGACTCGCGGAGTTTGACCAGGATTTGTCCATGCTAACAGACAAGCGACATTGGCTCAAATAGCATCCACATTCAGTGTAGTAGGTACCAGAGACATATCCATCAGGTCAGTGCAGCGTAATTTAGCATACATGGGGTATGGCTGCAGAAGACCCACCTGAGTGTCTTTGTTAACACCACGACAATGGACACAGCCCCTCACCTGGGCTCCTCAACAGGGTAATTAGATCCTGGAAGACTGGCAACATGTGGTGGTGTTTCCATACATGTGTGGGGTGGGTTTAAGTGGCACGGTTTTGGTCCTCTGGTCCTCGTAAACACGTCCTTAACCTGTAACGCAGTGTTGCGCTACTTGGTGATCATTTGCAGCCCTTCTTGGACTTCATGTACTCCACCAAAAATGGGATTTTCCAAGCGGACAATGCACCATGTGATCGGGCCCAGGTTTTCAAAAATTGGTCCGAGGAGCATTCTGGACAGTTCCGACGTATGGTGTGGCCACTACGTTCGCCCGACATGAACCCAATAGAGCACTTATGGGATGTTGTGCAAAGCTCCATTCGCACAAAGATCCCGCACCTACAAATACCAGGGAGCTGTGGGCAGCTGTTCAGACGGCATAGTTCAACATCTATTAAGAAGTCTTCCGGCCTCTTGTGGAATCGATGCCACGTCACGTTGCTGCACTTCGCCGGGCTAGAGGCGGTCCTGCACGATACTAGGTACCCATCCCATGACTTTAGGCAGTTCAGTGTACAGTATATGTAAGTATACTGTAGCAATTGATGATATACTTGAGTGTGTAAAGCTATTTTGTGTTGCTAAGGGGGGATATATTGTATACTGGAGTTAAACTGGAGTCTTTAATCAAATTTTTAAGTAGTTGGAATTTGATATGCAGTCGTTCTTACTTTCTTTCTAAAGTATAGAAAGGGTGTCTTTGCTGAGGCTAAATATTATTTGCAGTTTGCCGTACAATGAAAGCAACTCATCCTAAACTTCGAAACAAGAAAGAAAAAGCAATATGTTGCGGTTATTAACGGGATACACGTAAGTTACAATCAGACTCATATCAGGCGGATGTTATTAAAGAAATGTGGAAAATGTCATCATGCCTTTGTTCTCCAGTTATCCTTGGGAACGGCAATTGCGAGAGGAAACAGAAATGAAATCCAATCTTAAGGGAAAATATTTTTATTTGCTTCTGAAGGAATGACTAAAATAAGCCTGTGAATCTTTTCATTCACGCAGTCGTCTACTTAGCATCACAGAGACATTGAACAGCCAACGTTATACTGTATAACGGAAGTGTTGGAAGCTGAACTTCTACTCTTCGTTCGATCCAGGAGTACTCTTCCAGCAAGATAATGCCCAACCCCAGGTTTACTAATTTTTGGCCGTCCTCATCACGAACCTGTACGTAATTGTGATCGTTTGCAGCTTGTACCATAACTAATCACTCCCATAAATTGCATTGTGGTTGCTTGTTTCTTTCTTGGAGTTGCGATTTCTATTAACAGTAGTGAATTCCCACTAAATGAATGGATTACCTAAGGATACGCATAAAATTGCAGCTAAAACTGATAGTGCTTCAGAATCTGGCATTATTAGGTGTTTATTGTGGATATTTCGGCCTAAGCTTCATCGTATTTCGTATATATATTTTCATTGATAAACAAGTTAGTAAAATCATGCAATGCATTGATTATGATACGCTTTCCAACATACCAGAAATTATTACTCAAGTTATGAGGATAACGGCTGTGGAATAAATCTCGCTCCTGTTTCCTGACCTTTGACCCCATTTCGATGATATTCAACAGAACCGGTTCAGTACACCTCAAGAATAATATACTAAAATTTTGTCGCAATAGAAGCAGTTGTACGCAAGTTATGAGAATAATGGCTGTGGAATAAATCTTGCTTTTGTGCAATGACCTTTGACCCCATTTCGTTGATATTCAACAGAACCGGTTAACTATACCTCCGGAACAACATGATAACGTTTAGTCGCAATCGAAATATTTTTTGGTAAGTTATGATGCACAAGGGCATGGAATGGATCCCACTCCAGTGTCCTGACCTTTGACCCCATTTCGCCAATTTTCAATAGGGTTCGTCCCCAGTGGCTCGCTACCACATACTAAAATTTCATAGAAATCGAACCATTTAAACGCAAGTTATAAGCGCAATGGAACAAATCCCGCTCTTATGTCCTGCCTGATCTTTGACCCCATTTTCAATAGGTTTCGTTCCCAGGTGGTCCCTTACCACATACCAAAACTTCATCGAAATCGAACCATTTTTACGCAAGTCATGACGCATAAGGACAATGGAATAAATTCCGCTCTTATGCCCTGCCTGACCTTTGACCCCAATTTGCCAATTTTCAATAGGGTTCGTGCCCAGGTAGTTTTCTACCACATACTGAAATTTCATCGAAATCGAACCATATTTACGCATGTTATGACGCATAAAGGCAATGAAATGGATCCCGCTCTTATGGCGTGACCTTTGTACCACTTCACCCATTTTCAATAGGGTTCGTCCCCTGGTGGTTCCCTACGACATACTAAAATTTCATCGAAATCGAACCATTTTTACGTGAGTTATCGTGCCGACAGACAGACGGACGGAAAAAGCTGGAGCATATACGCTTCTTCAACCTACGGTTGGAAAGCGTAAAAAAAGGATAAAAGTAGAAATCAAAACGAAAAATGCAAATAGATTAAACGTGCAAAAGAAATGCTTTCCTCCTTCAATTTTCCGCTTCATTTCATTACCTTGAGAGCAGTTTCCACGGTGTTGAACGGAGCTGTGTATTTTAACCGCAGATTCATACATTCATCTTTCTAGATCTAACTTATCTTCAAACTTCTTTTCAGGTCTTCTGTTTTTCTGAACACTTTTGCTTCTATTTATACGCGTTTAAATCAAATTCAGTTCTTTCCGTGAGACTTCATATCGTGAATATAGATAATCAGAATAAGCTTTAGCTTAACTCGGGGAAATAAAGAGACTTGTGAGCGCTTTGCTATCGCAGATTTCATATGAACACTTTTGGGAGTATGAAATGGAGATTATTTTCCAACAAATAAACCACAAATGAAAGTCTTTTGGAGGCAAATATTTGAATGAATTCGTGGTCTTAAACATTGAATAGTGTTCACCCAAAACGTTCTACCGGTATTCTCAAATAAGATTCCCAATTAGCAGCGCCGGCCGTCTCATTCTATTTAATGACATTCCTGTTCTTGTGCTATGCGATTCAGTCAGAATTAATCCTATTTACAAATTTCCCATTTACCAGTATGCATCGTTCCATGTCATGTGACTTCTACACAGCGTGGCTTATACAGTTGTTCCCTCTTATTTCAATCGTATCAATTCAGGCATCATAGAATGCGCGTACGAATGCCCTCGGCAGCCCTGCTCTCCGACTGAATGCTTTCGAAATTGTACTTAGCATTGCAGCGACAGTTTATCATCCCCTAACCGCACTAATTAAGAAAGACATTTCAATTTGACAGATTTCGCTATTTATACCATACAGCTTTGCTTTAAGAGAGAAGATTTAATGCCAAGTCTTGCGACATATTTCAAAGATTTAGTAATTTAGAGAAACTTCAACCGCAATTCTGCTAAACGTGAAACACACTAAAACAGTGGTTCCCAAACTTTTTAGATTCTCGGCGCGCTTGCTGAATCCAGGTTTTCTCAAGTCAAATTCTAAGAAGCACACTTTGCTTATGCCAAATTCTAACAAGTACACTTAGGTAAAAATAAATAAAACATGTGTTGAAGAACACAAAAAAATGTAATTGAAAAACTTCAACTAATTATAATTAGTGAGGTGGATGAGCCTGTTGATCACCGCACATTTTCTCAAATCTTGGAATCAAACTGGACACAGCCAAATCATTTCCTTCTCCACATTGATTTTTGCGCGATACTTTGTTTCTATCACAGAGACCGCCGAAAATCCAGTTTCGCCCAAATAATAAGTCGCAAATGGAATTAAAATTCTCTGAGCTTTATCACTCAGAAGGGGATATTAATCTTTTACTGATATCCAAAATTCAGGTAACTCCATGTTGCTAAATTTTGTTTTCAACGTATTGTCGCAAGACAACTCAATAAGATTCTCTTGTTCTGCAGCAGGAAATTCAGATGGAGCAGTGGCATGAAGTGGATCTTGAATCCATACAAATTTATCGATATTATCATTTTGAAAATATTTCTTAAACCAGGTGATAAGCTGTGATAAGTGTTCTTCAAAAATGGATTCCATGCCTCGAGATAAATCAACTCCGTTGGAGGTCAAAAACTGTTGCAACAAGGAGAAATATTATTTACCTCCATCTTCATTCATTTTTCTTTTCCATAGTTTTAGTTTTTTTATTAAATCTGAAATTTTCTCAATCGACTTTAAAAGGTGCATGTTGCTTCCTTGCAGCGAGATATTCAGAACATTCATTTGTTCAAAAATTACACATAAGTAAGCTAGTTTTACCAAAAAATCTTCATTCGCAAAATTTTCGGTATTCTTGTGGTCTCACTCTTTCAGAAAAATATAAATTTCCTGTCGCAGTTCAAACGTACGAGACAAAGCATTACCACGAGAGAGCGATCACGAAGTGCTGTAGTACAACAAAGACGTGTGTTCGGATCCCATATCTTCACATAGTTTTTTGAAAACCCTTGCCTTCAACGGACGTGTTTTTATAAAGTGTACTACATTGACTACATATTCGAAGACCTGGTTCAATGTAGGACTCGGATATTTTGAAGCGAGTGCTTCCCTGTGAATACCACAATTGGTCCACACTACATCAGAGGCTTTGCTTCGAATAAGTGCCTGCAATCCTCCATAACAGCCGGACATAGAACGAGCACCATCAATACAGACACTAGCGCACTTAGTCAGCTCCAAATTATTTTCGGATATAAAAGTATCAAGGATCTCGAACAAATCTTGAGCCTTAGCTCTATCAGTCTTACTTTTACAAAAGAGAAAGGCTTCTAGAATCTTATTACCATCTATAAACCGCACATAGCTAATCAAGTGAGCATCACTCTTATTATCTGTGGCCTCATCCAGCTGCAACCCAAATTCCTTACCTTTCATTTTTTCAATTAATTGATTACTGAGGTCCTCCGCTATGTGCTGTATTCAGCGACTGATGGTGTTATTGGACAAAGGCACTTTTGAAAGCAGCTTCCCAGCAGACTCACCGATCATAATGTTCACCATATCTACAGCAGCCGGTGGAATGAGTTCTTCTGCGATGGTATGAGGCTTCCAACATTTTGCGATTCTACACTGCTGGCCACCCAAAATGCAACACCAAGAAGGAAGTATCCGATTGGCCTGAAATTCACAGCATGCGTCGCCCGCGAGAAGACATGGAAACGATTAGCATTGCAGGACATATGCAAATCATGTGCGCCCTTCACGCTACCAAGAAGCACTATAAGAAGGGTGCACAGAAGGCGGTGTGTAAGTAGTGGAAGTGTGTTGTGCTGCCGGACCTGTGCGTGGGAAGTTTCCTGATGCCTCGTCGCAGAATACGGCAGTCATTCCAACACGTTTCGGAGTTCGACAGAGGACGAATAGTGGCTTATCGCGACAGCGGTTTATCGCACCGAGATATCGGCTCACGTGTGGGAGGACATGCAGCCACAGTGAGGCGAGTATGGATTCGGTGGAAGCAGGAGGGACGGACGGGCCCACGTGAGCGATTGTCGCAGCCGCGGCACACCTCCGAACGAGAGGACCGGCATGATGTGCGGCGGGCATTGATGGTTCGCACCGCCACATCACGAACGTTAGCGCAGGAATTAGGGTGTGTTGCGCAACAACCTGTGTCAGCACGAACCGTTCGACGTCGTCTGCAGGAGCGGGAATTTGTAGCACGGTGCCCATTGCTCCGATTACCATTGACGTTACACCACCAGCGAGTGCGGCAGCAGTGGGTCGTTGAACGCCGCACCTGGACTACGGAGTGGCACGACATTGTGTTCTCCTATGAATCCCCCTTCTGCCTGCAACACCAAGATGGTCGGATCCACGTGTGGCGGCACCGCGGTAAGGGAGTGCATGGCGCCTGCATTATGCATCGCCATACCGGTCCGTCGCCTGGAGTTATGGTTTGGCGCGCCATTGGATATGATACCCGCACCCCGCCGGCACACTCAACAGCCACCGCTACATCTCCGACGATTTGGAGTTGCGGCGAGAGACTTACCTGCAGGACCTGCCAGCGGCCACGTTTCAACAGGACAGTGCGCGCCCGCACGTAGCACGCATCGTGCAACAATTCTTCACTGCGCACCAGGTGTCATTGCTGCCGTGGCCCGCTTGTTCTCCCGATATGCCGCCCATCGAACACGTCTGGTAGCTGATCGGCAACCGAGTGGCCCGGCAAGCATCACCCGCAGCTACGCCTGATGAAGTGTGGCAACGTGTGGAAGCAGCCTGGACCGACATACCCCTCTTTCGTTCGATGCCGCGGCGTGTAGCGGCCGTTATTGCCAGCCATGGGGGCCACACGAACTATTGATGTCCGCGTTTTCCGGAAGTCGCACGGGCCTGTAAGCTCAATCGTTTCATCTTTGTATCTGTTGTAATGTGTCCAGTAAATCTGGCTTTGCTATCTCGTGTCCTTCTTGGTGTTGCATTTTGGGTCGCCAGCAGTGTATGTGCCACCTTGTAAGATGCTAGCAAAGCATTGCTTGGTATTGATGCCTGCTTATAAGAACTACCTCTTGTAACTTTCTCATAAAGCAATCACGAGTTTTGCTCAGCATGCTGGGATAATTGGTTTCTAAATGGAGTTTCAACTACCTTTGTAGCATGCACTTTGGCGCCAAAACTTTCATACAGTACACACTGCGGCCTTTCTTCACCATTGACTTCTGTCGACGTAAAACCAAAGTCAAAATAACTGTCATCGTATTTTCGATTGTTACGCTTCTTCAAACTCTAGCCACTATTTGACGGTGTGCCCTTTTTGTTTTCACTTTCACAACGCTTATTACTGTTTAGTAAAAACCGATCCATTTTAAAAAATACATGCGAGAAGAAAAACTTCAAGAAATTCACTTCGCTTAATCACAACAATATTCAGTTGATACGCGAAAAGCTTACAAACGCCGAAATTCCGCGACAGAGCATCAACATAACAGACTGCTAACCGCCAAATGAGTTAAAAATGACAACGGATGAGCATATTTAAAGGATATGGTGACCTTCTCAAACAATCTGGACTGAGAGTCTCATTTCTAGACGCTCGGAGAACGAGGGAGGAATGTTTATCAGAAGCTTGGAGGCTGATCCGAAAGCTCAGGTTACTTCCAGTAGCGGCCGCGCGAAACACACACGTGCTCCCGTTGGGCGGCAATCGTGCGGGGGAAAGCTCACGCTTGTAACATTATTATGCACCATCTAGTAACCATATGTAGAAGCTTATGCAAATAGTTATTACTGAGTTTTCACCAGGTCCGCCAGATGTCGCGATCTTTCACATTGATTTGAAAATGAAAATAAAATTATGAAAATTTTGTAATATTTCGCGGCGCTCCTGTGAGGGAGCCGCGGCGTACACTTTGGGAACCACTGCACGAAAACATATTTACTTAATATCCTGCTGCATAAGAGTAACGTTACAAACATAAAAGTTGATATAGGAGCATAACGTCTTGAAATACTAATAAAATTCAGCTAAGAGGTACATAAAACCATGCAAAGAATACACTGTCCTAACATTAATATTAAGACACCCCTCTATTGCTCTACTGAGACGGTAAGAAACGCAGCCGTAAACAATATTCGTTGTCATCTTTGGGACATGTAAGTGAACTTGTTTATAGGCAGGACTAATGTTTATAAATCAGATTTAGCAGTTTTTGGTTTCCACATTTCCATTAAGATGGGAACGAGATTGTTCTACAGAATGCTTCACGGTCAGACCTCATTTTCCTACATGCGTGCAAAGAAAACCAACGCAAATCTCTGCCGGATGTTTGCATCACCAATTTGGAGCACTTGTTGGCAGACGAGTGTAAAGGCTAACAGTGCAGCACTTTACTGCCGCTCCGGTGATATAGTGGTCAGCGGCGTAGTTTTACTGTAGTTTGGCTCGAGCTTGAGTCCCGGATGTTGCATGGGGTATATGTTGGACTTACAGTACTTCCCTGGAACCAATGGCCCAAATTTTGCAACGGATGACTGCCTATAGACATTAAGATTGCTCATGCTGCTCCTTCATCCTGAAAAAGCATTGGTTAACGAAAACTTTTGGACACCGTTATATAGGGAAAATCTAGAAACTGCATGTGCACGGCATGAGGCTACAGCATTACTACGAGGTTTCATTATGACTAAAATAGCAACGTATTCAGTCTCTTGTGGGAAGATTGGTGGCTTGAGCCATGTGCTTGGTCTGACTGTTAGAAATCTCGTCTCCTAAGATCGACGAACCCTGCATCAAAATGAGCATGATGTCAGAGAACTTCCTTTTCTTGTTTTGCGAAGCGCCGCTGCAAGCTTTTCATTATTTTAGCTGTGCGGGTTCACGGGTAACGCAATCTAAGGCCATCGAAGAGCAACAAGCTTGTGGCCAATTCGACAATTCCTCCATCGGAAAACAACAATCTTGTGGCTATTTGGACAATTCCTCCATCGAAAAAGAACAATCTTGTGGCTGTTTGGGCAATTCCTCCATCGGTAAATAAAACTCTTGTGACTATTTGGACAATTCCTCCATCAAAGAACATGCTTGTGGCTATTTGGACAATCCCTCCATCGGAAAACAACAATCTTGTGGCTATTTCGACAATTCCTCCATCCCAGAACAACACGTTTGTGGCTGTTTGGGTAATTCCTCCATCGGAGAATAAGTAGCTTGTGAGTATTTAAACAATTCCTCCATCGAAGAACAAACATCTTGTGGGTATTCGGGCAATTCCTCCATCCGAGAACAACAAGTGTGGGGCTGTTTGGGCAATTCTTCCATCGGAAAACAATAATCTTGTGGACTGTTTGGACAATTCCTCCATCGGAGACCAACAATCTTGTGACTATTTGGGCAATTCCTACATCGTAGAACAACAAGCTTGTGGTTATTTGGACAATCCCTCCATCGAAAAAGAACAATCTTGTGGCTATTTGGATAATTCCTCCATCCGAGAACAACAAATTTGTATATTAAATAACAAGCTTGTGAGTATTCGGGCAATTCCTCCATCGGAGAACAATAATCTTGTGGATTGTTTGGTCAATTCGTCCCTTCAATAGCTGTAATCGAACTAGCGAGTCTAAATTCACTTAATTATATAGTTCGAGAAGTAAGTGAACGCTTCCAACTTACCACAATTCCTACAATTTCAAAAGAAAGAAAGATCACAATATTTAAGGGTAATTTTAGTAATTTCCTTCATATAAATAATATGTTTCCAAACCGTACGCAGTTCATGAACACTGTTAAAAGGATCTATGTCATTAAGTATGTCTGTCATTTGGAGATACAAATCCTGTGTCCTTTCTGCAGTCTCATCCTTCTCATTCAGTCCTTCCTGCACTCTCATCACAAATATCTAGCAATACAAATCCTGTATGTTACTGCAGCGAGAATTAGATACCTCCGTATTCAAATGGCCAAACCTGTTGGAATCGGGTCTGGTACGATTCGTCCAACGACGATTGGTCCAATGCCGATTCGTCCAATGGACAATTGGTCCAAAGGTACGATTCGTCCAATGGTACGATTGATCCAATGCCGAATCGTTCAATGGTACGATTGGTCCAATGCCGATTCGTCCAATGGTACGATTGGTCCAATGCCGAATCGTCCAATGGGCGATTGGTCCAATTCCGTCTTATCTGTCCGTGCTATTAAAGTCTCATCTGTTCTGATTCTATCTCCGATGTTATACGAAAGTACCGGTAGATCAAAGAATGTAAAATAACGTTACATTCCATGCGTAATATTGTGGTTACAGATTTTTTTTTTTTTTTTTTTTGGAATCGCGTTTTCTTGTTATACTGTGCTTGTTGCCGTATGAAGTTACTGATGTACGAGCCGTTCTATCAACTTCAATGTTTCTCTTTTGCATGAGATAATATAAAATACTAGTGTTCCATTTCTGTTTGTAGAATGCAGTGGGGCTTTCCGCCAACTGCCCAATGGAAACAACTGGTCAGAGTTTGGACTGAGGCCTTTTCAACAGATTTTATTCCAGCGATGTCATATTCATAACGTTTACATATTAAATCAAGTTAGTAATATTGCGCTTTTACTTAAACACGAAATATTAATTCATAGGCCCTATGCTTAGGCTTTCTTAACAGTTTTAATTTTACCGATGTCAGACTCATAACGTTTACATATCAAATCAAGTTAATAATATTGAGCTTTATTTAGGCACGAAATATTATTTCATAGGCTCTAGGCCTAGGCCTTTTAAGGACTTTTTATTCTACCGATGTCATATTCATAACGTTTACATATTAAATCAAGTTAATAATATTGCGCTTTCATTTAAGCACGAAATATTAATTCATAGGCCCGCGGCCTAGGTGCGTAGCAAATACCTCAGAAATGATAAGATGAGCGCCTTTTATAAAGTTTTATAAAATGTTTGCAAATACCAAATATCTAGGTTGTAACTTAAAATCTTCTAAACTGGCCCGCGGCCTAGGTGCCTTGCAATGTCCTCAGAAATGATACGATGAATGCCTTTTATAAAGTTTTATAACATATTTACAAATAACAAATATCTAGGTTGTAAATTAAAATCTTCAAAAAATGCCCACGGCCTAGGTGCTTTGCAAACAGCTGAGAAATGCTCCATTGAGTGCCTTTTACCGTAAAATGTTTACAATTACTAAATATACGGAAATTATCTTTCAAAAGGGTATAAAGAGGAGAATAATTTTAATTATTATTCCTTTCTGGAAAAGAAAAAGTTTACCGTTGGTAAGATGATACCATTGGACGAATCGGCTTTGGACTAATCGCACCATTGGACGAATCGGCATTAGACCAATCGTACCATTGGACGAATCGGCATTAGACCAATCGTACCATTTGACGAATCGGCATTAGACCAATCGTACCATTGGACGAATCGGCATTGGACCAATCGTCGTTGGACGAATCATCCGGGACCGGTTGGAATCACAGGAGTTCATATCTCACGAATACTACGGATTGAACAGATCCAACTATAAATATGCTTGAGATAGCCTATGCTCCGACTGTATCAAGACTGTGCTTCTAAGAAAAGATGTTGCATAACACAGAAGTTTCCTTAGGTCAGCGGTTAACGACACCCAAGTAGCATTAGGCAGACGGCAAAGAACTGATGCTGACATGCGCCGCCCTAGTGGCGCAACGGTCTGATTGCTGATTATAACCGTTCGTCCAAGGGGATCCGGATTCGAATTCCGGTGAAGTATGGATTTTGTGTTTGACTTACAGCACTGGCTCCCTCATTTCCCTGGAACAAGTGGCCCTAAATTAGGACCTGGCGCCTGGTTATGGCACATTGAATTACTCTCGGCGGTCTTTAAACCCCAATCAAAAAAAAAAACATTTCAGTCCTTCCTGCACTCTCGCCTTCGCGAAATCCAGGAATCTGTACAGCAAGCCACATCACAGATATCTAGCAAAAATTCAAGAAGGGACTCAGACGTTCTCTCTTTTAAAAGGACACGGAAATTTGAGAAAATTGCTCAGAAGCATTGGGCCACCAAGTCAAACAAGGACGACGTTCAATAACTTCTAAGCCTTAAATACAAAGAAAAAAATCAAGATCGCGCCTTTATTTTTTCACATAGTCTCCCCTCACATCGATATACACTATATTGACAAAAGTCACCGGACAGCCTTTCAAAAGCAAATGAACGGATCCGCTGCGTTGTTAAGATGCGCGGTACAGCTGCAAACGGTATAAAACAAGCCTGCAGCTGACCGCGATCATATCGCACTCTGAGATTGAGTGAAAATGTCGTGGCGAGAGAGAACTGACTTTAAGAAAGGAAAGATTGTTGGGTGTTTGTAGGGGTGTTTGTAGGTTCTCCAAAAGAGAAACCGAAAGGCGTTTAAACATACCCAAGTCAACTGTTTTTTATGTACGTTTTGCTGCTTCAGACACATCGCGTGCCTGAAGCACGCCATGTGTCTGAAGTTTATGTTAGGCAGACCAAAGGAAATCAGTGTTAGAGGACGTCGAAGCCTCAGGAGAGTCGTTACAGCTAATCGACGGAATACTGCACAAGACCTCAGTGTACAGATGAGTAAAAATGCTGGAACCTCGGTATGTACACGTACCATTCGCAGAGAACTTCATTCCATGGGTTACTGAGGTCGCACGGCTGCTCATAAGCCTTTCATCTCCACTCCGAATGCTACTCGTGGTTTAGTATGGTGTAAAGAACATTTATCATGACCGTAGATCAATGGAAATGGGTCCTATGGACTGATGAATCCAGATACACGATCCATCGGTCTGATGGCCATGTGTGGGTATGGGGGCAGCCGGGGGAACGCTATTTACTACAGTGCACTGTTCCTACGGCCAAGTTTGGAGCTGGCAGTGTACAAGTGTTGGAGTGTTTTTCGTGGTACGGTCCCGGCCATTTCGTTATCATGGACAAACCTGTTAACCAGCACGTTTACGACGATATTCCGGACAATTATGCCCTACAAACTCTATGGCAAGGCTATGGAACAGAGTCTTGTTGGTACCAGCTAGATAATGCACCTAGCCATAAAGCAAGGAGTATTACAGCGTAGTTTGACGATAATTCCGTATCGCGTGTGGACTTGTCAGCACAGAGGCCTAATCTTAATCCCATAGAGCACCTATGGGATGAATTAGAGTGCCTCATAAGAAGTTTGGAACCAATGCCTACTACTAAGCAACAGTAAGCAGCAGCATTGTGTACTGAATTGAAGCGCATACCTATCGCTGTGTTTCAAAACGTTGTCGAAAGCATGTCTCGAAGGGCAAGTGAACGCATTAAGGTCAAAAGTGGGCCAACACTGTACTAATGTATGCCAGTAAATGCTGTGTGGTGTTTCTCTTCTAGGTGTCAGGTGACTTTTGTCAATATAGTGTACTTGTTGTACCGATCATAGAGTTGACGAATCCCCGCTGCGAGAAACGTTTTGTCTTTCCCTCAAACCAACGTTTCATTAAACCAAGTATATAGTATTGGGCAGAATACACCAATAACAGTATGTGTAATCGTAGTTAAAACTCCGTTTATTAGGTGTAAATGTATACAAGCATCAACATGCGAGCTTTCACCACCAGAAGAATAGCTTCATCAGGAAACAGCTCTTTATCTCATCCCTAAATGGGATGAGATAAAAAACTCGCTTCATACGGGAAAGCCACTTCATATAGGGCAGACTATTGAGATCCTGTCCAACCCTTTATGCTTGTATAAATTTACATCTAATAAACGTAGTTTTAACTACCATTGCACAACATTTCATGGCCTCACTCAGTTCAGAATTATCCGCAAAATGCTTACCCCGCAGATCTTTTTGAAGAGGAAGAAGTCACTATGGTCAGGTTAGTTCGGTGGGTGGATAGTGAAGCAGTTGGAAACCACATTCTTTCTCAGCTTGCATGGTCAAGGCTCCGATCCACACCGGCAGGGTGGATTGAGGCATTGTCCTGAAGAAACAGAACACCTCGTCGGAATTTTCCTCGCTGTTGACTCTTTACTGCTTCACGTAATTGGCGCACTAGGACGGCATAATTGATAGCATTCATATAGTCCTTTTATGAAGAAAACAATAATTAACAGCAACCCTTCTGAGTCCCAAGAAATGAAGGCCAGAATCTTCCCTGCAGGTGGTTGTGTTTTGAACTGTTTTTTGGTGGTGGTGATCCATGAAGTTTCCACTGCTTGCTCTCTTGTTTGGTATCAGTCCCAATGGTGAAGCCACGTCTCGTCAGCAGTCACAATGCAGTAATAGAAGTAATCACGGTTAATGCGGTCAAGCTGAACCCGACTTGCTTCAACAAGATCGTTCTTCCTCTCAGGTGTCAACATTCGAAGAACCCATCTGGTACAGACCTTTGACATCACTAATCTCTCATGCAAAATGGTCCAAACTATGCCAGTTCCTCAGCAATCTGTACGACACGGATTCGCCGGTTTGGCATTGCCAGCTCCTCCACTTGCTGGTACATCTGTGGTCACCTCTACTGAGCGACCACCGCGAGGGTCGTCTTAAGCACACCGGACAAAAAACTACGGAATGCTCATTTTATTGGTTAATATGGGGTTACATCACCACGAGCTCGAAGCACAGCCTTGATTTTCTTTGGCATGCTGTCAATATGGGAGCGGATGACATTAATGTCCAGTTTGCCCCACGCCGTGAACAACTGGTCCCGCAGAGCACTCAAATTGGGAGGTTGCTGTTGTCTCTTCTTAACGGCCCGTTCGAACATGTCCCAAATTTTCTCTATAACATTGAGATAAGGCAAATTGGCGGGCCAGGTGAGATGTGGGACGTCGACCTCATGTTCTGCAAACCAATCCTGCACAATGGCAGCTTGGTAGACAGTGCAGTTGTCGCCTTGATAATGCGGATCTGGATTGGCGGTATCTTGGAGGAACTGAACATATGGCAACACCTCCTTATCCAAAGGTTTCACGTAGTCCACCGCTTTCATGCCATTAGGCACGTAAACTAAGGGACCCACCCTAGCAGTGGATATACACCCCCAAAACATGACACTTTCACCTCCCTTCTGTACAGCCCTTTGCACACAGTCTGCGTTGAAGGATTCTCCGGTCTTCCGCATGACCCTGGATCAACCATCATTGGAATACAGCAGAACCTGGATTCGTCTGACCAGATGATGCATCGCCACTGTTCTGTAAAAGCACGTGACCTCGTGGCCATGTTTTAAGGCCAGATCTAAAATCAGCACCCAAATATTATTTAAACACAGAAACCTTGTAGACCAGTGGAATCTTATTAGGTGTACAAATAAGTTTTAAAGCATTTTAACACAACTCAACATGTAATTTAAGAGAAAACAACAATACCTCTACGAATCTAAATATGCGCTGTCATTATCTATCACCATCGGTCGGGCAGCTGACGAAATCTAGCCAGGAAGAAATATTTCGTCGTGTGACCCGATGAAGTAGTCAACCCATTTTCGCAAATTCGCCACATGTCCGGAACCGTACAGCAGACAATCCATGTTGCATCGATCAGAACAAATGGTTGTCTGAAGGGGCTATGCCGGGACTATACGCCGGGTTCTCCAAAACTTCCCTGCCAAGCATCAATAATGTTTCCTTGGCCGATTTCGCGACATGCTGCCTACCGTTGTCATGTAGTAATTTCACGGGACGCAGTCCTGTGCCTGTGAATGCACGTTTCCGACAGATTTCTGGGTTCAATCGCAGCAACTGTTGCTTGTAGCGATCAACAATAGGAGTTTGACCGTGTTCCAATAGTTCATAATAGAGCACTCCCTTCACCAGATGCACAGCAGAACTTTCTTGGAGTGAATATCGCATTTTGGTGCCAAGGTCGTTGCTTCACCGGAGCTACCCAGTGTATTTTGCTTTTGGGATTGTCGTACCATATCCACTTTTAATCACCCGTAAATATTTTCCTCAGTAAATACTTTCTTTGTTTATTCAACAGATTCAAACACTTCATGACACGCTCATCCTTGTCAGTCTGGTTCAGGTCATGTGGCAACCACTTTCCTTCCTTCTGAACCTTTCCCATCGCGCGTAAACGATTGGAAATGATTTGTTGAGTTATCCCCAGTTGTTCAGCTAGTTCATTTTTCGTTTGAGAGGAATCTTCATGCAGCAATGCCTGCAGTTCCTCATATGCAACCTTCTGCGGGGCGCAGGTACTTTCTCGATCACTAACATCAAAATCACCTGCTTTAAACCGTTTAAACCATAACTCACACGTTCTTTTCGATACAATATTCTCCACCTGAACAGATCAATGCACATGCTTTTGCAGCGATTTTTCTTTGATGAAATTCGTAACGAATGCAGTATCGAATAAATGCTGTATTCCTTGCCATCTTTCACCTAACGATGTGCAAGTGGGTTTGACTGTTGGGCAAACGTCTGTGTTCGCATTTTATACTCTCCACCAGTTATGGTCATACGACAATAAAGCTGCAGAATGTCGGATATGTAAATTAGTGGTATACATCACCCAAAAAACGCTTTAAAACTTATTTGTACACCTAATACAAAATGCTTAAAAAATATGATGGTAATGCATAAAAAATCTTACAAATGCCAAAAATCTTATAAAATAGTGGTCATTGGTTAAAGTAAAATGCAATTGGATCAAAATTATACGCGTCACGGAATCACGTGCGTAGTCTCTGTTGCTTTCTATCTGAATACAAGCAAATGCGATTTTGTTTTCAGTTTTAACGCAATTTTCACTCCGCATTGTAATATTTGGGGGCTCATTAAGCCCAGTAGCTGTGTATATTGGAAGGTTCTCAAGCGTATTAAGGTTCCAAAAGTTAGTTTTGAGACATAAGTACTACTTAACTTAATATTACGGCGTTGCTGTAATCTGAAATTAAATAAACTTCCCTTTTGTGCGGGTGCTGTTCTCATTCCGACACAAGCACGAAGTCCAGTTCCCGCATGATCATTTAAGAAAAGAGTCACGTACGCACGGTTTCACGATTGTTCCTGAAAGCAAAACACGAGATGGGATCACTAAATTAAATTTAAACCGTCCGATATGTAATGAACCTCACAACAAGTGCAGCATGAGTTGACTACAAATGAGCTCAGAAGGGAAAGGCTGCGTATGAAAGTTTCCAAAGTTAATGAGAAAATCGCTTCGAATTCTATACCCTTCGTTGAGATAAAGTTTCACAATAAATCACCACTATGTTAACAGTTTCATAAAAGAAATTTAATATTTATTGATTTTTAGTTTTGCTGTCAACCAAATTTACAATCTCATGTTGACACTAATTTTTGTGTAATTGGTATTTATTAAGGCAAGGTCCACGAAACACAGGAAACTTTAATAAGCGTTGAAATTTAGCTAATCTCTTTTCTCTTAAATGCGTAAATTTCGCAACTAAGATTGCATGCTGCGATCTATCGCCCTTTGATGCAAACGAGTGAGACATACAGGAGCGACACAAATCGGCCATTAAATTAGAACCATTTATCCAATATTGGTTTGGAGTTCCTTTTGCCCAAATTACAGCACTATGTGGTTTGGCATAGATACCACAACGTTTTGGATTGCATCTATGTCTACAGCATACCAGGTTTTCACCAGACAGTTTTTTAAGTGGCTCAGATTTGACGGAAAAGAATCTGTGTTTCCAACATGTCCATACATTCTCAATGGGGTTCAGCTCTGTTCTTTATTGGTCAGGGAAGATGCTGGAAAATATTGTCATGCTCGCTGAACCACTGCTGAACAAATCTTGCGCGATGGACTGTGGCATTGTTGTCCATGAAACAGCCGTCACCTGGGGGATAAAACTTCAACATTTCAGGACGGACTTCATCGGTAATCATGTTCCGATAGTCCTTGGAAGACACCCGACCTTTCACAAATATCAGGGGATCAGTTACAAAACATGCTTAACACTATGGCACCACCACCAAAACTTTGAGTTGTGTTTACAAAGCAAACATAGTTCATTGTTTCTTTGGGCTCCCGCCAAACTCTCCCCCTAACGTCGGTACAGAACAAAACGTGTCGGGATTCGTCGGATGATATCACTTTTTTCCAATTTCCTAATGTCCACTCACAGTGTTCCTGACACCATTGTAGATAAACTTTCCGGTTCTTCTCAGAAATCAGTAATTTCTGTATTAACGTGACACTGCCAATATCGATCCTATTCAATTCCCTTCGCATAGTTCGGTCGGGAACAGCGGTAACTGAATGCTTTTGTATCACACAGGAGTCTTATTTTCCCGTATAAAACTTCTCAGACAGTAGTGATCTCATTCCTGACATTGTCGTCGTAACACAGACAAGCAATGTTTCCGTGGAAACTTTGCAAAATACACTGCTGGCCACCCAAAATGCAACACCAAGAAGGAAGCATCCGATTGGCCTGAAATTCGCAGCATGCGTCGCCCGCGAGAGGACATGCAAACGATTAGCATTGCAAGGAATATGCAAATCGTGTGCGCCCGGCACGCCACCGAGAAACACTATAAAAAGGGTACACAGAAGGCGGGGTATAAGTAGTGGAAGTGTGTTGTGCTGCTGGACCTGTGCGTGAGAAGCTTACTGATGCCTCGTCGCAGAATACGGCAGTCATTCCAGCACGTTTCGGAGATCGACAGAGGACGAATAGTGGCTTATCGCGACAGCGGTTTAACTTACCGAGACATCGGCGCCCGTGTGGGACGACATCCAGCCACAGTAAGGCGAGTATGGACTCGGTGGGTGCAGGAGGGACGGAAGGACCGACGTGAGCGAACGCAGTAGCCGCGGCACACCACCGAACGAGAGGACCGGCATGTTGTGCGGCGGGCTTTGACGGCTCGCACCGCCACATCACGAGCATTAGGGCAGGAATTAGGGTAAGATGCGCAACCACCTGTGACAGCACGTACCGTTCGACGTCGTCTGCAGGAGCGAGGACTTGTCGCACGGCGCCCATTGCTCCGATTACCATTGACGTTACACCATCGGCGAGTGCGGCGGCAGTTGGCCATTGAACGCCGCACCTGGACTACGGAATGGCACGACATTGTCTTCTCCGACGAATCCCGCTTCTACCTGCAACACCACGATGGTCAGATTCGCGTGTGGCGGCACAGCAGCAAGAGACTGTATCACGCTTGCTTTATGCATCTCCATACTATTCCGTCGCCTGGCGTTATGATTTGGGGTGCAATTGGATATGACACCCGCACACCTCTGGTACGCATCGCCGGTACACTCAACAGCCACCGCTACATCTCCGACGTTTTGGAGCCTGTAGTCCTCCCTTACCTTCAGGGCCTGCCAGCGGTCACGTTTCAACAGGACAATGCGCGCCCGCACGTGGCACGCATCTTGCAACAAATCTTCACGGCCCTCCAGGTGTTGTTGCTGCCGTGATCCTCCTGTTCTCCCGATATGTTGCCCATGGAACTCGTCTGGTCGCTGATCGGCAACCGAGTGGCCCGGCAAGCACCACCCGCGGCTACGCCTGATGAACTGTGGCAAGGTGTGGAAGCAGCCTGGACCGACATACCCCAAGTCCAAATCCTGTTTCGTTCGATGTCGCGGCGTGTAGCGGCCGTTAGTGCCAGCCATGGGGTCCACACGAACTATTGATGTCTGCGTGCTCCGCAAGTCGCACGGGCCTGTAAGCTCAATCGTTTCATCTTTGTATCTGTTGTTATGTGTCCAGTAAATCTGGCTTTGCTATCTCGTGTCCTTCTTGGTGTTGCATTCAGGGTGGCCAGCAGTGTAGAAGACAATTGTGCCAATCTGTATTCCATGACATAGAACACAGAGTAGCACCATAGAATACAGAGAATACAGAGTGGCACCATTTACTTTTCACAGAATAATCCCATTTCGCTATCTTTATCCTGATACTCGACGAGGACAGGTGTGGAGGAGATCCGGCACATAAATGTAGTCACACCATATGCAGCCGTCCACCCTTACCACTATTACCGCTCCCTGTCGGGTATCAGCGAACCACTACTACGTCTTATTCGCCGTAGTGGGAAAAAGTTAAAAAAGGTCAAAATTCAATACTAATCAGTTCACCCCCAAAATTTCGCCCAGTGGTGTCAACAATGAATTTGGATTCCCTAAATAAGGGTCTCCAAGCTCAGGGTCGACAAATGCATCGCGTTGTGTTTCATATGAATCAGCATGGGGTTTTCATGCTCATTTATATGCCGCAAAGAAGTTAAAATAAAAAGTTGCATGAATAACAATAATAAAATCACAAATTTAACTCTAATGAGATTTGGAGAAATGATCTGAGTGACACGTGAATTAACATTTAACTATTTATTTCTTTTTAGAATATGGTCTTAAAGCTAGGTACAATGTACCGGTGAGGTTGCTTGCTTTAGCTAAACAATTTAGTTTTAATTTCAAACGGGTATAATGCACTTAACATTATATAACTGACTTTAAACTTTAGTTACTGGTTTTAACTAGGCGCGGTGCGCCAGAGGAAAATTGTTAATGCACTATGTGAGAGACTTTCGGGTAACTAGTCCTGCATAGCACATGCAAAGCTATGAGGCACGAATCAGAAATGCATAAGATAAATGTCATCATACCCTATTTTCCTCGAGAAGCCCCGATCGTGAAACTCGGTTGCCGGCTGGTCGTAGGCTAATTTAATCTCTTAACTATCTCATCCTCTGTCGTGGAAACATCTCTACTCCGAAACCGCTGAGACCTCTCTTCTACTCAGCATGCGATTCTGGAGTGTTCCTCTCTGCCGTTATCTTAGAGTCTCTGGTCTGTAGTCTGTCCTCTTCATTCCTCATTCAGTTAATCTTTTTGTTTTTCCCGTGTCCGGTGTCCATATTGGGGCGTGACGGCCCGGCCGTCCGAATCGCGTTGGGTTATTTCATTGGCCCTCACCCATAGCCGTGCTATGCGATTCGCTGGCCATCCGTTCAGTTCGGGTCACTTTCCCAAAAATGCCTTCTTTCAGCTGTCAACTTGTTCTCGCACCTTTTTGTTAATTGACTGCGCCTAGCTACTTAGAAGCGAAGATTGTCACGTAGGTATTTCCGGCGACGTGACTTATTTCGAATTTCGTCGCTACCCCGGACAAGACAGAGATTCTCGCAAGCGTTGCTTTAGAAAAGGGGTGACGCCCCCAAAAGGATTTATTGCGCTGCTGCTATTCTCTCAGCTTCGGCTACGAGACTACTGCTATTATACTTCCCTTCCTTGCGTTTCGCGAAAAAAAGAACTGTGAATGTCTTTCTTTCTCTTTCTTCCCATCTGGGATTTTCATCAAGTTTACGTGAGAAAAAAAATATATAATTTTCCCCTTTTCATTTGGCTTGAGTGCAATTAGGACTGATGTAATTATCAACCGAAACTTTCGGGTAGCCTGACTCAGCTTCACCGGAAAGTAATTTTTAATCATTGATATTCTATTTTGGGGAACGTTTTCACACTTGCACATATTCGCGCAAACTTTGACATGTCTCACAAATGCCCATTGTTTGAGTAAAGATGAATAATTTAAGAATTACTCACTCAGGAGGTGAATATGGCTGATGGATCATTTTTCACTCGATTTAAAACACCAATTTATTGCGATTATTTGATATTCCTTGCTAAACTACAGCGGTTCTTAAGTGTTCAGTTCTAAAATCCAACGGAGTAAACATTTCATTACATAAGAAATATGATACTTGCAGAGATTTTTAAAAATGCACCGGTAGTTACTTAATGAAGTTTCTTGATAAAGTATACAAAGAATGCAAATGAGCTCCAAAGGGACTCATATTACTGAAAGCGCTTGAAAGTTAATGAGGTTGTTCTAAAATGTAGTAACAGAAAATGCTTCCAAATATCTTAAATTCAATCTCATTACATTTCTCCCGAGATGCAAAGCACGGTGAAGTCCCGGTTTCGTCATTTTTCCAAAATATCGCGAATCAATCTGAGATAAAATAATGATCATGGCTCAAGTAAAGGTGGAAAAAACAGGAAAAGTAAGCCTCCGAGAGACGAAATATGGAGACAACCTTAGAGACACAGATAGAGTGTGAGCTGTCCATTTTCCATGAGGTGTATTTAACTGAACACGAAGAGACAATGAAAAATCATGAAACAAATACGGAATTACACCTAATAATACAAATTTTGAAGATGACAATCCGATTTTTGGTGCAAATGTAACAGAAAAAGTCCAATACTATGCGGAAATGAAATCAGAGTATGATTCTGAATGATATGGTAGAGAACACCTCAACATACACTGAAGTAACAAACACATAATGAGGAACACCTAATAGTAATCAGACACGAGCCATTTCAATTACGTTCGCAACTATAAAGTTGTGATGGCATTATAAACAGTTCATCGTAAAGGATTCAGAAGGTGAACGAAAGGTATACAGAGAAGCGCGGACTGGATCGCCGGGATATCAGGAGAATTCCCGAGGGGATACCATATTCTGGGCCGACAGGCCTTATGATAGCTCAAGAAAAAAATACAGATAGGCTAAGTTCTGATTGTGCCGTCAATTTGGAACGCAGGACTACGACTTGCAGATCAGAAAGTTGAAATGAGCTAGTCGAGTACGGTTTCATGTTACAGCCAACACAGGCCCATGATATGAAAAGTAGCTTGCATAATTTTTACAAATAATACTAGATACATTGTGAACACAAAGCAGGTCGATACACAAATTACCCACCGTGGTGCTCTGTCTTCTTGGCCTTCTTACATTCCTCATCACTTGTTCTTGCCTCTCGTTTTGATTTTCTCCACTTTTGCTTGCGTTCATTCTTCGAATTCCGCAACATTGTCGTAAATATTACAATCCGTTCACACGAAAACAATTTTTTTAAACTTTAGTTTAAACCACTGCGATATGTTCTCTAGATATTTGAGTAGATCTTGTCCAGAGCTTTAAGATGATACCACGCATAGTCGCTTTGCACTCACGGTTGTCCAGGTAAACCGCGATATTGTCAAACGTGTTCACGGGCTCACAAAATTTTTTTTAAATGTCAGTTCAAACCACTGGGAAATGTTCTTCGGATATTTGAATAGATCTCGTCGAGAGCTTTAAGACGATACCACGCATAGTCGCTTTGCACTCACGGTTGTCCAGGTAAAGCGCGATATTGTCAAACGTGTTTACGGGCTCACAAGAAAACAATTTTTAAAATGTCAGTTCAAACCACTGGGAAATGCTCTTCGGATATTTGAATAGATCTCATCGAGAGCTTTAAAACGACATCACGTACAGTCGTGTTGCAGAGATAGACGGAGTCAAACACGGTGGTACACCCTGAAATATTGCATCATCTCTCCCGCTCACGACGTATTGCGCAGTACACGAATTAAACTCCATGCCGTTTCGAGTATGCTAACACGACTAGTTGCGGCACGTATTTTTAACGCTGCAATGATTTCAATTGGGACCTATTTTTGTCACAGGCGGTCGGCTGTTAGTCGCCCCGTACTATCCGTGGAGTTACACGTAGTCCTACATCAAAAGTATATACACTGAGTGGTCACTTTATTATGACCACCCCCTCAGTACATCGTTGGGCCACCTTTTGCCTTTAATACTGCGTCGATTCTTCGTGGCATGGACTCCACGAGATGTTGATAGGTGGTTTCTGGAATCTGAGACCATGCTTGATGAATAGCATTTTCCAGGAGTGTGAGATTGCAGTGTTGTTGATCCAGCTGTCTGATGGCTCGTTTAACTTCATCCCACAAATTCTCAATGGGGTTGAGATCTGGAGATTGTGGGGGTCCCCAAGCAAAGTAAACTTATTGGCATGTTCCTGAAACAAATCCTGTAGAATACGAGCACTATGGCAGGACGCATTATCTTGTTGAAAGTAGCCATCGCCATTGGGATAAACCATCCACATGACAGGATGCACTTGGTCCGCAACGATGTTTAGATATAATGTGCCAGTCAGACGTTGATCAACACGAATTAAATTGCCCAAAGCATGCCTGGAAAACATTCTCCAAACCATAACGTTGCCTCCACCAGCTTGAAGGGATGTAGCAATGCATTTGGGGTCCATGCTTTCGCGCTGTTTCCGCAGAATTCTCACTCGGCCATCGGCATGGTACAACTGAAAACGTGATTCATCGGACCACATAATTTGTTTCCAATTATCGACTGGAGACGTTTTCTCTTGTTACCTGCAGACAGCAAAGGTGTTCGAACAGGCCTTCGGCTGCCATATCCCATCCGATGCAGTGTACGGCGAACAGTGCGTGCAGAGATCATTTGAGGGGATCCTTGATTAAGATGGTCTGTAATTTGCTGCACTGTTGCCCTTCCGTTGTCTGTTACCAGTCTGGACACTCTCCGTTCCTCCCGAGCAGTCACTAGTCGATGGCGACCACACGTTGCACATAGAGACCCAGTTTTTTGGCTGACAGTCCAGTCTTTAAACACTTTGACAACAACTGCTATGGAATATTTCACGAATGCGGCGATTTCGGTGATAATCGCTCCATGGCTTCGAGCTCCTACAATCATCCCAC
The DNA here is from genome assembly GCA_039090855.1 of Macrothele yani. Lineage (NCBI taxonomy): Eukaryota > Metazoa > Arthropoda > Arachnida > Araneae > Macrothelidae > Macrothele > Macrothele yani. Next base: position 31,558,435 of record CM077032.1, on the reverse strand, counting down.
ATTGAAAGTCCGTCAAATCGCATTTTTAACCCATCTCGTCACCCAAAAAATCTCTCGTACTACTGTCGCAAGCACTATGCTTTCCCTTTCTATACTAGCCTCGCCCTCTGGCTGCAACAGCGTGCAACCATAGCTCATTTGCTTAAAACTGTCAGGTGGTCAAAATAAAGTGGCCACTTAGTGTATAACTAAGTGACCAAACTATTCTGACCACCAGACTGTTTTATGTAAATTATCTATACCGCAGATGCTGCTGACGCAAGATGGCTGAATCGGTATAAAAGGGGATGACTGATGATGCAAAGACTAATGAAGTGCATGAGCAAGAAAACTGGGTAAAAGACACGATCCGACGGACTTTGAACGTGGATTGATCATGGGTGCTGGAAGCATTGGTGCGAGCATTAACAAAATGGCTGCACTTGTAAAATGTTCGAGGCCGCAGTTGTTAAAATTTTAAACAGAGTAGGCCACCAGTTAAAAAACCGAGTCTGAGCCCAATGCGTATGGTCGTTAACGGCTACTAGATGCTCCAGCTGAGCGGAAAGTAGGTACTTGTTCAGTCAAAAGACGGGCAACACTTCGTCAGATTACAGATAATCTTGACTAGGGATCAAGTCCGATGGTCTCTCATTGTACAGTTCGCCGCACATCGTATGGGCTGCAAAACCAGACTGTCTGTCCTATCAGCAGCGAACAAGAAGGAACACCTCCAGTTCTCTCAGGAACACAAGAATTAGATAGTATAGGAGAAGGTCCAAATACGGGCTAGTGGCAGCACAGCGTTTGATTGTTGCTGTAACCTGGCGCGAATACTCGAGGTCTGTTAAATTTCAATCCTCTGTCGGAGGATCTGATTTTAAAATTCTGAAACGAGATCGGATTTTGTGGATAGCATATCACATGAATTTTAGTAATTATGGCACAGGATATTTGTTCTCCTCTTCCCCATTTTGTGCATCAGCTATTGTATATTTGTGGTTCTGTAAGACACCGTGTACAGGTTATTGTATATATGTCTATGTATTAGTAAGTGAACATCTTAATACAAAAAGTTATTACACCAATGAGGCATCACATTATGGTCACCTATCTAATAAGCTGTAGGACATCCTTTAGCCCGCAAACAGTGGCCACTGGGCGAGGCATCGATTCAGTGAGGTGGTGATAGGTATCCTGGGGTCTAGTTCATTTTGTCCAGAACTCATTTCGTCGACAGGTACATTTCATCGACACTATACAGTATATGCAAACAGTCGATTCCTAAAAAACCGAAAAAAGTTCAGAATCACTAAATTTGGTATACTATCTCATGGTACTCTAACGTAGCTCGCAGATAGGGTATTAGATTGCAGAATTGTGTTGCAATTCTTAAGTAAAAAAAGAAATTTTTTGAAAAAAAAATTGCATGGGCCCCGATCCTTTCCTTTACACCGGGGCCCGATCGCTTCCATAAACCGTGTAAGGTCTAAGTTAGAGTACCATGAGATAGTTAGTATACCAAATTTGGTGGTCCTAAATCGGACACTGTAGATTTTACAAAAATTTGTAAGGGGCCCCTTGACCGCGGGCCCCGACTCATTCCGTCTATGGTCTAAGTTGGTATAAGAGTACAATGAGACAGTATACCAAATTTGGTGGTTCCAGATTGAAAACTGTAGATTTTACGAAAATGATGTATGGGGCTCGCTTGACCCCGGGCCCCGACCCCTTCCAAAAAACGTGTACGGTGTAAGTTAGAGTACCATGAGATAGTACACCAAATTTGGTGGTTCTATATTGAAAACATTTCACGAAATGTCTCCAAAAACTGCGTACGGTCTAAGTCAGAATATCATGAGATAGTATACCAAATTTAGTGGTTCTAAATTGGAAACTGTAGAATTTACGAAAATTTTGAGGAATCGACTGTTTGCATATATAGTTTCGAGGAAATGTACATGTCGACGAAATGAGTTGTCCACGAAGTGGCGTCTACGAAATGATTTGGCGACGAAGTGATTATCGACGAAATGAACGAGACCGATCCTGGGATATCTGGTACCCTAATATTAACAGCAGATCCTCCAGTTCCCGTACATTTTGGGGTAGTGGCGATTTAGCGCGAACCCGCTTTTGAAAGTCGAACCACAAATGTTCAATTGGGTTCATGTCAGGTGAATTTGGAGGCCAGGGCATTAACAGTAAGTCACCAGCATCTTCTTCGAACCATTCCTTGACAATTCTAGCAGTGTGGCATGGCTCATTATCTGTTAGTAATGGTCATCACCAGCAGGGAACGCGGTAAACACTATTAATCCATGCATAAATACTAGAAATAAGAAGTAGATGTCTTGTTGCACGATGATACACTGCCGGACAATTGCTAAGGACGGATGACAATAGCAACCATAAAATGGAAGGCAGGAAAATGTGGAAATTAGCATAAGTGCGGGATACAGTAAGACGTGTTGTGCTTATGCAAATTTTGGATTGCCGAACTTGTTCATGACGTCATAGCGCTGATAGGAGATATAAAGGATTTGACGCGTATTGACCGTTGTTGTTCAAACGCAAAGTTGAAAGGGAAAGAATCAATTGACGAACTTGCAATTTTCAGTATGTCTTCCCGACATCACCTAGATGATTTTACGCGTGGCCGTATTATTGGCAAGATTGAAGAAGGGCGAAAAATAACAGATGTTGCCAGGGAGTTCGACGTCAGCCACAGTGTTGTTTCAAGGCTTTGGAAATCATTTCAAACTAATGGAGAGTGTAGCAAACGTCACGGGGGAGGTCGTGTTCGCAGTACGACACCTGCAGAAGATCGGTACATAGTGCTATCAACAAAAAGACACCGGCGCAGAACAGCCGGTGAGGTAGCAAATCAGTTTATGGCTGCTACTGGCAGGCGGATCTCCCGAAAAACTGTCGCCAGACGTTTGCATGAAGGAGGACTATATGCCCGCCGTCCTGTTGTGTGCATCCCATTGACCAGACGTCACCTTACCGCCCCTTTGCAATGGTGCCATCAAAAACGCAATTGGACTGATAACGACTGGTCAGCTGTCCTCTTCTCAGATGAGAGTAGATACAGTCTATCGTCTGATTGTCGACGACAACTGATCTGGCGTGATAGTGGTACTGCATATTGTCCAGCAAACATACTGGAAAGGGACTGATATCCGATATGTAGTGTCATGGTATGGGCTGGCATCATGATCAATGGCCGTACGTCCCTCTATGGGCTTCCAACTGGGACTATGACTGGCCAACGATACATTTATGATGTTCTGCTACCTCATGTTCGCATGTTCCGTGGTGCTGTCGGTGATAGATTCATTTTCATGGACGACAATGCAACATGTCAGGAGTGTCTTGGGAGCGAGGATATTCAACGCCTCGTATGGCCAGTACATTCTCCAGATCTGAATCCTATTGAAAATGCGTGGGATGCTTTGGGGAGGAGTCTTGCTGGTCGCCAATGCCCTCCAATAAACAAGGACATCCTCATCCGTGCACTGACAGAGGAATGGGATAAATTACCCCAACAGCTGCTTGATAATGTTGTGCAAAGCATGACACGACGTGTGGAATCTTGCATCGCCCTCCATGGTGGCCATATCCCGTATTGACATCTTACGTCGGAACGCCTGCGGACGGTAATTGCATTTTTTTCACGTTTACGTATTCTGCACAAAATGGCCTGTTTGTCCCTTGAACACGTTCCAAAGATTTCTGGATTTCAGAGCACAATAAATTGTCTTTCTTGTAATGTCCTGGCATTCTTACATTATTTTATTTCACTTGGCATCCAACCATACTTACTTTTTTATGCGCTATATAGCCGTTTATGATCCGTCCTTAGCAATTGTCCAGCAGTGTATTTATTCAGTTAAAAAACGAATCCATATACATGTTAAAAACATGAGCACTTTCGGTGTCACAGTGACACCTTCATCAGATGTGATTTCCATCATGTGGTTACATGCTGGTCTTAAATACGTGGAACAGATGCATCATGGGAAAAGTAATGTCTGTGCCACATGATATACCAGATAACAAGACAATCGAAAAAAAATCATAATTAGCTAACGAAATTACTCAATAGGAACAATAGTTATTGTGCTGTCCTCCCTAATCAAATTTCTCCAGGGTTCAGGTAAAACACAAGGATAATAGTCATTACAGCAACGTGTATTATAAGCCGAAATGTAGAGACTTTCTGTAAATAACAAGGAATAAACAGAGTTAGTTGTATTTATGACCTTAGCGTTGTCCCAGTCTGGGATGGAATTTTCAGCACCTACAGTTCTAGCGAAAGAGGTGTTATGGTGATCATTTTTAAAATTATATCTGTGCTCTATTAATCTCAAATCCAAATTTCTTTTGGTTGAACCCACATAATGATAATTTAGTTCACCAGAAGTAATGTCAAGCATAAGAATAACATACACGCCCCATTTTTTTCCTTTTCTTAATTTTGTCTCGATCGTTGCGAATAATGGAATATAGATTGCATGATCGTGTTCCAAATTGTATTTTATGACAGGAGCATTTGTTGGTAAGAAGGTTTACAATATGTGGATTAAAATCAACAGATCCAACATACTTTTTAGGCACTTGTTCACTAATTAAAACAGTTGATATAGCAAAGCGTACTTTATTGTGCACCCCCTAAACAAGGTCGCCCGGGTAACCACGGTTTTTAGCAAAGGATGATATCCATTGTAGTTCTTGAGCTCTGGCAAAACGGCTAGAAGAATGTGAATATGCTCTTTTAAATAGGAAGTGCAGAGCAGAAATTTTATGCTGAAAAGTGTGGGCAGAATTGTACGGAATTAAAGTGGGTGTGGAAGTGGGTTTTCGATAAACGGCAAATGACAGAGAATTATCAGAAGGGTTACGACTAATTTGAAAATCTAGAAAAGGTAAAACAAAATTATGTTCAAGTTCTATCGTAAGTCTGATGGAGGGGTATTGAGAAGACACAGCGTTGACAAACTGATGTAACTCATCTATGGTATATGGACAAATTATAAACTAGATTTTTGTGGGAAATCTTGTACGACTCTATTTTCAATATGCTGAAGTGGAATTTCTGCTAAAACTGCAGATAAAGGTGAACCCATCGGTTTGTTGATAAAAAATGTTCTGAAATTTGAAAAATGAACGTCTTTTTATTAGATGAAGAGCATTCATTATGAAAGAAATATCTTAGTAGAAATGTTAGAATCAATGAATAAAGTCTGAGTTAACTGAAATGTAGCTTCCATAGGTACATTCGTGTATAACGAAAATACATAAGAAGTTTGTAGTGGCTGAATTAACTTTAACTTCTCAATAGCTTGTGTGGTACTCTTTATTGAGTAAGAAGAATTTACGGTAAATTTCGTGAGATAACTTGCCAAGGCTTTTTCTAAAGGTCTGGTGCGGGTAATGTAACCTCACGGAAGTGGGCGAATAGGGTACCCTTCCTAATGTAATTTTAATCTACCAAATAAATCAGGTACACGGCAGCCGGGGGTGGATTGAAAGTTCTGAAAAGGAATCCGGAGGAACTGAAGAATTATTAAGGCGGCATAAGGCACTAACAGTAGCCCTAGTTGGTTCTCGTTCCAAAATTACATGGGGAGTACTAGAAATGGCATTGAGCATTTTTTGAACAAAACTCCTTGATTTAAAATCACAACTTGACTAGTTTTATCAGCTAAAAGAATGGCAATATGTGGGTCCTTTTTCAGTTCAATCAGTTGTTGCATTCTTCGGTGGTTTTGCATCGTCTTCGATTATTTTTGTTAAGAGATCTTGCAATTTTCATTCTTGAGAAGTCCATGTCTTCAATTGGAAGTGAATGTAGATTTGCTCAATTTGCGGAACAGTTTTAAATAAGTCCACTTTACGTTGATTAGGGTAAGCGAACATGTAACCCCGTTGTAAGGCTCTTAATTGAACAAGATTCAGAACCTTATCACTAAGATTTTTAACTCCAGAATCAGAGTTATAGGTGTCATGGTCCAGTTCATGCAAATCCAATTCATTACCCACATCAGATAATCCATGTAATCATCCTTGTTCAAAAAGGCCGATAAGATGTCTGGTTTGAGATCCAAACAGCTTATGCGTTGTGACGTATATTCTAAATTAACTTTCCTTTTTAGTTTCTTTCCCTATGTTAATCTTGTGTTTGTTCTCAGTTATACTTCAGACTTAACGTGATATCTTTTCTCTCAAACGAATATTGTTGACAAAATAATTGAGGTAGAATGAACGTGACGTATGCCTGTTATGAGATAAGAACGAGAGATATAAACTACGATACAACAGGTGCTTGTGGAGCGTGGTGGAATGTTGGTGGTTGATTTGTGTTATGCGATTTCTATACTATCGTGAAGTGCTATATCTGTGCTGGAGAAATAAAGCATCATTTCCGTAAGTTTGACTTCTGTATAAATGTTTCGTCTGGCCGTTAAGGTTTAATTTAGGAACTATTTCATCGTTTTGTTATGTTATTAAAATAACGTATCAGTACTAAAAGACATTTACGTTATAGCGTTCTACTACAAACTTCGGAATCCTCCAACAATCTTAGTTTTTTCACATGGGTGTTAAATAAAACCTTCATTTCATTTTCGATTATTGCTGTAATTATGAATAACGACGGTCCAAAATAATTGGGTGTGAGGAATTCGCTAGGAATGAGTAAGAGGTATAACATTTCTTATTTAAAAAGTCAATACTACTACGCTTACTTCTGATCTGTTGAAGTAGCTCTTCCTTTCAGCGGTCCTTATGATCTTGGCGTCTGGTCTGGTAAATGGAGTATTGAAAATACGCAGATACCGTGGAATGACATTTAAATATCTGCAGTTTAGTAAAAATGACAAATGTGCCGATTCCCTTGAAAGTTTTTCACGAAAACCTCTAAACGTTTGCATAGCATGGCTCAAAATGATGAATTTAGATGAAAACTGTAAGATTCACGATAAAATGCGTAAGTATGACGGTAAACACTATTAATAAGTGCATAAATACTGGTAATAAGAAGTAATCCGTCTTGTTGCACGATGATATTTATTCAGTTAAAAAACGAAATCTATATACAGGTGAGCGCTTTCGGTGTCACAGTGATATCATCATTAGATGAGACTTCCATCATGTGGTTACATACTGGTCTTAAATACGTAGAACAGATGCAATCAGTTCCACGTATTTAAGACCAGCATGTAACTACATGATGGAAATCACATCTCAGGAAGGTGTCACTGTGACACCGAAAGTGCTCACCTGTATATAGATTTCGTTTTTTAACTGAATAAATATCAGGCAACAAGACGGATTACTTCTTATTACTAGCAGGGGACACAGCTCTCATGAATGGGTGAACTTGGTCCGCAACGATTTTTCATATACCTGACAGCTGTCATGGAATGTGTTATTGGAATAATGGGGCCTAAAAGTGTCCCAATAAAGCTTCGCTCACAGCCTGTGACGTACCTGCCAGCAGGACGCACACGACATAAAGGCAGATAGGAATCAGAATAATCGTCTGCGTAGCTCAGTTGGTAGAGCGACTTGTTCCGGAATAAGCGGCCTCGGGTTCGAATCCCGGCGTAGACCAAAAATGACGGAGAAATTTACTTCTTTATAATGGCGCCCGAACTATCCGGATGACCCGGCCGTTCAAAATCTCGCATTGGTGTGATGTTATTTCCACACCGCGAGACAGGAAAAATCAGAGAATTCCTTCTCCAGCGCTTCGAAAATAAAAATGTGTGATGTTGCATTCCACACAGCAGATTGACTGGGAGTTCTCAAGTGCACGTTCTACAGTGGATGGCTGCCTGCAGCGATTCATGGTCACGGCTGACCCGTGGGCCATGCCCCCGGCCCTCTTTCGGGGGGAGATGTGACGTACCTGCCAGCAGGACGCACACGACATAAAGGCAGATAGGAATCAGAATAATCGTCTGCGTAGCTCAGTTGGTAGAGCGACTTGTTGCGGAATAAGCGGCCACGGGTTCGAATCCCGGCGTAGACCAGAAATGATGGAGAAATTTACTTCGTTATAAACCTAAAACCGCCCACTCCGGCCTGTTTCCGCCCAACACTTCATCGAGGTACCAGAGCCTCCGTTGGTAATCGGCATATTCACTCTCGGCCGTCTACGTGATGCACAAGGAATCTTGATGCGTCAGAATAGGCCACTTTCATCCAATCATCCACGGTCCAATCTCGATGATCATGGGCACATTTTATGCGTTGTTGGTGATGAAGTAAAGTGAACATGAGGACTCGGCTGGTATCTTCGGCTACGCAGACTCATACGCAGAAGGCTGCGATGAACTATCTGCGGGTGATTTGTCGCACTGTGGCACTGCTGTTGCTGTGAACAATGCGCCACAGTCTCCGCTCTCCTCCGGCATCAATGAGCTGCAGACTACACACGCGTGGACGTCGTTTGGCCATCTGTGCACCACTTTTGGTACGTCGTCACGAGTATATTCGAAGAGTTCGCCATTGCCCACGATACACACTTGTATTCGTGAAAGTAGCTCTGCATGCACATTCCTCAGTATGGAAGGTGTCACACTATTGCAATCATCTGTAACACGACGACGCAGTTCCAGCAGACTTGTAGGCGCTGTTGCATACACCTGATTTCTAACGTAACCCCAGAAATCCAAGCTCGCTGTTCTCACACAGCGTACGTAGACCTAAACTTCTGATCAGGGTACATCCTGCTACTGGTTTTTATATCGTAGGAACGATACAACGTCACAATCTGCATTTGCATACGGCTACATTTGCGAAATGTGAATATGCAGATTCGAATCGTCGCACATCGATTACGGACATTTTAGGGTATTCAGGCGACAATTCATCTTATCTGTGTGAAACAAATGTCGTTTCGTACTAATTAATTCATGCTCTACAACTTTGTATTTGGAAAGTTTGCTCTGCCTCTTTTCGTTTTCGATTTGCAATGGCTGACTTCCGCATTTCGCCACTAAGGTCACTGCTATGTGTTGCATTCGATCGTGCGTAGTCGGTTTACCATACCGTTATCTCACTTGCATAACTGTACCTCTCTCCGTTCGCAAGTTATTCCAGGCTGAAGGGACTTTCCTATGCACCCTGTATACACCATACAGTCCAACGGCATAACGCAAGCAAGTCTTCGAGAGTGTTCGCTGCTTCAATGAGAAGAAAGTTTATACGAATATCTGCTAGCGTTTCTTTGCGCAACGGTTCGCTCAGAAAAGAGAAAATTTCGGACTTTGGACTATATCAGTACCTCCATGCCACCGACTTCAACAGCGCGTGAGTGAACCGCACGCTTCTTCCGTAGACTTTACACGGGAACTTTGCCGCCCCACAGCGCTCGAACCGTTGGCCCAATCTCATTTTTCCCTTCGACTGGCACATATACCTGGTAAGACCTTTATTTTGATACCTCAACCATATCTTTGCGTTCAACTGTTCTCTCAAAATTGGACTCACGATAAAAATTCGTATAGAATTTATATATAGCAACACTCACATACGGAGGACAGAAAATCCTAGAGAAACAGTGGAGCATATGAAAAATTCGGCAAAGTTAATGAGTTTTCTGCTATATCCCGTAAAAAAAGGTATGGCCCCTTATGTTTGCAAGAAAACACTGTAATGGGAAGTTCTATCTCGATTTGTCATTATTTATACCTACACTGAACGCAGAAAGTGAAAACTTCATTCTCCAACAGGATGGAGCACCACTCCATTGGCATCGGAAAAATAGAAATTGCCTCTGTTAAAATATTCCACAGCGCTGGATTGGCGCGCAACAGACGCCATCATGTCACTCACTTATTGGCCACCACGAAGTCTAACACCCTGTGATTTTTTTTACGGGGTTATGTCAATGATAAGGTCTTCGTCCTACCCCTTGCTCTTAATTCAGCTGATTTGAAACAATGTATAACAACAGCTGTTGCTGGAGTTGATGGAGACATGTTAACGCGTGTTTGGCAAGAATTCGACTTGCACGTTGATATACCCCGTGTGACTACGAGTGCACACATCGAACGTCTGTAACTTGCTGTAACAAACTGCGAGTTTTCCTACAAAACGATGCGAAGTGAGTGTCAGTATCTGAACTAGCTTCGGTTTTATAAAATGTTGACTATGTTTTATTTGGGATAAACCTGTACATTCCTCGACTTAGAAAATGCCACACCATGAAGGAATATACAAAATGAGACGAAACTTTCCACGCATGTAGACAAACGGGTGAAGAAGAAGTAATATCATTTCTGAGAGATTATAGGAATGCGACGAAACAATGCACAATGAAATGCCAAAAGTGATGGGATAATTACCTAGTATCGTGTAGGACCTACTCTAGCCAGGCGAAATGCCACAACTTGACGTGGCATCGATTCCACTAGTGTCCGGAAGACTTCTGGAGAGATGTTGAGCCATGCCGTCTGAATAACCGCCCACAGTTCCCTGGTATTTGTAAATGCAGGATCTTTGGTGCGAATAGACCTTTCCACCACGTCCCATAAGTGCTCTATCGGGTTCATGCCGGGCGAACGTGGTTGCCACACTATCCGTCAGAACTGTCGAGAATGCTCCTCTAACAAATTTTGGACAATTTGTGCCCGATGACATGGTACATTGTCGGCATGAAAAATCCAATCGTTGTTGGGTATTTGAAGACCATGAAGGGCGGCAAATGGTCACCCAGCAGAGCAACAAAACGATTACCGGTTAAGGACGTGTTTACGAGGACCAGAGGATCTATACCGTACCACGTAAAGACACCCCACACATGTATAGAAACACCACCAGCTTGCACAGCGCCTTGTTGGCAGTTTGGGTCCATGGCCTTATGGGTTCTGCGCCAAACCCGAATTCTAACATCAACTCCTAACAACTGGTAGCGTGACATATCGGACCACGCGACATGTTGCCAGCCTTCCAGGGTACAATTACCGAGTTCACGAACCCAGGTGAAGCGCTGTGGTCAATCTCGTGGTGTTAACAAATGCCCTCTGTTGGGTCTTCTGCTCCCATATCCCTTGGGTGCGCTGTACTGACCTGATTGATATGTCACTGATATCTTCTGCATTGAATGTGGACGTTATTTGAGCAGCTGTCGCTTGTCTGTTAGCATGGAGAATCCTGATCTGATGCCGCTGGTCACGGTCATTCAGCACCCGTGTTCGGCCACAGCACTGCCTAGGGTGTGTGGTAATGCCTTCTGTGAGGTATTCTCCGTACACACTTTGCACTATGGATCGGGGAATGTTGAATGTTCTCACAACTTCGGAAATTTAATGTCCCATCTGTCTGGCTCCCACTAACATGTCTTGTTGAAACTCCGATAATTCACGTCGGCTTGACGTAATCCCACTGACGGTTGTTCAACCTGACTCACGAGATAACACCTTGCAACTGATATAAAACGTGGCGTGGCACGACGGCAACTCCAGTTAAATAATTGCGTTCTGCTATTCCATGACTTTTGGCACTTCAGTGTAACGTGGCCTGAGCCTCGCCGTTTCATAGATTTTAGTATTGAGACGCCGTGCCTTCACAATTAGTCCTTTATCAAACTCCGATAAATCGGCAGCTTTTCCCATTCTGATTCCAAACACTCTACTAACCGAAAGGCTATCCACGGGTTGTACATATACTGCTCTGTGTACTTCACCTGCGCCACCGTTCGGTCTCCATGTGCGTTCATTTCTGTAGGCTGGGAGTGGTCATAATGTAATAGCGCATCAGTGTATAGCTATCAAGAATAAGTTTTATATTTTGGAATGGTGCGAAATAATATTCTAAAGCAGTACATTTCACTCTTTCTTAAAGATCATTAAAAGTCATAGTCAGTTTAAAAAGATCTCAAGTTCCATTCTGTTGCTTCAACAAATCACAATGAAAAAATATTTATTTCTGAGCCCTCCTAGAGAAAACCTGAAATTATTAGAAACCTATTCCGAAAGTTAACAAGCTCTAAAAGAAAATAAATTCCCCCGCATTAATGACGAAAAACACTTCATCATCTCGCAGTTTGAGTTCTTTCTTCAACGTGAGTGTAACTTTCGTAGCTTTCTGGCTCAGTGACTGTGTTGAGGTTAACCTAACGACCTTGGATCGAATCCCACCAGGAATGTCTGATTAAAAATTCAGTTTTTAATTTCCGCGAAATTTCTGTATAAATAAGGAAAAATCCGAAACGAACTTACCTGAAATAAATGGAATTATGACAACGGAAAATCTGTCAAAATTCGGGTTAAAAGAAACGGTAACTTTCAAAAACGGAAATTTCGTTAAAAGACGAACTTTGATGCACGTGATTTTCAGGAGTTTTCCGTGAATTTCCACTTCTTGGTTTTGCAGTGTACCTGTAGAAGAGTATCAGCATCTCATTGAATTCATGTCACATGAAACTTAGGCTGTTTTGTGTCCCAACGGCGACTAAAGACGTTATTCGGTAGGACTTCTTAATAATTTGCTATTTCAGTGTAGAGTACATAGAAGTATACGCTGAAATGTCAAAAGTCATGGGATAACAGTATGTAAATTTTAAACTGGTGCTGCCGTCGTATTAGGTGTACGAATAAGTTTTAAATCGTTTTAAGACAACGCAACATGTAATTTGAGAGAAAACAACAATACCTTCACGAATAAAAATATGCGCCGACATTATCTATCACCTCCCGCCATCGATCGGGCAGCTGACGGATTTCAGCTTTCGTCGGGTGTCGCGATTAACTCATTTTTGCACTTTGTCACATGTCTGGAACCGTACAGCAGACATACCATGTTGCATCGATCAGAACAAATGACAGTCTGACAGAGCTATGTTGGGACTATACGCCGGGTGCTACCAAACGTCCCAGCCAAGCGTCAATAACGTTTCCTCGACCAATTTCGCGACATACGGCTTGGCGTTCTCATGCAGTAATTTCACGAGACGCAATCTTTTGCTTGTGAATGAACGTTTCCGACAGATTTCCTGGTTCAATCGCAGCAATTGTTGTTTGTAGCGATCAGAAGTAACTGTCTGACCTTGTTCCAATAGTTCATAATAGAGCACACCCTACATATCTCACCACATGCACAGCAGAACTTTCTTGAAGTGAATATTGCGTTTCGGTGTCGAAGTCTTTGCATCACCGGGGTCTACCCAGTTAGTTTTGCGTTCTGGATTGTCGTGCCATATCCACTTTTCATCACCCGTAAGGATTTTCCACAGGAAAGACTTTTAGTGCGGTTTGTTGAACTGATTCAAACATCATCACACGTTCATCGTTGTCCCTTTGGCTCAGGTCATGTGGCACCCATTTTCCTTCCTTCTGAATCTTTCCCACTGTGCGTAATAGATTGGAAATGGTCTGTTGAGTTAACCCCAATTGTTCAGCTAGTTCGTTTTGCGTTTGAGACGAGTCTTCATCCAATAATGCTTGCAGTTTCTCATGTGCAACCTTCTGCGGGGCGCAGGTACGTTCTCGACCACTAACATCAAAATCACCTGCTTCAAACCGTCTAAACCAAACCTCACACGTGCTTTTCGGTACAATATTCTCCCCCAGAACAGAACAGATCCATGCACATGCTTTTGCTGCACTTTTTCTTTGATGAAATTCGTAACGAATGCAGTGTCGAATAAATGCTGCATCGCTTGTCATCTTTCACCTACCGATGTGCTGTTGGGCAAACTTCTGTGTCACATTTTATATTCTGGATCACATGACAATAACGCGGGGGAATGTCGGATATGTAAATTAACTGTATACGTCACAAAAAATACGCTTTAAAACTTATTTGTACACCAAATACAAAGGCTTCAACGCACGCCACGATTTTTATCAATTGCGAGGGGTAATCTCGTCAGTCAGACTTGTGGAATCCACCAAAAGGATTACGGCAAGTCGACGTAATCCTACAGGCCGTTGTTATCGGAGTTTGATGATGCATCTTAGTGAGAGACATACGGATGGGAACATTCAATTTCCGAAGTTGTGCGAACATTCAACATTCCTCAATACACGGTGTCACGTGTGTACCGAGAATACCTCATGGAAGGCATTAGCACGCACCGTGGGCAGGGCAGTGACCGACCACGAGTGCTGAATGACCGTGACTCGCGGAGTTTGACCAGGATTTGTCCATGCTAACAGACAAGCGACATTGGCTCAAATAGCATCCACATTCAGTGTAGTAGGTACCAGAGACATATCCATCAGGTCAGTGCAGCGTAATTTAGCATACATGGGGTATGGCTGCAGAAGACCCACCTGAGTGTCTTTGTTAACACCACGACAATGGACACAGCCCCTCACCTGGGCTCCTCAACAGGGTAATTAGATCCTGGAAGACTGGCAACATGTGGTGGTGTTTCCATACATGTGTGGGGTGGGTTTAAGTGGCACGGTTTTGGTCCTCTGGTCCTCGTAAACACGTCCTTAACCTGTAACGCAGTGTTGCGCTACTTGGTGATCATTTGCAGCCCTTCTTGGACTTCATGTACTCCACCAAAAATGGGATTTTCCAAGCGGACAATGCACCATGTGATCGGGCCCAGGTTTTCAAAAATTGGTCCGAGGAGCATTCTGGACAGTTCCGACGTATGGTGTGGCCACTACGTTCGCCCGACATGAATCCAATAGAGCACTTATGGGATGTTGTGCAAAGCTCCATTCGCACAAAGATCCCGCACCTACAAATACCAGGGAGCTGTGGGCAGCTGTTCAGACGGCATAGTTCAACATCTATTAAGAAGTCTTCCGGCCTCTTGTGGAATCGATGCCACGTCACGTTGCTGCACTTCGCCGGGCTAGAGGCGGTCCTGCACGATATTAGGTACCCATCCCATGACTTTAGGCAGTTCAGTGTACAGTATATGTAAGTATACTGTAGCAATTGATGATATACTTGAGTGTGTAAAGCTATTTTGTGTTGCTAAGGGGGGAAATATTGTATACTGGAGTTAAACTGGAGTCTTTAATCAAATTTTTAAGTAGTTGGAATTTGATATGCAGTCGTTCTTACTTTCTTTCTAAAGTATAGAAAGGGTGTCTTTGCTGAGGCTAAATATTATTTGCAGTTTGCCGTACAATGAAAGCAACTCATCCTAAACTTCGAAACAAGAAAGAAAAAGCAATATGTTGCGGTTATTAACGGGATACACGTAAGTTACAATCAGACTCATATCAGGCGAATGTTATTAAAGAAATGTGGAAAATGTCATCATGCCTTTGTTCTCCAGTTATCCTTGGGAACGGCAATTGCGAGAGGAAACAGAAATGAAATCCAATCTTAAGGGAAAATATTTTTATTTGCTTCTGAAGGAATGACTAAAATAAGCCTGTGAATACCAAAAGTTGAAAACAATCCAGGAATGGAATCCGAAAACATTTCTGATTAAATCTGCATTCCTTAGACATGCTCGGTGAAAGAAACAATTAAACATTATGTAGCTCCCTGGAGTATCATATATGGATTTAATAAGAAACTACCGGAAAGGTTAGTTCAGCGAATTTGTAATTACATCAGGTTTTAAAAGCTTGAGAGATTAAATACTCCATCGAAGTAACACAGCAGATTTTTAGCTCTCTGAAATAACACGTCTTCTGTTCTCTACAGTAAAAAGCGTTTTTCGTTAGCCTGTGTTTGACAGACTCGAAAAACTGATGTCGTTGATGCGAAATGAGGTTTCTTTGTTCGGGAGGATGGGGAATGGTTAATTTTTGTTACCGGGAAACTGTTAATGACGGCGTGGAAATGACGGCAATAACAGTTATTTCCACGCAGTCATTAACAGAATTGAAAAAAAAAATCAAAGGGTGCATTTTAAAGGAGGAAAGAAACTCGACTTATAAAAGTTTCAAGACACAAAGATAAAAATAATAACCCCTCCAAAAAAAATATAAAAAAGTGGTCCTGAATAAAAATTAAATCGAATCTAAGATGATGAAAAGTAAATTCTAAAAATAAAAATAAAATATTTTTTCAGCGTTTGCCCATTTGTCCAAACACTGAAGAACAAAAAATTTTGTTTTATTTGGGGCTTTAATGAACACCATGAGCAATTCAATGGGCTATAAGCAGACGCCCATTCCTAATTTGGGGCCACTGGTTCCAGGGAAAGGACAGAAGCAAGACTGAAAGCTAAACACACCATGCATGCCTCACCAGCCCATCCAGTAGACCAGGAGTCGGCAACCTTTTGGCATATGCGGGCCGCATTTCACTTTTCAGTAATAATAACGGGCAGCAACTGCACATTTATTATATATGTATATACAAGGCATATAGTACACATTCATTATATATTTATAGTACACTTTTATTATATATTAATATATTAATATAGTACGCATTTATTATATATTTATATGGTACATATTTTATATCATCATCATCATCATTGTCAACCATTATCAATCCACTGCTGGACGAAGGTCTCCCCAAGTTTCCTCCACAACGGTCTGTCTTGTGCCAGTCTCCTCCATGTCACTCCCGCATATTTACGAATTTCATCCACCCATCTCCCATGTGGTCTTTTTCTGGGTCTTTTCCTGTCCCTTGGAATCCAATCTAAAATTTCGGCTGTCCATCTATGGTCTGTCCTTCTGGCAGTATGTCCAGCCCATTGCCATTTCAGGGATTTAACTCTGATCATGATGTCTTCCACTCTCGTCATTTTTCGGATCCACGAGTTCCTCTTCTTATCTCTCCTGGTTACACCAAGCATGCACCTCTCCATGCTACTTTGAGTTGTCTGCAGCCTTTGTATGTCTCTTTTAGTTAAGGTCCACTTCTCTGCACCATACGTAAGCACTGGAAGGATGCATTGATCAAACAATTTTCTTTTAAGACATAATGGCATACTGCTCTTGAAAATTATGCTGTTTCTTCCAAAAGCTCTCCAGGCAAGTTTTGTACGCAGATTAATTTCTTCATCAATGTGACCCTCACTTGATATCTGCTGTCCAAGATAAACATATGTATCTGTTATCTCCAGTTTTTCTCCATCAATCGATAAATCTTCATTTCTTGTAAAAGCATTGAACATCACTTTTGTCTTCTGAAAGTTCATTTTTAATCCCACTTCTTTACTCTTGTCAGCAAGTTCCTGGATCATACTCTGCAGCTCTGATGGGGTAGTTGCAAAAATGACTACGTCATCAGCAAAACGAAGGTGGGTTAGATAATCTCCATTAATCTTTATCCCTTTGTTTTCCCAGTTCAGTGATTGAAAGACATTTTCCAATGTGGCATTAAAGAGCTTCGGAGATATGGTGTCACCTTGTCTCACTCCCTTTCCAATTTTTATGTGTGTTGTATTTTCAAACAGCCGAATCTTTGCACTTGCATTTTCATAGATGTTATTAATAATATTAATGTATGCATCTTCAATACCGCAGGATTTCAGAGCCGTGGTAACTGCTGATGGTTTCACCGAATCAAAGGCTTTTTCATAATCGATAAAAGCCATGCACAATGGAAGTTCATATTCCCTCGCTCTTTCAATTAGTTCTCTCAGTACGTGGATATGATCTATTGTGCTGTAGCCACTCCTGAATCCAGCTTGTTCTCTCGGTTGAGCCATGTCCAGTGTTACCTTCAAGCGGTGTGAAAGAACTTTAGTGAAGATTTTATAAACCACTGATAGGAGGCTGATAGGTCTGTAGTTCCTGAGATCCTCAATGTCACCTTTTTTATGTAGCAGGATCATTGTAGCGTTGTTCCAATCCTCAGGAATCTTCCCTTCATTAAGGCATCGAGTGAAAATTTGGGCGAGTACTGTTTCAATTTCTCCACTTGCTTCTTGTATGATGTCTATAGTAATTCCATCTTCTCCTGGAGCTTTCCCCCGCTTCATGTTCTTGATTGCATGAGCAACTTCTGCTGGGAGGACTGGAAGAACTCTGGTACCTTTCATGATGTCTGGAGTATATGTATCATCCCTTTCATATAATTTGGAGTAGAAATCTTTCACTCTTGTCAAAATTTCGCCTCTATTTCTTGTTATAGAACCATCTTCTTTTCTCAGAGCCATAATCTGTTTTCTTCCCTTACTGAGATGTCCCTTTGCTATCTTAAGGCTTTGGTTGTTTTCAATTGCTTTCCTCACTAGCTCACAGTTGAATTTCCTTACGTCTTCAGTGATACTTTTTCGTGTTGTCTTGCATAGCTCTATATATTCCACTTTGGAAGTCACATCTTCTTTAGTTGTCCTCATCTCTCTTCTTTTTTGCATCAACATTTTGGTTTTTCCTGATAATTTGTTCACATGCAACTTGTTCTTAGACCCAGCTAATTTTGTTGCTGTTTCCATTAGAGCTTTGGTTACTTTTCTGTTAACTTCCGAAATATCCACTTCTTCCGATGTTAGGCCTTCTAAAGCAGAGAATCTGTTCTTTAGTTCCAACTTGAAAGTATTATGGTGTTTTTTAAGGTTGGTTATGTCAATACATTTTGTTTGTCTTATGAGCTTGCCACGTTCCAGTTTAGTGTTGAGGTGCATCTTACATCTCACCAATCTATGGTCACTACCTGTGTTAAACTTGTTCAGCACACTGCAGTCTTCGATGACGAATTTTTTGTTACACATAATAAAATCAATTTCACTTGTCGTCCCAATTGGATGTCTCCATGTCCATTTCCTGTGTGGCTTTTTCTTGAAAAAGGAGTTCAAGATGAAAAATCCTTCTGCCTCTGCAAACTCAACGAGAGTATTTCCACGCTGGTTTCTGTTGCCGTGACCGAATTTACCTACTGAAGTTTCATTCTGTTGCCGTTGCCCTATTTTTGCATTGAAATCTCCCATAATTATCTTCAAGTGCTGCTTACCTTTATTATTTAGATGACGAATTTCCTCATAAAATTCTTCAATTTCTTCTTCAGGATGACTTGTGGTGGGTGCATAAGTTTGAATAATCTGAGCCTGGTATCTTCTCGATAGTTGGATAACGAGTCGTGCAGCTCTGTCAGAGGAACTTTCAACTTCTACCACTTTATCCTTCAGTTTCTTGTTTATTATAAATCCAACACCACTAGTTCTGCCAGTATCTGTCCCACGATAATAGAAGAGATGTCCACTTTTCAGTTCAATGAGATCTTCTCCTTTTCTCCTTACCTCACTTAGCCCGACGATGTCCCACTTGATCCTTTGTAGTTCCTCTTCCAATTCAAGAAGCCTTGAATCAGAAGATAGGGAGCGTCCGTTATAGGTAGCCAAGGTCAGCATCAAATGGCAGCCTAGTCCGGTCCTCCGGGGATTCTTAGCACCCTCTGCCTTCATGTCGCACTGGCCGCTGCCTTGGCCAGGTACATTCCAGCTGCCGGAGACTGAGGGCCAAGATTTAAGTTGTAGAGTCATTTTGGAGGTGTTTGGCCATAACTCACCACGCTGGCCAAGCGGGTTGGTGAGTGTGGGATAGCATTTCCTCTGATCCCGATGGTATAGTTATACCGCTATTTGCGGTCGTCAGAGCCCCTTTAGTGGGAACACACAATCGAGTCACATTATTGTGACCACCTCCTACTTTTGACGTCAACAGCGCGTAGTCAGCAAAAGAAGGCACGTGTCATGAGCTGGTTAGGAGGGTATACAAGGTATGCTGTAGGTATTCTGAAAACATATCAGTCGTTGCTGTCATGGATAAAAGGTGGGCGATTTATCAGATTTGTAAAAGGGATGATTATCGGCTTTCGGGCCAAGGGTAGCAGCATTTCTGAAACAGCGCAGTTTGTGAACTGTTCGCGTGCTGCTGTGGTTAAAGTGTAGCGTGATTAAAGAAATCGCCCCATTTTCGAATGAGCGACGTGGAAACTGCGGAGCACCACGTGCCATTGACGTGAGAGGTGAACGTCGGCTGCTAAGGTGCGTGAGGGTCGATCGACAAGCTACAGTGGTGCAACTTACAGGCCGAATGAACCAGGGCACTACCGGAAGTGTGTCTAAAACGACAGTATACATACTTATTGGGTATCAGGATGGTTATAAAAAAACATCTCTATTCTCGGGTCTCTAGAAAAGCGAGAACTGTAGAGATCACGATGAAACTCTGTAGGTAACATTTTTGAGGGCATTAAAAAATGATATAGCGCAAAAACAAAACTTAGTTTAAAATTGCGTCGCCAGGGGGAACAATGGCGCTGCAGGCGCGAGGTATATGTGTGAGGCAGCAAGACATCGGAATGCAACAAATGTCGGCCGAATGTAGAGACAGTGGTTAGAGGAAGGTAAGGTCTTTCGCCGTAGTGCGAGTGGTGCACGTAGGCAGATACACTATCTACCAACAAGTAATTGGACACCCCTGCAATCGACGATATCTGCGGTGCTGATACATGTCACGGCCGCCGCCGTTAAATATCGTGCGGAAAACAATAACGCAACCAGTCGCATGCAAGATGACACGCAGTTCGGAGCGCTTCGATTTCGAGAAAGGTGTAATCGTCGGGTATCACAGAAATTGCCGATCCATACGTGACATATCCAGCGAGTTGAAGTACCCAAAATCGACAGTGGCCCACGTGATTGGCAAGTGGATGATGAGAGGTGACTGTCGGAATGTGCCCGTACCCGGCAGATCCACAAAACTGGGAGCTAGAGACCGACGGGTGCTGGCCAGAGAAATTCGGAAGAACCGCACCAAATCGATAGACCACATCCGCGAGGAGTTTCAACAGGCATCCGGAAGTGTTCTTTCGATGAATTTTATCCGTAAGGAAGCCCATCTGCTCGGTTATCATGGACGTGCTGCCGCCCATAAGCCTTTGATCACCAAGTCCAATAGCGCTGCTCGGCTAACGTGGTGCAAAGAACGTCGACAGTGGACCGTTGAACAGTGGAAACAGGTTCTCTGGAGCGACGAATCAAGGTTCACCCTCTACCGTTCGGATGGCAGGGTCTGGGTTTGGCGTCTGCCTGGAGAACTCCTCCTGCCGGAATGTATTGTGCCAACTGTGAAGTTTGGCGGCGGTGGAATTATGCTATGGGGGTGTTTCTCCTGTTATGGCACGGGACCCTTGGTCGCAATTCCTGGCAGACTCAACGCCGAGACTTACTGCATCATTTTAGATGACCATGCGCTTCGTACGTTGTGGCAGTTTTACGGGGTGGACCCATGTTACTTTCAGGATGACAATGTCACCTGTCATGTTGCGAGGTCCACCATGGCTTGGTTTTTGTGACAATGGGATTAATCGAATGGACTGGCCGGCGCAGAGCCCGGACCTTAACCATATTGAGCACCTCTGGGACGAGTTTCAGCGTCGACTTAAGGGGTGCCCCCACCGTCCGAAATCGGTGAAGGAACTGACCTGTCTTCTCCAAGCCGAGTGGAAGAAAATACCTCTAGCAGTCGTACAACACCTGATTGAGAGTATGCCCCGGCGGGTCGCAGCTGTAATCGCCGCTCGTGGAGGCTCCACCAACTATTGAAAGTGAATAAACTTCGTTTTCCTTTGCTATCCCAGGTGTCCAATTACTTGTTGGTAGAGAGTGTATAAGAAAGCTTCGATGGTTGTATTCCATGGAAGGCCGTAGTAGGAGTCCCGCCATCCATAGCAGTCGTCATTTGAGAAGCTATGGAAATCTCCTTATCGGCAAAGACTGCGAATCGCAGATTAGATAAGGAAAGTAGGTGCTCTCGCCATTGTTTGTAATGACTGCTACTTAAAGCAGTGCATTATCGCGCAAGGTTGCAGTAGCATTGTACCGGATATGCGTGGCAGACAAGTGGAACCATGTCGCATTAAGCTACAAGTTTTGCTTCTGTCTTAGCCCCCATGATCGACTATTGAGGGTCTGGAGCGACGTGATGAAAGAGTCATACCGCTCCTCTGATCATCAAACATTGGAGCACTATCAGTTTTAAGAGACCCTCAATCAACGATACCATGACACCCACCAAAACCATGGTGGGCACAATAATAACTCGATGATATGTGGGTAAGGTGCTGCAGCTCATTTTATTGTCGTATCGTCATGATACACATACTGCCCACTTACAAGATAACGCTCGACCGCACACTGCCGAAATCTGCAGATAGTGCCTAGAACGTGTTCGGGTACTGTCTTGGCCAGCGCGACTTAGACTTCTGCTCAGCAGAGAAAGTGTAGGACGTCATTGGCAGATGCTTTAACGCAACTACACGAGCCCATTATCAGTGTCGGGGAATTGTAGACACAAGTAAACCACTATAGTGACTGACAACTCAGGACACTATCCGTGAAATTTTCCACTCAATACCAATCCATGTTGCCAAATATACACTGAAGAGCAATTCAATTAGAGATAACTGTCTAGTAACGTGTAGCACCACTTTTCGGCCTGATGACGGCGGCGATTCGTCTCGGCATGGACTCGACAAGACACCGGAAGTGTTCGGAAGCCATACGGATCCACGACCACTGAACAAGCTCCCACAGTTCACGAAGAATTGATGGAGGGGGGTCAGAGCCTCGAACATCTCTCTCGATGGCATCCCAGATGTGCTCGATGGCATCCCAGATGTGCTCGATGGGATTGAGGTCAGGTGACCTATCTGGCCACGGAAGCGAGGCTACGTCGGTGGAGTGTTCATCCAACCATTCGGATACCGTTCGGGAGTTGCATTGCCTTGTTACAGGATGAGGTCCCCACTGGAATGTTGAAGACGCAGAAACAGAGGCAAATGGTCGCCCAGGATATCACGGTAACGTTGACCTGTGAGGGACGATGTCACACGTGCCAGGGGTCCAATTTCAGTCCACGAAAACAGTCCCCAGACGAGAGTGTCACCCCCACTAGCTTGAAGAGCACCCTGCTTGCAAGAAAGATCCATCGCTTCATGTGGTTTGCGCCGTACTCGTATCCTACCATCCGCATGTATCAACATCAATCTCGACTCATCAGTCCAGGCAACATTTTTGCACATGTCAGCGCTTCACCTGGGCTCCTGAACTCGGTAATTGGACCCTGGAAGGTTGGCAACATGTGGTGTGGTTCGATGAGTCACACTTCCAGTTGCTGCGAGTTGATGGTAGGGTTCGGGTGTGGCGCTGACCTCCATGAGGCCATGAACCCAAACTGCCAACCAGGCGCTGTTCAAGCTGGTGGTGTTTCTATACATGTGTGGGGTGTCTTTACGTGGAACGGTATAGATCCTCTGATCCTCGTAAACACGTCCTTAACCGGTAATCGTTTTGTTGTTCTGCCGGGTGACCATTTGCAGCCCTTCATGGTCTTGAAGTACTGGTGCCGCGGAACTACTTCGTACTTCGGGTTACATTGTTTGCTGCCAAATTAAATTTAAAGACCAGGAGTAATTTACCTAAATCATTTTTTTACTTAATTTAAATTATTTTTCTTTTGCTCCCTTCCTGCCTCATAAACACCCTTTTTCTCCACGGAAGCAGAAAACCCAGGTGGTCAAAACGGGTTGTCGGAGACCCGTGGAGAATGACCAAAGGAATTCACCTTCTTTTCACTCTTGTGAGAAAAAGCACGGCATTCGCAAAATTTAAGAAATGTCCCCAGTGCTAGCGTTGCTGGTGCGACAATACATCCCGGTATTTCAGAAGGCACAGGCAGGGATCCGGAACGCGGTCAGATGAATAGGCGAGTTGCGGTTTACGACCATCTCCTTGATGAGAGAGGCACCAGCGAAAGTCGTAAAGTACGTCGCGGTGTCACAGAAAAGTCTTAACTCTTGCAGAGGAAAGCCCCATTAAATTCTTCACTATTCATCTGAGCGTTAAAAAATGGGCCCTATTGAATTCGCAAAAGGCACCACCTGCAAAACAGGCCAGCTGCCGCGAAAAGGTAGCCAACTGCACCAGAGGCCCAACCAATAGCCACTAAGCCCGAGCACTGGTCAGCTCAGCTGACCAATCCGGACCCCAGGCGAAGAGTACGTAGAAGGTTGTAGGCACGCCCCTATAACGTGAAAAATTAAAGGGACGGAAATATATACACAGACACGAGAGAAGATGGCGTTATCAGATGGAGAATAATTTTGTGTCTGAGATTCGTGTTCGAGATGGTTACCTAGAGATGGTAGTCGAAGTACAATTTTCAGAGATAGTCGAGGATGAGACGGATGAGGCTTAGTTAGGAAACGGACAGAATATGCGGTCCCAGCCGTGGTAGTCGATAGATCCAGAGTTAACATCCACGCAAGTTTTCATCTACCAGCGTGTAGCTTCATCGAGCGACCACACCAACGACAGGAAGGTAAGATGACGTTATTTTCCCCAATTCCAGTTCCCATGTTAAATAGATATATACATATGCATGGTCGCTAAGCCTCCTCGAAATAGATTGAGGGAGTTAATTTAAAGTTAAACTCAAGGGTGTGACAGGAGTACGCAGTCGTTGACCAGTACACATGGCTAATTCTAATGTTTTTTTAATTTAACGTAACTTTTATTTGGCCTCCACCTAAAGGATGTAATTGCTTATATATACTTTTTCTATTAATAAACATTGTTAATTACCTAACCTGGTGTAGCTAACTTTATAGGCTGTGTATATTCCTCTAAATTCACAATTTGCGGCATATGGGTTTTTTACGAATACCTCGTAACGAGCCCATATGAAACACAACGCGACGTCCGTAAACTTTGAGATTGGGTTCCTTACAGTTATGGGAACGCAACCTCACTGTTTATCCAATTAGACGAGTAATAAGTATTCCGCGACCACCGTACTACCGGGGCCGTGGTAATAGTACCCCAACAATGATTGGATTTTTCATGCGGGCAATGCACCATGTCATCGGGCCCAAGTTGTCCAAAATTTGTTAGAGGAGCATTCTCGACAGTTCTGACGGGTAGTGTGGCAACAACGTTCGCCCGTCATGAACCCGATACAGCACTTATGGGACGTGGTGGAAAGGTCCATTCGCACCAAAGATCCTGAACCTAGAAATACCAGGGAACTGTCGGCGGCTGTTCAGACGGCGTGGCTTAACATCTCTCCAGAAGTCTTCCGGCCACTTGTGGAAACGATGCCACGTCGAGTTGCTGCAATTCGCCCGCCTAGAGTAGGTACTACACAATGCTAGGTACGTATCCCATAACTTTTGGTACTTCAGTGTGCATTGTCTCATCGCCCACCGCATTCCTATAATATCTGAGAAATGATATTACTTCTTTCTCACCCGTTTGTCTACATGCGTGGAAAGTTTCGTCTCATTTTGTATATTCCTTCATGGTGTGGCATTTTCTAAGTCGAGGAATGTACAGGTTTATCCCAAATAAAACATAGTCAACATTTTATAAAACCGAAGCTAGTTCAGATACTGACACTCACTTCGCATCGTTTTGTAGGAAAACTCTCGCAGTTTGTTACAGCAAGTTACAGACGTTCGATGTGTGCACTCTTAGTCACACGGGGTATATCAACGTGCAAGTCGAATTCTTGCCAAACACGCGTTAACAGGTCTTCATCAACTCCAGCAACAGTTGTTGTGATACATTGTATCAAATCAGCTGAAGGGGAAGGACGAAGACCTTATCATTGTCATAACCCCCTAAAGAAAAAAATCACAGGGTGTTAGACTTCATGGTGGTTAATAAGTGAGTGACATGATGGCGTCTGTTGCGCGCCAATCCAGCGCTGTGGAATATTTTAATAGAGGTAATTTCTAACTTTCCGATGCCAATGGAGTGGTGTTCCATCCTGTTGGAAAATTAAATTTTCACTCTCTGCGTTCAGTGTAGGTATAAATAATTGACAAATCACGATAGAACTTCCCATTACAGTGTTTTCTTGCAAACATAAGGGGGCCATATCTATTTTTTTACGGAATATAGCAGAAAACTCATTAACTTTGGGGAATCCTTCATATGCTCCACTGTTTCTCTACGATTTTTTGTCCTCCATATGTGAGTGCTATCTATATATTCATTTTACACGGTTTTTATACCGTGAGTCCAATTTTGAGAGAACGGTTGAACGTAAAGATATGGTTGAGTTATCAAAATAAAGGTGTTACCAGGTAGATGTGCCAGTCGAAGAGAAAAATGAGATTGGGCCAACGGTTCGGGCGTTGTGGGGCGGCAACGTTCCCATGTAAAGTCTACGGAAGAAGCATGCGGTTAACTCACGCCCTGTTAAAGGCGGATGCATGGAGGGACTGAGATAGTCCAAAGTCCGAAGTCTTCTCTTTTCTGAGCGAACCGTTGCGCAAAGCAACGCTAGCAGGCATTCGTATGAAAGTTCTTCTCATCGGAACAGCGAACACTCTTAAAGACCTGCTTACATTTTGCCATTGGACGGCATGATGTATATATACAATTTAATATTCATTCGATCCAATTTATTTACGCAGCAAGATGTTTCCCATTATGTAAAGATGTAAATAAACATTCCGTTGACCATTGTTAGCGAAAATATTTAGAATGTACGTATTGAGTTGCGCCATCTATATCTTCATTCTATAAGGTTTTTTATTGTGAGACATATTTTGAGAGAACGGCTGAACGCACAATTATGCTTTAGCTATCAAAATAAAACTCTTACTATGTAGATGTGCCAGTCGAAGAGAAAATTGAGATTGGGGCAACGGTTCGGGCGTGGTGGGGCGGCAAAGCTTCCATGTTTATTCTATGGGAGAAGCGTGCAGCCCTTATCTACACCAGGCGCTCAGTTCAGTGTCAGACTTGTTGTGTACATGGTGTTCTATGATCAGTCCTAAAGTAAATACTTTATTGCATACTTACCCTTAACAGAATGTGTTTCCCGCAACAACAAAAAAACAAAAAAAAACGTAAGAGCCGTAAGGCATGAGCGATCAATGGGAGAAGGAAGAGTATTCGCAACACGAAATTCATTCCAACAACATTTACAAATACAGTTCTGACTGAAGATGAGAGTGAAAGAAAGCGCTATCCAGTTGAAATTTTGCACACGATCGACATGAGTGGACTTCCGCCTCCCATTCTACGACTGAAAAAGGGTGCAATCGTGATGCTCATTACGAACTTGGCCACCCCGGTGACGTAGTGGTCTAAGCGCTGTCGTATGATCATTCGTTCGTGAAGGGTCCGGGTTCGAATCCCAGTGAGGCATGCATATTGTGTTTGTACCACGGCGCTGGCCCTCTCCCTTCCCTTTAACCCTAAATTAGGAACACGCGACTGCTTATAGCCCATTGAGTTGCTCACGGTGGTCGTTAAACCTTTTGTAAAAAAAAAAAAACCTAAGCGTCGTTTCCGACGGGTTTCGTCCAGTCTTTGTTAATTTTCCGACTTATGTGGAATGTCGATTCGTTGCCAAAAATTAGATGCCCACTAAAACCATCTTCAAAACGCTCCTGTATTTCGGTACACAAATCGCGACGTACGATTCTGATATTTTCACTGGGAGTTTGCAATAACTGCAGTTTGTAAGGGGTCATTTTCAGTCTGCTGTGGAATTTGTAAACGTCGACGCGTCATCTTTGTGAATTTCATTGGGCTGCGTTCGAAAATGTCACGAACACGCTACATATGTTCATCAGATGCACATGGTCTCCCTAAAGTTTTACCTTTACACACACACATTCTGTTGTTTCAAATTTCTTGGCCAGTGGTAAATGGATTGTCTATTCGACGAGGATTTCTTGAAAAGTCTCAAACGCTGTTGCACAACGGTAACACAATTTGTTTTGCTTAGTTCAAAGCACACAGAACGCCTTTTTCCCAGCATTGGCAGCCATTTTGCCAGACTAGTCACGTGACGGCGAAAGCGTGCAAACTTTTAGTGGCGCCGTCTCGTAATAAAATCGTTATTACTCGTGATAGAACGATTCATCATGAGTACCAATACTTTACACATATCAGGTTTTATAAAATGGTGAATCTGTCAATTTTCTTTATAATAAACCTGTATTATAAGTCTTTATAAAGTAATAAAAATATTTTTCTCTGAATATAATATCTGCAAAAACAGTATTCCCGAGTCCAGTGTCTTATTTGTAGGATTATTTAAAAATAATTACGTTTTATTCTGACCATTGTTTTTTTATTCGCGCCCCTAAAGAAACACACGATGAACGAACGCTATTTGAGAATATAAGAAAAATCAATTTCGAAGCAAAAATTATCTTGGGCAGTAATGGTTAAACAAAAGGCCGGTATTTTCAAGAGAACAAAAAAGAAGTACATTTGAAGAAATAAAAGACTGGAACAATAAATGTCTGAAACTTAAATTTCACGGAGCACTTTAAGGAAATCTCTGTGTTTAAGAGATAAAAGATTTCCATTCATCTTAAGCGATGCGCAAACACTGCTTATCTGGAACTGAATCCACCTTAGGGAATCCTAAACAAGTGATTTCAAATATTCCTCTAAATTCACAATGCACATGAAATCTAATTAGATCATTGTTCTTTGGGTGCTTTTCTGTGGGGAATTTTCAAGTCAAGAGTTTTTCAAATACATCGGTAAGAGGATTATACTTAAGGAATAATATAAAATATTGTTACGCTTTCAACGGAAATATTTTGGGTCTTAAAATATAGATGTGTTTCAATGCCACAGATATAACATAAAATCCCGTGAATGTTTAAAGATCAAAAGCTTAGAGATGTCTGTGATTCTCACATTCAACTATACCCGCGCGTCATTTTCTTTTAAAACAACAGAGCTTTTATTGTTGAAACACTACAGAAAACAAAATACAATGCGGTTTTATAAAAGATAAGAAAGAAGTAGAGCAAAGGCACAGGATATTTAATTATTGTATTTCCATAGAATAGTTCTTGTATATATATGTATATATATAGATAGATAATATAGATAGATATCTTTGAAGAAATAAATGACTTGAACAATAAATGTCGACCCCGGAGAAGAACATATATACGTATTATATTACGCGTTTCCGTACAAAAATAGATCAAATTTTATGACGCTCAAATTAATGCTTACGTAAAAAATCAAATAAACATGAATGAAGGTGTGAATTGCGTGTAATTTCTTTGCTTCACGGAGTGAAATATAAACCTCACAGTGAAAGAAAGAAATCTGTAATTTTTTATTTTCTTTACTTACACAGCGATTTTGTTTCAGTGATAAAAGAGAAGATAAATATGTAAGTGTTACGCTTCCTTGAGAAAATAGGAAACTATGGGTATAATTATCGTTATCTTCGATTTCTTATACGATGTGTCAATTTGCTATATTTCATGTGTACAGTATGTCTTGAATTTAAACCTATAGAGAATGAGCCCTATTTCCCAGTGGTGAATTCTAGCCACATCTTCTATCTCCGAAGTCGGACATGCTACAGACTGAACTACAACGACAAAGATTCGTACCTGAAATTTGCGTCATTTCTGAAGTAGGTAAGTCACATATATCCCCCCCTTTCTTTGAGAAAGACGGGTGCACCCAATCGCACGATTTCTGGGGCAGTCGTAAAACCATCGTTGAAGGAGCTATCTGTAGTAGAAGGCATTCTGATCAATTGTAGATGACATGTGGAGGAAGCATCAGATTAATTTTACGTTCCGGCGACATTACAGCGAACAAGTCATTTTCACCAGTGGTGGGATTCGAACCAACATCATTCTCTGCAGCCGGACATTCTACCGATTGAACTGCGCAGGCAAGGGCTTATCGTTGCAGCTTGCCGTTTTGACATGTGTGTCGCCCCTGAGGTAGGTCCGTCACAAACTTTCCTTTTCAGTTTCATGAAAATTTGAGTCCTTCCCGTAAAATATTTTCTGATTTAAGGCCACAGAGTATTTTCCCATAAATCTGAAGTTGGTAATCCTGACAACAGGGCAGTCTAAGGTTAATAAAGTTTAGAGAGACGATATTCAATGTTACGAGCGATTCTTAGTCTTGTAAAAGCAGGTTGTACTGAGTAAACAGATTGTTATTTGAAGAGTGTCACGTGTATTTTGATTGAAGCGTATTTAGTGTTTTGTGAAAGACTATGATATTGGACGTGCCCGATTTCCGAAATAAAGGAAGTTGGATACTCGTAAGCACATTGCATTTTAACTGAATTCTGGCCGTATTGTTGAAGTAACATACACTAAAGAGCAATTGAATTAGATATAACTGTCTAGTAACGTGTAGCACCAACTTTCGCCCCGATGACGGCGGCGATTCCTCTCGGCATGGACTCGCCAAGACACCGGAAGCGTTGGGAAGCCATACGGATCCACGACCACTGAACAAGTTCCCACAGCCTCCAACATATCTCTCGATGGCATCCCACATGTGCTCGATGGGATTGAGGTCAGGTGACCTAGCTGACCAAGGAAGCAAGACCACGTCGGTGGAGTGTTCATCCAACCATACGGATACATTTTGGGAGCTGCATTATCTTGTATCAGGATGAAGTCCCCAGTGGGATGTTGAAGACGCACAAACGGGAGAAAATGGGCGTCCACGACATCCCGGTAACGTTGACCTGTGAGGGACGATGTCGCACGTACCAGAGTCCCATTCAGATCACGTAAACAGTCCCCAGACGAAAATGCCACCCACACTAGCTTGAAGAGTACCCTGCTGACAAAAAGATCCATCGCTTCATGAGCTTTTCGCCGTACTCGTATCCTGTCATCCGCAAGCACCAACGTTAATCTCGACTCATCAGTCCAGTCATCATTTTTCCACATGTCTAGGGTCCAGTGGCGATGTTCCCGCGCCCACTCTATTCTTTGCACCCTGTGATGTGCGGTCAGCAGCGGTACCCTAGAGGGACGATGGCTTCTGTACCCCGTAGCGAGGAGATGGTTCTGGATGGTTTGCCTGCTTACACGTTTTTGTGTACCAGCGTTAAATTGCCGAGTGAGTTCTGGCACTGTGGCCCGTCTATCTGCTGTTACAATTCAAGCTGGCCGACGATGACCCCACTCATCCACACGCTGTTGTCCACGGCAGTTGGCCCTAGCAGGGATGGTTTTACCGTATTCGATGTACTCACGGTGCACCCGTGACACAGTGGCTCGTGAAAATCCCAGTGCCTGCACGACTTCCGAGATGGAGTGGCCCATTCGTCGGACCCGACAATTTACCCACGATCAAATGCGCTTATATCCTTCGTCTTACCCATACTGCGTTCGACTCTTACTGATTCCCGTCGCATCACTCCTTGTATTGTCGGATCGCCGCATACGTCATGTCGTTTCCGTTTACAGGGCAGCCCACAATGTCACATTTGCATAACGCCAGCTGTCTCTAATTCAATTGCTCTTCAGTGTATTACCTGTACATTCACAAACGTTTGCTTCTTTATGCCTATAAATTTCTGTTACGTCTGCTTGTATGTCATAGTAGCATATGACAGAATATGTTTTTCTCTAAAAAATTACTGCTTTTTAGTTTTTGGACACCAGTGGACTTTCACATTTGGATATCACAAACAAAAAGAACACCTGGTTATTAATAAATTACTCTACAAATCTCCCCCCTCCTCTCCCCGGTGATTATTGATGGGCTTTCACCTAGTCTTAGTATAATTAGTACAATTTTTGCTTTCGGTGGGTGTGCACGTAAAAGTTTTTCTTGTGTGCATATTCGTGTTTAAGCTACGGAAAAGGATGCAATGAGATTATTTTCGGTTAACACGCAAAGAATGCCGGAAGCAACTTGTGTCATGATGAGACGTGATGCTGAGAGATAAGGCGGACAACGATGGTAGCGCAGAGAGATGAAATCTTCCCAAGAAGTATCTATCACACTTGCAACGTGTCAAAAAGTGGTAAGCTGATGTTTTAGCTAAGTGCCTCGAATGTGGAAGAGGCACCTGTGTTGCCTTGGACAAGGAGTCATTGTGTATGAGTTAAATCGATCTCGAGGAAACATCCGGTGGGCATCCGAAGCAATCCTGCCTGCATTCATCCATCCTCAGCTTCTGACACCGTTTCCATGACAACGCACCATCTGGGCGACCCATGCAGGTATGCCTTTTCTAGAATCTCAACCCTTTATTTGGCGGGGGAAGAGGAGAGTCTCTTTTCCGTGTATGCGGTGTGGGAGGAGTTCCCGAATTTTACTCTGTGGTTACTGAACAGTTCCTTATCCTTAAGTTCATGACCAAGCTCGTGAACTTCGGTTGCATTACTTGAGGTAGTAATTTACGGGACAAATTTGCATTTAACGCAACTAGGATAAATAACAGTTCATCTCTTAAACTATTTATCTACGTTCCGCGTAATATCCGAAGCGCATGTTAATGTTTCCCAAAATTATTTCATGTAACAAAAATGTATAAGGAGGTAGTTACTTGGAGGATCTTCTTATTTATTTATTTATTTTTGGAACCAGGGGTATTTCTAGAAACAGTACGCTCTTGTCTGAAACATTATTCATGAAGACATAAAATGAAACTTTGCATAGATTATGCCAAAAAAGTCAGTAAGAAATAACAAAATAGTATCAATAGACGTACAAATATTTAAGCGCTAGCTTTTAACATCAACGGGTGCCTTCCTGAGATTTATACGTGGTTCGGCTTAACAAGAGAATTAAATAACAGAAACAATTAAAAAAAAGTAGACATTAACAAAAGGTAACGACACGTTATGTTGTGTCGCGTGCATGCGACAATGGGAAATGGCCACAGAAAGGTGTTAGGCGCAAAGAAATGTGTTCCATACAAGGGGAAGCTCAAGTGAAACGTCATCATTGCAAACAGCAGGGTTAGCCAATACCTCCATGGTTTCTGTGAGGGCAGTGCTTCTGGCGGTGGTGTAAGGGGCGATTCGTTTGATTCGATCTGTGCGAGACATCCTTCTAGTGTTCAGCTAGTCGAATACCGAAAGAGCGTTTAGCCAATCCTATATAATGCTTGGTAGT
This sequence comes from Macrothele yani, assembly GCA_039090855.1. Taxonomy (NCBI): domain Eukaryota; kingdom Metazoa; phylum Arthropoda; class Arachnida; order Araneae; family Macrothelidae; genus Macrothele; species Macrothele yani. The sequence continues at coordinate 31,525,665 of CM077032.1, read as the reverse complement.
ACCATCCGGGTATTCCAATGGTATGGAATACACTCCCGCATGTGAGGTACGGGTGCTCCTTGTTGATAGCAGGTGGCGTGATATCGATCTTGGTGAGCGTATCCCGATGCTAAGCCAGTGTCTACTTAGGATGTTCTGTAGGAAGTAGGTTTTCCCTGGTATATACGAGCAAGTGCCGATGTATTACAGAGGAGGATTCGCATGGCGTTTGCAAATTGGAAAAAGCAGCCTCGGATCTCTTGATAATGCCCTCAATCGCTTGGTCGCTGTATTCTGCCGTTGAGGCCAGTTCGTTTAGGTTATGGTTTTCTTCAAGTCTGGCTGCGGTATCCAAGGAGAGAGTAAACTCACACCTAGCACTGTGCATGAAAACAGCTAATTTGTGCGTAACGGGTCATAAAGAGGTGGGTAGGATTGCAATCGGGACATAGGTTGGTTTGTAATAAACCTTTGTTTGGAGGGCTCCATAAGGTTATTTCTTGACTAGGAGATCCAAAAACGGGAGGCAGTCGTCTCACACTCCATGGTGAAAATTGTACAACATGGGCTTGAATTAGTTTTTGAGATAGTTCTTTTTAGCAAGACAGCATTTTGTCTCACGGTTCGAATACTTTTTGTCCTCGTAAACCCTTCAGTGATTTCGTTCTGCAATCTGGGTGGCATCCATTAAGAAAATTCGATGTGACGAGTCATCAACCTTTTAGGCGCCTATCTGTGGGACCTCGTACGCTTAGCACACACCCTAGGGCTAAACGTCCGACAAATAAGCGCCTAAATCCGCACCTTCTGTTTAAAGACTAACACCACTAATTCCTTTGTGCCTCTTTTCCAATTGGAAAGGATCAATTGTTTTCAGTTTAACCCACTGGAATTAACCCTTTAAGCGACCCTAAAACCTTCACTGATAATACAAATGAAAAAATAGGCTGTCAAAGCACGATGAATATCACGATCAGGAACACCAAGGTGTCGGTTACTATAAGAATCCCCGAACAGAAATGTCTTTTAGTAACAGACACCTTCTGATCGTGATATTCATCGTGCTTTGACAGCCTATTTTTTCATTTGTATTATCATTCAGCACGAATGTTTGCTTTCGATCTTTCACTGATAACAACACTGGTCAACAGATTTTGACTTTTTTGTTATATTTGTTAAATTATTATTTATTTACGTATTTTGGGCTGCTGATTATGAAATGATGATTAATTTGACATACTGACTCGCATTTTGGAAAAAATACATTTTCCAATATTCAAATCAGATGGCTATCATTTACATGACACACTCGAGTCACATTGTTGTGACCACCTCGTCACATTATTTTGACAACCTTCTACTTTTAACGTCAACAGCGTAGCCAATGAAAGAAGGCACGTGTTGTTCGTTGGCTTGCAGGGTATGTAAGGTGTCTGTAGGCAATCTGAAGTCATATCACTCGTTGATGTCATAGAGATAAAAGGAGCGATTTATGAGATTTGAAAAAAAGGGATGATTATCAACTTTCCGGCTAAGGGTGACAGTATTTCTGAAACAACGCAGTTTGTGAACTCCTCACGTGCTGCTTTGGTTAAAGTGTATCGTGATTTGGGAAATGGCACCACTGCGAATAAGGAATAAGCGACGAGGAAACTGCGGAGCACCACGTTGATGTGAGAAGTGAAGGTTTGCTTCGAAGGTGCGTGAGGGCCGATCGACACGCTACAGTGGAGCAACTTGCTGGCCGAATGAACCAGGGAGCTACCGGAAGTGTGTCTAAAACGACAGTTCAGCGAACCTTGCTGCGTATGAGGCTCCGACGCAGACGGATGGTCACTGCACCTATGCTAACAAAGGTTCATCGGCAGAAAAGGTTTACATCTGTACGGCAATATCGGAATTGGACCTTCGCTGATTAGCAAAGGATTGCTTTCTCCGATGAGTCACGTTTCACGTTTTCTGCTTCATCGAACGGATGGACGTTGGCGTAGAAGGTGAGACACATCGGAGAACAACCACTCTTCAACCATTGCTGGCAGAACACAAGCTGGTGGGGGCAGCGTTATGGTCTGGGGAATGTTTTCGCGGCATTCCCTGGTTCCACTCATACCTATGGAAGGCACTATGGACTGAATTCGTCATGAATCCATCTTTGCAGACCACGTACACCCATACATGCTGAATGTGTTTCCTGGGACGGATGCAATTTTCCAGAACGACAAGGTGACGTGTCACACATCTAGAAATGCCCGAGAGTGGTTGGAAGAGCACGATGAAGACCTCCAAGTACTTCCCTGGCCTCCTAATTCCCCAGATATAAATCCAATTGAGCATCTGTGGAGCCACCTCGATCGTGTTGTTCACTCTATGGATCCTCCACCACGCACCCTCCAGCAGCTGTCAGATGCACTGCAGTCAACATGGCTCCACATACCTGTGAATACCTTCCAGCAGCTTACTGAGTCCCTCCCAGTCCGTCTACACACGACAGTCACTCTGGATATTAGCTGGTGGACACAATAATGTGACTCGACTGTGTATATCCGAGCTTACCTATCTTAAGTACGGCTTCTTTTGTACTTTCGCTTGTATTCAGAGGATTCTCTTTTTAACACCCAACAAGAATCAGCTAACATGGTGGAATTCCATTTACAATTATACCTCTACTCCGTCGCCGAGGTGTCCTCATAGAAACCCTCACCATGCTGGTCATTAACTGCGCCAAATTGTGGTGGGAAGAAATCGAAGTGTGAATGCAAGAAGTGCATTTTCAATGACGTATTGCGCCCCTTTTCTTTATAAGAATTCATTAGATTTCCTACAAGTTCCCTGAAGTTTGCTGCTTTAGCATTTCTCAGACGGTCAGCTGAAACACATCGAAAAGATTTCTACGATGTTAATGATCATCTTTCAAAAGTTGCCTTATTTGTGGGCCAATTAAAACGTCTGCTTTAATCTTCTCTGCACTAAGTTTTGGAAATTTCTCCAGCAAATATGTGAATGCTGCACCATTCATATTAAAAGTCTTGACGAAGTTCTTCATTAGCCTTTTATGTGAAACTTAACTTGGTCCTATCAAGGAGGTTTAGAGGCAACATTCTTAATTCTGGGCGTTAATGATTTTTGCTTAGGACAATTTTTCTTTTTGTAATGCGTATATTTTGCACTGTATCGCACTCACAGAGAAAGCATACTTGGTGTGACCCTTTTGTAATCCTAACAGAATGGTGATCACCTTTTAATCACCACATATTTGCCACTCATGCTTCTAATGGTGCACACCTAACAGGATGCTTTTCATGTTTGCATATGTTTCTTTTATGTGGACTGCATATGCAATAAGGATTGAAGGAAACTTATTTTCATGGTGTAATAATACGTCTTTAAGACTCACCTTGGAATCATCTATAAATAGTCGCTACACTTGAGGAACGTGTCTCATGTTAATTGCTGCCAGTACATCGACATCATTACAGAAAGCGAAGTCGTCTTTTGTTTGCGAGAATTTTTCCAGTATTTCTGGTACGAAATGTTGTTACTTTCTCAGAATGGTCTAGGAGATTCCATTATTTTAACCTTGATGCCAAAAACTCAACCTTATTCTTTGGCACATCCAGATCTCTGACGAGGTCGTCAAATTCAAACTGTGTTATCATATGTGGCTCTAAGAAATCTGGATTTGGACAAAGTTCGGGATCTATTGAAGTTGATAGCTGCAGTGATTCGCGGTGTAAATCATGTTCATCGATGTCGCCTTCATCCTAGTCTACAAAAAAAAAAAAAATTTCAGGCGGTTCAGAAACAGGTAGTCCTTCAACATGAAGCATGGGACGAATATGTTGGGATATGAAACTGTATTTCTCTTCTTTATAGTCATATCTTTTTTGATGGGAGGTACCATACAGATATAAGTCTGTGGTATGGTTTATTGGCTTTCTCCAAATCATTGGTAAGCGATGGCTTCTGATCATTCGTCCGAAAGGGGTCCGGGTTCGAATCCCGGTGAGGCGTGGATGTTGTGTTTGTCTTACGGCACTGGTTCTCTCCCTTCCCTGGAACCACTGATTCTAAATTAGGGACGGGCGACTGCTTATAGCCCATTGAGTTGCTCACGGTGGTCGTTAAACCTCCAATCAAAAAAAAAAAAAAAATTGGCACAAATGACGGCATAGAACGTCCTTTACCGTTCCCCCACGCACTCAGTTTTATGTGAAGCCCATTTCTTGTCAAGATCGGTGAGTTTGCAACCGAAATACAAGTAATATGTTTTTTTTTAATAGTCGCACACTTTCTTGACGCAAATGTTACTTCTCCACGTATAAAATAGAAGTTATCTCGATTATTCACATGTTTGCGTGAATTTTTAATGTTTCTCGACAGAAATGAAACAAAAGGAAGTTACCTGAAACTATTGGAGACGAAAGCAACTGAAGAACTGAAATTCTGACTATTACATAACAACTGAAAACAAGTGTTATGCGACACCTACCACTGACCTGATTCTGAGAGAAGCGAAGAATACAAAGGATCATGCACGAGTTACCAGACACACTGAACACGTGGTGCAGAGATCCTGTTGGAATGTCAGATCATATGAAAAGATCTTTGTGCCACTGAATCCGCAGTTTTACTTTAATTTTATCGAAAGGTGTAACCAATAATATGAAACACTCATAATTTTATACCATGGGTGTAATTTAAAGATGAGAGCCAACCGGCAATTTCAAACGTCATTTTCTCATTCAGTACCCTAAAATTAGCTAAGATTGGGTAGTTTAGAGTTCATAGCATTTTTCATGTTGGCCTGTGTAAGCGGTCAATCGTTTTAATCTTTCGTCCTCTAATCTATGACCTAAGGCATGATGGGGAAGGGCTAGTTCCCCTGACGCGGACATCGTGTGACTGGTTTGAAACAAGTTATTGAAAAGTATTCTCTCTCCTTTCTTAGATTCGTCGTCACTGTCATCGCCCTTTTAGCAGGTAATCAGTTGGAAAGGATTAGTTTCAGTCATCTCTAAAAGTGATTATTTATGACCATTTTGAATATCCAAGCTACGTAGAAATTAATGCGCTCTGATGCACAAGTTCACCCGTTCCAGTTGCGTTCTACCCACATTTTAGACAATGAATATAGTCATTTAAGCTGATATTAGCCAATTTTTCTGACGCCGAGTTAATTCGTTCCAAACGGTTGAAGGATTAAGGTAACGTCATCTTTATTACGGAAAGGATCACGTGATCAAGGAGTCAAAGTGTCAGCTAATCTAGGAACTAACCTGGGGGGGGAGAGTTGGTTATCCTTCCGGTACAGGTGAGAGAAATGATTGGGAGCTGAAGAAAAGTTTTGACCAATGAGAGATATGCATAGGCTCTATCGAAGCACCATACAAATTTGTAAGTTTGTGTCGACAGTTGTGTTATGTAAATGATCGCAATAAATTATTGTTGAAGTGATCCCCGTCTTTACGACTAGAACGGAAATTGGCAAACCTGCCCAAAAGAGCGATAGCTTACTTAGAACTCACCACCAGTTTACAAATGGGTCTCCGTTCGTCGCGACCACATCATTCAAATGAATACATATACGTTTCATTCCCATTCTCAACTTTCACCATATTTCCTAGATGACTGCTCACTCACATAACAATTGGCACTTGTTAATTCTCGACATTACTTTTCTTATCGTTAATTCCTTTCCGAACTCGTGGGTTCGGGAAAAATTAGCATGCTACGGCTTTACTGTGTGTCGCAGTAATGATGGATTGAATGATCACTCACACTGTTGGAAGCCAACCATTTATCGTGAAGAGCATTCGGTGTGAACAAACCGCTCACGAATGGTCCATCATCAATACACACCCATAATCACATTTTGAGTTTAACTTAACGCCTCTTCCAACCAAAGCAAAGACAAACATACTCACTTCGTGTGCAGGAAGATGTAACTCAGAAGTTTTCCCGAACCATCGTGGGGAAAGTTGGTCATGTTAACAGAATGAGGTGTTTGTGAAAATGTGTCATGTGACCTAACCCAAAGCTTTAGGGTACATGCTATTCTGATAAACAGACGCAGAATTAAAATGACATTTTTTGGTCATGTGAATTCTGTGTCTGTTATACCGGCATACTCAGGATGAACAGATGAAAAAGAAGCTTGAAGCAGATGAAGCTGAAACCCATAAATACAGGAAGCGAATTCATTTTCTTAATCCTTGTCATAAATGCGTTTAAATATGTTAATATACGTATAAAATTTAGCTTTAAAATTTTCAAATAATATGCTTGCGATTAAATTTTAATAAAGATTTTTTAACCTTAGAATATTTAGTTGATCGATTAACGTTGGCATCCGGTTATTCCTCCAAGTGATTGCATTAAGCGATGTATTTTTCGTCTTGCTATTCTTCACCAATATCTAGCCTTTTCAGACCTTTGCACTACAAAACAACTCCAAATAACCACCCAAACTACTGACGGACGAAACAAATCGATTTGCTAAACTTGTTCAGCTGATACTCAGTGACCGACTCGTTATTTGTGCACTGAAACAAAAAGAGATGCAATGCTGAAAAATGCTAAAGCTCATGCCATATTGCACCATATATTTATAGTTTAAAATTGTTGAACGATTTACAGATTGTTGCAGATAGAATACCGGAATATTGATTGAAACTTCACACCCAAAATAAGGTGCAAAATAAACTTTATTAATCAAAATCATCACCGTCAGCACGCTTTTTTCAACGAGATAAAACCTTCTTTAAACAGTCGTGAAAAATGTCCAGCTTCGGAATGCGACAAACTCATGGAACGCGATTTCACCTGATGTTTGATTTGGTAAAGATTTACCCGAAAGAAAGGTGTATAGGAGCTTGAAGAAAAGATATTCTGTACTGTTCTGTAGGGGTGACATCAGGTGAATACGGTGGATGAGATACGATTTCGTACCTTAAATGGCCCAGCATCTAGATAGTCTGACGTCCAAGGTGTGGTCTCGCATTATCATGGAGAAGTACACTGAAGAGCAATTGAATTAGAGACAGCTGGCGTTATGCAAATGTGGCGCTGTGGGTGGCCCTGTAATCAGAAACGACATGATGTATGCAGCGATCCAACAATATAAGGAGTGATGCGACGGGAATCAGCAAGAGTCGGACGCACTATGGGTAAGACGAAGGGTGTAACCGCATTTGATCATGGGCAAATTGCCGGGGCCCGACGAATGGGTCACTCCATCTCGGAAGTCGTGCAGGCACTGGGATTTTCACGAGCTACTGTGTCACGGGTGCACCGTAAGTGCATCGAATCCGGTAAAACCATCCCTGCAAGGGCCAACTTCCGTAGACAACAGCGTGTGAATGAGCGAGGTCTTCGTCTGCTAGCTCGGCATTGTAACCGCGGATAGGCGTGCCACAGTGCCAGAAATCAGCGGTAATTTAACGCTGGTGCACAAAAACGTGTAAGCAGCCACACCATCCAGAACCATCTCCTCGCTATGGGGTACAGAAGCCATCGTCCCACGAGGGTACCGCTGCTGACCGCACATCACAGGGTGCAAAGATTAGTATGGGCGCGGAAACATCGCCACTTGACACTAGACATGTGGGAAAATCTTGCCTGGACTGATCAGTCGAGATTCACGTTGGTACATGCGGATGGCAGGATACGAGTACGGCGAAAACGACATGAAGCGATGGATCCTTCTTCCCACCAGAGTACTCTTCAAGCTGGTGGGGGTGGCATTCTCGTCTTGGGACTGTTTACGTGGACTGAAATGAGACCCATGGTACGTGTGACATCGTCCCTCACCGGTCGACGTTACTGGGATATCCTGGACGACCCTTTGCTGCCGTTTGTGCGTCTTCAACATCCCAATGGGGACAAGACAATGCAGCTTCCGAATTTTATCCGAATGGTTGCATGAACACTCCACCGACGTGACCTCACTTCCTTGGCCAGCTAGGTCACCTGACCTCAATCCCATCGAGCACATGTGGGAGGCCATCAAGAGAGATGTTCGATGCTCTGACCCCCTCCATCAAATCTTCGTGAACTGTGGGAGCTTGTTCAGGGGTCGTGGATCCGTACGGCTTCCCAACGCTTCCTGTGTCTTGTCCAGTCCATGCCGAGACGAATCGCCGCCGTCATCAAGGCGAAAGGTGGTGCTACACGTTACTAGACAGGTATCTCTAATTCAATTGCTCTTCAGTGTATATAGGCCCATTGCGATTGATAAATGTTTGATGGACAGTCTTCCATGCATAATGTCAAGTTTCTAAAAATATATGACCTTCATGGTTGTTTGACTCAGTTGTAATAAGGAAGTTTGGATCACACCAGCTGCTGACTTTTAAACACTGACCATCGTCATCCTGGGATAGAATGTTGGTTTCGGGATGTGTTTTTCGGAATATCCGTGGTCGAGCCATTGCACCAAAGTCTGCGATCATCATACATTATCATAACATGCGGTAAGACACCCAAAAGGCCGTTCGTTTGGTTGCTGCCAAGCAGAAAAAAATAGATATCAAATCATTGTTCTTTGCGCTGTTGCGTCAATTCATGTGGGTCTCTTTTACTCATCTTCACTTTTCCTGTGGCAGCCCAATCTCTGGCAATGATTGTATAAGTGTTCGCCTACTCCGTATTTCTCGGCAAGTCGTTGTATGGTATGACGTGGATTGCATACAATCAATGCCTCCAACTTTGAATGAGACAAGGGTCCTGAATCATCGTGCTCTTCACGGTGTGTCATCAGTCCCTTTGGAACTGTTGGTACTGACGAAATGACCAGTTTTTGTAGGAAGGGGCCTTATCGCTTTAAATTTGCATAACACAAGTCACACCGTGCGATGTGTTAATTCCTAAATTACCTCACAACTGAACGAGTCTGCAAAATCCGACATTTCATCAGCAACAAATAAATTCGCAGTTTTCACCGCAAGCTCAGAAGTGATTAAAAAAAATTTTTAAAATAATTTACCTGTTTTTCAAATGTTTTTCAGCAGTTGAAGAATACCACAACTTTGAGTTTAAAAGATATCCGCTAAAAAGAAAAAGAACGACATGAATTTCAAACACAATGCTCATAAACATTCAGCTTCATCAAAACTTTGAAATATAACATTTCTTTGCAGCTAAAAAGTCCAAAAAAAAAAAAAAACATTTAGTTCAACGTATTGATATCATTGTTTGCACTCTTGGAACAGTGTTAATACCTGGTATAGTGCGTCGCATAAATATAGAGACAGAAAAAATTATCGAATAAAGAAGAAACAACAGCGAGCTGAAATGTACACCTCATATTTATAGCAAAAATAGCATAGGACACGCAGCTGCACAATAGTTTGACGGAAACATAACAATTCCAACGCCAAATATAAGAAAAAACACAGAAATACGCTGTCTCAAAAATATAAAGATTTACTTAGTTATGAGCACCTTCGTTACGAATAGTGGGGCCGTTATTTCGAATAACACTGAAAACCCGATTAGGAATGCTGTCCCCCAAGTGATGTAAGTGTTCCGGACCAGCTTCGTTTAATCTGCTCTTTCAATGACACCACACTTGAGAACTTCCGTCCATTCGCATACACATCACGAGCTAGGATACCCCAGACGTTCTCGATAGGGTTCAGATTTAGACTGAGTGCTGGCTAATCCATTACGGTCACATGATGAGTGTTAAACCAGCTTTTCGTTGATGCAGACCGATGGATAGAAGCATTGTCTTGCTGGAACAGATAATCAACACCCGCTAGAGTTTTAGCAAACGGTAGAAGGTGGCTGCTGAGTACATCCTGATACGCTTCGGAGTTTTGCCTGCTTTGCAGAAAAGCGATATCCGTTGTCCCATTGAACGCAAAAGCTCCCCAGACTATCACAGATCCCCCTCCTTTCTGTCTGCTGACGAAGGTGCTTGGCTCGTGCCGTAAAACATGCCAATAGCAGTTCCAACCGTCAGGGCCGTCCAGGGTGAACTTTTTCTCATCGGAGAGAATAGTTGTGATCCACTCGTCTGTCCAGTGCATGTGGCTGCTTGCCCATAACAATCTAGCTTCCTTGTGGCGCCGCGTGAGGTGTGGCTGACGGCGCATTTTACGGAGCACAATGTCTCGACTTTCCTTGATTCGTCGATAAACTGTGTCCTTTGAGATAGTGACACCAACAGTCCGATAAACTTGACGTAGTGATAACCTTTGGGATGAAACTAAACGCATGATCACCTCGTTTGGTTGTTATTCGAGGCCTTCCAGGCAAATTTCTGGAAGTTTTCTGGCAGTTAACGCACCGCGTTTCGATAAAGTCTTATAAATGACTGCCCTACTGCTCCCCGTGGCTTTACAAATTTTTCCTACAGGCAATCCATTTGCACTTAGTCTCCAAATCTTCTGCACCTCCTCACCAGAAAGTTGACTGTTGCGTGGCATTTCGGCAAATGAATGTCTGACGGCAGGTCCGCTGTCTTTTGTAGGCTGGACCGAATTACGGGTAATGCGCGTGCGTACAACATGCCGATTTGTATATCTCATTTGCATGTGGCTACTTAACATAGTTGTCTTTATATTTTATGAGACACCTAAAATTACACTATTTCACTTTGTGGTGTTCTTTTCACACAATCCGGTCATCTCGACGGATCGAAACGTTTGTTGTAGGGTTATGTCTAATTAGGTGCCACTTCAGCTTTCTACCTATATTCGCATTGCGTTCACTGCGTAAAGTCGACTGTCTCTATATTTATGAGTCGCATCTTAGTAAGTAGTTCTTTTTTTTTTTTTTTTTGATTGGAGGTTTAACGACCACCGTGAGCAACTCAATGGGCTATAAGCAGTCGCCCGTCCCTAATTTAGGGTCACTGGTTCCAGGGAAGGGAGAGAGCCAGTGCCGTAAGACAAACACAACATCCATGCCTGACCGGGATTCGAACCCGGACCCCTTACGGACGAATGATCAGAGGCCAGCGCCTTAGACCACTGCGCCACTGGGGCGGCTAGTAAGTAGTTCATTGTGCTTCTTATAAGAACTGTTCCTACCAGCGCAGAGCCATAACGAGAGATTTCAGCGCCGCCAGATGTTTTTACAAGGCCTCAGGTTTTGTTCTACTTCCAATCCATTAACATTTTCCGAATCAACGCAACTACTCGAAGGTACAATCAGCTTCGTGTGATATTCAGAGAAAATTGGAATCATGAACTGAGTGGCAAGTTTGTTAAGATCAAAGGACAATTTTGTGCACTAACAGGCTGATACGTCATCGATTGTCTTCAAGTCATAACGGCAAGGCAACCAATGCCGCCTAGATGGTCGAGTTGAAAGAGATTTTCAGATGTCCAACAGGAGCTTGAGCCCTGAGCTTAGAAAATCCAATGGGTGCTCCAATTTTGGACGTATGAAGTCTAGTACGTGCTCAAGCTTTCTAAATATGAAGTCCAGTAGATGTTCAAGTTTTCAACATACACTATATTGACAAAAGTCACCGGACACTTAGCAGAGAAACACAACTTAGCATTTATCGACATACATTAGTACGGTGTCGGTTCACATTTGGCCTTAATTCATGCACTGACCCTTCGAGACATGCTTTCATCAAAGGTTTTGGAACACAGCGATAGGTATGTGCTTCCTTTCAGTACATAATGCTGCCGTTAATTGTTGCTTAGTATTAGGCCTTGGCTCCAAACTTCTTACGCGGCGCTCTAATTCATCCCATAGGTGCTCTATGGAATTAAGATCAGTGTTCTGTGCTGGTCAGTCTACACACGATACAGAATTATCGTCAAACCACGCCGTAACAGTCCTTGCTTTATGGTTCGGCGCATTATCATGCTGGTACCAACAAGGCTCGGTTTATGCCATAGTATTGCCATAGAGTTGGTAGGTCATAATTGTCCAGAATATCGAGGTACACCTGCTGGGTAACAGGTTTGCCCACGATAACCATTGGGTTGGGACCATACCACGAAAAACACCCCTAACGAGTACACTGCTAGCTCGAACCTTGACCGTAGGAAGGGTAGTACACTGTGGTAAGTAGCGTTCCCTCGGCTTCCGCCATACCCACACATAGCCATGAGACTTATGGATCGTGTATCTGGATTCATTAGTCCATAGGACCCGTTTCTATTAACCTACGGTCAGCGATAAATTACACCATGCTAAACGACGAGTAACATTCTGAGTGGAGATGAAAGTCTTATGAGCAGCCGCACGACCACGGAAACCCACCCATGGAATGAAGTTCTCTGCGAATGGTACGTGTACATACAGAGGTTCCAGCATTTTTACTCACCTGTACACTGAAGTCTTGTGCAGTACTCTGCCGATTAGCTGTAACGACTCTCCTGAGGCTTCGACGTCCTGTATCACTGATTTTCTTTGGTTTTCCGGTACGTTTTGCAGCTTCAGGCATGCCATGTGTCTTCTATTTATTTAGTACATCCAAAACAGTTGACTTGGGTATGTTTAAAAGCCTCTCGGTTTCTGTTATGGACAACCCACTATTATAAATAACACCCAACAATCTTTCCTTTCTCAAAGTCAGTTCTCACCCGCTGCGACATTTTCACTGATCGTCACAGTGCGATATGATCGCGCTCAGCTGTAGGCTTGTTTCAATACAGTTTGCAGCTGTACCGCGCATCTTAACAACGCATAGGATCCGTTCACTTGCTTTTGAAGGCGTGTCCGGTGACTGTTTTCAATATAGTGTATGAAGCCCACTGGATGTTCGAAATTTCGACGTACGAAATCTAATAGGTGCCCGAGCTTTGGGCATACCAAGTTTAATGGCAGTTCGAGCTTTAGATATATGAAGTCTTATGGGTGCTCGAGCTTTTTACATACGAGGTCCAATGAGAGCTCGAGCTTTCGCTATGTGAAGTCCGATGGGTGCTCGAGTTTTTGGCATTCGGAAGTCTGATGGGCGTTTAAGTTCTGGACATGTAAAGTCTAATCCGTGCTCAAGCTTTGAACGAATAAATGGGTTCTCGAGCGTTACACATATGAAGTCCAAAATGTCCTCAAACTTTAAGCAAATGAAGTACAATGGGTGTTCGAGTATTGGACATGTGATATCCATATGGATACTTGAGCAATTGCATCATACCGACGTTAGGGTGTGAATTTGGTGATGTATGAGTGCACGGATCGATCTTGCGTTATAACCACCATTCAAACTGCCGGAGGCAGTGTAAAGGTATGGGCCACCTTTTCATGGGAGACTTTAGGTCCATTGATTCCAGTTGGCTTATGCCTCAATACCTAAACATGTTCAGATTTTCTGATCAATTAATCCAATCACGTCTCGAATTGTCTCTTTCTACCTTCGTGGTTATAAATACTTCCTACAGGACAATGCAGACATTTTCTCGGAGTAGTTTCACATATCTTATAAAAACATTTACTGATTCTGCAGAAACTTCAGTTCGCAGACCAAAAATCCCGTGGATAATTTGTGGTATTAAATGGAATGGCCCGTCTTATTTCTAGATCTATTTAAACGAAATCTGAGTGAATTGAATGTTACCAAAATGTCACTTAAATTATAAAAAAGCATCATCGAATGCAACTTCACCAACATTTAATTAAATCATCGATATACATACTGTATATATGAATGCAACTTCAACATTTATTTAATCATCGAATGCAACTTCACCAACATTTATTTAACAACACTAAGATCATACGCTGTTTCTCGTTCTTTCGTATTCGATGCTCAGTACTGCAGAATCTGGCAGTCAGCATGGAGCCAAGGAATATCTTTTTATACTTTTCATTTTAAGGAAAGATTATTGTACCAAGGCAAAAGTGAATGGTGTCGTCAAAAATATCCCCAACGCTATGCAGACATCTGAGAAATTTGCAAATTTATTGCACTTGATAAATTTGAAAATTCTGATATGGTATACAGATGTTTTGTTTTATGTCAACGATGTTTTTTAAAGAACATTGAGAAAAGAAACTGCTTGCAAATCATTGCAATAAAAAAATCATTAATCCACGTTACCAACGGCTTTCTCTGGAAAATTACGTTGAAAAGGTGAAAATGCAAAAACCTTTTATAAAAACGAAGTTCCAAAGTTTTCAAGCAGGACTCCACATAACTTATTGTTTCTTCAAGGGAGTTGGGCCAAAGATGATCTAACAAAACTGTGAAAGAGCAAAAAGAAATAATTGTGGCAAATTCTACTAAAGAGTTCCTATTTGCTTTTTTAAGCTTTCCAACCGTAGGTTGAAGAAATGCTCCAAATGCTCCAGTTTTGTCCGTCAGTCCGTCCGCACGATAACTCGCGTAAAAATGGTTCGATTTCGATGAAAATTTAGTATGTGGCAGGGGACAACCTGGGGAGGAATCCTATTGAAAATGGGCAAAATGGGGGGTCAAAGGTCAGGACACAGAAGCGGAATCCATTCCATCGCTCTTATGTGTCATAACGTACGTAAAAATGCTTCGATTGAGACAAAACTTTAGTATGTTGTTCCACAGGTATACTGAACCAATTATCATCGAAATGAGGTCGAAGGTCAGGGTACAAAAGCGAGATTTATTCCATAGCCGTTATCCTCATAACTTGAGTAATAAGTTGAGGAATGATTCCTGGAATGTTGGAAAGCGTATCATAATCAATGCATTGCATGATTTTACTAACTTGTAAATAAAACATTTGGGTCCACCGCTGTGCCTAAAGACTACATATTTTCATTTATATCTACGTATCTGCTAATCAATTATTTGTAGAATATTGAACATAGATTGTTTTGGATCTCCAAACACATGAATGGGTAAGTCACTACCAGTATGCAAATCCCAAGGTAGGCCTACATTCGCGTCAAAATCAGTCTTAAGTGCTGGACGCCTTCAATATTCATTATACTCGGACACACATAATATCGCCAAAAACTCCGACTCCTGAAAGGGGTATATCACAGCTCTGTTTTAACGCAAAATTTAGATATTCGTCATTGATGAAAACTAGCAAAACTGTATTCAACATTTCAAAGAACGACATTAATGCTGTATTAAATAGAAAAAAAGTCGCACAGTGGAAAACTCCCGGTTGGTACAAAACAGCAAAATTCAAAGCCCAGAGCAAGTCGTTCTGACGCATAGACGTGTGACGTACTAATGGGGTGACGCATGAGTTAACAGCAAGTTTCAGCGATAAGCCTTGCTGGCGCAGTTCAGTTGGTAGAACATCCGCTTTGGAGAAGGAAGACGTAATTTCGAATTCACCTCCGGCAGAAAAGAGGTCATTCGCTATATTGACGACAGAATCTAAGGTGAATCTTCTGGCAGTGAGGTTAGAAGCTGGGTTGACTTATTGGTTTCCTTTATTTTTTGGTATTTTGATGAACCCAATGCGGATAAAGCTTCAGTTTTTTGTTATGTTTTTGGATGTAAACATAACATTTTTTCCTCAACGTTTTTTGGGGTTGAATGGGATCCCCCCGCGTTATTTTGATTATCATGATAGTGTTTTGGCTAGGAATGTGATCTCTTCTTTAGGGTCTATTATGTCTTTGTTAGCTGTATTGTATTTTGGGATTTTGGTGTGAGAATCTTTAGTAGTAAAGTTTGGAGTGGGTAGAGAATATTATGTAAGTGGGTCGATAGAGTGCCAAAACGAAGATGTGTGAAAATTCTTCCAAACCTTACCAGGAATTAATAAAAAACTCTTTCCTCTACAGTGAGCTTGTGAAGTATTACTGAGTTGACGAAGAGTGAAAACAGCTAGTTGCAGCAATAAGTTTTGCCGGCGTAGTTTACTAGAGAGAATATCAGACTCCGGTGAACGAAGGTGTGGGTTCGCCGGCAAAAAAGGTTACTCTTCACGCTGCGCAAACAAACGGGGAAAAACTACCGCTGGAAAAAAGGGTTGTTCTTCACACTGTACCCACTTTTCACAAGGGTGACACATATGTCAATGCAGCACGTTACATCGATAAGCCTTTCCGCTATAGTTCAATCGGTAGATCTACCTCTCCTGAGAAGGTAGATGTGGGTTCGAATGCAAACGCCAACAGAAAAGGATTCGTTTGCAATAGGTTCACTATGTCTTTGTATCTGCAGAGGTACAGTTATGACTTTGTCTCAGAATTAACCGCGATAGGATCTGGCGCTTTCTCTGAGGCTTTTTCACTCTTGTTATAGTGGAAAAAGATAAAAATAAATGTAAGAGCAGTTGAGGTTTCTTACTGCAAAAGAGAAAATATCTTCAGTTGCACAGCAGACGTATTTACCTAGGCACAAGTAGTCGATATTTTCGGCTTCTTTCGAAACCAGAACCAGAAGGCTCTCTGGAAATAATTGCTCAATTTCTTACATGTACATGATCTGAAAGATCATCGACTAAAATCAGTTACTCTTCCCGTAATAAGGGAGTCCTAACAAAAGTTCTGCACACTGTCCATTTTTGAGGAAAGTGTGAAGTAACGAAAGAAACTTACGTTATTGCCGTTCAGTGTACTCCCATCCACTGCTAATGACAGTTTGCCAGCGATTAGGTAGGTCCGGGATGTTCAGCTGTCGTATTACTCGGGTCACGTCCAATGACAGGTCTCCCAAGGATTCGTAGCGGATGTCACGAAGCCGGTTTTTTAACTTTGAGAAAAGATCAAAGTCAGGTGGATTGAGATTACGGCTGTATAGTGGGTGGGATAAAGTTTCCCAGCCATACTTCGATAAAAATCCCTGTACAGACGCTGCACCATGACACGATATGTTGTCATGCAGCAAGATCACTCCTGCGTATAACAAGTTGGGGCAAATTTGACGTATGTATTTTCGGTTTCAAATTTGTACTCAGGAAGCCACGTTAATATTGTGCGTTGCCATTTTTCTCTGCCGGTACTCGATCAGAGATCACAGCACCCTGGGCACTATATGCAAAAATCATCATTTAGTTCACTTTGGATTGTTGCCAACGGCACTTTGATGGGCGTGGGGAACTTTGATGCCTACATTACGCAGATTGTGACTTCAGTTCCTGCTCAAAATCTCGGGTAAAAGTCTCACCAATTGTGAGAATTCTGTTGAGGAAGGTGCCGCCCTCCCTTTTGATCTGTGGAGGTGATTCTGTGTGATGCTCACTCTGGCTCTCTTCTGCTCGGGGGTAAGTTGATGGCATACCTAGCGAGCGGCGATTTTTCTTTTTCCAAGTGAGTCGGTCAAGATCTGGTGAACAGACATGGTGGACAAATTTGCCTGATGAGCAATCTCCTCGACTGTCAAACGGCGATTCTCTTCGAGAAGTGTTTCAACAACAGTGACAGATGTTTTGTCTGTCACCCTTTGAGGTCAGCCTGAGCGGTGATCATGTTCGATACTGCTTCGGCCCTCCCAAAAGCGCAATGCCCAGCGAGAAATGGCGCTTCGATCAAGAGTTCGTTCCCCACAAACTTTTTGCAAGGCAATGTGGATCTGTTCAGAGTTTTTCCGTACAGACTTTCCATTTTCACGTACGCGTGCTGGTGTAACTCTGTGTCTCGACCCGAGGAGATGCATGCTTCTATTTCTAAACCCTCCCACGTACACACAGCGACTGATAGCGCTTCGTTCTGACACTACTGCGTTACTGAGAGTCTGTCCTTGACATGACACAATCATTTTCCCGATTGC
Source organism: Macrothele yani (assembly GCA_039090855.1). NCBI lineage: Eukaryota > Metazoa > Arthropoda > Arachnida > Araneae > Macrothelidae > Macrothele > Macrothele yani. Next base: position 31,508,063 of record CM077032.1, on the reverse strand, counting down.
ATCATCAGCTTGTGTTTTAGATTAACGTGTGCAGAACTTTTATCACTCTCGTATCGTAAATAGAAAACATGAGTCGATCAAAAAAATAATTTGTCCAACACATACTACAGGTGAGCTTATCAAAGAAATTATTAATTTACCTAACACTGAAGTGAAGATGCATTAGCGTCTACGTTATTTCTTAGAGAGTGGCTTGAAACATTTATCTTCTCCAACGGCATGAATACATGGGAAATACTTTCTTGAAATATTTGTTTTTTAACACAGCCTTAGCTTCCCCTTCACTGTGCCTAAGGAATACGTATTTCTATCTGTATCTGTTCATTTTGTAGAATACTATATAGCTAAATAAATTCTTCCACAGCGCACACAGACCCATCTGTTTATTTTATTACTTCCAGAATGCATTCAATGTTTGAATCTAAATTAATAATTTGTTTTTCATATACGCAGTTACCGCTTCCAGCATTACATAATTTAACATAGACTTTCCTCCTTCGCAATTTATTACAAGTCACTTTCTGAAGTGTACGCGATGGTAAATTTAAATAAACAGTGTTAAAACTGTAACCGCCGAACCTTGTTGATGTGATAAAAACTTTACTGTGAAATTCGTGAGTTCGGCTTGCGTTATTTTATTCAAGACATTTTATTTAGTTTTTCGAATGCAGCAAATATATGTATCATCTTGTTACCGAGATATAAAAGGATAAGGCTGGGGGGGGGTATTCTTCTCTTATTGCCCTATAATTTCATGAAATCAAATTGTCACGATAACAGAACTTCAAAATTGCAGAAGTTGTAATCTTGTTCGAACAACGAGATATTCGTTGGTTTTCGCTGCTTGGTAGCACAACCATTATTTTTATCTTTTCATGCTGAGTTTCTTATTTTTCTTTCTTTTTTATGCTACCTTTCCGATTTTTCCTTCTCCTTATGCTACGTTTTTTTATTTATCTTCCTTTTTATGCTACCTTTCTTTTTTTTTCTTTTTATGCTACGTTTCTTTTCTTTTTTTTATGCTACTTTTTTTTTTTACGCTACGTTTCTTGCTTTTTTCCATTTTATGCTACTTTTCTCATTTTTCTTTCTGTTTATGCTGCGTTTCTTACTTTTCCTCCTTTTTATGCTACCTTTTTTATTTTTATTTAATTTTATGCTACGTTTCTTACTTTTTTCCTTTTTATGCTACTTTTCTTATTTTTCTTAATTTTTATGCTACATTTCTTACGTTTTTCTCCTTTTTATGCTACGTTTCTTATTTTTCTTCCTTTTTATGCTACCTTTCTTATTATGCTACGTTTCTTACCTTTTTTCCCTTTTTATGCTACTTTTCTTATTTTTCTTAATTTTCATGCCACGTTTCTTACTTTTTTTCCTTTTTATGCTACTTTTCCTGTTTTTCTTTTTTTTTTTTGCTGCATTTTCTTCCTTTTATGCTACCTTTCTTATTTTTTTTTTCTTTTTATGCTAAGTTTCTTACTTTTTTCAATACTACATTTCTTATTTTTTTATGTTACGTTTCTTGCGTTTTTTTCCTTTTTATGCTATTTTTCTTATTTTTCTTTCTTTTTATGCTACGTTTCTTACTTTTTCCCCTTTTTGTGCTACTCTTATTTTTCTTAAATTGCATGCCACGTTTCATACTTTTTTTCCTTTTTATGCTACTTTTCTTATTTTTCTTTTTTTTTTTTTTCATGCTGCGTTTCTTGCTTTTCTTCCATTTTATGCTACCTTTCTTATTTTTTCTTTCTTTTTATGCTGCATTTCTTACTTTTTTATGCTACTTTTCCTATTTTTTTCTTTTTTTTGCTACGTTTCTTACTTTTTTCTTTTCTGTGCTACTTTTCTTATTTTTCTTTCTTTTTATGCTACGTTTCTTTCTTTTCTTAATTTTTATGCTACGTTTCTAGGACATACGAGAATGAGTAACAGATTCGTCCCGTTTTGAGCTGCACCTAATGTTAAACCCTTTTTCCAGCGCGAGAGGTGTGCCAGCGTCGACTGAGTCCGTAATGACGTTTATTCGGCATGGAACCACATTGCGTTTTCAGGTGAGCAGATGATGGAGGTCGACAAACGTGATATTCGTGTGCTTCTACATCACTGTTTGACGAAGTGAATGCAATCGTAGCTGAAGGGCGATGAAACATTGGACAACAGAACAGCGCGAAAATGGTTTCGGCGATTCAATGCTACACTATTAGAAATTTCAGTTCAATGTTGCACCACAATATCGTGCAGAATCTGACACTTACGTCATGATCTGGTGCGACTTTCACACTTACCATAAGGTAGTGCATGAAAACCTTTGACTTGCACCAAATTTTCGTGCGAATTACCAAATGCAGCCAGAGCGGCGTTATCTTGCACCACTTTTCAGGGCAGTGAAGGAAACTGCGCATGCGTCTTCGTCATCAAGTCATCCGTAGGAGACAGATGTTGCCGCCATGTTGGTTTTGTCGTCACAGTGAGTGAGAGATTGGAAAATTTTAAAGAAGTGTTCGCACAAGTTAATAAGGTAGGCTGGTGTATCCTTACATTTGATGGTGTAAGTTTGCACCATTTTATGGTATAACCATATACCATATTCTTATGCAACCTTACCCCATAAAGTGGTGTAAGGTTATACCATATTTTTTGGGCTTTGTTTGCACCACATAATGGTGCATCTTTTCTCAGAAAGTGGTGCAGCTGGGGTAGCACTACTTTTTGGTGTAACCTACCCCCAAATTTTTAACAGTGTAGGAACACCAGTCTCAAAGACAAGCCAAAGTCAGGGCGTCCAACGACAATAAACACTAAACACCCTAATCGAAGCTGTGAGAGAGAACCCTGATACCAGCACACGAAAATTGGCAGGTGAGTTGTGGTCTTCACAATCCACCATCGATAGTTACATGCACCAGCCTGGTATGTCTTCCAGGTGCCATCGAATGATTTGCTATTAATTGACCCCTCTAGGAGGCAAAACAATGTGTTGCTCTCTGTCACAGAATGATGTCAAATCTACAGGAAGATAGTTTTTGGCGTCGTATTGTCATAGATGATGAAAAGTGGAGATATTCTTACGCTATCCTATCACCGGGAACCAGAGGCTGAGGCCATACCAGGAAGCACAGCCAATGGTGCAATGAAGGCAGTTCCAGGGAAAGTCATGCTGTGCGTTTGGTGGAATTGTAACGTCCTGTGCACTAGAAATCTGAGCGAGATGGTCAGGGTGCAGAGGATCCATAATGTTCTGTGCCAACGCTACACAGTGCTCATCAATAGGAGGCGAGTCATGCTGCAAGAGTATAATGCCTCCAGTCACACATCCAGTGTGTTCCACCGAAAACTGCAGAAGCTGGAAGGAGTTGCACTTAACTTTAATTTATTTTTTCACATTTTACGTTGTTCTTACAATGAGTATTTACACTCTTATCCAAACACATCAACACAATGAAATTCAACATGATTAGTGAGGAGGAGATAAAGGCATTATATATATACCAGCAGTAGAGCTCTTGATTTCAAAAAAGTCTTAACATAACTGTTCGCGTTAGTTCTGTACAAGGTAACGCATGGAGGATGTGGCTTTCAAATAAATTCGGCCGGGAAAGGTAGCCCAGTTGATTTTGAAGCCACATCCTCCATGCGTAACCTGAGCTATGTGTGCTGCAGCAGCTCCATCAATTCACGCTCATTTTGTGGAAGAGGATCAGCAGTTCTCACAACCCTTCCGAGCCTATTCCACAAATGCCCAAATTACAATTAGGGAAAGCCTGGGGGCTAAGCAATGTGGCGAAATTGTTGCCATGTTCCTCCAACCGAACAGTAGTCGTACGAGTCCGATGAGAAAGTACTTTGCCCTGTTGAAAAATGGCACTGTGGTCCAGGTAAGCCGCCTACAGATATAGATGCAGATGATTAGCTAACAGATCCCTGTAGCGTTCATCATTCAGTGTTTGTGGGAGCGGACCTACAGCTTGCCAGGAAAAAGCTCACCGAAGCAGAACCCCAAAGGGAAAGGGCTTCATACTTTTGACGCAATATGTGAACTCTGACATTACACTGGTGCATCAGAAAACGGGACTCATCACCCCAGATGACATTCTACCATCCGTCGAGGGTCCATTCCTGACGTTTCTTGACCCATTCAAGGTGTTATTTGTGATGTGTAGGGGTTATCATGTGTACCCTCGTCGGTCTCCGGCTGCGGCACCCCAGGTGAAGTAAGGTACGGAACATGGTGCATGTGGAAATAAGTCGAACTCCACCACTGTTATATCGGTGGGTGAGCTGCGTGACTATTACACGTCGTTGCTGAGATAAAATACGTGAAACCCGAAGCCCACCTTTAGGGTCAACCGAGGGTGGCTGACTAATGTGAGCCCTTCTGCTGGATGTCTGTGCATGATTAATCCAGTCCTGGTACAGTCTTGATACAGTAGTACAGGAGCAGCCGACAAGCGTGGCTGACCAATGTCAGCCCTTTTGCTGGGTGTCTGTGCATGATTAATCCAGTCCTGGTACACTCTTGATACAGTAGTACAGGAGCAGCCGACAAGTGTGGCTGACCAATGCAAACCCTTCTGCTGGATGTCTGTGCATGGTTAATGCGGTTCTGGTACACCCTTGATACAGTAGTACGGGTGCAGCCAACACGTGTGGCTGACCAATGTGAGCCCTTCTGCTGGAAGTCTGTGCATGGTTAATCCAGTTCTGGTACACTCTTGATAGTGTAGTTCACGAGCAGCCGACAAGTGTGGCTGACAAATGTGAGCCCTTCTGCTGGATGTCTGTGCATGGTTAATCTAGTTCTGGTAGACCCTTGATATAGTAGTACGGGTGCAGCCAACAAGTGTGGCTGACCAATGTGAGCCCTTCTGCTGGATGTTTGTGCATGGTTAATCCAGTTCTGGTGCACCCTATCATGTGTATACAATAGTACGGGTGCAGCCAACAAGTGTGGCTGACCAATGTGAGCCCTTCTGCTGGATGTTTGTGCATGGTTAATCCAATTCTGGTAGACCCTTGATACAGTAATACGGGTGCAGCCAACAAGTGTGGCTGACCAATGTGGGCCCTTCTGCTGGATGTCTATGCTTGGTTAATCTAGTCCTGGTACACCCTTGATACAGTAGTACGTGTGCAGCCAACAAGTGTGGCTGATCAATGTGATCCCTTCTGCTGGAAGTCTGTGCATGGTTAATCCAGTCCTGGTACACCCTTGATACAGTAGTACCGGAGCAGCCAACAAGTGTGGCTGACCAATATGAGCCCTTCTGCTGGATGTCTGAGCATGGTTAATCTAATACCGGTACACCCTTGATACCGTGGTACGGGAACAGCCAACAAGTGCGGCTGACAAATGTGAGCCTTTCTGCTGGATGTCTATGCTTGGTTAATCTAGTCCTGGTACACCCTTGATACAGTAGTACGTGTGCAGCCAACAAGTGTGGCTGATCAATGTGATCCCTTCTGCTGGAAGTCTGTGCATGGTTAATCCAGTCCTGGTACACCCTTGATACAGTAGTACGGGTGCAGCCAACAAGTGTGGCTGATCAATGTGATCCCTTCTGCTGGATGTCTGTGCATGGTTAATCCAGTACTGGTACACCCTTGATACAGTAGTACGGGTGGAGTCAACAAGTGTGCCTGACCAATGTGAGCCCTTCTGCTGGATGTCTGTGCATGGTTAATCCAGTCCGGATTAACCATGCACAGACATCAGCAGAAGATATAGTAGTACGGGAGTAGCCAACAAGTGCGGCTCTTTCCAAAACATCGGCACTTTCCCTTCAGACCCCAACTTTCTGACTGCGGTCAAATTGGCTAACGTCGTCCAGTTTCCCTATTATTGGCAAACGCTTACTGATTACATGCAAAGGATAGGTGAGCACAATGTGTTGTAGCCGCACGTGACGCTGATAGCCCGCGGTACTTCGTTATCGCTCCCAAACTTCAGAATTGAGGGTGTTCCTAATGTAAAGTTAACTCGCAGTACACCGATGAGACATTACATTATGACCACCCCCACCGTGGAGAAATGAGCGCGCGGGGAGAACAAACGGTGGCGCAGGTGAATTTTACAGAGCAGTATATATACAATCCGAGGACCGGCTTTCGGTTAGTACAGTGTTCGGAGTCAGAATGGAAGAAGCTGCTGATTTATAGGAGTTTGACAAAGGACAAATTCTAATGGCACGGCACGTCGGAACTACGATGTCGGAAACGGCGCGGTTTGTAGGTTGTTCATTTGCCCCTGTAGTGAGTACGTTTCAAAAGTGGTGCACAGATGGCCGAACTACGAACTGTCGTCCCGCCGTTTGTCGTCCGTAGGTCATTGATGCCACAGCATAGCGGATACTGCCGCACATTGTTCACAGCGACAAATCACCAACAACTACAATAGTGGTGATCAGGGCATTGTGTCACTGAACACAGTTCATCGCAGCCTTCTGCGCATGGGCCTGCGTAACAGAAGATCCAGCCGGGTCCCCATGCTCACTGCACGTCATCGCCAACAACGCATGAAATGGGCTCAAGATCATCGAGATTGGACCGTGGATGATTCGAAGAAAGTAGCATGGTCTGACGAATCAAGATTTCTGGTGCATCACGTAGACGGCCGAGCGCGGATACGCCGATTACCAACGGAGGCTATGGTACCTGGATGCACTGTTGGGGTGAAATAGGCCGACGGCAGCGGTGTTATGCTGTGGGCAATGTTTTCCTTGGACACTTTAGGCCCATTATCCCAACTGCACAATCCTTTTTTTTTTTTTTTCGATTGGAGGTTTAACGACCACCGTGAGCAACTCAATGGGCTATAAGCAGTCGCCCGTCCCTAATTTAGGGTCGCTGGTTCCAGGGAAGGGAGAGAGCCAGTGCCGTAAGACAAACACAACATCCATGCCTCACCGGGATTCGAACCCGGACACCGTTCGGGCACAATCCTTGACAGCTGTCTGGTATATGAACATCGTTGCTGACCAAGATCACGCATTCATGGCAACTGTGTTCCCTGCTGGTGATTGCCATTACCAAAAGGATGATACGCCATGCCACACTCCTAGAAACGTCAAGGAGTGATTCGAGGAACATACTGGTGACATTCTGTTAATACCCAGACCTCCGAATTCACCTAACAGGAACCCAATGGAACATTTGTGGTTCGAATTGGAAAAGCAGGTTCGCGCTTAACCACCAGTACCTGAAATGTACGGGAGCTGGAGGACCTCCTGTTGACATTATGGTACCAGATACTCCAGGATACCTATCGCCACTTCATCGCTGTTTTGTGGGCTAAAGGGTGTCCTACAGCTTATTAGGTAAGTGGTCATCGAACCGATGCCTCGTCCAGTAGCCGCTTATTAGGTAAGTGGTCATCGAACCGATGCCTCATCCAGTAGCCGCTGTTTTGCTGGCTAAAGGGTGTCCTGCAGCTTATTAGGTAAATGGTCATAATTCAACGGCTTATCGGTGTATATTCCATATTGATGACACGAACAGCACATTTCTGTTGGCAAGGCAAGGGCCGTAAGAAAAACACAGCATTCATGCCTCGACAGGATTCGAACACGAGCCCATGTCGGAGAAATGATTACAAGCCAACGTTTCATGTGTCCCTATGCCAAAGGAGTTCCATGCACAGTTTAAGGAGACCGAAACGCTTATATTTTGTCCTACTATATTTCCGCTTCTGATAATCTAACAGTAGTAAAGCTTTCTCCGCTTCGGATTAGTATCTTCGTGAATCTCTACTACCACAATTCAATTTTCTGATACATGTGCAAATGAATAATTCTATATCCAACGGTACCTCAGCTTCTAAAGGACCGATTTCAAAATTATTTTTGTATCAGACTGAGTTGTCTATTAGGAACACTTTCTTAATTATCACAAACTCTTACTTATATAGGTTTTCATATTTATTTATTTATTTATTTATTTATTTTACCAACTTACCCGCGGTTAACTGCAAAGCATTAATAATAAAAAAAAAAAAAAAAAAAGAACCCAGAAGAAAATTACATTATATTCTATTAAAGTACGTATTTAAGGACGTTCGGTAGGCTGTATCTCGGCTATTGTAACATATTGAAGACCCGTTATCTCTGAAACCACTGGAAAGAAGTGGCTAAAATTTTCAGGGGTTGTTCTCTACATACTGCTACACACTTTAACACCAGGCTTTCTTGATATTAATTTTAGTTGTCATTGTATTATTTCCATTCCAGGAACCACAAAAAAAGTTGTAAAAAATGAAACATAAAAATGTATAAAAGGATACCAAAACATCACATTACAAAAATCTTGTGTTAAAATCTGTAGATACAAGATACAAACCTGTGGTACAAATTTCAAAGCTGTATCATTTATAGTTTCTGAGATAACGGGTCATTAATGTACAAAAATACAACTGTCGGAAATATGCATTTGAAGTTTATTGAGCTAACGCTTATAATGCAACAGGAGATTCAGGGCATTCCGGAAGCATAGAAGGAGCTATCTGGTTCCTCTTCTTCATGGAACACCTCTTCAAGCTTCCTCTTGGCACTTGCGCGCTGTTATTTAGCTTTTTTGTGGAGTGTGGACAACATACGCTCACCCCTTCTCACCCGCAGACTATCGAGCTTCGCCTGAACTGATCCCGTATTCTTGCTGGCAATGATCCCAAGCTGCTGAAAAACCATGCATCTAGATGTATTCCCTTTATTAAAGTTTAGGATGGCATCATACACTCCAAATAACCTCAGACTACACTACTAACCTCAGACTACACCAACACAACAGTACAGACGCTACAGTTTGTGTGACTGTCACTAATGAAATCTATCAGTTGTCACGAAACACATTCTTTTATTCCTTTGCAGCAGAATTGCCAACTTGAAACAATAAACTTCTGTCCTTAGAACTGTGGAATATGTACTACTATAAAAAAACACGATGTAGCGTAAAATCAAATACCAAATGAGGGCATTGCGCGATAAACCGCCTGACATATACTCACATTTATGACCATAACTTTTGTTCTATCAGTAGGATAAGAACAAATGAGGTATCAAATTAAAGCCAATGATTCATGCAAGGGAAATATACCGTAACACAAAACTCGATTTTTGTGCCCATATTAACCTACCGAACCCCTTAAACATTCATAGCGACATAGCAGCAGTATAATTTGATTAACTTCAATCATATTGCCTGACTAGCTCCTGTTCCCTAAAGTAAGTAAAATGTCAAGTACCTATGACATACACTGAAGAGCAATTGAATTAGAGACAGCTGGCGTTATGCATAGATGGCGCTGTGGGCGGCCCTGTACACGGAAACGATATGACGTATGCAGCGATCCCACAATATAAGGAGTCATCCGACGGGAATCAGTAACAGTCCGACGCAGAATGGGTAAGACGAAGGATCTAAGCGCATTGGATCGTGGGCAAATTGTCGGTGTCCGACGAATGGGTCACTCCATCTCACATCTCAAACGTCGTGCAGGCACTGTGATTTTCACGAGCCACTGTGTCACGGGTGCACCGTGAGTACATCTAATCCGGTAAAAACCATCCCTGCAATGGCCAACTGCCGTGGACAACAGCGTGTGGATGAGCGGGGTCATCGTCGGCTAGCTCGCATTGTAACAGCCGATATACGGGCCACAGTGCAAGAAATCACTCGGCAATTTAACTCTGGTGCACTAAAACGTGTAAGCAGCCACACCATCCAGAACCATCTCCTCGCTATTTGGTACAGAAGCCATCGTCCCACGAGGGTACCGCTACTGACAGTACATCACAGGGTGCGAAGATTAGCATGGGCGCGGGACATGTAGAAAAATGTTGCCTGGACTGATGAGTCGTGATTCACGTTGGTACATGCGGATGGCAGGATACGAGTACGGTGCAAACCACATGAAGCGATGGATCCTTCTTGCCAGCAGGGTACTCTTCAAGCTGGTGCGGGTGGCATTCTCGTCTGGGGACTGTTTAGGTTGACTGAACTGGGACCCCTGGTACGTGTGACATCGTCTCTCACAGGTCAACGTTACCGGGATATCCTGGACGATCATTTGTTCCCGTTTGTGCGTCTTCAACATCCCACTGGGGACCTCATCCTGCAACAAGACATCGCTCCCGAATTGTATCCGAATGGTTAGACGAACACTCCACCGACGTGACCTCGCTTCCTTGGTCAGCTGAGTCACCGGACCTCAATCTCATCGAGAACATCTGGGATGCCATCGAGAGAGATGTTCGAGGCTCTGACCCCCTTCCATTAAATCTTCGTGAACTGTGGGAGCTTTTGGCAGGGGTCGTGGATCTGTATGGCTTCCCAACGCTTCAGGTGTATTGTCGAGTCCGTGCCGAGACAAATCGCCGCCGTCATCAGAGCGAAAGGTGGTGCTACACGTTACTAGACAGGTATCTCTAATTCAATTGCTCTTCAATGTATTTTTTACCTTATACAAAGATAATTATAATACAATGTGACTGAAATTAATCACATTCAACTACTAGCATTATATTCTCCGCTCTTTTAAACGATAGACAACTGGCAAGTGATTTTATATGAATTGGCAATCCGTTCCATATGCGAGGGCAATGACCATTAATATTGAAATACAGCGCATTAGTACAAGATTTAGGAATTAAAAAGTTATCATAGAGCGAGTTTGATAACTGTGTGCATGATAACACATTTATGAAATTGAGATGTTTGTTGGCATGAACACGCTTATGCGTTAACAACATTAGTCGATAACTGTATACTCTGTCTAAGATCAATAATTTATAACGACATGAACAGGATTTCAATATTTTCCAGTGGATTCAACAAACGAACATTTTTTTTTTGTAAAGAAGAAATTATATTAAGGTTACATTTAGTTGTCCTACCCCAAGCTAGCAGACAATAATACAGATAGAAATAAATAAAACAATAGTAGAGTGTTAATTTAATATTTAGTGGCAATAAACTCGAGACTCTAGATAAAACTCCTATTCGAGACTTGTAAAGTTCCTATTCGGGACCTCAAGTCCCGCGAAATAACTTCAACATGGGCATACATGGAACTTTAAATTATCCTGAAACAAAACAAATTTCTTGAAAAATCAAAGAAATATCATTCAGAATCACTTTCGTTAGAACAAACGAGTGTTCGATGAATTTCACATTTTTAATTTTGCACATTCTTTTGAGTCGGAAAACGTAATCATTACACCCAATAATTCGTTACCGTCTCTTTTATTTCAAAATTATATCAACTTAAAAACATCTTGAAAGTATACAGGGCTCTTTGCTTTTAAGCACTTACACAACTTACAGCGCAAAATCCATTCGCAGATGTCGCAAGTCGATCAAATATCCTTTTGCTCCGGAGACGAATGCCTTCCCAACTTAGCTACACCGACACAATTTGTAGTTGCACTTTGCCGTCTTGACATGTGTGTCACCCATGAGGTAGGTACGTCACATGCAGGGCTTGGACAGAAAGATATGAAGAAATAAGAAAAAAAGATTTTACGTACCTAATAGAGTGTGGGACTACGTTTGGCATTTAAAACCGCCGGAATCCTGCTTGGAATGAACGCGTAGAAATTCTGGATGGTGGTTAGCGGTATGTTACACCATTTGTAACGCAGAAACTGCTCCTGGTCCTTGAGAAATACAGGAGGAGGACAACGGCATCTTACCCTGTTTTCCAACACAGACCCCAGTGGCTCGAACTTGTTTAAGTCTGGTGATTGAGGTGGTCAAAGAAGGCGTGAAAGGTCGTCCTCATGATCCTCAAACCATGATTCGACATTCCGAGATCTGTAAATTGGAGCGTTATCAACTTGACAGATGGCATTCCCTTCCCTGTAGGAAACAATGCGGGAGCCATTGGATGGACTTGGTTGGCCAAAATCGTTTTATACAACCTTCCAATCATCCGTGCTTTCAAGGTGATCATGAGAACTTCTGAAACCACAATATGACCACACAAACATGACAGATCCACCACCATGCGGCACTGTTGGGAGCAGACAGTCTGGGTTGTACGCTTCTGGCGGTGTTCTCCACACGTAAACATGTCCCGCGGCAGGGAATAGTGTGAATGCGGATTCATCTGACCACATTACACGCTTCCATACATCGGTAGTCCATGTGTGCTCCTGGCACCACTGCGGTCGCCGTTGTGCATTGACTCGGATTACCAGAGATTTCGAAATAGCAGCTCTGCCATGAGTGTCTTGTTTATGCAGTTCCTTGCTCACTGTTTTCGTGTATACTAAAGTATGGAGATTCAGATTGAGCTCCGCACTAATTTTCGGCGCCGTGGTCTTCTTATGACGGGTAACAATCCTCTTAAATGCTCTTCTGTATCATCTATCATTCAGGGTTGTTTTCCGGCTGCTCTTGTACACTGGTGTACAAAAATTAAGGACGAAGAGGAGAAATTAGCATAACAGAGGAACCAGCAGGCAGAACGGACCGAAAGACCACTGAGGAGATAGACTAGGGTCCGGTACGGTAGGACATGCGCATATATGTAGCATAACGTAGGGGGAGGGGAGTGTCGGAAGGGTATAAAGCACAAGGGCGGTGTACGTTCAGCAATTCGGTTAAAGTTATTGCACTGTGTACATCGGTTTGAACGACGTAGAGTTGCTGCCACCGTATGATATGGTCAACAGGCAATCCAGTAGATTACATCTGGATGACTTTAACCGAGGTCGCGTCATTGGGAAGTTGGAAGAAGGTCGAAATGTGACTAGTGTGGCCGAGGAGTTCATGATCGCTCACAGCATCGTTTCACGAGCTTGGAGAGCATTTCAAACGACAGGAAAAGGGCGAGAAGAGACAGACGGCAGAGAGCGGGAGAAATCGCAAGGCACATGCAACAGACAACTGGACGTCCGTTATCACGTTTTACCGTAGTCAGGAGGCTATACAAAGGTGGTCTATTTGCACGATGACCAGTACGGTGTGTGCCATTAACGTCTGCTCACCGGAGACTGCGGTTTCTGTGGTACCCGGAACACAAGGACCGGACGCATCAGCAATGGGATCGAGTTCTCTTTACGGATGAGAGCCGATTTAGTCTGACAAGCGATTCTGGACGTATCCACGTCTGGAGAGAGAGCAGGAAACACGCAATCAGACCTCCAACATCATCAAAAGGGACCGGTTTGGAGGTGGAGGAGTTCTCGTTTGAGGCGGTATCATGCTTGGTAGCCGTACGGACCTCCACATCTTCCAAGGAGGTTCAGTCACTGGTGTCCGCTATTGCACCGAGGTTCTCCTGCCTCACGTGCGTCTGTTTAGAGGTGCTGTGGGTCCTGAGTTCCTCTTCATGGACGACACTGCTACAACCTCATCGTACAGTGGCTGTCGCAGAACTGTTGAAGAGTAAAGATATTCAACGCACGGATTGGCCCGCAAGGTCCCCGGACCTAAATCCAATCGAACACGTGTGGGAAATTCTCCGGAGACGCTTGGCAGCACATTACCAGCCGCCAGCAACGATTCTGCAGCTGCGATTGGCGCTACAAGAGGATATGGCCGCGATGCCTCAACAGCTCCCTGTAAACCTCGTCCTCAGCATGGACAGACGTTGTAAATCCTGCAACGTTGTCAGGGGTGATCATATCCCCTACTAAAGACTGGATTTTTCTTGGCAGCCGGCTGTCACATTGACGTTTCTGTCTTCTGTCCAGTTGTGCTTGAAGCTACCTTTTCAATAAAGTGCCTTTGTATCCTTTGGATTCCTTTTTGGACGGTTTTGCTCCCTTTTCCCATATTTTTACATCTTGGGGATCTTATGGTATGATTTGCGTCGATGTGGAGCTCTTCTGCACGACGTTACATTCGAAAAACCGTCTCGTTCTTAATTTTTGCACGCCATTGTATTTCGCAGACGAGATTTTGCCACGAACACGGTATGCTGTCATGACGTTGGACACAATAGCTCTCGATGGCGACTGTTGTCTCGGAGACAGCAACTAGCCGGCCACCTACAATTAGCCCTCTTTCGAAGTCCGTTTGGTCTCTCATTCCGTCGTCTCCCTGAAAGACATTTTGCAACGAGACACTTTAATTGCACTTAAACAGGACCTTGAGGTTATGCGACGAACACGGTATGCTGTCATGACGTTAGACACAATAGCTCTCGATGGCGACTGTTGTCTCGGAGACAGCAACTAGCCGGCCACCAACAATTAGCCCTCTTTCGAAGTCCGTTTAGTCTCTCATTCCGTCGTCACCCTGAAAGAAATTTTGCAACGAGACACTTTAATTGCACTTAAACAAGACTTTGAGGTTCTAAACAAAGCTATTAGAACCAGAAAGTGGTGGATACCTTTGCGTGTTGCGACTTACGCAGCAGCATTAAAAGTCACGTCTCTGAACGTGATGTTCACATTATTCTGTCCAACCCTATAGGTCTCTATGTTGAGAAAGTGCTGAGACGGACACGTAGGTTTCCGGATCAGCCGCCAACCACGCTTTATGTAACTCTCTGTAGAAGAACGAATTCTCACTAATTCCAGACGATACGTGGAACGAACATAACACATTTTTTTCGAAGAACCTAACTGCCAGGAGATTCATTTTTACGATCCTGCGTCAATGTGAAAATTCAAATTTGCCGGTTGTGGTCCTCTAAGCAGCATCACTCAGCTCCGGAGCCGAATGCTTTCCAAATTAAGCTACGTCGACGAACGTTGAAACTGCAACTTTGCCATCTTCACTGGCGCGTCTCCTCTGAGGTAGGTGCGTCACATATATCCTCCCCTTGAGAAAGGGCTGGGACGAAAGTAAAGGTTCCCGGGTCAGCTGGAAAACCACGCTTGAAAACGAGCTCATTGAAGAAGGAATTCCGCTTAATTCCAGACGATGTGTGGAAGAAATATGACACATTTTTCGAAGCTAGGATGGAATTTTTATTAATTCAGACGATGTGTAAAACGAATATCACACATTTTTCGAAGAACCTAACAGTCAGCATATCCGTTTTTATATTCGGACGCCAATGTGAACACACAAATTTGTCGGTGGCGTCACTCGAGCCCGCATCCTTTCGCTTCCGAGCCGAATGCTTTCCCAATTAAGCCACCGGCAACTCATTATCACTGCTATTTGCCGACTTAATATGTGAGTCACAAACTTAAAGTGTTCTCTGATAAGCCTTGGTAAAAGCAAAACTCTAATATAGAAAAGTTTCTAGGTTGACACTATAACGTAGCTTTGCGTAGGTTGTTCAAAATGTCACTTTTTTGTGGGGGAGGGAACAACTATAAGGGTTATAAGAAATCGCCAATCTCTAATTTAATGTCACTGATCCAGCACCATGCGACAAACAAGCCACACATGTCTAATGCGGAGAACTTCTCAAGAAGTACAGTTCTAGAAAATGACTAGTCAGAAACATATGCATCTAGTAACCATTCGGTCATCTGGGTGTTGAGATATCTCTATGATTGAACGTTTTAAAAGGCATAATATCATACACATCGGTGAGCCATTACATTATGACCACCTGCCTAACACGCTGTAGGATGCCCTTTAGCCCGCAAAACAATCAATTCGCTAGGCATCTATTCGACGAGCTGGCGATAGGTAAACATTTAAAACTGTCAAGTGCATCCGATCAAGAACCCAGGGTATATATTGGATCAACTACAAGAACATTGGGAGTAGGACGTAAGGAGCACCAATACGATATCAAAAACGATAATAAGAATACAGTTTTGGCCAAATTTGTAAAAGAAGAAGACTACAGTCCCCAATGGGAAGACATAAGACATTTATCAACCACAACGAATAAAAGTGATACGTGGTTCACAGAGGCAATGTATATCCTTATACTGTATATGGTACCCAGTGTTGTAATGAAGATTTACCAAATGTAATACCTTCATCATGGAGACAATTTATACATACTATGCCAGCACCTGTTCATGAACATATATATCGATTGAACGATCTTGAAGATACGCGATTGACGCAAAAATGGATTTAAGTGATAATTATGTATTCATTATTACTGTTACTGCATTGTATAATGTGTTCAATTGTAAATTACGGATTAACTTCTTTAACATCTTAAAAAAATTTAAGCGTTTTGTTGTTCCCCGAGAGTGGTGTAGCTTGTTTGTAACTTTACAGCATTACGTTGTCAAGAGAACGTGACGTGAACTTTTGTATATAAATGCGTGTCTCTGATGGTCGACACGGCATTATGACTTGAGAATGAGCTGTAGTGGCAGCTCGAAAGATCTTGCCTTTTTAACCTATCATCTTTTATTTGTACTTTGTGACTTGACTGTAATAAACCTTCTGCCAATGACTCAGGTGCACATAATGGAGATGTTTTTAATCGTGTGAGACAGTTGTAATTTTAAATGTTTATCGTTTTTAAAGCACGAAGAAATTTTATCTTGGCGATAGGTAACCTTGGGTATCTGGTACCACAATGTCAACAGTAGGACCTCCAGCTCCCGTACGTTTCGGGGTGGTGGTGATTTAGCGCAAACCCGCTTTTCCAACTCGAACCACAAAATGTAACTCCAAATTCACCAAAATGTGTATTGTTCTCCGATGAAACGTCCTTCACTACCTTTCCCACAACCGGGAGAGTTTACGTATTGAGACTTCCCTCACAAGCTTACCACCCGGACTGTTTATTGCCCACAATGAAGCACGAAGTTGAATCTGGGGTGGTTTGGGCCGCAATATCGTGGCAGTCTGTCGGCCCGCTCATTGTTCGTGAGGGCTATATCACTGCCAAGGACTGTCGGACAATTCTGGAGGAACGGGTGCACCCAATGTTTCAAACATTGTACCCTGACTGTGGTGCTGTATATCAGGATAACAACACACCGATACACTGAGCCATACTGGTGGAAGATTGGCTTACTAAGCATGAAAGTGAAGTTGAACATCTGTCATGGCCTGCACAGTCACCCGATTTGAACATTATTGAGCCACTCTGGGTGTTCTGAAAGAGTGTTTTCCTCCACCAGCATCACATCGTGAGCTGATAACTTTTCTGCAAGAGGAATGGCTTCAAATCTCTCTGGCTACTATGCAGGACTTGCATCGATCCTTCCCATGATGAATTGCAGCTGTATTAGCCTCCGAAGGAGGTCCTACACTGTACTAGTAATCATCTTTATTTGTACTTTATTTGTAGTTTCGTTGATCACCCCCTATAATTAACATACGGCAGCTGCCATGGCGAATCGGTCACGGCGATTTTAATGTTGCTATCAAGCTGAAATATCCGTTTCAGCAGCCTTTAAAGTTCTTAGTGAACGGAATATCACATTTTGTAAGCTTTGAGAATGGTTCCTTAAGAACGTAATATTACTTTTCAAGCTGATTGGATAATCACCAAATTCAAGACACTATTTTTTATCTCATTAAGAAATCTCCATGGATATCAATGTGGCGTATAAATCAAGGCCAAACTGCTGAAGAAAAAAGTATCAACTTATGTTCCGAGAAATACGGTACATAGGTGACATGATAAACATTATTTTTGTCACAGAAGCATCTATTTCACAGTTCATTCATCAGAGTTTTCAAAGCAAATATTGTTCTAGATAATAAGCTCAACGCAAATTTCCAGGTTTTCTGATATCCTTACGACAAGGCATAAGTGTGAAAATAATATTAAGGCTAGGCGATCTGTTTGTTGACATAGAAAAGCAAATTACATACTTTGCGCGACGGCAAATCTTTAAAGAAAATTCGAAAGCCTTTCGAATGAAAAACTCGTTTCAAAAACCTTCTAAACACGTATGCATGCATGCATGCACGTTCAAAGGACATTCGAAATTGCTTAAAAACAAATAGATAATTTTTATTTTAACAGGCATGAGAAATGCAGGGAAGTGAGATATTTGGAAAATGAGATAAGCGACAGAGATTTATGATCGCGGTTTGAACATTGGAGAATGTATTAAACAGATTTTGGAAGATGTCGAGAACGATAACTAAAGATGTGTTGAGAAAAATAAACACTGAACCTACAGAAAACAGAAGTATATGTTGCTGTTTTAAGAAGGTCGTCGAGAATAGTTTGTCATACATATAAAGAAAAATCACTTCTTGTTAAATCCCGGTCGATTAAATTTCAGCTCTTTTTTTTTTTTTTGTCAGATTTTCGCAAAATAAAGACGAATGAAAAAACAACTAAAAAAATTCAAATATTTTAATATTAAAGAAGGTCACTTGAACTCGTGATTTCCAAATAACAGAGAACTGAAAGCCTGATGCTAAACGTGCTCTGGTTTATTTCATTACCGATGCATGAATATTTTTTGGAGAAAACATTACACAAACATGGTACACGTAGAGGCCAGCATCTATGCAAATCCGCTGATGGGACAACAGTTCTATTCGCGTCACTACGGTTCAATAATTAATATCACGGAAACACTCCCACTGGTATTTAAAAGTAAACTGCCCTACCATAACTATCCAGACACCATCTATTGATAGTGAATTAGATCCTACGTAAGCACTGCGTGACAAATCCAACTGTAACTACGCTCGTAGGATCATGGGCATAGTTACAGATGCAGAAAGAATGTTATGGAGAACGTTTCACTCCCTCCAGATGCACTAAAGATAGTGAAACTTCCTCCTAAATATAAATCAGGCTCGAAGAATCAAGACAGCAATTATAGACCTCTTGCAAAAATGTCGATGTTTGCAAAACTTTTAGAAAAACCTATTTGCAGTAGAATTATATCTTATCTTCAAAAATGTAACACAATTAGTTACAATTTGGTTTTCAGCCTGATAAATCGACCTCCACAGCCTTACTTCACATGCTAAAAATATAATACATAAGAATATGGAACTAAAATATAACACTTGCATTATTTTTGGATCTCACTAAAGCTTTCGATATATTAAATCTTGAAATTTTATTAAAAACGTTACATAAATTGGAATAAGAGGTATTCCTCAGAAACTCTTTAAAAATTATATATCGAACAGACAACAATTAACACAAGTTGATCACAGCCACCCTGGTGGCGCTGTGGTCTAAGCGATGGCTTCCGATGGCTTCTGATCATTCGTCCGAAATAGGTCCGGGTTCGAATCACAGTGAGGCATGGATGTTTTGTTTGTCTTACAGCATTGGCTCTCTCTCTTCCCTGGAACCAGTGACCCTAAATTAGGAACGGGCGACTGCTTATAGTACATTGAGTTGCTCACGGTGGTCGTTAAACTTACAATAAAAAAACAAGTTGATTAGTTTTGTTCTCCATTAGAATATATTATGGTGTACCATGACCTCTATTTTGGGTCCGATCTTATTTAATATTTATATTAATGACATATTTCCATTTTATTTAATGCACACCTTATTTTTTATGCTGATGATACTACCATTCTTTTTACTGGTTCAGACATCTCTGAAATTATTAACCAATGTAATCTTGACTTATTAAAATAATTTAATTGGTTGACCTCAAATGAGCTTCTGGTAAATAACAACATTACCAATTGCAAAATTATTTACAAATCGTCAAATAAATCTAACCCATCCTAATTCTCTAGTTTTAGATGATAAGACAATAGAAATTATAACTGATTTCACGTATCCAGGAATAAAGTACAGGCTAACTTAAAGTGGAATAACCATATTAATTTCTTAATGAATAAAGTATCTTCAAGTATTGGGATAGTAAGTCGTGTTCTTACTAACTTAGCAGTTGCAACAGTAAAGCTTCTATTTTATTCTCTGGTATTATCACATTTAAATTATTGTATTCTATCTTGGGGACAAACAACTGACTCTAATTTTAGGAAACTTCTTTTACAAAATAAATATATTAGACTCTTGGAATTAAAACATAACTCTGATATGAATCACTTTTCATTAATGAACTCACTTCCACATATAGGCGTTGACCCAAATAAACATAACATAGTAGCATTAGAACAAATGTATAATTATAATTTGGGAAAAGTCATGTAACGGAGATTAAAAAACGTTATAGATCATACATTAATTGAAATTCCATTACCTACTCATGCCTATGATACTACACTGGTGTGCAAAGGTTAAGGACAAAGACGAGAAATTAGCATAACAGCGGAACGAGCAGCCAGAACGGACCGAAAGACCACTCAGGAGATACTCTAGGGTACGGTACGACTGGGCATGCGCATATATGCAGCATGACGTAGAGGGGTAGTGTCGGAAGGGTATAAAGCACACGGGCGGTGTACGCTCAGCAATTCGGTGAAGGCTATTACACGGTGTATATCGGTTTGAACGACGTAGCTGCCACCGTGTGATATGGCCAACAGGCAATCCAGTAGACGACATCTGGATGACTTTACCCGAGGTCGCGTCATTGGGAAATTGGAAGCAGGTCGAAGTGTGACTAGTGTGGCCGAGGAGTTCGGAATCGCTCACAGCATCGTTTCACGAGCTTGGAGAGCATTTCAAACGACAGGAACAGCTATCCGGGAGTATACCAGTGGTCGTCCATGAGCAACCACGGCGGCGGATGACCGGTATATTGTCCTACAGGCGAGAAGTGACAGACGGCAGACAGCGGTAGAAATAGCAAAGCACATGCAACAGACAACTGGACGTCCGTTATCGCGTTTTACCGTGGCCAGGAGGCTGCACAAAGGTGGTCAATTTGCAAGACGACCACTACGGTGTGTGCCATTAACACCTGCTCATCGGAGACGGCGGTTTCTGTGGTGCGAGGAGCACAAGAACTGGACACATCAGCAAAGGGGTCGAGTTTTCTTTACGGATGAGAGCCGAATTAGTCTGACGAGCGATTCTGGACGTATACATATCTGGAGAGAGCACGGAACACGCAATAACACCCCCAACATCATCGAAAGGGAACTGTTGGGAGGTGGCGGAGTTCTCTTTTGGGGCGGTATCATGTTTGGTAGCCGTACTGACCTCCACATCTTCCAAGGAGGTTCAGTCACTGGTGTTCGCTATTGTACCGAGGTTCTCCTGTCTCATGTGCGTCTGTTTAGAGGTGCTGTGGGTCCTGAGTTCCTCTTCGTGGGCGACAACGCTACACCTCATCGCACAGTGGCTGTCGCAGAGCTGATGGAGAGTGAACATATTCAACGCATGGATTGGCCCGCAAGGTCCCCGGACCTAAATCCAATCGAACACGTGTGAGACTTTCTCGGGAGACGCTTGGCAGCACGTCACCTGCCGCCAGCAACGATTACGCAGCTGCGATTGGAGCTACAAGAGGAATGGGCCGCGATGCCTCAACAGCTCCTTGACAACCTCGTCCTCAGCATGGACAGACGTTGTAAATCCTGCAACGCAGTCAGGGTGGTCATATCCCCTACTAAAGACTGGATTTTCCTTGGCAGCGGCCTGTCACATGGACGTTTCAGTCTTCTGTCCAGTTGTGCTCGAAGCTACCTTTTCAATAAAGTGCCTTTGTATCCTTTGGATTCCTTGTTTGGACGGTTTTGCTCACTTGTCCCATATTTTTACATCTTGGGGATCTTATGGTATGATTTGAGTCGATGTGGAGCACTTCTGCACGACGTTACATTCGAAAAACCATCTCGTCCTTAATTTTCGCACGCCAGTGTAGATGTGGATCTTAACTGAGTGTTTCCCAGGACTCGGTATGTCAGTCTGTAAGTTATACTAGGCCTCAATTTTGGAATTCTCTACCACATGATCTTACAGTAATAAATAATTTCAATCTATTTAAAAAAGAATTAAAACTTTACATTCTGGCACCAACAAGAATATAAAAAAAGGAAAAAAGTAAATAAGGAGAAATGAAATGGAAAATGTAAGAAAAATTATGAGGGAAAAAGAAGGAAAAAAAACAGGTGAAAGAAATAAAATGGGAAAATGGGTTCATAAAGGGCGAAGTAGTGGGAACGTGGGGAAGGTTGGGAGAGGGTGGAGAAGAAGGGGGAGAGACAACAATTTTACTAACACATTTCTACTATTATGTTGCGCGCCAAGTTTACAGGTGTTACTCTGATTTGTTTATAGTTGTACAGAAAGATCAGGGCATTGTCAATACTATTGTGGCCTTCTCTCAGACCTTGTTTGCTGCTACATTACCATCACTGTTGTTATATTACTTTGTATATTTGATTTTAATGCAACAGCTAAATAAACTGAATTAAATTGATGAGACAATGGTGTGATTGGGAATACAAGATGCCTCGATTGATAGATTTGTCTGATTTCCAGTAAGGACTGGTCCTGTATAAAGCAAATGTTCCGTACATGACCTTTCAGAGACATTTCAAGATCCTGAAATCAATGGTTGGGGATGTGATAAGCAAACAGCAGCGAATGGGATTGAGACTTCCAAGAAACGACCTGGTAGATCTACAAAGTTAACAGAACGTGACGGGAGAGCTCTACAGAGGGCAGACCGTTCAGAACGTAGGTGATGTCTCAAAGAACGGAGACTGTGAGAAATTATTGGGAGTAATATTAGTCCCCCCCCCCATATAGTGCGCAGCACGAAATGAGTTACCAGGAGCGAGCAGCAATTCACAAACAGCTGGTCACGTCGACTAATGCCATACGTAGATTAGCGTGGTGTCGATTTTGAACTGTAGAACGACGAAACCCCTGCTTTGCATTGAAGAAACACTGTACACAGTCTACCAGTCTGCTAGTCGTTCTTTGGTGTATCAAATGCCGGGAGAAAGGTACCTTCTGGACTGTATCGTCCCGACAATGAGGTTTGGCGGAAGCAGCGTGATGATATAGAGCAGTTATTCGCTGTTTGTCCCGGACCAAATAGTAATTTTGGACAAAAAAATGAATGTTGAGACGTCCTGGGCAAATGTACACTTTAAAATTTTGTTCCTTTGGGGATTTAACAACTGCCACGAGTCTGTCCCTAATTTAAGATCACTGGTTCCAGGGAAGGGAGAGAGCCAGTGCCATGAGAAAAAGATCATCCATGGCTCATCGGGTTTCGTATCCGGACTCATTTTGGACGAATGATCAGAAGACAGTGCTTAGACCACTGCGTCAACGGGAAGGCCCAACGTTTTCCCAGTACTCTGCCATACCTGTATAAGCAGGACAACACGGATGCCATACTTCTCGCTTTGTTGCAAATTGGCATGGGGACACTGGTTCGAAAAATTGGACCGGCCAGCCCAGACTCCTGATCTTAACCCTATAGAGAATCTCTGGGACGAACTGAATTGTCTGGTATATGGAAAAGAAGCCCAATAAACAAAGCTGAACTATTCACTCATTTAAACAGCTAATGGATGAACATATCAGCCGACAATTACTAAAACTGGTGGAGAGTATTGCAGGAAGGCTAAAAGGCTTCAGCCCACAATATTAAATTTTTCTGTGAATGAAAATTATTTGTAGACATGCAGGTGTCCGGATATTAATGGTAGGGCAGTGTATATTACGGAAGGTTCAGTGAGAAAATAATGTGATCTAATAGAATTTGAGCGATAGATGATAGTGCGTGCTTTACGAGATCATGTCAATGCTTTATGCTTTCCTCCGACGTGAATGTGAAGGGTTGTTCAGAACTATCTGCAACAACCCTGCCCCAACGAAATTCTCTGTGTCGTTTGACAACTGCTGAATATACAAGAGTCATATGTCCACAATATCTCCATCGTAACATTTCGGGGGCATGTATTTTATCACCGCGGTAGTTCGCCGTTTCGCAGTTTGTTGCTTCATATTGTTACGACCCAGCTCTAGAGGAATGAGAGTTTGCGCCGCAAACTGAGGACGCAGACACTCTTTTATACGGCCTGGGAGAGACAAAAATTTTTTACGACTTCTTCCAGACAAGCACAGATATTAATTACGTCACAAAAAGGTATTGGTTAAAGGAAGAAAATTGGGTGGAAAACAAGTCTCCAAATTTAACCTTAGCGCGCAGAATCACCTTCAATTAAAATTCCACACCGCAATGGGATCTCATCAATCGGATGGAATTCTCTCCTATCAGGTAATGCTCTTCTCATGCGTTGAATTGGAGCTGACTTGCTAATCAATTCTTACTATAGTACAGACAACAAAACTTAAGAGAAGAAATACGGAAACAGATGGATATTTATTCATAAGTGATGCAGATTTCACTGTTACAGCACACACACACGCCCTGGTTTCTCGATGAGGGGGCCATTGTGTATTCGGCGACGTCGTATTCATGGATTAACGCTGAGACTGGTTACCTCCCGCACACGCAAAGGGAGGAAAACAGCTTCGCCACGGCGAGCCCTGCAAAGAACGCGGTGAAGTCTTTCGCACGATAGGCTATGGGCACCTTTGTGGTTAGCACGCCTTCTTGCCAAAAGAAACTCCCTTGGATCGATTCCAGGTAAGTCAGAGTAGTTGAACCGGAAGATTTCTCCAGTGCGTCGGATGAGCACGCTAAGCCGTCGGACAAGGTTTTTTTTTTTTATGTGTTTCATATGTAGAGCATTTTAGGAAGGGAGTGTCTGACCCCAGGTCTTAAATAACCCTTAGAAATAGGAAGCTAGGAGATTTGGACTAGAGTGCCCAATAGGAAAGTGACACGGAATCGAAGTAGAAAGGGGGAGGAAGATGCCCTTATTTATTACCGGTGGGGCCATTACCCGGGGTCCGACGGCTTAACGTGCCCATCCGACGCACGGCGGATATTTAGTGGATCGAGCGTTCTTACCTGCCAGGGATCGAACCTGAGGTCCCTTCCGCGGCAGTCACGAACGTTGCCCACTAGGCCACCCGCGGCCTCTCGGACAAGGTGTACTTCCCTTCCCAGTTAAAAATAAGAACACATTTTCCTTACCCTACTGCTAATGTGTATTTCGGCGTTGTGTGACGTCAGTTGCGAGAGGCACTTCTCTCTGAAAACTAACCTTCCTATCGTAGAACTCGATGTACCGTCTAATGCATTCTCGTTTCGTACTCAGCTCAAAAGCCTGTAACAGGCGTAGGTAGTCGAATCTAAAACTTCCTTGTGGATGAGACCACAGGGAATTTTTAGACTAGAATGATTGTTGAATTAGTCGTTTTTGGCAGAATGGACGGTTGTTGGCCCAGCACCGCAGCTTGGACGTGGACTTTGTTCTCAAGTCCAATGTCCTTAGATTCCGAAGCAATTTCCAGACAGTGTCCGAGGTTCACTCTCTTATATTGTTTTATGATAGAAACTGCATGTGAAAGATCTGCTTCGCAACACTCAGTTTCCAGGTGTAATTCCGCTGGAATTAGTTTCTAAAACATATCTCCAAAAGTCTTGACTCGTTCATTTTATTTCAGAGTTCGGTTTTCACTCTCCTGCATTCAGCAACATCTTTGTTTCTGTTGATGAAATCAAAGAATATAAACGCTTCGCGTGAAGAAGCTCAACTCTCGTAGAGATAATGTAAAACAGGCGACAGCAGCGCCACCATGTAATGCGGCCGCAGATGCTCTGCGGGAAAGTTAACATTCAGGCGCAAAAAGCGTAGGAGACACGGGACGGGAAGCTTATTTCACGGAAAGGAAGCTAAGCTTTGATCTGCGACTGTTTCCTTCGGTCTCATTGGGTCTACTAAAGCATTTTCTTTTTGTTCTTTTCTGAGTATCCCTCCTGTCCCTTCTTTTGGTGAAACAAATATATACATTAGCAATTAATATTATTTTGAGGAAATTTTAGCAGTTTTATTCTCACTTTAAGCACCGTAGTAATACCAGGTTGCTTGGCATGAATTTCACATTTACAATATACCTTAAATGTCAAAAATGCTGAGGCTGGTTTTGAATTTCTATGGGATTCGTGGTACTTCGCATTAAAAATTGTTTGCATGGAATTTTCAGTAGCAAAACAAAGGAATGGGTTCCCACAAAACGTAAACATTAGGTACCCAGCAAAAACAGTCTTGCTGGGCCAGCACTGTCCGCCAATTTTCCAGTAGTAGCCATAATAATAAAAAAGAAAAAAAAAGCAAAGACAACCGCAGTTTCCCAAAGCTACAATTTTTTTCTACCCTTCCGAAGTTTGTAAATTAAACCCACTGCGCTGGGGAAATTTTCTCAACAGATCTGAAAAACATTCGTTCGTATCTGAGTAGGTTCGAACCTGGGCCGTTGGCGTGATAGCTGAGCTCTCTACCGACCGGACTAATTCCTCACGTTCGAGTGCATCCTTAAAGCTATCTCTTTGGTATGCAATGTGTAATCGAATGCTTCCCTCTTTCATTTTACAATATTACGAGGTATTTTTCATAAAAGTCAGTTTCATATAATTGATAAATTAATTTTTTCAACGTAACGATAGCTTTTTTTCAGCAAACGTTGTTTTAATGGTTTTCCAGGATATTTGTTTCAAACAGTTTCAAATTTGTTCTTGTTATTCATCCACTCCATTCCATGAATTGTTATTCATCGGAATGGAGTGGGTGTATTTCATGGCTGTAATATAAACGCAGATCTAGAAGAGAACAACAAAACCTTTGAACAAAACGCCAACACAAACAAGCGTTTATATTCTTTAAACACAAACACGCATGCTCAGTCTAACCAAAGAATATAAACTTTGGTCTAACTCAGTCTGCTCGGCATCCTGCGGCATCAGCCTGTAATGTTGGCTTCTGTGTAGTAATTCTTTACCGCATAATATAGTGGCGCTAGTTACGTCTCGCTGAGCCTTACCTTCTTATCAGTTAGATATTCTTTGATGAAATATCGGGTGCACAGGGCAACTACACTTTAACACGTTCAGTACTTTCTCTTAGCTTTCTGAGCGTTCCTCAGAAGATTCTGATAGGCAGAATCTCCTAGCACACATATTTCTGTATTTGCTCAGTTTAAAGGCCCAGATCTTTTCTAGGTGTATTCTTTCGGTGAAATCCGTATCGACCCCGTTATGGCGTGCTCTGTTCCCCTTAGATGTCACTCAGCCACTGATTAACTTCCTTTGTCTCTCCAAAAGGAAATTGGCTGCCTCGTGTAAACGCAAAACTTTCGGCATTAACTTTATGTCCTTGTTTTCGCCTCTTAAATACCCTTCGTTCACCCAGACATCATAATGGTTTGTTTTTGTTTGGGATCACTTCCACCAGACCTTTCTCCTCGTTCCTGTCTGGAACAGGAATGCTCCAGTTTGGAACTATGTGTTTGCATTTTTGCTGCTGATATCGTCACATTTCAAAATTACCTTAAATGTTCCATTCTCCGATTTTCAAAATCAAAATTTCCCAATGTAGCATCATGTTTCTATTTTTCCTCACAAGTCTAAGGCATATACTCTACGCACCAGATGGATCATTCATGAATGATTCTTCACCGTCAAGGGTTCGCTCTCACCAGTGTAAATCATCATTCAATCCGCCATTGCTGCAACACACACTAAAGTTGCTGCACGTTTAACTTTGTCTCCGAATTCGTTTCAGGCATGAGATCGGAAACGAATTCCCAACAAGAAATATCCAGAATTAATAAATGCCAATCGTTGTGTGAGTGAGCAATCAGCAGTCACCTTCGCTACAATGGCGAAAATAAGAATGAGAGTGTTACGTGAATGCTATTCATTGGAATGTTGTGCTCGAATCGTTGACCACTAGTCAGCTCGTGGCAAATCATTCATCGTGAACAGAAAATTCCGAAGATGGCGTTCTTTTGGGCAGTTCACTAATCAAAGCCTTGAAAGCTCTTTGGTCGTGAACATGTGATTCCTGCAAATAATGATTTACTCATTATTTGCTGAATTACCATTCTTTTGAATGATCATTCGTGAATGACTCTTCTGCGTGAATGATGAATGAACTCCCAAGAAGGAATGATTTATGACATCACTATTAAGCACGAGATCCCTGCATCAAATGGTTTACTCAGTGCGTGCAGTGACAACCTGGAAACTGAATTAGCATTCTTTCGAATGATCATTCGTGAATGACTCTCCTGCGTGAATGATGAATGAACTCCCAAGGAGGAATGATTTATGCCATCACTATTAAGCACGAGATCCCTGCATCAAATGGTTTACTCAGTGAGTGCAGTGACAACCTGGAAACTGAATTAGCATTCTTTCGAATGATCATTCGTGAATGACTCTCCTGCGTGAATGATGAATGAACTCCCAAGGAGGAATGATTTATGCCATCACTATTAAGCACGAGATCCCTGCATCAAATGGTTTACTCAGTGAGTGCAGTGACAACCTGGAAACTGAATTAGCATTCTTTTGAATGATCATTCGTGAATGACTCTCCTGCGTGAATGATGAATGAACTCCCAAGGAGGAATGATTTATGCCATCACTATTAAGCACGAGATCTCTGCATCGAATGATTTACTCAGTGAGTGTAGTGACAATATGGAAATTGAATGCCCATTATTTTGAATGATCATTCGTGAATGACTGTTCTGAGTGAATGATGAATGAACTCCCAAGAAGGAATGATTTATGACATCACTAGTAAACACGAGATCTCTGCATCGAATGATTTACTCAGTGAGTGTAGTGACACCCTGGAAATTGAATGACCATTTGCGAATGACTCGTTTGCGTGAATGATGGATGAACTCCCAAGAAAGAATTCTTTATACCATAAATTCGATATTTACATTTTCAACTACGCCCATCGTCCAAAAGGGCTCAGGGTTCAAACAACGGGGAGCCACGGATGTTGTGTTTGTCTTACGGAAACTGGCTCTCTCCCTTCCCTGGGGTCAGTCGCACTAAATTAGTTGCTCACGGTGGTCATTAAACCTCCAATACATAAAGAAAACTACGTGCGTTTCTTGCTTCGTGTTCAGCTTTGGACGATATTATATGTCCTACGAGAAGAGAGGTTGTGAAAAATGCAAATTTAATCACGGCTTATTAGCATGTTATCTAGATAGAACGTCACTGGATTTAGTAATACCCGTTATTTTTTCATGTACCCTATTATGCTTGACACATTGGTGGATTAGTTGTCTTCTCCGCTTGAACCGCCACTTTATACGAGATGTCATGTGAACAAAATAACGGTAACTGGGGTATTATTATTTCAAAAGAAAGAGAAAATCGTTTAATGGAGTGTGGCAGGAGATTTAAGTTTGCAGCTTGGCGTTGGTAACCTGCTTATTTATTGTTTCTTTATTCCTATTATTTTATTTCCGAAATCTGGTTGTAAGTACCACTGTCTTTCACGCTTCCATTTAACCCTGCGATTTGAGGAAGCTGCTTCAACATTGTTTGTTTTGTGTATGGCAGTTTTGTCAAAACAGTCCTAAAGAAAATTGTCATTCTAGGGACACCGAAATACAGAGAGGCAGAAGAGGATGAACTTCACAGGCTTCAAACTAAATGACAAGCTTTACAATGTTTGGACACTTAAGAATGTTACATTGTATTGATAAAGAAAACGTAGACAGCAACTATAAGCTTCTGACATCTCTTAAAGAGGAAACGAGCTGTTCATTTTCTGGATCTATAAGATCTGTCAATCCGCGTTCAGGAGAATTCAACTCTCAAATATTTTAAAATACGGCAAGGGAATTTTCAAGTGCCTTGTACAATTTATGAAGCTATATTTTGTGTAAGATTTTGCTAGAAAATTTAAATACGAAACATATTTTAAATGCTAATTTTCGGGGACTCATAAAAAAATTAGAAGTAATTACGGTAAAATCTCTCATTTTGGGACACTCTCAAGATACTTTGCATCAACACTGCTGGCCACCCAAAATGCAACACCAAGGACACGAGATAGCAAATCCAGATTTACTGGACACATAACAACAGATACAAAGATGAAACGATTGAACTTACAGGCCCGTGCGACTTGCGGAACACGCAGACATCAATTGTTCTCTTGTGGCCCCATGGCTGGCAATAACGGCCGCTACACGCTGCGGCATCGAACGAAAGAGGCTTTGGATGTGGGCTTGGGGTATGTCGGTCCAGGCTGCTTCCACACGTTGTCACAGTTCATCAGGCGTAGCCGCAGGTGGTGCTTTCCGGGCCCCTCGGTTGCCGATCAGCGATCAGACGTGTTCGATGGGCGACATATCCGGAGAACAGGCGGACCGTAAAGAATTGTTGCACGATGCGTGTAACGTGCGGGCGCGCATTGTCCTGTTGAAACGTGGCCGCTGACAGGTCCTGCAGGTAAGGGAGGACTGCAGGCTCCAAAACGTCGGAGATGGTGCAGTGGTTGTTGAGTGTACCGGCGATGCGTACCAGAGGGGTGCGGGTGTCATATACAATTGCTCCCAAAACCATAACGCCAGGCGACGGACCGGTATGGCGAAGCATAATGCAGGCGTCATACAGTACCTCACCGCGGTTCCGCCACACGCGAATCCGAGCATCGTGGTGTTGCAGGCAGAAGCGGAATTCGTCGGAAAAGAAAATGTCGTGCAATTCCGAAGTCCAGGTGCGGCGTTCCACGGCCTGCTGCCGCCGCACTCGACGATGGTGTAACGCCAATGGTAATCGGAGCAATGGGCGCCGTAAGACAAGTCTCCGCTCCTGCAGACGACGTCGAAAGTTACGTGCTGACACAGGTTGTTGCGCAACACAACCGAATTCCTGCGCTAACGTTCGTGATGTAGCGGTGCGAGCCGTGAATGCCCGCCGCACAACATTCCGGTCCTTTCGTTCGGTGGTGTGCCGTGGCTGCGGCAATCGCTCACGTCGGTCCGTCCGTCCCTCCTGCACCCATCGAATCCATACTCGCCTCACTGTGGCTGGATGTCGTCCCACACGGGCGCCGATGTCTCGGTACGATAAACTGCTGTCGTGATAAGCTACTATTCGTCCTCTGTCGAACTCCGAAACGTGCTGGAATGACTGCCGTATTCTGCGACCAGCCATCAGGAAACTTTCTCCGCACAGGTCCGGCAACACTACGCACTTCCACTACTTACACCCCGCCTTCTGTGCACTCTTCTTATAGTGCTTCTCGGTGGCGTGCCGGGCGCATATGATTTGCATATGCCCTGCAATGCTAATCGTTTTCATTTCCTCTCGCGGGCGACGCATGCTGCGAATTTCAGGCCAATCTGATGCTTCGTTCTTGGTGTTGCATTTTGGGTGGCCAACAGTGTATTTTTATCTGTGAAAGAATGAACCCAGTGAGTTGAGGTCTTTACGCCAATGTCACACAGAACTAGCTGGCACCACTCCAAGATTCCCAGAAGCCCTTTTTTCTGTTCTGTGTGCCACTGTTCCCACGGAGCGCCCTGAGATGCGTACCCATCTCTCAATAAGGTCGTTCCACTCCTTAATATTGTCCAACCAGGTTCTTCTTCTTCTTCTTCTTCTTTTTTTGCCATCTATTATTCCTTCAATAATCACCTGGGGGATTTTATATTTGTTGTTTCTGAGTAAATGACCAAGGTTTGCAATTTTCTTTCTCTTGATGTTTATTAACCAAGCGCGGCTACCCTTTATTTTTTTCAAAACATTTTCATTTCTCACTTTCTGCGTCCAAGAGATCCTCAGCATCCTTCTGTAAACCTACATTTCAAATGCTTCTACTATTTTAATAGTGATGCATTTTAGCGATCATGTTTCAGCGCCATACAGCATCACAGCCAAAATACAGCACTTCATCATACGAATGCGAAGATAAGGTTTAATTTTACATTACATAGCATAAACTTCATTTTAAGGAAGCTTTGCTTGGCCTATTCTTGATTTTATTTCCATTTCAGTGTCCTTATCCAGGAGCCCAGATATTTAAACATACTGACTTTCTCTATTAGTTATCCATTTAAAATTATTGAATAGGTTTGTTCTTGGCTTGGAACCAGTATTGAGAATCATCAGTTTAGTTTTGCTGATTATTATTATTATTATTTGTAATAATTAAGAAATAATTTGAGACTCAAACTGGTGAATATTAAATCCAGAGACCTCGAAATATTTTGCATTTTGTTTTATGTTAAACCATATAACATTATATGCACTCTTACCCCCTTACTTTTCACTCTCTACTATGTACATTTATCGCAATATTGTGGTAGTCTGTCGGCTCGCTGATTGTTCTTGAGGGGCACAATTCTGGAGGACCAGGCGCACCCAATGAGTCAAACACTGTACTCTGACGGTAGTGCCATGTATCAGGATGATAGCTCATCGATACACAGAGCCAAACTGGTGGAAGATTGGTTTACTGAGCATGAAAGTGAAGTTGAATATCTCTCACGGCCTTCCCAGTCTCCCAACTTGAATATAATTGAGCCACACTGGGGTGTTCTGGAGGAACGAGTCAGATAATGTTTTCTTCCACCAGCATCACGTTGTTAATTTTTCTGCAAAAGGAATGGCTCCAAATCCCTCTGGCCACGGTACAGGACTTGTATCGTCGTATTGCAGCTGTATAGTCCTCCAAAGGAGGCCCTACACCGTACTAATAAATTGTTGTGTCCTAAATCCATGTGCTTCAGTTTCATTGTCCACCCCATGTAATTCTATTCATATTTACAGGCCTTCATCCAACATTATGGTTTCTTAAATTTCAAACGATTCAATCTAAATTAGCTGTCTTCCACCACCATTACGCGCGATTCAGTTTGAATTAAATTAGCGGAATATAGGGTAGCCGTGCCTCTTGTAATGACCAGTGGATTGGTTAATCCTCGGGAAGCGAGCAGGCACTCATCTAATTAGTGGTGTTTTAGAAGCAATGCGCAGGTGGCTCAGTAGGAATCTCGCGCAAGGCGGGCCTGCATAGAAAAAGTTCGCGATCGAACGATAACACCTCCTCTCAGGGCTACTGCTCCCAACCAATCCGACCCCACCGCGTCGACGTTGCTCCGGTTCCCCCACTCAGAATGAGCGGACCAAATGTGGGATCACCCAGCGAGCACAGACCATCGTGCTCGGATCTCTCAAAGCGAGATATGGGGGAAAGAGATAAAGATAATAGTGTGAGTGCTGAGACAAAAGCACTCAACGGACTGTTCATGGAACTTAACCAACTCGTGGACAGTCCTAATACTGGGGTGTCACATAGTGCCAGAGGCCAAATTCGTCCACTATTGGACCGAATGCAACAGGACCAAATTGACCAACTCATGCAAATCAACTACTTGAAGGGAAGGATTGAAGAAGCGCAGAGGTCGCACCGCAGAGACAGCGGTCGTATGCATATGCTCTCAGAGAAAAGTCAAAACCCGACTCAAGGAAAAAAATTCCAACCCAGGCACACCTTTCTGGTCTTTCCTAAGTACCAGGAGAAAACCGCGCCCTTTGTGAAGGAAGAATTCAAACAGGGGTTCGTGCCTGGTGAGATTGGGATTGGAGTCAAGGAGTCAGAAAATTAAATAGAAGTCTTGCCTCTATTTATTTGATAGAGCGTACGAACGCTTGCGACGTTCAGAAGCTGGTGGAAGCCTACAGCAGCTAGGAAGACCTAACAGAAAAGTTCGAGGTGAAAATACTTCAAAGAAAACTGCCTAGAGTGATAGCATATGAGAAGGACTCAGTAAAACAGCACGTGCGGAATTACTTTTTCCCGGCAAATTCTACTAAAAGAATTTTCCGGGAAAAGTAATTCCGCACGGTATTCTTCCCCATCAAAGGAAAAGAGAAAAAAGTCCACTCGGTGACAGAGCTGGCCCCAGTGGACTTCAAAACCTTACTGAAAAGTGGCAAGGCCAATCCTGCCTGGAGGGTACATTCCGCCATGGAATTCCTCTGTGAAACTAGTTGCTTCAAATGCAACGGGCTTGGACACCATAAAGCAAAGTGTCTCGCTATCTTTGAGAGCTGTTCCTGGTGCTTCCAAGCCGGGCACAAGCACCGGAACTGCCAGAATGAGGCCAACTGCCACAATTGCAGTAAGCCCAATGAAAACTTCAAGCTGAGATTGCATACCCCGCACTCGAGCCTGAACTCGGATTGTCCGAGTCTCAGGTGGGAACTCGACAATCAACTGAACAAGATCGATTACAACTAAAACATGAGCTATAGCTGGAAATGGGACTGCGCTCGCACCGGAAAACGAAGGTACTGTTTTCCCATAAGAGCGATATAACGTCATTTGAATATTTTTGTCTCTGTAATGGCATATCAATGTAAATCAAGTATCAATGTGAGTGTTTCCGTGTATTGTATTGTCAATATAATGTCAATGTTGGATTAAAGACCATGTGCCCGAAAGAAAAAGAAAATTGGTCGCGTGGCAAACCGATCTCCTAGAGGTCTATCAAGAGAAAGCACGGTCCATCGTCTCCCAGAGATCTCAAGTTGGTCTCCCCATTTCGCACCATCTGTCGGTGTGTCCAAATCTGACGTCCATAGATCGGGATTATAACCGTGGCGTTTACCGATGGTAAATGCGCATAGATAGATCTATCTAACCCTGTAGAATCCTCTGATGGACGGAACAGGATGATGTCAATCACTTGCCTCTTGTAACTTCACAGCTGTTCAGTTTTGACAACCATAATAGTCACTCTTGAGCACCGAATATTTATATCTGACTAAAAACTATTAGATCTCCCTAGTTCCGTACGGAAAGGGACATATCTAGTGTGATATTAGTTAATCAGCGTAATTTGTCTCACTTAATTGCTCATCTTAATGTTGGACACTAACGCAATTTGCCGTTAACCCTTTTAACTAGCTAAAACGAATTAACTCAGAGTTAGTGAAATGGCTGAAATGAGCTCGATCGAATATATTTGCTGCCTAAGCAGTGGGCCGAACGTAGCTACAATGAGTGAGACTGTGTGACACAAGGCGTTTTTTCGCCCCTTAGCTTTGCTAATCAAAGTGGTAATTTAGATGGAAGGTTGACGCTAAATCTTTCTTACTGATTATCGGCTAAAAGAGCTATATTAATGGCGACGAACTTAAACAAGAAAGATGACACCGAATTTTTGGTTGTAATGAGCACGTCTTTTAACGTTCTGACGCGAATTAGATTTATAAAAGCTACTGAAAGTCAATGGAACCAGTTCGGAAAGCAAACAAGAGGTTTCTAAATCGACAAAACATCTAGAAATAGAAACAGCTACTTAGTTCCACCAGCGGCTAAAAAGCATGTTACAAAAATTAACAAATGGCGCACAGAAACTGTTTCATAGCACATGGAAGGTATCAGAGACAAGGAGATTTTTAAATCGAACAGTTAAAAGAAGAAATATACAGAGGGTGAGACGGAAGTTTTGTAACATTTGCATAAACGCACGTGCCACGGAAAGTATGTCACGTGTTTAGACTAGTTTAAGTTGCGCACTGCAGTTAGCCGAAAGGGATATAAAGTGGTAGTCGTTGCTGTGAACAGCATTGCATGTCGCAGTTCTTTCTGTGGTTCAGAAGAAAAGGTCCACAAAAAAAAAATTTCAATCGAGTTTTCAGGAGTTCAGATTTAGATGCAAATACATCACACGCAGAAATAAACACTTACGCTCCCTGGGGGTCAAACTATTCTTTGACAAATAAAAGAAATTATATGTAAAAAATTTCCTATCAGTAGCTGTATATGATTCATAAAGAAGTTTTCACATTGTAGTTTTAAAAGCACAGATATCGGGGAAAACGCAATTTACCATAACGCTTCCTAGCGGAATGTCTATGAATTACTTCAAAATTTTGGAAGTACATGAGAAACATGTCGCACGGGAAACGCCATCCAACAAAGAAGGAAATTTCTTCAAATCGGACCATTCGATGCAAAGATATTGGCAATCATAAGATATACATCTAGAATACGTTCCATGCGAAAGCAGCCAGTCATTGCAGCATGAGCACAACGGATTCTTCGGTTGAAATCGAAGTCCCTTGAAATAGGCTTTTGCCCTATTTTTTGTACCAAAAATTAGAAATTATGTGCAAAAAACTTCCGATCAGGACTTGTATCCTCTGCAGAAAGAAAATTTTGAAATCGGAGTTTTACAAGCAGAGATATCGGGGGAAACACAATTTACTTTTACGCCCCTGGCGGAAAATCTATGCGTAACTTGAACAAGAAAGGTGACACCAAATTTTCAGGTGTAATAAGCACGTCTTTTGAATCCGTTCTGATGCACATTAAATGTATCAAAGCCATTCAATATCAATGGAACCGGTATGGGAAACAATAGTATCTGACGGAAGAAAGAAGTTTTTCAATCGGGTTTTTAATCCCTCAGATATTGCTGTAAACGGAATCGTGAGCTTATGCCCTCTGGTTGCAGACTTGTGCGTTAAAAAAAACATGAATTTATATGAGAAACATTTCACAACCGGAAACGCTCTCCAACACCGAGATAATTTTTCAAATCGGATTCTTAGAAACAGAGATATCGGCAAAAATAAAATGTGACTTTACGTCCTCTGGTGGAAAAACCATTCATTATTTTAGGAAGAAAGTATTCTCAAAAGGTTTTTCCATATGATCACTATCGGTCCAAGAAAAAATAAAAAAATTAGTCCAGTTTTCAGGAGCCCAGATTTTGCTGCAAACATATCAGAAACAGAAATTAACTTTTATGCCCCCTGGTAGCCAAACCATTCTTTACCAAACATTAGAAGTATGTGAAAAATATTTTCCATCAGGTCTTGTATGTGATACAAGAAGAATGTTTCAAATCGGAGTTTTAAAAGCAGAAATAACGTAGAAAACGCAATTTACCTTTCTGCTCATTAGCGGAAAGTCTATGATTTACTTGAAAATTTTGAATTTATAGGAAAAACATTTTGCATCGGAAACACTAACCAACAAAGAAGGAATTTTTCAAATCGGACCCTAGAAGTAGAGACATTGGCTAAAACACGATATACATCTACGCCCCGTGGAGCAGAAACCATGCACTATTTCAAGAAGAAAATGCTCCTAAAAGGTTTGTCGACATGAGCAGTATCGGTCAACAAACGACTTTTTTTGCAATTGAGATTTTAGAAGCTCATATTTTGCTGAAAATACATCAGAATCGGAAATTAAGGCTTACGTCCCTGGTGGCCAGACCATTTTTCTACAAAAATTAGAAATTATGTGCAAACGATTTCCCATCAGGAGCTGCATCCGGTACAGAAAGAACTTTTCAAATCGGAGGTTTGGAAGCACAGATACAGGGGTTAACGCAATTTACCCTTACGCCCCCTAGAGGAAAGTCTACGAATTACTTGAAAATTTTGAAATTGTATGAGAAACAAGTCACACTGGAAACACTATCCAACAAAGAAGGAATTTTTCAAAGTGGACTCCTAGAAGTAGAGATATTGACAAAAATAAGGTATACATCTACGCCCCCTGGCGGAGTAACTGTGGAATATTTTAAGAAGAAAATATTTCGAAAAGGTTTAATCGATGTGAGTGGCATCAGTCCACGAAAGAAATTTTTCAATCGTTATTTTAGAATCTCAGATTTTATACCGAATGCATCAGAAGCAAAAATTAACACTTACGCCCCTGGTGGCCAAAGTATTCTTTACCAAAAATTTGAAATTATATGTAAAATATTTTCCATCAAGAGGTATATCCGCTGAAGAAAAATGTTTTCAAATCGGAGTTTCAGAAGAAGAGTTATCGGGAAAAGTGTAATTTATTTTTACGCCCTCTAGCGAAAAATCTATGGGCAATTTGAAAAAATAACTATATCTAAAATACTTTTCGACATGAATGGAATCGATAGATAAAAGAATTTTTTCCATCGGATGTTTAGAAGCAAATATGAGGGATAAAACGCATTTTTGAATGCGACATCATCTGCATTTACGCCCTCTAGCGGCGAAATTGTACATCGTAAAAAAAAAAACGAAATGAAGGATCATCATTCGCATATTTCATGCTTCTCAATGCAAAAAGAATTTTTCAAATCGGACTAATAGTTGCAGAGATATCGTGGGTACAGACGGACGGACAAACCGGTAACATTTTTTTTAATTGGAGGTTTAACGACCACCGTGAGCAACTCAATGGGCTATAAGCAGTCGCCCGTCCCTAATTTAAGGTCACTGGTACCAGGGAAGGGAGAGAGCCAGCGCTGTAAGACAAACACAACATTCATGCCTCACCGGGATTCGAACCCGGACCCCGTTCGGACGAATGATCAGAGGCCATCGCTTAGACCACTGCGTCACCAGGGCGGCCAAATCGGTAACATAAGCACGATCTTTTTTTACAAAAGACGTGCTAAAAAGTGACTATACCTAAAATAGTCTTCGATACAAATGGAATCGAAAGGTTAAAGAAATTTTAAATCGGATGTTTAGAAGCAAATGTATGGAATAAAATGTATCTTGAATTCAATATCACTTGCATTTACGCCCACTAGCGGCGAAATTGCACATTGTAAGAAAGAAACGAAATGAAGGATTACCATTCGCATATTTCATGCTTCTCAATACAACAAGAATTTTACTAATCAGACTAATAGTTGCAGATATATGGCGTCCACAGGCAGACGGCCAAACCGCGGTAATATGAGCATGATATTTTTTACAAGAGATATGCTAAAAAGAACAGAGTATATGTTTGATTCACTTGCTTCTACCCAGTGGCATGATGTCTATGTCATGGGGACTAGTTCTTCTTTCTTGGGTCACTGGGTAGAGATCAAAATACCTGAAGTATGCACTTATCACCCTAAACAGGTTTACGGTCGGTACTGCTAAGATGAGAGGGAAAAAAGGAATTTCTTTTCCTGAGCTTTCTTAAATGTGTGAGCATTTCGGTTTGGGTACCACAGGAAATTCTGGGTATCATTTAGTTCAGATACATCAGAATCTTAAAGGGCTAATAATTTCATAAAACTGTAATATGTTGAGCTATGGTAACCTCTTATTTCTCAACTTATGTCAAAAAATTACGCCTGTTTCGAGAAGTCTATAGTATTGCAAGGACAATGTGTTTATACACTGCTGGACAATTGCTAAGGACGGATCATAAACGGCTATATAGCGCATAAAAAAGTAAGTGTGGTTGGATGCCAAGTGAAATAAAATAATGTCAGAATGCCAGGACATTGCAAGAAAGACAATTTATTGTGCTCTGAAATCCAGAAGGCTTTGGAACGTCTTTCAAGGGACAAACAGACCATTTTGTGCAGAATACGTAAACGGGAAAAAAATGCAATTACCGTCCGCAGGCGTTCCGGCGTAAGATGTCAATACGGGATATGGCCACCATGTAGGGCGATGCAAGATTTCCACACGTCGTGTCATGCTTTGCACATCATTATCAAGCAGCTGTTGGGGTAATTTATCCCATTCCTCTGTCCGTGCACGGATGAGGGTGTCCTTGTTTATTGGAGGGCATTGGCGACCAGCAAGACTCCTCCCCAAAGCATCCCACACATTTTCAATGGGATTCAGATCTGGAGAACGTGCTGGCCATACGAGGCGTTGAATATCCTTGCTCTCAAGACACTCCTGGACAGCGACTGTTCGATGACATGTTGCGTTGTCGTCCATGGAAATGAATCTATAACCGACAGCACCACGGAACATGCGAACATGAGGTAGCAGAACATCATTAATGTATCGTTGGCCAGTCATAGTCCCAGTTGGAAGCACATAGAGCGACGTACGGCCACTGATCATGATGCCAGCCCATACCATGACACTACATGTCGGATATCGGTCCCTTTCCTGTATGTTTGCTGGACAATATGCAGTACCACTATCACGCCAGATCAGTCGTCGTCGACAATAAGACGATAGACTGTATCTACGCTCATCTGAGAAGAGGATAGCAGACCAGTCGTTGTCAGTCCAATTGCGATGTTGATGGCACCATTGCAAACGGGCGGTACGGTGACGTCTGGACAATGGGATGAACACAACAGGACGGCGGGCGTATAGTCCTCCTTCATGCAAACGTCTGGCGACAGTTTTTCGGGAGATCCGCTTGCCAGTAGCAGCCACAAACTGATTTGCTACCTCACTAGCAGTGCTGCGCCGGTGTCTTTTTGTTGATAGCACTATGTACCGATCTTCTGCAGGTGTCGTACTGCGAACACGACCTCCCCCGTGACGTTTGCTACACTCTCCATTTGTTTGAAATGATTTCCAAAGCCTTGAAAGAACACTGTGGCTGACGTCGAACTCCCTGGCAACATCTGTTTTTTTTTCGCCGTTCTTCAATCTTGCCAATAATACGGCCACGCGTAAAATCATCTAGGTGATGTCGGGAAGACATACTGAAAGTTGCAAGTTCGTCAATTGATTCTTTCCCTTTCAACTTTGCGTTTGAACAACAACGGTCAATGCGCGTCAAATCCTTTATATCTCTTATCAGCGCTATGACGTCACGAACAAGTTCGGCAATCCAAAATTTGCATACACACAACACGTCGTACTGTATTCCGCACTTACGCTAATTTCCACATTTTCCTGCCTTCCATTTTATGGTTGCTATCTTTGCTATTGTCATCCGTCCTTAGCAATTGTCCGGCAGTGTACATCAATAACTGCGAGTAAATAACAGGGAATTGCTTCTTTGCTGTTTACTGCGAAAGAGAACATACATTCCGATAACTTAATTTCGGGAGAGAAAACAAATCCTTAAAGCGTGTGCATTCGCGTGTGTGAAAGTTTCACGCAGTGTTCTTCATTCGGAAGTTTAAGAAGCTTGCATTCACGGTTCTGGAACAAATCACCTGCTGCAGTTTTCTGCAAAATAGAAAACCTTTTGTGTAACGGAAACAACGTACCCTTCACTTTACTCAAGAAACAGGCTTTTAGTGTAATAGTAGGATGGAGAAATAATCTCCTTTGTCTCAGTTAACTGGAACTTTGTGTCGAGACAATAAATCTCCAATCGAAACATCAGAGATGCAATAGAGTTTCTGAATTAAATGCTACGGGTGAATTACAGACTGTAATACATCGCCTTACAGAAATATAGTTTTATGTGTGCAAAGACCTTTTCAAAAAATCTGGACGTAGATTCATAATCAGGTGATTCTACATTCTCTTCATAGTTCCTGCGAACAGGGGAAATATGTGAGAATACTTTTTCAATCAGAAGGCTTTTCTTAACGTATGAGTTGTGATGTTCTTGGTTAATTGTGTGTAACTATGGATGAAAGGTCGATTTCTCTAGAACATAACATTGCGTGAATCTGAAACTCTGTTTTAACTAGGACAAGCAGCCAACGGTAACCGATAAGTCTGATACAGTTTGTAAATTTTGAGCGAAGCTATTGCAAAATCTAAGCTCATTAAGGCGTCTATTATAACAAATTCTAACAAGAAAGATGACACCGAATTTTCGGGTGTAATAAGCACGTCTTTTGAATCCGTTCTGACGCAAATTATATTTATCAAAGCTATTCAAAGTCAATGGAACCGGTATGGAAAACAATAGATCTGACGAAAAAAAGAAGATTTTCAATCGGGTTTTTAATCCCTCATATATTGCTGTAGACGGAATCGTGAGCTTACGAACTCTTAGAAACAGAGCTATAGACAAAAATAAGATGTGACTTGACGTCCCTTGGTGGGAAAACCATGCATTATTTTAGGAAGAAAGTATTCTTAAAAGGTTTATCCATATAAGCGGTATCGGTCCAAGAAAAAATAATTAGTCGAGTTTTCAAAAGCCCAGGTTTTGCAACAAATACTTCAGAAGCAGAAATTAACACTTATGACCCCTGGTGGCTGAACCATTCTTTACCAAACATTAGAAATTATGTGAAAAATATTTTCCATTAGGTCTTGTATGCGATACAGGAAGAATTTTTCAAATCAAAGCTTTAGAAGCAGAAATAACGCAGAAAACGCAATTTACCTTTGTGCCTCCTAGCGGAAAGTCCATGATTTATTTGAAAATTTTGAATTTATAGGAAAAGCATGTCGCATCGGAAACACTATCCAACACAGAAGGAATTTTCCATATCGTAATCTTAGAAGTAGAGATATTGACAAAAATAAGATATACATCTATGCCCCCTGGCGTAGAAACCATGCATTTTTTCAAGAAGAAAATTTTCCTAAGAGGTTTGTCGACATGAGGAGCAGTATCGGTCAACAACCGACTGTTTTTTCAATCGAGATTTTAGAAGCTCATATTTTGCTGCAAATGCAACAGAAGCGGAAATTAAGGCTTACGCCACCTGGTGGCTAAATTATTTCTTACAAAAATTAGAAAATATGTGCAAACGATTTCCTATCAGGAGCTGTATGCGGTGCAGAAAGAATTTTTCAAATCGGAAATTTAGAAGCAGAGATATATCGGGAAACGCAATTTACATTTACGCCCCCTAGCGGAAAGTCTATGAATTACTTGAAAATTTTGAAATTACATGAACCACATGTCACACTAGAAACACTATCCAATAAAGAAGGAATTTTTTAATCGGACTCCTAGAAGTAGAGATATTGACAAAAATAAGATATACATCTACGCCTCTTGGCGTAGAAACCATGCACTATTTTAAGAAGAAAATATTTCTAAAAGGTTTGTCGACATGAGTAGTATCGGTCAA
The DNA here is from genome assembly GCA_039090855.1 of Macrothele yani. Lineage (NCBI taxonomy): Eukaryota > Metazoa > Arthropoda > Arachnida > Araneae > Macrothelidae > Macrothele > Macrothele yani. Next base: position 31,465,723 of record CM077032.1, on the reverse strand, counting down.
CAAACGACGTTTTTTCTTCAATCAAGAATTTAGAACATCATATTTTGCTGCAAATACAACAGAAGCGGAAATTAAGATTTACTCCCCCAGGTGGCCAAGCTATATCTTTTACAAAAATTAGAAATTTTGTGCAAACGATTTCCCATCAGGAGTTGTATCCAGTGCAGAAAGAATTTTTCAAATCGGAAATTTAGAAGCAGAGATATAGGGAGAAACGCAATTTACCGATGCGCTCCCTAGAATTACTTTAAAATTTTGAAATTACATGAAAAACATGTCACACGGAAAACACTATACAACATAAACGGAATTTTTAAAATCAGACTACTAGAAGTTGAGATAATCGCAAAAATAAGATGTACATTTACGCCCCCTGGTGGAGAAACTGGAATATTTTAAGAAGAAAATATTCCAAAAAGGTTCATCGATGTGAGTGGCATCAGTCCAAGAAAGAAATTTTTAATCGATATTTTAGAAGTTCTGACTTTATGGCAAATACATCAGAAGCAAAAATTAACACTTACGCCCCCTGGTGGCCAAAATATTCTTAACAAAAAATTTGAAAATATATGCAAAAGATTTTCCATATGGAGATGTGTCCGCTGAAGAAAGAAATTTTCAAATCGGAGTTTTAGAAGACGAGTTATCGAGGAAAAGGTCATTTACTTTTACGCCCCCTAGCGGAAAATCTATGCGTAATTTGAAAAAGTAACTATATCTAAAATACTATTCGATATAAATGGAATCGAAAGATAATTTTTTTCAATCGGATGTTTAGAAGCAAATATGTGGAATAAAACGTATTTTTGAATTCGACATCATCTGCATTTACGCCCTATACCGGGAAAATTGTACATCGTAAAAAAAATCGAAATGAAGGATCATCATTTGCATATTTCAAGCTTTCCAATGCAAAAAAAATTTTTCAAATCGGACAAACAGTTGCAGAGATATCGTGGGTAAAGACGGACGGACGGACGGACGGACGGACAAACCAACAACAGAAGCACGATCTTTTTTTACAAAAGACGTGTTAAAGATAAGATATACATCTTCGCCCCCTGGCGTAGAAACCATGCACTATTTTTAAAAGAAAATGTTTCTAAAAGGTTTGTCGACATGAGTAGTATCGGTCAACAAACGACGTTTTTATCAATCGAGAATTTAGAAGCTCATGTTTTGCTGCAAATACAACAGAAGCGGAAATTAAGATTTACGCCCCCTGGTGGCCAAACTATTTTTCTTCAAAAATTAGAAATTATGTGCAAACGATATCCCATGAGGAGCGCTATCCGGTGCAGAAAGAATTTTTCAAAGCGGAGATTTAGAAGCAGAAATATAGGGAGAAACGCAATTTACCGCTACGCCCCCTAGCGGAAAGTCTATGAATTACTTGAAAATTTTGAAATTATATGAAAAACATGTCACACGGAAAACACTATCCAACAAAGAACGAATTTTTCAAACCGGGCTCCTATAAGTGGAGATATTGACGAAAATAATATGTACATCTACGCCCCCTGGCGAAGAAACGGTGGAATATTTTAAGAAGAAAATATTCCGGAAAAGGTTTATCGATGTGAGTGGCATCAGTCCACGAAAGAATTTTTCAATCGATATTTTAGAAGCTCCGATTTTATGGCAAATACATCAGAAGCAAAAATTAACACTAACGCCCCTGGTGGCCAAAGTATTCTTTACCAAAAATTTGAAATTATATGCAAAAGATTTTCAATCAGGAGATGTATACGCGGAAGAAAAAAAATTTCAAATCTGAGTTTTAGAAGCACAGTTATCGAGAAAAATGTAATTTACTTTTACGCCCCCTAGCGGAAAATCTATTAGTAATTTGAAAAAGTAACTATATCTAAAATACTCTTCAACATAAATGGAATCGAAAGATATTTTTTTTTCAATCGGATGTTTAGAGGCAAGTATGTGGAATAAAACGTATATTTTTGAATTCAACATCATCTGCATTTACACCCTCTACCGGCGAAATCGTACATCGTAAAAAAAAAACGACATAAAGGATCATCATTTGCATATTTCAAGCTTCAAATATGCAAATGATGATCCTTTATTTCGTTTTTTTTTTTTTTTTTTTTACGATTTACAATTTTGCCGGTAGAGGGCGTAAATTCAGATGATGTTGAATTAAAATATACGTTTTATTCCACAAGTTTGCTTCTAAACATCCGATTGAAAAGAAAATTTTATCTTTCGATTCCATTTATGTCGAAGAGTATTTTAGATATAGTTACTTTTTCAAATTACTAATAGATTTTCCGCTAGAGGGCGTAAAAGTAAATTATATTTTTCCCGATAACTCTTCTTCTAAAACTCCGATTTGAATTTTTTTCTTCCGCGTATACATCTCCTGATTGAAAATCTTTTGCATATTATTTCAAATTTTTGGTATAGAATAATTTGGCCACCATGGGGCGTTAGTGTTAATTTTTGTTTCTGATCAGTATTTGCCATAAAATAGCTTCTAAAATATCGATTGAAAAAATTCTTTCGTGGACTGATGCCACTCACATCGATAAACCTTTTCGGAATATTTTCTTCTCTAAATATTCCACAGTTTCTTCGCCAAGGGGCGTAGATGTACATCTTATTTGCATATTTCAAGCTTCCCAACCGTTTGTTTGTCTTGTGTCTGGCGCTCTTTGGCCAAACATGGCCTTGCGCCATAAAAATTAACCAATTAACCAACCAAGCTTCCCAATGCAAAAAGGAATTTTTCAAATCGGACTAATAGTTGTAGAGATATGGTGGGTACAGACGGACGGACGGCCAAACCGATAACAGAAGCACGATCTTTTTTTACAAAAGACGTGCTATAAAACGAACGCGAAAAATTTGTGACTTCCAGAACAAAAGTACGAAACATTCTAAGAAAGAAATGCCTAAAATTTATCATGAACTACTTTCCTTCACGCTGGCTGTGATCAGGCTGCATGTAAACAAAGCGGAAAGACACACTCAGATCGGGAACCATATTTTTCATTTTGTATCGCGAAAGAAACACACACACATACACACACACACATAAACTTCCTTTTATTATTACAGATTAAGCAAGTGTTGAGCTAACAGACGGAGTTTTTCCATTTCTTCGTTTTTCAATTCAAATGTTTTTTTAGCACGTCTTTTGTAAAAAGAGATCGTGCTTATGTTATCGGTTTGTCCATCCGTCCGTCTGTACCCACGATATTTCTGCAACTATTAGTTCGATTTGAAAAATTCTGTATGTAATAAGGAGCCTGAAATATGCGAATGATGACCCTTTATTTCGTTTTTTCTTACGATATACAATTTTGCCGCTAGAGGGCGTAAATGCAAATGATGTCGAATTCAAAAATACGTTTTATTCCACATATTTGCTTCTAAACATCCGATTGGAAAAAGTATTTTATCTTTCGATTCCATTTATGTCGAAGAGTATTTTAAGACAGTTACTTTTCAAATTACGCATAGATTTTCCGCTAAGGGACCTAAAAGTAAATTGCATTTTTCCCGATAACTCTTCTAAAATTCCCATTTGAATTTTTTTTTCTTCAGCGGATACATCTCCATATGGAAAATCTTTTGCATATAATTTCTAATTTTTGGTAAAGAATACTTTGTCCACCAGGAGGCGTAAGTGTTAATTTTTGCTTCTGATGTATTGGCCATAAAATCTGAGCTTCTAAAATATCGATTGAAAAACTTATTTCGTTGACTGTTGCCACTCACATCGACAAACCTTTTTGGAATATTTGCTTCCTAAAATATTCCACCGTTTCTCCGCCAGGGGGCGTAGATGTAAATCATATTTTTGCCAATATCTTTACTTCTTGGAGTATGATTTGAAAAATTTCTTCTTTGTGGGATAGTGTTTTCCGTATGATATATTTTTCATATAATTTCAAAATTTGCAAGTAATTCATAGACTTTCCGTTTGTGGCATAGCGGTAAATTGCGTTTCCCCCTATATCTCTGCTTCTAAGTCTCCGATTTGAAAAATTCTTTCTACACCGGATACAGCTCCTGATGGGAAATCGTTTGCACAAAATTTCTAATTTTTGTAAAAAGTGGTTTGGCCACCAGGGAACGTAAATCTTAATTTCCGCTTCTGATGTATTTGCAACAAAATATGAGCTTCTAAAATCTCAATTGCAAAAAAAGTCGTTTGTTGACAGATACTACTCAAGTCGGCAAACCTTTTAGGAACATTTTCTTCTTGAAATAATGAATGGTTTCCACGCCAGAGGGCGTAGATGTATATCTTATTTTTGTCAATATCTCTACTTCTAAGAGTCTGATTTGAAAAATTCCTTCTTTGTTTGATAGTGTTTCCGATGCGAAATGTTTCTCCTATAAATTCAAAATTTTCAAGTAAAATCACAGATTTTCCGCTAGGGGGCACAAAGGTAAACTGCGTTTTCTGCATTATTTCTGCTCCATGAACTCCGATTAGAAAATCTTTTCCTGTGTCGCATACAAGACCTGATGGAAAATATTTTTCAGATAATTTCTGTTTGGTAAAGAATGGTTTGGCCACCAGGGGTAATAAATGTTAATTTCTGCTTTTGATGTATTTGTAGCAAAATCTGGGATCCTGAAAACTCGACTAAAATTTTTTTCTTGGACCGATACCGCTCATATGGATAAACCTTTTGAGAATACTTTCTTCCTAAAATAATGCATGGTTTTCCCAACAAGGGACGTAAAGTCACATCTTATTTTTGTCTATATCTCTGTTTCTAAGAGTTCGTAAGCTCACGATTCGGTTTACAGCAATATCTGAGGGATAAAAACCCGATTGAAAATCTTCTTTTTTTCGTCAGATCTATTGTTTTCCATACCGGTTCCACCGACTTTGAATAGCTTTGATAAATTTAATTTGCGTTAGAACGGATTCAAAAGACGTGCTTATTACACCCGAAAATTCGGTGTAATCTTTCTTGTTTAAATTATTGTTAGTGAGCCGACTTTTGTGAAACGACTCAAGTAAAAGGCCATCTAGTTTTAATTGAAATTCCTTAATGCCAAGGAATTTCGGGAATCGGAAGGAGTCAAAACTTGGCCATGGACGTTGTCCAATCGCATGGCAAAAATCACGGTGATCGGATGAGTCATGTCGTAGCTATGCCGCAACAACTAATTGTCGGGAGTGTCGTATAGAGAGCGCATTTTTCAGTTATTATTAAAACTGGTCAGTGTTTAATGATTTTTATTTTTATACGACACGACCAATCACCATGCTACCAACCCCATGTCACTCACCATGTCTTTCCCTTTTTCTGTGGCAAGTGTCACCGTAATCGGCTGAAGATCTTTGGGGCAGATAGGTAACGAACGACCACTTCTCAAAACCCGGAAAACCCACTAAAATGCAAGTTTTTGGACGATTATTCCTCAATGACACGGAATTTCAGGAGTTAGAATACGTTAAAACCTGACCAAGGACGATGTCCAATCGCATCTAAAAAAGCACGGTGATAGGATGCGTAATCTCGTACCTATACCCGAACAACTAATTGTCTCGAGTCTCGTAAAGAGAGCTTCGCTCAATTAAACCGTTTACTCTGGATAGCTTTAACCCTTTAAACGGCTGGAACGAATTAACTCGGGTTTAGAATATTGAGCTGCAATCTGCTCGAACGAATATATTCGCTATCTAAAAAGTAGGCCGAACACTACTATACTGTGCAAATTAATTGCGACAAAGTAAAAAATCACTCTTTTTTTCAAAAACTATGCCTTTATATCATTCTATGCCTTGATATACACTGATAAATACGTGTATTAGTATGAAGTATGGTCCTCCTTTAGCAGAAATGATCTCTTGAATTCGTTTTGGCATTGACTCCACTAATTGAGCGCACATATTTTTGACTTCATAATCGAGGAACCACACTTTTATAGCATTCGTTATCATGTCCATTTTACCTAAACGTCTCTTCAAAATATTTCACAAGTTTTCTATGGGATTTAAGTCTGGTGAATTTCCTGCCAATCAAACAAATGAATTTGATTTTCCAGCATGAAATTCTTGACCAATTTCGAATTGTGATATGGGGCCAAGTCATGTTGAAATGTCCCGTCAAAAGTTTGCAAGAATGGAACAATCCTACGTTTTAATATTTCTACGTACTTGGCTGAATTCATCATACCTTGAACACGAACTAAGCTTCCAGTGCCATTTGATGTGAAAAAACCCCCAAAACATCTGTTTCAGAGGGTATTTTACAGTTTGTTTGAAATGCTCAGGTACTAAGGGTTCACAGTTGCTTCGTCTAACGATATTTGCTTGGTAACCCTGCACAAATAAATGAGTTCCATCACTGAAAATTACCTTTTTCCAGCCGTCAGCAGTCCATGATTTATATTTTTGGGCTCATGCTTAACGTTTTATCCTCATTTTCGCATTCAAATATTGTTTTTTCGTTGGTCTTCTTGCCTTCCCGCCAACTTTCAGAAGCCCACGGCGTACTGTTGAATCACTAACATCACAACAACTAGCCAATAAATTTCTTTGAAGGTCGGTGTCCGTTTTTTTTTTCATTCATTTTACTATTTCTGATTAGATATTTATCGGTTCGTGGAGTTGTCTTTCGTTTTCTTCCACATTTACCTCTCCTTTTTGGAAACGATGATCCAGATGCGTTGTATCGCATAAGCAGTCTTGATACACTTGATTTGCTTACACCAACTGCAGAAGCGATTCTCTCACTGTCATAGAAGTGTGATCCTTCAGAGCAATTATTTTTGCACGCTTCCTTGGGGAAATATCTATTTTTCAATACACGAAAGCAACACTTACTCACAGAGAGAAAAACTAACATCCACCTGTCACACACGAAAGCTCACGACTGAAGCTTCCTGTTTAAAACCAGTCAAACCACATTTTTACTGTGAAGTTCTAATAGTCACACTACCTCACAGCTAATAAAAAAGGTTTACGTTGGTTTCCGACTTCAACTGGCGATCACATTACAATTCTGAGAATAAAATAGCATGTCCCAATTAGTTTGCACGGTATAGTACTTGAACGAGTGAACATGCAGATCACAAAGTGTTGCTATCCTAACTTAGATTTTGTTATTCAGGGTGGTCATTTAGGCAAATGACTGATACTAATCGTTTCTGACCATCGACCTTACATACAGGTAGACGACTGCAAATGACGTCACTATTTATGGCTCCAACATCAGAAAGGGAAATGTCACGTGATTTTAGTCAAAAATGTTAAAAGAAAGTTCAACAACTTGTAACCAGTGAGGAACGAATTAAATTATTAAGCGGATTCTATGTCTTTATGGTAATAACGTGATTCCAATCTGCAGTATATTTTTATTACGGTTAGTACGGGCCACCATTCTACCTGAATTTTCCATATTTGCAGTAATTATTACCATATACGGGAAGAAATAATCAATATTGAGGTTCAATTCCCAATCTAGAAAACCTGTGCCTTTTAAAGTAATAATATAGGCATTCGCGTTAAGAAATGAACCTACATGTTCTAAATTTTTCACAAATATTCATCGCAATATTCTGATCATGGCCTATATAAAATCTACCTATTCGCATAGGTAAATATTTTACAAAAGTAAAGTTACTCTGAGTAGGGCAAAGCTATTTCCGTATATTTTACGTAGTATTTAACTGCATACTTCTGGATTTTTCACATTATTTTATACTGTGGCTCTGTATCATAAATTATAAATGAGAACACCACTTTACATAAAATACAAACGTAGCCGGTTCATACCAGAATACACTAAACAAATGACCTCCTTCGCCCTAAGGACTCATCTTATAACTCCGAAATAGTTGCAATTAATACCAATGATAAATTTCGCACGATAACTGTACAATTACTAGATATACGCTGTCTCGCGTACGATCAACACAAACCGCGTCTCCAACTGCAAATTAAAACACATTTATTTACAATTAAAAACATTATTTTAAAGAATACAAACGCCAGTACTTTCAGGGCTCCCATGTCCCCATCATGAGGCCTAAGTGCCACGAAGCATGAAGAGCGATCTCATATATGCATACACAGCCACAAAGTATTCCCGTCACACGTCTCTTTAACCCTCCTGTGTTGCTAACATTAGAACTTGAACACTAATGTTCAAAAAATAATTATACAAGTCATGACTTGTATAATTATTTTTTGAACATTGCTGTTTGATTTCAATAATTATACAAGTCATGGCTTGTATAATTATTTTTTTAACATTGTTGTTTGAGTTCAATAATTATACAAGTCATGGCTTGTATAATTATTTTTTGAACATTGCTGTTTGAGTTCAATAATTATACAAGTCATGACTTGTATAATTATTTTTTGAACATTGCTGTTTGAGTTCAATAATTATACAAGTCATGGCTTGTATAATTATTTTTTGAACATTGCTGTTTGAGTTCAATAATTATACAAGTCATGGCTTGTATAATTATTTTTTGAACATTGCTGTTTGAGTTCAATAATTATACAAGTCATGACTTGTATAATTGTTTTTGAACATTAGTGTTTGAGTTCTAATGTTGGCAACACAGGATGGTTAAAGAGACGTGTGACGGGAATACTTTGTGGCTGTATATACAGATATGAGATGACTCTTCATGCTTCGTGGCACTTAGGCCTGATGATGGGGACATGGGAATCCTGAAAGTACTTGCCTTTGTATTTTAAAATAGTGTTTTTAATTGCAAATAAATGTGTTTTAATTTGCAGTTGGAGACGCGGTTTGTGATGATCGTACGTGAGACAGCATATATCTAGTAATTGTGGTTGCAATTAAATTTCAATAAATGACAATTTCTTAATGATTATATCCTCAGGTCTATTATTCTTAAAAATCGCACTTGTTGCCTACATGACTTACTCAATGGGAATATTTAAAAGTAGCCTGTCAAGTCATAAGAAAGCATTGAAACGGGATAGCGCGAAACCACTTCAGCCTAATGTCACGTGATGTGACGGCTCTCATGTTGGTACCACGGCAGGCTTAGTGGAAGCTACTACCAGTGCGCGGTCTATCGCTATATATTGTCAAAGGTTATGACTAATTACCTTCTGAAAGGGTTGTAACAATGGCAAGGAATCTAAGAAAAGAGAGATGATATTTCAGTCACTTGTTTTGCCGTCATATGATGTCCGTGTCAGAGGGACTAGATACGAACACCATAGCACTGAGCAGAAACCAGCCCTTCGATATCATTCCTTTTGCCATAGAACACAGAAAAGAGGACCAGAAGGAAGTGCTTATCACGAGTAACAACTTTATGGTCAGTACTCCTGGGATAAGAAGGGAAAACAAATTATTTTGCCTTAACATTCATAAAACCCGGCCGCAATACACTGAAGAGCAACTGAATTAGAGGCAGCTGGTGTTATGCAAATGTGGCGCTGTGGGCGGCCCTGTAAATGGAAGCGACATAACGTATGCAGCGATCCGACAATATAAGGATAATGCGACGAGAATCAGTAAGAGTCGGATGCAGTATGGGTAAGACGAGGGATCTAAGCGCATTTGATTGTGGGCAATTTGTCGGGGCCCAACGTATGGGTCACTCCATCTCGGAAGTCGTGCAGTCACTGGGATTTTCACGAGCCACTGTGTCACGGGTGCACCGTCAGTACAACGAATCAGGTAAAACCATCCCTGCAAGGGCCAACTGCCGTGGACAACAGCGTGTGGATGAGCGGGGTCATCGTCGGCTAGCTCGCATTGTAACAGCGAATAGACGGGCCACAGTGCAAGAAATCACTCGGCAATTTAACGCTGGTGCACAAAAACGTGTAAGGAGCCACACCACCCATAACCATCTCCTTGCTATGGTGTACAGAAGCCATCGTCCCACGAGGGCACCACTGCTGACTGTACATCACAGAGTGCAAACATTTGCATGGGAGCGGGAACATCGCCACTGGACCCTAGATATGTGAGAAAATGTTGCCTGGACTGATGAGTCGAGATTCACGTTGGTACATGCGGATGGCAGGATACGAGTACGGCGCAAACCGCATGAAGCAATGGATCCTTCTTGCCAATAGGGTACTCTTCAAACCGGTGAGGGTGGCATTCTCGTCTGGGGACTGTTTACGTGGACTGAAATGGGACCCCTGGTACGTGTGACATCGTCCCTCACAGCACAACATTAGCGGGATATCCAGAACGACCATTTGCTCCTGTTTGTGCGTCTTTAATATCCCACTGGGGACCTCGTCCTGCAACAAAGAGAATGCAGCTCCCGAATTGTATCCGAATGGTTGGATGAACACTCCACCGACGTGACCTCGCTTCTTCCTTGGCCAGCTAGGTCACCTGACCTCAATCCGATCGAGCACATCTGAGATGCCATCGAGAGAGATGTTCGAGGCTCTGATCCCCCTCCATTAAATCTTCGTGAACTGTGGGAGCTTGTTCAGGGGTCGTGGATTCGTATGGCTTCAGAACGCTTTCGGTGTCTTGTCGAGTCCATGCTGAGACGAATCGCCGCCGTCTTCAGGGCGAAAGGTGGTGCTACACATTACTAGACAGGTATCTCTAATTCAATTGCTCTTCAGTGTATAGAGAGGCAGATATCTCCATAAGCTCAAGTAGTAGAATTCGCAGTTCAAATGGCATCTTATCAGGATTTAAGCGATTTTGAACATGGTATGAGAGTCAACGCCCGGGAGATGGGTTACTCCATCTTCGAAATTACCACGAAATTTGGATTCACTCAGTCAACAATTTCAAAGTTGTGCCTGGACCACAGAAACTAAGTGGGGAAATCCAAAGTGCGAGATCGGTGTGGTCGTAGAAATGCTGTCTACGATCGTGGGCAGCGTCGTCTGGCACACATCCTAACATCCACCGGGCGTGAAATATTGCCACAAATCGCAGCGCAATTCAATGCTGGTGCCAGTAGTAGCATCAACGTTCGGACAGTGTAACTTTCTTTGTGTTCTATGGGGTTACCGAGCCGACGGCTCAAGGCTGTGCACCTTGCCTGGGCTCGGGAAGACTGCAATTAGACGCAAAATGACTGGAAACGCGTAGCCTGGTCCGACGAATCGCGGTACCAACTGTTTCGGGTAGATGGCAACAACCCACGAGGCAATGGATCCCGCATGCCTTCAAGGGAGAGTGCAGACCGGCGGTGGCTCCGTTGTGGCGTGGAGTATTTTCAGCTGGCACGCATGGAAAGCCTTCATACGTCCGCAGACCGCTGTGACCCGTGGAGGCTACGTAACCATCCTTGGGGACAATTTGCGCATGTTCATATCATGCAACCACTCCGACGGATGCGACCTCTTCCAACACGACAATGCGCTGCGGCACACGCACACAGTCACCCGATTATGACTGGAGGAACACTCCACGGAGTTTGGCATCCTTACTTGGCCCCTCGTTCGCCGCACTCAAATGCTATTGAACACGATGAATTTTGGCAAAGGTATCGCAAAAATCCTGTCATCCTTCTCTTCCTCGCGTTTTATAAAAAGTTCGTTAAAAATCCCGATGTCCGGACCCCCACAGCTCCAAATTTAACTAGTGGGCGTCATACATACTGAGAGTGAATGATATAAATATTAAAATACGTACCAAAAAGCAATTAATTCTTGAAAATGAGGATAAAATAAAAGCATTGTTACATTTTATCGGTCAGTACAGCTCCTTCCCGGCTAGTTGCCGTTGGTAGAATTTCGTCATTACTATTGATCTTCGAGTGACCTACGATCTTAAAGAAGAAATTTAGTTTTTTTTTTTTTTTTTGGATTGTAGGTTTAACGACCACCGTGAGCAACTCAATGGGCTATAAGCAGTCGCCCGTGCCTAATTTAGGGTCACTGGTTCCAGGGAAGGGAGAGAGCCAGTGCCGTAAGACAAAAGCAACATCCATGCCTCACCGGAATTCGAACCCGGACCCCGTTCGGATGAATGATCAGAGGCCATCGCTTAGACCACTGCGCCACCGAGGAGGAAATTCAGTAGTCAAGAAATTTCATAAACCGAAGTCTCATTCGAGTAATATGTAGCCAAAAGAAGGGTTTGTGGGTTGGGCAGATACTTCGCAACGAAAATACAACTACTGACGATTAAAATATTTATGATAGCTAAAATCCGCAATACAACTCAAAGTGAAAATAACCTGCCTTCCGACAGAGATTTGAAAGAATTAATCCAATGAATTAATAATGTGAAATTAAAATTGAAAACGATATTCAAATGAAAACGATATTCAAAGCGCCCAACATTACTAAGGAATCCAGACACCGAACCTCCGACGCGTTTCGGCTGACAGTTTTCGTGGCCATTCTCAAGGGCATTTCGTGCTGTACTGCTCCATGTACGTTAACTGCTAGCCAAGTCGACGTTGCTGCCATCTCTATCGTCCGCGTCATCGTCGTGTTCATCACGTAAAACATCGTAGGCGCCATCTAGTGTCGTCCTGTGTTTTAATCTTCTTTGCATTTGCTGACTTGATTTTCTTGTTTGAATAATTCGTTGTTTTTCTTGTTTTATCGTGTTCAACCATGCTAGTGATAATTCGACTGGGACATTTAAATCACAATTATATGCACCAAACAAAGATCCTCGCTCTTTCCACGTTTATACGTGAGTCACAGAAATATTCTCATTGGCCGCCACCGGGAGTCGATCGTGTCCACGTTGGGTGTCTGTATTACAATTATATGCTTTGGTCTTCTCGATCATGATGGCCTCAGCTGTCAGGATATTTTTTTGTTTTGTGAGAAGTAACCTAACTAATATTCTCCCAGTCGGGCGTGGACTCGTTATTGTGACAGTATTGTATAAGTGAAGTTCGAATTTCACTCTTATTCCAGTTATTTAAGTGTTCACGTAATCTGATATCCATATTTCTTTTCGTGCTACATATGTAAACTGTTTTATTAGCTGGGTTCTCGTGTTGACTTTCAAGTGGTTAGACATAACGATTTGAACCGATATTAGTGCTATTGAACACATTTGGGATGCTATACAACGTGCCGTCAATGCCAGGAATCCTCCGCTTGCAAATATTACGGACATCAAATAGAAGTCTTCGCTCTTTCCACGTTTATAGGTGAGTCTCGGGAAAATTGGCATCGGCCGTCATCGGGAATTCAATTCGCCATCTAGTTATTTGTTTAGTTGCTGGTGTTCACCTTTGGTGAATCCCCAGCATTGTGCGGGGCTCCAAAGAAGCAACTTGCCAGGTGGTTTGGCAGTTTGTTGTGTGTGGGTCTGGAGAATTTTGAGGCCTCTGTGGTGCAGTGGAGGCATATCTGGCGCGTAACTGGAAGACCGTGGGTTCGACTCGCGGTGGCGGCCGATGAGAATTTTTTCATGACTCACTTATAAACGTGGAGAGAGCGATGACTTCTATTTGATGTTCCTAATTTACGCCAACTGTGTATCTGAATATTACGGAATTGTGGGACGCTCTTCAGGAAGCATATTGTGCACTGTCTCCACACTACTACAGAAAGCTCCTCGAGTCCATGCCCCGTCGTGTTGCTTTCGTTATCCGATTGCAAGGAGGACCAGCGCGCTATTGGAGAGGTATCCAAGTTTTTTTTTGGCACAACAGTGTATATGCATCTTGTGCCTTAAATTCGGTCGCGATCTGAGCATTCGAAACGCAGTTTCAAGTTTATTTCGAGAGCGTACGAAATGTAATATTCCATTACAAAGAACTTGCGTCTTTTCCCTTCATTTTAAAATATATAGTGACTGAATTTCTGGGATCACAAAATATTTCTAATACATTTAAATAAGATTCCACAAGCGTACCTATGAAACGGGAAATTGAAATCATGAAGGAACCCCGCGTAAGTAAAATGTCTGCCTGCTAGAGGTAGGAACGTATAAATAAAGTTGTCAGTTTGATATACCTGCTTGGAATTCATAAGGTGGTAGTGGATCTATGCACTGGCAGTTCGTGCCTCTGAGAATGTACGTGTTACAACTTACGGCCAATTCCCAGCAAAGACCTTGGAACTCCACAGGCGTAGCTTTCGGCCGAAAAATAAAAAGGAAATATAAAAGCAATTCCAGATGTGTTCCGTAATTATATACAAATTAACACGAATTATTAATCACCTTTTCTTCACCTTTTTTAGCGCCAGTTATTACATTTCTCGCCTTTTTAGTGTTAGTGGTTAAATTTATCACCATATATTCGTCAAAATATTAAGCCTAACATTTTGCAGAACATGCGGATTTATTAATCTCCGACGACTTCGATGGCCGAGAAAACATATTCAACTGTGATCATTTAAAAAGATTATTTATGAAGTGTTTTGAAAAATGCGTTTTATTTATTTCCGTATTTTTAATGAGATATATTTTTACAGTGTCCTTGTTCAATGTACAAAGGGCATCCTGAAAGTAATGTCTCGTTCCTCATAAGATTTCTATTTGTAGCAGCAAAAATGCGAAACTTAGTGGCAAAATACTTGGACATATTGTTAATAATACTACCTATTAAAAATATTGTACATCACTTTCTATACATTTCCATCATCTTTGAACCAATTGGTAAAGTTCATTTTGGAAAAATGCCTGCGGCTGTCGTTCCACCCATGAGTTCCCAGTCAGTTTGTCACATCGTCTACACGTTCCCCGCGAAGGGTGTTTTTCAAAGAAACAAACAAGAAAAAGTCTGAAGGAGTCGAATCAGGACTGCAGGGAAGTTGAGACATCACGGTCCATCCCATTTTGGCAACAGCTTGTGAAGTGAGGTGTGGGGACGTGCATTATCATGGCGTAAAACAACACTATGAAATGGAATGTCACTTTTTTCTTTATGATAGCTTCCTTTAGCTTCTTCAATGCCTGCACATAGTGAGCACTGTTTATTGTTGCAACTCCTGGAGGGTGACACGACGATCAACTGAGATGAGTGAGGTCTTTCACTCGTTGCCTGTTGGCATTTGTCACTGCAGTTGCGGGTCTTCCACTCAGTTGTCTGTCCGACACTGAACTTTCTCTCTCTCGAAACCTCTTCATCCATCCATTACTGATATCGAATGCTGCAACTCCATACACCGTTAGGAGTCTTCTGCGGATTTCTGGAGCCTCACATCCCTCTTTTTCCAAGAGTTCAATGCTTTTCTCTGCCATTCATGATCTTTGTTTCAGATTCTGAAAAGAATTTGTTTCTACATTGGTAATTAATCATAGTACATGTCAGTGCAGTTTCATTAAAATCACTTCAAATTTTCAAAGGTTATTAGGTAGCAGGACGCTCCTTGTACAATCATTGCCTGCAGGATGCCCCTTGTACAAAATCACTTCAAAATTTCAAAAGTTATTAGGGAGCAGGATGCCCTTTGTACAATCATTACTTGCAGGATGCCTGTTGTACAAAAGCCCTTCAAAATTTAAAAGTTATTAGGGAGCAGGATGTCCCTGGTACAATCATTACTTGCAGGATGCCCCTTGTACAAAATCACTTCAACATTTCAAAGTTATTAGGGAGCAGGATGCCCCTTGTACAATCATTACTTGCTGGATGCCTTTTGTACAAAATCACTTCAAAATTCCAAACGTTATTAGGGAGCAGGATGCCCTTTGTACAATCATTACTTGCAGGATACCCCTTGTACAATCATTACTTGCAGGATGCCCCTTGTACAAAATCACTTCAACATTTCAAAAGTTATTAGGGAGCAGGATGCCCTTTACGCAATCATTACTTGCAGGCTGCCCCTTGTACAACCATTCCTTGCAGGATGCCCCTTGTACAAAATCACTTCAAAATTTCAAAAGTTATTAGGGAGAAGGATGCCCCTTGTACAAAATCACTTCAAAATTTCAAAAGTTATTAGGGAGAAGGATGCCCCTTGTACAATCATTACTTGCAGGATGCCCCTTGTACAATCATTACTTGCAGGATGCCACTTGTACAATCATTACTTGCACAATGCCCTTTGTACAAAATCACTTCAAAGTTTCAAAAGTTATTAGGGAGCAGGATGCCCCTTGTACAATCAACAATCACCTTTGCAATTTTATTTGTGATTTTACTGCTCTTTTGAAGAGCTTAAATGTGAATTCATAAAATTACTCTATGCGTTATACCATACAGAATTTATAAAAATGCAAGGAAAGCATAAATAATTGCTTATGTGGATGAAGCTTCATTTTTAGGCCCTCCCTAAAAATCATGAATGCTAAGGATTTTACTTAAGATTTCTTTTTACTTTTACTCAGGATCCTAAAGATTTTACTTCAATTTTTTCCTCTAAAGTTCTTCAACAAAATGGTCATTTCAACAAAGAATCTGCTAAACTAACTCAAGTCGCCATTCCAGAAATTAAAAAAATTACGAAAATTTCACTACAAAGAACAGAAATAGAAGCACACAAACACAATTTATTTGACTGATTATACATTTAATGGCTAAAAAAACAGATTCTACGCTGGCAGCAAATCATATGCATGTACTTTTCGCTACATTAAGATAGCTACAACAGGATCTATGTTAACAATTTGCAGGAAAGAGTGTGTTGCGACTAGTATAATAATCAAAATGTAAGCCTGAAAATGCGTCAAAGTCACTCTTAAGTTGTGAATGCCATAAACCGTTATTGTCTCTAAAAGCAACAGATTCCTGGAAAAAGTGCATCACAGTCCAGTGTGACGCAAAATACAAATATCCGCCAATAACGAAAGCGTGGAAGGTTCGTGGATTCAACATATAACAGAAAGGAGCCCGTGCTGTATTACTTAGCAAAGAAATTTTGCTTATGGTTACCCCTGGTTGGTTCCCAGCAGCTAAATCCAAGTGGTTTTGCGCATTTCATCTTCAGAGCAAAAACGTTGGTGTCCGGACCAAACTCACTTACACAGCACATCACTGCAGAAACCGTTAACACCATAATCCGTGACGCAGTACAGGGGTGACGCCCATGTGAAGACGACAAGTAGCAGTGATAAACCGTTTTGGTGTAGCTTAACTGGGAAAGCATTCAGCTCCGGAGCAGAAGGAAGCGGTTTAGAGTTCCAGCACTGGAAAAAATTGTTGTTTTTCACAGTGGCGCCTGAAAAGGTATTTGAACCCTGGACGTTAGGTTCTTCGAAATATGTGTGGTGGCCCAGGTGGCGCAGTGGTCTAAGCGCTTGCTGCTGATCACTTGTCTGAGATCGGTCCGGGTTCGAATCCCGGTGAGGCATGGATGTTGTGTTTGTCTTATGGCCTTGGCTCTCTCCCTTCCCTGGA
The DNA here is from genome assembly GCA_039090855.1 of Macrothele yani. NCBI lineage: Eukaryota > Metazoa > Arthropoda > Arachnida > Araneae > Macrothelidae > Macrothele > Macrothele yani. Next base: position 31,448,494 of record CM077032.1, on the reverse strand, counting down.
ACCAGTGACCCTAAATTAGGGATGGGCGACTGCTTATAGCCCACTGAGCTGCTCACAGTGGTCGTTAAACCTCCAATAAAAATAGATGTGTGACGTTCGTTCCACACATCATCTGGAAGTAATGAGCACTCCTTCAACACTTCGAAAGATGTGTGATTTCCACTTGGAATTAGTAAGAATTCATTCTTCTACAGAGTTATCTCAAGCATGGTTTGCGGCGGGCGCGAAACTTGAGATTTCATGCCCCCGCTTTTCTCGAGAAAGGATATACGTACGTGACGTACTGCAGAAGTGACGCACATGCCAAGACGGCAAGTAGCAGAGATAAGCCCCCTTATGGGTGTAGCTTAATTGGGAACGCATTCTACTCCGGAGCAGTAGCAAGGGGATTCGAGTGATTTAAATCAACAGTAACGCCATAAGAGCCAAGTACACAAGCTTCTCTCAAGACACATTCGGGAGATAGTCCCCCTTCAAACATATCTACACAAAAAGACCTGTCCGGCGAAAGGTGGAAGTATGAAGTCACTTTGGAGGAAGCCTACGTTTACCTACTAGACCGCAACACACCCTGCGCAATTTAGTACCTACAGGGCGACTACTACGACTTTTCAAAATGAAATCGAGAATGCAATGAAACTTACCCGCAAGACTTTATTGTATTCAACGGATTCTCTTACCGGGGAAAACTGCTGTGACGTATATTCTAAATTAACTTTCCTTTTTAGTTTCTGTCCCTATGTAAATCTTGAGTTTGTTCTCAGTTATACTTCACACTTAACGTGATATCTTCTCTCTCAAACGAATACTGTTGGCAACACAATTGAGGTTTGAATAAACGTGACGTATGCCTGTTATGAGATAAGAACCAGAGATATAAACTACGAGACAACAGTTGTTAATGTGTGGTGATGAATGTGGTTGATACTGATTTGTTGAGCAAAATATGAAGTGCTATCATGTATTAGTGAAAACATCTGGAATAAAGCCAATTTCCGTATGTTTGACTTCTGTTTAAATGTTTCGTCTGGCCGTTAAGGTTTAATTTAGGAACTCTTTCATCGTATGGTGATGTTTTAAAATAATGTAAGAGAGCGACAAAGAATCAGTACGAAAAGACATTACGTTATACTGCACATTCATCGGATGGCTAAAAATTGCAAATGCTAACTCAGAATACACTGAGTGGCGAAGTTATTATGGCCAACTGGTTAGTACTTTGTTGGGCCACTTTTTACCTTTATTATTTCTTGAACTTGAATTCGTCTTTGTATGGACTCTACTAAATGTCGGTAAGTGTGTGTGATTTTGATTGTAGGTTTAACAATCACCGTGAGCAACTCAATGGTCTATAAGCAGTCGCCCGTCCATAATTTAGGGGCAGTGGTTCCAGTGAAGGGAGAAAGCCCGTGAGGTAAGACAAACACAACATCCACACCTCACTGGGATTCAAACCCGGACCCCTTTTGGACGAATTGTCAGAGGCCATCGCTTAGACCACTGCGCCACCGGGACAGCTTCGGTAAGTGGCTTGAGGTATATTAGCCCAAATGCGATGAATTGCACTCTCCAGCTCTTGAAGGCCCCTTAATACTGCTTGAATATGGAGGATCGTCCTGCTGAAAATATACATCTCAATTGGAAAAAACCTTCAATATTTTTTTTTTTTTTGGATTGAAGGTTTAACGACCTCCGTGAGCAACTCAATTGCAACCTCCAAGCTCTTGAAGGCCCCTTAATACTGCTTGAATTTGTCTTGGTATTGATTCTATCAAATGTCGATAAGTGGCTTGGGGTATATTAGCCCAAACACAATGAATCCATGCCTCATCGGGATTCTTGAACCCGGACCCCCTTCGGACTGAATGATCATGGAGGCATCGTCCTGCTGAAAATATGCGCCACCGGGGCGGCCCTTCAATATAACAGGGTGTACTTGGTTGGAAACGATATTTAAATACCTCTGGACGGTCAGATGTTGCTCAACATGAATCAAAGGGCCCAAACGCTCCTACGAAAACATGCGCCAGACCATAACGTTTGCCTGCGCTTAAAGAGTAGAGAAGATGCAAGATGGGTCCATACTTTCGTGCTGCTATCCCCATATTATCACCCTTCCATCTGCATGGTGTAGTTGAAAATGCGATTCGTCAGACCACATTAACCTTTCCCATTCATTTAGTATCCGATTCTTGTGTTCCTGAGTGAACTGTAGGCGTTTCTTCTTGTTCTCTGCAGATAGCAATGGATTACGGATAGGTAGTCTGCTTCTGCATCCCGTACGATGTAATGTGCTGCGAACTGTACGTTGCGAGGCCATTGGACTTGGTCCTTGATTCAGATTGTCTGTAATCTGACGAAGTGTTGCCCGTCTATTGTACTGAACAAATGTTCCTACTCTCCGCTCAGCTCGAGCATCCAGTAGCCGTTGATGACCACAAGACTTGGACTCTGACCCGGTATTTTTACTAGTGGTCCACTCTCACTACAGCCCTCGAAAATTTTACAGATGCAGCCGTTTAGCTAATGCTCGCACCAATGCTTCGGACATCAACGTTCAATCCACGTTGAAAGTCCGTCAGATCGCGTCTTTTACACATTATATTTTGTGCAATGCACTTTATTAAGTCTCTGCATGCTTTCAGAATTCATTTATTATACCGATTCAGCCACATTTGCGGCATCAGTATCTGCAGGGAAGATACTTTGCATAAAATGGTTTGGCGCTCACAATAATTTGGCCACTAAGTGTATGTATAATCAGACAGAGATTTTGACATTAGTTTACGAGCAGGAAATATAGCCATTGTATGGTAGTGACAAACCCGTGGTACGCATCCACCAAGATAAAGTGTCAAGCCGCACACCGTTATGGACCCACTGCACCCCATAAGCCTTGTCTCGGAAATGCTCTGACTCATTCGTCTGCCCGTTACATTTCGGCCTTTGTCTGACTCGCTTAAGTCAGCTAGCTGCCTTTCTCATATGAAGAACAAAAATTATTATGAAACGAATTTTTGGGTGCTACAAAACAGAAAAATATTTATTTTTATATGCTAGTTATTTCAAAAATATTTGCTAAAAATAAAATATTCGTTAAAAATAAAAACATCTTTTCCCCAAAGAAAATACACGGTCGTGTCACATTATTGTGACCGCCAGCTAATGCCAGTCTAGCTGCTGTCCAAGCTGCTAATATGCAGAGCGGACAGCAACTAAACGGGCTGAGAGTTACTCAGTAAGGTGCTGGAAGGTGTTAACAGGTATGTGCAGCCATGCTGACTGCAATGCATCTGACAGCTGCTGGAGGGTACCTGGCGGAGGATCCATAGACCGAACAACACGATCGAGGTGGTCCCACAGATGCTCAAATTGGGTTTGAGTCTTGGGAATTAGGGGGCCAAGGAAGTACTTTAAAGTCTTCACCGTGCACTTCCAACTACTCTCTGACATTTCTAGCTGTGTGACACGTCGCATTGTCGCGCTGGAAGATCCTCCCACCCCCGGGAACACAATCAGAACGTATGGATGTACGAAATCCGCAAGGATTAATTCATAACGAATTCGGTCCGTAATGTCTTCCACAGGTCCGAGTGGACCCAGAGAATGCCACGAAAACATTCCCCAAACCATAATGCTGTCCCTACTAGCTTGTGTTCTGCCAGCAATGGTTGAAGAGTTTGTTTTTCGATCTTTTTCGCCTTATACGCCAACGTCCATCCTTTCGATGAAGCAGAAAACGTGACTCATCGGAGAAGGCAACCCTTTGCCTATCAGCGGGGGTCCAATTCCGATACTAAACGAAGTAAATTTCTCCGTCATTTTTATCCACGCCGGGGATCGAACCCGGGTCCCCTCATTCCGGAATCAGTCGCTCTACCAATTGAGCTACGCGGACGTTCGTTCTCGCTGCTATCTGTCTTTATGTCGTGCTCATCCTGCTGGGCAGGTACGTCACAATACGTCCGTGCAAATGTAAGCCTTTTCTGCCGATGCACCTTCGTTAGCATAGGTGCAGTGACCATCCGTCTACATCGGAGCCCCATACGCAACGGGGTTTGCTGAACTGTCACTTTAGACACACTTCTGGTAGCCCCTGGTTCATTCGGCCAGTGAGTTGCTCCACAGTAGCTTGTCGATCGGCCCTCACGCACCTTCGAAGCCGCGTTCTCCTCTCAGATCGATGGCAGGTGGTGCTCCACAGTTTTCACGTCGCTTATTCGCGATGGGGCCATTTCTCCAATTACGACACACTTTAACCACAGTAGCACTCGAACAGTTCAAAACCTGCGCTCTTTTAGAAATACTGCCACCCTTGGCCCGAAAGCCGATAATCATCCCTTTTTGAAAATCTGATAAATCGCTTCTTTTATCCATGACAACAACGAGTTATATGTTTTCAGATTGCCTACCGCATTCTTTACGTACACTCCAAGCCAGCTCACGACACGTGCCTTCTTTCATTGGCTATGCGGTGTTGACGTCAAAAGTAGGAGGTGGTCACAATAATGTGACTCGACTGTGTATAACTAGCTCTTTTCTGTGAAAAAGATGATGCTAGTAATCAACTTACTAATCACAGCTGTACCTTTGATGGAAAAAGTTTCCTGGAGTTGCAGTGAACATTTGTTTTTGCGTTTGTTCTTAACTTATTTTCCTTGTGGATATGCCACGTGATATCACATCTACACCAGTTTTTTTTTTCTTTATAGGATCCTGTTACATTTTTTTTTAATTTTCTTGGATTTGGTATTCGAAAGATCCTTTTTAACTCAGAAACTCGCAATAAAGAGGCAGAACGCTAGATAAAACTCAACACAGAAATTTATTCTGCACATCTCCTAGATGTGCAGAATAAACTTCTCCCAGATGTAACTCAATGCACCTTACAATCGCGGCAATTAAGTGATGAAACTGAATTTAAAAAGAATGTAAAAGCAAAAAAGCTTACTTAAATACATTATTTTATTTGAAGTACATTCAGCCTGCGCTAATATAAGATGTGGTACGATCTTCCAACGAAAGAAAGGACTTGCAGAGGTCATCTTTTGGTACGGAGTGAAGAGCTGATGTCACAGTTCCTTTTACGTCTTCAGTGTCTTCAAAAGCTTTTCCGTTTAAAGGCAGCATTAATTTAGGGAATAGAAGGTAGTCACACGATGACAAATCTGGAGAACAGGGATGACGGTGGAGTACACACACTTGTTATCTTTCGAGAAACTGCTATACCCTTACTTCTTTGTGCGCGGGTGGGTTTTCGGGAAGAAAGAATTGCCCGTTTTTGTACTCAGGTCGGACACAAACGATCTTCTTCCTCAATAATGGATGTGTAAGCCATTCCAGTGGCCTTCAAAAATGAACACGTGATGCAGAATTAACTTATTGACGTAAAAAAACACAAGTATTGTCTTGATTTTGGACTTCTGTAACCTTATATTTTTTCCTTTGCGTGATTGTGGTGTTACCACTGAGAACTCTGACGCTTCGTTTCAGGATCATAATGCTTTGGAGAAAATTTTGCATTGTTTCTGCAGCCTCCAGGATGTCTTTTGCGTGCTCCACGCATGCATATTTCTGGTCGCCTGATAAAACATGCGGAACAAAACGAGCACGATCTCTACCCCCCCCCCCCACACACACACGCACACGCGCTCACATTCTATCACCCTCAAGGACACATAACGATCACTTTTTATTCTTTTGAGGACTTTCTCAATGTGTTGAGTCGTGCGCACTAAAATCGGGCGTGTGGGCTTTTCGTCATTTTCGAAATCTTCCCACCTATCCTTCAAGCGTGCATACCATCGGAATATTTGTACACCTGATAGTCAATTAGTACCATGCACATTAAGCAGCAATTCAACTTTCTCAGTTTTGCCAATTTTCAAACAGAACCGAATATTTGAGCTTTGCCCCATGACAGGGCTGTGACAATGTTCTTCCACCGAATGACGTCATACACAGCGTAAATAATTATCTTCACAATTCTCACGCAAACGCTGTTGCCACAGCATAGATGATAAATGATTTATCAGAAAACTATGCCTCCCGACCCTTGTGTTTTACCTGGATTTTTTTTTAATCAGTCATTATACCTTAATTGCTGCACTGTGGAGATTGAGAATAGTATCGTCGACAGAAGAACATGCTGACCCTAGTAATTCAATAGAATCGCATGAACAACAAGGACAATAACGCCAGCGGCGTGTGCATACTTCCGTGTTGGACTTTGAGGCATATGCATTACCGCATACCTAAGGTTTGGTGGGTTGAGGTATGCGGTATTCCCATTCTCCGTGCGGGAAGAGAAGACGTCGCTCGCCAACGCACTGCCGCCGATGAAAAGAGTCATCACGGCGGGGGGGGGATGAGGGGAGTTAACTCCCTTTCCCTCTACAATACTGTGCTTCATTTTCTTTTCTTTTCTTTTTTTCTGTGCGCTGAATTTTTTCTTCGGGTATATTTATACTAAAAAATATATAGGAAAGATACAAAATTATGCATTTATTACGGAATTTTGAAAAATATGTATTCACATACAAAATTTTCGAAAATGTAAACGTCGTCATGGGAAAATATTTATGTACCTAAATAACTGTTCCTTACTCTGCAAAAACACAAGTGTTGGGAAACTGCTGATTCAAATATGCCGCTCACAGTACGGTAGCGGTTCGTTGGTGGCAGCGCCATCAGTTGACAGCCATTGATGATCCTGCAGCATCGCCGTGAATTACGGGTTTCCAAGCAAGTGGCTCTAGTGGCCCGTACCTGGCAACCCCAGCAAGCAATTCGGTTGCAACCCTCCAAACCTCAAGTGTTGCTTCTGCGCGTGCGCAGAAGTAACACGTGCACAGTCTCTCGTGGTAGCAGTTAGTTGAAGACGACGCCATCGCCATTTTTGTGGATGTTAAGAAAAAAAAGCCATATGTAGAGAGACGAATTAATTCTCTAATGAAATGCAGAGCCGATGAAGATAACCGTTGGAGGAAAATTACATAAATAATTAATGAACTGTAGGAAATAGTTAATTATTCTCATGTATTTATAGAAACTCATTTCTTAGCAAAATTTCTGCACTAACACACGAAGAATCGAGAATACAAACAGCTATGAAACACACTCACGCCATTCCCATGAATAAGAAGAAATAATTTTTGTATAATCTTCATACACTAAACTGCTTCAAACAGAAGCCCCGGAAGACATTAAAAGTCGTTACGTTAGAAAAAATTACATGCGTACGCAACGGACTTTTTCATTACAAAATGATTAAGTATTTGAAAAAGAAACAAAAAAACAAAACAGAAACGCTATGTGAATATGATATACTCATCTCTGGGTTTACCACAGAAGATTGGAGGAAATCGCTGCTAAAAATAACCGGAAATAAAATAAAATATCTTTCACATTTGGAGCAAATGTAGCTTCCTAACATGAAAAAAAAAAAAAGATACAACGTTAAAAATGTAACAGAGTTTGACATGAACGGGTAAATACATATATTAGTTAAACAATCGCTTTTGAAGACCACAAGGACGGCACGAGACTTTAGAGAGGGTCTTTTAGTTGGTAAACTCCTTGAAAGTGAGTCAATTTCCCTTAAGGTAAATAAAAAGAATCGTTACGTTGAAAAAAAAAAAATTATGAATTATATCAAACGGACATTTACGAAACCTAACTCGCAATATTGTAAAATTAAAAAGAAAACCCTCCGTTTAACATCGCGCAAGAAAAAGTAAATGGTCGTGCGTGGCAAACTAGTTCTGTAGCTAAAGCGTCTGCCTTGCAAACAAGCCGTCCTTGGTTGGATGCTACCCTGACCCACCAGGCATCTTTCCGGACCTGTTGAGGAAATATGCTCAACGCCATGCCACTGTGCAGAAGTTTCTTTGGGAGAGGATAGAAAGAGGAGCTGTGAACTGCGATTATCGTTTGTTTGTTTTTTTGTGACCACTACTGGGAAGTTGGCGGGCAAGATTAGGCAAACCATCAGTTACGTCACGTAATTGCCGGCTGCCACTGCCGGGAAACTGGAAGACCACATTAGGCAAGCCATCATTTATGACACGTGCTTGCAGGACTTCTTATTAAGCAGCCCCAGCCTGTGATGGATAACTGATGGCCCTGTTCTGGCATATGACAACTGATGGACATGCTAACTGTTGTCCAGCTGTTCGTCAGAACTGCTGGCCCATATGGTGTCCTCCGGGACATTTTATTGACGTTTGGGCAGTGGCAACATAGTGCTGGGCCACTACTGGCTTGAGTGCTGGCCCAGCATGATTCTTTTCGCTGGGTATGAATAACACTGATTAAAAGAGCTCAGCAATAAGTGCTATTTGTTACTGACCTTCACACGCAGGGTGGCGAGATGAATTTTTGGACTGGACGGACATTGTACAAAAATAAATAATAAGCACACACACTCTGTATTTAAATTTCACTGTTTGAGAGTTTATACTTCTTAAACTTTAAAAAGAAAGAAATATTTTAGTCTGTCGGACATATTCATTTTTTACACTTTCCAACCGTAAGTTGAAGAGGCGTATATGCTCCAGCTTTGTCCGTCTGTCTTCCTGTTCACACGATAACTCGCGTAAAAATAGTTCGATTATGATGAAATTTTAGTATGTGGTATGGGACAACCTGGGCAGGAACCCTATCGAAAATGGACGAAATGGGGTCAAAGATCAGGACTTTGGAGCGGGATCCATTCCATTGCCCTTATGCGTCATACTTACGTAAAAATGCTTCGATTGTGACAAACCTTCATGTTGTTCCGGAGATGTACTGAACTTGTTCTGTTTAATATAATTGAAATGGGGTCAAAGGTCAGCGCACAGGAGCAAGATTTATTCCACAGCCATTATCCTCATAACTTTTTTTTTTTTTTGATTGGAGGTTTAACGACCACCGTGAGCAACTCAATGGGCTATAAGCAGTCGCCCGTCCCTAATTTAGGGTCACTGGTTCCAGGGAAGGGATAGAGCCAGTGGCGTAAGACAAACACAACATCCATGCCTGACCGGGATTCGAACCCGGACCCCTTACGGACGAATGATCAGAGGCCACCTCATAACTTCACTAAAAATGCTTCGATTGCGACAACATACTAAAGTATGTTGTTCCGGAGGTATACTTAACTGGTTCTGTTGAATATCATCGAAATGGGGTCAAAGTTCAGGGCACAGGAGCCAGATTTATTCCACAGCCATTATCCTCATAACTTGAGTAATGATTTCTGATAGGTTGGGAAGCGTATCATATTCAATGCATTGCATGATTTTACTAACTTGTTACTTAGTTTTTTCACTGGAAGAAATTTTCTTCAGTAGAACGGGTTTCTTTAAAAAAAATTGTGAAATGCAGATCATGACATGCCTTACAAATTGTACTTAATTAGCAGTATACACCCTCGCTGATTAAGAAGCTTAGATCATAAACAGAGAAACTCAAAGCAACGACTCACAACACACAAAATAAGCAGTATGAGCTAACTGTTTACACGATTACACCGCACGGCAGTGTCTATGTACGATGAACGACAGAGAAACTAACGCGCACTGGCGGGTTTTCTGTGCGCTGTTGACTCTCAAATGACTTAGTGTAGCAGGATTACAGGAATACACTGACCGGGAGGAGAGAAGGGGGAGGGAGGGAGGGCACGAGCGAGAATTCAGAAATGAATGAATACATTTTAGTAGTAGCTTGATAGGATATATGATTACAATAGAAGAATTTGATCAAAACATACACTCATTGTCATAAAAATCCGCGCACCAAGAAAAAAAAGCGTGCGATTAACGCGAAACTCGGAGAATATCTACGAGGAGGGCAGACATCCAACTGATTAAAAATTTGTGCTTTTCCGCATGCTCACGCGTCCAAGACCGGCCGCACTGAAATCGCAATTCGTGGGGCTTATACGGTGTCGCGCAGGGGACTCCACGTTCGTTCCGAAGTGAACCGTAACAGTCAGGTCAGATTCCTGAGCGGTAGACATGCCGAGGAGCCGCCGTAGAGGTGCGTACGGGCAACTAATGTAGTTTGAACGAGGCATTATCGTGAGGATGAGAGAGTCAGGGTGTCCGGCGCACAGAATCAGCAGCCATTGGGCCGGTCCGAACGGTATGGTGTGATCGTGTTGAAAGCAATGGACACGGGAAGGCACGCGGACACGGTGGACTGGCTCCGGACGACTCAGACACACCACCAGCAGAGAGGATCGTGAGAGCGGCACGCACAGATGCAACTTACGGTTGGAAAGCGTAAAAAAGAGCGAAAACGGGAAACATTTTTTGTAGCAATCTAACTGAATTATCTGAAAGCGTTCTACGTATGTGGTGCAACATGGTAAAAATGTATTGTAAGTTGATTTAAAAACAGCGCTGTTGTGCAGTTGAGGTAGGACACTTCGGTGAATATTTCTTCCAGTGTAGTGAACGAAAGCAACCTTTAATCTCTCCAAGTTATTTTCAAGCTGCAAGAGGAAGTTTTGTTCTGTTAAATATGCACGTGAATCCGATCAGGAATTTTTCGCGCAGTATACTCCAGCCTTCCGCGAGGTCTGCTTAGAAACGTGATTCTGCATGAGACTGACATTTAAGTAACTTTCTCAGCAGACGACCTAATAAAACGTCACTGCGCTTGAAGGGAGAGAGCATAGTCACAGAGCAAAGCACAAAAAAACTCTTTGTCAAGAAACCGACACGTGATAGCTGTGACCTTCAGCATTGCCGAAGAATAGCTGCTTGTCCATTTTGTTTTGTCCTTGGTTTTTGCTGGCTGCTTTTAAATCGGAACGCCTTTCTAATCTTTGATGAATGACGCTTTGTCAGATGCTTTGCTATCCTGTTGGAAAATTAAATTTTCCGCTTGATCCTGGATGTCTGGTACTAATAATATTTAGCTACAAAATAATCGACCAAAACGCTGATCGGTTAATAAGAGGTCTCTCATGATAACTGCATGATTTCAGCCAGAGTCTTACTGATAGCCACCATAACCCCCACATTACAGGGGTTCAGCTGGCTGCGAATATAATAGCCTGATCTCGATAATTAGCTTGGTTTCTTTTAGGGAGTTTGCGGTAACAGTCGTTCTACAGAGCTTAATACTGGAACTATATTGGGCGTTAGCATCCTGAAGGGTAAGAGATCCTCGAACCTCAAGCTTTTATTATTATTATTTGTGGAAAGTGCATATGAAGCTGGTTAAAGATATAGTCAGGTATTTGTTACGACGTCTTTGAATGAAGTGTTAAAAAGAAAGGGGATTTTTTGTATTTTTCTCAATAAATAAGTAAATTATTTGGAAATCCTTTCGCGACTTTAGTTTATAAAAACTGGATGACGGGAAAGCAACAATTCCACAGGATTTGGGGGTCCTTTTTTAACATGCATGTATATTACAAAGTGAATGTGGAAGAAATATCAGTTCAATGAAGGAAATTTTTATATCTGCGAAAGTAAGATGTTATCTGATGAGGTGTATTTCTCAAATACAGTTCTCATTATCTTAAACTTTGTGCACATTCCTTCATGTGAGTAGTTTAGTTCACTCCGATGTATGCACTAAATACTGTAGCAATCTGGATATTGCAGAAAAATATATTAAAAACAATAGGTTCCAGGGACTATTTAGTTCAAAAAACTATTAGTCTTACTGTTGAAGAACATTTCACTAAGAAATATTTATTACCATTTCGTACACAAATTCTGAAGTGCTCGCGGAACCATGCTAACTCTATACAATTAAAATCTGAAGGAAACATCAAGGACAAAATACTATATTAAAACATCGAAAAGTTAACACTACCACGACACTCTCACATGTCCATGATCTTTGGAATTCGTAATGCATTTCGATACGCACTTCTGTATCATTATCAAGCTGTCATGTGGAGTTTCCAAAAGCAATTTAGGTATATATACACTGAAGTGCCAGAAAAACTAGCACAGCATATGCAAAATACATAGCAACGTCACCTATGCGCGTACTCAGTTGCGTCCGCCAGTGCGTATATAGAGCAATAGACATCCTTGCCTGCTGTCAGAGCTGTTTTCGGCATGACAATGAAAAGTAATAAAGATTTAAGCGATTTTCAACACGGTGTCATAGTTTGCGCTCGTGAAATGGGCCATAGTACTTCGGAGGTAGAAACGAAGTTCGGATTTTCACGGGCGACCATTGCAAGGGTGTACCGTGAATACAAGAATTCCGGCAAAACCTCCAACCTACGATACCAGTGTGGCCGCAAAAAGACATTGGGTGAACGTGACCATCGTCGGCTGTCAAGAATCGTTTCACGCGATAGGCGTGCAACACTCTCGCAGGTATCATCGGAATTCAATGCTGAAGCCTCAACAAGCATCTGTGTCCGGACTGTGCAACGTACCCAGCACGATATGGGCTTTGAGAGCCGACGCCCAACTCAAGTCCCCTTGATGGGTGCACGACAAAGAGCTATGCGCCTCGCTTGGACACGGGAACACCGCCACTGGACACTTGATGACTGGAAACAAGTAGGCTGGTCTGACGAGTCGCGTTTCTAACTGCATCGGGAAGATGGAAGGATTCGTGTGTGGCGCAAACCCCATGAAACCATGGATCCCGCCTGTCAACATGGAACTGTACCGGTTGGTGGGGGGTCCGTAATGGTATGGGGCGTGTTTAGCTAGACTTCACTGGGACCTCTGGTACGTCTGTAAACGTCTGTGACCGGCCTACGCTATGTGCGCATAGTTTCTGACGAAGGTACACCCGTTCATGTCCTGCATTCATGCTGATGGGTTGGGCCTGTTCCAACAGGACAACCCAAGTGTCGGGATGCCACATTATGGTTAGAGGAGCATTCATCTGAGTTTGGGGTGTTCCCAATTCCACCTAAGTCCCCAGATCTGAACGTGATAGAACACATTTGGGATGCCATGCAACGCGCTATCGAACACAGGAATCCGAGACCTCGGAATACACCCGAATTGTGGAACGCTCTGCAGGAAGTATGGTGTGCATTGCCTACAGCATGTTTCCAGAAGCTAGTGGAGTCCATTTCCCGGTGTATTTCTGCAGTCTAGCGCTCCCGTGGGGGATCTGCCAAGTATTAGACTGGGGTACCAGTTTTCCTGGCACTTCAGTGTACATGGGTATTACCAATCAATGGGCTTCATGTCACTGTCCACGTTGCTGCTCGTCTCCGACGTCATGCATTCGCTATGCGGAATGTTGTTGCCCAACTGCTGCAAGCTGACTTGATTTTTTGGATCTTGGGTTGTAAATTCCAGTATTTGTTTATCGTATGTCTTATTCTTTTGAGAGTTTTGTTTTTTGCTTGCATTCTTGTTCTTCATTTAAAATTAGTCTCCAAGGGTAGGGAATATCTATAGGGTTAAGCTTGTTGCAGTTTTTATCTCAAGTTTTTTCGATAACTAAAGCCACTGCAAATCTTAGTTTTTGTTACGAATCTTGATCAGTAATTATTTTAACACCATCGATATCTGGAGAGCATTTGTTATCAAACTAATGCAGTTTTTTTGTTTCACGTTTTCTCCAATTATTTTCATGTTGCTTAAAGTCCATATAATAGGCGATTCTTTGTACTACCTATGTAATATTTTTCAGATTTTTTTCCCATTTTGATGCAAGATTGGCTTTTGCACACTCTTGTCTTTTCTAATAGGTTTTTTGGTGCTTTATTTTTAAGAAGAATGTCTCCATAAGTAGTTACTAAGAGTCTAATGTCTTTCTGGACTTTACAACACTCGTTTCAATAAGGATGAGATTATTGGTAAATAGGGGAAATTACCAAAGTATGTAACTTTTTCCTTTTTTGTGACAATGGTGGATGTTTGAACACATAAAGCAACTTACCAATCGCATTACCTTTATATCCATATGCTTTTGCTAATTTATAATTTATCTAATCTAATTCTTCATTTCTAAGTCGATTAGTGCTACATAAGGTAAATGCACGTCGGATTAAATATCTAAACGCAGAGGTCTTATATGTCCATGGATGGAAAGAATCCGCCGGAATAAAAACTGGTGTATAAGTATCTTTCCGGAAAACACGGAACTCCAGATGTTGAGATTTCTTAGTGATTAATACGTCTAAAAAAGGCAACTCATTATTCTGTTCAATTTCTTTTGTTAAATTTATAGTTGGAAAGAAGTTGCTGTAAGTCTTTCGCATAATTTCGATAAGTTCAGGGTTATATTCATTGAAAATAAAAAAATTGTCATCAACATATCTTTCATAGAAAACCACATAGGAAGTGAAAAGTGGGATAACAGCGCTTTCTATCTCCTGAAATATACTTCAGCAAATAGGGAAGAAAGAAGAGACCCCATTGAGGCACTAGATTTTACCATAAAACTCAAAAAAAGAAAAAAATATTTTCCTGTATGAATTTTCCCAGCAAAAATAGTCTTGCTGGCCCAGCACTACGTTGCCGCTGCCGAACCGTCAATAAAATGTCCGGGCGGACAACAGAAGGGCCAGTAGTTCAGGCCAGCAGCTGGCCAACAGTTGGCACCCCCATCAGTTGTCATATGCCACAACAGGGCCATCAGTTATCCATCACAGGCAGTAGCTGCCACAAGTGGCCCTTCAGCGGCCCTGCAAGCACGTGCCAGAAATGATGGCTAGCCTAATGTGGTCCGCTAGTTTCCCAGTAGTGGCAGCCGGCAATCACGTGACTTAACTAATGGCTTGCCGAATCTTGTCCGCCAATTCCCCAGTAGTAGCCATAAAAAAAAAAAAAAAAAAAAAAAAACGATAACCGCAGTTTCCCAAAGCTACAACTACTTTTTTTTTTCTCTTTACGAAACTTCTAAATTACAGCACTGGGGAAATTTTCTCAACAGTTCTGGTAAACCGCCCGTTTGGATCTTGTTGGAAACGAATCAAGGACTGTCGGTGTGGGAAACGCGTGCTCTACCAACTGGACTGATTAGGCATGCACGAGCGTGGCTTAAAACTGACTATGTTTTCTACTGAATGTGTAACGAATGGTTCTCCCTTTAATTTTACAATATTGTGAGGTATTTTCTATAAATGTCAGTTTCATATAATTCATTAATATATTTTTTCAACGTACGATTGTCTTTTTTTTGTTTTGTTTTGTTTTACCTTAATGGAACTTTACTTTTTCAACGAGTGTACAAACTTAAAGGCAACTTTCAAAAGTTTCGAGCTGTCCTTGTCTTGAAAGGAGATTGTCGAATTAATATATTTACCCGTTGATTTCACATTCTGTTACATTTTTAACGTTGTATCTTTCCTTTCCGCTGTCCGTTTTAAAGAGGAAAGATATCTTATTTTACTTCTCGTTATTTTTAGAAATGAATCCAACCAGTCTTGCGTATTCAACCCATGGATGAGTACATTATATCCACATAACGTTGCTTTTTTTTTTCTTCAAATAATTGATAAATTTCGCACGCGTATAATTATTTTTTTTTTCAACATAACGCTTTTTTAATGTTTTTTTTTCCAGGACTGTTGTTTCAAGCAGTTTAGTGAATGTTAAAACGAAAAATTACGCATAAATTATTTTCTGTTATTCATGGGAATGAAGTGGGTGTATTTTATGGCTGTAGTCTAGTATTTCATGGCTTAATCTGATATCTTAGTCGACGTGGCATTTCAGTAGTAAATTAATTCACCTCTCTACACACGCTTTTTTTCTTAGCATCCACTAAAATAACACGATGGCGATAGCGCCGTCTTCAACTAACTGGTACCACGAAAGACACAGCACGTGTTGCTTTGGCGCATGAGCAGTTGCGTTGCTTCCACCTGGTGTTGGGGTTTCATCGGTTGCCAGCTACGGGCCACTAGTGGCACTTGCTTGGATGCCCGATATTTACGGCGATGCTACAGGGCCATCAATGGCTGCCAACTGATGGCGCTGCCACCAACGGACCGCTACCGAACTGTGAGCGGCAGATTTCAGCCAGCAGTTTCCCAACACTTGTGTTTTTGCTGGGTTAGGGCAGCAATTATGTCGTCGACTTTTTTTGCATGTAAAATATTATTTTCTGAAAGTTTATTATGAATAATTGAAATCGCTGTGGTTAAAGGGGTGCTTGGGAACTGGGTTTAAACGTTCATACTGACCATGCAGGATTTAATGTGATCAAACGAAAGTTGTTTCACCCTTTCAACAAATACTTGGCTATTAGGAACATTGTAGCATGAGTTTATGAAAAAAGGAGATCTTTAACCGGCTAGAACGAATTAACTCGGGGTTATAAGACGGGCTAAAATCACCTCGTACGGATGTATTCACTGTCTAAGAAGTGGACCGAAATTGGTTGGAACGAGTAAACTGGCACATGAGAAATATTTGCTTCCCCCTTTAGCTACGTCATTGAAAGTGGTCATTTAGGAAAATGATTGACACTAATCCTTTCTGGCTGATTACCCTTTAAAAAGGCCGTAACAATGACGAAGGACCTAAGAAAGGACAGAGATTTTTAAGTCACTTGTCCCAGTGGTATGATGTCCCGGTCATGTCTTAGGTTATGGAGCAAAGAATAAAGAACTTTAAACGCCGCCTGTCATCTAGAAAGGACTAGTGGGATACCAATCACCAAGGATTATCACCAAGTAGTAGTGGGATGAATATCACTATAGACTATAGCGGGATGCCTATCAACAGCGAGACGTTCATGGTCAGTGTTGATCAGGTGAGAGGGAAAGAAACTTGTGATGCAAGTTTCGTAAAACCCGAACGCTATGTGAATATTTCTGTTTGATAAGCGTGGATTGTTTTGGGTAAAATTTAGTTCAGATTCATCGGCCGCTTAAAGGGTTAAGCAAATTTCTTTCCAAGTGAATCAGGGGGAAATACACTTGGGGACGATAAATCTCATTGGGTTACCATCCAAAAGCTAGTGGTATTCCCGCGCCCTTTGGTGGTCTGAATTTTCTTATACTATCTGGTAAAGCACTGTGGTTACGAAACTCAGCAAGCTTACGCAGTAAAGGGTCCGTTGGATCTTTTTCAACACTTTCGACATAAAGTTGATTTATTGCTACTTCATTTTATTTTTATAATCTAGGTGATTTACAATGACAAGTTGTTTTGATTATAATTTATCGTCTTCAATAATGTTTATATCACTATTTTCCCGTAACTCCAATAATTTCTGTCATTCAAACCGAAAAGTTAGTTTTTGAAGATTTAAAATTACGATGGGCGAATTTGATACCCCTATTAATAGCCATAGGTTGATTTTTTGTTAAATTTATTGTTGACATATTTGATCATATTATCAGGAATAGTAACTTCTGTTTTGTTGTACTTGTCGCATTCGCCCAGCAACCAATCAAACTTCTTATGAAAGTTAAAGGTAAGGTTCACATCCTTTTTATCTAAAAAAATAAAAGATTTCACTAAGCGGTTCAAAAGATATTCAGATTTGTGATTGGATTTCTCTGACTCATACATTGTAAATACGCATCAACGCATTTTTGTTAAGACCAAAAATGAAAGCACGTTTTGTTTTTATTTGATAGGTTAATCTCTTAATTTCACAAGTTTGTAAAATCTCATTATCTCTTCGACTTAATGGATGGTTGATAATTCTTAATGACTTAGGCATCAGCCCCAAGTTACGGCAATTTATGAGAAATTGGAGTTTATGTTCTTCGTGACATAAGCGTAGTGTTACCTTTTAAAATTCTCGAAACAGGTACACGACAGCAGCAAGGCGTTTTTAACAACAAATGTAGGAAAACAAGTTTGATGCGATGGCGCAAGGCCGCAGACAGTAACAATCAAAGGACGTTTTTTTTTTTTTTTTTTTTGAGGTTTCACGACCCCCGTGAGCAACTCAATGGGCTATAAGCAGTCGCCCGTCCCTAATTTAGGGTCACTGGTTCCAGGGAAGGGAGAGAGCCAGTGCCGTAAGACAAACACAACATCCATGCCTCACCGGGATTCGAACCCGGACCCCGATCTGACGAATGATCAGAGGCCATCGCTTAGACCGCTGCGGCAAAAGGACGTTTAAGAGTCACGAATTTTATATATAAAAACCATATGGATATGATCTGTATTAAGGTGCTAAATAACTTATCTAATGACGTGTATTCCTCAAATACAGTTCTCATTATCTTTAACTTTGTGCACATTCCGTCATGTGAGTAGTTTAGTTTCACTTCGATGCACGCACTAAAAATTGTAGCAATCTGGATATTGCAGAAAGTATATTAAAAACAAGAGGTTCTTTTTTTTTTTTTTCTTTTTGGTTGGAGGTTTAACGACCACCGTGAGCAACTCAATGGGCTATGAACAGTCGCCCGTCCCTAATTTAGGGTCACTGGTTCCAGGGAAGGGAGAAGAGAGCCAGTGCCGTAAGACAAACACAACATCCATGCCTAACGGGATTCGAACCCAGACCCCTTACGGACGAATGATCAGAGGCCAGCGCCTTAGACCACTGCGCCACCGGGGCGGCAACAAGAGGTTCCAGGGACTATTTAGTTCAAAAGACTATTAGTCTTACTGTTGAAGAACATTTCATTAAGAAATATTTATTACCATTTCGTACACAAATTCTGAAGTGCTCGCGGAACCATGCTAACTTTATACAATTAAAATCTGAAGGAAACATCAAGGACAAAATACTATATTAAAACATCGAAAAGTTAACACTACCACGACACTCTCACCTGTACATGATCGTCGGAATTCGCAATGCATTTCGATACCTACTTCGGTATCATTATCAAGCTGTCATGTTGAGTCTCCCTAAGCAACTTAGGTATATATACAGTACATGGGTACTGCCAATCAATGGTCGTCATGTCACTGTACACGTCACTGCTCGTCTCACGCGTCATGCCTTCGCTAAGCAGAATATTGTTGCCCAACTGCTGCAAGCTGACTTCAAGTTTTGGATCCTGGGATGTAAATTCCAGTATTTCTTTATCATATGTCTTATTCTTTTATGTAAGATGTTATGTATTGCAGTTGTTTGCACGTAACTACACATTCTTCAGAATATAATGAAGTGAAAGTTGTTCTTCGGGGGAACGAGGAGATACAGAGACATGAGCTTTTTGGTAATAGAGTCAAGAGAAAAAGTTTTTACAATGTGCAAAACATTGTGGCATTACGTTCAGTGTATTTTTTATGCATTCATTGTTTTAAGATGGTTTAAGTAACTTGGTTATCATGACTTAAGCAGTTTTCATTTTTGTTGACCATAATTTTTCATCGTTACTTATTTATTTGCTTACATCTGTATTGTATCATCGTATAAATCGGAAAAGGTCATTACACACTGTTACACGGCAATTATGCTTTCTGTGTGTGCCTGATCGTGAGGCATTTCAAAGAGGCTGGCCTTAGTGCTGTAAAACAAAATGTGCACGATATGATTAAGGCTTCAGTGTGCGATATGATGGAATGGCCATCATATCGATTATTCTCAAGGCGAAGCGGACTTTGCACGATATGATTAACATTGGCGTCAGTGTTTTGTACTATTTCGTAAGGGTATAAAATCGTTTTAATTACAACGTGCACAATAATTTTAGTTTTGCAAAAACTTCCTGTAGGTTCCAAAGAATTTGAATTAATAAAACCTTCATGAAATCTAATTAATAATATATAATTTACAGATTTCAGTAATTGAAAGCTAATAGATTTTCGAAAAAGGCCTCGAAAATATTTTTGCGGAATGGAGGGGGCAAAGTTTTTCGGTATGCCACTGATTTCAGCACTTTCTGCGATGACTAAGTAACCGTGAAGTAAACAAAATGTAAAAGGAAATAATCGGTTTTCAAATAAAATAATTCAAAACTGATTTGTTCTTTTTCCATCCAAGGTGTAGCGTGACCAAAATATTGGGGAGGGCCAAGCTATGGAGAGGGGGGGGGGCACTAATAAGTGTAGAGTGTTTTTTTCCTTTCGAACGAGATAATTTTAGGAAATAGTTTTTCCGTAAAGGTACGAAATTTGGATCTTTTAAGTCCGTAACAAAGTCTTTTTGTTATACGTTACTTTTCAGCCATTGCTGATAAAGAAATATGACGAATAGTCCAGCATATTTTTGACATATTTTTTTCCCCAGTTTGCCGATGTTTTATCAGCCCAATTTCATTCTATTAATTTTACAATTGTGTATGAATTTGACCGTGCCCTCTCATTTTTAGATATTCGGATAAAACGTAACCCTATCACCAATAGCATTTCGTATTCCGTGTACAGCAAACCAACTGGCACGTTCGCCATTATCCCCAATCGCATCCCTTGAAGTACAAACTCGCCTCGATCCAGTTCCTTGTGAGGCGTGCATTTGCACACTCATCGAGTGTGAGCTCGAGACGTCAAGAACTCGATCTCATCTACGACATCGCCAGGGGGCACGGATACAACATACACAGTGAGTCAAAGAATTTTTAAGACTGGCGCTAGATTTCAGCCTACGGTGGCGCCACCAGTGTAATCGCGAATGCGTTATAAACCGTGACCACCTGCTTGCTTTCTGCCAAAAGTACTGCGCAGTTGTCAAAGTAACTCAAACGAAACGGCCGTTCATTAGAGAAGTAATTTTTTTTCATGTAGAATTATTAAGATGGAACAAAGAGCTGTTATTAAATTTAACGCAAAACTTGGTAAAAGTGCCTCGGAAACGTACCAAATGATGACACAAGTTTACGGTGAGTTTTGTTTAAGTAGATCAAATGTTTTCCTATTGCACAAACGTTTTTTGGACGGAAGAGATACGCTAGAAGATGAAAAGCATACCGGAAGACCAAGTTCATTTAGGACACCTGAGATAATTGAAAAAGTCCGTGATTTCGTGGCAAACAATCGACGTGCGTCACTAAGAATGATCGAAGAGTCTTTAAACATCAACAAAGAAACGATTCGAACCATCCTGCATGAAGATTTGGGCAAAACAAAAGTCTGTGCTAAATTTGTTCTACACACGTTAACCAACGAACAAAAATCAAGGAGAAGTGCACATTGCAGAGACATCATTTCAGCCACTGAAAATGAATCAAACTTCTTAAAATCGATTGTTACTGGTGATGAAACATGGTGTTTTCAATATGACCCTAAAACAAAGCGACAAAGTGCGGAATGGAAGCCAAGAAACTCGCCACAAGCCAAAAAAACAAGAAAAGTTCCATCGAAAATCAAAACAATGCTCATTACATTCTTCGATAGTAAGGGTATTATCCACAAAAAAAATTTCCAAGTGGAAAAACAATTGCTGGTGAGTTTTATTTAAATGTTTTGAGGCGTTTGATGGGCAGAATTCGTCGCACTCGTCCAGAATATCGAGATGAAAACAGTTGGTGTTTGTTGCACGATAATGTACCCATTCACACCTCACTTCTTGTTCGTAGATTTTTGGCGAAGAATAACGTCTGTGTGTTGAATTATCCACCGTATTCGCCTGATTTAGCACCCTGCGACTTTTCTTTGTTCCCAAAACTTAAAATGACGTTAAAGGGGTGTTATTTTGATGATATTTCGACCAGTGCTTTGGAGGCAATTCCGCAAAGTGAACTGGAACAGGCATTCGAATCATTAAATCGCTGTAACAAGTGTATTGAAGCCGGAGGGACTTATTTTGAATAACAAACCAAAACAAATTATAATTTCTTGTTTCTATTTCATTTTACAGACCCAGTCTTAAAAATTCTTTGACGCACTGTGTAGGTGTTGTTCGTAAGATCGTTAACAAGCTACTTCAGTCTGATTTTACAACTCTCAGCAGGGAAGTCAGACCAACACGGTTTGTGGGTTGCACCGACCATTTGCAAGTGTTTCTTCATCGCTCAGAAATGTATGCAAAAATTGCAATTTAGATTTTGGAACTACCTCCAGGGATATCATGTCATTAGTAAAGAAAGACCGTAATTGTGTTCCGATGTTGAATCGCCATGATGTGTATTTCATCCCACCAAGACATTTGGACGTTTCGGATGTTGAATTTTCTTACATAAGATCTACTTTGCGTCCTCTAAACCCGAGAATTACCGAACAGAAGTAGTATATTAAGAATAACCTAGAGACTACTTCACTAGCTCGCATTTTCAATTCTGGTACCCACTACCTGGACTAGAACCAGGTTGCTGTTTCGGCATCACCATTTACGCCTAGATCCCTGTTACTGACTGAAAGTTTGTGCATACACGCCTATGGTCCTCGTTGTTGCAACGATGATTCTACACGTTTTATGCCGTTGCAATGGAAAGGATTATTTCGCCTGATGTGGACTTATTAGTCATGTACGTATATATTTCAGTTTTCATTGTGACATGTTTTTTCCTTTTGCACTCGTTCGATTAAGACTATATTCTTGTTTGTACCAATTCAACATCGTTATCGATTATGAGACTGATTCAGGCATGCGTGCACTCACCTCGTTACGTCACTGACATCTGATTTTGTGTATATAATTCCTGCGTCTGGTCCTACCGCTGGTGTTCTTATTTGAGGATGGAGTGATGGGCACTCTGAGAGATCTTGTATTTTATCTATTATAAGAAATTAAGCGTTTTAATCTGTGTGTAGATGCGCGTAATATCATCAATCTTGTACGACGGCATCTTTTTGTTCAATGAGAAGATAACACGAAAATTTTTATTTTCATTTACTTTCAAGACGCTAAGTTTTCAGGAAATAAAGTACTCTCTTTAGTTAAAATATCTTTTGAATATCACAAATCCTTTTGCTGATGCAAAAGGATTTACACTATCTACCAACAAGTAATTGGACACCTGTGATAGCAAAGAAAAACTATTGAAGGTGAATAAACGAAGTTTATTCACCTTCAATAGTTGGTGGAGCCTCCACGAGCGGCGATTACAGCTGCGATCCTCCGGGGCATACTCTCGACCAGGCGTTGTACGACGGCTAGCGGTATTTTCTTCCACTCGGCTTGGAGAAGACAGGTCAGTTTCTTCACCGATTTCGGACGGTGGGGTCATCCCTTAAGTCGACGCTCCAACTCGTCCCAGAGGTGCTCGATAGGGTTAAGGTCCGGGATCTGCGCAGGCCAGTCCATTCGATTAACCCCATTGTCACCATATCAAGCCATGGTGGACCTCGCAACATCACAGGTGGCATTGTCATCCTGAAAGTAACATGGGTCCACCCCGTAAAGCTGCCACAACGTAGGAAGCGCATGGTCATCCAAAATGGTGCAGTAGATCTCGGCGTTGAGTCGATCAGGAATTGCGACCAAGGGTCCCGTGCCATACCAGGAAAAACACCCCCATAGCATAATTCCACCGCCGCCGAACTTCACAGTTGGCACAATACATTCCGGCAGGAGAGCGTTCTCCAGGCAGACGCTAAACATAGACCCTGCCATCTGAACGGTAGAGGGTGAACCTTGATTCGTCGCTCCAGATAACCTGTTTCCAGTGTTCAACGGTCCACTGTCGACGTTCTTTGCACCACGTTAGCCGAGCAGCGCTATTGGAATTGGTGATCAAAGGCTTGTGGGCGGCAGCACGTCCATGATAACCAAGCAGATGGGATTCCTTACGGATTCATTCATTCAAAGAACACTCCCGGATGCCTGTTGAAACTCCTCGCGGATATGGTCCATCGATTTGGTGCGGTTCTTCCGAATTTCTCTGGCCAGCACCCGTCGGTCTCTAACTCCCAGTTTTGTGGGTCTGTCGGGTCGGGGCACATTTCGACAGTCACCTCTTATCTTTCACTTGCCAATCACGTAGGCCACTGTCGATGTTGGGTACTTCAATTCGCTGGATATGTCACGTATGGATCTGCCATTTCTGTGATACCCAACGATTACACCTTTCTCGAAATCAGATAGCTCCGAACTGCGTGGCATCTTGCATGCGACTGGTTGCGTTGTTGTTTCCCACACGATATTTAACGGCGGTGGCCGTGACGTGTATCAGGACCGCAGATATCGTCGATTGCAGGGGTGTCCAATTGCTTGTTGGTAGATAGTGTATATCAGTTCTGTACTTAGATAGCCTTTGCAATGGTTTTACATCTACAAAAAGACGAACCACAGCCAATCTAGAAGGTGAGTATAACAGTGTGTTGTGTGTGTGTTTATAAAGCTCTTGGTTTTTCTTCTTTGAGCTTCATAGCAACTTTAGCCTCCCATTCATATTTTTCTCCCCAACATAGATTTTCCATCGTATTTAAATTTTCTGAAGTTGGAAGGCACGCATCCATCTCGCGACGCTACACCTATTATGAGTATAGGGGCGTCGCTAGACCATTTCGGGAGGGAGGGAGGGAGGGGGGGGGGTTGAGGCCCCACCACTCGTATCTGAAGACCTTGCCCTAGTAACCTTACAATAAACTCCAACTAATTTTTGTTTAAGTTAAAAAAATCATTTGTAAACTTTTACTAAGTGCGGAAAGTTATTATTTTTATTATTTCAAATCAAAAACCAATTATCAAGAAATAAATGAATTAAGAAAGAAAACAAAAATGATAACGGAAATTTTGCATTTGATTACCAAATGAAGCGTAAGGAATGGCCTGCTTAAGGGCACGTCGTCTCGAGGATCGTCGATGTTGTTCGTATTTTTTATTTTATTTTTTACCTATGAAAAAGGTGGTATAAGAACCCATGGTGAAAGCCGTGAAAGTACAGGGCATCAGTAATAGCCCTGCAAACGTCCCCGAACGTGACTCATTCGGAGGCGGCGGTCTGCTCGAGGGAGAGGGATGAGTCACCACTCCGCCTGTCCTGAAGTGCCCCGGGGACCTTTCGGAAATAACATCGTTTTTGGATCGTCGGTTGTGAGGATCGTCGATGTTGTTCGATTTTTTTATATTTTTTACCTATGAAAAAGGTGGTATAAAAACCCATGGTGAAAGCCATGAGAGTACACTGGGGCCGCGGGTGGCCTAGTGGGAAAAGTTCGTGACTGTCAAGGAAAAGACCTCACGTTCGATCCACTAAATATCCGCCGTGCGTCGGATGGACACTTTAAACCGTCGGACCCCGGGTACTGTCCCCCCACCCTGGTAATAAATAAGGGCGTGTACCTCCCCCTTTCTACTTCGCTTCCGTGTCACTTTCCTATCGGGCAGTCTAGCCCAAATCTCCTAGCTTCCTATTTCTACGGGTTGTTTAAGACATAGGGTCAGACACTCCCTTCCTAAAATCCTCTACATATGATCTGATCTACTATAGCATTGTATGAGCACGTTAAGCCGTCGGACCCCGTGTACTGGCCCCCCGGTAATAAATAAGGGTGTCTTCTACCTCGCTTCCGTGTCACTTTCCTATCGGGCACTCTAGCCAAAATCTCGTAGCTTCCTATTTATACGGGTTGTTTAAGACCTGGGGTCAGACACACTCTTCCTAAAATCCTCTACATATGATCTGATCTGATCTGATCTACTATAGCATTGGATGAGCACGATAAGCAGTCGGACCCCGGGTACTGGCCCCTTAGTAGTAAATAAGGGCGTCTTCTACCTCGCTTCCGTGTGACTTTCCTATCGGGCAGTATAGCCTAAATCTCCTAGCTTCCTCTTCTAAGGGTTGTTTGGGACGTGAGGTCAGACACTCCTTTCCTAAAATCATCTACATATGATCTGATCTACTATAGCATTGTATGAGCACGTTAAGCCGTCGGACCCCGGGTACTGGCCTCCCGGTAGTAAATAAGGGCGTCTTCTACCTCGCTTCCGTGTCACTTTCCTATCGGGCACTCCAGCCCAAATTTCCTAGCTTCCTCTTCTAAGGGTTGTTTAAGACGTGAGGTCAGACACTCCCTTCCCAAAATCCTTTACATATGATCTGATCTACTGTAGCATTGTATGAGCACGTTAAGCCGTCGGACCGCTGGTACTGGTCACTCGGTAATAAATAAGGGCGTCTTCTACCTCGCTTCCGTGTCACTTTCCTATCGGGCACTCTAACCCAAATCTCCTAGCTTCCTATTTCTCACGGTTGTTTAAGACCTGGGGTCTGATTCTCCCTTCCTAAAATCCCCTACATATGATCTGATCTACTATAGCATTGAATGAGCACGTTAAGCCGTCGTACCCCGTGTACTGGCCCTCCGGTAGTAACTAAGGGCGTCTTCTACCTCGCTAACGTGCGACTTTCCTATCGGGCACTCTAGCCCAAATCTCCTAGCTTCCTGTTTCTAAGGGTTGTTTAAGCCCTGGGGTCAGACACTACCTTCCTAAAATCCCCTACATATGATCTGATCTACTATAGCATTGTATGAGCACGTTAAGCCGTCGGACCCCGTGTACTGGCCCTCCGGTAGTAACTAAGGGCGTCTTCTACCTCGCTTCCGTGCGACTTTCCTATCGGACACTCTAGCCCAAATCTCCTAGCTTCCTATTTATACGGGTTGTTTAAGACCTGGGGTCAGACACTCCCTTCCTAAAATCCTCTACATATGATCTGATCTGATCTACTATAGCATTGTATGAGCACGTTAAGCCGTCGGACCCCGTGTACTGGCCCTCCGGTAGTAAATAAGGGCGTCTTCTACCTCGCTTCCGTGCGACTTTCCTATCGGGCACTCTAGCCCAAATCTCCTAGCTTCTTATTTTTAAGGGTTGTTTAAGACCTGGGGTCAGACACTCCCTTCCTAAAATCCTCTACATATGATCTGATCTGACTACTATAGCATTGTATGAGCACGTTAAGCCGTCGGACCCCGGGTACTGGCCCCCGGTAGTAAAAAAGGGCGTCTTCTACCTCGCTTCCGTGTCACTTTCCTATCGGGCACTCTAGCCCAAATCTCCTAGCTTCCTATTTCTAAGGGTTGTTTAAGACCTGGGGTCAGACACT
The DNA here is from genome assembly GCA_039090855.1 of Macrothele yani. Lineage (NCBI taxonomy): Eukaryota > Metazoa > Arthropoda > Arachnida > Araneae > Macrothelidae > Macrothele > Macrothele yani. Next base: position 31,421,703 of record CM077032.1, on the reverse strand, counting down.
CCCTTCCTAAAATCCTCTACATATGATCTGATCTGATCTACTATAGCATTGTATGAGCACGTTAAGCAGTCGGACCCCGGGTACTGGCCCCCCGGTAGTAAATAAGGGCGTCTTCTACCTCGCTTCCGCGTCACTTTCCTATCGGGCACTCTACCCCAAATCTCCCAGCTTCTTATTTTTAAGGGTTGTTTAAGACCTGGGGTCAGACACTCCCTTCCTAAAATCCTCTACATATGATCTGATCTGATCTACTATAGCATTGTATGAGCACGTTAAGCCGTCGGACCCCGGGTACTGGCCCCCGGTAGTAAATAAGGGCGTCTTCTACCTCGCTTCCGTGTCACTTTCCTATCGGGCACTCTAGCCCAAATCTCCTAGCTTCCTATTTCTAAGGGTTGTTTAAGACACTCCCTTTCTAAAAACACGCCCTTCCTAAAATCCTCTACATATGATCTGATCTGATCTACTATAGCATTGTATGAGCACGTTAAGCCATCGGACCCCGGGTACTGGCCCTCCGGTAGTAAATAAGGGCGTCTTCTACCTCGCTTCCGTGTCACTTTCCTATCGGGCACTCTACCCCAAATCTCCTAGCTTCCTATTTCTAAGGGTTGTTTAAGACCTGGGGTCAGACACTCCCTTCCTAAAATCCTCTACATATGATCTGATCTGATCTACTATAGCATTGTATGAGCACGTTAAGCCATCGGACCCCGGGTACTGGCCCCCCGGTAGTAAATAAGGGCGTCTTCTACCTCGCTTCCGTGTCACTTTCCTATCGGGCACTCTAGCCCAAATCTCCTAGCTTCTTATTTTTAAGGGTTGTTTAAGACCTGGGGTCAGACACTCCCTTCCTAAAATCCTCTACATATGATCTGATCTGATCTACTATAGCATTGCATGAGCACGTGAAGCCGTCGGACCCCGGGTACTGGCCCCCGGTAGTAAATAAGGGCGTCTTCTACCTCGCTTCCGTGTCACTTTCCTATCGGGCACTCTAGCCCAAATCTCCTAGCTTCCTATTTCTACGGGTTGTTTAAGACCTGGGGTCAGACACTTCCTACCTGAAATATCTAGATATGATCATAATAATAAAAAAAAAATAAAAACATTGGAGTTAAGGCCACCAGTAATTGCCCTGCAAACGTCCCCGAACGAGGCTCATTCGGAGACGGTGGTCTGCTCGGGGGAGGGGGGTACACCCCACTCCACCTGTCCGCAGGAGACAATATGAATGCTGAGCACTAGAGGCACGTAATCCTAGAGCCCTATCTCAGACTTTTCTTGGGAGCTCGCAACCCTCAGTTTCTTTTAATGGACGATTGTGTCTGTAGCGCTGAGCATTCACATTGCCTCCTGTTTCTTTTACTGTTCGTGGAATATAGCGCTGTCGGAACACTTTACAAATCAGTTCTTGATAACTTCACTTTTAACCGAATCAGGAGTCACTCAAATATCTTCAGAAAATATTACTTTCGGTTAGACTTTATTCCGCTAAATATCCTTCAGCACTTCAACAAGGTGACAAACGTGAGTTAATATCAACAATAACACTTGTATAAGAAACACAATACTGACATTAAAGTAGAACAGGCAGCCTTTAAATAACTCAAACGGCAATTAAACAATATCGTATCCACATTTAACATTAATTTCCACCATCAATCTCAACACTACTGCTTCTCAAAACATTATACACAGTAGAATCACATTATTGTGACCACCTCCTACTTTTGACGTCAACAGCGCGTAGCCAGTGAAAGAAGGCACGTGTCGGGAACTGGCTTGGAGAGTATATAAGGTGTGCTGTATGCATTCTGAAAACATATCACTTGTTGCTGTCATGGGTAAACGGAGTGAATTATCAGATTTGAAAAAAGGGGTGATTATCGGCTTTCAGGTCAAGGGTAGCAGTATTTCTGAAACAGCGCAGTCTGAACTGTTCGCGTGCTCCTGTGGTTAAAGTGCATCGTGATTGGAGAAATGGCACCATTGCAATAAGCGACGTGGAAACTGCGGAGCACCATGTGCCATTGATGTGAGAGGTGAACGTCGGTTTCGAAGATGCGTGAGCGCCGATCGACACGTTACAGTGGAGCAACTTACTGGCCGAAGGAACCAGGGGGCTACCGGAAGTGTGTCTAAAACGACAGTTCAGCGCACCCTGCTGCGTATGGTGCTCCGATGCAGACGGATGGTCACTGTACCTATGCTAACGAAGGTGCATCGGAGAGAAAAGGCTTATACTTGCACGGCAGTATCGGAATTGGACCTCCGCTGATTGGCAAAGGATTGCCTTCTCCGATGAGTCACGTTTTCTGCTTCATCAAACGGATGGACTTTGGCGTATAAGGCGAGAAACATCAGAGAACAAACACTCTTCAACCACTGCTGGGTCGCCCCGGCGGCGCAGTGGTCTAAGTGTTGGCTTCTGATCATTCGTCCGAAAGGGGTCCGGGTTCGAATCCCGGTGAGGCATGGATGTTGTGTTCGTCTTACGGCACTGGCTCTCTCCCTTTCCCGGAACTAGTGTCCCTAAATTTGGGACGGGTGATTGCTTATAGCCCAATGAGTTGCTCACGGTGGTCGTTAAGCCCCTAATAAAAAAAAATTGCTGAAAAAACACAAGCTGGTGGGGTCAGCGTTATGGAGTGGGGAATGTTTTCGTAGCATTCTCTGGATCCACTCATACCTGTGGAAGGCACTATGGACCGAATTCGTTATGAATCCATCCTTGCAGACCACGTACACCCATACATGCTAACTGTCTTCCCTGAGGTAGATGGGATCTTCCAGCATGACAATGCGACGTGCCACACAGCTAGAAATGTCCGAAAGTGGTTGGAAGAGCACAACGAAGACTTCAAAGTACTTCCCTGGCCCCCTAATTCCAAAGACTTAAACCCAATTGACCATCTGTGGAACCACCTCAATCGTGTTGTTTTGCTCTATGTATCCTGCACCACGCACCCTCCAGCAGCTGTCAGATGCACTGCAGTCAGCATGGCTTCACATTCCTGTGAACACCTTCCAGCACCTTTCTGAGTCACTTCCAGCCCGTCTAGCTGCTGTTCGCGTTGCACATGGCAGTTACTCTGGATATTTGCTGTTGTTCACAGTAATGTGACTCGACCGTGTATATAGCGTTCCGTTCTCATCGCAGGCATCCACACGTCATTCGTTCTGATCTCAGGGTGTTGTAAACCATACCTTAGCAAGAGAGAAGATATCAAGTTAAGTTTGAAAAATGCTAAGGAGAACGAATTCGAATTTACACAGAGAAAGAAACTAAAAAGGGAAGTTAGATTAGAGTATACGTCACATGATAACGCTCGCCCTCACAGGGCTCAGCTTCTCGGTGATTTCCTGCCGAGTGGGGATATTCGGCGTATGGACTCCGGACCAGAACCCTATAGAGCATAATTGGGATGCTCTGGAATGACACGTAGCAGCTTGTAAGCTCTCTCCCAGAACACTTTCGAAGGCATGCACCGTCCTCGTTGGAGAATGGAATTCTTTAGCTCCAGAGTTCATTGACAACCTAGTGATAAGTATGTATCATCGTTGTGAGATTTGTCTGTCCGTATGAATGAGCACATTCCTTATTAAGACACATTTAGGTTGCATTCTTACATCTCACCTTGGTGGCGTTTGCGTATGTGAGCCTTTATACGCAAAATATGTAGATATTTATCAGTTGTTATAAAATATTTATTACCCTTGTGATTCTATCTCTTTGTATGCCAAACGTGTCTGCCTGCTGTTAGATGTTTTCCATTTCATTCCTTCGAATGCCTTCCGGTCTTAAATTTTGGTGTTTGTCGTCTTTAATTTTCTTTAAAAATCGATTTAGAAATAAATTGGAGGATGAAAAGAATTGGAGAACGAAGTTTTTTTTTTTTTCGGTTTCTAAATTCCTTCTTCCCTTGTATCTCTTCTGTTTCTGGTAATTCAAAAGCACAGCGAAGCCATAATTAACGATTTTTAAATATAAAGTCTAATTAAATAAACTGCCAAAATGAATGTTTTTTTTTTGCCCCATTTCTAGTTCCAAAATATGTCACCATATTTTGGAACTGCAAAACAAAGAAAAAAAACTAAAGTACCAATTTTTTTTTTTTGATTGGAGGTGTAACGACCACCGTGAGCAACTCAATGGGCTATAAGCAGTCGCCCGTCCCTAATTTAGGGTCACTGGTTCCAGGGAAGGGAGAGAGCCAGTACCGTAAGACAAACACAACATCCATGCCTGACGGGATTCGAACCCGGACCCCTTACGGACGAATGATCAGAGGCCAACGCCTTAGACCACTGCGCCACCGGGGCGGCAAAGTACCAATAAACAGGTACTTTAAGTTTAGAAAACCGTTGTTTCAATCAATAAAACAACCCACGTGAATCCGGTCTGTTTTGAACAGAAAATGCTATATATTATCCGTATCCAATATTTTCCATAAACATACAGAGACTGCTGTTTTTGAATATGCATTGTAGCCTGTTATGGAAATGCGTTAATAGAGGATTACATTATTTTTACAGGCATTCCCACTTCTCAACTCCATCATTACAGACTTACGTAACCGCTTTCTATGATCTATTTTTGCTAGAATCGGTACCTGCTTCTAGCGGAAATCGAACTCTGCTTTTGTGAAAGCACTCAATGACTCTCTCCTGTCTACCCAAAGGGTTATCGGATGTCACGCACAATGAACCCAACTGAAGCCTCCGACAGTAAAAAACGCTATGTGGAACGCAATTCGCTTACTCTATTTAAAGGAAGCGAAAGTTCAATCGGAAATTAGTTCGATATCTCGCTTTCTAAAGTGAATTCAAGACGTCACGCATTCAATAAAATATCCCGGTAAAGTGGGAAGTAACAGAAGAAGAGGACTTTTTTAGTAACTTGGAATAAGTTCATTTCGGGGAAAAAAAGGGAACTTTGTGTTTTTGAAAGACTTCGATAGAACGCATATATACAGGTGCTGGACAGAATAATGTGAACACCTAGAAAAAGAAGATTTTACATACCTAATAGGGTGTGGGACCAGCTTTGGCATTCAAAACTGCCTGAATCCTACTTGAAATGGACGCATACAAATCCTGGATGGTAGTTAGCGGGATGTTACACTATTTTTTATACAGAAACTGCTCCACTTCCGTCAGAGATGCAGGAGGAGGATAACGGGATCTTACTCTGTTTTTCAACACAGACCACAGTGGCTCGATGATGTTCAAGTCTGGTGATTGGGTAGGCCAAGGAAGGTGCGAAAGTTTGTCTTCATGTTCCTCAAACCATGATTGTACCTTCCGAGCTCTGTGAACTGGGGCGTTGTCATCTTGATAGATGGCATTCCTGCAGAAAACAATGCCTGAGCTATTGATTGGACTTGGTAGGCCAAAAAGGTTTCATACACCCTGCTGAAAACCACGATATGACCGCCCAGAACAGGACCACTTACCGGAAACTTTGCCGCACGTTATTCTCCCGAATTTCCCGTGAATTCACAGCACTTATTCTTTACAGTGTAGGACACACTATGAGAGTAGTCATGCGTCTTTCTAACGTAATTCTAATTTGCATATTACGGCTTACCTGTGGCAAATGTAAATACGAGAAAGTCTTCCGAGTAGCAAAATTTTCATATTTTCCAATTTTCAGAGCATTATTTTTCACATATCGACAACTACGTGCGTTTCTCTCTATTATCTCTTAATGTTGAGCGCCACTGTATTACATTCTTTAAACGTTAAAGTCGGTATAACCTTCCGGACTCAGTTTACAGGACTCTAATATTTCCTCTACCTTGCCATGTCACAGGTTCACTTCTTTTATTGATATAATAAAAGTTTCATTCGCGTACTAGAAGATACTTTTCCCCACAACAACATCTGACACTGTAAAATGAGGGCGGTAATAAATTTTAACCTTAAGTTTGATAAAGTAGCGCGTGCATGGTAAGACCGGAAGTCAGCATTGCACCACCATTCGCCATTGCAGGCAGTTATTGGATACGTATCACGTGTTGGAGTTAAATTCCAGACGTGTTTGAAAAGTTCGTGTTCTAAACTACTTCAAGTAAATATGAATATACTACATTTTTTTATAGACCCACTCGTTCTTTTCTTTTTTTTTTTTTTTTTTTTTTTTCAGGGGATTTTGTGAAAGAGACGACAGGGTCAGCGAAATTGAGAAAACGGAACTACCGCAGGAATGAAATACCTATCTTTGAAAGGCATGTTCTCAAAAGAAGCTCAGGATAATACAGTATGATTCACAGATCTGAACATATTCTGCATTTGGCTCATTCCGTGGAAAATAACCCAGGGGTGGTGGGTGACATTTTTTGTACATCTAGAAAGTCATATTTTAAGAGTTCAAAATCTGGGGTTTATTCTTTTTTTTTTTTGTTCTTTCTTTTTTTTTTTTTTTGCTTTTTTAACCGTACAAAAACCATAAATGGAGTGAGGACCAAATAGTCTGATTTCAAAGAGCATAGAACCATCTATAAAGGAAATATATAAATATTTACTAACGATTAATATAATGAAAAGAAATACTTAACTAAAGTTCAAGATTAAAATTGATTTTTTTTATTAGTTTCTGTTCCTGTCCTATAAGGGATTAAAAAACAAATTGGTATTTGGCTTATTTTTAGCCTACAGGGAGTACTTTAAGCCGAAACAAATAACCATTGGCTTATATAATCCTTTTACGCTAAAAGAGGAGTTTGCCGATTTCACAAATATCTCAAAATTTGCAGCTCAGTACCTAAAAAGGGGTAAGTAAAAAAAATCTAAAACATACACAAAATAATCTACTGTGTGTCTACAGAGAGATGTAAACATCTTTACTTGTTTTTTTAAGTACTTTTTTTACTTTTATTAGTTACAGAGTTAAAGTTGCAAAAATTTGCAAATCGTAATTCACTTAAAAGAGGGATAATGATTACATATCTTTCAATCCAAAGCCAGGAATTATGGTATTTGAAAGTAGAAGAATGAGACTAAACAAGAAGCGCCTGAACCCACTTTGGACGAATGGTAAACCACTCGGGCCAGAAGGCTGTATATTAAAGCCACGTGGTTGTAACTATTGTTTTACTTAAGTAGTAAGATACTTTGATTTTCTTTCTATAGGTACTGTTGCGTGAGCGATTTTTAAAATATTCCAAAAAAAAAAAAATGACAAGAAAAGAATATAATTCCAACGCGTATTTGTAGAACGTCCCTTACCGATTTTCAAAGAAAATAGTACACTGCTGGACAATTGCTAAGGACGGATCATAAACGGCTATATAGCGCATAAAAAAGTAAGTGTGGTTGGATGCCAAGTGAAATAAAATAATTTCAGAATATTACAAGAAACACAATTTATTATGCTCTGAAATCCAGAAAGCTTTGGAACGTCTTCAAGGGACAAACAAGCCATTTTGTGCAGAATACGTAAACGTGAAAAAAATGCAATTACCGTCCGCAGGCGTTCTGGCGTAAGATGTCAATACGGGATATGGCCACCATGGAGGGCGATGCAAGATTCCACACGTCGTGTCATGCTTTGCACAACATTATCAAGCAGCTGTTGGGGTAATTTATCCCATTACTCTGTCAGTGCACGGATGAGGGTGTCCTTATTTATTGGAGGGCATTGGCGACCAGCAAGACTCCTCCCCAAAGCATCGCACACATTTTCAATGGGATTCAGATCTGGAGAACGTGCTGGCCATACGAGGCGTTGAATATCCTCGCTCTCAAGACACTCCTGAACAGCGACTGTTCGATGACATAGTGCGTTGTCGTCCATGAAAATGAATCTATCACCGACAGCACCACGGAACATGCGAACATGAGGTAGCAGAACATCATTAATGTATCGTTGGCCATACACAGTCCCAGTTAGAAGCACATAGAGGGACGTACGGCCATTGATCATGATGCCAGCCCATACCATGACACTACATGTCGGATATCGGTCCCTTTCCTGTATGTTTTCCGGACAATATGCAGTACCACTATCACGCCAGATCAGTTGTCGTCGACAATCAGACGATAGACTGTATCTACTCTCATCTGAGAAGAGGACAGCAGACCAGTCGTTATCAGTCCAATTGCGATGTTGATGGCACCATTGCAAACGGGCGGTACGGTGACGTCTGGACAATGGGATGCACACAACAGGACGGCGGGCGTATAGTCCTCCTTCATGCAAACGTCTGGCGACAGTTTTTCGGGAGATCCGCTTGCCAGTAGCAGCCATAAACTGATTTGCTACCTCACTAGTTGTGCTGCGCCGGTGTCTTTTTGTTGATAGCACTATGTGCCGATCTTCTGCAGGTGTCGTACTGCGAACGCGACCTCCCCCGTGACGTTTGCTTCACTCTCCATTTGTTTGAAATGATTTCCAAAGCCTTGAAACAACACTGTGGCTGACGTCGAACTTCCTGGCAACATCTGTTATTTTTCGCCCTTCTTCAATCTTGCCAATAATACGGCCACGAGTAAAATCATCTAGGTGATGTCGGGAAGACATACTGAAAATTGCAAGTTCGTCAATTGATTCTTTCCCTTTCAACTTTGCGTTTGCACAACAACGGTCAATACGCGTCAAATCCTTTATATCTCTTATCAGCGCTATGACGTCACGAACAAGTTCGGCAATCCAAAATTTGCATACGCACAACACGTCTTACTGTATCCCGCACTTATGCTAATTACCACATTTTCCTGCCTTCCATTTTATGGTTGCTATCGTTGCTATTGTCATCCGTCCTTAGCAATTGTCCGGCGGTGTATATTTTCCTAACACGAATGGCTTTTCATATCCTCTTGTGAGATTATATTTTACTGTTTCCTTTTGAGATTATATTTCACTGTTTGAAATCAAGGACTTAGAGTGAGAGTTCATCTCACTGCAGTAGACAGAACCTTCTCTTTTGCAAAATGTTTATCAGTTATCTCATTTATAAATCACCGTAAAGCATGCTTTAAATCACTCTAAATCACATTTAGAAACACAGCAGAACTGCCCAGATTGATAACAACCAGAGCTACTATTTCATTTTTCCTTTTCTTTGTTCTTCCAACCTTTTTACAGCTAATTGGGGCTGTAGGCCTCTCTCAATTCGTTCCAAATGTCCTATTTCATTGCAGAGACTGTAAATTTCTCACAGCAGAGCACTTTTTCACGAAAACATCTTTATCATTACGCTAGAAATGCATTAAGCACAGATTTACGCTGGAAACCAGAACACCAGAATTTCATGTCAGCGAAACATATGTGACTCTTCTGTTGAAATATATGCATGGCATCACAAAATCGCTGAGAAAGTTAGCTAATACTTATAACTTAACCGGCAGAGTAATTCTTGTGAGTGCTTATGAAGATAGAGACAGAGAGACAAAGAGAGACAGAGAAGAGAGGGTAGGCAGACAGACAGAGAAAGGTAGTATTCCTGTTTATGCTTACACTTCAGTTTCCAAAGCACCGATCTTCTAGCAATGCTCAAAAATTTGGAATGAAAGTAGTCCATATTTATACTATTGTACTATTAATATCCGGGCACCTTCATGTCTACAAATAAGCTTTACTTACAGAGAATTTAATAGTGTATGCTGAAAGATTTGGCACTTATAAACTCCTTTAGTTTTCGTGGAATAAGGGCCACCAATTTTTTTTAAATGTCAGCCAATATGTTCCGTCATTTGATCTACAAGGAAGTGATCAGTTTTAGCTTCGTTTTCGTGCAATCTCTTCTTCCACGTACCCAACAATCCAATTCGACTTAGAAATGCTCTGTAGGATTCAAGTCAGGGCTATTGGGATGACCAGTCAAACTTTCTCACGCCAATGCTCTAAACACTAATCGGTAACAATGTGAGCAGTTTGGTATGGTGCGTTGTTCTGTTGAGAGAGGCATGAGCTTCACTAAAATACTTTTACATAGTTCGTCGTGCATATATACACTATATTGACAAAAGTTACCAAACAACCCTTCAAAAGCAAATGAAAGGATCCGCTGCGTTGTTAAGGTGCGCGGTACAGCTGAAAACTGTATAAAAACAGGCCTGCAACTACATCAGTCTAATGGCCGTGCGTGGGTATGGCGTCAGCGAGGGAAACGCTATTTACCATAGTGTATTGTTCCTACGGTCGAGTTTGGAGCTGGCAGTGTACTCGTGTCCGGGTGTTTTTCGTGCTTTGGTCCCGGCCCATTGGTTATCGTGGACAAACCTGTTAATTAGCACGTCTACCTCGACATTCTGGACAATTATGCCCTACCAGCTCTGTGGCAATACTATGCAAACGAGCCTTGTTGGTACCCGAAGGATAATGCACCGAGCAAGGACTGTTACGGCGTGGTTTGACGACAATTCCTTATCGTGTGTGGACTGGCCAGCACAGAACCCTGATCTTAATCCCACAGAGCACCTATGGGATGAATTAGAGCCTACTACTAAGCAACAGTTAGCAGCCGAATTATGTACTGAATGGAAGCGCATACCTATTGCTGTGTTCCAAAACCTTGTCGAGAGCATGTCTCGAAAGGTCCGTGCATGCATTAAAGCCAAAGGTGGACCGACACGGTACTAATGTATGTCAATAAATGCTATGTTGTGTGTTCTTTTCTAGGTGTCCTGTAACTTTTGTCAATATTAGTATATTTCTTGTACCTGCATTTCCCCTCTACTCCCTTGTTTTGGGAACCCAACTCTGGACATTGTTAATGTCGACGGCTTCATACCTTTGCTTCCTTCTCTAGGCTTTGCGTTTCTCTATTTTTATTTTAGAAATTCATCTTCTTGGGTTTTGACCTTTATACATAACTGCATGGACAATGACACACACACGTACCTAATAAACGTGTTGCTCTGCCATTTAAACAACAGCCAGACCCTTTGATAAGGACACAGTGTGCCGTTGAAAACGTCGAGGTGGCATTGCCACTAATAAAGCGGCGATTGCCTGTTGTAGAGCATCCGCAGTGCTTGTGAAGGATGGCAGGCTCGAACAGATCTTTCCATTCATCCGAAAAATTCTCAATGAGGTTGAGGATCGGTGATCGAGGAGGCAATCAGAGTGTGGCATAGTCACTTGAATGCTCCTACAGCCAATTGGTCACTACTTTGAGGAGTATGGGGCACTATATTCTCCAGTTGAAAGATGGCATCAAGGTGCGGAAAGAGAATCGTTACGAACGGGTTTAGATAGCCGGCAAAGATGTCTAGATACTGTATATTGTGCCTGTGACTGAAGTCTCGAGTGTTACACCTATAGGTGCCCAAGGAAGCTTTTGCAAACTCACAAACAGTTGCACCTTCCCCAGTTGCCTGTATGACCCCAACTTAGCAAGCTGGGTCCATCGTTTCGTGTGGTTTAAGCCACTCACGTACCCTCCCATCAGCGTACTAGAGTTCAGACCGTGATTCATCAGACCAGGTGACGTATTTCCATTTCTCCACACTCCAGTTGCTATAAGCTGTTGCAAACTGGAGACAAATCTCTTGGTGCCTTGCAGTCAACAATGGGACATGTGGACATCGACTGCCATACTCTATTTTTCCAAGTTATGACGGATAGTCTTTTTTTACGCTTTCCAACCGTAGGTTTTTTTTTTTTTTTTTTTTTTTTTATTTGAGGTTTAACGACCGCCGCGAGCAACTCAATGGGCTAAAAGCAGTCGCCCGTCCCTAATTTAGGGTCACTGGTTCCAGGGAAGGGAGAGAGCCAGTGCCGTAAGACAAACACAACATCCATGCCTCACCGGTATTCGAACCCCTTTCGGACGAATGATCAGAGGCCATCGCTTAGACCACTGCGCCACCGGGGCGGCAACCGTAGGTTGAGGAAGCCTATATGCTCCAGCTTTGTTCGTCCGTCTGTCCGCACGATAACTGGCGTAAAAATGGGTCGATTTCGATGAACGTTTACTATGTGGTAGGAGATCACCTAGGGACGAACCCTATTGAAAATGGGACAAATGGGGTCAAAGGTCATGACGTAGAAACGGGATCATTCCATTATCCTTATGCACCATAACTTGCGTAAATATGGTTCGATATCAATGAAAGTTTACTATGTGGTAGGAGACCGCCTGGGGACGAACCCTATTCAAAATGGTTGAAGTGGATTCAAAGGTCAGGACATAAGATCGGAATGCATTCCATTGCCCTTATGCGTCATAACGTGCGTAAAAATGGTTTGATTTCGATGAAATTTCAGTATGGAGTAGGGGACCACCTGGGGACAAACCCCATTGAAAATGGACGAAATGTGGTCAAAGGTCAGGACATTGCATTGCGACCCATTCCATTGTCCTTATCCCATATTATTAAGGTGGACGTCAAGTAATTTTGCTTCCTATACTTCCAATGGAAAAACTTTTGTTCACATTTCCTTCACAATTAATGTGTTCCCAAGGATCACAATTTGAACATCGATTAAAATAACTTCTTAATATAACTTGGAAAACTTAATATTTTCTAAAACATAACCATTATTATATTAAAAATCAATAACTTTTCCTTTGGTGGTGTTGAAACCAGAGAAAAGATGGCGCGACCTGTACTTTGATGACATCAGTGGACAAAAAAATGTTGGATTGCATAATTACTGTTATGGTTTAGAAAATATTAAGTATTCCAAGTTATGAAATGAAGCTATTTTAATCGATGTTCAAATGTTCATCCTTGTGAACGCATTAATTGTCCAGAAAAAAGATGGCGCGGCCTGTATTTTCATGACGTCAGTAGACAAACAAATGTTGGATTGCATAATTATGGTTATGTTTTAGAAAATATTAAGTATTGCAAGTTATAAAATGAAGATATTTTAATCAATGTTCAAATTTTCATCCTTGGGAACGCGTTAATCAAAGAATATCTAACTGATAAGAAGGTAAGGCTCAGCGAGACGTAACTAGCGCCACTATATTATGCGGCAAAGAATTACTACACAGAAGCTAACATTACAGGCTGATGCCGCAGGATGCCGAGCAGACTAAGTTAGACTGAGCATGCGTGTTTGTGTTCAAAGAATATAAACGCTTGTTTGTGTTGGCGTTTTGTTCAAAGGTTTTGTTGTTCTCATCTAGATCTGCGTTTATATTACAGCCATGAAATACACCCACTCCATTCCGATGAATAAGAATTCATGGAATGAAGTGGATGAATAACAAGAACAAATTTGAAACCGTTTGAAACAAATATCCTGGAAAACCATTAAAACAACGTTTGCTGAAAAAAGCTATCGTTACGTTGAAAAAATTAATTTATCAATTATATGAAACTGACTTTTATGAAAAATACCTCGTAATATTGTAAAATGAAAGAGGGAAGCATTCGATTACACAATGCATACCAAACAGACAGCTTTAAGCATACACTCAGTCGTGGCGAGTTAGTCCGGTCGGTAGAGAGCTCAGCTATCACGCCAGCGGCCCAGGTTCGAACCTACTCAGATACGAACGGATGTTTTTCCGATCTGTTGAGAAAATTTCTCCAGCGCAGTGCGTTAAATTTACAAACTTCGGAAGGGTAGAAAAAAAAATTGTAGCTTTGGGAAACTGCGGTTGTCTTTGCTTCTTTTTTTTTTTTTTATTATTATGGCTGCTACTGGGAAACCAGCCTCAGCATTTTTGACATTTAAGGTATATTGTAAATATGAAATTCATGCCAAGCAACCTGGTATTACTACGGTGCTTAAAGTGAGAATAAAACTGCTAAAATTTCCTTAAAATAATATTAATTGCTAATGTATATATTTGTTTCACCAAAAGAAGGGACAGGAGGGATACTCAGAAAAGAACAAAAAAAAAAAAATGCTTTAGTAGACCCAATGAGACCGAAGGAAACAGTCGCAGATCAAAGCTTAGCTTCCTTTCCGTGAAATAGGCTTCCCGTCCCGTGTCTCCTACGCTTTTTGCGCCTGAATGTTAACTTTCCCGCAGAGCATCTGCTGCCGCATTACATGGTGGCGCTGCTGTCGCCTGTTTTACATTATCTCTACGAGAGTTGAGCTTCTTCACGCGAAGCGTTTATATTCTTTGCATTAATTGTGAAGAAAATGTGTACAAAAGTTTTTCCATTGGAAGTATAGGAAGCAAAGTTACTTGACGTCCATCTTAAAGTAGCAATTCTTGTATGTATGTACATTTTATTTTGAAAACGGCTCTAAGAATATTGGTGAAAGTCGTTAACCTACCGTTTTCTGGTACTAGAAATCGATTTAGCTTGATCTCGACTTAAGAATAATTCGTTTAATGGGTTAAATAACCACCCCGAATTATAAGGTTTTTAGTGATGGCGTTGTTCCATTAATGTTACCAATGCTTAGAAATCTTATGACGTCACAACTCGCGTTTGAGAATGTTGGCGCGCGGTCACGCCATCTGTCTCTTTACGTCACGCGTTGTGTGTGAATCCTATTAACGATTTATGACGTCATACTTTTGCGGCGGGCAGATGGTCGCGATCCCCATCTGCCTCATTACGTCACGCGCTGGGTGCGTATGTCCGTCAGCACGATAACTCGCGTAACAACCGTTCGATTTCGATGACATTTTACTATCTGGTAGGGGATCACTGGGAAAGAACCCTATTTAAAATGAACGAAATGGGGTCAAAGGTCAGTACATACGAGAGGGATCCATTCCACTGCTGTTATGCGCCATAACTAATGTAAAAAACGTTCGATTTCAATGAAATTTTAGTATGTGGTAGGTGACTACCTGGCTACAAACCTTATTGAAAATGGGAGAAATGGGTTCAAAGGTCAGGACATTGAAGCAGAATCACTTCCATCGCCATTATGCGTCATAACTTACGTAAAAATGCTCCGATTGCGACAAAACTTTATCATGTTATTTCGGAGGTATACCATACCGGTTCTGTTGAATATCTTCGAAATGGGATCAAAGGTCAAGGCACAGGACCGAGATTTATTCCACAGACATCATTCTCATAACTTGAGTGATAACTTGAGGAATGATTTCTGTAAAGTTTGAAAGCGTATTATAATCAATGCATTGCATGATTTTACTAACTTGGTTTTTTTAACGCTTTCCAACTGTAGGTTGAAGAAGCGTATATGCTCCGGCTTTGTCCGTCTGTCGGCACGATAACTCGCGTAAAAATAGTTCAGTTTCGATGAAATTTTAGTGTGTGGTAGGGGACCACCTGGGGACGAACCCTATTGAAAATGGACGAAATGGGGTCAAAGGTCGGGACATAGGATCGGGATCCATTCCATCGCCCTTATCCCATACTATCAAATGAGCAATTCTTGTATGTATATAAATTTTATTTTGAAAACGGCTCTAAGGATTGATCTCGACTTTAGGAAAATTCGTTTAGTGGGTTAAATAACCATCCCGAATTACCACGTTTTTAGTGTCATGGCGTTGTCCCATTAATGTTGCCTATACTTAGAAATCCTATGAGGTCACAATCTCGCGATTGAGATGTTGGCGCGCGGTCACGCCATCTGTCTCATTACGACTTCATGACTTCACACTCTTTCGAGCAGATGGTCTTTCGAGCAGAAAATGTGCACACATTCGAGCAGGAAATGTGTACAAAAGTTTTTCCATTGAAAGTATAGGAAGCAAAATTACTTTACGTCCACCTTAATAATATGGGATAAGGGCGATGGGATGGATCGCAATCCTATGTCCTGACCTTTGACCCCATTTCGCTCATTTTCAATAGGGTTTGTGCCCAGGTGGTTCCCTACCACATACTAAAATTTCATCAAAATCAAACCATATTTACGCATGTTATGACGCATAAAGGCAATGGAATGGATTCCACTTTTATGCCCTGATCTTTGACCCCATTTCGCCCATGTTCAATAGGGTTCGTCCCCGGGTGGTCCCCTACCACATACTAAAATTTCATCGAAATCGAACCATTTTTACGTGAGTTATCGTGCCGACAGACGGACGGACAAAGCTGAAGCATATACGCTTCTTCAACCTACGGTTGGAAAGCGTAAAAAAGGTTCGATTTCGATTACATATTAGTATGTGGTAGGGGACTACATAGGGACGAACCCTATTGAAAATGGGCGAAATGGGGTCAAAGGTCAGGACATAGGAGTGGAATCACTTCCATCGCCATTAGGCGTCATAACTTACGTAAAAATACTTCGATTTGGACGATATGTTAGTATGTCGTAGGGGTCTGCCTGGGGACGAATCCTATGGAAAATGATAGAAATGCGGTCAAAGGTTAAGATACATCAGGAGCGGGATGTATTCCAAAGCCCTTATTGCATAATAACTTACGTAAAAATGCTTCTATTGCGACAAAACTGTTTTTTAGGAGGTATACTGAACCGGTTCTGTAGAATATCATCGAAATGGGATCAAAGGTTAGGGCTCAGAACCGAGATTTATTCCACAGCCATTATCCTCATAACTTGAGTAATGATTTCTGGTATGTTAGAAAGCGTATTATAATCATGCATTGCATGATTTTATTAACTTGTTTTTATATGTTTCTGAACGCGCTGTCATTGAATTCGGACATTATCTGCTCCGCGTTAGCCGTTTGACTCCTTGTGATTAATGCCGGACACTCTGCGCTCAATTCGTGCTTCAGTTGAAGGTTTACTGGCACATCTGTTCTGTCGGTTTGACATTTTGCCGTATTGAAAGTAGCCTTGGTGTCAGGGGGCGTATATTGATTTTTTTTTTTTTTTTTCGGCGAATCGACGAAAAAGGGAACTTTTTGAAATCCACCAGAACAAAATAAAATTTGATGAAAACTAGAAGAAAATATTAAAAAAAGCATGTTTTCTAAGGTAAGTCGCATTTTAACCAAAATCATAAAAAAATTAAACACTTGGTGGGGAAATAAGGCCACTTGGACCCCCTCTAAGCACGCCCCTGCCTGGTATACACGTGACTCTCTAACGTGGATATCAACAGATTGGCAGTTGGGGTGATTGAACAACTGGCCGCCGCCCCGGTGGCGCAGTGGTCTAAGCGACGGCTTCTGATCGTTCTTCCGAACGAGGTCTGGATTCGAATCCCGGTGAGGCATGGATGTTGTGTTTGTCTTACGGCACTGGCTCTCTCTCTTCCCTGGAACCAGTGGCCCTAGATTAGGGACGGGCGACTGCTTATAGCCCATTGAGTTGCTCACGGTGGTCGTTAAACCTCCAATCAAAAAAAAAAAACTGGCCTTCCTCGCTTCTACTATCTGGCCATGGTCAAACTCATTAACGTCGCTGCCTTTACTTATCAGTACTTTTCCGTGACTGGCATCCAATGCGTAGAAATATGTTCTATGTATCGGCACTGCCAGTTTCAACGTCTCACCTTATTTTTATTTAGGGGGGGGGGGGTTAACGACCGCTGTGAACAACTCAATGAGATATCAGGTCTCGACTTTGGTCACTCGAGGTCCTCTGACGTATTACGTCCGTGGCCCCCTCGGTCAAAAATTTTCAGTCAACTGTTGAAAAGAATATGTTCTGGTGAATATTTTGTTGCAAGCAGTTTTTCTACTAGTAGTAGTAAAAGCATAAAAACACATCCCACATGCTAGTAAACTTTATAATTGCCGCCCCGGTGGTGCAGTGGTCTAAGCGATGGCCTCTGATCATTCGTCCGAACGGGGTCTGGGTTCGAATCCCGGTGAGGCATGGATGTTGTGTTTGTCTTACGGCACTGGCTCTCTCTCTTCTCTGGAACCAGTGGCCCTAAATTAGGGACGGGCGACTGCTTATAGCCCATTGAGTTGCTCACGGTGGTCGTTAAACCTCCAATCAAAAAAAAAAAACTGGCCTTCCTCGCTTCTACTATCTGGCCATGGTCAAACTCATTTACGTCGCTGCCTTTACCTATCAGTACTTTTCCGTGACTGGCATCCAATGCGTAGAAATATGTTCTATGTATCGGCACTGCCAGTTTCAACGTCTCACCTTATTTTTATTTAGGGGGGGGGTTAACGACCGCTGTGAACAACTCAATGAGATATCAGGGCTCGACTTTGGTCACTCGAGGTCCTCTGACGTATTACGTCCGTGGCCCCCTCGGTCAAAAATTTTCGGTCAACTGTTGAAAAGAATATGTTCTGGTGAATATTTTGTTGCAAGCAGTTTTTCTACTAGTAGTAGTAAAAGCATAAAAACACATCCCACATGCTAGTAAACTTTATAATTGCCGCCCCGGTGGTGCAGTGGTCTAAGCGATGGCCTCTGATCATTCGTCCGAACGGGGTCTGGGTTCGAATCCCGGTGAGGCATGGATGTTGTGTTTGTCTTACGGCACTGGCTCTCTCTCTTCTCTGGAACCAGTGGCCCTAAATTAGGGACGGGCGACTGCTTATAGCCCATTGAGTTGCTCACGGTGGTCGTTAAACCTCCAAGCCCCCCCCCCCAAAAAAAAAAAATTATAGCCAATGTCTTGTAATACACGAGCATTCACACCAATCGTACTTCCCCGCACCCGCAGAGCTAACAGCTGTAACATTAATTGCTCTGGAATTTTTTGTTTTATAGTATAATTCACGGAAACTAATAACTATCCTCCCAGAGTTATAATTTAAAACCTCTAGTTTACTATAAATTTAATGTAAATGATGAACTGATAGTAGTTCAAGCTGTAAGAAGTAATCCCTTACAAAGTGTTACAACTGACCAAAGACATTATGGGATAAATTATTGCAATAGCCCATGTAAATTACACTGCCGGACAATTGCTAAGGACGGATGACAATGGCAACGATAGCAACCATAAAATGGAAGGCAGGAAAATGTGGAAATTAGCATAAGTGCAGGATACAGTAAGACGTGTTGTGCGTATGCAAATTTTGGATTGCCGAACATGTTCGTGACGTCATAGCGCTGATAAGAGATATAAAGGATTTGACGCGTATTGACCGTTGTTGTTCAAACGCAAAGTTGAAAGGGAAAGAATCAATTGACGAACTTTCAATTTTCAGTATGTCTTCCCGACATCACCTAGATGATTTTACGCGTGGCCGTATTATTGGCAAGATTGAAGAAGGGCGAAAAATAACAGATGTTGCCAGGGAGTTCGACGTCAGCCACAATGTTGTTTCAAGGCTTTGGAAATCATTTCAAACAAATGGAGAGTGAAGCAAACGTCACGGGGGAGGTCGCGTTCGCAGTACGACACCTGCAGAAGATCGGTACATAGTGCTATCAACAAAAAGACACCGGCGCAGCACAGCTAGTGAGGTAGCAAATCAGTTTATGGCTGCTACTGGCAAGCGGATCTCCTGAAAAACTGTCGCCAGACGTTTGCATGAAGGAGGACTATACGCCCGCCGTCCTGTTGTGTGCATCCCATTGTCCAGACGTCACCGTACCGCCCGTTTGCAATGGTGCCATCAACATCGCAATTTAACTGATAACGACTGGTCTGCTGTCCTCTTCGCTGATGAGAGTAGATACAGTCTATCGTCTGATTGTCGACATCTGATCTGGCGTGATAGTGGTACTGCATATTGTCCAGCAAACATACAGGTGTCATGGCGAAAATTTTAACCTCTGGTGAATTTCAGAGAGACCTGATCAATCTTTCTGTTGGTTTATCGGAGATTAATTAATGCAAAAATTTTCTCCCATGACATACGTTAGAAGAAAATTCCTGGTTGAAAGGCAGGGGAATTCATGCGCAAAATTCGCTTGTCTTAATCACAACCAGGAAAACAAAATTTCATGTTGGTGAAAAAAAAAGAAGAATATTTGATTTAACTGACTTTGGGCTTTTGAAAATAATTATTTTATCTGCTCTTTTATCGCGATAGGAAAAGGCGAGTAGGTGTGCAGCTCAGAGAATCAAAATTAATTTTAGTTTAACAAACATCACGGAACGAGAGAAAAAGAAAATTAAAATTAGTGATTTTCTGCAAAGCAAGAATTCGCCATTTTGCGTTCCTGTTTCCAAACGTCGAGAAAAAGTCGCCAAAAATGCAACAACTTTTCGTCTTTGGGGTAAGGAATTCAGCAACAGAATCTATTTTTAGACCTCAGGGTCAAAAAGAGCTTGGTCTACACGTGTGAAGGTCAGAGTGTCACCCCTGGCTTGCGTGGGAGTGAAAATTCCGTTGGGGAGTCGTTAGTTGCTAGGCTGAAGTTTCGACCAATGGGAGGGGGTCAGCGGTTTCAAGCACCCCAGAGTTTTATCCGTTGAGAACACACTTTTGTTCTGGTCGCTGCGTTAGCTGGTAGACAGCGGAAAGCAAAATTTTCTCTCCTCGCCTTTTTGGCGGAGGAGGGGGCAGCAAGAAGGAACATTTCGTATTGAAATCTAAACGGACAAAAGATAAAATGATGATTTTCAAGGATCTCATTACTGGAGAGGAAATGCTCGCAGATTCAACCCTCTCCTCCTTTCCTAGTGGGAGACGGCAGTATTGAGCTGCAATAAAAAAGAAAATTAGTAACTACCGTGAATTGGTCTCCGCAGGAGAATTTTCTGCCAGCGCAACCCGAATGCTGTTACCGCTCGGTTCAATATGGAAGGGACTCTTCAAGCCAGTTCAACCAGACACTGGAAGTTCCGGAAAAAGGGGCATGCACGGCTTTGTGGAAGATACCGCCTTTAACTGCTGAATCGTCGAGTTGGGCCCTACTGATTACCACAAAGGTCCACCAGCATGTTTCAAAAATGCCCGGTTCCTGTTTCGTTGGCCAGGCTCGCTGTGGCAGAAAAAAGGGAAAGAAAAAAAAAGCACCTTGGAAGTGAAGTGAAAATCAATCGGGACAGTGGTGTTCTCTCAGGGAGAGTTTTTATTTATTTATTTATTTTATCTATTATTAGGCTGTGAAACCTTTTTTTTTTATTATTATTATCGACGGTTAGTGTGCTTGTCTGGAAGTGTTGCTGCCCCAGTCCTAAAGGTAAATTTCTCTCGGCATTTTCTTTTTTGTATTATGTTGTGGTTTCTTTAAAATTATAAAACGAGTTGATTTTAAAATTGGGGGCTGTCGGAAAAATATATTGCAAAGAAAAAAAGGAGGGGAGTTAAAAATGTTTTCATTTATGTTTTTTTTTGCGTTGTCGTGTCTGGTAGTTTAGCAACTTCCCAGGCCAGTAAATTTTAATGTATCGGAAAAATTTAGTTTAATAGTTGGGCACAGTGAATTTTGGTGCATCGATAATAGTTTAGTTGGGCATGTGATAATTGAAAAGCAGTGTTATTGTGATGCCGTGGGTGATAAAATAATTGTAAACATTTCGCTCTAGTCTTTTACAGCGTTGAGTTATTTTCTTTTTGAGTGAAGATAAATTATGGGATGATTTATATTGGAATTTTGGGAACATATTATAGTGTGATGGAAATTGGAAACCTAAAGTGCTGTTTACATTCTTGGAGTGTTGAGTGTCGAAATTAAAATGGTAGGTGTGTTATTTGAGGACCAGTATTTTACATGCTCCAGATGAGTGTTAATCTCCCATTGGAAAGGGGTGATCTTAGGGCAAGCAGGGAACTTGTCCTAGGGCAGAGGGCTCTGAGTAGGGAATTTTCACCAGGATGCGATATGTGCAAAATAAAAGTTGAGGTATTTGGGTTCTCAAGTTTAGTATTTTCACAAAAAGAATGAACATCATGGGTTGAGAAGACACACTTTTGCTCACCAGTTCCAGTATTAATTGTTCTTTTCTTTGGCCTAAATTTTCTTGTTTTTACTATAAGGTTAAAAGTCTAAATGTAATTTTAATTTTCAATAAGGTGAAAATATGTAGTGGGTTATGTAAATGGTCAGTGTTATTGTCTGAAGTGGACCTGCGCATTGCCATGGTGCAGAAGAATTTCCTTGCTAGTGATTTTTCCTGGGATATATGTGGAGAGAGATAAGTGATTTTTCCTGGGATATATGTGGAGAGAGATAAGTGATTTTTCCTGGGATATATGTGGAGAGAGATAAGTGAATTTTCCTGGGATATATGTGGATATAGAGATAAGTGAATTTTCCTGGGATATATGTGGATATTGTGATTTAGGATTTCTTGGGATATCATCATCATCATCATCATTGTCAACCATTATCAATCCACTGCTGGATGAAGGTCTCCCCAAGTTTCCTCCACAACGGTCTGTCTTGTGCCAGTCTCCTCCATGTCACTCCCGCATATTTACGAATTTCATCCACCCATCTCCCATGTGGTCTTTTTCTGGGTCTTTTCCTGTCCCTTGGAATCCAATTTAAAATTTCGGCTGTCCATCTATGGTCTGTCCTTCTGGCAGTATGTCCAGCCCATTGCCATTTCAGGGATTTAACTCTGATCATGATGTCTTCCACTCTCGTCATTTTTCGGATCCACGAGTTCCTCTTCTTATCTCTCTTGGTTATACCAAGCATGCACCTCTCCATACTTCTTTGAGTTGTCTGCAGCCTTTGTATGTCTCTTTTAGTTAAGGTCCACGTCTCTGCACCATACGTAAGTACTGGAAGGATGCATTGATCAAACACTTTTCTTTTAAGACATAATGGCATATTGCTCTTGAAAATTATGCTGTTTCTTCCAAAAAGCTCTCCAGGCAAGTTTTGTACGCCGATTAATTTCTTCATCAATGTGACCCTCACTTGATATCTGCTGTCCAAGATAAACGTACGTATCTGTTATCTCCAGTTTTTCTCCATCAATCGATAAATCTTCATTTCTTGTAAAAGCATTGAACATCACTTTTGTCTTCTGAAAGTTCATTTTTAATCCCACTTCTTTACTCTTGTCAGCAAGTTCCTGGATCATACTCTGCAGCTCTGATGGGGTAGTTGCAAAAATGACTACGTCATCAGCAAAACGAAGGTGGGTTAGATAATCTCCATTAATCTTTATCCCTTTGTTTTCCCAGTTCAGTGATTGAAAGACATTTTCCAATGTGGCATTAAAGAGCTTCGGAGATATGGTGTCACCTTGTCTCACTCCCTTTCCAATTTTTATGTGTGTTGTATTTTCAAACAGCCGAATCTTTGCACTTGCATTTTCATAGATGTTATTAATAATATTAATGTATGCATCTTCAATACCGCAGGATTTCAGAGCCGTGGTAACTGCTGATGGTTTCACCGAATCAAAGGCTTTTTCATAATCGATAAAAGCCATGCACAATGGAAGTTCATATTCCCTCGCTCTTTCAATTAGTTCTCTCAGTACGTGGATATGATCTATTGTGCTGTAGCCACTCCTGAATCCAGCTTGTTCTCTCGGTTGAGCAATGTCCAGTGTTACCTTCAAGCGGTGTGAAAGAACTTTAGTGAAGATTTTATAAACCACTGATAGGAGGCTGATAGGTCTGTAGTTCCTGAGATCCTCAATGTCACCTTTTTTATGTAGCAGGATCATTGTAGCATTGTTCCAATCCTCAGGAATCTTCCCTTCATTAAGGCATCGAGTGAAAATTTGGGCGAGTACTGTTTCAATTTCTCCACTTGCTTCTTGTATGATGTCTATAGTAATTCCATCTTCTCCTGGAGCTTTCCCCCGCTTCATGTTCTTGATTGCATGAGCAACTTCTGCTGGGAGGACTGGAAGAACTCTGGTACCTTTCATGATGTCTGGAGTACATGTATCATCCCTTTCATATAATTTGGAGTAGAAATCTTTCACTCTTGTCAAAATTTCGCCTCTATTTCTTGTTATAGAACCATCTTCTTTTCTCAGAGCCATAATCTGTTTTCTTCCCTTACTGAGATGTCCCTTTGCTATCTTAAGGCTTTGGTTGTTTTCAATTGCTTTCCTCACTAGCTCACAGTTGAATTTCCTTACGTCTTCAGTGATACTTTTTCGTGTTGTCTTGCATAGCTCTATATATTCCACTTTGGAAGTCACATCTTCTTTAGTTGTCCTCATCTCTCTTCTTTTTTGCATCAACATTTTGGTTTTTCCTGATAATTTGTTCACATGCAACTTGTTCTTAGACCCAGCTAATTTTGTTGCTGTTTCCATAAGAGCTTTGGTTACTTTTCTGTTAACTTCCGAAATATCCACTTTTTCCGATGTTAGGCCTTCTAAAGCAGAGAATCTGTTCTTCAGTTCCAACTTGAAAGTATTATGGTGTTTTTTAAGGTTGGTTATGTCAATACATTTTGTTTGTCTTATGAGCTTGCCACGTTCCAGTTTAGTGTTGAGGTGCATCTTACATCTCACCAATCTATGGTCACTACCTGTGTTGAACTTGTTCAGCACACTGCAGTCTTCGATGACGAATTTTTTGTTACACATAATAAAATCAATTTCACTTGTCGTCCCAATTGGACGTCTCCATGTCCATTTCCTGTGTGGCTTTTTCTTGAAAAAGGAGTTCAAGATGAAAAATCCTTCTGCCTCTGCAAACTCAACGAGAGTATTTCCACGCTGGTTTCTGTTGCCGTGACCGAATTTACCTACTGAAGTTTCATTCTGTTGTCGTTGCCCTATTTTTGCATTGAAATCTCCCATAATTATCTTCAAGTGCTGCTTACCTTTATTATTTAGATGACTAATTTCCTCATAAAATTCTTCAATTTCTTCTTCAGGATGACTTGTGGTGGGTGCATAAGTTTGAATAATCTGAGCCTGGTATCTTCTCGATAGTTGGATAACGAGTCGTGCAGCTCTGTCAGAGGAACTTTCAACTTCTATCACTTTATCCTTCAGTTTCTTGTTTATTATAAATCCAACACCACTAGTTCTGCCAGTATCTGTCCCACGATAATAGAAGAGATGTCCACTTTTCAGTTCAATGAGATCTTCTCCTTTTCTCCTTACCTCACTTAGCCCAACAATGTCCCACTTGATCCTTTGTAGTTCCTCTTCCAATTCAAGAAGCCTTGAATCAGAAGATAGGGAGCGTCCGTTATAGGTAGCCAAGGTCAGCATCAAATGGCAGCCTAGTCCGGTCCTCCGGGGATTCTTAGCACCCTCTGCCTTCATGTCGCACTGGCCGCTGCCTTGGCCAGGTACATTCCAGCTGCCGGAGACTGAGGGCCAAGATTTAAGTTGTAGAGTCATTTTGGAGGTGTTTGGCCATAACTCACCACGCTGGCCAAGCGGGTTGGTGAGTGTGGGATAGCATTTCCTCTGATCCCGATGGTATAGTTATACCGCTATTGGCGGTCGTCAGAGCCCCTTTAGTGGGAACAGGATGCACCACGAGAAGGCGGGGTTGACATTTGTCAAGGAGAGGCTGTGATGTTACGCATCACCTGACCTTACATCCCTCTTGGGATATATAGAGAGATAAGTGATTTTTCCTGGGATATAGTTGTGTTGGTTCTGGGCCGGATGTGCCTGGAGTATTTAGGGTTGAAGTACGACAGGCTCTTGCAGGCGTGGTTGATCAAGGTGGGATCATGCATTGGTTCGAAAAGGGAGATCCTTGAGGACGTGGTTTTTGGGGGAAAACTTGTCTTCAAACCCCCTCCCCCAGTAGTTTCGCTGCTCACGGAGATATGTACTGCCAGCGAGGGTCGGTCGAACGTTGCTTCAAGAAATGTGGTGAGATCATGTTAGAGGAAATTCTGTGCCTGATGATGTGTCGCACTTGAGGATTTTTCCTTTCCCTTTGCCTAGGCTGAAAGTGGATTCACGACCCAATTTCACGCCTTCAGCCTGACTGGTATTTTCTTCCTGTGTTGGTTCTCAAAACCCAGGGTAGTGTCTGAACTGAGAGTATTTGCCTCACCGCTACCTCAGGAATTCACTGCAGGTGTTAAATTTAAGTTTGTTTGGTGATTTAAAGTATCTAAATTAATTTGTTTATGATATGCTGTAGTGCTAGGGATGTAAATTCTAAATTCTGGTTGTTAGTGTTAGTGAACTTGATATTTGGTTTGGAAATTTAGTAAATTGGTATTTTGAGCTTTTGTTTACAGTATAGAGTTATTAAGTATCTTGAGCTATTATGTGAAGTGCAGAGTGAGGTGATTTTTATGAGCAAGCTAGTGCAAGAAGATTGTTTGAGTTTCTGAATTATGGTGATATTATGAATAGTGATAATTTTTAAGTTAGTGAGGTTTCTTTATAAGTGAAGTAGGTTCATTCAGGGTAGTTCTATAGGTTATGTAATGTTAATTAATGCTTGTGCTCAGTGTAAATTCTGTTGTGAGGATAATTTACTTGGTTTGTTTACTTTCAGATAGTAGATTTGGTTAATGTATAATTTGTGGCTCTTAAAATAACTGTAAATTTAATTGAAGTCTTTGAATCTGGTCTGGGAGATTGCGGAGTTTGCTAAGATTGTTTAGGTGCTGTAAATTTAAATCAATAAGTGTAAAATTGTAAATTTGTCATTGAGCTAACTAGGTGAGAGAGAAGAGAGTACGTTTCAAAAGAACAGAACTTGTCCACCTTGTGGAATTAAAAATAATCCAGTATCTTTTTTTTTGTGTAAGCTATGTGAATTATGGTATAATTTTGGATGCATGCCTAGTGTTCAAACCAACTGTGTTGAAATATGTAAAGTTGTGCTGTTCATAAGGCCAGTGGCCAAAGAGAAATAGAAAAGAAATTGAGATTCTGTTTTTATACTGCTGTGTTTTAGCAAACAACAAAAAGGCAATGCCATCTGATTGTCCACTAAATGACCTTATTAAGTTTTTAAAGAAAAATAATAAATACAGGCAGTAGCCTTTCAAAAAAAGTTCAAAATGAGTGCAGTGTGAAAAATTTTGTGTGCTGTTGTCTTCCATGACTTGGTCCCATGTACCCCACCTTAGCTTGACTAAGGCTATCGATCCGAATCCTGGTATTATAAAGGTATTTCATAACTGCAATTTTTGTCCTATCCTTTTAAATTGACTTTCACCGCCTCCACAAGTTGTTATTGAACGAGTACATTTTATCCTAGGACTTATAGTGACACCTTTTCATACACATGCAACAATATTCACTTATTTTCGCACTTTCAGGTGACTCAACTCTGCGTGAACACAAACAACGCAAACTTTCCAATAACTTATTGTGGAATGTAAATTTTCAGATGCATTTGTGTTTAGGATGTTCATGGCCTTTTCTAGTACTTAGAAAATATTTTTGTTTCGAAATGCATCCACCCATCTCCCAAATTTAATTTTTCTATAATTTCCATAGAAATTTCAATACCAGCATAAGTATAGAAACGCTTTTAATAAACAACAATCAATTCAATATACGCAAAATAAATTATTTTTTTCCCACCAAAACACAGGAAAGGGACCGATATCCGGCATGTAGTGTCATGGTATGGACTGGCATCATGATCAATGGCCGTACGTCCCTCTATGTGCTTCCAACTGGGACTATGACTGGCCAACGATACATTAATGATGTTCTGCTACCTCATGTTCGCATGTTCCGTGGTGCTGTCGGTGATAGATTCATTTTCATGGACGACAACGCAACATGTCATCGAACAGGCGCTGTCCAGGAGTGTCTTGAGATCGAGGATATTCAACGCCTCGTATGGCCAGCACGTTCTCCAGATCTGAATCCCATTGAAAATGTGTGGGATGCTTTGGGGAAGAGTTTTGCTGGTCGCGAATGCCCTCCAATAAACAAGGACACCCTCATCCGTGCACTGGCAGAGGAATGGGATAAATTACCCCAACAGCTGCTTGATAATTTTGTGCAAAGCATGACACGACGTGTGGAATCGTGCATCGCCCTCCATGGTGGCCATATCCCGTATTGACATCTTACGCCGGAACGCCTGCGGATGGTAATTGCATTTTTTTCACGTTTACCTATTCTGCACAAAATGGCCTGTTTGTCCCTTGAACACGTTCCAAAGCCTTCTGGATTTCAGAGCACAATAAATTGTCTTTCTTGTAATGTCCTGGCATTCTGACATTATTTTATTTTACTTGGCATCCAACCACATTTACTTTTTTATGCGCTATATAGCCGTTTATGATCCGTCCTTAGCAATTGTCCAGCAGTGTATTACAACAGCAGCGTTCGAATTACCTGGTCCACTGGCCAGTAAAAATTTCATCGGGCCAGTGAATATATTATGCTACTGGTCGGATTGCCACTATTTTTTTGTCCGGTTTGTTTTGGAATTTACAGGTTTATAAAGAACTGAACTAAATTTCTAAATGTTGAGGTTTGTTTATGGCAGTTTTCGAATTTTTTGAAATTCAGATATTTGCTACTCAAAATCTGAATATCGGAATTGCAGATCATATTTCGGTTTTATGAAAATTTTTGACTGTAAAAAACCGAGGTATAAATCAAAATATTTGGATTAAGACAGCACCACTTTTTGCCCAAGTAGTGACCCCAGAGTACGGGTCTTTTATTATGGTTTCCAACTTGAGGATGAAGACCCATTTATGCTCTGGCTTTGCCCATCTGCCTGAATTCTGCCCACATGGGAGAACCTCCTGCCTTTCACACAGAAGCAAAGTATTTTATGAAGGAGGCTTTTGGTGTGTTGCAAAGTGCTTCATAATCAATCAATGCATTGTACTCACTGTACTGTATATGCATATATATACATGTATATTGAATTTGTTGACTTAAAAAAGAAACTCCGCCCCGGTGGCGCAGTGGTCTAAGCGATGGCCTCTGATCATTCGTCCGTAAGGGGTCCGGGTTCGAATCCCGGTGAGGCATGGATGTTGTGTTTGTCTTACGGCACTGGCTCCTTCCCTTTTCTGGAACCAGTGACCCTAAATTAGGGACGGGCGACTGCTTATAGCCCATTGAGTTGCTCACGGTGGTCCTTAAACCTCCAACCCCTCCCCCGCCCCCAAAAAGCCATCGCTTAGACCACTGCGTCACTGAGGCTGCCTCATGCAATTGGATGCGCAAAATTAATATCAATTGTATCATTATTTTCATGCATAAATTTTTATTTTCGAACAGACTTAGAGTACTTTATTCACCAGACAAGAATTGTATTTTTATCACGACCTGCTGCTTAGAACTAGGTTTTAAAACATTGTCCATCACAAATGTACACGAAATATAAAACCTGTTCCATTTGGTGTACCAAAGGATATAGGAATTTATATTTTCTTAAAATACTTCGCTAATTTACAAGGAAGTAACGCCGGCCAATAAACATAGGCATTATATTTATGTTAACAGTTATGCCACTGCACTCGAATTATCACTTGAGATATCTTCTAGATTCAACGTTTGAAAGCGTCAGCAGCTGCTTTTGATGTTTTTGTTTGTTTATCCAGTCTTCCTGTGATGGCCGTTCTTCTAATTCTCTCTCTCTCTCACACACACACACACACAGTTTCATAAAAAACAAAAAAGTGCAGAAATGTATTTATCACCTGTCACCTGTTTTTTCACATTCGTGAGAAGCAAAATTCACGGAGAAGTTATTCTGTCACTGCAGCTTTCAGAAGAGGAAGGCTTATCTTGAGAAAGATAAGCGTTACTTGAAATCTTCTGTTTAGATGGCTTGCATTAAAGTGATACATTCGATATAACAGAGCATTTTACCAGTAGCCGTCCACCATTTTATTCTGAATAAAAACCGAATCGTCTTTTACAGGTGGCCTGAGTGCTGGTTACTTTTTTAAGGCACTTCTCACTCTTAAAAACAAAACGGAATAACTTAGCAATAACTAAAATAAACAAAAGCTTTGTTTCTTTGAAGAAAATATTAATCACAATATTTCAACTTTTCCTTTGTAGACTTTAACGCGCATCTGTTGTTCTGATCTAATATACACAGTATTCGCTCGCTTTTAATGCTTATCTGATAATGTACAGGGATCGAAATTCAGTCAGAGTGTACCGGTTAAAATTTCATTCAAAGTCGAACGGACCACATCCAGATAATTTTAGTGTGCAATGATTTTAACTGACATTTCATTTTTGAAATTATTTAAATTTCAAAAAGTTTAATAATTCGTAAAAACAACTAGGTTCTCCAAAGATGTTTTGTGTGCTCCATCGGATACTTTCTGTATCGTATGCGAACGGTCGCCATTTCAAACCTAATTTAGATGGCACTTTTAAACAGAAACTACATTATTTTTAACTCTTCATAATCTTTAATTTAACGAATTTTATAAGACTTATGCCAGGCATAGAAAAAGCTTAATTTAATGTGCTTTCATTTAAATAATCATGAAACGCATATAGCGTATTATATCCGTTTATTTTTGTGGTGTAGTCAGCACAAAATTTCCCCAAGCTTTCGCACTCCACTGGGAGGCTTTTTCAAGGCAATGTTATGTGTGTCATTGCCTGAAAAAAGCCTTCCAGTGGAGTGCGAAAGCTTAGCGAATCTTTGTGCTGACTACACCACAAAAAAAACCGGATATAATATGCTATATGCGTTTCATGATTATTAAAGTCTGGTGTATTTAAAAATAACGTTAGAGAGTTAAATTTTATTTTAACTCTCCATACTTTGTTCTTAAATTTAACGAGTCTCATTATGACTTATATCAAGCACAGAAAAACCTTCGGACAGTATGCATGAATATAAATTGGGACGTTTCTGCCATACTGTGACAATGCCTTCTGAAAGATATCGCGTTAGATCCAACCGCAACCGATTTAATACGAATTACACGTTTTACATTTTAATAAAAAGAAAGGTTTATGATCCGACTTCCTCAGGACCATGGCGTTTTCATTTCTTGTGACGGCGGTTGTTCTTAAACGTTCCACAGATGACGTAGCGGTTATCGGTGTTGATGAAAGCTTTCGAAGCGATTGATAGATATCTAGATGATGTTGAATTGTTGACTAAGAAAGGACGGTTTTGAAGAATATGAAATGCTCCTCGAAAGTCAAGATCAGACACCAAAATAGATTTTTCTAACAATATTTCGTCATTAAACGAAAATCCCTAGTTATTTTTCCAACAGTGCTGCACTATCGAAGATATACACTGAAGAGCAATTGAATTAGAGATACCTGTCTAGTAACGTCTAGCACCACCTTTCGCCCTGATGACGGCAGCGATTCGTCTCGGCATTGACTCGACAAGACACCGGATGCGTTGGGAAGCCATACGGATCCCACGACCTCGGAACAAGCTCCCACAGTTCACGAAAATTTGATGGAGGGGAGTCAGAGCTTCGAACATCTCTCTCGATGGCATCCCAGATGTGCTCGATGGGATTGAGGTCAGGTGACCTAGCTGGCCAAGAAAGCGAGGTCACGTCGGTGGAATGTTCGTGCAACCATTCTGATACAATTCGGGAGAGATGGCAGGGTGCATTGTCTTGTTGCAGGATGAGGTCCCCAGTGGGATGTTGAAGACGCACAAACGGGAGCAAATGGTCGTCCAGGATATCCATATCCCGGTAACGTTGACCTGTGAGGGACGATGTAACACGTACCAGGGGTCCCATTTCAGTCCACGTAAACAGTCCCCAGACGATTATGCCACCCCCGCCAGCTTGAAGAGTACCCTGATGGAAAGAAGGATCCATAGCTTCATGTGATTTGCGCCGTACTCGTATCCTGCTATCCTCATGTACCAACGTGAATCTCGATTCATCAGTCCAGGCAACATTTTTCCACATGTCTAGGGTCCAGTGGCGATGTTCCCGCACCCATGCTAATATTTGCACCCTGTGACGTGCGTTCAGCAGCGGTACCCGCGTGGGACGATGGCTTCTGTACCCCATAGCGATGAGATGATTCTAGATGGTGTGGCTGCTTACACGTTTTTGTGCACCAGCGTTAAATTGCCGAGTGATTTCTTGCACTGTAGCCCGTCTATCCACTGTTACAATGCGAGCTAGCCGACGATGACCGCGCTCATCCATACGCTGTTGTCCACGGCAGTTGGCCCTTGCAGGGATGATTTTACCAGATTCGATGTACTCACGGTGCACCCGTGACACAGTGGCTCGTGAAAATCCCAGTGCCTGCACGACTTCCGTGATGGAGTGACCCATTCTTCGGGCCCCGACAACTTGCCCACGATCAAATGCGCTTAGATCCTTCGTCTTACCCATACTGCGTCCGACTCTTTCTGATTCCTGTCGCATCACTCCTTATATTATGTCGTTTCCCGTTTACAGGGCTGCCCACAGCGCCACATTTGCATAACGCCAGCTGTCTCTAATTCAATTGCTCTTCAGTGTATTGTTATCACCATTTTTTATTACACGACTGGCGTTCTTTCAACCTGAATCTAACTGATATTTGTGTCTGACATTTGATGCAGTGAATGCTTCCTGTGAAGCGTTTGATGCAGTTGTAGAACAGGTGTGCAATATTTTTAGACGCTGTATTGAAGAGTTACTAATTTTTTTGGAAAATAAATGGGATTGAAGAATTTAAAAGTATATTGAAATAAAAATGCCACGAACTTTCACCCCCCCCCCCGAAAAAAAACTCTCTTTTTATAAAATCATGGTGTAATATATTTTATTGTTACGTAATATGAACGTATGTTTAAACATATATCGAAATACGTACATTATATATATATATTGTATTTTAAAATTAAAATTGTACTTGTATAGTACGTATCCACATATACTGTACTGTTTCATCGCTGTAAAACAATAGCAAAAAAATAGAACACTTAATCAGATAAACACTATTTTAATTATATATTGCACATACGTATATAAAATATAGTTTTTGTATTGTGAGCCAAGTTGGATTCAGTAAGGATCCTTCGAATATGGCGAAAATGTTGACGTTCCAGGATGTCCACAGAGGTTTTACTGCATAATAAATGAAACTAGAAATAATGTGAAAGTGTGGTAACATTGAAGATAGGACTTCATCACTGAGAGCTGAAAATGCTCCAGCAGTGTATGGGCAAGGCAAGACCTACCTCTACAGCTACTCTGGCGGAAGCTGTGAAGGAAGAATGGAGGAAAAATTCCAGTACAGACCTAATACTCTATGTAGACAAAAGTTTCAAACACCTTAGTCGAACTGAAACAACAGCATTTTTAAGCAAAATCAGTGCGTAATCGGACTACTGTTGGCAATTATCACTGCAGCGACCCTTCAAGACATATTTCCCCTAAGATGCCGGTACGTCTGTACCGGGAATTTTCTCCATTCTTCCTGCACAGTTTCTGCTAGAGGTGCTGTAGAGGAAGGTCTTGCAGGCCGCGATCGAATTTGGCCTTGCTGTGTGTGAGGCGCTCGATATTCATCAAAGCAAACAAGAATCGATGCCGAAATATTGTTACAGCCTAGATAGTACGTAATTGTTCGGGATGTCTGCATATCTGGCGGCCCTTAGGCAGGAGAGAACCAGAAAAGACAGTCTTTCTCAGCAGAATCATCCCCACACATCCTCCTCCAGAGTTTCACGTTGGGAAAATGCAATCCACCTGAGAGAGTGTCCTGGGCAAACTCCATATCTAAATATGTCTATCGGAACGAAAGAGACAGCAACCTTATTCATCACCCTACACGATCGTCTTCCACTCTTCTATTTTCCACGAACGGCGAAAGAAACATCAAAGTAATCGCTGTCTGGCATTGTGCATAGTAATGCAGTGCTGCTTGTGTGCAGTACAGGGGCATGGCAATAGTAAGTATGCGATTTCCGAAGGACTGTTCTGCTGCAAATAGCTGTTCTAGTGGTTTATGACATCGCCGGCCAGGTCTTCTGTGGAGTAAGTGCGTTTTTCTTCACATTCCTTTTTAAGCTTCGATTGGCACTATCTCTCAGTATATGTACTTCGCAGTTGTGGCAACATCTGCTTTCTATATCGAAGAAGAATACCAATGGCTGTCGACTTTGGGAATCACAAAAGAGAGGTAATGGCATGCACCTATTTCTTGCCCAGGTTGCATCCAACCACCGTACTCCTATCAGAGTTCATCAAATCAGTTCCACGCAGCATAATCGCTACCAATGTTATCTGACAGGTTTGCCAACGTTCCCCTTTATGTACAGCACCCAACAACTCCGCGCACGTTCTCGTATGGTTCAGTAAATGCACGTTTATTTGCATATGTGGAGACATCGTAATACAGTCAATTATCAGTGTACCGCCCCTCAACTTACCACTACCTATGTATAACGCCAGCCCTAGAGTCTGAACAGACATGTTCTATGCGAAACATCCTCAAACACAAATCCTGAAAAACAATTTTTTCAATTCCAAAGGTGTGAATGCCATATCCTTGGCACTCACCAACCGCCAATATGCACTGTATTAACAAAGGTCACCGGATACCCCTTCAAAAGCAAATTAACGGATCAGCTGCAAACGGTATAAAAACAGGCCTGCAGCTGACCGCGATCACATCGCACTGTGAGGATGAGTGAAAATGTCGCGGCAGGAGAGAACTGACTTTGAGAAAGGAAAGGTTGTTGTGTGTTATATTACTGGGCTGTCCACAAGAGAAACCGAGAGGCATTTAAACATACCAAAGTCAACTGTTTGGGATATACTGAATAAATAGAAGACACATGACGTACCTGAAGCAGCAAAACGTACCGGCAGACCAAAGAAAATCAGTGATAGAGGACGTCGAAGCCTCAGGTAAGTGGTTACAGCTAATCGACGGAGTACTGCACAAGACCTCAGTGTACAGATTAGTAAAAATGCTGGAACCTCGGTATGTACACGTACCATTCGCAGAGAAATTCTTTCCATGGGTTACTGTGGTCGTGCGGCTGCTCATAAGCCTTTCTTCTCCACACGGAATGCTACTCGTCGTTTAGCATGGCATAAGGAACATTTATTGTGGACCATAGATAAATTGAAACAAGGCCTATGGACTGATGAATCCACATACATGATTCCTCAGTCTGATGGCGTGTGTCGGTATGGCGGCAGTCTGGGGAACGCTATTTACCACAGTGTACTATTCCTGCGGTAAAGTTTGGAGATAGCAGTGTACTCGTGTGGGGGTGTTTTTCGTGGTATGGTTCCAGCCCATTGGTTATCGTGAACAAACCTGTTAACCAGCACGTCTACCTCGATCTTTTGTATAATTATGCCCTACCAACTCTGTGACAATACTATGGAACAGAGCCTTGGTGTTACCAGCAGGATCATGCATCGAGCCATAAAGCAGCGTACTCTTGTGGGGGTGTTTTTCGTGGTACGGTTCCGGCCCATTGGATATCTTTGACAAACCTGTTAACCAGCACTTCTACCTTGATATTTTGGACAATTATGCCCTACCAACTCCATGACAATACAATGAAACCGAGCCTTGTTGGTACCAGCAGGATTATGCATCGAGCCATAAAGCAGTGTACTCGTGTGGGGGTGTTTTTCGTGGCATGGTTCCGGCCCATTGGATATCTTTGACGAACCTGTTAACCAGCACGTCTACTTTGATATTTCGGACAATTATGCCTTACCAACTCTGTGACAATACTATGGAACCGAGCCTTGTTGGTACCAGCATGATAACGCACCGATCCATAAAGCAAGGACTGTTACGGCGTGGTTTGGCGATAATTCTGTATCGTTTGCGGACTCGCCAGCAAAGAGCTCTGGCCTTAATCCCATAAAGCACCTATGGGATGAATTAGAGCGCCGCATAAGAAGTTTGGAACCAAGGCCTACTACTAAACAACAGTTAGCGGCAGCATTATGTGCTGAATGGAAGCGCATACTTATCGCTGTGTTCCAAAACCTTGTCGAAAGCAAGTCTCGAAGGGTCAGTGCATGCATTAAGGCCAAAGGTGGACAGACACCGTACTAATGTATGTCAATAAATGCTATGTTGTGTTGCTTCTTCTAGGTGCCCGGTGACTTTTGTGAATATAGTGTGTGTGATAAATCTGAATACCCGGATGCGAGTTGCATTTTCTCAGGATGTTTTCGGTACGCGACCCTGATATATGCAGCACATACTGTACAATATAAAGTAAAAAGTTTTCTTAGCCCATTTAATGCGATTTGCATATGATTGATATAGCATAAGTAAGGGCCTTTACTCTTCCTAAGAACAGAGCGATGTGTTGGTTAAAAATATTCTGAAAAATATATAGCGACAGACACATACAAGGGGCATCCTGAAAGCAATGCCTCCTTCATAATAACTTTTGAAATTTTGAAGTGATTTTAGTGAAACTTCACTGACATATACTATGATATGTTACCAATGTGGGAACAAATCTGTTTCATAATCGGAAATAAATATCATGAACGACAGAGAAAAGCAGCGAAGAGTAATTGAATTCCTGGAAAAAAAGAGATGTGAGGCTCCAGAAATCCACAGAAGACTCCTTTCGGTGAAGAGCTTTCCGAGAGGGATAAAGTTCAATGTCGAATAAACAATGGAGTGGAAGATCCGGAACTGCAGTGACAGATGCCAACAGGCAACGAGTGTAAGACCTCATCGCAGCTGACTGTCCTGTCACCATCCAAGAGTTGAAACAATTAACAGTGCTCACTATGTGCAGGCATTCAACAAGCTAAAAGAAGCTATCAGAAGGAAAAGACGTGACGTTCCACTTCATAGTGTTGTTTTACACCATGATAACGCACGTCACCACACCTCAATGGATATTTCACATAAACAAATGGAATAGACGGTGATGCCCAACCCCCCTACATTCCTGATTTGGTTCCTTCACATACACTGCTGGACGATTGCTAAGGACGGATCATAAACGGCTATATAGCGCATAAAAAAAGTAAGTGTGGTTGGATGCCAAGTGAAATAAAATAATGTCAGAATGCCAGGACATTACAAGAAAGAAAATTTATTGTGCTCTGAAATCCAGAAGGCTTTGGAACGTCTTCAAGGGACAAACAGGCCATTTTGTGCAGAATACGTAAACGTGAAAAAATGCAATTACCATCCACAGGCGTTCCGGCGTAAGATGTCAATACGGGATATGGCCACCATGGAGGACGATGCAAGATTTCTCACGTCGTGTCATGCTTTGCACAACATTATCAAGCAGCTGTTGGGGTAATTTATCCCATTCCTCTGTCAGTGCACGGATGAGGGTGTCCTTGTTTATTTGAGGGCATTGGCGACCAGCAAGACTCCTCCCCAATGCATTCCACACATTTTCAATGGGATTGAGATCTGGAGAACGTGCTGGCCATACGAGGCGTTGAATATCCTCGCTCTCAAGGCACTCCTGGACAGCGAATGTTCGATGACATGTTGCGTTGTTGTTCATGAAAATGAATCTATCACCGACAGCACCACGGAACATGCGAACATGAGGTAGCAGAGCATCATTAATGTATCGTTGGCCAGTCATAGTCCCAGTTGGAAGCACATAGAGGGACGTACGTCCATTGATCATGATGCCAGCCCATACCATGACACTACATGTCGGATATCGGTCCCTTTCCTGTATGTTTGCTGGACAATATGCAGTACCACTATCACGCCAGATCAGTTGTCGTCGACAATCAGACGATAGACTGTATCTACTCTCATCTGAGAAGAGGACAGCAGACCAGTCGTTATCAGTCCAATTGCGATGTTGATGGCACCATTGCAAACGGGCGGTACGGTGACGTCTGAACAATGGGATGCACACAACAGAACGGCGGGAGTATAGTTCTCCTTCATGCAAACGTCTGGCGACAGTTTTTCGGGAGATCCGCTTGCCAGTAGCAGCCATAAACTGATTTGCTACCTCACTAGCTGTGCTGCGCCGGTGTCTTTTTGTTGATAGCACTATGTACCGATCATCTGCAGGTGTCGTACTGCGAACACGACCTTCCCCGTGACGTTTGCTACACTCTCCATTAGTTTGAAATGATTAACAAAGCCTTGAAACAACACTGTGCCTGACGTCGAACTCCCTGGCAACATCTGTTATTTTTCGCCCTTCTTCAATCTTGCCAATAATAAGGCTACGCGTAAAATCATCTAGGTGATATCGGGAAGACATACTGAAAATTGCAAGTTCGTCAATTGATTCTTTCCCTTTCAACTTTGCGTTTAAACAACAACGGTCAATACGCGTCACTTCCTTTATATTTCTTTTCAGCGCTATGACGTCACGAACAAGTTCGGCAATCCAAAATTTGCATAAGCACAACACGTCTTACTGTATCAATCACTTATGCTACTTTCCACATTTTTCTGCATTCCATTTCATGGTTGCTATCGTTGCTATTGTCATCCGTCCTTAGCAATTGTCCGGCAGTGTATTTTTCTGTTTGCCCCTTAGAAAAACATTCTTCGTCGTACTGCGAACACGACCTTCCCCGTGACGTTTGCTACACTCTCCATTAGTTTGAAATGATTAACAAAGCCTTGAAACAACACTGCGGCTGACGTCGAACTCCCTGGCAACATCTGTTATTTTTCGCCCTTCTTCAATCTTGCCAATAATACGGCTACGCGTAAAATCATCTAGGTGATGTCGGGAAGACATACTGAAAATTGCAAGTTCGTCAATTGATTCTTTCCCTTTCAACTTTGCGTTTAAACAACAGCGGTCAATACGCGTCACTTCCTTTATATTTCTTTTCAGCGCTATGACGTCACGAACAAGTTCGGCAATCCAAAATTTGCATAAGCACAACACGTCTTACTGTATCAATCACTTATGCTACTTTCCACTTTTTTCTGCCTTCCATTTCATGGTTGCTATCGTTGCTATTGTCATCCGTCCTTATCAATTGTCCGGCAGTGTATTTTTCTGTTTGCCCCTTAGAAAAACATTCTTCGTATGGAACGTTTCGATGCTGTGACAGACGTTAAACTGGCTGGGAACTCATGG
The DNA here is from genome assembly GCA_039090855.1 of Macrothele yani. NCBI lineage: Eukaryota > Metazoa > Arthropoda > Arachnida > Araneae > Macrothelidae > Macrothele > Macrothele yani. Next base: position 31,383,138 of record CM077032.1, on the reverse strand, counting down.
ATAAAACGACAGACTCAGGAATTTTTCCAAAATGGATTTTATCCGTGGGTTCAAAGATGGCGGAAATGTATAGAAAGTGATGGACAATACTTTCATTAGGCTACATTATTAACAATATGTCCAAATATTTTGCCAAATATGGCGGAAATGTATAGAAAGTGATGGACAATACTTCATTAGGCTACATTATTAACAATATGTCCAAATATTTTGCCAAATATGGCGGAAATGTATAGAAAGTGATGGACAATACTTTCATTAGGCTACATTATTAACAATATGTCCAAATATTTTGCCAAATATGGCGGAAATGTATAGAAAGTGATGGACAATATTTTCATTAGGCTAGCATTATTAACAATATGTCCAAATATTTTGCCAAATATGGCGGAAATGTATAGAAAGTGATGGACAATACTTTCATTAGGCTAGCATTATTAACAATATGTCCAAATATTTTGCCAAATATGGCGGAAATGTATAGAAAGTGATGGACAATACTTTCATTCGGCTACATTATTAACAATATGTCCAAATATTTTGCCAAATATGGCGGAAATGTATAGAAAGTGATGGACAATACTTTCATTCGGCTAGCATTATTAACAATATGTCCAAATATTTTGCCAAATATGGCGGAAATGTATAGAAAGTGATGGACAATACTTTAATTAGGCTACATTATTAACAATATGTCCAAATATTTTGCCAAATATGGCGGAAATGTATAGAAAGTGATGGACAATACTTCATTAGGCTAGCATTATTAACAATATGTCCAAATATTTTGCCAAATATGGCGGAAATGTATAGAAAGTGATGGACAATACTTTCATTCTGCTACATTATTAACAATATGTCCAAATATTTTGCCAAATATGGCGGAACTGTATAGAAAGTGATGGACAATACTTTCATTCTGCTACATTATTAACAATATGTCCAAACATTTTGCCAAATATGGCGGAAATGTATAGAAAGTGATGGACAATACTTTCATTCTGCTAGCATTATTAACAATATGTCCAAATATTTTGCCAAATATGGCGGAAATGTATAGAAAGTGATGGACAATACTTTCATTCTGCTACATTATTAACAATATGTCCAAATATTTTGCCAAATATGGCGGAAATGTATAGAAAGTGATGGACAATCCTTTCATTCTGCTAGCATTATTAACAATATGTCCAAATATTTTGCCAAATATGGCGGAAATGTATAGAAAGTGATGGACAATACTTTCATTAGGCTACATTATTAACAATATGTCCAAATATTTTGCCAAACATGGCGGAAATGTATAGAAAGTGATGGACAATACTTTCATTAGGCTACATTATTAACAATATGTCCAAATATTTTGCCAAATATGGCGGAAATGTATAGAAAGTGATGGACAATACTTTCATTCGGCTAGCATTATTAACAAATGTCCAAATATTTTGCCAAATATGGCGGAAATTTATAGAAAGTGATGGACAATACTTTCATTAGGCTACATTATTAACAATATGTCCAAGTGTTTTGCCACCAAGTTTCACATGTTTGCTGCTACAAATAAAAAATCTTATGAGGGACGAGGCATTACTTTCAGGATAACCTTTGTATTTTGTTCTAAAGGACGTTTTAGAAAAAACGTACATCCTGTCTATCCAGTAAAAAAAATTAAAACCCGATAAACATTTCAAAATGATTTTTCTAACACGCATAAATTAAATTCAAGTTTTTTTATTATTGCAGCAAAGAACAAATCCTTTGTATTGCATGTAGTGTTGGAAATATCTGCGAGACGCGATCTGTGTTCTTCGGTGTGAGTGATTTTTTACTGAGATCTTATTTATTTTCTTCCGTCTATTACAAAAGCATTAAGCTCTCATCCGGAGATTCACAATGTAAGATGTCTGGCGCTTATCAAAAGGACCGAACTGAGAGGATGGAAGCTCTTTTCTAGCGATGATGGTTTAAAAGGATTTTAAACGAGCTAGCCGCAGTTGGATACTCAATCTTTCTAGTTTCGCGTGTTACGTAGCAACATCTCCGTCGCAGTTTCACCCCATCGAAGATTCTCCGAGGCACTTAAAACGCTCTTAAGTCTCTCTTTCTCCTGAAATAGTAATACTTGCAGTTTCTAAGCCTAGAACTACGGATTTTGGAGCCACTGTTGTCTTTGATCTAACATTCCTACTGCTTTTTTGAAAGGAAACGTCGTCGCCCAGTTTCGACAAACCAAATTTTCATTTCTTCCGCCTTTAACAAACTGCAACTATTTCCGAACCATATTTGAAGTGGTTGTGGAAGCTTTAAAAAGCACGGAGATGCACTGATTTTCATTTACCAAATTCTGAGGAATCTCTTGTGATTTAGAAAGTTGTTCTCAGAAGCTCTTATGAATCCTTATTTGTTTTGTTGCCGAAGTGACAGACTTTTTTAATCCACTCCGCACGCAGTTTTTAATTTTGACTACTAAACTGAAGAAAGTATTTGCATTACTAACTTAGGGAAATGCGTTTTCAACAAAATAAATTAATTCCAAAAATAGTATGTCATCTGACACCACAAAGAAGTACACAGTCAAATAAGAATAATATGACCACACCCGAAATCACAGTGCACCATCCCAGGCGCGTCATAGAGAGCACGTGATAAGGTCGACTACACGTAGATACACTGGCGGAAAGTCGAAAAAGAACACCAAGAAGGAGACGTCTGATACCAAAGAAATTTATACAGCATAATAACGGAATACAGAAGATAATGTGATCAAAACATTATGGCAAAATACAGCTGTATTTGCTGGTAAACTGAAAAATAACATTTTCATGGAACATGGTTAGTACGAGGTCGAACCGCCATGAACTGCGTCACACTGGGCAATTCTGGCATGGAGTCTGTCGTACAGATGTTGGATGTAAGTTTGGGGTATTGAGTTCCAAGCTTCCTCAACATGGACGCGTAAATCGGGGATGGTCGTGGCTGGCCGTGGAGACCGGATAAGTCGTTGTCCGAAAAATCCCACACGTGCTCAATGGGGGACAAATCCGGTGAACGTGCAGGCCATGGAAGTTGTCTCACACCCTGAAGTGCATGTTGCGTTGCACGTGCCGTGTGTGGGCGTGCGTTATCTTGCTGGAAAACACCACGATGAACCGACCTTACAAATGGCACAACAACGGGCTGAATGATGTTGATGTAGGAGGTGCTGTTTAACGTACCCGGTACAAACACTAGTTGTGTACGGGAGTGATGGCTGATCGCTCCCCACACCAGGAGACCAGGTGTAGGCCCTGTGTGTCGCTGGCGGATGCAAGAAGGATAGAGACTCTCCCCTGTGCGTCTGCGAACACGCATGCGGCCATCGGAGGCTCCCAAGCAGAATCTGCGTTCATCGCTGAACACGACAGATCGCCATTGCGTTCTCCAGTGCAGACGTTGGCGACACCACTGCAGCAGTTTCTGACGGTGGGCTGTAGTCAGAGGTACACATGCCAGAGGCACACGTGCACGTAGTCCTGCATCCAGTAGACGGTTGCGGATTGTTCGCACAGTCACCTCAGGTGCAACGGCAGCTCGGATTTGCGTCGCAGTGGATGTTCTGCTTGACAAAGCCGCTCTTCTTATGCGTCGATCGGTCCGCTCATCAGTCCGTCTGTGAATCCCGGTTCCACGTCTTCTCGTGTGGGAATGTTCCTCGGACCATCTACGCCACCATCGTACCACCACCGATACTTCCCGTCCAATTCGCTCCGCAACACGACGATCCGACCACCCGGCCTCGCGGAGTCCGACTAGATGACCTCGCTCAAAGTCCGATAACTGCTGAAATCGTGCACATCTTCCATGTCCAGGCATTGCAGCTTCTTCAGGGTCTTTGCAAGTGTCCGCACGCCGACGACTGATTACATTCACTTCGTCGTACTCCTTAAACACCACCGACTAAAATTTGCATATTATGCAGTGCTGTGGCGTAAGCGCTCACCGGTTGGTCCCGAAATTAGCATCACACCTACGTAATCTAGACCCCATTAACATATGTAAATTTCATGATCGTTCGCCAATTCCTTCTTGGGGTTCTTTTTTCACTTTCCGCCAGTGTATAAGCAGCCGGCCAGGACAGATGAGCCATAGTGCGTAAGGTGAGCACAATGGGCAGAGGTAGCGATTTTACAGACGTTCAAACAGGAATGATCCGCACCAAGGGTAAAGCATCTCAGAAACAGCAGACTTCGTGGACTGTTGACGAGGGGTCATAGTAAGGGTAAACCAAAAATGGACCGCTGGAACACCGAGTACCTCCTGACGTCATAACTGTGCAGCCCCAAATGCCATCGACCTCAGAGGAGAACGTCGACTGGTAAAGGGCAATCGACGCGCAATAGTGCAGCAATTAACCACACAAATGAACGCTGGGGCACCTAGGTACGTGTCCCCGATAACAGTAGTGTGAACCCTGTTAGGCATGGGTATCCGGAGTTGTCGCTGCGTCAAGGCGCCCATGTTAACCCAGATCCATCGGCAACGACCCCTGCAGTTCGTATAGGACTACAGTCACTGAACAGTGGAAGAGTGGGAAAAGGTTGCCTTCTCCGACGAATCAAGGTTTCTACTCCACAGAAATTACGAGCGGTGGCGGATACGACGTCAGACACACGAGAACCAACACCCTTACTTGGCAGCAAGCGTCATTTTCTTGTAGGACTTCCGTCCACAGTCAGTAGATTTTAGGTCCCAGCCACCTACAGCGAGTTCGCCTTTTGGGCAAGACACAGAAACGGAAGGAATGAGTGCAAGTCTAGCGACTTTGAGAGAACAGTTTGTAGTGAGATTAGAGTACAGTAGATGGCGCCACCGTACAAGTACGATGTTGCACAAAGAGGGGTGAGAGAATTTCAGGGGGCATAGGAAAGATTCCCATTTAACCAGTGGGTCCAACCTGGAGGCCGTCACTTAACGTTCTCGTCCGATGCACGGCGAATATTCAGTGATTGTTAGCAAATCACACCACCTCTGCAAGATCAGCTCAGGAACAAACCTGAGGACCTTGCATTGGTAGTCTGACATGCTAACCACTCAGCCATATGCGGCTCTGAGAACCAACACCCGGACACGCTTGTCGGTTAAGTACAGGCCGGTGGTGGAAGTGTGCATGTCTGGGGGAATGATTTTCTGGTATGACCTGGGACCGCTAGATGAGATCCCTGAACACCGATGGCTACCTGTCCATCCCTGCTGACCACATGCATCCTTTCATGTTGGACGTTTACCCATGGGGTCTACCAACAGACAATGCGCCCCGCCACTTCCCTAAAGGGGTGTGTGACTAGTTCCAGGAACACGACAGCGATGTTTTCGTCCTCCCTTGGCCCGCGAAATCGCCCAACCTCAATTTCATAGAGCAGTTGTGGGATTATTTGGAGCTATAGGTTCGGCGTGCTGACCCGCAACCACGTCATTTCTAGGACCTCCGTGCTCTGCTGCAGTTCCAATGGGCACGTGTTCCTCGGGCAACCTTCCAGGGCGCCGTCGAGTTCATGCCACGCCGTCGAGTTCATGCCACGCCGTCTCGCCGCTGTCATCCGGTCCAAGGGTGGTTATTCCCATTATTAGATAGGTGGTCATATTATTCTGATGCGACCGTGAATGTTCAGCACGAAATGAAGAAGTGGAAACCAAGAACAGCTTTACAACGTAGAATTTAGGAAAATAGTTTGAATCCCAGCTTAAACAGAGTTGGTATGTGCCAAGAGTTACAGCTAAACTGAAAACAAAACACCTTAATACATCCTCTACACTACAATGGGGCTTTATTCGGGAAATTTCTGCAGTGTACGATGAAATTTGCGCACCAAGAAGGAAGCATCAGATTAAACTGAAATTTTATGGACGTAATGATACAGATGAATGATACACATGATGGCAAAAACAGAGCTGCAGGACAATTACAGAGGGATCTGTGGCAAGCAGTTTGGTCATCTTCAATACGATACATGCTGCAATACGGTACAGCATGGAGGCGAACAGGCGCCTGATGTTGTCCTGCGGAAGACTGGCCACACGTAATGGACGGTGTGCTCCAAATACCGAATAGTGCGACACGGCGGCAGTTGGCGTTTCAACAGGTCCCACACATGCTCGATAGGAGACATATCCGGTGAGCGGGCAGGCCATTGAAGTGTCTGGACATGTCTTTCAACATGTTTATTGAGAAAACCAGGAAGGAGGAAACAGAAAGCCTGTATTTACAGTGCCAACAGAAACATAATTGACGACATATGTACTATGGTGATGAAAAATGTACAGATGCTGATGTGCTATATACAATGACAATAAATCAAAAAGATAGGCGCCATCACGGATATAAGTTGAGCTACAAAAGTGAGCGGTAGAAATGGTGTATGAGCAATGCACTAGAGATACACAGTGAAAGAATCAATGTGAGCAATTCTAGTAAAAGATTGTAACAGAGATAAATGTATGGTCATAATAATATGTACATTGCTGTACTGACATAAAAAGGTTAAAAGAAAAGATGTACTGCAAAAAAATAATAAAAGTTATATGTAAAATGTGTATACAAAGGCAGTAACAAAATAAATAGAGGTAAACACTCTTCACAGAGAGTGGGTGTGTAGATTATAGTACGTCACAAAGACATGGAGGAGAGAACCTGGAGAAATGCAGTAACCGACAATCGTTCAGGTCAGACAGTCAGTAGAGTAATGTAAGAGAACAGTTCTCAAAGACGGATTTGCAGATGAACTGTGGGATAAATAAACCAGGTTCGATATAGTGACCAAAAACGGAAAAAGGGACGCTTCCGAGAGTCAGTTGAGGTAGACGCATATGCGAGGCGCAATCGCGACAGAAGGCTGTTGCGAAAGATACTACACATTGCATTCCTCGCCTGGAAGATGGTGGGTGTTACTGAAACAGATTGAAGCTGTTGATGGTAAAAATATGTGACGTGGTGGGCTAGGATAGCACATAAGCGCTTGCTGTATGTAGCGGAGTAGGGGGTTGATACGAGCTATAAATGGTACTGTAAGATCCAAATAAAAGGTTGATTGCGCACAGATGTTGCACCACAGTGAATGCAAGATGATGGAGTGGTAGAAACACCGGACAGAAGAGATAAACATGGGGTACATCAGCAGGAATGTGACAGAAGACACAGGTTGGAGAAGTGATGAGGGTCATTCGATAGAGCGTGGCTGGTAACAGCAGGTGACGATGTTGAAACAACCAATGGATATTTCTCTCTATCGGTGTAGATAGCATAGATGAAAACGTCGACCACACGCACGGTCAAGCTGTGGGTGGAACATCTGGAATCGAAAGTGGTACAGATGATGATGGAGCACAAAGGAAGCGATAGAGGGGAAGAGACAGAAAAACTGGCAAGCGGGAGAGTAGAGCCTTGAAAAGTGAGAAAGAAAGTAGGGGGAGGGAAGCGGATGGAACGAGTGACAGGACAGTAGGGGAAGCTAGGTCAGGGTAAAGTGTGACAATAGCTGAACGGATGTCAGAGTAGAGTGAAAGAGAAGCAGGAGTGCTAGGAAGCATAAGAGAGATGTCAGAGAAAGGTTTCCACAGGAAATCAGTGGTAAGAAGGTCCCGAACAGTCACGACCCCTGCAGGGAGCCATGAGAGGTCGGTGAAGTGAGGGGCGTCTGGGGGATAGATGACGGAACAATAGAAAAGTGGTTGGGCCAAGAGTTCAGTGGTAGAGGCAAGAGGGAGAGGCAGGAGGGAGACGAAGAAGAGGCAGAGAGTGAAGAAAAGAAAGCGCTCCTTTTTTTTTTTTTTTTTTTTTGGATTGGAGATTTAAAGACCACCGTGAGCAACTCAATGGGCTATAAGCAGTCACCCGTCACTGGTTCCAGGGAAGGGAGAGAGCAAGTGCCGTAAGACAAACACAACATCCATGCCTCACCGGGATTCGATCCCGGACCCCTTCGGACAAACGATCAGAGGCCAATGCCTTAGACCACTGCGCCACCGGGGCGGCAAAGAAAACGCTTCAGCATAGATGGAAGAAAGGCGAGAGCGAAGAAAAGAAAAGTAATCAATTAACACAAGTGTAGTAATAGTAAATCTTGGATTTCGGCGAGATACCATCACATCCATAGTGACTGCAGCTGGATTTGGTGAGGCTGTCAGGATACGGAGGAAGATGATCACTCTATGAACTCTATATAGAAGCACAACATCTGTAAGGAAAATCCTTCCTGTAGAGATCGGGCGACTCAGTGTTGAGACTTGAACCCAGTGATAGTGTGTCCAGATTACTTTGGACACAATTCTGGTAACCTCCTGAAGGTATAGAGAGGTTGCTTGAGGACTGTCAGAGTATAAAGGCACGTTGCGAGGAGGTAAGTACGAGCAATTCTCGCTCGAGTGACATAAGATGTGCAGAACTGTGTGTTCCTCCAAAAGGCGGCCGAGCGATTCAGACGCGCTTAGAGCAACTTTCATGTGGCATTCCTCGCAGCCAAGGGAACACCAAAGATGTACGCCTAGGAACTTTTGCGTTGTAAGAGTCCAAGATGCTCCCAAAGGGTTGTCGGACCGGGTGGTCTAGCGTCCGCACCAGAGACCTGTACTTTTTGTAGTGTTAAGGCTTGCGCCGGAGCAGGATGAGTAGAATGCGTAGCAATCTGAAAGGATGTCAAACTGAACATTGTCCCGGATGCAGAATGTGGCGTTGTCCGCATATGCCAAATAGGTGATTTGATAGTGCCTTGTGCTTGCAGTTAGAGGAAGTAATACTGCACGAAAAGCATGATGAATGGCTCAAAGGCAATGGCAAATACAGATTGCAGTGCCAAAGGACAGCCGTGACGTATTCCACGATTGAAATTGATGGGAGCTGTAAGAAACGCGACCGTCCTGACATTGAGAACCGCGTCCTGATAGAGGTTGAGAATGGTAGTAACAAAGGCAGGAGGACAGCCACGAGCAAGGAGTGCCAAAGAAAGATAAGAGTGGGAGATATTATCGAATGCCCCACGCTGGTCTAAAGTAAGGAGCGCGAGCGATTCTGAGTTAGTATGAGCGAGATGAGAGAGGTCACGAAGAAGATGTAGGTTAGAGGCGATAGACCGACTAGGGACCGTGTAGGTTTGGTCAGTAGAAGAAAGACATGGCAGTCCTGGGCAACCCAAGCTGTGTGCGGGCGTGCATTATCCTGCTGGTATAGCGCACCGGCCAGGAATGGGAGCACATGGGGCCGTCGGATCTCATCCACATACCGCTGGTCCGTCAATGATCTAAGTACCACTAATAGAGCTGATCGTCTATCAAAGGCAATGGCTCCCCAGACCATAATGCCTGCAGTGGAAAAGGTGTGGTGCTCGATAGCGAGGTTGGGATTGTGCCATTGACCCGTGGACCTCCGCGCCCGGACACGATGATCATCTGTCCCCAAAACGAAGCTGCACTCATCGCTAAACACCATACGTCGCCAGTTTGTGGCGTTCCACCTTGCTCTGGTCTGGCACCACTGCAAACGGAGCCGGCGATGTTCCGGTGTTAATGGTAGCACACGTAAGTGACGCTGGGATCGCAGATTTGCTTCTGCGAGGAGTCGGGAAATGGTTCGTGGCCACACAGGAGCTGCTACATCTGCCTGTATAGTGGACCAGGTCCCCGTAGGACCCGCTCGTGCCTGGCGCACGATCCGTCGATCCTCTCTACCGGTGGTATTCCTGGTCCGTCCAGAGCCGCTCTGCAGTGTGGGAGTACAGTCACATGTTCACTGCTCCCAACACAGTCGGACGGTATGGTCAGAACTATCCACGTGGCGGGCTATACGGCGCGCTGACCACCCTGCGGTTTTCAGCCAAATGATCAGGCCTCTCTCATAGTCCATAAGTTGCGTAAATCGACGTCTCTGGAGTCTAGCCAGCATTCTTGTCACATTGTACTCTTGCTTGCGTCGGCAGGTGCTTTTCGCTTTCATGGGGAATGGACTACACGCCTGTTTATAAGGCTGCCAGTTCGTGCTTGTAGCGCCACCACAGGGTGTGTAGTCGTGCGCAATCGAACTAAACGTGAATCGTTTGCATTCGAACACACGCTCTAGCTATTTCCAAAGTTTCGCGGTTGTAGCATGTTTTCCTCTAGGTTCCCAAATTTCATTGTCCGTGAGTGTATATAGAAGCATGGGCAGATGCATACATGCATGGGGTAATCAAGAGAGATAAGGAAAGGGACTTATTGATCAAGAAAATTTCAAGAGTAGATGACATGATCAAAGTAAAGATCCTGAAGTGGCAATGAGATGGGCATAATGCTAGAAGAATTGACCACCGTTGGACAAGTGAAATATTGTACAAGGGACAGGAAATGACTCAGGAGAAGACCACGTGAAAGATAAGTGAATGAAAGTCCAGAGAACCCCAAAATGACATCGAACAAATACTTCCTATGTTTTTCTGATTTGTAGTTGTTGCTAAGTAATTAATATCCTCATCTGTTTATTCTTTGAACACCAAGCATAACTAAAATTAATGGCCAAGGTCAGGAGAATCAGCAACTTACGTAAAACTTTACCTCGTTTATTCATGATGTAACGACCACTAACACATTTTATCTTTGCGTAGCTTTCTACGGACAATCATGAATAGCAAATCATAAGGTTATCGTAACAGGCAAGCTAATATACATTTAACAAACACACTGTTACGGTTTAGTTATGACTTTATGGGGATGAATCACCTTGCCTGACAGTAAGGTTTTAGTACATGTGGTGGTTTTGATTCCACTTTCTGGTAGCGTTGGACAACATATTTGGCACTTGTTATGACCTGCCGTTTCTCGTTATCGCAGTCAGGGAAAAGAAACGTAAACATTGTTCCAATAAAAATGCAGGATTTAAAAAAAAGTTTTTTTAAAAACACCAGATGAACACAAAGACGGTACAACAAATACAGAAAATACATAAAATTACAGCATACTGCTTCCTCGGCGTACGGAAAAAGAGTAACTCTCAGGCGTGCAAGTAATATTCGTCTGCCAGCGTCCTTCCAAGAAAACCAACATCCCTCTCCTTATCGCATTTAGGGTTTTGCTTCTCCGTTGTCAGGTCACCCCTCGTTTGCTCGTGTCCGCGGAAACAAACAACCTCCCGTGCTGGTGGGTCGCACACATGACACATAAGTTATCTCCCTATCTCTCTTTTTTTCCTTTTCGATGGCTGTTCGTCTCATCACACATACTAATCTCTATAATACACTGAAGAGCAATTGAATTACAGACAGCTGGCGTTATGCAAATGTGGCGCTGAGGGCGACCCTGTAAACGAAAACGACATGGCGTATTTTTTTTTTATTGGAGGTTTAACGACCACCGTGAGCAACTCAATGGGCTATAAGCAGTCGCCCGTCCCTAATTTAGGGTCACTGGTTCTAGGGAAGGGAGAGAGCCAGTGCCGTAAGACAAACACAACACCCATGCCTGACCAGGATTCGAACCCGGACCCCGTTCGAACGAATGATCAGAGGCCAACGCTTAGACCACTGCGCCACCGGAGCGGCACATGACGTATGCAGCGATCCGACAATATAAGGAGTGATGCGACGGGAATCAGTAAGAGTCGGACGCAGTATGGGTAAGACGAAGGATCTACGCGCATTTGATCGTGGGCAAATTGTCGGGGTCCGACGAATGGGTCACTTCATCTCGGAAGTCGTGCAGGCACTGGGATTTTCACGAGCCACTATGTCACGGGTGCACCGTGAGTACATCGAATCCGGTAAAACCATCCCTGCAAGGGCCAACTGCTGTGGACAACAGCTTGTGGATGAGCGGGGTCATCGTCGGTAACTCGCATTGTAACAGCGGATAGACGGGCCACAGTGCAATAAATCACTCGGCAACTTAACGCTGGTGCACAAAAACGTGTAAGCAGCCACACCATACAGAATAATCTCCTCGTTATGGAGTACAGAAGCCATCGTCCCACGAGGGTACCGCTGCTGACCGTACATCACAGGGTGCAAAGATTAGCATGTGCGCGGGAACATCACCACTGGACCCTAGACATGTGGGAAAATGTTGCCTGGACTGATGAGTCGAGATTCACGTTGGTACATGCGGATGGCAGGATACGAGTACGGCGCAAACCACATGAAGCGATAGATCCTTCTTGCAAGCAGGGTAGTCTTCAAGCTGGTGGGGGTGGCATTCTCGTCTGGGAACTGTTTACGTAGACTGAAATGGGAACTCTGGTACGTGTAACATCGTCTTTCACAGGTTAACGTTACCGGGATATCCTGGATGACCATTTGCTCCCGTTTGTGCGTTTTCAACATCCCACTGGGGACCTCATCCTGCAACAAGACAATGCACCGTGCCATCACTCCCGAATTGTATCCGAATGGTTGCATGAACACTCCCGCGACATGACCTCGCTTCCTTGGCCAGCTAGATCACCTGATCTCAATCTCATCGAGCACATCTGGGATGCCATTGAAAAAGATGTTCGAGGCTCTGACCCCTCCATCAAATCTTCGTGAACTGTGGGAGCTTGTTTAGAAGCCGTGGATCCGCTTGGCTTCCCAACGCTTCCGGTGTCTTGTCGAGTTCATGCCGAGACGAATCACCGCCGTCATCAGGGCGAAAGGTGGTGCTACACGTTACTAGACAGGTATCTCTAACTCAATTGCAGTGTATATCTACTTATACTGGCCATTGAATTACAAACTTTTATTCAAAACCGGATTGGACCTCCTCTAGCCCGAATCACAGCACGTATACGATTTAGCATGGATTCAATAAGGTTTTTGAGTCCATCTAAGTCTGCAGCATACCAAGCGTTCATCAGACAGTCTTAACTGACTCAGATTTGACAAAAGAGGACTTTGCTCACGGATCTGTTATGATATGTCCCACACATTCTCATTTGGGGTGCAAATTCGCGTTGACTAGGGAAGATGGTAGAAGTCGCTGTCATGTTCGCTGAGCCATTGCTAAACACATCTTGCACGGCAAACAGCAGCATTGTTGTCTATGAAACAACAGTCACCAGCTAAATAAAAAGTCAACATTGCAGCATTGAATTGATCGACAATGTTTAGGTAATCGTAGGACACCCTACTTTCTTTTTTTTTTTTTTTTTTGATTGGAGGTTTAACGACTACCGTGAGCAACTCAATGGGCTATAAGCAGTCGCCCGTCCCTAATTTAGGGCCACTGGTTCCAGGGAAGGGAGAGAGCCAGTGCCGTAAGACAAACACAACATCCATGCCTGAACGGGATTCGAACCCGGACCCCTTACGGACGAATGATCAGAGGCCAGCGCCTTAGACCACTGCGCCACCGGGGCGGCGACACCCTACTTTCAAGCAATATCCGGGGACCCGTTCCGTACCAAAAGAACTTGCCCCACACCATGACACCACCTCCAGAACCTTGAGTTGTGTTAACAAAGCAAGCTGGGTCTATTGCTTCATGGGACTACCGCCAAACTCTCTGCTTACCATCGCTACTGAAGGAAGTGTACTACGACTTGTCGAACAACATGAATTTTCTCCGATCTTCCAGTGTCTAGTCACGGTGTTCCTGACAACTGTAAACGAACTTTCCTGTCCTCCGCCAAAACCCTTGGTTGCCACATGGGTATGCGACTGCCGATATCGATCCTGTTCAATTCCCTGCGCATAGTTCGCTGAGATATGGGTCTGTAACAGCCTTCATTGTATGAGTCGGTCAATCGCTGCCCACAGAAAGTGTCTGTTTCTACGTACAAGCTTTCTCAGACAACGGCGATCTCCTTCCTGATAGATGGTCATCGCGCTACAGTTATGTCTCTAAGACAAGCCATGTTAGTCATTTTTTCACTGTTTAAGGACCCGCAATGTCTCATCTTTTGAAACACCAGCCAGTTTTAAATCGTCGCTCCAGCCAAACGGGCACCCATAAAACGACCTTTATCGAACCCAGAAATATTCTTTGTTTTTTCCCCACTGTGACCCACGCTACTGACGAGCAGCTGTCTTAAATAGTTGCCTATATCACGTGGGAACGCATGTGACCACGTGTTCTACATACACGCTGCGTAGCTGATGTTAACGTACATCTCTGCATTAAAGGCATCTCACACAGTTACGGTTGTTTGTAAAAGCGTCGCTCTTTTCACGCTTTTCAGCTCTCCACGCTCAATCCTGCTTGCTTTTTATTTTCATTAGACTCACTGTCAGCGTTGCCAAGACGTACAAGAAATTCGGGGAAGTTATGTGTCGTTCAGTTGGAAAATATTTAACAGAGAAGTAACGATTTTTACATACAAGATAGAAACTTCAGGGAAAGGTTGAATTGTGACAGCGCCCAAACTGAGCGCTGCACATTTCGGTCGAAAACCCATTCCCTAGTTTATTTATTTATTTATTTATTTAATCATTATGTTATTTATTCATTTATTTATTTATTCATTTTTATTAATTCATGTATTTTTTTGAAGAAGGAGTACGTTTTATTTTGCCATATACTTTCGGGTGAATCTTTTCTTTTTTTTTTCCTCTCCGTCCCCCCTCTCCCAGCACAAGGCGTCACAGGACAGACCGACACTGTAAGGAGTAAACGCTGGCGACAGCCATCGGCGAGCTCGCTTTGTAGTATGTTTTATTGGGGGCAATAGAAGTGTCCACCGTCTATAGAATCCACAATGCGTGTTGGGCCGACTGGAGATTTGTTGGAACCAGAGCTAGCAGTTTAATTGGAGTAAGGTATTACGGCCGGGAGGAGTATCACGCGGGAAAAGAGCGGTTCTCAGAATTTCACTGGAACGTTTAGGAATCTTGACCCCCTAGCGAATGGTAGATCAAAATGTTAATTTTCCGACCAGTAAGATTTACGCTGGGGAATTTAATTCAGGGAGGCTTGCGTTTGCCAGCTAGTGATTGGATGATGGGATATTTTGAGGTAGTGTGGGTCTTCTTGGGGATCGTCAAAAATTTTAAAAAGGGAAGAGAAGAACTTCGTCACTTTCATCTTTTCACTTGTTCTTCTAAGTCGAGGCGCTTGACTTGCACTTTTTTTTTTTTTTATTACTGGTGACTTGTCACTTGGGTTTTTTTTTTTTTTTTTTGTGGTCCAAAACGTGGACGCAGCCATGATGTATCAGAGACTGGCAACATGACGAGAGCCAGCACCAAGTTTGACGGACCGGGGCAGACATCGCAGACCAGTACCCTAGGTGGAGGAACAACGATAACAGTGTTTGGCGGACGAGAATTCTCCCGGATCAGGAGTGGTTAGCAGCGCGATATCTAGGCCAGATTCGGAGGTTAAGGTAGGAAATCCATCCTATTCTTTCTTTTGGTGTCCCCTCATACCATGTTTATCGGATCACTCCATACGAGTCTTCCGTTAGAGAAAATAATTTTATGAGCAAATAAGTAATTTAGTACAGGTTCCAGTCAGAGTCAAATCATTTTTTGCTAGTATCATGAGCGTATATTTATTATTATGCCAAATCATAGCCAATAAATTGTTTTTGTTGTTAATTTTGTCTCAGTTCTATGATGAGTGTGTCGTTAACTACAATATGTGTGCTCAACCCTAGATTATTCGGAGAATATATATATCTTTTGGAATCGGAACTTAGAAAATCACTTCACTTATGCTTTTTATTTTAAATCTAGACGTTCGCAAAAACATTGCGGCACACAGCGGACCCTTTGACTCCCAAAGGAAAATCTGCTGTGTGAAACACAACGCCCCGTCAGTGGATCCTGAAGCTGCGTCAGCCCTAAATCAGGGAATCGCATAATCACAATCCACTCGACACCCCACTGGCTCCCAATATTACGCCGGGTGAACCCAACTAGGAACCCGAGCGATAATAGAATCACAGCCTTACGTCCAAAAACGTCGTGGAAGCATCTCCGCATTGAGGTACGTTTTCAAGTTCTTAACGTATTTCAGGTAATTTTCAAAATATAGAACCTCTCCTAGATTGCAGATTTTTTTAAAATCGAAGTGCTGCAAAAAAAAAAAAAATTCTTTTTTTAAGTTGCGCATTATTTGCATCTGCGTATAATCCGCCGGTCCTAAATTTATAACTATTTTAATAGACAGTCTGCGTATTATATGACAAGAAATGTGGTGCACAAATGTACACATAAAGGCTAATTTAAATGATTTCTCATAATTTCACAGAAACTGTCGGGGTAAATGTTTGCCATTGTAATGTTCTTTACTCTTTTCTTTAAAAGAAAAACTTGTGGAAATCGATATTTGTTGCGCAAAAGGGTGAAGACGTTTCCCGACGAAAAGTGAGATCTTTTCAATATGCTGCAAACGGAAACGTGAACTTATGTCCTCTGGTGGCAAACTTGTACGTTAAAGAAAATTTTTAATTATATGCAAAACATATATATGTGCTTTGGCGGTCGTGTATCGTGCGATTTTCTGTATATGTACCCACAAAGGTATTACAGAGCCCCCCCCTCCTCCTCAAAGAGACTATAAAAATCGTATCCGGCCACGGGATATACAACGAGGAAACATCAAGGGACCTCCCACATGTATGGCGCGCGCTCATTAATGCGCGCGCCCTTAATCACACATCTGGAATATGACGCGCATGTTCTCTAACATCTATAGCAAACGTCTAGTTTTGAATACATACTGTGTTTTTGCTTTTGAATAACACTTCTGCATGAAGAAGCCTCCAGTAGGAGCGAAAGCTAGCGTTTTGTTCTAGTTTTTGTAATATTATACCAATAAAACCGGATTTCAACGTTTTGTTAAAGAATTTTTCAAATCGATGTGTTTGCAAGAAAGACATGGAGAAAATAAAAAAGATACAGGTACGTTCTTTAATAACAAAAATATGCATCCATTTTGAATAGAAGATATTGTTCAAAACTTTTTTCGTAGGGCATCTGATCACAAAAGAATTTTTTAAATTGGATTCTTAGAAGCTCAGATATAGCGGCAAATATATGAGGAAAATATATGTACTTACACCCCCAGGCAGCAAAATAGTTCTCTACCAAAAAATTTGAAATTATATGCAGATCATTCCCACCTGAAGATCCGATGCAAAGGAAGTTTTCTCTTTCTTTGAAAATACACAGTGCGTCAAAGAATTTTTAAGACTGGGTCTGTAAAATGAAATAGAAACAAGAAGCTATAATATTTTTTGGTTTGTTATTCAAAATAAGTCCCTCCGGCTTCAATACACTTGTTACAGCGATTTAATAATGATTCGAATGCCTGTTCCAGTTCACTTTGCGGAATTGCCTCCAAAGCACGCGTCGAACCTGTTTGTATGGTCGAAATGCCATAAACAAAACACTCTTTTAACGTCATTTTAAGTTTTAGGAACAAAGAAAAGTCGCAGGGTGTTAAATCAGGCGAATACGGTGGGTGATTCAACACACAGACGTTATTTTTCGCCAAACATCTACGAACAACAAGTGAGGTGTGACTGGGTGCATTATCGTGCAACAAACACCAACTGTTTTCATCCCGATATTCTGGACGAATGCGACGAATTCTGCCCATCAAACGCCTCAAAACATTTAAATAAAACTCACCAGTAATTGTTTGTCCACTTGGAACAAATTCTTTGTGGATAATACCCTTACTATCGAAGAATGTAATGAGCATTGTTTTGATTTTCGATGGAACTTTTCTTGTTTTTTTGGCTTGTGGCGAAGTTTTTTGACTTCCATTCCGCACTTTGTCGCTTTGTTTTAGGATCATATTGAAAACACCATGTTTCATCACCTGTAACAATCGATTTTAAGAAGTTTGGATCATTTTCAGCGGCTGATATTATGTCTCTGCAATGTGCACTTCTCCTTGATTTCTGTTCATTGGTTAACGTGTGTGGAACAAATTTAGCACAGACTTTTGTTTTGCCCAAATCTTCATGCAGGATGGTTCGAATCGTTTGTTTGTTGATTTTTAAAGACTCTTCCATCATTCTTACTGACGCACATCGATTGTTTGCCACGAAATCACGCACTTTTTTCAATAATCTCAGGTGTCCCAGATGAACTTGGTCTTCCGGTATGCTTATCATCTTCTAGTGTATCTCTTCCGTCCAAAAAACGTTTGTGCCACAGAAAAACATTTGATCTACTTAAAAAAACCCACCGTAAACTTGTTTCATCATTTGGCACGTTTCCGAGGTACTTTTACCATGTTTTGCGTAAAATTTAATAACAGCCCTTTGTTCCATCTTAATAATTCAACATGAAAAAAATTTTACTTCTCTAATGAACGGCCGTTTTGTTTGAGTTATTTTAACAACTGCGCAGTACTTTTGGCAGAAAGCAAGCAGATGGTCACGGTTTATAACACATTCGCTATTACACTGGTGGCGCCACCGTAGGCTGAAATCTAGCGCCAGTCTTAAAAGTTCTTTGACGCACTGTGTATATATTGTAAAAAATAAGCGGTCAGTGCACGTTGTTAGAGAGCAACCGATATCAAATTGGGTCGTTGCTGCATTGAATCACCCACCGTATTTGCTTTATATGACACCAGCTGGCCAGATTTTGTTTTTCAACCGAAATTAGCTCTGAAGGGGAAGAGATTTTCTGGCATTTCGTACATACCAGCGAATCTGACGACCCACCTGCAAGTAATTATAATGAAGGAAGGCGTTTCCGATTGCTTCCAGCAATCATAAGAATGATGCCCAAAAGTGTATTGGGCCATAAAGGAAGGATCTATAGAGTGGAAACAGACATAGGAGCCCATGGAAATTCCTCACATAGAAGGTGGCGCCCCACGGACCTAAAACAGAAGCAAAATGTGACGTGACCCCGTGACGTCGGCAATAGTTGCTACGGCAACCCAGCGCTCGGAGTTGATCAGAGGAACAACAGACACGTAAAAACCCAAAAGTTATGAATTCTGTAAGAAAAAGTATACGATCAGTAAGTAATAAGCAAAATAATACCACTTATTAGAACGCTAGAGGAATTGAAAACCAAAAAGAATCTTAAAATTAATAAAGTATTGCGTGTATTCGTCTTAAACACTGCAACCGAAAGTCAAAAGTAACATTCGTTCGGACAAAAATCACGTGGTTCTTGGGTGTTCCCTGGGAAACCAGCTGTCAATCAACTGTAGTTCTGTTTTAGGTCGCTGGTGCGCTGCAGTCGACTTCATGACGTCATGAGTTTCAGCTTTATACTGCCAGTGTCTTCTCTATATATCCTTCCTTTATGTATTGAAATGTATCTGCTATCTAAAAACGGATGTCGCCCCAACAGCACATTGTCGAGAATTTAGATACTTCCGATTTGTGATGCCAGATGTCGCATTATTTTGTAGAAAATGCTTCGGTATGAAGTTTCAAACTAAACTTCGAATAGGAGAGTCTAAAACAAGCCGTGAACGGAATAACATGTGTGCCGGAGAAAAAAGTAATTTAACCCGAAAAATCAAAGCAAAGTTATTAGGTAAGTTTGCACGAAAACAACTGGACTGCAAGGAAAATTGTTAAAAAACAACAAATATTTCGCACACAATGTATTTATCGCCAGGTCTTTTGAAAAACTGAAATAAATAGCATATAATTTTCAGTTCTAACATGAATGAGTTCTTACTATATAAGTGTTTATTATATTTCCTCACAAAAAAAGCCGGCGTGTATTTGATTCGTTTTCGATCTGCTGCAATTAAGAATTTTACCGTCTTAGGACGAGAAACATCAGCTATATACACATGTATATTAATATTTGTTTAAAACAACCGCCCTAGGACGGGCTATATAGACCAGTATACATAGATTAAGCCTGAGGAGATAAGAGAAAAATGTAAAAATGGATAAGGTTTCGAAGAATTCTGAAAGCAATAATTAGCGGGTATGTAATGATTGGTCAACAAACGGTTGGTCGACATAACGATTGGTCAAATTGGTAGACAGTAACGACTGGTAGATATAACGATTAGTCGACATTGGTCGACATAAAATGGTCAACGGAACTTGGAAAAATTTTTTTTTTTAATAAGTGCAAACAGTTTGGCAGTAAATTGCCCCACCGGAAGATTACCACACATCTTTCAGCAACACGGAAAATTGCCACACAGAGAAAAATTGCCCCACCTGAAAATTGCCACATGGTTTTCATTAAGGGGACGAGCACAAATCACCGTTCGTCCGAGAAACGCTTTGAATGTGTGGCAATTTTTCGAGTGTCCGAATTATGTGTGGCAGTTTCCCTAAGGTGCCTATAACTAAAGTGCCCCGCGGCCCTTTCGGAAATAACATCGTTCAGAAGGTCCTCTATATAGATTTCACTTAGAGTACAAAAGATGACACGGGGACCTATTTGGAAATAATATGTTATAATGCTGTACGTTCTGAGGACTATATTCAAAAAGATATTATTTCAAAAAGGAACGTTATACGTTTTGAGAGGTCAGTACGTTCTGAGAGGTACAGCTGCGAATGTAAACCATAATCCTCTGAACCAATGGTTATCTCGACCGATCATGCTGTCGACCAGTTGTTACGGTCGACCAATCGTGGTGCCGACCAATCGGGTGTCGACCAATCGTTATTCGATCAATCGTTATTCGATCAATCGTTATTCGATCAATCGTTATGTCGACCAATCGTGCGACACCGAATGAGCTACTGCGGAAAATTGAAAGAAAAAAATGACAGGTACATAAATAACAAAATTTTAAATGGAGCATTTAGTACTCTAGAGCAAAAACCGAGCGTGAGATGGATGGCCCGTGCAAACAATGACGTCAAGAAGAATTTAAAGAGCGGATCTTATTAAAGAAGATAAACAAAAGTTCTCTTTCATTTAACAGTACAGATTAAAATGGATGGTTACCTCCCCGGTGGCGCAGTGGTCTAGGCGATGGCCTCTGATCATTCGTCCGAAGGGGTCCAGGTTCGAATCCCGTGTGGCATGGATGTTGTGTTTGTCTTACAGCACTGGCTCTCTCCCTTCCCTGGAACTAGTGACCCTAAATTAGGGACGGGCGACTGTTTATAGCCCATTGAGTTGCTCACAGTGGTCGTTAAACCTCCAATAAAAAAATGGATAGTATGATTTTCTAAATTTCTAACAAACGAAATAAAACTTTTGAACTCTCACAATGTTAAAAAAAGCGATTAAATGGGAAATAAACTGCGACCTGGGGCGGCCATCCATCGTGGTACGTATTTACTTTGATTCCTCTTGAGTTCGCAAACGCACCATCAAGAATTTAACTCGCTGCATTAATCTTATTTCTTGACCGCAACTAAGAACTTCGTGTGATTGTTGACGCGTCTTGGTCTATATTTAGGCGTCGATACCAACATGGCTGTTGCAAAGGGGGTACGGAAGGAATTGATAAAGCGAAATCCCCAGCTGAAGGAAATGGAGAAAAAAAAGACGAGAGTTTCGGAATCCTTGCTCCCTCGCCGCCGCTCGGAACTAGTTTCGGAGAGATATCATGACGCTGTTAAGATTTTCTTTCGAGCCATAAGCGAAAGAAATGGTCCCCGGGCTGTAGATCAAACGACGTTATCGTATGGACACTTGGCGTCAGATTTTTTCCCGATCGGTCCAATATTACTTTCCCTTATTTCCACGGTCGAGGTTTCAGAGATTTCCCCCATGAAATCCCAAAAGTTATGCAGTTCACGTAATGCTATTCCGAGTTTTATACTGCTTAGAAAAGTCGCTACAGCCTGGCAGCAAAATTTCTTTTACACATGAAGAATTTCAGATTGTGCTTCCAGTTATATGAATTACGATCATCTCCTTCATATCCCAGCTACATTGCAGCGTTATCTTATCCGTTTTATTACATGGCACGCGTATACTATAACATAATTTATTCCGTCGGGTTTCATACCATAGTTTCTTTATAACTTCCGGAATAAATGACGCCATGACATTATTGTTAGAACTGCTTCTGATCTCCTTTTACACCAAAAATGCCAAGTCTTCTCTCGAAAGGATATTTCATCCTTGAAGAAATCCAGTTTGTTTGAATTATGTTCATTTCTGTCAAAACCTAAGTTACAGAATATAATGCTACAGTAGATTTTATTAGTTTTGTTAAATAGAATGCATGCGTCCCTCTGAGAAATATGCATTAATTCTAAGAACAGCTGTCATCAAAAATCTCCTTGATACACAAGCATTTTTTCATCTATGTAAAATGTAAAATATTTCGAACTGCAAACTTATAGGGAAAACTAACCCTCTTGACATATGCAGAGCTGACCAGTTTTATGCTTGGGAGGGGGAGGGGAGAGGGGGCTGTGGGGTTACGACACACATGCGCTTGTAAGGCTATAGGGAAAGAACAAAGCCGCAGCCTTGTGGCGCAGTGGTCTAAGCGCTGGCATATGACAATTCGTCCGCGAAGGCTCCGGGTTCGAAAGCCGGCGAGTGTTTTTGTCTTACGGCACTGGCTCTCTCCCTTCCGTGGAATCAGTGGCCCTAAATTAGTGACCGCCTTCTGCTTATAGCCCATCGAGTTGCTCACGGTGGTCGTTAAACCTTCAATCCAAACTACGAACAAAATCAGGGTCGCAGCACAATCACAGCACCGGTATCTTATCTGCCAAGCAATATTGAGCTGAACTCGAGATATTAGCCAAAAGCCAACTTCCCAATCCACTGGAGCTGCATTTTTTAAGGGGTGAAATGGGGAGAGGGGCGCATAATACCGACAACACCGTGAGCAATACTGGTGACTATAAGCTGTCGCCCTTCCTTATATAGGGTCCGCTGGTTCCAAGGAAGGGACAGAAGCAGTGCTAACACACCATCCGTGCCTTATCAGAAACTCGAACTCAGACTCATGTCGGAAGACAGCGCCTCGGGCTACTGGGCCAGCAGGACGGCCATTTATTTTTAATGAAACTGCTTTTTCACTCAATGTTACAGCAAAACTATTTTCGGATAGTGAAAATTATCGTGGTCTCGTTTTCCTGGTTATTGCGCGAGATATTCATTTTTAGGATTTGTTTACTTTACTCATAACGGCCAAACACCAATTATCCGAAAAGTTGCTCCTCTGAAAACACGCTGCAACATTAAAAAAAATTAATCCGAATTTTCTTCTGAATATGTGTGGCAAAGGTATTTTTCTTACAGTTCTTGTATACGTATGCAATATTAGTAGAGTAATTATTTTAGAAAAGTACAAAAACTTGTTCTCGATGCCACCACATCAATTGTATTACATTTTCCTAACATATCTAATTAAAGCGAAGCACCTCTTTCAGGTGACTTATGTTGGAAAATGTACGTGATGCTTTTTCTTGTGGACCACTTGACCGACCATCGTAATTTTTTCATACGGATCAGTGTCATTGAGTAGATAGTTTTAAGTAAAATTTCGAATTTTTCCTCACGATCGCGGAAGCCTACTTTCTTTGCCGATTGATACATGTCGTTAAGAGTCAGAACATGAACAAAGCAGAAGATTACAACCCGGGGCATATGCATAACTTTTTCTCGGGGGTGGGGGGGTGAAAAGTGGAAGTTTTAGAAATCCATCAGAAAAAATTAATTTAGTGAAAAACACATTTTTTCTAATGTAATTTCATGCATTTTTATTAAATTAAAGCATTTTTTTCTAATGTAAGTTGCATTTTAAGCACAAATATAAAAAAATTAAACACTTTCGAGGGCCAAAAGACACTTTGGTCTCACCTCTTAATCCCCCCCTGATTACAAGTTAACCGTTGTCGTAGGAACCAAAAGCTTTGAGCGTTGGATGTCATGCGTTTTTTGTCTAAGAAATTGAACCAAATTGCAAAAGAATAAAATTTTTATTTTTCCCCCTCACAATATCGAACGACTATTTTCTTGGAGGACAGTTTCATGCCATTAAGTGTTACAACATAAAAGTTATACTATTGAGTTGTAGATTTGACTGTTACATTGAAACTTGAAATTTCACATGCAAGTAAGAATATAATACGTTGAAGATCGCTAGAGAAGATTGAATTACCGTTGGCATAATACAAGAAGCCAATGGTAAAACAGAAACTACACTCACCCGAGTTTTTACTTGACGTCTCAAAGAAAGGAAAATTCCTGATGATTGGAACAATGCTACAATGATCCTAGCTGCATAAAAAATGGGATATCGAGAATCTCAGGTACTACAGACCCACCAACCTCTTATCAATTCATAAAATCTTCACTAAGGTACTACTATCACATCGCTTGAAGGAAACACTGGACATGGCTTAGCCAAGAGGCAAGCTGAATTCAGGAGAGGATTCAGCACTATATAGGTTATAGTCATGTGCTGATAGAACTAATTGAAAGAGCGAATGAGTATGGACTTAAATATATATATATATATATATATATATATATATATATATATATATATATATATATATATGGGATGTAAGGTCAGGTGATGCGTAACATCACAGCCTCTCCTTGACAAATGTCAACCCCGCCTTCTCGTGGTGCATCCTGTTCCCACTAAAGGGGCTCTGACGACCGCAAATAGCGGTATAACTATACCATCGGGATCAGAGGAAATGCTATCCCACACTCACCAACCCGCTTGGCCAGCGTGGTGAGTTATGGCCAAACACCTCCAAAATGACTCTACAACTTAAATCTTGGCCCTCAGTCTCCGGCAGCTGGAATGTACCTGGCCAAGGCAGCGGCCAGTGCGACATGAAGGCAGAGGGTGCTAAGAATCCCCGGAGGACCGGACTAGGCTGCCATTTGATGCTGACCTTGGCTACCTATAACGGACGCTCCCTATCTTCTGATTCAAGGCTTCTTGAATTGGAAGAGGAACTACAAAGGATCAAGTGGGACATCGTCGGGCTAAGTGAGGTAAGGAGAAAAGGAGAAGATCTCATTGAACTGAAAAGTGGACATCTCTTCTATTATCGTGGGACAGATACTGGCAGAACTAGTGGTGTTGGATTTATAATAAACAAGAAACTGAAGGATAAAGTGGTTGAAGTTGAAAGTTCCTCTGACAGAGCTGCACGACTCGTTATCCAACTATCGAGAAGATACCAGGCTCAGATTATTCAAACTTATGCACCCACCACAAGTCATCCTGAAGAAGAAATTGAAGAATTTTATGAGGAAATTCGTCATCTAAATAATAAAGGTAAGCAGCACTTGAAGATAATTATGGGAGATTTCAATGCAAAAATAGGGCAACGGCAACAGAATGAAACTTCAGTAGGTAAATTCGGTCACGGCAACAGAAACCAGCGTGGAAATACTCTCGTTGAGTTTGCAGAGGCAGAAGGATTTTTCATCTTGAACTCCTTTTTCAAGAAAAAGCCACACAGGAAATGGACATGGAGACATCCAATTGGGACGACAAGTGAAATTGATTTTATTATGTGTAACAAAAAATTCGTCATCGAAGACTGCAGTGTGCTGAACAAGTTCAACACAGGTAGTGACCATAGATTGGTGAGATGTAAGATGCACCTCAACACTAAACTGGAACGTGGCAAGCTCATAAGACAAACAAAATGTATTGACATAACCAACCTTAAAAAACACCATAATACTTTCAAGTTGGAACTGAAGAACAGATTCTCTGCTTTAGAAGGCCTAACATCGGAAGAAGTGGATATTTCGGAAGTTAACAGAAAAGTAACCAAAGCTCTAATGGAAACAGCAACAAAATTAGCTGGGTCTAAGAACAAGTTGCATGTGAACAAATTATCAGGAAAAACCAAAATGTTGATGCAAAAAAGAAGAGAGATGAGGACAACTAAAGAAGATGTGACTTCCAAAGTGGAATATATAGAGCTATGCAAGACGACACGAAAAAGTATCACTGAAGACGTAAGGAAATTCAACTGTGAGCTAGTGAGGAAAGCAATTGAAAACAACCAGAGCCTTAAGATAGCAAAGGGACATCTCAGTAAGGGAAGAAAACAGATTATGGCTCTGAGAAAAGAAGATGGTTCTATAACAAGAAATAGAGGCGAAATTTTGACAAGAGTGAAAGATTTCTACTCCAAATTATATGAAAGGGATGATACATGTACTCCAGACATCATGAAAGGTACCAGAGTTCTTCCAGTCCTCCCAGCAGAAGTTGCTCATGCAATCAAGAACATGAAGCGGGGGAAAGCTCCAGGAGAAGATGGAATTACTATAGACATCATACAAGAAGCAAGTGGAGAAATTGAAACAGTACTCGCCCAAATTTTCACTCGATGCCTTAATGAAGGGAAGATTCCTGAGGATTGGAACAACGCTACAATGATCCTGCTACATAAAAAAGGTGACATTGAGGATCTCAGGAACTACAGACCTATCAGCCTCCTATCAGTGGTTTATAAAATCTTCACTAAAGTTCTTTCACACCGCTTGAAGGTAACACTGGACATGGCTCAACCGAGAGAACAAGCTGGATTCAGGAGTGGCTACAGCACAATAGATCATATCCACGTACTGAGAGAACTAATTGAAAGAGCGAGGGAATATGAACTTCCATTGTGCATGGCTTTTATCGATTATGAAAAAGCCTTTGATTCGGTGAAACCATCAGCAGTTACCACGGCTCTGAAATCCTGCGGTATTGAGGATGCATACATTAACATTATTAATAACATCTATGAAAATGCAAGTGCAAAGATTCGGCTGTTTGAAAATACAACACACATAAAAATTGGAAAGGGAGTGAGACAAGGTGACACCATATCTCCGAAGCTCTTTAATGCCACATTGGAAAATGTCTTTCAATCACTGAACTGGGAAAACAAAGGGATAAAGATTAATGGAGATTATCTAACCCACCTTCGTTTTGCTGATGACGTAGTCATTTTTGCAACTACCCCATCAGAGCTGCAGAGTATGATCCAGGAACTTGCTGACAAGAGTAAAGAAGTGGGATTAAAAATGAACTTTCAGAAGACAAAAGTGATGTTCAATGCTTTTACAAGAAATGAAGATTTATCGATTGATGGAGAAAAACTGGAGGTAACAGATACATATGTTTATCTTGGACAGCAGATATCAAGTGAGGGTCACATTGATGAAGAAATTAATCGGCGTACAAAACTTGCCTGGAGAGCTTTTGGAAGAAACAGCATAATTTTCAAGAGCAATATGCCATTATGTCTTAAAAGAAAAGTGTTTGATCAATGCATCCTTCCAGTGCTTACGTATGGTGCAGAGACGTGGACCTTAACTAAAAGAGACATACAAAGGCTGCAGACAACTCAAAGCAGCATGGAGAGGTGCATGCTTGGTATAACCAGGAGAGATAAGAAGAGGAACTCGTGGATCCGAAAAATGACGAGAGTGGAAGACATCATGATCAGAGTTAAATCCCTGAAATGGCAATGGGCTGGACATACTGCCAGAAGGACAGACCATAGATGGACAGCCGAAATTTTAGATTGGATTCCAAGGGACAGGAAAAGACCCAGAAAAAGACCACATGGGAGATGGGTGGATGAAATTCGTAAATATGCGGGAATGACATGGAGGAGACTGGCACAAGACAGACCGTTGTGGAGGAAACTTGGGGAGACCTTCGTCCAGCAGTGGATTGATAATGGTTGACAATGATGATGATGATGATATATATATATATATATATATATATATTTCTTTTTGCTTTCAATGATGATGAAAAGGCTTTTGATTCCGTAAAACCATCAGCAGTTATAAGATCTTTGAAATCTTGCGGTGTTGAAAATATATACATATGTAAGGGCGAAAAGTAACAATGAGATGCATATCAATTAAGATATGATCTAGTGCTAATTTATGTACATAAAAACAAGGAAATAACTTTATTTCATTAACTGTGTACATATACATTGCCCAAGGTTGGAAGGGCGCCAGCCTGTCTGGGAAGACTGAATACGTCCTTTATGTGAAAGAATGTCAGTATTGTTGTATGTTTTGTTCTGTCTGTATAGAGTCTGGTTTCCACGTGCAGAAGTCCGTTAGAAGGAATGTGAAGTATGCGGTCGTCGGGCACGGAGACAATAAGCAAGGGCGAGCGAGTTCCCAGAAGCAGGAGCGGCTGGGGTGCGGATACGGAGAAAGTTGGCCTGCGGACAAAGGTCAGCGCCTTGTAGTAGGTCAGCGCCCCGTGGTAGAGGGGGCCGAAAAAAGAAGGGAGGGGTCTTCTGGAGCGAGGGGGATAAGAGATAGCTTCGGAGAGAGGAGCAGCAGGATTGCGAGGTGAGCTTGGACGGCGGGTAGACGTGCGGCGTCTATGCTCCAAGGAACGCAGTTCCTGTTATTTGCGTGAAGCTGGAGGCTTCGGGAGAAAGTGAAAAGGATTTGCTACGTGTGTCTGGAAGACGGATAGACGGTGGAGATTTTATGCTCCGAGGAACGCAGTTCCTGGTTTTTAGCGTGAAACAGTGTTTTCGAGAGACAGCGTTGATTCGGAACATGACTGGGATATCAGAGTGACGTTAGGGCAACGGATTGGAGATTGAACAATTCGTGACTGACGACGCATGCCACAAATTCGTCGAAGCGGACATTGGCACCGGAACCAAACTCTCACTAGTACTTTGATTCATTAAATTTATTATCTTTCTTATTCACGAAGTATTTATTGAAGTTGATGCAGTGCCTTACAGTAGCCATTCTCTCCCTTCCTTGATTGGCGGATAATTACACAAAAAGGCGGAGGAAGAGGGGCCTGGATGATAAATTTATTATTAATAAATTACGAAAGTGATAACCTCAGATTATTTGCTGTAGGGGGACGTTGTTAAATTAACTCACTGACGCCTATCGGAAAGAAGGCGGGACTTAGCACGAAAGGCTATGTCTCACCCCTACAATATACATGAATATTTTAGCAAACACGATCCTTTTGTAAAAAAAGGATCGAGCTTATGTTATCGGTTTGTCCGTCCGCCCGTAGACACGATATCTCTGCAACTAATGGTCCGATTTGAAAAATTATTTTTGCATTAGGAAGCTTGAAATGTGCGAATGATGATCCTTTATTTCGTTTTTTTTTTTACGAAGCAAAATTTCGCCGCTAGAGGGAGTGGACGTAGATATCGAATTCAAAACACATCCAATTCCATATATTTGCTTCTAAATATCCAATTCAAAAAATTATTTCGCTTTTCGATTCCATTCATGTCGAAAATTATTTTAGGCATAGTCACTTTTCCAAGTTACATATATGTTCTCCGCTAGGGGGGTAAAAGTAAATCACTTTCCCCCTGATATCTCTGCTTATAAAACACCGATTTGAAAATTATTTCCTTCAGCGGATACAGCTCGTAATGGGAAATATTTTGCATATAATTTTGTAATTTTTGGAGGAAAATGGTTTAGCCACCAGGAGGCGTAAATGTTGATATCTGCTTATGATGTATTTGCAGCAAAATCTAAGCTTCTAAAATCTCGACTGAAAAAAATCTTTCGTGGACCGATACTACTCACGTAGACAAACCTTTTCGGAATACTTTCTTCTTAAAATAGTGCATGGTTTCTCCGCCAGAGGACGTCGATATATATCTTGTTTTTGTCAATATCTCTGCTTCTAACGATCCGATTTAAAAATTTTCTCCTTCGTTGGACAGTGTCTGGTGTGACATGTTTCTAATTTAATTTCAAAATTTTCAATTGATTCATTGATTTTCCGCTAGAGGGACTAAAGGTAAATTGGGCTTTCCCAGATATCTCTGCTTCTAAAACTCCGATTAGAAAAATTATTTCAGCACCGGATACAGCTATTGGTGTGAAATATTTTTATTGCATTTTCTAATTTTTTATAAAATATGATTTGGCCACCAGGGGTCGCAAACGTTCAATTTCTGCTTCGTAGGTACTTGCAGCAAAATATCAGCTTCTAAAAGCCCGATTGAAAAAATTCTTTCGTGGACCGATATCGCACATGTTGATAAACATTTGAGAATATTTTCTTCTTAAAATAATGCATTGTTTCTCCACCATAGGGCGTAGATGTCTATCTTATTTCTGTCAATATCTCTGCCTCTAAAAGTTGGATTTGAAGAATTCCTTTGTTAGATAGCGCATCCCGTGTAAAAATTTTCTCTTACAAGTTCAAATTTTTCAAGTAATGTATAGATTTTCCCCTAGGGGGCGTAAAAGTAAATTGCGTTTTCCTCAATATCTCTGCTTCTAAAACTCCGATTTGAAAAATTCTTTCTGCACAGCTTCTGATAGGAAATGCTCAGCATATAATGTCTAAGATTTGATAAAGTATTGTATGGGCAACAGGGGTCGTAAATGTTAAATTCTGCGTCTGATGTATTTGCAGTAAAATCTAAGCTCCTGAAAACTAGATTGAAAAAAATTACTTCATGGACCGATACTGCTCATATCGAAAAAGCTTTTGAAAATACTTTCTTCTTAAAATAATGCATGGTTTTTCCGCCAGGGGGCGTAGTGCATAACTTATATTTGTCGACATTTCTGCTTCTAAGGGCCCGGTTTGAAAAGTTTTCTTTGTTGGAGAGCTTTTCCACTGCGAAATGTTTCTCATATAATTTAAAAATTTTCTTAACGCACAAGTGTGCCACCAGAGGACGTAAGTCGAAGTTTCCGTTTACAGCAATATCTGCGGAATTAAAAACCAGATTCAAAAACTTTTTTCGGTCAGATACTACTGTTTTCCATACCGGTTCCATTAATTTTGAATAGCTTTGGTAAATTTAATTCGCATCAGAAAGGATTCAAAAGATGTGTTCATTACACCCGAAAATTCTGTATCATCTTTCTTGTTAATATCTATAAACATGGAAGCGCAAAGTTTCGACTGTTCGAAGACAGAGCGCTCGTAAAGTTTTGAAACTGAGTGAGACAAGGGGACAACATATCTCCCAAGCTATTCAGGGCCACATTGGAAAAAAAATTCAATCATTGAACTGGGAGTACCGAAGCATGATTGGTTTTTCTGCGGTGGCAACACTTTGGGTCACGTGGTAAGAAAAATCCTCTCATCTCAACCGTGCTGAGCATAAAACTGTATAACGAAGTAAATTTCTCCGTAATTTTTGGTCCACACCGGGGATCGAACCCGAGTCCTCTTATTCCGGAACAAGTCGCTCTACCAACTAAGCTACACAGACGTTCGTTCTCGCTGCTATCTGCCTTTATGTCGTGTGCGTCCTGCGGGGCAGGCACGCCACACCTGTTACATGTGTTAAGTGCTCTCCTATAGTCCTTTATTCTGCTTTATGACCCACGGCATGATGGGGAATGACTAGTCCCTGTGACATGGACATCATGCCACTAGACTGGAACAAATGTCTCAAAAATACCTCTACTTTCTTTGGTTCGTCGTCATTGTTATAGCCCTTCTAGCAGGTAATCGGCCAGAAAGGGTGTCAATCATTCTTAAAATGACCACTTTGAATAACAAAGCTAAAGAAAAAGCAACGCTTTCTGATTGATGTGCAGGTTTATTCGCTTTAGCCGCGTTCGCTCCACTTCTCAGACACTGAACAAATTCGTTCGAGCTGATTCCAGCCCATTTTTTCTAACCCTGAGTGAATTTTTCAAGTCTGTTAAAGGATCAATGATCACCATATGCATCTCTGAGTACCATAAGGAGTCGCCAGTCCCTATTTTAGGGCCACTGTTTCCTGGGAAGGGACACAGACAGCGCGATATGACAAACATACCACTTATCCTCATCCAAGACCCGAACCCGGGCCCATCTTGGACGAATGGTCAGAAGCTAGAGCCAAACGTTAATTTGTTCACCGAAGTAGCATGAACCTGAGTTGGAAACGGGTCAAAACGTTTGGACCCGACCCTGACCGGAACCGGGAAAATCTGCTTTGAACTATAAATTCGAATATGTATCATCATTCTCATCACTGTCAATGATTATCAATCTACTGATGGATTAAGGTCTACCCAAGTTTATTCTACAACGAATGATCAACGAATTGTCGGACGAATGATCAGAAGCCATCGCTAAGACCACTGCGCCACCGAAGCAGCTGAGTTATTATAGTTCATTTTGTAAATACTGTCAAGAATGACTTTACTGGACGATTTTATCCTATATTACTTCATCAGTTGCCATGTTAGGCTTAGCAGAGCATGGTAAAGCGTTTATAGTAAAATAAGCTAGTTCGCGTGTTTGATTCTACAAAATATGTATTAATTTTATGATCTATTAAGCGAGAACAAATTTTTCCCTTCCCCAAATGATACGAATTCAGAATGTTATTGAAATCCATCTGTTCGAATTATGTAAATAATAATACAGATATAACGGGCATGTTTCTGAATCATGCGTCAATAGATGGCGCTGCGTCTGACGGTTAGGACGTGTTGCCTTTTCTGTATTGAGCCAGTTTCCTCTATTCACTCATCTCCCACGTGGTCTTCTTCTGGGTCTTTTCCTGTCCCTTGGAATATAGTCTAAACTTTCGGTTTTTTATTGGTGGTACGTTCTCCTAAGAATATATCTAGCCCCATTTCAGGAATTTTACTCTACTCATGTCTTCCACTCTTGCCATTTTCCTTATCCACGAGTTCCTCTTATCTTTCTTGGTCACACCGAACATACATCTCCCTATGCTTTTTCAGTTGTCTGCAGTCCTATTAATTTTTAAGAGCATAATGGTATGTTTCTCTTAAAAATTGTATTGTTTCTTTCAGAAGCTCTCCAACCAAGTTTTTTACGCCGATTAATTTCTTCATAAATGTGACCCTTGCTTGATGTCTGGTGCACAAGGTAAATGTTGCAATTGGTTATCTCCATCTTTTCCCCATCATTTGATAAATCTTCATTCCTTTAAAAAGCATTGTACATCAGATTTATGTTCTGAAAGTTCATTTTTAATCAAATTTCTTTACCCTTCTCAGCACGTTTTTGGATCATAATCTGCAGCTCTGAAGTGTTATTTCAAAGACCCCTGAAGATCTCTTTGAAATTTTTTTTTCTTTTCGAAAACAAAATGGAAATGAAACCGGGTCAGGAACCCCATGATCCGACCCCGTTTGACCCGCAAGAAATTGTCACCCGTTGACCCATGTCCATCTCTGGTATGAACTTTTATGTAGTCATTGTAAACTACTTAGCAGTTAAGAAAACAAAATAGGAATTCAGGTGCATATGAGTTTATGTACTAAATAAAGGGGAAGCAAGAGGTTAGATTTCCAGAAGCGGATTACTGAAGTCTGCATTATAATTCAAGCAAATGAGGCATGAAACACTCATTACGGACTTAAATACTAGAGTTTTTTTTTTTTTTGACCACCGAAACTAGAAAAATATGGAGAAAGCTTTAAAATTGACGTAGAAAACGTAAAAATAAAAAAAACACGTTTTTGGACCTTGGCAGGAGTATTGTGAAGTCACATTGGAGAATACTACATGACATAAGTTTGATTTTCGTACTGATAGTAAATAATATATTCGAAATTTGTCGTACTTTCACAATCTATACACAAGATAAAGACACTAAGTGATCTTAAATCAGATGTTTATTTCGTAAAAATGATAGGTTAAAAACATATTTATTATTAAAACCATTAGATCTTTCAACCTTACGTTAAGAACATCTTCAGATGCAGGCACCATTGAAAGATATATACAAGGAACTTCGTTATAAATACTATCTAGATAAGAATTTAAGTGACGTAAGTACAAGTGTGAGGCATAGATAATTCTGCGCAGAACACATGTGCGTGAGTAAGACCAGGAATTTCTTACTATTCCCCCCTTCTAACACCCCTAAAATAAAAAGTGCATAATCACACTTTCAAGAACAAAGTTTGCAACGATCACACCTCTTGTCAAATCCCGCTGCCTTGGCAACGTATCCTGTGAATACGCACTTTTAATTACAACTTCTATTATTTTTTTGAAATAGTAATGCTCTTTTATCTCACTCAGTTGTTGCTCGCATATATACTGTTGTAATTCTATATTGTTATTGCTCTTCGTCTTATGGTATTTTGAGGGAGGGGGTTGTGAAAGGATGGTGAGGAAGAAGGAGGGAGAGGTACGTAATACATGGTATGCTTTAACTGTTTTGGACTACATATTGTAGGGAGTTTCTTGGAAGGGTTAGAAAGGGCCGGGGGGGGAGGATGTTAAGAAATTCCTGGTTTTACTCACGCATATGTGTTCTGCGCAGAATTATCTATGCCTCACACTTGTACTTACGTCCCTTAAACTCTTATCTAGCCAGTATATGTATTATACGAAGTTCCTTGTGAGCATTTTTCAACGGTGCCTCCATCTGAAGATGACCTTAACGTAAGGTTGAAAGATCTAATGGTTTTAATTATAAATATGTTCTTAACCTATCATTTCTACGAAATAAACATCTCGTTTAAGATCAGTTAGTGCGCTCATCTTGTGTACAGATCATGCAAATACGGCAAATTTCGAATATACAATGAGTGGCCTGGCCACTTTATTATGACCACCTGACAGTTTTAAGCAAATGAGCTATGGCTGTAAGCTGTTGCCGCCAGAGGGAGAGGCTAGTATAAAAATGGAAAGCTGAGTGCTTGCGACAGTAGTAGAAGTGATTTTTGGGTGAAGAGATGGGTAAAAAATGCGAGATGACGGACTTTCAACGTGGGATGATTGTAGGAGCTCGGAGCCATCGAGCGAGTATCACCGAAACCGATGCATTCGTGAAATGTTTTAGAGCAGCTGTTGTTACAGTGTTTAAAGATTGGACTGTCAGCCAAAAAACTGGGTCTCTACGTGCAACGTGTGGTCGTCATCGACAAGTGACTGCTCGGGCGGAACGGAGAGTGTCCACACTGGTAACAGACAACAGAAGGGCAACAGTGCAGCAAATTACAGACCATCTTTATCAAAGATCCCCTCAAATGATCTCTGCACGCACTGTTCGCCGTGCACTGCATCGGATGGGATATTGCAGCCGAAGGCCTGTTCGAACACCTTTGCTGTCTGCAGTTAACAAGAGAAAATATCTCCAGTTCGCACAGAAAGAAGCACAAGGATTGGGCAGTCAATAATTGGAAAAAATTATGTGGTCCGATGAATCGTCACGTTTTCAGTTGCACCATGCCGATGGCGGAGTGAGAATTTGGCGGAAACAGCACGAAAGCATGGACCCCCAAATGCATTTCTACAACCCTTCAAGCTGGTGGAGGCAACGTTATGGTTTGAGGAATGTTTTTCTGGCATGCTTTGGGCCCTTTAATTCGTGTTGATCAACGTCTGACTGGCACATCATATCTAAACATCGTTGCGGACCAAGTGCATGCTGTCATGTGGATGTTTTTTTCCAATGGCGATGGCTACTTTCAACAAGATAATGCGCCCTGCCATAGTGCTCGTATTGTACAGGATTGGTTTCAGGAACATGCCGGTGAGTTTACTTTGCTTAGGTGGCCCCCACAATCTCCAGATCTCAACCCCATTGAGAATGTGTGGGATGAAGTTGAACGAGCCACAGAATGCTGGATCCACAACCCTGCAATCTCACACTCCTGGAAAGGGCTATTCATCAAGCATGGCCTCAGATTCCACAAACCACCTAGCAACATCTCGTGGAGTCCATGCCACGAAGAATCGACGTGGTATTCAAAACAAAAGGTGGCTCAACGAAGTACTGAGCGGGTGGTCATAATAAAGTGGCTACTCAGTGTATTACTTGGATAATACTGTTGCTGTTCAGATGGTCATATTTGGAAATCATAACATCTAATTGTAAGTTACATAACTCAGTGTTGAATAAAATTTTAGCGTTGCGTTTGCACTAAATATTTACCGGCACCGGGCTGGATTTTAAAATTATCCAAAAACAAGTTTGCCCCACACTAATATCCTTCGTCTTAGTCTCCATGAACAACCAACAACCTTTCGTCAAATGCGTTTTAAAGGGTCTCACAATTTTTCTTACTTCCATGGATTGGCCCCGATGGATTTCCATTTTTTCTTTGCCCGCTAAAAGATGAACTTCAGGAAAGAAATTCCGTTTTGACTGAAAAGTATAACAAGCAATGCACGAGTGTCTGCGCACGCAACATATGAAAATTTTCTCTGGCAGAATCCTTGTTCTGCCATTAATGAAATGCGTATTAAAATTTTCTCAGGTATAATCTTATTTCAGCGTTAGGAAATGCTGATCGGACAACAGCAAAAAGTGCCATATTTGTTCTTATATAACTGGAATATTTGTTCTTTCCAATTTTTGCTGATATCATTTGAGCCATACGCTTACATTTGAGAAATATATTATAACGTAATTTATATTTGAGGAAGTGAATGTAACACAGAAGAACTCGCTTAAACCGAGCATGTATTTAGCTAGATCCCGACTCCAACGAACAAAACAGGAAATTTTATTTGGTATAATTTAAATTCAAAGCTAATTTTACAATTTTTAAGGAACAAAATTTAATGAAAGTTTGCATTTAACGAGGGTAATAACAGCTAATGGAATACGTTTTTAACAAGCAAAGTACAGTAGAACCTCGATTACACGTTTCTCAGTTACACGTTTTTCCCTTTCACGCGTAATTCTGCGTTAGTCCTGATATTTTACAGTAGTTCCTATCATTTTTTTTAACGCTGTTATCCTCAATTCATTTATACGCATTTTGTGATACGTTAAAATTTGAATTTCAAATTATCGGAAATATAAGATTCGTTGATTGTTTTATACCCAATCCTGTTTGTTACAACTTTGAGAGAATTGAGACAGCGTTGTTGTGTTCCTTTTTGATGCAGCCAAAGTTGAACCTTGATTTCATCAGAGAAGGGTATGTTGTTTACTTTCAGTTTGGATAAAAAATTGGTTACGCATTTCATGACGCACACACATAAATATGCGTTATTTGAGAATTAATAAATCTCTGGAACGTAACTTTGTGGCCCTATTATTTCGTGGGAATTAGAATGAAATCCTAAATGTATCATGAATATTCAAAATTCTGGTTTCAAATGATGCATTCAAGATGCACAGATAAAAAAGCTGTTCATTCACGAGTCCCATACAGAAGTATTGGTCTCAGATTCTTAGTTGTGTTGATCTCAAACTAGATTCACGATTTTTACTGACTGATAGGCTCGTCAAAAGACAAGTTTGATTTTCATTGACTATGAAATTTGCACAGCCATAAAAAGAATGCCATAAACTATCTGAGTATAAATACGGGAAAACCCAAAGTTAAGGTTTTCGAGCGAAAACCTGTTAGTACTGAATGCAAGATAAGTCAAAATGGCACAGTGTGAATGAGTTTGTGTATTTAAGGAAGCATGTTTGGCAGAGAGAACAAATTCGATGGTGAAATTAGTAGGAGAGTGAATCTTTCATTGAAAGTCATAGCTGCTTTGGGAGGTTTTCACAGAAAAAGATGGGTACCCCAGGGAGTCGCGCATGGTTGTGTATGAAAGTGTAATTGTTCCTACTCTGGTGTATGGCAGTGAAACCTGGGTACTACAGAAGAAACATAGGAGTCGTTCGTGTACTGGAGAAAAGCGTTACTGGCAAGACACGTTCTGATCGTGTGAGGAATCAAGATGGGTTGCAGTTGTGTAATGTAAACAAAAAATGTTGTTAGCAAGGTAGAGACCAACATTCTTCCGTGGTTTGGCCATGTTGAAAGAATCAGTGATGAGATGCTTGCTAAAAAAGATATTTTTAGCCCAAGTGGCAGGAAGGAAAGGCAGTGGAAGGCCAAAGAAGTCATGGGCGGATCAGATTCAGGAGTGTCTGCATGACAAAAAGATTATGAGTATGAAGTATAGAAGATCTTGTGTACGGCGCGTGATGGATGTCAGTGAAGCGCGAGTTGTATGTCAAGATCGCTGTAAATGGAGAAGTTTGATAAGTAAATAATCAGTTAAAAATTTATCTGGCAGTTTGTATTTCTTTGTTGAGCTAACCTTTGAATTTATGTATCAAATATATTAGTTTTTAACGATTCTTTTTTTGTTTCGCCGCCAATTCGACTTTAAATAAATCATTAAGGAATAACTTACACCGCTTTAAAATATAAATTTGAGAATAATATTTAGCATTCTGAAACTTCGTTGATATGTTTTTTCATTTATACGTTTTTTTAAGGTCGAGTTTGCATTATGCGTTTTAATGTTTTATATATGTTTTTAAGGTCAAAATATGTTTTATACGTTTTAAGGTCAAAATATGTTTTATACGTTTTTAAAAACCCCTTGATAAACGTATAGCTGAGATTTCACTGTAACTAAATTTAATGAAATTTCATTTTAACGAGGCATTTAATGATTATTCTGTGAAAATAAAGGAAACAAATATAAAACAAAACAAAAAATATTATATTCCTTTTTTTTTTCTTTTTTTTAATATTTGCACATGTGAGATTCAGGATTCTCTGCTACTTTGCATACGTATAAGCACTTCTATAATTTTAATTTACAGCACTGTAGTTAAATAAATCTTTCAAGTATATATACCAATAAAAGCATATGCATAATATCAAGTATGCGTATTTTTGCATAGCGGGATCTTTCACACCGAAACTGATTTAGCGAAGATTTCTATTGGTCCCGAACTCCTTGTTATAAGCGGATTCTACTGTAATTATATTCTTCCCAATTTCGCTAGAAGCAATTGTCACATTCGCTACGGAGACACATCTATTGGCACAGAATTGTTTTCTTAAAACAGAGAGATGTGTTGTAAATTAGTATATGCAAACATCCTTCCACAAGAATAAAAATGAGGCTCATTTGTGAGATAAATCCTCCTCATATTTTATGCGAAGCGTGCTTGCAAATTAGGAAGAGCCGCTTTCGCTTGCCTCAGGTAAGTAAGCAGAGAAGATTATCTTAAGGAATTTCTCATTCCAACTACAACGTCAGCATCTTCAAGTTACCAACTTTTTAGCAACTATGGCAAT
Source organism: Macrothele yani (assembly GCA_039090855.1). Lineage (NCBI taxonomy): Eukaryota > Metazoa > Arthropoda > Arachnida > Araneae > Macrothelidae > Macrothele > Macrothele yani. The sequence goes on along the minus strand of CM077032.1, from coordinate 31,344,349 downwards.
GGAGATGAATATTGTGTGGCAACGAGTACGCACACCCATGCGTGAAGAAACAAAAATTCACTGCTAGAATTAATCCGAAAGCGAAATTAGATTTAATTCAAAACAAAAACAAAACATAAAAAAAACGAATAGAATTCACATCAACTTGGGACTCTTTAATAAAAGTTGAAAAAATACCTTTGCAAAACTGTTTCAAAAAATGCGCAGCAGATGTTACCAGCATGCAGATACTTCGCAGCATAGGCACAGACTTCGTGGGTTCGAACCACTTTTTGAACCCCCAATGATTTTGTTGTGGGTTCCTCGAACCCCAAACGTTTTTGCGCGTAATTCTTGGGGGAAATACACGTACACATATGTGCATAAATTTGTTTTTCGTTATAAATTCTTCAAGTTTTTTATTATTCATTCCCCGTTTACTATATATAGAAAGTGTGTGTAGAAATGTACACCTCAGACTGTTTATTGTGCCTCAAAAATTAGTGCTTGTTCGTGCTCATCAAATTTGACGCGACAGACAATACCTCAAAGTACCGTTGTTTTGGAGCATTTAAAACTGCCTCCTTTATAAAAGAAAATTCTTCCTTTTGTCTGGGTTCCCATAAAATAAAAAAGTCTAGCTCTACATTCGGAGTCGAGAACCTATTCAAAGTCATAGTGATAACAGCGGAAATATGTTGTACAGTCAGTTGACCCACCCTATCTTCGGGCAGTCGGGGACCAAGGAGGTTAGAAGATGGCATCAGCAGCCGCTGGTTAAGCCAAATCTGATCATCTGGTTTCTTGCGCCCTCCGGGTGGAGAAGGTTCAGTGACGTGACTTACTGAAGACCTGTGCACAAGTTGATAGCCGCCGTTTCTTACTCTCAGCAGCAGTCCCTAAAGGTCAACAAGGCTCCCAGAGCTTTAGCAAGGCCGTGATTGGTAAATACGTAATATGCACTTCCGCTCGACGAAGCATAATTTTGTTTAATTTTTTTAGAAAATATTAAACAGTATTTCTGTAACTTTTTGCAAATTTTTAGTTATGTGCATGTATATTTCGGTCTCGATTTTTCCTGACTGTACATGCTGCACAAGCGGCTCTAAAACCTCTTCAAAGTCAACGATTTTCCCATAGAAAATTAGAGAAGCAACCCAAGTTGGGCATGCACGGCTGATACGAAGTAGAGTCGACGGAAAACACAGGGCGTGCTGCTAATGCCATGTTGGCAGCTACCTTCTAACCACCTATTTTAACTCAGAAATCATTTGAAGAAGAAATTGTTGGCATTTTGAAAATTGGTAAAATAAACCTTAAAATAAATTTTACATGTTTTAGTAACTTTTGTAAGACAATTGAGTTGGAAATTCACACAGTATCTGTGTATTGTATAATGTCGCGCCTACAAAAGCAAATTGAATGAAATAAATAATTATCTACAGAAAAAAAAATTGTAATTAACTATAATTTGCTTCATTTTAGCATTTCACGCGCGTCTTATTTTGCCAGATAATCTGACTGAATGAAATTATAAATTAGACTTAAATACTTTGAAAAATGCATGGGTAATTTGATTAAAAATTTCCAGAACCCCAAATAATTTTTCAAGTCGGCGCCTATGCTTCGCAGTATCTCAATTTGTAAATGAGGAAACCCGCTTAATTTGAAAACACGACAAGGCATATATTTCCTTGTGAAACCAAGTGAAAACTGCACTTAAAACACATTTTGGAAGAGATGTTTTTCTCAGTTTTCTTGTGTTTTGTGCAGTGAAGTCCCTCAACGAAGCATTGTTTTCAAGAAAAGTATTTTCTAGGGAGAGACTAAAACATTCATTAATGAAGGTGTTCCTTATCAATTGCTAAATCTTTTTTTTTTTTTTTTTTTTTTTTTGATTGGAGGTTTAACGACCACCGTGAGCAACTCAATGGGCTATAAGCAGTCGCCCGTCCCTAATTTAGGGTAACTGGTTCCAGGGAAGGGAGAGAGCCAGTGCCGTAAGACAAACACGACATCCATGTCTCACCGGGATTCGAACCCAGACCCCGTTCGGACGAATGATCAGGGGCCATCGCTTAGACCACTGCGCCACCGGGGCGGCAAAAATCCTTTTGATTTACCGTATTTTAGATCTTTCAAGTTAAAGGAAACACTCAATATACTTGTATTAATCATTTGTCGTAATTTTACTTATGTAACTCAATACACATTGTTCCGAAAAGGCTCCACAGCACGTGTGTGGATCTCTTTTGTCGTTCAGGTTAACTTCCCTTACATTTAGTCCTGAAAGCCTAAGCTGAGCGAAAAATACATTGTAAAATAGCATAAGCAACTTAGCTTATACCGTTAAATACAAAGGCGGTTCCGTAAAGTCTCAGTATTTTTTTTTAGAGTTGGCAACAGTGCGTAGGACAAAAATAACCACGCAGATGAATTAAGGAAGTATCTATGGCGACAGTTATTAGCCGTGGCACACTATTCTGGTTTTGTTATCGCGCAGTTGTTTCTACATTTCGCCATACAGCTATGTAGTTGAGTGATTCGGAGTTACGAAGTGAAATCCGTTGTGCGATACAATTTTGCTATCGTTTGGGAGAAACGGCTCCAGGGACAGTTGATTTAATGAAAAAAGCTTACAAAGGTACATGTTTGGGTGAGTCATCGATTTTTAGATGACACCACGATTTCAAAAAAAGAACGTTTCTCGGCAGAACTCGCTCCTAGGCCTGGTAGACCTGAAAGTGTTGTTACGCAGCGTATTGTTAACACTGCTTAGGCAATCCTACAAGAAGATCGACGAGTGAAGACATAAGCGGCGTCAACTGATATTTCAAAAGCGTCGGCATTTCGCAATCTACGCGACAAATTACTGCTGCATCGAGTGTGTTCCGGATGGGTACGTCATCAACTGAAGAGAACAGTTGTTAGCCACAGTTAAGGTATGTCATGAGTGGAAACAAATGACTGCAAATGATCCAAACTTTCTAAACACAGTATGAAACATAGGTCGACCCCATCTCGAAGTGTGCAACGAATGTCTGGAAACACACAGGCTCGCCTCCTACGAAAAAGTCCACCAAACCATATCAGCTGGGACGGTGATGACAATTTTCTTTGATAATAAAGGTGAAGGCTACCAGCATGCCGTTCCTCCACAAATTACCGTCAGTGCTGAGTATTACATTTCAGTCTTGAAGCTTCTGTGACGGCACATATCGATTAACCGATCGGAACTGGTGGGCAATTGCACCTTACACCATGATAACGCCCACCCACATATGGCTGCTTGTGTTCAACAATTTCTTACGAAGTGCAATATTGAATTCATGCCACAGTCTGCTCACAGTTCTGACCTCGCCCCGTGCGATTTCTGGTTGTTTCCAACAATGAAGGAGAAGTTCAGTGGAGCAACATTCAACACAGATGCTGACGTTATTGAAGCTGTATAGGGGTTTCTAAAGCAGCTTCCAAAAAATGACTTCGCCACATGCTTTAAAAAGTGGACTGAACGATGGGACCGTTGCATCTCATCTGAGGAAAGATACTTTGAGAAAAAACAGATATTTTGTTGTACCTATATTTCTTCATTTTGTGTCATTTTACTCTCAGTTTTTATGGCCGTTGCATAAAATGGTATAAGCAGCAATATGTTTATATACTAAACTGCTGGCCACCCGAAATGAAACACCAAGAAGGACACGAGATAGCAAAGCCAGATTTACTGGACACATAACAACAGATACAAAGATGAAACGATTGAGCTTACAGGCCCGTGCGACTTGCGGAACACGCAGACATCAATAGTTCGTGTAGCCCCCATGGCAGGCAATAACGGCCGCTACACGCTGCGGCATCAAACGAAAGAAGCTTTGGATGTGGGCTTGGGGTATGTCGCTCCAGGCTGCTTCCACACGTTGCCACAGTTCATCAGGCGTAGCCGCGGGTGATGCTTGCGGGCCACTTGGTTACCGATCAGCGACCAGACGTGTTCGATGGGCGACATATCGGGAAAACAAGCGGGCTACGGCAGCAGTGACACCTGGTAGGCCGTGAAGAATTGTTGCACAATGCGTGCCACGTGCGGGAGCTCATTGTCCTGTTGAAACGTGGCCGCTGTCAGGTCCTGCAGATAAGGGAGTACTACAGACTCCAAAACGACGGAGATAGTGCGGTGGCTGTTGAGTTTACCGGCGATGCGTACGAGAGGGGTGCGGGTATCATATCCAATTGCGCCCCAAACGATAACGACAGGCGACGGACCGGTATGGCGATGCATAATGTAGGCGTCATACAGTCTCTCGCCGCGGTGCCGCCACACGTGGATCCGACCATCGTGGTGTTGCAGGCAGAAGCGGGATTCGTCGGAGAAGACATTAGACTGGCCCACTGCCGCCGCACTCGTCGGTGGTGTAACGTCAATGGTAATCGGAGCCATGGGCGCCGTACGACAAGTCCCCGCTCCTGCAGACGACGTCGAACGGTACGTGCTGACACAAGTTGTTGCGCAACACACCCTAATTTCTGCAATAACGTTCGTGATGTGGCAGGGCGAGCTGCCAATACCCGCCGCACAACATGCCGGTCATCTCGTTCGCTGGTGTGCCGCGGCAATCGCACACGTCGTTCCGTCCGTCCCTCCTGCACCTACCGAATCCATACTCGCCTCACTGTGGCTGGATGTCGTCCCACGCGGGCGCTGATGTCTCGGTACGATAAACCGCTGTTGCAATAAGCCACTATTCTTCCTCTGTCAGACTCCGAAACGTGCTGGAATGACTGCCGTATTTTGCGACGAGGCATCAGGAAGCTTCCCACGCACAGGTCCGGCAGCACAACACACTTCTACTACTTACACCCCGCCTTCTGTGCACCTTTCTTATAGTGCATCTCGGTGGCGTGCCGGGCGCATATGATTTGCATATGCCCTGCAATGCTAATCGTTTGCATGTCCTCTCGCGTGCGACGCATGCTGCGAATTTCAGGCCAATTCTTGGTGTTGCATTTTGGGTCGCCAGCAGTGTATTTTATAATAATAATTATTATTGGTCTTGGCTGAATATGATTCATTTTGCTTATTGAGGCTGAAAGTTGAGTTTGCTACTTGTGGATGCGACACTAGATGAAAACAGTGGTCTAGCGCTGGCTTATGACCATTCGGCTGATGTGGGACAGAGTTCGAATCCCGGATGTTCTGTTCGGCACTGGCTCTCTCCTTTCCCTTTAACCAGTGACGCTAAATTAGGTATGGGCGACTGCTTATAGCCTGTCGAGTTGCTCCTTAATCCCCCAGAGAAGCAAAAAATATTATAGCATATTTTTTTCTATCTATATTTGCAGCAGTAATTATCTATTCTTTTCTATTGCTAATTATAAACGAAAATGACATGAGGCTTGGATGTTACCACTTTAAAAAGAATTTCATTTAATTTTCTTTTTATAAGAAAATAATATTTTCTTAGTCGTTTTTATTTTTATTTTCAGAGCAATCTTTGTTGGCTCCGCTACTAACCTGTTAGCACAAACCGCCAGTTAATAAAGGAAATGCCAGATAACATTTTTGGACTACCTATTCTTATGAAAGCAATGTAACTCCCTAAATAATAGGACAAGAAATAATTACGCTACAGGTCACAGGAACCAATATCTGCTGAGAAGCAGCCGAGATAACAAGTAAAGTGCACCGCGACACAAGGTAATTTCCGGAACTGCGCTCTTCCGTGCAGATTTGATTTCTGCTTTTGGCAACACTAGAATGTGTTCATCAAGCGGCTTTGGTCCAGCCAATGGCAACGGAGCTGAGAAAGCATGTGATTTACGATGCAATTTGGCGTCATGACCAGCATATTACGTGCCTCAATAGCCATCTCCGAAAGAAAAGCCCTTGGGCGTGAAAGTCGTAACAAGTTGTGTTAGGTGCCTGCTGTCACCCTTGCCCGTGCCAATTTGATTAAATAGCGGTATTAAGGAACCACGTGGAGGTTTTCCACGGTATACGCTAAGGACATAGTTGAGTCTCCAGATTTAGTGACACTCGCTAAGGCTACAGGAAGAATTCTGTAGGCAATGGTTGTTACTGTGCACACACACATGACGCAGCTGTTTAACAATTCTAATTACCTTCATACTGAGCAGTTAATTTAGTGTATTAAATCAAAACGTTCTTCATTATCACGCAACGAGGGACTGAACTTCAAATAAAGATTGAGATAAAATTTGAGTTCTGGATAACATTTTAGCACAAATTACTGCAAAAGTTAAAGCACTATATTTAGCAAAGTGTATACTCTAATAATATTTCGCGAGTAGAATATTTCCAGTAGAATGTTTTTAAGTGGATCTCATTTGAAAAACATTCTTGAAGTAATGTGCAGCTTTTTTCAGTTTTTTCTTTCGACTAGTGGGAGAGATTTTTCTCTCTCCCATTGTTTTACACATTACTTAATAATGAACAAGTTAGTAAAATCATGCAAAGCACTGCTTATGATACGCTTTCCAACATACCAGAAATTATTACTCCAGTTATGTGGGTAATGGCTGCAGAATAAATCTGGCTCTTGTGCAATGACCTTTGACCCCATTTTGTTGGTATTCAACACAACCGGTTCATTATACCTCCGGAACAACATGATAGAGTTTTGTCGCAATCCAAGCATTTTAGGTACGTTGTGATGCACAAGGGCAATAGAATGGATCCCAGTCCAATGTCCTGATCTTTGACCCCATTTCGCCCATTTTCAATAGGGTTCGTCCCCAGTGGCTCCCTACCACATACTAAAATTTCATCGAAATCGAACTATTTTTACGCAAGTTATGACGCATAAGGGCAATGGAGTATATGCCGCTCTTATGCCCTGCCTAATCTTTGACCCCATTCCGCCCATTTTCAATAGGGCTCGTGCCCAGGTGGTTCCCTATCACATACTAGAATTTCATCGAAATCGAACCATTTTTACGCAAGTTATGACGCATAAAGGCAATGGAATGGATCCAGCTCCTATGTCCTGACCTTTGACCCAATTTCACCTATTTTCAATAGGGATCGTTCCCAGGTGGTTCCCTACCACATACTACAATTTCATCGAAATCGAACAATTTTTAAGTAAGTTATGACGCATAAGAGCAATGGAATGGATCCCGCTTCTATGTCCTGACCTTTGACCCTGCTTCGCCCTTTTCAATAGGATTCGTCCCCAGGTGGTCCCCTACCACATACTAAAATTTTGTCGAAATCGAACCATTTTCACGTGAGTTATCGTGCAGACGGACAGACGGACGGACAAAGCTGTAGCATATACGATTCTTCAACCTACGGTTGGAAAGCGTAAAACACAATAATTTCATAAGTGTCGATTCTTGCCCCTAATATAGATTAAGGGGGTGCATTGTCGACCATAACTTTTCTTTCTGTACAATTAAGTCAAAAAATTCATGGATGATATTTCTTTTTTGAATGTGTTTGGTAGATTGAACATTTTTGATAAATACGAACTAACATAACGGTCATATTTGATTTACCGGATTCAGCGAAATTTCTGTCTAACAAATATAATGTACTCACTCCAATCCAGAGGGTATAAAATAAATCTTTGTTTCGAAATCAGCGTATTATACAGGGGTTGCACAGAATAATGTGAACACCTATACTCCGAGTCAACCTAAGAGTGAACCACTATCAAGGGCACGAAACAGCTACTTCCGCTACGAGAAATAGTCCCTAGCATTGAGAGCGAAAAGCATCAGAATTATTGCTTAGAATCCATTTTTGTTTGCTCAACAGTTTATCAGACAAAATTGCTATCTAAAAAAAATTCTAGAAGGTAGAGCGCTTTTAGAAATAAGTTTGTTCTGAGAAGTTGCTGAATCAAGAGATTCTCACTTTCGGCAATTTCTGCCCACTTGGGGTACAACTCTAACAGGGGGAAGGGGTGGAAGACCTCTCCCAGCATTAACAATCGGGGAAACTGGAAGGAAGTAGTTCGGCCCCCACCAGATCCCCACTGCTTGTGAGATGTGTGGGTGAGTGGATGGGGGGATCAGAAAGGAAACACTAAAAGAGCACATTAATGCGGATGGATACAGTTCTTGCGTTCCACGACGAGATGTGATAAGGCTCTCTCGCCTTTCCCAGTACTACACTTTTAGGGTGAATTGGAGTATAGGAAAAAAAAAAGGCTTTACAAACCGAGTAGGGTGTGAGACCACCTTTGGCGTCCAAAACCTCTTGAATCCTCCTTGTAATAGAAGCAAACAAATCCTGGTGGATGGTGGTTAGTGGGATGTTACACCATTCTTCATGCAGAAACTGTTCCAGGTCCTTCAGAGATGTAGGAGGACGGGATTTTACTGTTTTCCAACACAGACCACAGTGGCTCGATGATATTCAAGTCTGGTGATTGGGGAGGACAAGGAAGGTGTGAAAGTTTGTCTTCGTGTTCCTCCAAGCATAACTAGGAGCTCTGTGAATTGGTGCGTTATCATCTTGATAGATGGCATCCCCGGCAGGGAACAACATCTGAACCACTGGATGGACTTGGTCGGCCAAAATGGTTTCATGCGCCCTTCAAGTCATCCGTCCTTTCAAGGTCATCAGGGGACCTGCTGAAAACCACGATATGACTGCCCGTAGTATGGTAGACCCACCGTTTCACTGTTGGGAACAGACAGTCTGGGTTCATTAATGCCGGTTGTTTGGTGACCACTTTTATGTGATGCTTCCATGCATCGCAGTGCACGTTGTATGCTCGTGGCACCACTGCAGTCGCCCGGGTCAACAGAAGCTTTGCAATAGTAGCTCTGCCTTGAATATATTGTTTATGTAATTCCTTGAGCATTGTTTTAGTTGATACTGAGGTCTGGAGATACAGATTGAGCTTCGAAATAATTTTCGGTTCAGTTGGGTTTTTTATTTCGGATAACAATCCCCTTTAATGCTCTCTTCTCGCTATCAATCAGGGTCGTTTTCCGCACGCTCTTGACGAGATTTCGCCAGGACCACAGCAACTCTTAATACCTTGGCAACTGTTATCACGGAGGCACACACTAGCCGGCCACCTCTTTCGAAATCCGGTAAGTCACCCTGAAAGAAATTTTGCAACAAGACACTTTAAATGCACTTAGATCATATGTAGAGGATTTTAGGAAGGAAGTGTCTGACCCCAGGTCTTAAACAACCCTTAGAAATAGGAAGCTAGGAGATTTGGGCTAGAGTGCCCGATAGGAAAGTGACACGGAAGCGAGGTAGAAGACGCCCTTATTTACTACCGGGGGCCAGTACCCGGGGTCCGACGGCTTAACGTGCTCATACAATGCTATAGTAGATCAGATCAGATCATATGTAGAGGATTTTAGGAAGGGAGTGTCTGACCCCAGGTCTTAAACAACCCTTAGAAATAGGAAGCTAGGAGATTTGGGCTAGAGTGCCCGATAGGAAAGTGACATGGAAGCGAGGTGGAAGACGCCCTTATTTACTACCGGGGGACCAGTACCCGGGGTCCGACGGCTTAACGTGCTCATACAATGCTATAGTAGATCAGATCAGATCATATGTAGAGGATTTTAGGAAGGGAGTGTCTGACCCCAGGTCTTAAACAACCCTTAGAAATAGGAAGCTATGAGATTTGGGCTAGAGTGCCCGATAGGAAAGTGACACGGAAGCGAGGTAGAAGACGCCCTTATTTACTACCGGGGGACCAGTACCCGGGGTCCGACGGCTTAACGTGCTCATACAATGCTATAGTAGATCAGATCAGATCATATGTAGAGGATTTTAGGAAGGGATTGTCTGACCCCAGGTCTTAAACAACCCTTAGAAATAGGAAGCTAGGAGATTTGGGCTAGAGTGCCCGATAGGAAAGTGACACGGAAGCGAGGTAGAAGACGTCCTTATTTACTACCGGGGGCCAGTACCCGGGGTCCGACGGCTTAACGTGCTCATACAATGCTATAGTAGATCAGATCAGATCATATGTAGAGGATTTTAGGAAGGGAGTGTCTGACCCCAGGTCTTAAACAACCCTTAGAAATAGGAAGCTATGAGATTTGGGCTAGAGTGCCCGATAGGAAAGTGACACGGAAGCGAGGTAGAAGACGTCCTTATTTACTACCGGGGGCCAGTACCCGGGGTCCGACGGCTTAACGTGCTCATACAATGCTATAGTAGATCAGATCAGATCATATGTAGAGGATTTTAGGAAGGGATTGTCTGACCCCAGGTCTTAAACAACCCTTAGAAATAGGAAGCTAGGAGATTTGGGCTAGAGTGCCCGATAGGAAAGTGACACGGAAGCGAGGTAGAAGACGTCCTTATTTACTACCGGGGGGCCAGTACCCGGGGTCCGACGGCTTAACGTGCTCATACAATGCTATAGTAGATCAGATCAGATCATATGTAGAGGATTTTAGGAAGGGAGTGTCTGACCCCAGGTCTTAAACAACCCTTAGAAATAGGAAGCTAGGAGATTTGGGCTAGAGTGCCCGATAGGAAAGTGACACGGAAGCGAGGTAGAAGACGCCCTTATTTACTACCGGGGGGGTCAGTACCCGGGGTCCGACGGCTTAACGTGCTCATACAATGCTATAGTAGATCAGATCAGATCATATGTAGGGGATTTTAGGAAGGGAGTGTCTGATCCCAGGTCTTGAACAACCCTTAGAAATAGGAAGCTAGGAGATTTGGGCTAGAGTGCCCGATAGGAAAGTGACATGGAAGCGAGGTAGAAGACGCCCTTATTTACTACCGGGGGGCCAGTACCCGGGGTCCGACGGCTTAACGTGCTCATACAATGCTATAGTAGATCAGATCATATGTAGGGGATTTTAGGAAAGGAGTGTCTGACCCCAGGTCTTAAACAACCCTTAGAAATAGGAAGCTAGGAGATTTGGGCTAGAGTTCCCGATAGGAAAGTGACACGGAAGCGAGGTAGAAGACGCCCTTATTTACTACCGGGGGCCAATACCCGGGGTCCGACGGCTTAACGTGCTCATACAATGCTATAGTAGATCAGATCAGATCATATGTAGAGGATTTTAGGAAGGGATTGTCTGACCCCAGGTCTTAAACAACCCTTAGAAATAGGAAGCTAGGAGATTTGGGCTAGAGTGCCCGATAGGAAAGTAACATGGAAGCGAAGTAGAAGACGTCCTTATTTACTACCGGGGGGCCAGTACCCGGGGTCCGACGGCTTAACGTGCTCATACAATGCTATAGTAGATCAGATCAGATCATATGTAGAGGATTTTAGGAAGGGATTGTCTGACCCCAGGTCTTAAACAACCCTTAGAAATAGGAAGCTAGGAGATTTGGGCTAGAGTGCCCGATAGGAAAGTGACACGGAAGCGAGGTAGAAGACGCCCTTATTTACTACCGGGGGACCAGTACCCGGGGTCCGACGGCTTAACGTGCTCATACAATGCTATAGTAGATCAGATCAGATCATATGTAGAGGATTTTAGGAAGGGAGTGTCTGACCCCAGGTCTTAAACAACCCTTAGAAATAGGAAGCTATGAGATTTGGGCTAGAGTGCCCGATAGGAAAGTGACACGGAAGCGAGGTAGAAGACGCCCTTATTTACTACCGGGGGACCAGTACCCGGGGTTCGACGGCTTAACGTGCTCATACAATGCTATAGTAGATCAGATCAGATCATATGTAGAGGATTTTAGGAAGGGATTGTCTGACCCCAGGTCTTAAACAACCCTTAGAAATAGGAAGCTAGGAGATTTGGGCTAGAGTGCCCGATAGGAAAGTGACACGGAAGCGAGGTAGAAGACGTCCTTATTTACTACCGTGGGGCCAGTACCCGGGGTCCGACGGCTTAACGTGCTCATACAATGCTATAGTAGATCAGATCAGATCATATGTAGAGGATTTTAGGAAGGGAGTGTCTGACCCCAGGTCTTAAACAACCCTTAGAAATAGGAAGCTATGAGATTTGGGCTAGAGTGCCCGATAGGAAAGTGACACGGAAGCGAGGTAGAAGACGTCCTTATTTACTACCGTGGGGCCAGTACCCGGGGTCCGACGGCTTAACGTGCTCATACAATGCTATAGTAGATCAGATCAGATCATATGTAGAGGATTTTAGGAAGGGATTGTCTGACCCCAGGTCTTAAACAACCCTTAGAAATAGGAAGCTAGGAGATTTGGGCTAGAGTGCCCGATAGGAAAGTGACACGGAAGCGAGGTAGAAGACGTCCTTATTTACTACCGGGGGGCCAGTACCCGGGGTCCGACGGCTTAACGTGCTCATACAATGCTATAGTAGATCAGATCAGATCATATGTAGAGGATTTTAGGAAGGGAGTGTCTGACCCCAGGTCTTAAACAACCCTTAGAAATAGGAAGCTATGAGATTTGGGCTAGAGTGCCCGATAGGAAAGTGACACGGAAGCGAGGTAGAAGACGTCCTTATTTACTACCGTGGGGCCAGTACCCGGGGTCCGACGGCTTAACGTGCTCATACAATGCTATAGTAGATCAGATCAGATCATATGTAGAGGATTTTAGGAAGGGATTGTCTGACCCCAGGTCTTAAACAACCCTTAGAAATAGGAAGCTAGGAGATTTGGGCTAGAGTGCCCGATAGGAAAGTGACACGGAAGCGAGGTAGAAGACGTCCTTATTTACTACCGGGGGGCCAGTACCCGGGGTCCGACGGCTTAACGTGCTCATACAATGCTATAGTAGATCAGATCAGATCATATGTAGAGGATTTTAGGAAGGGAGTGTCTGACCCCAGGTCTTAAACAACCCTTAGAAATAGGAAGCTATGAGATTTGGGCTAGAGTGCCCGATAGGAAAGTGACACGGAAGCGAGGTAGAAGACGTCCTTATTTACTACCGGGGGGCCAGTACCCGGGGTCCGACGGCTTAACGTGCTCATACAATGCTATAGTAGATCAGATCAGATCATATGTAGAGGATTTTAGGAAGGAAGTGTCTGACCCCAGGTCTTAAACAACCCTTAGAAATAGGAAGCTAGGAGATTTGGGCTAGAGTGCCCGATAGGAAAGTGACACGGAAGCGAGGTAGAAGACGTCCTTATTTACTACCGGGGGACCAGTACCCGGGGTCCGACGGCTTAACGTGCTCATACAATGCTATAGTAGATCAGATCAGATCATATGTAGAGGATTTTAGGAAGGGATTGTCTGACCCCAGGTCTTAAACAACCCTTAGAAATAGGAAGCTATGAGATTTGGGCTAGAGTGCCCGATAGCAAAGTAACATGGAAGCGAAGTAGAAGACGTCCTTATTTACTACCGGGGGCCAGTACCCGGGGTCCGACGGCTTAACGTGCTCATACAATGCTATAGTAGATCAGATCAGATCATATGTAGAGGATTTTAGGAAGGGAGTGTCTGACCCCAGGTCTTAAACAACCCTTAGAAATAGAAAGCTAGGAGATTTGGGCTAGAGTGCCCGATAGGAAAGTGACACGGAAGCGAGGTAGAAGACGTCCTTATTTACTACCGGGGGCCAGTACCCGGGGTCCGACGGCTTAACGTGCTCATACAATGCTATAGTAGATCAGATCAGATCATATGTAGAGGATTTTAGGAAGGGATTGTCTGACCCCAGGTCTTAAACAACCCTTAGAAATAGGAAGCTATGAGATTTGGGCTAGAGTGCCCGATAGCAAAGTAACATGGAAGCGAAGTAGAAGACGTCCTTATTTACTACCGGGGGCCAGTACCCGGGGTCCGACGGCTTAACGTGCTCATACAATGCTATAGTAGATCAGATCAGATCATATGTAGAGGATTTTAGGAAGGGAGTGTCTGACCCCAGGTCTTAAACAACCCTTAGAAATAGGAAGCTAGGAGATTTGGGCTAGAGTGCCCGATAGGAAAGTGACACGGAAGCGAGGTAGAAGACGTCCTTATTTACTACCGGGGGCCAGTACCCGGGGTCCGACGGCTTAACGTGCTCATACAATGCTATAGTAGATCAGATCAGATCATATGTAGAGGATTTTAGGAAGGGAAGTGTCTGACCCCAGGTCTTAAACAACCCTTAGAAATAGGAAGCTATGAGATTTGGGCTAGAGTGCCCGATAGGAAAGTGACACGGAAGCGAGGTAGAAGACGCCCTTATTTACTACCGGGGGCCAGTACCCGGGGTCCGACGGCTTAACGTGCTCATACAATGCTATAGTAGATCAGATCAGATCATATGTAGAGGATTTTAGGAAAGGAGTGTCTGACCCCAGGTCTTAAACAACCCTTAGAAATAGGAAGCTATGAGATTTGGGCTAGAGTGCCCGATAGGAAAGTGACACGGAAGCGAGGTAGAAGACGCCCTTATTTACTACCGGGGAGGCCAGTACCCGGGGTCCGACGGCTTAACGTGCTCATACAATGCTATAGTAGATCAGATCAGATCATATGTAGAGGATTTTAGGAAGGGAGTGTCTGACCCCAGGTCTTAAACAACCCTTAGAAATAGGAAGCTATGAGATTTGGGCTAGAGTGCCCGATAGCAAAGTAACATGGAAGCGAAGTAGAAGACGTCCTTATTTACTACCGGGGGGCCAGTACCCGGGGTCCGACGGCTTAACGTGCTCATACAATGCTATAGTAGATCAGATCATATGTAGAGGATTTTAGGAAGGGAGTGTCTGACCCCAGGTCTTAAACAACCCTTAGAAATAGGAAGCTAGGAGATTTGGGCTAGAGTGCCCGATAGGAAAGTGACACGGAAGCGAGGTAGAAGACGCCCTTATTTACTACCGGGGGGCCAGTACCCGGGGTCCGACGGCTTAACGTGCTCATACAATGCTATAGTAGATCAGATCAGATCATATGTAGAGGATTTTAGGAAGGGAAGTGTCTGACCCCAGGTCTTAAACAACCCTTAGGAAATAGGAAGCTATGAGATTTGGGCTAGAGTGCCCGATAGGAAAGTGACACGGAAGCGAGGTAGAAGACGCCCTTATTTACTACCGGGGGGCCAGTACCCGGGGTCCGACGGCTTAACGTGCTCATACAATGCTATAGTAGATCAGATCAGATCATATGTAGAGGATTTTAGGAAGGTAGTGTCTGACCCCAGGTCTTAAACAACCCTTAGAAATAGGAAGCTATGAGATTTGGGCTAGAGTGCCCGATAGGAAAGTGACACGGAAGCGAGGTAGAAGACGCCCTTATTTACTACCGGGGGCCAGTACCCGGGGTCCGACGGCTTAACGTGCTCATACAATGCTATAGTAGATCAGATCAGATCATATGTAGAGGATTTTAGGAAAGGAGTATCTGACCCCAGGTCTTAAACAACCCTTAGAAATAGGAAGCTATGAGATTTGGGCTAGAGTGCCCGATAGGAAAGTGACACGGAAGCGAGGTAGAAGACGCCCTTATTTACTACCGGGGGCCAGTACCCGGGGTCCGACGGCTTAACGTGCTCATACAATGCTATAGTAGATCAGATCAGATCATATGTAGAGGATTTTAGGAAAGGAGTGTCTGACCCCAGGTCTTAAACAACCCTTAGAAATAGGAAGCTATGAGATTTGGGCTAGAGTGCCCGATAGGAAAGTGACACGGAAGCGAGGTAGAAGACGCCCTTATTTACTACCGGGGGACCAGTACCCGGGGTCCGACGGCTTAACGTGCTCATACAATGCTATAGTAGATCAGATCAGATCATATGTAGAGGATTTTAGGAAGGGAGTGTCTGACCCCAGGTCTTAAACAACCCTTAGAAATAGGAAGCTATGAGATTTGGGCTAGAGTGCCCGATAGCAAAGTAACATGGAAGCGAAGTAGAAGACGTCCTTATTTACTACCGGGGGGCCAGTACCCGGGGTCCGACGGCTTAACGTGCTCATACAATGCTATAGTAGATCAGATCAGATCATATGTAGAGGATTTTAGGAAGGGAGTGTCTGACCCCAGGTCTTAAACAACCCTTAGAAATAGGAAGCTAGGAGATTTGGGCTAGAGTGCCCGATAGGAAAGTGACACGGAAGCGAGGTAGAAGACGCCCTTATTTACTACCGGGGGGCCAGTACCCGGGGTCCGACGGCTTAACGTGCTCATACAATGCTATAGTAGATCAGATCAGATCATATGTAGAGGATTTTAGGAAGGGAGTGTCTGACCCCAGGTCTTAAACAACCCTTAGAAATAGGAAGCTATGAGATTTGGGCTAGAGTGCCCGATAGGAAAGTGACACGGAAGCGAGGTAGAAGACGCCCTTATTTACTACCGGGGGCCAGTACCCGGGGTCCGATGGCTTAACGTGCTCATACAATGCTATAGTAGATCAGATCAGATCATATGTAGAGGATTTTAGGAAGGGAGTGTCTGACCCCAGGTCTTAAACAACCCTTAGAAATAGGAAGCTATGAGATTTGGGCTAGAGTGCCCGATAGGAAAGTGACACGGAAGCGAGGTAGAAGACGCCCTTATTTACTACCGGGGGACCAGTACCCGGGGTCCGACGGCTTAACGTGCTCATACAATGCTATAGTAGATCAGATCAGATCATATGTAGAGGATTTTAGGAAGGGAGTGTCTGACCCCAGGTCTTAAACAACCCTTAGAAATAGGAAGCTATGAGATTTGGGCTAGAGTGCCCGATAGGAAAGTGACACGGAAGCGAGGTAGAAGACGCCCTTATTTACTACCGGGGGACCAGTACCCGGGGTCCGACGGCTTAACGTGCTCATACAATGCTATAGTAGATCAGATCAGATCATATGTAGAGGATTTTAGGAAGGGAGTGTCTGACCCCAGGTCTTAAACAACCCTTAGAAATAGGAAGCTAGGAGATTTGAACTAGAGTGCCATGGAAGCGAAGTAGAAAGGCGGAGGAAGACGCCCTTATTTATTACTGGAATCCGACGCACGGCGGATATTTAGTGGATCGAACCTGAGGTCCTTTTCGTGGCAGTCACGAACGTTGTCCACTGGGCCACCCGCGGCCCTTAAATGCACTTAAACGGGACTGAGGTTTTAAACAAGATATTACAACCATAAAATGGTGGATGCCTTTGTGCATTGCGTCGTACGCAGCTGCATTAAAAGTCATGTGTCTCAGCGTGTGTTCACATTATTCTGTGCATCCCCTGTATATCTTTGTTTGCGTACATATCAAAAGTAATGGTTTTTACTTTTATGAATTTTCTAACTTTTAATGTCTAGAGTAAACAATAGTAGCGTTAAGCAAGAAAATGGTCACCGAATTTTCGGTTTTAGCTCGCCTTTGAGTCCTTTCAAACGGATTCAAAGGCGCTCGAATAATTTGAGCTCGCCTTTGAATCCTTTAAAAGGCGAGCTACCACCGAAAATTCTTTGTATGAAATCGCCTTTTGAATCCTTTCCGACACGAATAAAATCCGACAAAATAATTCAAAGTCAATGGAACAGGTTAAAAAAGAATCGACTGGATTTCTGCAATGGAAAAAAACATCCATAAATCGAAACAACTACTTACTTTCACCAGCGGCTAAAGGGTATGTTCTGAAAATTAACAAATGGCACACAAAAAGTTTCTCACAGCAGAAGGAAGTCATCAAAGACAAAGATTTTCAAATCGAACAGTTAAGGAAATCTAAAAGGAAACATGATGTAACCTTCTAGCGGATGAATTTTGCATAATATAAAAATTGAAAATCCGAATAGCATCATTCTCAAGGGCAAAAGCTGTGCTTAAGAAAAAACTTTTCAAATACGTCTCCCGGAAGCAGATATAGCGAGAAAAAGGTTTTTAACTTAACGATCCCTAGCAGAAAACTGTTCATGATTTAAAGACAATGCTCCCTCCATCTTAATTGTAGCGAATGGGATATAGTAAAAAAATAAGTTTTTTTTTTTTTTTATTGGAGGTTTAACGATTACCGTGAGCAACTCAATGGGCTATAAGCAGTCGCCCGTCCCTAATTTAGGGTCACTGGTTCCAGGGAAGGAAGAGAGCCAGTGCCGTAAGACAAACACAACATCCATGCCTCACCGGGATTCGAACCCGGTCCCCTTACGGACGAATGATCATAGGCCAGCGCCTTAGATTTCTTAATAGGGTTTTCAGAAGCGGAAATGCAGCTGCGAACAGAAGTACACAAACACTATCTGGCGACAGAACTGTGATCTACAACATTCCTCAAATACAAACCTAAGGTATATGGTATGAGTGTATATCGTATGTGTATATCCTTGTGTGTATTTGAGGAATCTACAGAATTCCTCAAATACACATGACGCGTTAAAGAATTTTTCAATGTCACATTTAGAAGCAGAGATATTGAGAAAAACAGATATTGCGCCCCTTAGCTGCGAAATTATGCATTATTGTCAAGAAAATACACACAAAGTGTTTTCACACTATCTTGTCACCTCGCCAAGCCACGTTGGGGAACTAGAGGGCATAAATTTTGTTAACTATTTTCGATCGACTAGATGGCAATAGTGACATTGGGTTTCCTAGTATAAGCGACCCAGTCTCATCGTTGGGACTTAAAAGCGATGTGTTTCATACGAGTTCGTACGAGGTTGTCACAAAAACTCATATGCCGCAAAGAAATTAAATTTAAAAGCTAACACTTCAGTTTTATGCTTGAATGGGGGCATCTGTGAAGAAAGACAACTATTGCTTTAAATTAAACCAATGCACAGACACTCGTACTCATTTGCAAAGCAGCGAGAAGAAAAACACGTTGTTTAAAGAAACAAATATAAAACTTATTTTGGTATATATATAGTTCTTAATTTAGGTACAATTTATTGGTGGGACCAGTTTAAGTTATAATACGACATCTCTACATAAAGAAGTTATGGTTTTAACCTGACTATTGTAGAACGACAAACGTCCCGAACAATCCAACTAGTACGAGGTGAGCAATAATATTTCATTTATAAACATTCAATGAATACTCAGCATGCAAGGGATTGAAATAATTGGATGATGTCTTACCCTAAATAGAACTTCTTCTGTGCTGCACCGATCCGGCGGTTGAGGAAGGCGCTTGTCGTCTGGTGGCCTTTTTCTTTGGCTGGTATCCTCTGTGGATAAAACACAGCCAGTGGATTTCTAAGATTGTTCCTCTAAATTTCTGGAGTGTCTAAACGTCCTGCCTCCGTGACAACCGACTTCTTGAATCCCGCATAGGTAGGCATTTCTTGCCTACCGCTGCCGTCGAGCTGCGACTTCCAAACAAATGCCAACAAACCACTCCGACCAAAATACCGCGACCAACCCACGTCCCACAAAAAAAACTTCTTCCAAGTTTCTCATTTTATTTTAGTATTCGCTTTCCTTACCGCCCTGCTGCGAGGCGTGTTCCTACCTCGACAAGACGTCCCTTGTCCCTTCATTGGTTTCTGGTCCCCCCCATCCCCCTCGCACGCAAGTGGACCGCTGTCCAGTTGCTGCCGGTCAGTGGCTACTTTGAGCAGATGTTCTCTGGGCCTGCTGACCATCTGCTGAGCTAAGCCCTTTAAAAATTTATTTGGCCGTAACTGTCACCCCATTGTTGAGTTCTATTATCGTAGCATCCGAGCAAACCCTTTTTAAAACTTGAAGACTGCCCGAAGGCACGTATGCCCGGCTGAAATATGTGCTCCGACACAGAGCTTTGGGAACATTTATTGACTAGCCTTACCTGCTTACCAGCTTTAAGGATCTTTCGTAAATTTCCGCCGTATAGCCACCACTGCGCCATTGTTAGTTAAGGAAGCATTATGCAATTCGCCATGCTGTTGCTTCTCGCATGCCGGGAATCGAAGAAAATACCTTTCGCTTCGTTTGCGAAATTTTACACCTGGCCTGGTGTTTGCAATTTAGATCTCCTTTCCCTCGCGGAGGGAAAGCAAAAAAAAAAGAAAAGAACCCAGCGAATCCCTATGCGGCCTGGGTTGGGATAATATTTCTTGCACCTAATTACGAATTACTCCAATTAAGCAATTACATAATTAATTATGTTAATTAATTAACATAATTAAAACAATTGGGTGGGTAATTGAATCCTGAATTTGAGCATTTCCATACCGAAATCAATGTGCCCGAAATTGGAAGAATTTTCGCGGCAACAATCTGATCGAAAATGAACTTTTTTCAGTCGGATTTTCAGTCCCGCAGTTATTGCAGTAGATAGAAACGCGAACTTACGCCTTCTAACGGCGCACTTGTGCGTCAGAAAAAATTTAAAATTATTCCAGAAATACTGCGCATTCGAAACGCTCTCCAACAAAGAAAATTTTTCAAATCGGACTCTTAGAAGCAGAGATATCGACAAAAATAAGATACACATCTACACCCCTGGCAAAAAAACTATGCACTATTTTAAGCAGGAGGCATGAAGTCTTTGAAGGTGAGCGATATCGGTCCAAGAAATAATTTTTTCAATCGAGTTTTCGGAATCTTAGATTTTGTTTCAAATACATCAGTCAGAAATAAACACTTACGCCTCATGGTGGCCAAACCATTCTTTACCAAAAAATTAGAAATTATAGCAAAACCTTTCCCGTCTGGAGCTAAATCCGATTAAGGAAGAATTTTTCAAATCAAACTTTTAGAAGCAGTGAAAACGTAATTACTTTCACGCACCCTCGCGGAAAATCTTCGCTCCTAAAATAAATAGTCTTCCATACAGATGGCATCGAAATGAAAGAATTTTTCATTCGGATATTTAGAAGCAAATATATATATTTAGAAAAAATTATATTTTGAATTCCGTATTATCCGCATCTAGCGACGAAGTTGTGCATCGGGAAAAAAACACGGAATGCAAGGATCATCATTCTCATATTTCAAGCTTCTGAATGCAAAAACTAATTCTTCGAATCGGACTAATAGTCGCAGAAATATGTTGTCCACGGACAGACCGATGGACCGACGGACAAAGGAATAACATCAGCACGATTTTTCCTTACAATAGACGTGCTAAAAAGGAAATCTTCTGATCACTCGTCCGAGATGAGTCCGAGTTCGAAACCCGGTGAGGCATGAAAGTTCTGTTTGTCTTACGGCACTGGCTCTGATTTTCTGAAACCAGTGACCCTAAATTAGGGACAAGCGACTGCTTATAGCCCACGAGTTGCGCACGGTGATCGTTAAACCCTCATTCAAATGAAGAAAACAAAATCTTACATTCAAGGAATTATTTTATGAAGACAATTTTATTGCGACTTTCTGCTCAGAAAAGTGCACTTTTGCTGTAGTTCACTATGTTTTTTATGCTATAAATTTTAATTCATTAAATTGTTGCCGGGTTTTGCAGACTTGTCTAGTTGGCAAGCAATTTAAGAATTAACACAACCCGCGATATGACTTGTTATATGCAAATTTAAACCGTTAAGGTATTGCCAATAACGCACTGTTCATTCAGTCAGTGTCATCAGTTCTAAGAGGATTGTGCCACAGTGAAGAGAATGATAGATCTGAGCCAAATTCGGGTAATTTTTGCATATGGGTTTAAACTTTGACACCGTGCATCGGAGGAAGCTGGCAAAATCAGTGAAGCATTTGGAGAAAGCACCCTTAGTCTACTCAAAATGCAATGTTGGTGTGCTAAATTCCGGTTCGGGATAGGGGCTTAGGAAATGAAACACGCGGTAGACCAAAAGGAGTCTCAATAACGCCGGTTTATGGCCTTCATTGAATCAGAGCCTTTTCAAACGGTTCAAGAACTTGGCCAGAAAATCAGAATACATATATACAACTATTTTCTGATAATTACCGGCCATATAGGTAAAGAGAAAATGGATCTCACATGAGTTGGCAGAATAACATAAAACACGACGATTTGATGTCTACTCTTTTCTGGTTATTCACAACCAATGAGGCGCCTCGTCACATGTGATGAGAAGTGGACAATCATCGATGCTTGTCGTAATGGCTTGAGTGTGATGAAGCCCCGAAACATACCGCGAAACCGGTGCTCTATCTCAGGGTTCGGAGCTGGTGGGGTCTAGTCCACCAAGGTCAGACCATCAGAGTTTGATATTATGCATGGAAAACTGGCCACCAAACAGCCTGCATTAATACCACTGTCAGGGTAGATTGTGGTAGATTGTAGATCGGTAGATTGTGTGATCTAGTCCTTCTTACAACTGGGTCAGACCGTCATAGTTTGATATTATGAATGGAAAACTGGCCAAACTGCCGGCATTAATCAATTGTCAGAGAGCTCACCGGGAGCTGGTGAGATCTAGTCCTCCTCCTTTCAACTGTGTAAGACCAGCATTGTTTGATTTTATGAATGGAAAATTGGCCACCAAACAGCCGGCATTAATCAATTGTCAGAGAGCTCACCGGGAACTGGTGAGATCTAGTCCTCCTTTCAACTGTGTCAGACCAGCATTGTTTGATTTTATGAATGGAAAATTGGCCACCAAACAGCCGGCATTAATCAATTGTCAGAGAGCTCACCGGGAGCTGGTGAGATCTAGTCCTCCTTTCAACTGTCAGACCAGCATTGTTTGATTTTATGAATGGAAAACTGGCCACCAAACAGCCGGCATTAATCAATTGTCAGAGAGCTCACCGGGAGCTGGTGAGATCTAGTCCTCCTCCTTTCAACTGTGTCAGACCAGCATTGTTTGATTTTATGAATGGAAAATTGGCCACCAAACAGCCGGCATTAATCAATTGTCAGAGAGCTCACCGGAAGCTGGTGAGATCTAGTCCTCCTCCTTTCAACTGTGTCAGACCAGCATTGTTTGATTTTATGAATGGAAAATTGGCCACCAAACAGCCGGCATTAATCAATTGTCAGAGGCTCATACTTTCCGTGATAACACGAGACCTTACTTATCAGGTCGGACGATCCAGAAGCTGAACGAAACCTTACGTTCTCCGCCTTATTCATCTGATCTGTCCCCTGAGTATTACCATTCTTCAAACACTTACTCTTTTCTTCAGGATAAATAGATTTCAATCAAACATCAGCTAAAACCGCATCCCATGAGTTTTGTCGCATCTCTAGGCTAGCGATTTTTATGAGGGCATACAGAAGCTTGGATTTCGTTGGCAAAACTGTGTTGCTGCTGCTGGCAGGCGGTGAATATTTTGATTAACATAAATTTATTCTGCTCCGTACTGTAAGTATTTGAAATTTCCACCAATATTCCTACATGTTATATGCCACAGCGTAATACCGCAACGGAAAAGTAGTGTTTCACGATTTCGATTGACGTAAGAACGAATTATCGTTTCTACGTTGACTTCGTAAATTTGCAGCTGTTGTTTTAACGTTCAATTTTAATGTTCTATGCATTTACAGTAATATAGAAATATTGAAATATAATTGTTATCTTAGACGGCATGCAAATACTTTTTCCTGTTTAGATAGTAAACACTTTCAAATGTACTAGAATTTAGTTTTTGATCAGTGATTTTGGTTAAAAAATACCAACGGTGCATAAAATTCTATCAACAAAATATAAGATGAAAAACAAAGTTATGTCTGTCGTAGAATGCACATGATTTTTTTCTTTATGGAAGATAGCTCTCATAGAAGGGCAAGGAGCAACTAATAAGCTTCGGTAATTAGGTTTGCATCGAACCAAGAAAGACCCAAGGAAATACTTTTCTGTGTAGCACTTGAGTTACGACCATTGCGCAAGCCAATCCAAGAGACTTGCACGAATGCGAAGTGCATTAGGCCGTAGTAAAGTAGATAGAAGAAGCATATGAATTCTCGGAATCTCCATTTGGTGAGTGAAATAGCCGAGAATCTTTGAATAAACCGCACTCAAATCAGTAGAAGCTGATTGCAAACACTTTATTGTTATTCAACAGCTCTGCACATCTTTACTTTAATGAAACAGCTTTGGGATAAGACTAAGAAAAACCAGAAAAAAAAATCCTCATTTTGAATCAGAATTTTTTGTACTTTTATGGAAATTTAAACTAGAGTTCGGCTATCCAGGTCGAATTTTTTGAAATTGTCACGACTTCACAAATACATCTTCTGATGTATATCTTTAACTTAACCTTCCTTTTGAGTTTCTGTTCTTACGTACATTTTTTACTTGTGGCGTATACTTTTAGATCGAACTCTCTCTTGAGTCTTTTTTCCCCAGTCTGAGTTGTGTTACTTCTTAGTTACGTTATTATTCTTTTTTAAACGTCACGTTCTCGACCTTATAACTTCTGATTTAATCCTCTCTTTGAGTTTGTGTTCTCACGTGAATTTCGTTTCTCCTAGTAAAATATTTCCTGTCTTAACGCCAAAAAGTTTCTCCCTACAAGCTTGAAGTTGGCAACCTGACAATGCGTTTACATTTAGTGGTGTTTCAACATACTGTGAAAATAAAACCTCGTTTGCTTCTGTGATGGAATCTGAACCCATCTGTAGTGATCTGCCTTATCAGGCGTTTACTCTTCTAGCGATTGAACTACGCCGACGAAGTTTCTTGCTACAACTTTGCCGTCTTGAGATGTGCGTCACCCTGAAGTAGGTACGCCACATGTACACCGTCGAGTCACATTATTATGACCACCAGCTAATATCCAGAGTAACCGCCGCGCGGACAGCAGCTAGACGGGCTGAGCACAATTTCTAATTTTGGTAAAAAATGATTTGGCCACCAGGTGGCGTAAGTCTTAATTTTCGCTTCTGATGCATTTGCAGGAAACTGAGCTTCTAAAATTTCGATTGAGAAAATTCGTTTGTAAATCGATATTACTCAAGTCGACAAACCTTTTACGAATGTTTTGCTCTTAAAATAATGCATGGTTTCTACGCCAGGAGGCGTAGATGTATATCTTACTCCGGTCAATTTCTCTACGTCTAAGAGTCAGATTTGAAAAATTTCTTTGTTGGATAGTGTTTCCGATGCAAAATGTTTTTCATATAATTTAAAAATTTTTAAGTAAATCATACTTTCCGCTAGAGGGCGCAAACGTAAAGTGCGTTTTTTTTTTTTTGAGGTATTTCTGCTTCTAAAGCTCCGATTTGAAATATTCTTCCTGTATCGCATACAGCTCCTGATGGAAAATATTTTTCATATAATTTCAGATATTTGGAAACGAATGGGTAGGTCAACAGGGGGCATAGTGTTAATTTCTGCTTCTGATGTGTTTCCAGCGAAATCTGACTCCTGAAAACTCGACTAAAGATTTTTTTTTCTTCGACCATTGAAAATACTTTCTTCCTAAACAATGCATGGTGTTTCCACCAGAAGGCGCAGATGCATATCTTATAGTTTTCCATATCTATGCTACGAAGAGTCAGATTTGAAAAATTATTCCTTTATTGGAGTGCGTTTCCGCTGCGAAATGTTTCTCATATCAATTTAAGTTTTTCTTAACGCACAAGGCTGCAACGAAAAGGCGTAAGCTCACGATTCAATCTACAGCAATATCGGGGGAATTAAAAACCCGATTGAAAAACCTTATTTCTTCCGTCAGATACTATTGTTTTGCATACCGGTTCCATTGACTTTGAATAGCTTTGATAAATTTAAATTACGTCAGAACGAATTCAAAATACGTGCTCATTACATCAGAAAATTCGGTGTCACCTTTCTTGTTTACACTGTGATCAGCACTACTGACAAGCAGCAGTCTTAAATAGTTGCATAGATCACGTGGTGACGCACTTCATCACGTGTTTTGCATAAACGCTTCGTAAGTAAGGTTTATGTATATCTGCAAAGAGATGTAAGGTCAGGTGATGCGTAACATCACAGCCTCTCCTTGACAAATGTCAACCCCGCCTTCTCGTGGTGCATCCTGTTCCCACTAAAGGAGCTCTGACGACCGCCAATAGTGGTATAACAATACCATCGGGATCAGAGGAAATGCTATCCCACACTCACCAACCCGATTGGCCAGCGTGGTGAGTTATGGCCAAACACCTCCAAAATGACTCTACAACTTAAATCTTGGCCCTCAGTCTCCGGCAGCTGGAATGTACCTGGCCAAGGCAGCGGCCAGTGCGACATGAAGGCAGAGGGTGCTAAGAATCCCCGGAGGACCGGTCTAGGCTGCCATCTGATGCTGACCTTGGCTACGTATAATGGACGCTCCCTATCTTCTGATTCAAGGCTTCTTCAATTGGAAGAGGAACTACAAAGGATCAAGTGGGACATCGTCGGGCTAAGTGAGGTAAGGAGAAAAGGAGAAGATCTCATTGAACCGAAAAGTGGACATCTCTTCTACTATCGTGGGACAGATACTGGCAGAACTAGTGGTGTTGGATTTATAATAAACAAGAAAATGCAGGATAAAGTTGTAGAAGTTGAAAGTTCCTCTGACAGAGCTGCACGACTCGTTATCCAACTCTCGAGGAGATACCAGGCTCAGATTATTCAAACTTATGCACCCACCACAAGTCATCCTGAAGAAGAAATTGAACAATTTTATGAGGAAATTCGTCATCTAAATAATAAAGGTAAGCAGCACTTGAAGATAATTATGGGAGATTTGAATGCAAAAATAGGGCAACGGCAACATACACAAAAAATTCGTCATCCAAGACTGCAGTGTGCTGAAAACGTTCAACACAGGTAGTGACCATAGATTGGTGAGATGTAAGATGCATCTCAACACTAAACTCGAACGTGGCAAGCTCATAAGACCAACAAAATGTATTGACATAACCAATCTTAAAAAACACCGTAATACTTTCAAGTTGGAACTGAAGAACAGATTCTCTACTTTAGAAGGCCTAACATCGAAAGAAGTGAATATTTCGGAAGATAACAGAAAAGTAACCAAAGCTCTTATGGAAACAGCAACAACATTAGCTGGATCTAAGAACAAGTTGCATGTGAACAAATTATCAGGAAAAACCAAAATGTTGATGCAAAAAAGGAGATGAGGACAACTAAAGAAGATGTGACTTCCAAAGTGGAATATATAGAGCTATGCAAGACAGTACGAAAAAGTATCACTGAAGACGTAAGGAAATTCAACTGTGAACTAGTAAGGAAAGCAATTGAATACAACCAAAGCCTAAAGATAGCAAAGGGACATCTCAGTAATGGAAGAAAACAGATTATGGCACTGAGAAAAGAAGATGGTTCTGTAACAAGAAATAGAGGCGAAAATTTTGACAAGAGTGAAAGATTTCTACTCCAAATTATATGAAAGGGATGATACATTTACTCCAGACATCATGAAAGGTACCAGTACCAGAGTTCTTCCAGTCCTACCAGCAGAAGATGCGCATGCAATCAAGAACATGAAGCACGGAAAAGCTCCAGGAGAAGATGGAATTACTGTACACATTATACAAGAAGCAAGTGGAGAAATCGAAACAGTACTCGCCCAAATTTTCACTCGATGCCTTAATGAAGGGAAGATTAATGAGGATTGGAACAACGCTATAATGATCCTGCTACATAACAAATGTGACATTGAGGATCTCGGGAACTACAGACCTATCAGCCTCCTATCAGTGGTTTATAAAATCTTCACTAAAGTTCTTTCACACCGCTTGAAGGTGACACTGGATATGGCTCAACCGAGAGAACAAGCTGGATTCAGAAGTGGCTACAACACAATAGATCATATCCACGTACTGAGAGAACTAATTGAAAGAGCGAGGGAATACGAACTTCCATTGTGCATGGCTTTTATCGATTATGAAAAAGCCTTTGATTCGGTGAAACCATCAGCAGTTGCAATGGCTCTGAAATCCTGCGGTATTGAAGATGCATACATTAATACTATTAATAACATCTATGAAAATGCAAGTGCAAAGATTCGGCTGTTTGAAAATACAACACACATAAAAATTGGAAAAGGAGTGAGACAAGGTGACACCATATCTCCGAAGCTCTTTAATGCCACATTGGAAAATGTCTTTCAATCACTGAACTGGGAAAACAAAGGGATAAAGATTAATGGAGATTATCTAACCCACCTTCGTTTTGCTGATGACAGTCATTTTTGCAACTACCCCATCAGAGCTACAGAGTATGATCCAGGAACTTGCTGACAAGAGTAAAGAAGTGGGATTAAAAATGAACTTTCAGAAGACAAAACTGATGTTCAATGCTTTTACAAGAAATGAAGATTTATCGATTGATGGAGAAAAGCTGGAGATAACAGACACGTACGTTTATCTTGGACAGCAGATATCAAGTGAGGGCCACATTGATGAAGAAATTAATCAGCGTACAAAACTTGCCTGGAGAGCTTCTGGAAGAAACAGCATAATTTTCAAGAGCAATATGCCATTATGTCTTAAAAGAAAAGTGTTTGATCAATGCATCCTTCCAGTTCTTACGTATTGTGCAGAGACGTGGACCTTAACTAAAAGAGACATACAAAGGCTGCAGACAACTCAAAGCAGCATGGAGAGGTGCATGCTTGGTATAACCAGGAGAGATAAGAAGAGGAACTCGTGGATCAGAAAAATGACGAGAGTGGAAGACATCATGATCAGATTTATATCCCTGAAATGGCAATGGGCTGGACATACTGCCAGAAGGACAGAAGGACAGACCATCGATGGACAGCCGAAATTTTAGACTGGATTCTAAGGGACAGGAAAAGACCCAGAAGAAGACCACATGGGAGATGGGTGGATGAAATTCGAAAGTATGCGGGAGTGACATGGAGAAGACTGGCACAAGACAGACCGTTGTGGAGGAAACTTGGGGAGACCTTCGTCCAGCAGTGTATTGATAATGGTTGACAATGATGATGATATCTGCATAAGGTTTCAAATTCCGTGGCCCGTGTGTTTAGTTCAGCACCTAATATCTAGAGAAAAAAGTACCGGAGCTCTAAAAATATTACGGGAAATCGTACTGTGAATTAGTGATAGACCGAAAGGATAAATATTATCTCGGTAATTGTTCTATGAAAAATACATATGGGGGGGGATAACTTCTGTTGTTCAGTTTGATATTTTTGTGTTCTTCAAACTGTACATTTCACTTAATTACTGCCTGCCTATCTAAACACATTTTTGTTGAAATATATATAATTGATAAATAATAAAGACTGAAATTTTGACATTTCTCATGAATAGCTAATTTTTGGCCCCCGCACGGGGATAACTGGTTTTCCAGTTATTTGGGGAGCGGCGCCCCCACGGCCCGAGCCGATTTTCTCTTATAATTTTGCTTTTTCGTCTTTTGTTCATATCTTGACATGGACCCGTCTCAGTTGTAGGCTGCTGAGGTTGAGCTGAGGCGCTAGCTCCGGGTTTCGTTCCTCGTTCCCTTCCTTGTCTTTTCTCTTTTATGTTACATTTTCTGTTTTTCCGGAGCTGGTTAGCTTAGACCTAAATGCACGTTTGCCGTGTGCGGTGACCCGTACAGGTGGAAAAGGGGATGCTAGAGGCTGAGGTATGTGGGGGCCGAGTTGTAGTTGTCTCCAGATGCCAACACTCCTCTTTGTCTTCTGCTTTACCCTAAACGGGAGGCTGGGAGCTAACTCACTCCTAGTCAGGAAGTCTGTGACCGAGTGGCGTCCTGACTTCTAGCGGCTTGTCGTTCTGTTCGGCAGGGTGAGTTTGGGGGTAGGGTGGGCATGCCAAAGGGGTGTTTCCTGGGCACGGGAAAGTCTGGGTGTACGCCGAGCTCATGTCTGCCCTATCAACTTGCTATATCCGCTGGCTATCCCTAGAGCCGTGTCCTGCGTCCGCTTGGGCTTGCGGACCTCCGGCTCTCCCTTGTTGGGTTCGGTAGTGGGTGGGGGAGGTTGGCGGACGAATTGTTTTTATTCTCCCTCATGGCAACCCAGTGTATTTCCCAAGCTGTACCTTTGAAGCGCCGTGTGGTGGAGGGGCACCCTCCTCCACTAAGAAACTACTCAGTTCCAATTGAAATGCCCTGTTTCTTCTTCATTCTGTTGATCCTGCACAATTCCTCAGTTCGAAGAGTCCTTTCTGGATTTATAAGGCTCTTCAGGCCGTTGCGGGCTCATCAAAGAGTTAAGAAGCTCCCGTCAGGGGATCTTCTTGTGGAGACATCAAATCCACGCCACAGTGCCACCTTGCTGGAGACTACCGTTCTGCTGGACGTGCCAGTCCAAATATCTCCCCATGGTTTCCTCATTTCCTCTCGCGGTGTTATCAACTCCCGCGACATGCTGGAGTGCAGCGATCCGGATTTGCTGGACGAACTTGGGGAACAGCATGTCACTGGGGTTAGGCGTATTCTTTTCCGGCGGGATGGGATGTCTATTCCCTCCCGGAACATCGTGCTCACATTTGACTCCCCTACCCTGCCAACTTCCATCAAGGCGGGGTACTTGCGTCTCGATGTTCGGCCATACATCCCGAGCCCCTTGAGATGTTTCAAGTGCCAGCATTACGGTCACTCCCAGCAGTCTTGCCGTAATGTAGCAAAGTGTGGGCGCTGTGGGTCGCCTGAACACTCTTTGGCGGAATGCTCCGCTAACTCAGATCACTGTGTCAATTGCGAGGGATCTCACCCGGCTTCTTCTAAGCAGTGCCCAAAGTGGATCGAGAAGCAGGCTATCCAACGTCTGAAGACGACTGAACATCTGTCTTATCCTGAAGCCAGACGGCGGATAGCTCCTCTACCAACAGGCCGGCGCTCCTATGCATCGGTTGTGGTCCAGAAGGCTACTGTTGCGGTGCAGACTGAGGTGACCATCCCAGCGCGGTGTCCTTATGATTTCGAGGACATCGTTGCTGCCGGATTGGAGGCACTGAAGTCTCGCCGCATTGAATCCAAGGCGCCATCGACACCTAAATCCTCCTCTGTGCAGAAAGCGTCGTCTGCCAGCACAGGAACCCAGGTCCGGGGCGCAGCTCGGAAGAAGCCGGAAAAGGGGAAACCCGGATTCTCTTCCCTGAAACAGAGCAGGGCACAACCACCATAAACCCCGGTAGCTCAGCCCTGTGTTGCCTCCGGACATTGCGGATGGACTGGAGCTGATGGACGACTCGGAGACATTCTAGTCGTGTGTCGTTTTCATTTTTCTACCTTTCCTTTTATTTTTCTTTATGGCTACGCTCCTTCAGTGGAATTGCCGAGGTCTGCGACCACGTATTGATGATCTGAAGGGCTTACTGCCTTCGCACGCACCTGTGTGCGTTTGCCTCCAGGAGACAAAGCTTCGACCCTCGGACACTCTTCCGCTGCGGAGACATTCTATTTTCCGCAAGGATCATGAGGACGGTGTTATCGCCTGAGGTGTGGCCGTTGTTGTTCCACATGGTGTTCCTGTCACTGCATTTGCCCTTCGGACGACTTTGCAGGCAGTGGCAGTGAGACTTTCTGTGAGCACACCCTGTTCACAGTCGGTTCCATCTACCTGCCACCAGCTGAAGCTGTGAGCCTTTCAGATCTAGAAGACTTAGTCGACCAGTTGCTGCCTCCTTTCTTCATCCTCGAGGATTTTAATGCACACAATCAGTTGTGGGGTTCTCACTCTCGTGACTCCAGGGGCCATGTTTTTGAGTCTTCTCTGCAATACGTCCCTCTGTCTCCACAACACTGGGACATTAACTTACTTCCATGAACACACCCGCTCGTACTCAACCATTGATCTGTCATTGTGTTCACCATCGTTCTTTCCTGACTGGTCCTGGAGCGTGTCTGATGATCCCCTTGGCAGCGATCACTTTCCCACCTTTCTCCGTCTAGCAGGTGACTGGTACAGTCATCCTACTCGCCCTGCTAGATGGGCAATCGATCGAGCCAAGTGGGCCTCATTCATTCACGGCTTCGGCGACCATTACTCCAGACATGGTGACCTCAGGTACGATCGGTGACGCTGTTGCGGCGGTAACGGATTGTATTGTGCAAGCGGCAGACTTTACCATCCCTAAGACATCGACTAAACTTCCACGTTGCCCGAGACCTTGGTAGAATTCCACTTGCAGGGCAGCTCGTCAGGCCCAACATCGGGCTTGGGGTAGGTTTCGTCGGTACCCCACCGACGCGAACCTACTTGCTTTCAAAAATGCCAAATCTTACGCGCGATTGGTAAGTCGTTGTAATCAACGGGAATCTTGGATACGCTACGTGTCCGGGATTACTACCACTACCAGCTCTAGTACATAGTCCAGTACATCTGGGATGCCATCGAGAGAGATGTTCGGGACTCTGATCCCCCTCCATTAATTCTTCGTTAACTGTGGGAGCTTGTTCAGGGGTCGTGGATCCGTATGGCTTCCCAACGCTTCCGGTGTCTTGTCGAGTTCAGGCAGAGACGAATCGCCGCCGTCATCAGGGCGAAAGGTGGTGCTACACGTTACTAGACAGGTATCTCTAATTCAATTGCTCTTCAGTGTAACTTTAATTCACAAAAAACTCCACAGCGCTAAAATTATCTTCTTTTTTACTGGCCACTCTGCAGTTCTAATCATCAGCACTGTGATGTCCCTTTTCCAGCCAACTTTCCACGTATTCTGTTGAATTGAAATGATTTAGTGAAGGCCCAACTAATTTTAAAAACATTAGTTTGGACACTGCGCCAGTGTTCAATGGGGTTATCTGTGGCGTTACAATGTTGTACGGGTCTGTCCTGTATAGGAAGCGCCACATTCATATGGAATTTGATAAATTCCCCACAAGTTTTTGTCTTCAATATAGTCCTTAGATCCTAAAAAGTTAATTTTGCTTATGGGCTTAAAAATTATTTTAAAATGAAAGGTTTTGAGAATTTTTGAAATGTTGAAAGCAATGTCACGGTAAAATGGAGCAATGGCAAAATTATCTCGCAATGGGCGCATTACAGGAGTTAACGTGGAGATAGGCTTCGGTTTCCGGAATCGAAGCCTATTTTTGAAGAAGCAAAACTAATTAACAAGCCAGATTGAACCACCAAACTTGATATCTTGGAAAGCTTTCCATATATATCAGAAGTCTTCGCAATTTGTTAATGACATGGCATCCATCCCATTTCTATCAAGCGCGTGGAAACAACTAACCGAAACCCGTGACTGTAAACACTATGATATCATATACAATTTGAATATTTTCGTGCCATTCGTCCTGATGAAGCTAGGTCAATACACAGCGAAACAAAATGGTCGACTTGAAAAAATAAATATTTCTGACAAACCACGTTGTATTCTCTTAATATGTATAATCGTCACAATACTGTAGTCTTTGAGATCAAGCATCTCAGTTGCTGTTTTCTAACTTTTTTCAATATTGTTCCTTGATATGACAGTTCTTTTCTTGTACAATTTGTTTTCTTTTCTGCCCAGCTTGCTTTATTTTTCTTAAGCATTTCCTTTCAAAATTTTATTTTTCTTAAGCATTTCTTTTCCTAACTGTCCATGCCCGTGCTCCATAGATGACTGTTGGTATAATTATCAATTCATATAATTTTATTTTGGTATATTTTGATATCTTGTTTGATTTCCAGGTTTTCTGTAATTTTCCCATGGTGGTTTATGTAATTTTCCCATGGTGGTTTATGTAATTTTCCCATGGTGGTTTAATTTCCCCATGGTGGTTCATGCTGTTGCTACTCTGTGTGTGATGGTTTCCAGTGCATCTACAGTTTCTGTTTTGCTTTTTTTTTTGCTAGCTCTGAACTTGATCTATCTGTTCGCCATTTAGGGTGACTGCGATGTTAAGTTGTGTTTCTACCTATTTTCATAACTTTTATCTTTTGTAGATTTATTACAAGATCTTACAGATTTTATTAAGTTTATATATAACAACGTCTGTAGTTCATTTGGTGTTCTTGCAATAAGAACAAGATCGTCTGCATATTTGAAATTATTTATACTTAGACTATTGATATTAATTCTAGTTTCATTATCTACTGCATCTTTACAACTTCTTTTAGATATATGTTAAATAGACATGGAGATATTGGGCATCCCTGCATTATCCCTTTCTGGATCTCTATTGGTTCTGTTTTAAGTGTGTGTTTTTCAATTACTGCATTTGTCTTAGAGTAGTATTTTATCAAGAACATTATTAAATATTTACTTATTGCTTTCTCTAATAGACTTTAAGTAGAATTTCTCTGTTGATGCTATCAAAAGCTTGTTTAAAATCCACTTTTTGGCTGTCTCTTGAAGCAATTTTTTTCGGCTGTTTTGCATAAGTTATCAACTTTATTTTTTAATGTTCTACATATTTTTCTATTCTCTTCGCTGTTTCTTTGGTTCAAAAGTATCTTGGCTTTTCCTTTTTCGTCTATTATGATTATGATTTCTTGGGTTATCCACAGTTTGTTTAATTTGGGCAATTCACTAAGAATGTTTTTTACGAATGATATCACTATTTCCTTTCCCTTCTTCGCAGTATACACAGTGCGTCAAAGAATTTTTAAGACTGGCGCTAGATTTCAGCCTACGGTGGCGCCACCAGTGTAATAGCGAATGCTTTATAAACCATGACCATCTGCTTGCTTTCTGCCAAAAGTACTGCGCAGTTGTTAAAGTAACTCAAACGAAACGGCCGTTCATTAGGGAAGTAAAATTTTTTTCATGTTGAATTATTAAGATGGAACAAAGGGCTGTTATTAAATTTAACGCAAAACTTGGTAATAGTGCCTCGGAAACGTACCAAATGATGAAACAAGTTTACGGTGAGTTTTGTTTAAGTAGATCAAATGTGTTCCTGTGGCACAAACGTTTTTTGGATGGAAGAGAGATGCTAAAAGATGATAAGCATACCGGAAGACCAAGTTCATCTAGGACACCTGAGTTTATTGAAAAAGTGCACGATTTCGTGGCAAACAATCGATGTGCGTCACTAAGAATGATGGGAGAGTCTTTGAACATCAACAAACAAACGATTCGAACCATCCTGCCTGAAGATTTGGGCAAAACAAAAGTCTGTGCTAAATTTGTTCCACACACGTTAACCAATGAACAAAAATCAAGGAGAAGTGCACATTGCAGAGACATCATTTCAGCCGCTGAAAACGATCCAAGCTTCTTAAAATTGATTGTTACTGGTGATGAAACATGGTGTTTTCAATATGATCCTAAAACAAAGCGACAAAGTGCGGAATGGAAGTCAAAAAACTCGCCACAAGCCAAAAAACCAAGAAAAGTTCCATCGAAAATCAAAACAATGCTCATTACATTCTTTGTTAGTAAGGGTATTATCCACAAAGAATTTGTTCCAAGTGGACAAACAATTACTGGTGAGTTTTATTTAAATGTTTTGAGGCGTTTCATGTGCAGAATTCGTCGTATTCGTCCAGAATATCGAGATGAAAACAGTTGGTGTTTGTTGAACGATAATGCACCCAGTCACACCTCACTTCTTGTTCGTAGATTTTTGGCGAAAAATAACGTCTGTGTTGAATCATCCACCATATTCACCTGATTTAGCACTCTGCGACTTTACTTTGTTCCCAAAACTTAACATGACGTTAAAAGGGGGTTATTTGGATAATATTTCGACCATACAAACAGCTTCGATGCCTGCTTTGGAGGCAATTCCGCAAAGTGAACTGGAACAGGCATTCGAATCATTATTAAATCGCTGTAACAAGTGTATTGAAGCCGGAGGGACTTATTTTGAATAACAAACAAAAACAAATTATAATTTGTTGTTTCTATTTCATTTTACAGACCCAGTCTTCAAAATTCTTTGACGCACTGGGTATTTCACTGTTATGCTGTTGGATGTCGCTAATAATTTCCTACTTCAGTATAGATAACTGGGTAGTCCGTCATATGGGACTAGTAATTTTCGGAGTGGTACTGGAAAAATTTTTTTTTTTCTCATTAATAGCAGTGATTGTCTTTCATTCACATTTTTCTGTGATGGCTGTAAATAAAAAGAAATGTGACAAGGAACTGTAGCAGAACAAAAAGTATGAGTTCCGCTTTCATTTAAGCATTACATAATATCCCTCTTTCAACGCTGCTTCGCAATTTTTTTTTCTCGATATAAGTATTTCGCGATCTGCGGGGGCGAGGTTCTACACTGTCACTTCAACTTAAGGTCAGGAATTGTTTACTGCAACGTCAGAAGCAGCTGGGGTTGTGCATTTGTGTGAATGATTACATGTCCTAAAATGCCATTTTTTCTCTTGCAGAAACCCCAACAAAAACACGACATGAAAACTACCATGGGTGCACACATCTTCAGGAGCGATCTTGTCATATATTAATGCAAAAAGACAAAAATCTTTCATAAGAAATATTTGTTCCTAGGATAGAAATATACAGTAAGGAATCGGAATAAAATTTAGGATATTTAAATAATACTGTGACGCAATCGGGACTAATGAAACAACATTTTATTAAAAATGAGGTACGTGGGTTGTTCCGAAAGTAATGCGAAAGTGGGCATAACGTTTTTTATTAGCTGACAGAGATCGTTCGAATTGCACACGTTAGTAGAGTAACACTTTCCCTGTACAAAAGGTACTACTCACCATAATCTCCATCACAAGCAATGAATTTGTGCTATCGTTGAACCCAACTCTCCAATCCTCTTGGAAAAAAAAATTCAGGTGTAGACTGTTGTAGGCCTACCCACTTCTTCACAACCACTTTCACCTCGTCTGTGTCATCAAATCGTTGTCCCCGGAGACTGTCCTACATTTGACCGAACAGAGCGAAGTCAAAAGGCGCCAGATCTGGACTGTACGATGGATGGGGATCACAGACCAGCCTAATTTGCTCATTACCTGATTTGTTGCCAAATACATGTGTGGCCTCGCATTGTCATGGTGAATGTGGATCCTTTTCAGATTCTTTTTCGCTCACTGGGCTTCTCTAAGCTTCTTGAGTGTCTCAATGTACCGCTCGCTGGTCACGGTATGGCCATTTTCCAAAAAGTCAGGTAGAATAGTATCCTCGTCATACCAAAAAACAGTCACCATGACTCTGTGTTGATCGCTGGCTCTTGAACTTCTTAGGCCTTGGTAAAGAGGTGTGACGCCATTCCATGGATTGATTCTTCGTTTCTGGATCATAACGATTCGCCCACGTTTTATCCCCTGTCAGTGGTCGCAGATGATGGTCTCCCGCTGCGTGGTTTGTCTTCAATGCTGCTTTTCCCTTCTTTAAACTTCTTCATCCATATGTGTCCATTGCTCTTGTTAAAGACGTCATCTCCGCAAACATTCTGTAGTCTTCTGTGAATGTCTGACAGCCTGAACCCTTCGTTCTTCAAGAACTCAATGACGGCCCGTGGCTTCTGCTTAGAATCCATTATTCACCTGCAATGAAGAAGAAGGGTTGCTGTAGAGGAAGAGTTACTCTACCAATATATGCAATTTGAATGACCTCTGTCAGTTAATAAAAACGTTGTTCCCACGCTTTTGCATTACTTTCGGTACATCCCCCGTATCATTGTAACAAATACATAGTTCCAGAAACATTTCTAATTTATTAACTTTAAATTTGGTACGAACAACCCAAAGACATTTTTTTATTGGAGGTTTAACGACCACCGTGAGCAACTCAATGGGCTATAAGTAGTCTCTCGTCCCTAATTTAGGGTCACTGGTTCCAGGGAAGGGAGAGAGCCAGTGCCGTAAGACAAACACAACATCCATGCCTCACCGGGATTCGAACCCGGACCCCTTTTGGACGAATAATCAGAGGCCATCGCTTAGACCACTGCGCCACCAGGGAGGCCGCAAAGACGTTGTTTGTACCAAATTTAAAGTTCATTTGCATTGCAAGGAATGCAAATTAACTTTTGAAATTAGTCTTTACAGGTGGTATTTGCATATTCTGAAAGGCGAAGTTTTGGCACGTCGATAAAAAAAGATTTTTTGAGTTGGTCTAAAAACGGATGACTGTAAAAAGGCGGGAAGTTCTTAACTGCTATAAATTTATGCACTACTGTTTGTGAAAATTGCAACATCAAGAAAGAATCCCTCTATTCAAAAGAAATTTGTATCATGATTCCTTATGTCGCAGGATATAAGTGATTACAAGATATTTCGCTTCAAAACTCAGAATCGTGTGTAGTCACTTCAAGCAACAATAACAACCTGTACACGGCGTGGCATTGAATGGAAGAGGTTTTTGATATCGTCCTGGGGAAGAGCCTGCAGGGCTGCTTCGATGCGAGACCTGAGTTCGTTTGTGGTGACTGAAAGAGGAGCTTGACGACAGCAGAGTCGATTAGCTGCCATGTTCCAGAAATGTTCGATCCGAAACATATGCAGCAAACGGGCAAGGTAGGGAAGAAGAGGTATCTGCCGTCCCTGCACATTCCGGGAGCTCTGTCCAGCTGGAATATACAGCCAGGATTGCTCTGAATGAAGGGCATCATCTCTGCCTCTGAAACATCTGATGTATCGCTGGCGGTTAAGGGTTCCCTCAGTCCGTATCAGGCGATATCGCGAATTGAATGAACTCAGTGGCGCCCTAAACCATGACACTTTCGTTGTGCCAGTGTGAAGCTGAGAAATGCAAGGTGCCGTTGAGCATGAAGTCTTCGATCATGGTGCATCAAGTTGAATCGTGACTCATCAGAAATCACCACCTGTTGCCAAGCAGCACACCAGTGTCTATGTTCGAGATCCCATTACAGCATGAGGCGTCAGTGGTTGAAGGTCAAAAGAATACGCAGCAATGGGCTGCTAGTGACTAGTCCTCTGTACAGCAGACGACGTCGAACTGTACTAGAAGACAAAGCCTAAACTTTGACAGCGTCCACTGCTGCGCTAATACAGTGGATGTCCCTGTGCGATCCGTCACTGCCATGCGGGAGTGATGTTTGTCATCCAGTGCAGTCGTGCGATTTAGTGGCCCGTTTCCCGGATTTATGTGCGTTCGAGCCTCATCTGTCTACATCACTGTACTGGCATTTTGTCCTGAACGAATGGGAATTTCGCGGTAGGAAAATACAGCTTCCCTCATCCCAACAATCTTTTCTCCCTCAAAGCCCGTCAGGTGTTCATAATGCCACCTTCTTCGGCGACGGGGCATAGTGATACACGAAAAACACCCTTTCGACTTAATGTCGGCTCTTCACTGATTGCAACATCTCGTTTGAGCCAGCTCTTTATACCCAAGAGCAGACAGTTCAGAGTACGCTGCTTCGAAACCGCGTGCGCATTGTCACTGACATTTTAATCATTTGCATGTACCAACCTGTTGTACGTATGCTTGTAAGTTTCAACCTAATACCAACAATCCTTCATGGTGTTGCAATTCCGTTTAGGTTCTTTTTCTTGTGCAATAGGAATATCTTCTATCTTATCGTTGTTGATCCAAATCTGATGTGCCGCCCCGGTAGCGCAGTGGTCTATCCGATGGCCTCTGATCATTCGTCCGAAAGGGGTCCGGGTTCGAATCCCGTGAGGCATGGATGTTGTGTTTGCCTTACGGCACTGGCTCTCTCCCTTCCCTGGAACCAGTGACCCTAAATTAATGACGGGCGACTGCTTATAGCCCACTGAGTTGCTCAAGGTTGCCGTTAAACCTCCAATCAAAAAAATAAAGAACTGATATCGAGGTGGTAGTAGTAAGAGTTCGACATTCAGATCAGACGTTTTCGGAATCTAATGGCGATCCATGGTTCGACTCCTGATTATGCTTGACCCGTTTTCTCTGCAAAACAAGTGGACCCAAATTACGGACGGATATTTTCCATCAGACAAAAGAATATCTTCTGAACTAAAGCTCATATTAAATTGTCATAAATTTCGAATTAAAATATTTATATGCATCTAATCACTGCAAGCCAGCAGTCCTCAAAGTGCGGTTCCCAGAGCAATGAGGTCCTCGAGACCCTTTCAGGGGGTTTGAGAAGTCAAAACTATTTTCATAATAATACTGAGACGTTCCGTGCATTTCTCACTCTCATTTTGGTACGAGTGAACAGTGGAGTATTTCAGAGGCTAAATGATGTGTGATGACGTCATGGATTCTACTGTTAATGGAATATGTGCTTGTGTATTCTTTGGTTTTCTAGTATTTCCTAAGGTACTAGATTTAGGGTAAAAATATATGCTTTTTCAGAAATTACTTGTTTGTCATCATTAATTCTACTAGTGGAAGATAGAACAATGAATTTTAATGCTACACAGTAGGAAAAGCGCATAGATTGGATTTCACATTCCACACTGCAACTAGTTTTGACGAAACTACCACTAACCGAGTTTTGGTTTTGTGTCGAAGAAGAATATCCACAATTATCTGAAATGAATACTAAAATAATCCTCTTTTATTGATAACAAGGAACTGTACGCTAACTCTCCCGCTTTTCCTAGATAAAATCAATTATATACACCCAACGATCAATTTTACTATTCTCAGTAAAACCTCCCTAACTGGATGTTTTACTGAGAAAATCTGAAAATTGTCTATTATAACACCCACATATAATAGACGATTATACACTGCGGGCCACCCAAAATGCAACACCAAGAAGGAAGCATCCGATTAGCCTGAAAATCGTAGCATGCCTCGCCCGCGAGAGGATATGCAAAGGATTAGCATTGCAGGGCATATGCAAAGGATTAGCATTGCAGGGCATATGCTAATCATGTACGCCCGGCACGCCACCAAGAAGCACTATAAGAAGGGTGAACAGAAGGCGGGGTGAAAGTAGTGGAAGTGTGTTGTGCTGCCGGACCTGTGCGTGGGAAGCTTCCTGATGCCTAGTCGCAGAAAACGGCAGTCATTCCAGCACGTATCGGAGTTCGACAGAGGACGAATAGTGGCTTTATCGCGACTCCGGTTAATCGTACCGAGACATCGGCACCCGTGTGGGACGACATCCAGCCACAGTGAGGCGAGTATGGATTATGTGTGTGCAGGAGAGACGGGCGGACTGACGTGAGCGATTGCCGCAGCCGCGGCACACCACCAAACGAGAGGACCGGCATGTTGTGCGGCGGGCATTGACGGCTCGCACCGCCACATCACGAACGTTAGCGCAGAAATTAGGGTGGGTTGCGCTACAACCTGTGTCAGCACTTGCCGTTCGACGTCGTCTGCAAGTGCGGGGACTTGTCGCACGGCGCCCATTGCTCCAACTACCATTGACGTTACACCACCGGCGAGTGAGGCAACAGTGGGCCGTTGAACACCGCACCTGGACTACGGAATGGCACGACATTGTCTTCAGCAATGAATCCCGCTTCTGCCGGCAACACCACGATGGTCAGATCCGCGTGCGGCGGCACCGGGGCGAGAGACTGTATGACGCCTGCGTTATGCATCGCCATACCGGTCCGTCGCCTGGCGTTATGGTTTGGGGCGCAATTGGATATGACACCCGCACCCCTCTGGTACGCATCGCCGGTACACTCAACAGCCACCGCTACATCTCCGACGTGTTAGAGCCTGTAGTCCTCCCTTACCTGCAGGACCTGCCAGCGGCCACGTTTCAACAGGACAATGCGCGTTCGCACGTGGCACGCATCGTGCAACAATTCTTCACGGCCCACCAAGTGTCATTGCTGCCGTGGGCCGCCTATTCTCACGATATGTCGCCCATCGAACACGTCTGGTCGGTGATCGGCAACAGAGTGGCCCGGCAAGCACCACCCGCGAATACGCCTGATGAACTGTGGCAACGTGTGGAAGCAGCCTGGACCGACATACCCCAAGCCCACATCCAAAACCTCTTTCGTTCGATGTCGCGGCGTGTAGCGGCCGTTATTGCCAGCCATGGGGGCCACACGAACTATTGATGTCTGCGTGTTTCACAAGTCGCACGGGCCTGTAAGCTCAATCGTTTCATCTTTGTATCTGTTATGTGTCCAGTAAATCTGGCTTTGCTCTCTCGTGTCCTTTTTGGTGTTGCATTTTGGCTGGCTGGCTAGCAGTGTAAATACAAATCTATTATAAACCCACATCTGGCCCGAACCCGATACTCTGCAGCTCAAACTGCCCCGCCAATTACAAAACAACTTTTTTCCGTTGTCGAATCAAAACAGCCTTCACTGTCTTCTCCGACATTTCTTTTAGACAGAGTTGGGCAGGAATGCATTACAAAGTACTGGAAATACAGATAACATTTAGCGGGTAATGCATTACAAGGTAATCCCAAGTGTGATTTGCACAAGGCAATGCAATTAATTACAATGAAGAGGATATAATCCAATTATTAAATAATGCCATTCAAACGCAATGGAATTATTTGGTAATGAAATTACACATTTTGCAAATAATAATCGCATACTACAAGTTTTTAGAAATATACCTGTGCAAAAAGCTATGTCTT
Organism: Macrothele yani; assembly: GCA_039090855.1. NCBI lineage: Eukaryota > Metazoa > Arthropoda > Arachnida > Araneae > Macrothelidae > Macrothele > Macrothele yani. Next base: position 31,302,366 of record CM077032.1, on the reverse strand, counting down.
GAAAAGTCGGCCATGTAACATAGCAGACAGAGACCGAAGTGTCGTGTAGAATCTTCTACAAGTGGCAAGAATGGGTTAGACGTCTGTATAGAATGTTCCAGAATGATCGCGCAGTAGGAAGTTGGAGAGCTTTATGCAAGTCAAGAATATTTCAGAAGGTTCAGGTCCTTTCGTGAAGTATATAAGGAAGTCAGTCAGTCGCTCGCTAGTCAAGTGTTCGTATCGGATAAGTAACGGACAACAACCCATGAGAAGTATACGGCAAAAATGTCAAGAGTTCGCAAATTTCTGTAATATTCGGAAGTACACCCTGAGTTGCTGAACTGTGAGTGTAGTGCTAATATGTGTTTTGTGACTATAGTGGGGTAACTATTTTAGACCGTGAAACGTATGTAATGGACGAGAATACTGTACTGGAAATGATGAAGTGTACCTACCTCAGTGGCCAATTCGATGACGTTATTTAATCGCATTGTCTAAAAGCAGAGTTGGGCAAAATCGTAATTGAATTAATCGGTAATGCATTACAGCTTAATGGTAATGGGAACAAAAACTTAGCGTTACCATTGCATGGTAACGGTGAACTGGTCATTAGAATTACATGGTAATTATAAAGACATATCAAATAAAGGTCATAGCTCTTTCCACGTTTATAAGTGAGTCACGGAATGAACAGGATATAATCACGGAATGAAGAGTTACAATGAAGAGGATATATAGCGATGACCTCTGTTTGATGTTCCTAGTCCACGTCAAATGCCTGTATTAATGACATACAGCAGCTACCCATTATAACTATATGGGTAACTGCTATGTGTCATTAACTATATGTTGGTAATTAACCAATAACTTATGCATAAATAATACGATGTGAATAAACCAGCAACCAGTACACCCTTACACGTTGTGTAGGTTATTTGTCAATTGTTCCACCCCTCGGACCTCAACATGCATGTATGTAGGTATTGGAGATTGTACGTGTATGACATGAGTAGTTTCCCCGTCTTCTCCGCAAGTAAAGTGGTTTGAACGAAATAATCACTATGAAGTAAGTACGAATGGGATGTTTATTACGGTAAGAGATACTCATTTCGTTTATCTCTAATATATAGTTGATGATTACCAAAATATAGTTAATGACACATAGCAGGTACCCATATAGTTATAATGTCATTACAATTACCATGTAATTCTAATGATCAGTTCACAATTACCATGTAATGGTAACGCTAAGTTCTTGTTAACATTACGCTGTAATGCATTACCGATTAATCCAATTAGGATTTTGCCCAACTCTGCCTTTAGACAATGCGAATTAAAGGACGTCATCGAATTGGCCACTGAGGTAGGGTACACCTCAAATCTAGTACATAGATATATCGAAAAAAAAAGAGCGCGTGGTGTTAATCTTTCTACGCAACAATACGGTACATCGGCTCGCTTGCTTACATGCAAATGTTTCCCATCAACTCAAGAACGCATGCAAGATGACCCACGGTATCAGCATAAAGTCTCCGACGTCTTTATATTCCCTGCTCACTCAAGGGAAATACTCTTTCCAACGAGGCAGGTGTTTGTGTCTTCACTCTACAATATCCGGACAGCTCCAAACGATTATACATTAGAATGACCAAGCGCTCGTTTGTAATTAGAGTCACCGAGCATAATAGAGACACAAAGAACGGTAAAGTAACCACGCCCCAATTCAGAGAAGTCAAGTTCAAGTACGTTGTTCCTCTCTGGGATCATATAAAGAATTCGCTTCCCACTCCACCCCTAAATATTCGAGAAACCATTGAAGATTACCAAAAGTGAGTCCTGCAATGCTAGCGTCTCGCTAGATTTGCCTCGAATTTGGAAACCATTCTTCAAATAATGACTGCCTTTCGTTTTCACTCCAGGATACCGAATGCTGAACCAACACGACGCCTCGGATCTTTGAATGAATAATTACATTCGCATCTATTCGTTTATTGTCCAGTCAAGTCACCGCGTTCAAATTGTTGAAGCTCTCAGTTATTAAGTTTGCAGTTTGTTGCTTACCTTCCTTGAAAAAACTATGTGGTTGACGTGGAAAAGCTTGGAAACTTTGAATTCTGTTTTTGTGCCAATAAATTTAATAACCACTATAGTTTTATTTTTCTAAGTACTCCTCCCTTTCCCAAATACATATCGGTGTCAGGCTGGATTTTCCTCATATACTTCAGTCAAAACAACATATCGCAACAGTTTCGTTTCAGATATGAGAATGAATTTGTCTTCTATTAAACAGGACATTAAAGAAACTTGCAAAAATGTAAAACAGTGTCACTCTTCTCACTAATTTTTGTTTCATTTTGTACAATAGTTAACTTTCATTAAAAATATGTTATTTATAGTATGTTAGAATGTGATGGGTTTATTATTTTTAAAGGAATTAGTAAATAAATATTTAATATTTTTTAAATTTCTCACATAACCTTTTACTCGGTAACTATCGATAGATATTTACCAAGTTAAAAATTATAAGTTCATATTTTTAACTCAGTAAATATCCATCGAAATATAATATATATATTTAAATAATAAATCAAGAGGCTTACATTTTGATTTTTCCTGGATTTGGGATAATCTCGATATTATTAAATCTTTTAACAGAAATCATCGCTCTTTCCACGTTAATAAGCGAGTCTCGGAAAAATTATCATCGGCCGTCACCGAGAATCGAACCCAGGATCTTCCGCCGGACATCTTCCAGTTTTCACGCCGGACATCTTCCAGTTACGCGACGGAGTTTCGAGACCACTGCACCACAGCGACTTCGTATTCTCCAGACCCACATGTAATTAACTGCCAAACTACACAGTATATTTGAATGTGAGTCTAGAGAATTCGAGGCTGCTGTGGTACAGTGGTAGCATGTCCGGCGAGTGACTGGAAAACCCTGGGTTCGATTCCCGGTTGCGGCCGATGATAATTTTTCCGAGACTCTCTTATTAACATGGAAAGAGATGATTTCTGTTTGGTGTTCCTAATCCGCGGCGCCGCCCCGGTGGCGCAGTGGTCTAAGGCAATGGCCTCTGATCATTCGTCCGAAAGGGGTCCGGGTTCGAATCCCGGGTGAGGCATGGATGTGTTTGTCTTACGGCACTGGCTCTCTCCCTTCCCTGGAACCAGTGACCCTAAATTAGGGACGGGCGACTGCTTATAGCCCATTGAGTTGCCCATGGTTGTCGTTAAACCTCCATTCAAAGAAAAAAATAATCCGCGGCGAGTATTTGAATTAATTAAATCTTCTGTTGGGAAACGGGAACCTTATTTGGGACGTTAGGGTAACAATCTATTTGGAGATATATCGACATATGTAACAAAATTTCTTTGGAGATAAATCGATAGATGTAACAATTTCTTTGGAGTCCTTAATATTTTTACAGAGTACAAAGGGGTCATCTTCCCCAAACATTTGAGAACCGCTGTTGTAAGCTATTTGCTTGAACTTTTAAAATTGGTATTATTTTAATTATTTTCCAACAAACGTAATAGTTTACAGTTATCAGGAATATTGAACAAAAGAATACATATTGCATCTCCTCGAAGGTTTCCATATCGGTTTTATGGTCGAATGAATAAAACTTACGTAGCTCAAATGTTGGGTACATAGTTCCTTGTCGTAAGCAGCGGAAGATTAATCCAATTAATTTCCTTTGAACAACAATTATGGCTTTACACTAATCACATATTTCTCCGACCATGGTAAATTTCTCTCAAAAGTATAAATCAGAGAGCAATGCAATTTAAATGTTTTTTCCGTATAGCTAATTGGTATCAGGAAAACTGCGAAAATATTGAATTTTCGTTAAAAGCACATTTTCACTTTGGGTACAGAAATCATATTGCGCTAGGAAATAAACTCCAAACTCAAAATTCTATCGATTTCACGCCTGCTTGAGCGTGATGATCGGATTTGTGAATTATTCAAAACATTATTTGGCAGGACACGGCGGCATGATACGTGTATGCATGCAATCCAAAGTAAAGTATTTAAAATTCTAGTTTTGGATCTATCAAAACATAATTGCAGACTATGATTTTTTCCAATTATGGTGCGAAAAGGAAAGGAAACGCTGAGATAAATACATATATTGAGTAAATATCTCTTACCAGAAATGGCAAATAACTTGTTACGGACTCCTTGGTGTGCAGATACTGGAATAAGAAGCTTATTTTCGAGAAATGCTTTGCAAGCAATGAATTCCCAAATTTCAGTGAACGGCTTGAGATACATTTTGATCGCCATCAAAATGCTAACGGCTGGTCTTTTACGATAATGCCAATTAAGAGATTTGTACTTTTAAGGTTTAAAAAGGATAAAAGATACCTCTATCTGATAACTATCGGAGAACAGTAGCTACCAAATTTTAAAAATGCCAATGTCATTTATAGCCATTGTGATAAAATCTAAGAATTGGATTTTAAAGGCATAAATTAAAGCCATATATTAGGTGAACAAATAAGTTTTAAATAGTTTTTTTTTGTGTGACGTATACAGCTAATTCACCATTCCGACAGTCCCTCGTGTTGTTGTCATGTGACCGTAACTGGTCCACAGTATAAAATGTGACACAGAAGTTTGCCCAACAGACAAACGCACTTGCACATCGGTAGGTGAAAGATGACAAGCGATACTGCATTCGTTACGAATTTCATCAAAGGAAAAGTGCTGCAAAAGCATGTGCATCGATCTGTTCTGCTGTGGGGGAGAATATTGTGTCAAAAAGCACGTGTGAGTTTTGGTTTAGACGGTTTAAAGCAGGTGATTTTGATGTTAACGATCGAGAACGTAGAGGCACATGAGGAACTGGAAGCATTGCTGCATGAAGATCCGTCTCAAACTCAAAAGAACTAGCTGAACAACTGGGGGTAACTCAACAAATCATTTCCAATCATTTACGCGCAGTGGGAAAGAATTCAGAAGGACGGAAAATGGGTGCCACATGACCTGAGCCAGAGGAGCAAGTATGAGCGTGTCACGAACTGTTTGGATCTGTTGAATAAACTACACAGGAAGTCTTTGCTGTGGAAAATCGTTACGGGTGATGAAAACAGGATATGATACGACAATCCCAAACGCAAAAAACACAGGGTAGACTCCGGTGAAGCAACGGCTTCCACACCGAAACGCAATATTTACTCCAAGAATGTCCTGTTGTGCATCTGGTGGGATATGTAGGGTGTGCTCTGTTATGAACTATTGAAAAAGAATCACACTGTTACTGCTTATCGCTACAAGCAACTTTTGCTGCGATTGAACCAGGAAATCTGTCGGAAACGGCCATTCACAGGCAAAGGATTGCGTCCCGTGAAATAAGTGAATGACAACGCTAGGCCGCATGTCGCTAAATCGGTCAATTAAACGTTATTGACGCTGGGCTAGAAAGTTTTGGAGCACCTGGCATATAGTCCAGACATAGATCCTTTAGACTATCATTTGTTCCGACCGATGCAACATGGTTTGTCTCCTGTACGGTTCCGGACATGTGACGAAGTGCAAAAATGGGTTGACGACTTGATCGCGTCACAGGACGAAATATTCTTCATGGCGGGAATCTATCAGCTGCCCGACCGATGGCGAAAGGTGATAGATAATGACAGCGCATATTTCGATTCGTAAAGGTATTGTTGTTTTCTCTCAAATTGCATGTTGCGTTGTTTTAAAACGCTTTAAAAGTTATTTGTACACCTAATATTTTATGATTAACAAATTACACTTTTTCTGAAGAGAAACATTTTAATAACATTAGAAATTAACAAAAGGAAATGCAGAAAAATATTAAACATTTTGTATTCTTGTCGAATAAAATAGCTGATTTCAGAACTTCAAAAATCCAAGTGGCATTTCAGTTTTAAATACTTTGGCTTAGGCACGAAAATAGCACTTAACGCATTAAGCAGGATTAAAAGCATTTAACATTCTAAAGATGTTGAAAATCCTTGAAACAATATTTCGACCATTAACATCGAGAATGTTATCACCATGAATCATTATTATATATATACAAGGTGTGACTTATTATAAAAAAGTACAAGACATAGATTTTTAAACGTAATCGCCTTCAAAGTAGTGCCGAAGCCATGCACTTAGCTCAGCGCTGTTTTTACTGCTCCAAACATTTTTTTAAGTCACTTTCTGAATTAGCAAACAAATGCTTCGTCGCATTCGGTTGTATATCCTCAATATCTTGAAATCTTTTTCTCCTTCAAGTGTGGTATTTGATTTTTGGAAAGAGAAAGAGACACAGGTAGCGAGATCTGGCGATTACGGTTGCGCAATGCGGTGCTTAGCAACAAAATGCTGCACAGTTTGCGATGTACGGGCAGGCGCGTTTTCATGGTGTAGTTCCCACTCCCCTACTCCCATGCAAAGGTGGTTTTTTGAGAAAAACTGCATCCTTCAAACGCCGCAAAACTTGACAATAGTACTTGTAGGGGTGAGCATATCGCCTGTGTACTGTGATCCGCCTCCACTCAAGAGGGCGTCAGCTTATTTCATTCAGCACATCCCCACACAACAGCAAACTTAAATGAGATTCCTTCGTACTTGGCATTCGTTTGTGAACGAATGCCCAGGCGCTCTCTTCCTCAGCTTTACTATTGGGATCTGTTAATCGAGAAAGAGAGCGAAGGTTTTCAAATGAGGCATTTGACAATTTTTGAAGTAATCACTTAACAGTTTTATTGAAGAAAGTTTATGGTCTCCTAGTCTGATTTTGTGCGACTGACTGCTTCGTTGAAAATGACTAACGGTATCGTTACTTTAGGACGACTATTATTATACTGCTCGAACCTGCACTCATCTAATCGGCTTAATTGCTCCAGCCACATACGTTTGGAATCTACCTCTTTTGACACTTTCTCCGTGCTTTGCTGCTACTCTTTTCCGAAAACTTCGGTTTATACTCACACCGACCTAACATGAGTTATCACAACTCAGAGCCTTCGATTATGAAGGGCTCTACCTGATTCCTCCATTCGATATTTGGTACGGGAGTTTCTTCCCCCCGTCCTAACGCTAGTGCATCGCACTCCACACTGACTACAACTCTCTTCTTGCACGTGACCTCTTTTCTCCTCCTGGGAGAGTACCCAGCATACTTTTCGGCTCCCTGCCCCGAGGCGCTGCGATCTGACTCTACGATTCTTGGTTCCTCCCAACTTCCGCTCCCGCCGGCTATAATTGCTCCAAACTGGGATGGCCAGCCCCTGGCTGGCTTTCACTATTACGCGCACCTGCCGTCCCTATCTGCCGTCGGGATCACCACGTGTCATTTTCATCTTTGCCGCCTTCGCTAGAAGTCAGACTCTGCAAAGATACATCAATACAATATACAGACATTGGCTACATGCTCTCGTTACAGAAGAAGAATACAGTCGACAAGACAGACTGGAGACTTTTGCCGTCGAGCTATGTCTGGCTCGATGAGAAACACCTAAACGGATTGTTTTATGTAGCCACTAAGTGCTCTCCGTAAGTCCGTGTTTCTGTTGTGCTTTTCTGGGTCGGGTATGACCCCGAAACTAAAACTGGGCCTTGGTTTTGTGATGATACCCCGTAAAACCACGATTCATCACCACTTATGATAGTTTTCAAAAAATTTCGCCATTTTCGACGTCCTCAAATAGGTCATCAGCAGCGTGTTTTTGCACAGCTGAGAACAATTTTGGCACAAATTTGACTGAGACGCGTCTCATACTCAAATCGTCGGTAAGAATCGGCTGAACTGAACCGAAATTTATGTTGAAGTCTTCAGATAACTCACGAATACTGATTCGGTGATTTTCCTGCACAGCGGTGACCACAAGTACGACATTGTTTTTACTTTTGCAAGTTGGGGCCTCCGAGGCCGTTCATCACTGTCAACATTTTGAGGACCATCTTGAAAACCCCATTCATAAATTCGCGCACGACTCTACAATCCTTCCCATAGACTTTCTGTAATTTAAGTATGTGTGTTTGCAAGTTTCGCCAAGTTTTTGACAAAATCTGATGCAAATTCGTTGAAAGATTCTTCCGTCATGACAAATGCTACAACAGCTTCACACACGTAAGAACAAAGCATTACTGTAGAAAAAACCAGACGAGCAGGGGGGATACGCGACTCATGGAGCATAAAAGTCAACCTGGTCAAGATGTGGTGTAACCGTTTCATGCTGTATCGTGCGATTCCCAACTTACGCAACCAGTCTGGATACTTTTTACCACACCTCGTGTGTGTGTATATATATAGTTTTATTCTAGCTCTTTTTACCTTATCTCATAGATATCTCTACCTCACTCTATCTCTAGCCATTTTTCATAATGACTCTCGCCCTTACTAAGCACACCGGAAAAAAATATTTTTAACCCAAATGAAAGTAGGAAGTTATCGATTACATTGTCAGAAGAACAGATCATCGATGGACAGTCGAAATTTTAGATTGGATTCGAAGGGACAGGAAAAGACCCAGAAGACCACATGGGAAATGTGTGGATGAAATTCGAAAGTATGCGAGAGTAACATGGAGGAGACTGACACAAGGCAGACCGTTGTGAAAGAGGCTTGGAGAGACCTTCGGCCAGCAGTGGATTGATAATGGTTGACAATGATGATGAATCTTTTTTTTTTTTTTTTATTGAAGGTTTAACGACCACCGTGAGCAACTGAATTTGTCTATAAGCAGTCGCCCGTCCCTAATTTAGGGTCACTGGTTCCAGGCAAGGGAGAGAGCCAGTGCCGTAAGACAAACACAACATCCATGCCTCACCGGAATTCGAACCCGGACCCTGTTCGGACGAATGATCAGAGGCCATCGCTTAGACCACTGCGCCACCGGGGCGGCGATGATGAATCTTAAGACAGACATTTTTGAGTGCAAAAAATGAGCCATCGTGTTTGGCCGTGGACACAAAATGAATGAAGTTGCCAAATTTTTTAATGTGTCAAAGCGTACTGTACAGCGTGTTTACAAACATTGGTGTAGTTCGCAGTCAACGGAAAATCGCCGACGTAACTGTGGCCGCATAACGATTCTCATCAACAGGAGCCTCAGTCATGTTTCACTCCGAGTAACTGCAAATCGGTTTCAAACCAGGCAATAATATCTCCAAAAAGTTAATGAAAGTCCACTCCAACCAATTTCAGAAAGGACATTGCGACTAGATTTTATATAATTTATGACTACAAAGCTTGCGGTGTTAAGAAAGAATAATAATAACGTTTCGCACAATAAAATGTTTATTATACATCGACTATAGTTTCGCAAAGCGTTTGGCTTTGCTTCCTCAGGACGAATGGAGCGTAAACATTCAAATCATTGTGACATCAGAATTCTGACGGTCACGGGTTTTGGTGAGTTGTTTCTACGCGCTTGAAAGAAATGGAGTCGACGTCATGTCGTTGACAAGCCTTAACGAGTTCCGGTATATGTGGAAAGCTTCTAATATATTAAGCTTGATAGTCGAGTCCGGTTTATCAATAAGCTTAGCGTTTCCAAACAAAAATTTATGGTTATTTTCGTGACAATGTTGAGCTATAGACGACTTCTTCAGTTCACAGTTCCGTACATAGGTCTTGTGTTCCTTCACACGGAAACTTAAAGCCCTGCGGGTCTGTTCTATATATGAAAGTCCACATTCACAAGGTATCTGATAAATTCCCCAGCAGTTTAAGTCTTCGACGTAGTCTTTTGATCCGTAAAAATTCATCTTGTTTATGGGTTTGAAAATATCTTTGAAATTAAAACTTTTAAGGATTTTTGAAATTCCGAAGCAAATCTGAGGAACAAATGGGATAACTGCCCAATTCTTTCGTATTGGGAGGTCTACAGGCATGAGCTTGCAGACAGGCTTCGGTTTCCTAAATTTTTGGACAGCTTTGTCTATAACGGAAAGGCTGTATCCTCTATGTGCTGCAATTCGTTTAAGAAAATCAAGCTCTTTCTGTAAGGAATCCTCAGTTGAGCAGATATGTATTTGCACGATATACGTATGTAAAGAAGGCAGATATCTTTTGTTTCCATGGATGATTTGATTTTGCATGAGGGGATAAGGAAACAGCAAATGGTTTTCGATAAACTGTTGTACTAAAGGATCCTTGAGAGTGTGACACAAGGACATCAAGGAATGGTAAGCAGCCATTATTTTCAGTCTCATACGTGAACTGTATATGAGGATAAATTGAACTGATAAGTTCAACTAATTTAGGTATTTCCGAGTTCATGCCATTCCAGAGAACAAACGTATCATCTACATATCGAATCCACAGGTCAAATGTAACAAACTGAAATAGTTGGTCTTTCTGACCTGGACTGCAAAACTTGGTCTAGGAGTTCCAATATGTCATTTACTCATAAAATGACATTAGAACGAAAATTTGAAAAATTATCAAATAACAGCAACCATAAAGAAAATTCTACTTCACAAATTGAGGATAACTTTCCGGATAATGAAGTAATATTTAACCTTTCTAGTTTTAACCTGAGCGAAATTCAAAAACGGATTTTAAGTTACAATTCGAATTTTGCGATTTCAAAAAAGGTGCCAATATCCAATATCATTGCGTCGGTTGAAGAGTCCGTGATAAAAATCGATCTAAATACAGATCAAAAAGAAACTTTTAGACATTGCGTTAGCCAGACATTAACGGCTAAGTCCATTCCACCATTTAAACCGAATCTACAAGGAAGAATACAATGCTTTAAAACAATTGCAGTCAAATCGCGATATTATCATCACTAAAGCTGATAAAGGAGGACAAGTTGTTATTCTGGACAAGAAACATTACAAGGCAGAGGTCGAAAAACTTATTTCCGAAGGACCCTACAAGGAAATGAAAAATGACCCATCGGAGAAACAATTAAAGGAAGTTCGGAAAGTGGTAACAAGTTGTGTAACCCTTGGCCAAAGCTCAAAAAATCATCTGAAGCCCTCATATTCCCATTGTCCACTTTTCTATGCACTTCCGAAGATACAAAAAATTGGTGTTCCCTATCGTCCCATAGTCAGAAATATAGGATCAACTACACATAAGTTGGCCAAATTTCTATCTTCGAAACTATCGACTTTAACGACTTCTTCGAACACAACATCTGTAAAAAATTCCATTGATTTTGTCAATCGGCTAAAGCGACATCCATTCAACGATCAGTTCATGTTATCCTTCGATGTGAAATCTATGTTCACAAGTATCCCAGTGAATGGAGCTCTCCAAGCATTGAAAGCAAGTCTCAAAGAACATCATTTCAGCCAACTGGAAATAGAAGAAATTTTGAGACTTGTGGAAATTTGTATAAGACAAAACAGTTTATTTTTTCGTGAAAGATTTTTTCCAACAGACATAAGGCCTTGCAATTAGTAGCCCGCTGTCACCTATTTTATGCGAAGTCTACATGCGCCACTTTGAAGACCAACTATTTCAGCTTGTTACATTTGATCTGTGGATTCGATATGTAGATGATACTTTTGTTCTCAGGAATGGCATGAACTCGAAAATACCTAAATTAGTTGAACTTATCAATTCAATTGATCCTCATATACAGTTCACGTATGAGACTGAAAATGATGGCTGCTTACCATTCCTTGATGTCCTTGTGTCACTCTCTCAAGGATCCTTTAGTACAACAGTTTATCGAAAACCATTTGCGGTTTCCTTACCCATTCATGCAAAATCAAATCATCCATGGAAACAAAAGATATCTGCCTTCTTTACATACGTATATCGTGCAATACATATCTGCTCAACTGAGGATTCCTTACAGAAAGAGCTTGATTTTCTTAAACGAATTGCAGCACATAGAGGATACAGCCTTTCCGTTATAGACAAAGCTGTCCAAATATTTAGGAAACGGAAGCCTGTCTGCACGCTTATGCCTGTAGACTTCCCAATACGAAAGAATTGGGCAGTTATCCCATTTGTTCCTCAGATTTGCTTCGGAATTTCAAAAAACCTTAAAAGTTTTAATTTCAAAGTTATTTTCAAACCCATAAACAAGATGAATTTTTACGGATCAAAAGACTACGTCGAAGACAAACTGCTGGGGAATTTATCAGATGCCTTGTGAATGTGGACTTTCATATATAGGACAGACCCGCAGGGCTTTAAGTTTCCGTGTGAAGGAACACAAGACCTATGTACGTAACTGTGAACTGAAGAAGTCGTCTATAGCTCAACATTGTCACGAAAATAACCATAAATTTTTGTTTGGAAACGCTACGCTTATTGATAAGCAGGACTCTAATAACAAGCTTAATGTATTAGAAGCTTTCCACATATACCGTAACTCGTCACGGCTTGTCAACGAAATGACGTCGACTCCATTTCTTTCAAGCGCGTGGAAACAACTCACCAAAACCCGTGACCGTCAGAATTCTGATGATGTCACAATGATTTGAATGTTTACGCTCCATTCGTCCTGAGGAAGCAAAGCCAAACGCTTTGCGAAACTATAGTCGATGTATAATAAACATTTTATTGTGCAAAACGTTGTTATTATTCTTCTTTCATTGCGACTAGAATTGCATGCGAAGGACATCTGGAGCAGAGGTCCGCGGAAAAGGCCTCTTTAACTGCAGTCACGCGTTATCAATTGGATCAGAGGCACCAAAGCTTTACTGTTGTGGATTGGAAACTAGTAATTTGGTCTGATGAGTCTCGCTTTTGTTTGTACTCTAATGATGGAGGCGATGCTGCATCGCAGGCCTAATGAAGTCTATAATCCTGACTGTGTTGAAGGTGTTCAAGCTGGAGGGGTTCTGTGATGTTTTTCATACCACGAAATGAGCATTCTGGTTGCAGTGACGATGGACCTCCGCACTCTGAATGTCGAAGTGTTGTCCTTTGCCCTACATCTCCAGGAGCAACATCACATTGCCACTCCTGTCTTCATCTATAACTGTGTTTCTTCTTTATCTCTAATCTAATGTTTCTTACTACTTTTTCAAGCTGTGCTTCTCATCCGTCTTTTCGCACTTCCCTGTGTTTTTATTCCCTCTTTTTCTGTATCATAATGGTTCTTTCTGTCACACTCGCTCTTTTTCTATATCTTAATGGTTTTTTTTCAGTTTCACCCGGTCCTTTTCTGTATCATAATTGTTCGTCCTCAGTCTTACTCGCTCTCTTAATCGCTCTTTTTCTGTCGTTTACTCGTTCTTTTCTCTATGCGGTGAGGAATTGATAGTATTAATGAAGATGTCGTGCATATACAATACATTAAAGATCTTACACAATGTTTGCGCGATATATTTAATTTTAAAAACTACAGATATTTACATATTTAAAAGATTAAAACCATTGGTACTTTCGGGTCGACAATCGACCCGTCTTCAGATGGAGGAGAGCCGCTGCTGCACATGTGCTCTCATATATATGTCTGAGTATGATGACGTACAAGGTATGGACAAGCGTCGCAAGGGTATCACTCTGTTGCCATCATTTCATTGCTAAATCACAAATCAGACGAGGTCCATGTGGGAATATGATAAACAGGATGCAAAATATACGAAATATATGTATTTGTTATAACTCACATATTTAACAAGAAGTGTTATGTAAGTTCATAGCTATAATGAGTCTTTTCCAAATCCTGTGTAATTCAGAAAAAATTATCAACGTTTTTTCACAATTAAATGTTTTATTAACATCGACTATAGTTTCGCAGAGCGTCTGGCTCTGCATCATCAGGACGAATAAGAGCGTAAACATTCAAATCATTGTGATATCAGAGTTCAGACGATCACGGTTTTTGGTGAGTTGTTTCCACGCGCTTGAAAGAAATGGCGTAGACGTCATGTCATTGACAAGTCGTGAAGAATTCCGGTATATGTGGAAAGCTTCTAATACATTAAGCTTGTTAGTCGAATCTGGTTTATCAATAAGAATAGCGTTTCGAAACAAAAATTTATGGTTATTTTCGTGACAATGTTGGGCTATTGATGACTTCTTCAGTTCATAGTTCCGTACGTAAGTCTTGTGTTCCTTCACACTGAAACTTAAAGCCCTGCGGGTCTGTCCTATATATGAAAATCCACATTCACAAGGTATCTGATAAATTTCCCAGGAATTTATGTCTTGGACGTAGTCTTTTGATCCGGAAAATTCATCTTGCTTATGGGTTTGAAAATCACTTTGAAATTAAAACCTTTGAGAATTTTTGAAATTCTAAAGCAAATCTGAGGAGCAAATGGGATAACCGCCCAATTCGTTCGTACTGGGAGGTCTACTGGCGTGAGCAAGCAGACAGGCTTCGGTTTTCTAAATTTTTGGACCGCTTTTTCTCTCACGGAAGGGCTATATCCTCTGTGTACTGCAGTTCGTTTAAGAAAATCAAGCTCTTTCTGTAAGGAATCCTCAGTTGATCATATATGTACTGCACGATATACGTATGTGTAGAAATCAGACATTTTTTGTTTCCATGGGTGATTTGATTTTGCATGTAGACGTAAGGAAACAGCAAATGGCTTTCGATAAACTGTTGTACTAAAGGATTCTTCAGAGCGTGACACAAGGACATCTAGGAATGGTAAGCCGCCAATATTTTCAGTCTCACATGTGAACTGTATATGAGGATCAATTGAATTGATAAGTTCAACTAATTTAGGTAGTTCGGAATTCCTGCCTTTCCAGAAGACAAAGGTATCATCTACGTATCGAATCCACAGGTCGAATGTAACGAACGAGCTGAAACAGTTTGTCCTCGAAGTGACGCATGTGGACTTCGCATAAAACAAGCGACAGTGGGCTACCCATTGCAAGGCCTTCACGTCTGGTGAAAACAATATTCCACGAAATAAGAAACTGTTTTGTTTGATACAAATTTCCACTAATCTCAAAATTTCTTCAACTTCCGGTTGGCTGAAATGAGGTTCAATGAGACTTGCTTCCAAAGATTCGAGGGCTCCATTTAGTGGAATACTTGTGAACATGGATTTCACATCGAAGGATAACATGAACTGATCGTTTTATGGATGCTGTTTAAGCACATTGACAAATTCAGTGGAATTTTTAGAGCAGTTTTGTTTGAAGAAGTCGTTATGGTGGACAGTTTCGAAGATAGAAATTTGGCCTACTTATGAGTAGCAGAGTCGATATTGCTGATGATGGGACGGAAAGGAACGCCAATTTTGTGTATCTTCGGAAGTGCATAGAAACGCTTGTGAAAAAAAGTTGATAATTTATTCTAAATGAACATCACAAGTCTTGAATTATACCTGTGTAATTCAGTTGGGGAATTATCGTTACAGCATCCGTCCCAGAAGGCCTCGTTGCATATAACTTTCAGTTATATGCAACGAGTATACAGAGTCGGGTGTATGTATCAACTTAATGTTTTTAGTTGCTACATACACACACCCACCTCTGTACACTCGTTGCATATAACTGAAAGTTTATACACCGAGGCCTTCGGGGATGGGTATTGTAACGATAATTCCCAAATTGAATTACACAGGATTTGGAAAAGACTCATTACAGCTATGAACTTACATAATATTTCTTGTTAAATATGCGAGTTATAACAAATACATATATTTCGTATATTTTGCACCCTGTTTATCATATTCCCACATGGACTTCGTCTGATTTGTGATTTAGCAACGAAATGATGGCAACAGAGTGACACCTTGCGACGCTTGTCCATACCTTGTACGTCATCATACTCAGACATATATATGAGAGCACACGTGCAGCAGCGGCTCTCCTCCATCTGAAGACGGGTCAATTGTCGACCCGAAAGTACCAATGGTTTTAATCTTTTAAATACACTGCCGGAAAGTGAAAAAAGAACACCAAGAAGGAATTGGCGGACGATCATGAAATTTACATATGTTAATGGGGACGAGTTTACGTAGGTGTGATGTTAATTTCGGGACCAACCGGTGAGCGCTTACGCCACAGCACGGCATAATATGCAAATTATCGTAGGTGGTATTTAAGGAGTACGGCGAAGTGAATAATCAGTCGTCGGTGCACGGACACGTGCGCATACCCTGAAGAAGCTGCAATGCCTGGACATGGAAGACGTGTACGATTTCAGAAGTTATCGGTCTTTGAGCGAGGTCGTCTAGTCGGACTCCGCGAGGCCGAATGGTCGTATCGTGGTATTGCGGAGAGAATTAAACGGGAAGTATCGGTGGTGGTGGTACGATGGTGCGTAGATGGTCCGAGGAACATTCCCACACGAGAAGACGTGGAACCGGGAGTCACAGACGGACTGATGAGCGAACCGATCGACGCATAAGAAGAGCAGCTTTGTCAAGCATAACATCCACTGGCACGCAAATTCGAGCTGCCGTTGCACCTGAGGTGACTGTGCGAACAATCCGCAACCGTCTACTGGATGCAGGACTACGTGCACGTGTGCCTCTGGCATGTGTACCTCTAACTCCAGCCCACCGTCAGGAACTGCTGCAGTGGTGTCCCCGACGTCTGCACTGGAGAACGCAATGGCGATCTGTCGTGTTCAGCGATGAAAGCAGATTCTGCTTGGGAGCCTCCGATGGCCGTATGCGTGTTCGCAAACGCACAGGGGAGCGTCTCCACCTTTCTTGCATCCGCCAGCGACACACAGGGCCTACACCTGGTCTCCTGGGGTGGGGAGCGATCAGCTATCACTCCCGTACACAACTAGTGTTTGTACCGGGTTCGTTAAACAGCACCTTCTACATCAACAACATCATTCTGCCCGTTGTTGTGCCATTTGTAAGGTCAGTCCATCGTGGTGTTTTCCAGCAAGATAACGCACGCCCACACACGGCACGTTCAACGCAACATGCACAGCAGGGTGTGATACAAATTCCATGGCCTGCGCGTTCACCGGATTTGTCCCCCATTGAGCACGTGTGGGATTTTATGGGACAACGACTTATCCGGTCTCTACGGCCAGCCACGACCATCCCCGATTTACGCGTCCAGGGTGAGGAGGCTTGGAACTCAATACCCCAAACTTACATCCAACATCTGTACGACAGACTCCATGCCGCAATTGCTCAGTGTGACGCAGTTCATGGCGGTTCAACCTCGTACTAACTATGTTACATGGAAATGTTATTTTTCTGTTTACCAGTAAATACAGCTGTATTTTGCCATAATGTTTTGATCACGTTATCCTCTGTATTCAGTTATTTGGCTGTATAAATTTCGTTGGTATCAGACGTCTCCTTGTTCTTTTTTCACTTTCCGCCAGTGTATGTAAATATTTGTCGTTTTTAAATGAAATATATCGTGCAAAGACGGTATAAGCTCTAATGTATTTCTCTATGCAGTTTGGTCTGGCTGTTATTCACTCTTTTTTCCTGTCTCTCTCTCTCATTCGTGTTTTTCTCTTTTACCCACTCTGTTTCCTTTGCTTTTTCTCTAGGTCTATATGTCTCTCTCTCCTTCCTTTGGTGTGTTCATGATCTGAATACGTACTGCAATATATCTTAGGTCATACTACGAAATAATATTCAAGAATAAACACTCGCTTCTGGGAGAATATGTTGATTTTCACTTATTAAATCGGTACTTCCAACAAACCGATGGCGTTCCAGTTAATAACTCTGGAGCAGCAAACACGAATTTCCTATTCATTATTGCGCATTTACGGAAGCTTGAGTTACCGATAATGCAGTTTCTAAGTGAATCTGTAGAAATTTCTGATTCGAGCTTTTCCAATAGAATAATTCAATCCTCAAATTTAACATAGGGCTTCTAAATCAAACGCAAAAACCTCTTGATGTCGTGCAAAAAAACCGAAGTTCGCCTCAGTATCCATAATGATAATGTACAAGGGTGGACACAGAATTGATGCAAGAATTCATTTTTCAGCCCGCCGTTATATACCTTTATTTTTGATTGTGAGGTATATCTTTATTTTAACCAACTTTTTCCGAGTTTCTTTTTCTTATATGCATTGCTACCTCTTTTTGTATCTTCATTCCGAACGCCATATCGGAACCCCCAATCTTCTCCCTACTCATTGACAACTGGTAGTTAGTCAGATTGTAAATAAAAGGTGATACTCTCCAGTGAGAAGACGAGACGAAAACATACAGTACGTAAATGGCTGAAGAATACGATATATCTGTAAAAGGTGTGAGGACAGCGATATCGTGTGCAAGAGGTATTAGGGCAACATTATCGTCTGTAAAAGTTGTAAGGACAGTGGTATAGTCTTTAAAGGTGTGAGTACAGTCATATCTTCTGTAAAAGGTGTGAGGACAACGGTACAGTCTCTAAAACTCGCAATAACAACAGCAATGTCTCCAAATGATGGAGAACAGCGATATACACAGTGCGTCAAAGAATTTTTAAGACTGGGTCTATAAAATGAAATAGAAACAAGAAATTATAATTTGTTTTGGTTTGTTATTCAAAACAAGTCCTTCCGGCTTCAATACACTTGTTACAGCGATTAAATAATGATTCGAATGCCTGTTCCAGTTCACTTTGCGGAATTGCCTCCAAAGCACGCGTCGAAGCTGTTTGTATGATCGAAATATCATCAAAATAACCCCCTTTTAACATCCTTTTAAGTTTTGGGAATAAAGTAAAGTCGCAGGGTGCTAAATCAGGCGAATATGGTGGATGATTCAACACACACAGACGTTATTTTTCGCCAAAAATCTACGAACAAGAAGTGAGGTGTGACTGGGTGTATTATCGTGCAACAAACACCAACTGTTTTCATCCAGATATTCTGGACGAATGCGACGAATTCTGCCCATCAAACGCCTCAAAACATTTAAATAAAACTCACCAGTAATTGTTTGTCCACTTGGAACAAATTATTTGTGGATAATACCCTTACTATCGAAGAATGTAATGAGCATTGTTTTGATTTTCGATGGAACTTTTCTTGGTTTTTTGGCTTGTGGCGAGTTTTTTTACTTTCATTCCGCACTTTGTCGCTTTGTTTTAGGATCATATTGAAAACACCATGCTTCATCACCAGTAACAATCGATTTTAAGAAGTTTGGATCATTTTCAGCGGCTGAAATGATGTCTCTGCAATGTGCACTTCTCCTTGATTTTTGTTCATTGGTTAACGTGTGTGGAACAAATTTAGCACAGACTTTTGTTTTGCCCAAATCTTCATGCAGGATGGTTCGAATCGTTTGTTTGTTGATGTTCAAAGACTCTCCCATCATTCTTAGTGACGCACATCGATTGTTTGCCACGAAATCACGCACTTTTTCAATAATCTCAGGTGTCCTAGATGAACTTGGTCTTCCGGTATGCTTATCTTCTAGCGTCTGTCTTCCGTCCAAAAAACGTTTGTGCCACAGGAAAGCATTTCATCTACTTAAACAAAACTCACCGTAAACTTGTTTCATCATTTGGTACGTTTCAGAGGCACTTTTACCAAGTTTAGCGTTAAATTTAATAACAGCCTTTTGTTCCATCTTAATAATTCAACATAAAAAAAAATTACTTCTCTAATGAACGCCCGTTTCGTTTGAGTTACTTTAACAACTGCGCAGTACTTTTGGCAGAAAGCAAGCAGATGGTCACAGTTTATAACGCATTCGCTATTACACTGGTGGCGCCACCGTACGCTGAAATCTAGCACCAGTCTTAAAAATTCTTTGACGCACTGTGTAGTTAGTAAAAAAGAAGTGTTTATATTTCATTATGCGACAACCTGTTGTATCCTGCTGTTGCAACGATACTCTTGGGATTAATTTAGCTTATGTTTCGAGTTATGTTTGACATGTTGATCTGTATGCTTCAAGAAAGGACAAAATAAAAAGTGTAAATCGTTTACTTTGCCTTTCGTGCATACTGGCCATTAGTGTTGTCGGTTAAGTATCAGCGTACAGCTATCTTTACTTTACTGACTGTTTGGCAATGACAAAAAAAATTATTTGGCAATAACAAATAACGTGCAATAACAAAAAAAATGAT
Organism: Macrothele yani; assembly: GCA_039090855.1. Taxonomy (NCBI): domain Eukaryota; kingdom Metazoa; phylum Arthropoda; class Arachnida; order Araneae; family Macrothelidae; genus Macrothele; species Macrothele yani. The sequence continues at coordinate 31,282,471 of CM077032.1, read as the reverse complement.
TTAAAACATTATAAGATAGCGAAATGTAACGATATGCAAGAAGTGTATGAATTATTTACATTTTTAATTTCACAAAATTTATAATTCGTTTTTCTTTCATTTTGCATTTTTTAGAAGTCTGAGCAACAAGTAAGATTGCATTTGCAATGTATATTTCGTGTTCATTACATTCTTAGAAAAAGCTCGTTAACAAACAAATCCGCTCTGCAAAAACGCAGTTACAAAGAACTATGAACACAACACTTGTACTTTGTTTTCTGCATCACAGGAGTACTGGTACTTTCTGGTCAGGGAATAAGCATAACTCATTAGAACCAGCAAATTAAAAATAAAACTAGTGAGGAATAATTTTTGGTATATGCTAGGGCTCAGCAATTCTCTGAAGAGACGACGAGAAGATTAAGTTCGGAGAATTCTGAATCCTTTATGACGGCAATTTCGTCTCCGAAGTAAAGCGGGTGTTACAAATAGCCTTTTCTCCAAATGGGCTGCATTAAGATATTCAAATGTTCCATGATTCCTACCTGCTTCTTATATTCTCTTCGCGTGCCATTTAAACATTAAGTTGCTTCCCTCTATTTCCTTCTGCGCAACATTGCCAAAAGAAACTCCTGGTAATATTTCTGAGTGATTCTTTTGATGTCCTGCTCAGGAAGAACTGCACTTTGGGGGAAAATCTGATATTTTTAAGTGCCACAGGCATATCGCTCGCAAGGGGACACTTGTTCATAGATGGCTTTAGTGTCATAGATATTTCTTTAAAAAAATTAAAAACGCTTAAGCACGCCTTGAAATATTCCATTCTACGTATGAGAAAGTACTATGTGTTCTTTCACTAAGCCTGCGTAGGTCAAACAAAACTATGTGGACGAGAGTGTTTCTTTCACTAAGCTCAGTATAGGTGAAACAGGTGAACAAGAGCGTTTCTTTCACTAAGCCTTGTATAGGTCAAACAAAACAATATGTGGACGAGATTGCTTCTTTTGCTAAGCCCTACATATGTCAAACAAAATAGTATGCGGGAGAGAGTGTTTCTTGTACTAAGCCCTGCATAGGTCAAACAAATAGGTCGCCTCGGTGGCGTAGTGGTTTTAGCGCTTGCTTATTGCCATTCGCACAAGGGTCCGGGTTCGAATCCCGGTGAGGCATGGATGTTTTTGTCTTACGGCACAGGCTCTCTCCCTACCCAGTGGCCCTAAATTAAGGAGGGGCGATTACTTATAGCCCATTGCGTTGCTTGCGGTGGTCGTTAAACCTTCAATCAAAAAAAAAAAAAAGAAACGCAAATAGAGGATGTCCTGCTAAACGTCGCAACATAAATGAAGCACTGACTTTTCATAGAAAGAATAGAGTAGAGAGAGAAAGGGTTTTAGTACATTATTTATGCATCTAACAGCTGATATACCATGGAAGATGGCACGGAATTTTGTTTCCTTCAAATGTTTCTTCAGTTTCAAGAAAAAAACACGATAACATTTGTCGAGAATTTTTACACAAAATGTTTTATGTTACTTTATAATTTATTGTTTTTATGTCCGTATTTACATATAAGACGATTCAATATGATCATGAACAAATTTACTTGCCAAATTTTTGAAGTACAGTTTCTATAAGGGATGTTCAAAAAGTTCCCGTTCGAGGTCACTGCAAGACTGCGTATGACGTAAACGTTGGCGAAAGTCAGGCTATATAAATTCGGTGAGTAATCTGTGAGGGTAAACAGTCGAAATGCGGCGTTTGTTGAACGTATCGTACGCGTACTAATGGCATCATTGTTACCCATAGCGTCCTAAGCACATCAACGAGCTGTAATTTTGTTTCTGTCTACTGAAGGAAAGAAACCTGCAGAAATTAATCTCAGAATAATGGCGATTTATGGTGATGCGTACTTGTCAAGGACTTTTGTGGAATTGTGTCAAAAATTCCGCGAATGTTGTGGTACGACACGATTTACAGCTGTCTGGGCATCCATTTACACCAAACCCTCCCCGATAACATCGAGAATCTGCAAATTCTCAATGATCGGCAAATCACCATTTGTCAAATGGCCAGTGATTTCAACAGGAGGTACGAATTTGTTCAAAGCACCTGTGACGCACTACAGAGGGGAAAAGATGTCTCAAGACGACAAATCTGCAGCGAGACATTCTGTCTGCGTAGCTCAGTTGGGAGAGCGACTTACTCCAGAGTGAGGGTCCATGGGTTCGATGCCCGTCGCGGACAAACTTGTGCTTTCACACATCATGCAGCGTCTATGGTGCCATTAAAGTGTGCAATCAATGGATCCCGTGAGCCCTCAGTAGTGATCACAGGAAACACATCGAATGGCAGTCTCTGTGTAACACTTGCTGCGTTTAAACGCGGAGGACACAGCGCTTTCTTCGAGTGCATTGTGGCCGACGACGAAACTTGACTTCCACTTCCAATCCGAATACAAGTCTGCAAGCGTCAAAGGGCGGCATCCGTCCTCTCCCCATCCGAAGCAATTCAAGGGGGCAAGCATCGGCTGGAAAAGTGATGGCGAGAGTGTTCTTCGATCACCCAGGCCCAATGCTGGTAGAGTTCAAGGAGCCAGGTGACACTATCAATACAGCGCGGTATTGGGAAACATTTGCGCGTTTGCATCATGCCATTAAGAATAAACCTCTCAGTAAAGGGGTCATCTTACTGAACGACAACGTGCGCCTTCATGTTGCCAACGTCGTAAAGGACAAATTTCAAGCATTTAAATGGCAGACACTGGAGCATTCTACTTACAGTCCAGAATTCTAACCTTGTGATTTTTACTTCAGTCCGCTGAAAAAGACACTGAAAAAACGTAGGTTCCAATCAGAAGACGACGTGAAGCAGGCTGTATTGCATTTTTGTACGCAACGGGCAACAGACTTCTACCACCATGGCACTTTCAACCTTTTTCGTCAATAGCACAATTGTCTTAAAGCCTACGGCACGTACTTTCAAATATCTGTGACCTATCTAACTTTATCAGTTCCGAATGGAAACTTTTCGATCATACCTTATATCAACATCATCATCATTGTCAACCATTATCAATCCACTGCTGGACGAAGGTCTCCCCAAGTTTCCTCCACAACGGTCTGTCTTGTGCCAGGCTCCTCCATGTCACTCCCGCATACTTTCGAATTTCATCCACCCATCTTCCATGTGGTCTTCTTCTGGGTCTTTTCCTGTCCCTTGGAATCCAATCTAAAATTTCGGCTGTCCATCGATGGTCTGTTCTTCTGGCAGTATGTCCAGCCCATTGCCATTTCAGGGATTTAACTCTGATCATGTCTTCCACTCTTGTCATTTTTCGGATCCACGTGTTCCTCTTCTTATCTCTCCTGGTTACACCAAGCATGCACCTCTCCATGCTTCTTTGAGTTGTCTGCAGCCTTTGTATGTCTCTTTTAGTTAAGGTCCACGTCTCTGCACCATACGTAAGCACTGGAAGGATGCATTGATCAAACACTTTTCTTCTAAGACATAATGGCATATTCCTCTTGAAAATTATGCTGTTTCTTCCAAAAGCTCTCCAGCCAAGTTTTGTACGCCGATTAATTTCTTCACCAATGTGACCCTCACTAGATATCTGCTGTCCAAGATAAACGTATGTGTCTGTTATCTCCAGCTTTTCTCCATCAATCGATAAATCTTTATTTCTTGTAAAAGCATTGAACATCACTTTTGTCTTCTGAAAGTTCATTTTTAATCCCACTTCTTTACTCTTGTCAGCAAGTTCCTGGATCATACTCTGTAGCTCGGATGGGGTAGTTGCAAAAATGACTATGTCATCAGCAAAACGAAGGTGGGTTAGATAATCTCCATTAATCTTTATCACTTTGTTTTCCCAGTTCAGTGATTGAAAGACACTTTCCAATGTGGCATTAAAGAGCTTCGGAGATATGGTGTCACCTTGTCTCACTCCTTTTCCAATTTTTATGTGTGTTGTATTTTCAAACAGCCGAATCTTTGCACTTGCATTTTCATAGATGTTATTAACAATATTAATGTATGCATCTTCAATACCGCAGGATTTCAGAGCCATTGCAACTGCTGATGATTTCACCGAATCAAAGGCTTTTTCATAATCGATAAAAGCCATGCACAATGGAAGTTCATATTCCCTCGCTCTTTGAATTAGTTCTCTTAGTACGTGGATATGATCTATTCTGCTGTAGCCACTCCTGAATCCAGCTTGTTCTCTCGGTTGAGCCATGTCCAGTGTCACCTTCAAGCGGTGTGAAAGAACTTTAGTGAAGATTTTATAAACCACTGATAGGAGGCTGATAGGTCTGTAGTTCCTGAGATCCTCAATGTCACCTTTTTTATGTAGCAAGATCATTGTAGCGTTGTTCCAATCCTCAGGAATTTTCCTTTCATTAAGGCATCGAGTAAAAATTTGGGCGAGTACTGTTTCGATTTCTCCACTTGCTTCTTGTATGATGCCTACAGTAATTCCATCTTCTCCTGGAGCTTTTCCCCGCTTCATGTTCTTGATTGCATGTGCAACTTCTGCTGGAAGAACTCTGGTACTGGTACCTTTCATGATGTCTGGAGTACATGTATCATCCCTTTCATATAATTTGGAGTAGAAATCTTTCACTCTTGTCAAAATTTCGCCCCTATTTCTTGTTACAGAACCATCTTTTTTCAGTGCCATAATCTGTTTTTTTCCCTTACTGAGATGTCCCTTTGCTATCTTTAGGCTTTGGTTGTTTTCAATTGCTTTCCTTACTAGTTCACAGTTGAATTTCCTTACGTCTTCAGTGATACTTTTTCGTACTGTCTTGCATAGCTCTATATATTCCACTTTGGAAGTCACATCTTCTTTAGTTGTCCTCATCTCTCTTCTTTTTTGTATCAACATTTTGGTTTATCCTGATAATTTGTTCACATGCAACTTGTTCTTAGACCCAGCTAATTTTGTTGCTGTTTCCATAAGAGCTTTGGTTACTTTTCTGTTAACTTCAGAAATATCCACTTCTTCCAATGTTAGGCCTTCTAAAGCAGAGAATCTGTTCTTCAGTTCCAACTTGAAGGTATTATGGTGTTTTTTAAGGTTGGTTATGTCAATACATTTTGTTTGTCTTATGAGCTTGCTACGATCGAGTTTAGTGTTGAGGTGCATCTTACATCTCACCAATCTATGGTCACTGCCTGTGTTGAACTTGTTTAGCACACTGCAGTCTTCTATAACGAATGTTTTGTTACACATAATAAAATCAATTTCACTTGTCGTCCCATTTGGATGTCTCCATGTCCATTTCCTGTGTGGCTTTTTCTAGAAAAAGGAGTTCAAGATGAAAAACCCTTCTGCCTCTGCAAACTCTACGAGAGTATTTCCACGCTGGTTTCTGTTGCCGTGATCGAATTTACCTACTGAAGTTTCATTCTGTTGCCGTTGCCCTATTTTTGCATTGAAATCTCCCATAATTATCTTCAAGTGCTGCTTACCTTTATTATTTAGATCACGAATTTCCTCATAAAATTCTTCAATTTCTTCTTCAGCATGACTTGTGGTGGGTGCATAAGTTTGAATAATCTGAGCCTGGTATCTTTTCGAGAGTTGGATAACGAGTCGTGCAGCTCTGTCAGAGGAACTTTCAACTTCTACAACTTTATCCTTCAGTTTCTTGTTTATTATAAATCCAACACCACTAGTTCTGCCAGTATCTGTCCCACGATAGTAGAAGAGATGTCCACTTTTCAGTTCAATGAGATCTTCTCCTTTTCTCCTTACCTCACTTAGCCCGACGATGTCCCACTTGATCCTTTGTAGTTCCTCTTCCAATTCAAGAAGCCTTGAATCAGAAGATAGGGAGCGTCCATTATACGTAGCCAAGGTCAGCATCAGATGGCAGCCTAGTCCGGTCCTCCGGGGATTCTTAGCAACCTCTGCCTTCATGTCGCACTGGCCGCTGCCTTGGCCAGGTACATTCCGCCTGCCGGAGACTGAGGGCCAAGATTTAAGTTGTGGAGTCATTTTGGAGGGGTTTGGCCATAACTCACCACGCTGGCCAAGCGGGTTGGTGAGTGTGGGATAGCATTTCCTCTAATCCCGATGGTATAGTTATACCGCTATTGGCGGTCGTCAGAGCCCCTTTAGTGGGAACAGGATGTACCACGAGAAGGCGGGGTTGACATTTGTCAAGGAGAGGCTGTGATGTTACGCATCACCTGACCTTACATCCCATACCTTATATATAACAAAATAAATAGGTGTTAATAGATATTTAAATTTTTTTTTTAAATTCAGTGAAATTTCTAATTAAATTAAACTATTTATTAAAAGTTCTTTTGCATTCGTTTTGTGATCAAATTTATACAGTACAAAATAATTATTTCTACATTTCTGGCCTAGGTTGGGCTGTTTCAAATTTACGGTAAGCGCTTTCGCTTAACTATCCGTTTGTAAGCTACCTTTGAAGTATCCCTTGGAGACAGCCCAACAGCAATATGCTAATATAGAAGGTATAGATAACTACACTAAGTACCGAACCGTCTTTGCACAATTAAACTTGAGAAAATACACCCAAGAACACTAAATGACTAAAAATAACAGATGTTAAAAGTTAAAAACCTTAGGGGTCCACATTAGACCCATCATTAGAAACGGTGACTAAGAATAGACAATGGTACACTTATATACATCTTCAAAGACATGACGTAACACCTGCTTAATACGCGTGCTAACCAACTCTGGCGTGGTCAACCTGCACGCAAAGAATTGGTAGAGAGTTTGAAAGGAAATCTTAGAATTATTGAGGACACATCAAAGTAGTCACAATCAAGTAGCAATTTCCAAGGATTTTTTTTTTGATTGGAGGTTTAACGACCACCGTGAGCAACTCAATGGGCTATAAGCAGTCGCCCGTCCCTAATTTAGAGTCCCTGGTTCCATGAAAGGGAAAGAGCCAGTGCCGTAAGACAAGCACAACATCCATGCCTCACCGGGATTCGAATCCGGACACCTTACAGATGAATGGTCAGAGGCCATCGCTTAGACCACTGCGCCACCGTGGTGGCATTTCCAAGAATAAAGAATACACAAAGAGCTATCTTGAAAGTAGCATACAGTAGTGGCCAAAATTGTGGTAACCTTTTGGAAAAAGTGTATTTTTGATGGTTCATAACACCACTTTGTTTTAGAGTAATACGCTAAAATTCTTTATCAATGGAAAGATAATTTCATCAAGAATGTAATGAAATAAAGTTTGTTCAATTATCTGTATTCTATGAGAAGTTATAGCCAAATAACCAGAAAAAGGAAGCACAACTTGCTTAGGTTGATATGAAGTAGCTTTCCTTCATTTGAATGTAGACAATGAACACGAGTGTTTAAAGAGCCAATCAGTTGTCATCTTGTTTTGGCAATGAGCCAATCAGGTCACAGTAAGATTCAGCTATTGATGTCATGTATTGCAGCTGAGAGGAGGACATTTGTCATAATGTTATGTGATTGCTATCAAGTTTGTTTCGTTTTTTTTTCCATTTAGTAAGCTTGTAAAACGTAATAAAATTAAAGAAATGGCGCAAAGCGTTGACTGGTCAGCCAGAAAGCGATATAAAATAGTACTATTAAGTGAACAAGGCTTCAGTTATGAAGAAATTAGAAGAAAAATTGGCGGAAACTTAACAAAAGATGGCATTTCTAAATAATTAAAGAGGTAAAAGGAGACTCATTCACTAGCAAACCAGACAGGTAAAAGCATTAAAGCAGGATTAAAGCAGGGTGCACAACAGCAAGTGATGATAGAAGAATTAAGAGACTGTCTGTGCCTAGGTGATAGAAGAAAATCTGGGTGTATACAAGATGAAATGACGCAATGCAATGTCAAGTTGAGTGCAAGGACTGTTCGGCGCAGACTGCAGCAATTTGGTCTAAAAGCTATCGAGTTATCGGAAAAGTCATGACGTATTTTGGCACCCGATGGCGGTTGGGCGGTTTTAGAAGTACTAGACGTATGTGCATCTCTTATCGCTATGGTATTCGACAGGTGCCAGTTCTAGCTGTCTAAAAGGAATAGTGAACGATTTGGTTGATTTGCGGAGATTTGACGTCAAGTTGAAGATGGAAGACCAAACTGTGCATTTTCGAAATATTTTACTGTTTTACTTCCGTAAAGGGAACAACGCGCGTCAAGCTTATGAAAAGTTGCGTAAAGTGTGCGGTGATAATGCTCTACAAGAACGTCGGTGCCAGCGGTGGTTCGCAAAATTCCGTGATGGTGATTTTGAACTCAACAATGCTCCTCGGTCCGGGAGGCACACCAAGGTTGATGACCAAATCAAGGCATTGATCAAGTCAAACCCACGTCACACGCCACGAGAGATTGCAGACACATTGCACATTCATCATTCAAGCGTTCACGACCACCTGAAGATGCTGGTATACGTCAGCAAGCTCAATGTGTGGGTTCCTCATGAACTCAAAGAAGCTCAATTGACGGCGCGTATAAACATCTGCGATATGCTCATTAAACGTGAGGAAAACGATCCTTTTTTGAAACAACTGATAACTGGTGACGAAAAGTGGATTGTGTACAACAATGCGCTGCGCAAACGGTCTTCGTCCTGACGTGTTGCTTCGCCTCAAACGACATCCAAAGCAGACATTCATCACAAAAGGTTCTGGTATAAGTATGGTGGTATTTTAAAGGTGTGTTTTTCGAGCTCCTACCACGGAACCAAAAATCAATTCGAATGTGTACTGATGGCAATTGGGCAGTTTGAACGAATCCATCATCCAGAAATGTTCAGAGCTCGTTCATCGTAAAGGTGTTGTGTTCCATCATGACAACGCGAGACCACACACAAGTTTGATCACCCGCCAAAAATTATGGGAGCTTGGATGGGATGTGTTGCCACACCCAGCATACTCGCCTGACCTTGGGCCGTCAGACTTCCACTTGTTTCGCTCTCTTTAACAGTCCTTGCGTGGTGTAACGTTCAATTCAGATAAGACTGTAAATCAGCAGCTTGTAGAGTTTTTCGCCACGAAAGACAGGTTCTTCTATGAACGAGGCATTCTGCAGCTCACTGAAAGATGGCAAAAGGTTATCGAACAAAACGGGCATTATATCATTGATTGATCTTTGTTCTTTCTATCAATAAATGACCTTTGCAAACCATGGCTAAAATAAGTCATGACTTTTCGATAACCTAGTGGAATTCCACGAAAAAATACATTTTTATCTCTGAAATGAAGGTTGCAAATATTAAATTGGACTAAAACCCATGTTAACTGGACAGCGCAAAAATGGGACAGTGTTATTTGGAGTGATGAGACCAAAATCTCCCTGTTTGGTAGTGATAGCATGAAATACGTAAGAGAATAACCGGAGAAGATTTGCATCCTGATTGCATTACATGTACCGTGAAACACCCAGTTAGTGTTATGATCTGGGGTTGTATGACATCAAAAGGTGTGGGCAGAATTTGCGTGATTAATGGGAATATAAATGGCCAAAAATACATTAATGAAATACTTGAGCCCAAACTGAAGCCTTCCGCACGTGATCTTTTCCAAGATAATGAAGCACTTATATTTCAACAGGATTCAGCTCCATGTCATGTTGCTCTTGTGTGCAAAAAGTGGTGTCAAGATAATCATATTCCCCTGGTGGAATGGCCTGGAAATTGCCCAGACTTTAAAACCCCATCGAAAATCTATGGAGCGGACTATAACAACATGTTAGTAAGAAGCAAACCAGCAATAAACCCAATTAATAGAAGCAATAATTCAATCTTGGTTTCACATTATAGCAACTGTAGAACTAAAAAAACTTGGTTCACTCCACGGGAAAGCCTTGTAAGGCCGTAATTTAACGTCGTAATGGACGCTAGAGGTTACCCAACTACTATTAACTGACATGGTGAGAATTTTTGTATATCTCATTTTTTCTATGTGTTTCACTTTTCTTTATAACTGCTGTTCTAATACAAAATCCTTCATAAAAGTTATTGCATTACATTCTATAAATTATCTTTCCATTGATATATAATTACATGGAATTATTCGAAAAAAAAGTGGTGTTATGAGCGATCAAACCACAAAAATACACTATTTCCAAAATGTTTCCACAATTTTGACCCCTACTGTATATATGTTCAAATTTATATATAAAAATGCTTTCCGTCAATAACATCCGTGATCTTAATGGGGAGTTAGCAAGAATTGTTGTATCGTCCCAATTAGAAAAGTGAGTACTCGCATGAACTAGACGAGACAGCAGTAGTCATAGCACCAGTTTCAAATCTATATTTGTGTTCCGCCATAGTAATTTTTAGTGTAAGAGCAGTGAATCCTATGTAATATTTATCTGTATGCTCCAGATGCACTACTTGTAAGGGAATACTGTAGATACCATTTTTATTGTAATAGTCAACACAATCACGTTCATTTTTAACCACTAAGAGGGTGTTAGTTGTCCTTAGTCCAAAATCCGTGTTGTATGTACGACATATGTTTTTAAGGAGTCGAGACAGGCTGTAAATGAAGTCCACGGAGCCCACAAATCCGTACGGTCTCTGGATAATGTAGCAGAAGTCGATATTTTTAACCATGTGTTCAACAGTTGACAGGGAGTATCCATTGGTTGTAGCAATATCCTTTATCCGCTTTAACTCTGCCTTACGAAAAAAAGAATGGCGGAACACATAATGTTAAAATGGGGCTATGTCTCGTCTAGTTAATGCGGGTACACACTTCCCTAATTGGGATGATACAACTATATTTGCTAACCCCCATTAAGATAACGAATGTTATTAACGGAAAGTATTTTTATATATAAATTCACACATATATGCTACAATGTATTGACATAACCAACCTTAAAAAACACCATAATACCTTCAAGTTGGAACTGAAGAACAGGTTCTCTGCTTTAGAAGGCCTAACATCGGAAGAAGTGGATATTTCTGAAGTTAACAGAAAAGTAACCAAAGCTCTTATGGAAACAGCAACAAAATTAGCTGGGTCTAAGAACAAGTTGCATGTGAACAAATTATCAGGAAAAACCAAAATGTTGATGCAAAAAAGAAGAGAGATGAGGACAAATAAAGAAGATGTGACTTCCAAAGTGGAATATATAGAGCTATGCAAGACAGTAAGAAAAAGTATCACTGAAGACGTAAGGAAATTCAACTGTGAACTAGTGAGGAAAGTAATTGAAAACAACCAAAGCCTAAAGACAGCAAAGGGACATCTCAGTAAGGGAAGAAAACAGATTATGGCACTGAGAAAAGAAGATGGTTCTGTAACAAGAAATAGAGGCGAAATTTTGACAAGAGTGAAAGATTTCTACTCCAAATTATATGAAAGGGATGATACATGTTCTCCAGACATCATGAAAGGTACCAGAGTTCTTCCAGTCCTCCCAGCAGAAGTTGCTCATGCAATCAAGAACATGAAGCGGGGGAAAGCTCCAGGAGAAGATGGAATTACTATAGACATCATACAAGAAGCAAGTGGAGAAATTGAAACAGTACTCGCCCAAATTTTCACTCGATGCCTTAATGAAGGGAAAGATTCCTGAGGATTGGAACAATGCTACAATGATCCTGCTACATAAAAAAGGTGACATTGAGGATCTCAGGAACTACAGACCTATCAGCCTCCTATCAGTGGTTTATAAAATCTTCACTAAAGTTCTTTCACACCGCTTGAAGGTAACACTGGACATGGCTCAACCGAGAGAACAAGCTGGATTCAGGAGTGGCTACAGCACAATAGATCATATCCAAGTACTGAGAGAACTAATTGAAAGAGCGAGGGAATATGAACTTCCATTGTGCATGGCTTTTATCGATTATGAAAAAGCCTTTGATTCGGTGAAACCATCAGCAGTTACCACGGCTCTGAAATCCTGCGGTATTGAAGATGCATACATTAATATTATTAATAACATCTATGAAAATGCAAGTGCAAAGATTCGGCTGTTTGAAAATACAACACACATAAAAATTGGAAAGGGAGTGAGACAAGGTGACACCATATCTCCGAAGCTCTTTAATGCCACATTGGAAAATGTCTTTCAATCACTGAACTGGGAAAACAAAGGGATAAAGATTAATGGAGATTATCTAACCCACCTTCGTTTTGCTGATGACGTAATCATTTTTGCAACTACCCCATCAGAGCTGCAGAGTATGATCCAGGAACTTGCTGACAAGAGTAAAGAAGTGGGATTAAAAATGAACTTTCAGAAGACAAAAGTGATGTTCAATGCTTTTACAAGAAATGAAGATTTATCGATTGATGGAGAAAAACTGGAGATAACAGATACGTATGTTTATCTTGGACAGCAGATATCAAGTGAGGGTCACATTGATGAAGAAATTAATCGGCGTACAAAACTTGCCTGGAGAGCTTTTGGAAGAAACAGCATAATTTTCAAGAGCAATATGCCATTATGTCTTAAAAGAAAAGTGTTTGATCAATGCATCCTTCCAGTGCTTACGTATGGTGCAGAGACGTGGACCTTAACTAAAAGAGACATACAAAGGCTGCAGACAACTCAAAGCAGCATGGAGAGGTGCATGCTTGGTATAACCAGGAGAGATAAGAAGAGGAACTCGTGGATCCGAAAAATGACGAGAGTGGAAGACATCATGATCAGAGTTAAATCCCTGAAATGGCAATGGGCTGGACATACTGCCAGAAGGACAGACCATAGATGGACAGCCGAAATTTTAGATTGGATTCCAAGGGACAGGAAAAGACCCAGAAAAAGACCACATGGGAGATGGGTGGATGAAATTCGTAAATATGCGGGAGTGACATGGAGGAGACTGGCACGAGACAGACCGTTGTGGAGGAAACTTGGGGAGACCTTCGTCCAGCAGTGGATTGATAATGGTTGACAATGATGATGATGATATGCTACAATGAAGGTAGCCTATTGTGTATTCCTCCTCCTTGGAAATTACTACTTGATTGTGACTAATTTGATGTGTTCTCAATAACTTCAAAATTACTTTTCAAATTCTCTAACACTCCAGGGTTGGTGAGCACGCACATTAAGCAGGTGTTACGTCATTTCTTTTAATATGTATACAAGTGTACCATTGTCTATTCGCAGTCACCGTTTCTGATGGGTCCACCATGGACTCGAAAGGTCTTAAACTTTCAACATCTTTTATGTTTAGCCATTTAGTGTTCTTTACTTGGTATATTTCATTTCCAAGTTTGATCGTCCAAAGACAGTTCTTTACCTAGTGTAATCATTACTTTTAGCACGAAGTACAATACTCTTTTGGATTAATATAGAAGGACTCCACTTCACTTTTTATCCATTGTTGAAATCTCTTGGTGGAAGCGCTGACCAAGTACATCACTTACATCTCGATAGTTTTCTCGAAAAAAGCCCAGATGAGATGGCAGAAAATGAATTTTCAGATACATACTGTACTGTATTGCAGCCAAGTTCCCTCTAACTTCAAAGCAAGACATCCACAAGCTCTCTGCAGTTTTCTGCCATCTTGTTTCTTAAACATTTAACACAAACATCTCTGAAACTTTATCATGCTGCTTGTCCGTCGCCTTGCAATATTTCATCGAAGTGACGATCCTTTAAAAGGGCACAAATCTGTGGTCCAAAAAGGACACGTTCTTTGACCTTTGCATAACTCAGTAGGTTAAACTTTGCCCTTAGGTACTCTAAGGCCTCTTCATCTTTGTTCATGGCCTCAACAAAATTCTTCCTGAAGCCTAGCTTAATGTGAAGAGGTGGAAGTAAAATCTTCTGTGAATTAACCAAAATGTTGTTTCGGACCCTCTTTGCACCTGACTCGAGATTTTCTAGTCATCCAATATTTTTGTGTAATGGGAAGCACCTTCCCTACTGTCCCATTCACAAATAAAGCAACAAAGCTTTGTATACTCTAGGTGTATGCCTAGTAAAAGGGCAATGACCTTAAGGTCGACACAAACCTGCCACTGGAAATCACAATGCTTGATGGATTCAAGAAGTTTCATATTTCAGTAAGACTCCTTTATATTCTTATAGAATAAAGTTCATACCGTCTAGGTACGTTGGAAATATTATATTTTACGCTAAAACACACTAGAGCTAACTTCCACAACAATTTTATATTTAAATCAAACACGCGCCTCAGTGTTCCCAATCATAATAAACACGTAAATATATTACTTACCGTTGAACCTCAAGGAGTATTTTAAATAGTGTGTATTTGAAAGGATATGTATCTTATTTTGTACACCTGATGTTGAAACAATATACGTAGTTTCGAAGGCGGTAGTGTCTCTAAGCGTAATATAAAATATTTCTAACGTGCCTAGACGGCTTGAACTTTAATCTGTAAACATAAACCGGTACGTAATCAATCTCACCGAGTGTCTGACTTCGTAAAATTATCATATATTACAGAATGCATCATTTGGGGATATTTAATACTCCTTTATATTAACTGCATGACCAGTAAGAACTGAGTGAAGCTGGTTTCCGATGTGCAGTAAAAGGAGCTATTAAACTCAGCTTTGAGGAATCGATAAATAGCCTCTAGTCTTGATGTTTATTATCTCAGTTCAGAGCCTTCATTAGGCTGTTTTCGTTGGTGCATGTAACAAGAGTATTTCGTAGTGAAGAAAGGGATTAGATAGGTCTGCCTATTCCTGTAAATCGATATTTTTACTTAATTTTTCAGGAGGTTCCACAGCTTCAGTCTTGAGGCCGAAACTTCTTTTTCACCTTTAGAAAGATCTAAATGCCTAATGGTATCACTCAACTCATTTTGTGTTGTCTTGTGTGGTTTAGTAGTGGGTAAATAGACATTAAGCTCACGGTCCGTAGAAGTATTTGGCTCAGAAAACCTACCTCTAGCACCACCCTAGTCTCCATCACTATCATAAGGCTCAAGATGATACTCCTTTACCGGTTCAGGTACAGTAAGGCCTTGTCCGTACTGGACTGATGGTAGGTTAGGGTAGGTTGCTCTTCACCGTTCCTTCTTTGTAAACCCTTGCTGAAAAGGAGGCACTTAACAAAAGCAGCAATCTGTTACATGATTTGTAGGCTCTCTCCATATCACTGCCACAGGAAAAGGCATGGAGCATCCTTAGCATTTATCTAATTTTTGAGATTGCAAGCACAGTTGTTACAGCATACATGTGGTTTCTATTTTTTATTTTGGTCTTGAACCTTGCAAACAAAGTACTAATAGTATGCCTTCCGTATTAAAGGCCTTATGGTGCGTTTCTGTGTAGAAAATGTCCCTTTCCCCCACACAAAAAATTATCAGCACTATAAACACATACACGTGGCATTGCCTAAAACTTGCGGTAATCTATAAAAGCATACACAAAACAGCTAAGGAGATTACAACTGTAATATAAATTGAACAACGCGGTTAAGAAATGACAACCTCTGGCTCATGTGAAAATTCTTACAGCCATACATCCTTTCAGTTTTGTGCTGCTGTCTCTTGGTATTCCTAATTTCTGGTGTTTTCCCATTTTGATTGTTAAGATTCAAACTTTATTATTATATTAGTGATGAGCACCACAACAGTAGTCAGATTTAACTGTTTAAGTAAAGGATACACTTTGTTGACCAGTGTAATGCAACAATGCAATCCCCAGTGCGTAAGCAGAATGTTTCTGGAGTCCAAAGTGAATATCACGAATCCATTGATGCAAATATATTATACCCACAGTAGGATCGGATAGACACGTTACTGACGGTACACACATTTTTCTCTTTTTTACAGACTGGATGAAAGTGTCGTGCATTTCTCATAATGGTATTTTGTCGCAAACATGCCAACAAGTATCGTATTTGAAGATAACTACAATGAGAGAGAACAACATTGTTGTGAAAACCGAGGCTGAAAAACAAAACGCCCATTGAGTTATTATCAGCGTCCGGATTAAATGCAATTGCGTATTTGCAGTTGCATATTTTCATATACACTATATTGGCAAAAGTCGCCGGACACCTAGAAGAGAAACACAATATAGGATTTATTGACATTCATTAATAGGGTGTCAGTCCGCCTTTGGCCTTAATGCATGCACTAACCCTTCGAGACATGCTTTCGACAAGGTTTTGGAACACAGCGATAGGTATGCGCTTCCATTCAGTACATAATGCTGACAATTGCTTAGTAGTAGGTCTTGGTTCCAAACTTCTTATGCTGCGCTATAATTCAACCCATAGGTGCTCTATGGGATTAAGATCAGGACTCTGTGCTGGCTAGTCCACACACGATACTGAATTATCGTCAAACCACGCCGTAACAGTCCTTGCTTTATGGCTCGGCGCATTATCCTGCTGGTACCAACAAGGATCGGATGCATAGTATTGCCACAAAGTTGGTAGAGCATAATTGTCCAGAATATAGAGGTAGACGTGCTGGTTTACAGGTTTGTCCACGATAGCCAATGGGCCGGAACCATATCACGAAAAACACCCGTTCACGAGTAAACCGCCAGCTCCAAACTTTACCATAGAAACAGTACACCGTGGTAAATAACGTTCCCCAGGCTGCCGCCATACCCACACACGGCGATCAGACTGATGGTTCATGCATCTGGATTCATCAGTCCATAGGACCCGTTTTAATTGATTTACGGTCCACGATAAATGTTTTTTACACGATGCAAAATGACGAGTAACATTCCGAGTGGAGTTTAAAGGCTTATGAGCAGCCGCAAGACCACAGTAACTCATGGAATGAAGTTCTCTTCGAATGGTACGTGTAAAAACTGAGGTTCCAGCATTTTTACTCACGTACACTGAGGTCTTGTGCAGTACTCCGTCGATTAGCTGTACTGACTCTGAGGCTTCGACGTCCTCTATCACTGATTTTCTTTAATATGGCGGTACGTTTTGCTACTTCAAGCACGCCATACAAGGGCGCCCATATGATGTGGCAGGGAGTGGCTCAAGCCCCTCCCTCTAGCAGTTAGTATAGCCAAATTTTTGATAAATTTAAAACACCTAAATAGACGAAACCTTTTTTTAAAGCATTTTAAAAATAATAAGATATTAATGATTGATTGTATCAATTATTTTTTGTTGTATTTTAGTATCTTGTACCTTTATGAAAATGTTTTATAGCCTTGTAGGAGGTAAGGATTTTTCTTAACACCCCTCCCCCCAGAAATCATATCGGCGCCACCGACGCCATGTGTCTTCCACTTATTCAGTACATCCAAAACAGTTGACAGATGTATATTTAAACGCCTCTCGGTTTCTCTTATGGACAACCCACTAATATAACACCCAACAATCTTTCCTTTCTCAAAGTCAGTTTTCTTCCGCCGCGACATTTTCACTCAACCTCACAGTGCGATATGATCGTGGTCAGCTGGGGGCTTGTTTTTATACCGTTTGCAGCTGTACGGCGCATCTTTACAACGCAGGGGATTCGTTCATTTGCTTTTGACGGAGTGTCAGGTGACTTGTCAATATAGTCTATAACTGCATATTTTAGTCATTTTTTGTCTTACTGCGTATGAATGCTTGTAAGGCGCAAATCACCACTAAAATTCATATTTCAGGCAAAACATTTTATATTTTATTTAATCCCCACAGCAAACAGAAGCATGTTAAGTGCTTTCGCTAACTTAACATGCTTGGTTTAGAAAGAGGACAGGCTTTAATCTCCCTTTACATGGAAAAGCAAGCAATTGTCCAAACTCAAAGAATTTCTAAGCTCTGAACTATATCAAAGATCAGCAGTCCACTACCATTATAAAAATGAAAAAAATAATCGACGTGTGGTAGCAAGAAACATGGCACCAGAAATATGGTCTACCAGGATTGGTTGGTTCGATTTAGTTGTTTAAATGTCACAAGGGTGGGTGTTTGATGTTAGGCTTTCCTAGCTGAAATTTCCTTCCAATTACCCAAAAAGCTAAGACGAAATTCATATGCAGGTGTGTTCAAAAACAGCACGTGACATTTAGTTCTGTGAACTGTTTTTCAAACCTAATGATCTCGTCATAACAAAAGTTAGTTAAGTCAAATAAACATAACTGATCTCTAAGTAACTTTTTTCAATTGCTGACTGTATTGGGCCCGTTCAGGAATTGAAAAAAAATTATGATTTTATCAACGGTGACATGGTTGCGAATTACCGACACAAGTTCAACTATACCATTTAAGGAGCTTTTGGTTTATTAATTATATCAGTTATAACTTATAATTAGTTATTATGTTAGGATATTGTATTACTTTGAGTGAGAGAACACGAAAGATGACACCGAATTTTTTGGTTGTAATGAGCACGTTTTCCGCATCCTATTCCAACACAATTAAAATATTTCAAAGTCATTCATATTCAGTGGAACCATTAAAATAATAAATCGCATTTCTATAATCAATAAAACATGTAGAAATAGTCTTTCTCCCACTAAAAGTCTTACGAAAATTAACAAATTGTGCTTGAACATTTGCTTTTAGCTGAAGGAACATATTAGAGACAAGGCAATTTTATATAGACTATTTGGAAGAACAAATCGAGAAAAACATGATATAAATGGCTCAAGAATTTTGAATAACTGAAAAGTAGAAAATATGTGAAAAGTATTCTTCACATCAAAAGCTACATTAAGAGAAATAACTTTTAAATACGTCTCTTGAAAACAGAGATAGCGTGAAAAATGTTTTGATATTTCTGCGCCCTAGTGGGTAAGCTGTGCAAGTTTGAAAATGACGATATTTCTCATCATCTTTACGGGAACGAATGTCTTAGATTAAAAAAGAAATTTTTCAAAAGGGTTTTTAGAAGGAGAGATGTAGCATCAAATAGAAATACACACTAACACCTCCTAGCACCAAAACAGGAAACCACAACCACAAAACTCTAGAGTGGAGGCTAAGTGTTCCATAAAGTAAATAGTATAAACCGGCAGAGAGACATGCCATGCTCCAAATGGTAAAACTAGTACTGTATATACGCTGTCTTAGCACGATATCAAAAAACTCGAACTGTCATGAAGTGCGATAGTTAAAATACGAAATTTATTTACAACTAAAAGCACTAATAAAGGCAACGAAAGAGGGAGATCTTTCAGGCTTACTACAAGCACATTCCCAAGCCGAAAAATGCCACGGATACAATAGTACCCAGTACTCCGATACAATAGTATCCACTAGTACCCAGTGTGCTTTCTGAAATGGAACTTTTATATATAGGATCAACACTAAAATCCTTGTGTGTCGGGTCGCGGGTGGCCTAGTGGTCATCGTTCGTGACTACCACGGAGCAGACATAGTGGTTAACGTTCGTGACTACCACGGAGCAGACCTAGTGTTCGATCCTAGCCAGGTACGAACGCTCGAACCACTAAATATCTGCCGTGCGTCGGGCCCCGGGTACTGACCCCCGGTAATAAATGAGGGCGTCTTCCTCCCCCTTTCTACCTCGCTTCCGTGTCACTTTCCTATCGGGCACTCTAGCCCAAATCTCCTAGATTCCCATTTCCAAGGGTTGTTTAAGACCAGGGGTCAGACCCTCCTTTCCTAAAATCCTCTACATATGTTCTGATCTGATCCCCTTGTGTGTCAGAATGTTTGAGCATCAGTACGATGTTAGAACTGGGTCAAATCCAACCGCTCTAGCAAGAATTGTGGCTCAGCGTCAATATGGCCCTAATTGGGACAATATACAACATCTTGCTTTTACTACGAACAAACATGATTCCTTTTTTACTGAGAGTTTATTTGTTATCATCTATGCTGATGTGTGCTGTAATGACGATTTAACTACCATCTTTCATCTACCCCGGGAATTATGTTTCGAGCACTTGGACCTTCCAAATATTATTTAATATTTACGACTAGTCTCCTTTTTGACCTTTAGTTCTAGTTGGTTATTTGGCCTACTACTTAAGTCATAATGAACTGTTACATCTTGGTCTTGTCTACTTGAACTTAATCGCGTCGTGGCTTCTATCGGTGGCATTTTTCGGCTTGGGATGGAACTTGTAGCAAGCCCGAAAGATCTCGCCCCTTTCGTGGCTTTCATCTGCATAGTGCTTTTAGTTGCAAATAAATTTCGTATTTTAACTATCGCACTTAATGAGCATTTAAGAGTTTTTTATATCGTGCTAAGACAGCGTATATATTACTAGTTTAGTATAAAGCGCACTCTTGAAGAAGTATCATCTTTCTATATTCTGTTGGTAACGTTTAAGTTAATTACAGCCCATGCTTGTGCATAAATGTGGGAACTACTACATACAATTCAATTTTAAAGTTCAACAAATATATTACTTACATACAATGCTTCTTCGCCGCTATCCACCAAACACCCCGAGCTCCTCTGTAAGCAATTGCATGCGCCCAGTAGTAATCCAACGAAAATTTGCTTTTAGGCCTATCACTTCCAGTCTTGTGTCGAGGCCAGTTGTAACTTTGAAGCACTGTGAAGCAAAGTTCCTTACTATGAATTGTTCTTTCTTTCTTTTGTAACAAATTTAATTCTTGAGGATTAGGACATGTATCATCAAGTCAGCAGCGGCACCAGTTTATAATTTCGGTTCAGTGGGGACGTGGGGTTAAAGCTGTCAACCGATCCAACAAAGTATTCTTGATGCGAAATATAGACTGAACGATAAAGTGTAATACGCAAGTTGATTATAAAGTCTCTATGCACATCATATACATCTGCTACGCGCTGCTATCCATTATATACCCATATCTCGTGGTTTATGTGTTCTGGCAGTAATCCAATGTAAGTTCGCTTACAGGCCTATCACTTCCAGTCTTGTGTCGAAGCCAACTGTGACCTGTAGGGCACTGTGAAGTAAAATGCCTCACCATGAGTTGCTATGTCCTTCTATTGTAACAAATATTCTTGAGGGCCAGAATTTGTATCATAAAGTCAGCAGCAGTGCTGGTTTACAAACTCAGTTTCGGGAAGCGGGGGGGGGGGGAGATTGAGGTTGTCAACTGACAAAACATAAGTATCCTTAATGCGAAATATCAACTGAACAAGAACACATAATACAAAGGATAAAATAAGGTCTCTATGTACACAATACACATCTACCACGAGCTGCCATATGTCCGTATCTCTTGGAGTATCTGGCCGCGCGTTTCACCAGGTTTGTCCCTGGCGTTTTCAACGGGAATGTTCCTTTCATGTGAAAGTCCGATTCACTGAAAATCATGTGCCTTGGTGCGCATGGGCCTCTATGTAACGTAGTCTTCTATGCCATCTAGTGTTGAACAAAGTTGTTCTGATGTTCGTCTGTGCTTATTGTTATTTTTTATTTTATTTTCAGTTTCAATCAGGTGCTTCCATGCGTATGATGATTCACATGGACTATTGTTATTGAAGTTAAATGGTCTTGTTTTATGTATAATAACTGCTTCAGCAAGCTGGGCTGTTTTTACATTATTCTGTTGGTTGATTATTTTAGTTTCTTCCCAATAGGGAGTGCAATCGTTCTTCAAACAATAGTCTACGAGTGCTGTTTTGTTTTCCTTTTTATTCCAATTGTTCTTAAGTTCATTAATTCTTGTCTTAATATTGCGTTTTGTGCTACCAATATATTGGCTAACTATCTTATTTCGATTATCCTTAATTGGTGTACAGTGAACACCAGCTTTTTGTAAGATTGGTGTTTTTTCATTGTAGTTGACTAAAGAGCTCCCTATATCTCTTGTTTTTAATACAAAACTCAATTCAAATTTTTTACAAGTTTTCTTCAAAATGTTATTAATTTCTAGAACATATGGTAATGAGCCACAGTATTTAAACTTCTGTTGTTGCGATATATTATTTTGTTTATTGTTTTTGGATTACTAATTTTGATCACGTTTTTTTATTTTCGTAACGTCATAACTACAATATATCGCTGTATGTTTTATCCAATTTAGTTCTTTATTTAATAGTTCTTCATTTGATGAATGGGTAACGATCTGAACGCGGCATATTTGTAAGATGTAGGATGGTATGAGTTTTCAGGTATAGTATTAGTAATGCAGTTTGGTTTTCTGTACACTTGAAATTCCCCAAACTGCATTGCTAATATCATACCTGAAAACTCATACCATCCTACATCTTACAAATATGCCGCGTAAATTGGATAAAACACACAGCGATATATTGTGGTTATGACGTTATGAAAATAAAAAACATGATCAAAATTAGTAATCCAGAAACAATCAACAAAATAATATATCGCAACAACAGAAATTTAAATACTGTGGCTCATTACCAAAAATTTTAGAAATTAATAACATTTTGAAGAAAACTTGCAAAAAATTTGAATTGAGTTTTGTAGTAATATATATAATTTGTAGTAATATATATAATGGAAACACACCAATCTTACAAAAAGCTGGTGTTCACTGTATACCAATTAAGGATGATCGAAATAAGATAGTTAGCCAATATGTTGGTAGCACAAAACGCAATATTAAGACAAGAATTAATGAACTTAAGAACAATTGGAATAAAAAGGAAAACAAAACAGCACTCGTAGACTATTGTTTGAAGAACGATTGCACTCCCTATTGGGAAGAAACTAAAATAATCAACCAACAGGATACTGTAAAAACAGCCCAGATTGCTGAAGCAGTTATACATAAAACAAGACCATTTAACTTCAATAACAATAGTCCATGTGAATCATCATACGCATGGAGGCACCTGATTGAAACTGAAAATAAAATAAAAAATAACGAACATCAGAACAACTTTGTTCAACACTAGATGGCATAGAAGACTACGTTATATAGAGGCCCATTCGCACCAATGCACATGATTTTCAGTGAATCTGACTTTGACATGAAAGGAACATTCCCGTTGAAAACGCCAGGGACAAACCTGGTGAAACGCGCGGCCGGATATCCATGAGATATGGGCATATGGCAGCTCGTGGTAGATGTATATAGTGTACGTAGAGACCTTATTTTATCCTTTGTATTATTTGTTCTTGTTCAGTTGGTATTTCGCATTAAGGATACTTATGTTTTGTCAGTTGACAACCTCAACTCCCCCCCCGCTTCCCGAAACTGAGTTTGTAAACCAGCACTGCTGCTGATTTTATGCTACAAATTCTGGCCCTCAAGAATATTTGTTACAATAGAAGGACATAGCAACTCATGGTGAGGCGTTTTACTTCACAGTGCCCTACAGGTCACAGTTGGATTCGACACAAGACTGGAAGTGATAGGCCTGTAAGCGAACTTACATTGGATTACTGCCAGACCACATACACCACGAGATTTATTTTTTTTTTTTTGATTGGTGGTTTAACGACCACCGTGAGCAACTCAATGGGCCATAAGCAGTCGCCCGTCCCTAATTTAGGGTCACTGGTTCCAGGGAAGGGAGAGCGCCAGTGCCGTAAAACAAACAACATCCATGCCTGACCGGGATCCGAACCCCTTACCGACGAATGATCAAAGGCCAGCGCCTGAGACCACTACGTCACCGGGGCGGCTACACCACGAGATATGGGTATATAATGGATAGCAGCGCGTAGCAGATGTACAGTATATGATGTGCATAGGTACTTTATAATCAACTTGTGTATTACACTTTATCGTGCTATATTTCGCATTAAGGATACTTGTGTTGGATCGGTTGACAACTTTAATCCCACGTCCCCACTGAACCGAAATTTTAAACTGGTACCGCTACTGGCTTGATGATACAGATCCTATTCCTCAAGAATTAAATTTGTTACAACAGAAAGAAACAACAATTCATAGTAAGGAACTTTGCTTCACAGTGCTTACAAGTTACAACTGGCCTCGACATAAGACAGGAAGTGACAGGCCTAAAAACAAATTTTCGTTCGATTACTACTGGGCGCATGCAATTGCTAACAATGGAGCTCGGGGTGTTTGGTGGATGGCGGTGAAGAAGCATTGTATGTAAGTAATATGTTTGTTGAACATTAAAATTGAATTGTATATAATTTTCCCCACATTTTATGCACCACCACGGGCTGTAATTAACTGATACCTAAGCAACAGAATATAGAAATATGATGCGCGTCTTCGAGAGCGTTCATTTAGCCACGTAGTTGTAGCGTCCCTTACTTCAGGATGCAAATAATATATGTAGTATAAAGCGTTCAAAAAAATTTTTAAACCGGACTTTTAGAAGCAGAAGTAATAACAAAAACCGATAAGTCATTGCACCCGTAGCGGGAAAATTGTGCACTATTTTGGCTGCAAATGTATAAAAAATGATTTGGTAGTTAGTACTATCTGACCGAGAAAGGATTTTATCAATCGAGATTTTAAAAGCCCAGATGTTGCTTCAAAGGGAAACGTGAAATTAGCAACTCTTAGTGGCACACTTGTGCATTAAGAAAAATTTGAAATTATATGCAAAACATTTCGCACACGAAACGCTCTTCGGTAAAGAAAAAATCATTTTCAGATCTGACTTTTAGAAGCAGATATCGGCAGTAATAAGATTTATATCTAAGCCCCTGACGGAAAAGTTATGCATTACTTTCAACAAAGGGTATTCTCTAAACGCTTGTCGTGGTGAGCGGCATATGATATCGAAAGCAATTTCTTTAATATAACTTTCAGAAGCGCAGATATTGTTGCAAATATATCAGAAACCAAAATGTACATTTATGTCCCTTAATGGCCAAACCATTCTTTACCAAAAATTCGCAAATATATGCAGAACATTTTTCACTGGGAGTACCCGATGCAAAATGATTTTTTTAATTGTACTATAACGAAGTAAATTTCTCCGTCATTTTTGGTCTACGCCGGGATTCGAACCCGAGTCCCCTTATTCCGGAACAAGTCGCTCTACCAACTGAGCTACGCAGAAGTTCATTCTGATTGCTATCTGCTTTTATGTCGTGTGCGTCCTGCTGGCAGGTACGTCACATCTCCCCCCTACGAAAGAGGGCCGGGGCATGGCCCACGGGTCAGCCGTGACCATGAATCGTTGCAGGCAGCCATCCGCTGTAGAACGTGCACTCGAGAACTCCCAGTCAATCTAGTGTGTAATGCAACATCACACATTTTTATTTTTCGAAGTGCTGGAGAAGGGATTCTCTGATTTTTCCTATCTCGCGGTGTGGAAAGAACATCACACGAATGCGAGATTTTGAACGGCCGGGTCATCCGGAAAGTTTGGACGCCATTATAACGAAGTAAATTTCTCCGTCATTTCTGTCCACGCCAGGATTCGAACACGGATCCTCTCATTCCGGAATAAATCACTCTACCAATTGAGCTACGCGGACGTTTGTTCTGACTGCTATCTGCCTTTATGTCGTGTGCGTCCTGCTGGCACGTACGTCACAGTACTATTGTACTTTTAGAAGCGGAGATGTAGGGGAAATCGCAATTTACCTTTACGCTCTCTAGCGGAAAAACTATGCATTATTTGAAAAAGAAACTGTACCTAAAATAGTCGTAGTTCTAAATGATATCGAATGCAAGAATGTTATCAATCGGATGTTCGGAAGCAATTATATTGAATAAAATGTAATTTGAAGTCGACAGCATCTGTATTTACGCCCTCTAGTGGGGAAGGGTAATCATTCTCATATTTCAAGCTTCTCAACGCAAAAGAATTTTTCAAATCGAACTAATAATTGTAAAGATATGATCACCACAGGCGCACGAAAGTAGAAAGTAATAAAATAAGTGCCATCATCTTTTCAAAAAAACGTGCTAAAATTATAAATGCATATTTTACATTTTTAAGTGCATACTTGCATACATAGTTGTTCTATTTTGGTGCAGTTACTCAGGTATCAAGCTATTATTGTGAATTGGAAAATCATCCCCGCATCCAGCATCTTTTTTTCGCAAATTTTCCAGATACTACCATGTGTGCCATATAAAAGAGGCCTGAGTGTAATGAACGACAACAGTCAGGCAGTGTTACTATACATGGTAAAGAATTGTTGCAATGACAGAAAACAGGAGTAATTTACCTGCGTTTACAACGATTGCTGAAAGTGCTGTCATCCGACATCAAGACACAGCTGCACACGACGCAACAT
Source organism: Macrothele yani (assembly GCA_039090855.1). NCBI lineage: Eukaryota > Metazoa > Arthropoda > Arachnida > Araneae > Macrothelidae > Macrothele > Macrothele yani. The sequence goes on along the minus strand of CM077032.1, from coordinate 31,256,493 downwards.
GTTGTTCGTAATGCGCCACAACTCATCGGCAGTAATCTGAACTATGGCATCCGTAATTTCACTTTTAATTCATCAAGGGTGTGCGGACTTGTTGCGTACACTTTCCCTTTCAATGCTCCCCACAGATAAAAGTCACAGGTGGAGAGATCGGGTGATCTAGGTGGCCATAGTCCCTTTGATGTAGTTCTGTCCTCCCCAAACACTTCATGCACATCACGTAGACTGTTCCGCGCAGTATGCGCCGTTGCACCATCCTGCTGAAAGAAAGCATATGTTCGATCTTCTTCTGTAAGTGCGGCAACAAATGGGTTGAACAGTTGCTGAACATAGCGCTCCGAGTTGATGGTGTCAGTGAAAAAGAATGGGCCGACTATCCTCTTCGCAGACACAGCACACCAAACGCCTATCTTTTGGTCTTACAGAGGAGTCTCCATTGTCCGTCTGGGATTCGCGTCGGTCCAAATCCTGCTGTTGACATACTCGGACAGATGAAACCATGCTTCATCTGTCATGTTATAAAGTGTTGAGTCCATTTCACCGCTGACAATGGTCTCCTGAAACCACTTACAATATTGCATCCATTTTGCATAATCAGGAGTTTTTGATGCGCCATAACTTTGTACGGCCGAAAATGCAACTCCACCTTAAGTATGCGTCGGCATGACGTGGCAGATATTCCCGTTGCAGACGATAATCGGCAAATGGACTTCGGAGGGCTTTGTAACATCATTGTCCACACATCCTTGATATCGTCTTCAGTACGAATTGTCTTGGGTTTGTTTGTTTTCCTATTGCACACCGTGCCGGCTTCACGAAATTTCCGCACTAACTTCTGTACCACTGATTCCACCAATGCTGCACAATGTGGAAATGTTTCTGCAAAGAACTAATTTAAAACCTTGTATGAGTTATTTCTGAAGTACTGTTCCACAATGAAAATCCGCTGTTCTAAAACCATTTCCGTTGCGTTTTGTTCTTTCTTCACTTACACTTTTATGACCGCGAAGCTACACTGCTCTGGCTGTGACTAACCACTCCGGAGAATTCCTTTGCAGCTGTACACGCAGAAACCGGTTAGAAGTGGAACAAAGCGGTTTTAACTGTAAACCCGCCAAACAACGTCTCTTTTTATATGGCGCACCCGGTAGTAATGTAATATTATTTTTTGAAACACTCGTCTGTACCTTTTTCACAGATAATCCTTTCCATTGAGGATATTTCAGTTCTAGCTATTGTGGATAGAACTAAAAAATAACTTCGATATTTTAGTTGTAGCTATTAGGCGATTAAACAATTAGAAACTGTAATTGTTTACTCGCCTGATGAGCTACTTTTCCAACTTCGAGAAAAAACGTTTTTCTTAGGAAATTCTACAACCCTGAATTTTGTTTACTTCTCGGAAAAGGTTTATTGACAGCTTTGTTGTGATGTTATTTGAAAATAAAAGTTCTCAACCAGGCATGATTCGAAAAAATTCCATCCATCAGATATCCCGAAATAGATAAGCAGTTACCATCTAATGACAAAATTATTTTCGTTCACTTTTGCGATTATCATAGAATCGTGTAGTAGAAGTTCAATAATAACAATCATGACGAAGTGAATATTCATTCATCATGCATAATAATGCTCCTCCAACTGATGTCTCATGGCTCGATATTAGTGTGTTTTCCTGCACGACGTTTACTGCGACGAAACAAGCAAAGTCACGCCATGGGATTTACATGTAAGCACCCGTGTTTGACTACTGTACGAATTATTTATTAGCAACCTTCTTGCTGGTGAATCTTTAATGAACTTGTAGGCATGTAGATACAAAGTCTTTTCTGCGTTTGTGTATACGTAACGGTTTCACACCCTGAGCCAAAGATATTTTCTCAAAATTATCACTGCGTCGAATCTTTCCCCGTATATCATTTTGCTATCTATCAATTTTACACTCAAAAAAATTCTCTTGTAAAATTTGTATAAAAAATAATCAAGTATTTTGATGTATGAGCCATATGGGCAAACAAGTAGCAATAAGCCTGTCGGCATAGTTCAATTGGGAGAACAGCCGTTCCGGAGTAAGAAGATGAGGTTCGAATTCCGCTGTCGGCAAAGAAAAGTACACAGAGTTTAGTACAACAAAATCACTGCATCAGTGACATTGTTAAAGTACATACTACTGAGGGGAAAGACCAGCGGCGGGTTTACCACTAGGCCAACTAGGCCGCGGCCAAAGGGCCGCAGGTGTAGAATCCAGAAAAACGGAGAGAATAAAACAGAAAAACTTAGAAAAGGGAGATACCGTTATTTTAATTTACTTGAATAAAATAAAGTAGTGTAATTTTTTATTTTATCTTGAATGATAACCAAAGAAATTACGTAATAATAGCTCTATTGCGAGCACGCCCGTGTTCGTACGAGTGCGATAGAGAGCGCATGCGTCGTCTGACAGAGTGACAGGCGGAGGAGAGGGGTGGAAAATTAAGATTCTGATGATCTAATAAAAGACTTTTTTCTATTAAAGCCCCTAAAGTTGACGCGTGATCATTCTTAAATCTATACCCAGCTCTGAGCTCATGCTGTTCGTTTATTGTTTAATTATTGTACTAACTCACTCATAACCACTTTCGTCTATTAGGTTTAGTTGTATTTGTAAATGTTAAAAATAAGGGTTTCATTTTGTAAAGTATAGCAAGACCTCAGTACTCATACTTGTAGTATATTACTTATTTAAGCTTGTGATTCCATTTTTTTATTTACGCATTCCAACCGTAGATTGAAGAAGCGTATATGTTCCAGCTTTGTCCGTCTGTCTGGCTGTCCGTCAGCACGATAACTCGCGTAACAATGGTACGATTTCGATGAAATTTTAGTATGTGGTAGAGGGCCATCTGGGGATGAACCCTATTGAAAATGGACGAAATGGGGTTAAAGGTCAAGACATAGGAGCGGGTTCCATTCCACTGCCCTTATGCCTCATGACTTGTGTAAAAATGGTTCGATTTCGATGAAATTTCAGTATGTGGTAGGGGACAACCTGGCAATGAACTCTATTGAAAATAAACGACATGGGGTCAAAGGTTAGGACACAGGAGTGAGATCCATTCCATTGGCTTTATGCATCATAACTTACGTAAAAATGCTTCGATTGAAACAAAACTTTATTATGTTGTTCCGCAAGGATACTGAACCGATTTTGTTGAATACAATCGAAATGGGGTCAAAGGTCAGGACACAGGACCGAGATTTATTCCACAGCTATTATTCTCATAACTTGACTAACACTGCTTCTATAGAGACAACACTTTAGTATGTTGTTCCGGAGGTATACTGAACCGGTTCTGTTGAATATCATCGAAATGGGGTCAAAGGTCAGGGCACAGGAGCAAGATTTATTCCACAGCCATTATCGTCATAACTTGAGTAATAACTTGAATAATGATTTCTGGTATGTTGGAAAGCGTATCATAGTCAATGCATTGCATGATTTTACTAACTTGTGTACAAATAAATCAAACTTGTAAAAAAATGTGTCAGTTTATATCATTTCCCAAAACACCTTATAATTACAATACAATACAATTATTTATTGCACACATTTAAAAGTTACAGTTATATGAAATTGCAATACACCAGGAGGAATCTGAACACATTGGTTGTAAGGCGATTCCCCCTATCAGATGTAAGAAAAAGAATAAAACATATGGCATATATGAATGTACGTAAGATGGTTATAACAGAAGCACCACTGTTAGCAGCATGCTTGGAACTACAATTTAATGATAGGGTTGAGATTCGTTATGGAGATCAGGGTGATTTACAATGTAATTTCGCAGAGACAAGGAAAACTTTTTGATATTTTCCAGGGATCTGATGCTCTCTGGGAGATTATTCCATAGGATAATGGCTTTATACAGTATGTTATTTAAACCATAATTAAGTCTAACACACGGCTGACATAATTTGTTGTTAGCAACAGATATGGTGAAGATAGAATAATCCAGATATTTGATGTCAGATTGAAAAATAGGCAGTTTAAGATGCATTATTTTAAAAAAAACATGATACCTAGTTTCAAGGTAAAAATTTCATGAATTTTTAGAATATTTAGTTTTAGAAATAATGGTTTTGAATCAGACATGTAATCTGTGCTCAGCATATAGCGAACAGATTTCTTCTGTAATTTGAGCAAGCATAACTTATTGTTTGCACTTATAATTAAATACCAAGATTCCAGACAATAGGAGAGATGGGTATAAATAAAAGCATAGTAAAATGTTTTTAGGACATTGATAGGGAACAGATGTTTAATTTTACCAAGCAGGCCAACCTGTAAGGAAACTTTTTAAAACAAACTGAACATGCGTATTCCAGTTAAAGAATTCATCAAACCAAACACCAAGATACTGAACTTTGTCCACAATTTTAAGGGGGAGATCATTAATCCTGACTGGAAATTTATTTATGTCCTCTCTTTTATGAACGTTTCGGAAATATACGGCGTTGGTTTTTAGAATATTAAGTGATAATTTGTTAGAGCATAACCAATGAGATAAATTTGATAGATCATTATTGATCATTATCTATAGCTTATGCAAATCATGACATTTTTGAAAAATGACAGTGTCATCAGCGTATAGCAAAGCATGAGTTGATTGCAGGCACAGAGGAAGGCCATTAATATATAACAGGAACAGTAACGGTCCCAATACCGAACCTTGAGGCACTCCGCATGAAATATTAAGTAGATCGGAGTTTATTTTATTTACAGTGACATACTGTTTGCGATGGGAGAGGTAGCTCATTAAGAGGGAAAGAATTTTGCCACGAAAACCGTATTTGGGTAATTTATGTAACAGAATGTCGTGATTTACCGTGTCGAAAGCTTTTTTGGAAATCAATAAAAATACAAATAGTATAATAACTGTCATCTAGTGCTTCGGAAATGAAGTTTGACAACTTAGCAACAGCCATTTCAGTAGATCTGTTTCTTTGGAAACCGAACTGTTCCAAAGAGAGCATACCATGGGTGTGTAAAAAATCAGCTATTCTGCTGTGAATAGACCTTTCAAAAATCATACTCAAAACGGGTAACAAAGATATCGGTCTGTAATTACAGGTAGATTCCCTATCTCCTTTTTAAAAAATAGGAATAACCTTAGCGATTTTCAGACTGTCAGGAAACTGATCTGAATAAAAACTCAGATTAATAATATGTGTTATAAGTGGTACTAAAATAGAGATCGGGTCTTTTATGACTCTGTTATTAATATTGTCTGAACCAGCACTTCTTTTTAGGGACAATGAAGTGATAATGTTTTAGGTTTCAGTATCATCCAAAGGGCGTAGAAACATTGAAAAAGGAACTTCCTTAATTTTGGATAAAGAAGCATAACCTTTAGTATTTGTGGGCAAGTTTTGCTGAGATGCTAAATCATTAATTCTTATATACTTTATTAATTTTTGTTGTTAAAATGCAATTTTAAAGAATCAAAACAAGAAATGCTATTGTGTACTGTTGTGTTATAAGAATGCGTTGTGTCGGTTTCAAATGTAGGTCTAAGGTTTCAAAATGTAAAGTGTTGTTCCTGGATAAGAATGAACCAAATATTTACAAATATTTTTTATAACCTTTATTTTAATAACAAGTTAAATCAAAATATTTTTTAAATAATACTTATTTAACAATAAAATTATACTACCAATTATTATATTCTTAACTTAAAGAAGTTTATTAGAAAATCTTGTAGAAACAAATTCAAGTATGGGTGACCGGGGCGCATAGAAAATTTGGCCTTAGGGTCTCAAAAGCCTTAAATCCGGCACTGGGAAAGACGCTACGTTTCAAAATGTTTCTGTCGATAACCGATTGTAAGGAGGATATGTCCGTTCACTGTAAAAAAAGTTTCACGAGCCACTTTCCCTCATTTCTTTGTAAATTAGCAAAGCATATTTCTGATACAACCTTTTCCGTGAAATGAAAGGATCCCCTCCCCCCCGAATTTTAGGAATGTTTCGCACACCAAGAAAATTCTGAATTTTCAGAAACCGTTCTGCAACTCCTTTCTTATACTGACGGCAAATTGCCGCTTCTAAGAGGTGTTAACGAAAAGTTTTGAATTTTCAGAAACTTTTCCGCAATTCCTCTCATATATTAACGGAAGACCCTGATCTCACTTTTTCCGTATCCATATAACGGAAAAATTTCGGTAATAGGAATGATTCGCGGGAATGCTAGAGGTTTGATTAACTATTATAGATTGTATGGTAATTATGTAGCAGTCAGTAGACCCCTTAAGACAAAAGATATTATAGCTATCAAGAGTAAATTTTATATTTAGGAGTTTTGTGAAATAATATAGTACTATGTATAAAGCACTACATTTGACCTTTTTTTTTACGCTTTCCAAACGTAGGTTGAAAAAACGTATATGTTCCAGCTTTGTCCGTTTTTCCGTCCGCACGATAACTCCCGTAAAAATGGTTCGATTTCGATTAAAATTTAGTATGTGGTAGGGGATCACCTGGGGACGAACCTTATTGAAAATAAGGACGAAATGGGGTCAAAGGTCACGACATAGGAGCGGGATTCATTCCATTGCCCTTATGCGTCATAACTCGCGTAAAAATGGTTCGATTTCGATAAAATTTCAGTATGTGGTAGGAGACCACCTGGATACGAACTCTATTGAAAATGGGTGAAATGGGGTCAAAGGTCAGGACATAGGAGCGGGACCCATTCCATTTCCCTTATGCGTTATAATGCTTCAATTGCGGAGGTATACTGAACTGGTTCTGTTGGATATCATCGAAATGTTATCAAAGGTCAGGGCATAGGAGCGAGATTCATTCTACAACCATTATCCTCATAACTTGAGTAATAACTTGAGTAATGATTTCTGGTATGTTGGAAAGCGTATCATAAATGCATTGCATGATTCTACCAACTTGTTTTTGAAGGTAATGGAAAGTCATTGTCAGTTTCAAAAGATCTCGAGATCCAACGCAAGCCTTTACTTCGAAAATTCACTGTGAAAAAAATAGGTAATTTGCAATAAGTCCTCCTACATAAAAAAATATTAGAAACGTATTCAGGAAACTAATAAGCTTCAACAGAAAATAAAATGAGTAATTCACGCACAATAAAAAAATTCATCGAGCAATTACGGTTATTTTACATTAATTCGAACAGCAACGTTTATGGATACAAATTTTACAAATACAAAGTCTACAATAGTTTCGCTGAAACTGTGGTTCAGCTTCGTCAGGACTACGCGTTTTTATTTCTTGCTTCTGACGAAGTTACAAATTCCACGCGTCAAATGTCTTGTGCGATATCAGATTGCAGATTGATGAGGGATTTCCATGCACTGTTAAAAATTTCATGGTGGGTTGAACCAAAAAGTGGTGCTACACCATTTGCACCGCTTTCCGGGAAAAGATGCACCGTTGTGCGGTGCAAACAAAAATCAACATTATGGAGCAACCTTGTACTATACCATGGTGTAAAGTTGAACAATGTTGTTAGGTTTTGTTTACATCATACAATTGTGTACCTTTTCCCGGAAAATTGTGCAGCTGGTGTTACCACTTTTTGGTGCAACTTACCAAGACATTTTTAACAGTGTGCGCTTGATGGGTATGGAGGTGAAGATAAATCATTTACCAGGTTATTACGGTTTTGAAATACACTATATTGACAAAAATCACCGGACACCCCTTTAAAAGCAAATGAACGGATCCGCTGCATTGTTAAAATGAACGGTACAGCTGCAAACGGTATAAAAAACAAGCCCGCAGCTGACAGCGATCATATCGCACTGTGAGGTTCAGTGATTATTTCGCGGTGGCAGAAAACTGACTTTGAGAAAGGAAAGATTGTTGGGTGTTATATCAGTGGGTTGTCCATAAGAAAAACCGAGAGGCGTTTAAACATACCCAAGTCAACTGTTTTGGATGTACTGAATAAGTGGAAGACACATGGCGTGCCTGAAGTAGCAAAACGTACCGGCATGCCAATGAAAATCAGTTATAAAGGACGTCGAAGCCTCAGGAGAGTCGTTACAGCTAATCGACAGAGTACTGCACAAGACCTCAGTGTACAGGCGAGTAAAAATGCTGGAACCTCGGTATGTACACGTACCATTCGCAGAGTACTTCATTCCATGGGTTACCATGGTCGTGAGGCTCCTCATAAGCCTTTCACCTCCACTCTGAATGCTACTCGTCGTTTAGAATGGTGTAAAGAACATTTATCGTGGACGTTAGATCAATGGGAACGGGTCCTATGGACTGATGAATCCAGATACACGATCCACCAGTCTCATGGCCGTGTGTGGGTATGCCGACAGCCGGGGAACGCTCTTTACCACAATGTAATGTTCCTACGGTAAAGTTTGGAGCTGGCGGTGTATTCGTGTGGGGGTGTTTTCCGTGGTATGGTACCGGCCCATGGGATATCGTGGACAAACCTGTTAACCAGAATGTTAACCTCAATATTCTGGACAATTACACCCTACCAACTCTGTGGCAATACTATGGAACCGAGCCTTGTTGGTACCAGCAGGATAATGCACCGAGCCATAAAGCAAGGACTGTTGCGGCGTGCTTTGATGATAATTCCGTATCGTGTGCGTACTGGTCAGCACAGAACCCTGATCTTAATCCCATAGAGCACCTATAGGATGAATAAGAGCGCCGCATAAGAAGTTTGAAACCAAGGTCTACTACTAAGCAATAGCTAGCGGCAGCATTACTACTGAATGGAAGCGCATACCTATCGCTGTGTTCCACAATCTTGTCGAAAGTATGTCTCGAAGGGTCACTGCATGCATTAAGGCCAAAGGTGGACCGACATCATGGCATTTATATGCCAATAAATGCTATGTTGTGTTTCTCTTCTAGGTGTTCGGTGTCTTGGGTGTTATATTAGTGGGTTCTCCATGTGAGAAACCGAGAGGCGCTTAAGCATACCAAAGTCAACTGTTTTGGATGTACTGAATAAGTGGAAGACACATGGCGTGCCTGAAGCAGCAAAACGGACCGGCAGGCCAATGAAAATCAGTGACAGAGGGCGTTGAAGCCTCAGGTGAGTCATTACAGCTAATCGACGGAGTACTGCACAAGACCTATATATACCTATAGGCATAGACCAAGACATATATGTATACATAAGACCTATATAGATATTGTAACCGGGGCTTCCATATTTATCAGAAGTTCAGTAGCCATTTTTAGTGATAGTGAATTGTAGTCATTTTCCTTCATTTCCCGCCATTTTGATGAGCTGGGAAGCAAACGTCAATGCACTTCTTTTCCCACGCTTCGCAACAGAGGGGGTGTTAGATTTATAGTTTCGTCGATGTGATAAGAATGAAACTAGACATTATTGCTTTTCAGCTGTCCCAAGCAAAGCGGCGAAGCGAGAAGAGGGAGGCAGCCAGCCAATTAAAGAATCTTGCGTTTTCAGAGAGAAGGTATTTCTAAGGTGTGGCCAGGTTTTCTAGGAATCCGTCGGACTTCTTCGGAAGGGGAGAGTTTTTGTTCAAGGGTCAGTTATCGGAGCAAGACAGGGGAGAAGAGACTCGGCTGGCAGGAATCGGGGAAGGAGGATTTTTGGCAAGGAGAAAAGGCCTCGCGGGGTCGTCGAAACGAATGAAGTAGGAGGAATGAGACCGGTCGGGAAAAGATAAATGGAATACAGCGTGCTGACGATATGAGCGAGGAGGACACCGAGGTGTTAATATAATAAGGAAAGAGTGAAAGTGACTGAGAGAGGGAATAAGCAATGAGGTTGATAGACAAAAGGAATCGGGACAAGGCTTAAAGACATTCCCCGCAACATCTGAATAAAAGTCTTATTCACTACAAAAATTCAGCTTCAGTCGATTCACTTTTCTATACTTTGTGTTGCATTTATCTGCTCCAGTGTGGAGAATTACGGGTTAAACCCCCGATACAGAACTTACTGCAAAGAAAGCATCAGACGAACCCTCCATACAGGGCGCTGTAATAAAATTCAGCACCAAGCCCTGTAACATTTTGAATGGCGTCCGCGACAGGGCGCTCTAGATCTTCCATTCACCGGTACGGAACCCGAGCATTTCTAATAAGCAGCATGGGACTCCAGCATCACCGATGAAAAACCGAGCGATTATTCGAATTTTGGTTCTTCAATGCAGCAGCGTCTTCAAGTCACCGACGTGGGGCCTGAGAATATCTTATTCCTCATCGTGGAAACCTGTTCGAATTTTCCTACAGATTGGGGCATTTTTTGATGGACCAGTGATAGTGCTACTAGACTTTGTGTGACAATCAAAACTGTGGGTGACAAAAAACAACAACAAAAAAATTGGATTACCTACATATAAGCCAGAGCAAAATCAAGAGAGGTATTGTAAGTAGAAAGTATTTTCTTACTTTTTTGAAGCGCACCTACTCTTACGGTGAAATCCCACACCACACGCCGCTAATAGTCAGAATATTTATGCATCATTATTGCTGAACGTTAAAATTCGTGAACTCCGAAAGCTTTCCATATAAAACAGTTTTAGCGATTGTATAACAAGCATTTTTTTAACGATTGTGGTACAACAAGCATTTTTTTAGTATTTAGTGCAGCACCATGAATTGCATTAAACCTTAGGCCGGGAATTCCACTTCCAAATATTTTAGCGCCACTGAGTCCTATAAAAAGGATGCACAGCCTCAATTAGATACCCGGGAAGATAGTATGTTTAAAATATTTATGAAAAAGCTTGAGGCTAGTGATGAGGCAATTAAAGCACTGACGGACGAAGTGATCGCGTTGAAAATGCAATTGCACAAAGAGAAGCACCGTGAAACAATGGGATACCCAGACCCTAATATTCAAAGCAGGTATCAATATAGGAAGAAATGCTGTTGGCATAGTGGTTCATATTTTCACCTGCGGCGGCATTGCAGGGAAAGGCCTCCTTCAAATTTCTTCGACAGGCGTTACTATGGGCCTCAACCCAGGTCACCGCCTAGAGATGACCGACCACAGTGGCACAGAACCGGAAACGGCGCGCCGTCAGATACTGCTCAGAATGCCGAAGCCCTGAACTGGCGAGTCGGAAATACACTGAAGAGCAATTGAATTAGAGATAACTGTCTAGTAACGTGTAGCACCACCTTTCGCCCTGATGACGGCGGCGATTAGTCTCAGCGTGGACTCGACAAGACACCGGAAGCGTTGGGAAGCCATACGGATCCACGACCCCTGAACAAGCTCCCAGAGTTCACAAAGATTAAATGGAGGGGTCAGAGCCTCGGACATCTCTCTCTATGGCGTCCCAGATGTGCTCGATGGGATTGAGATCAGGTGACCTAGCTGGCCAAGGAAGCGAGGTCACGTCGGCGGAGTGTTCATCCGATCATTCGGATACAATTCGGAAGCGATGGCACGGTGCATTGTCTTGTTGCAAGATGAGGTCCCTAGTGGGATGTTGAAGACGCACAAACGGGAGAAAATGGTGTTCCAGTATATCCCAGTAACGTTGACTTGTGAGGGACGATGTCAAACGTATCAGGGGCCCCATTTAAGTCCCCGTAAACAGTCCCCGGACGAGAATGCCACCCCCACCAGCTTGAAGAGTACCCTGCTGAAATGAAGGATCCATCGCTTAATGTGGTTTCCACCGTACTCGTATCTTGCCATCCGCATGTACCAACGTAAATCTCGACTCATTAGTCCAGGCAACATTTTCCCACATGTCCAGGGTCCATTGGCGATGTTTCCGCGCCCATGCTAATCTTTGCACCCAGTGATGTGCGGTCAGCAGCGGTACCCTCGTGGGGCGATGGCTTCTGTACCCCATAACGAGCAGATGGTTCTGGATGGTGTGGCTGCTTACACGTTTTTCTGCACCAGCGTTAAATAGCAGAGTGATTTCTTGCACTGTGGACCGTCTACCCGCTGTTACAATGCGAGCTAGCCGACGATGACCCCGCGCATCCAAATGCTGTTGTACACGGTAGTTGGCCCTTGCAGGGATGGTTTTACCGGATTCGATGTACTCGCGGTGCACCCGTGATACAGTGTCTCGTTACACCCCCAGTGCCTGCAGGACTTCCGAGTTGGAGTGACCCATTCGTCGCTCCCCGACAATTTGTCCACGATCAAGTGCGCTTAGATCTTTCGTCTTACCCATACTGCGTCCGACTCGTACTGATTCCCGTCGCATCACTCCTGATATTGTCGGATCGCTGCACACGTCATGTCGTTTCCGTTTACAGGGCCTCCCACAGCGCCACATTTGCATAACGCCAGCTGTCTCTAATTCAATTGCTCTTCAGTGTAGTTGGAGAGATAAATCACAGCTAAGGAATTATGTGCACAATTCCGTGCATTTCAGGGATGAGCAGCCGCTCAAGATTGAACATGTCGGCACCTGCTTCGTCATTAAATTATCTCCCGAAAAACATTCTAATAGTGCGGAAGATATTCAGAGCCCATTTCCTATTGTAAATGCCTCAGCAGAACAAGAAACTCGCCGGATGAAGACAGCGGTTTCTGAAGATTTGAAAGTCGGTCAGCTGGTATTCCTTTATACCCCGAAGGTGGAGGTAGGGCAGAGCAAGAAATTTGTGAGGGTCCGTATTTTTCTGAGGGTTCACGGGCATAATGACAACGTGAATGCGAATCTGCGGTTGCTAAGCAACCCAAAGAAGACCGCCATGGCTCATTTTGATCGGCTACATACAGTATATGCCCGACAAGAACACCCAGGCAGACCGATGCAACACCGGAAGCTTCTCAAACGCGCCAAAGTACTCCGGAGGTACAAGAAAGAGATTTCTCGTAGGAACGCTGGGATAATCCCGAAGCAACCGCAGCAACTTACACAGATGCTAATTATTAACTCATACAAGCGAGGAATGAAACTCGGCAGGACTATATTGTCATTGATATGGAACCAGCAAATCGTGTATACGATCTTATGGAACGGAATATCCTCGGCAGGATGCGACACATAAACACACGACGACTGTGATTCTACAGTGCTTATGAAATTTTCGACCTGCTGAGTCATCGACTGTAAGAACGTGCCTGCAATGTTTTTCGTATTAACTCATATTTTGTGATAAACTATTCACATCACACAGGTTGTTAACGGAATTTTTTTATATGTAATTCAGGGATAAACCGTTCACTTCACATAGGTCATTAATGGTATATAGTGAACGCTCTATGACATTGAATATTTTATGCACCACCGTTTGATTGCTTAATAATTTTCATACTGTGAAATACTTACGTACGAACATTGTGTATTTACAATTTCCAAAAGACAATTTAAATTTTTGTGCATCAAATTGGCAATTTGCGTTAAAATGATTTTTTTATATGCTTTCATGGACGTTAATTTACACTATTTCCTTTTAATTGGTTTGATGGACAATGATCATCCATGATTTTATGGAACTTTAAACGGAGTCATTCGAAATACTGGAGAATTACATTGATTATTTGCAGTATCAATTATCTGAACTTATTTTACTGTATAATATTAAAAGCCTTTGATTCAGTGAAACCATCAGCAGTTACAATGGCCCTGAAATCCTGCGGTATTGAAGATGCGTACATTATTATTATTAATAACATCTATGAAAATGCAAGTGCAAAGATTCGGCTGTTTGAAAATACAACACACATAAAAATTGGAAAAGGAGTGAGACAAGGTGACACCATATCTCCGAAGCTCTTTAATGCCACATTGGAGGGTGTTTTTCAGTCGCTGAGCTGGGAAAACAAAGGGATAAAGATTAATGGAGATTATCTAACCCACCTTCGTTTTGCTGATGACAGTCATTTTTGCAACTACCCCATCAAAGCTGCAGAGTATGATCTAGGAACTTGCTGACAAGAGTAAAGAAGTGGGATTAAAAATGAACTTTCAGAAGACAAAAGTGATGTTCAATGCTTTTACAAAAAATGAAGATTTATCGATTGATGGAGAAAAGCTGGAGATAACAGACACGTACGTTTATCTTGGACAGCAGATATCAAGTGAGGGTCACATTGATGAAGAAATTAATCGGCGTACAAAACTTGCCTGGAGAGCTTTTAGAAGAAACAGCATAATTTTCAAGAGCAATATGCCATTATGTCTTAAAAGAAAAGTGTTTGATCAATGCATCCTTCCAGTGCTTACGTATGGTGCAGAGACGTGGACCTTAACTAAAAGAGACATACAAAGGCTGCAGACAACTCAAAGTAGCATGAAGAATTGCATGCTTGGTGTAACCAGGAGAGATAAGAAGAGGAACTCGTGGATCTGAAAAATGACAAGAGTGGAAGACATCATGATCAGAGTTAAATCCCTGAAATGGCAATGGGCTGGACATACTGCCAGAAGGACAGACCATCGATGGACAGCCGAAATTTTAGATTGGATTCCAAGGGACAGAAAAAGACCCAGAAGAGTACCACATGTAAGATGGGTGGATGAAATTCGAAAGTATGCGGGAGTGACATGGAGGAGACTGGCACAAGACAGACCGTTGTGGAGGAAACTTGGGGAGAACTTCGTCCAGCAGTGGATTGATAATGGTTGACAATGATGATGAGGATGATATAATATTAGCGTAAATAACTTTGATATATAAAAAATTGCAGTGTAAATGTATATAAGGTTTTGCGAAAATTATTCAAGTGTTTAATCGGTAACTTATCAGCATTGTCAAAATTTAAATTTTTCTGCATTTCGTGTTTCAACTGATAAAGAATTTATGCATATTTTGTCGTACATTTTTCGGAAATTTTCAGCGAAGATCAGCGTTACAAACTGAAATATGGGGTCCCGTCCCTAATTTAGGGTTACTTGGGAAGTGAGACAGCGAATGCTGTAAGACATGCATGCCTTACCGGGATTCGAACCCGGACCCAACTCGGGCGAATGATCAGAAACCAACGCTTAGACCACTGCGCCACTGGTGCGACTAACGGGTTTTTTTCGTACGCTGTTAAAAAATAAGTAGTGTGAATTCACGTAAAATTCCGTGCAGCAAAATTGCCGGTAGGTGTCTCTCTTTTAGTAACATTTCCGTTTCTCCTCATTTTAGTATTTTGATACATTTTCCGTAATTAGTAATTCCGTTTATTTAAGAAAAGTCACCAAACAGAAATAATCGCTCTTTCCACGTTAATAAGTGAGTCACGGAAAAATTCTCATCGGAAGCCACCGGGAATCGAACCCAAGGTCTTCCAGTTATGCGCCTGATATGCTACCACTGCGGCCTCGAATTATCCATGAGTTTAACTGCCAAACTACATGGCAAGTTGCTTCGTGGAGCACCGCACAAAGCTGGAGATTCACCAAAGTTGGGAAGAAGCAACTTAACAGATAACTAGGAGGCGAATGGATAATTAATTCAAACACTCGACGTTGTAAGGAACACCAAATAGAAATCATCGCTCTTTCCACGTTAATAACAGACTCACGGAAAAAGAGCGATGATTTTTGTTTCGTGTTTCTGATCCACGTCGAGTGTTTGAATTAAGAAAAGTCATTTTCTGGTTTTCCGTATTTACATGGAAATTTCGCAAAATATTCTATTTTGACATTTTCAGCCCTTGTTTCTCTTTGCCCCTGGTGGAGTACAAACTGAATTCGTCTCTAAAGGCAGCCGCGTGCAACCGTTGAGCGAGAAAGACACGTAACAAAACAGTCAGCTATAAGGTGGAACTCGAATCGAGCGATGATGAAATATTTAATTAATGGGATGAATGTATCATTTCTCAAGGAGCTTATTGTTTTCCTGAATAGGGTTTTTAATTTTTCTATAGGAGGACTTATTACAAATTGCGTATTTTTTTCATCGTAATTTTTCGAAACAGCAAAATGCTTTGGAACTTGAGATCTTTTTAAACTGACAGTGACTTTCAATTATCTTTAACAAAATGTGAAAGGTACTGATTTATGGTTTTATTTCATAAAACTCCTAAATACGAAATTTACTCTGGATAGCTATGATAGCTTTTGTCTTAAGGGTTCCAGAGATTGATACACAGAGATTATACCATTTACGTACCAGGTTTCTTATGGTAATACGCACTGAAGAGCAATTGAATTAGAGATACCTGTCTAGTAACGTGTAGTACCACCTCTCGCACTGATGACGGCAGCGATTCGTCTCGGAATGGATACCGGAAGCGTTGGGAATCCATACGGATCCACGACCCCTGAACAAGCTCCCACAGTTCACGAAGATTTGATGGAGGGGGTCAGAGCTTCGAACATCTCTCGATGGCATCCCAGATGTGCTCGATGGGATTGAGGTCAGGTGACCTACCTGGCCAAGGAAGCGAGGCCACGTCGGTGGAGTGTTCATCCAACCATTCGGATACAATTCGGGAGTGATGACACGGCGCATTGTCTTGTTGCAGGATGAGGTCCCCAGTGGGATGTTGAAGACGCACAAACGTGAGCAAATGGTCGTCCAGGATATCCGGTAACATTGACCTGTGAGAGACGATGTCACACGTACCAGGGGTTCCATTTCAGTCCACATAAACAGTCCTCAGACGAGAATGCCACTTCCCCCAGCTTGAAGGGTACCCTGCTGGCAAGAAGGATCCACCGCTTCATGTGATATGTCCCGTACTCGTATCCTGCCATCCGCATGTACCAAAGTGAATCTCGACTCATCAGTCCAAGCAACTTTTTCCACATGTCTAGGGTCCAGTGGCAATGTTCCCGCGCCCATGCTAATCTTTGAACCCTGTAATGTGCGGTCAGCAGCGGTATCCTCGTGGGACAATGGATTCGGTACCGCATAGCCAGCAGATGGTTCTGGATGGTGTTGCTGCTTACACGTTTTTCTGCACCAGCGTAAAATTGCCGAGTGATTTCTTGCACTGTTGGCCCGTTTATCCGCTGTTACAATGTGAGCTAGCCTACGATGACATCGCTCATCCACACGCTGTTGTCCACGGCATTTGGCCCTTGCAGGGATGGTTTTACCGGATTCAATGTACTCACGGTGCACCAGTGACACAGTGGCTCGTGAAACCCAGTGTCTGCACGACTTCCGAGATGGAGTGACCTATTCGTCGGGCCTCGACAATTTGCCCACGATCAAATGCGTTTAGATCCTTCGTCTTACCCATACTGCGTCCGACTCTTACTTATTCCCGTCGCATCACTCCTTATATTGTCGGATCGCTGCATACGTCATGTCGTTTTCGTTTACAGGGCCGCCCGCAGCGCCACATTTGCATAGTGCCAGCTGTCTCTAATTCAATAGCTCTTCAGTGTACAATATACGTATTATACAATACCTGGTGCACAAATCGGTGGAGAGGGGAAGGAATATCTGGAGCCACAATAACCAAAATTCCATGAGATATGCTTCTCATAATATCAGATCTCGCAGCAGAACTTCAAAATCAGATCCTCCGACAGACGATTGAAATTTAATAGTTAATCGAACCACAAATATTCCTGAGAGTCACTCCTATAACCGGCGATTTTCCGTCATATGAATACGGGAAAGTGAGAACAAATTTTTTCTGTTAATATACGAAAGGAAGCTCCTATAACCGGCGATTTTCCGTCATATGAATACGGGAAAGTGAGAACAAAATTTTTCCGTTAATATACGAAAGGAAGCTCCTATAACCGGCGATTTTCCGTCATATGAATACGGGAAAGTGAGAACAAAAATTTTCCGCTAATATACGAAAGGAAGCTCCTATAACCGGCGATTTTCCGTCATATGGATACGGGAAAGTGAGAACAAAATGTTTCCGCTAATATACGAAAGGAAGCTCCTATAACCGGCGATTTTCCGTCATATGGATACGGGAAAGTGAGAACAAAAATTTTCCGTTAATATACGAAAGGAAGCTCCTATAACCGGCGATTTTCCATCATATGGATACGGGAAAGTGAGAAAAAAAATTCTGCTAATATACGAAAGGAAGCTCCTATAACCGGCGATTTTCCATCATATGGATACGGGAAAGTGAGAACAAAATTTTCCCCTTAATATACGAAAGGAAGTGCCGAAAGCTTTCTGAAATCTCAAATTTTTTCGTGCCGTGCGAAAAGTTTCATATCAGAAATAAATTTGATGCAGTGGGTTCAAAAGTTAATGCACCGAAATCTGGACGTCCTTGGACGTCTCTGACAAAGAAAATGAGAGTCTCCCTGACATTTGTGAACAGTCCGAAAAAGTGCTCGCGACGAGCATCTCAGCGTCGGAAGGACGTCCATACCGAGAACGTCCTTGCGAAGCTTAATGCGTAATTCGAAATTGAAGCCGTACCGTCCAAGACACAATAATGCCTGTATGGAGAACGATTCAGACCTTCGGCTGTAATTCTGTGAGATAATGCGCAACCAAATTTCTCACGAACCAGACTTCCTTGATAAGATCATCAGGTCAGATGAAGCCTGTTTCAAGTTGTTAGGCCACGTGAAGAGGCATAATTGTGTGCACTGGGCAGATTAAAATCCTCATGTGACTGTCACAACTGAACTGAGCCAGCCAGGTGTCATTGTATGGGGTTAACCGTCCAGCGTTGGTGCCATGGAGCTGTTTTTTTCGATACAGCTGTGGATGGTAACAATTGTCTAGATATGCCGAGAAACGAGGTGGTGTTATAACACGAAACCAGAGCAGACTTCGCCAAACTTTTCTTTTAACAAGATGGGGCCCCTCCTCATTTTGCTTTGTTGGTACGGAGGTACCTGAACAACACCTTCCCACAGCCTTGGATCGAGCAATGTTGCAGCATTGTCGAGGACTGGCTCCAGGAATGTTGCAAGCTTTTTGGCCGCCACGTTCACCCGACCTGACACCTATGGTCTTCTCTTTTGGGGCGCTGTTAAAAGATAAGATTTTTGAGAGGAAGCCCCACACACTGGACGAATTGAAGGAGTTCATCTCGCAAGTATTTATGGATATTGATGCTGACAGGAATTTGTGTGTTACTGTGCGACACATTGTCGGGGACTGGTTCCAGAAATGTTGCAAGTTTGATGAAGGACATTTCTAGCACCTAAGAGACTAAGCAGTGTCAGTGTCGGGGACAGGTCTTAGCGATGTTGCATCTAAGAGAAACAGTATCCCTTCCAGGGATGGAAACGGGTCACGGATAAACGGTGGACAATTTCTTGCGGGTCCAACGGGTCAGGTCAAGGTGTTCCTGATCCGATTTTGACCTGGGTTTATTTCAGTTTTATTTTGAAAAGAGAAAAATATATTCCAAAGAAAAATGCGCGTTGTGGAATTCTGTAGTCGATACTGGTGCCCACGGAGTGAATAATGATTTGTCATGCAAACATATTGTCGTCTCTTTCTTAAAGTAACGATGATTTCCACCGACCGACGTCAGACACACCGACACCATATCGCAAAAAGATACTTCCTGTGCGTTCTTTTACAGTGCGGTTACCCAGAGCAAGGTAAAGGTTATTCGACTGCTTCTCAGCTGGTTTACTCTCTCTCCGTGCGAAGTTCATTGTATGACTAAGAGTTGCTTTTCACAGCGCATCTTTTACATTGAGCATTCAGAGCTTTTCGATTGATGTGCTAACATCCCGTTCCCATGACATGTCATGTTGAAATTAACTTTTCATTTGTTAATATGAATAGATTTAATATTAAGGAGGTTGAGAAAGGCGTCGGGGCCAACAAATACGTGCTTGTTGAAAGTCACAAGTGGAAGAGTGAATGCTGGAAATTGTTTAATCTCATTAAAGAACCGGTGAATAATTCTGTGTTGTTTGGTCTTGCTTCTTGTTCAAAATGTGGAAAGTGTATAACTACAAAGAAAGATGTCGACGGTGTAATAAAGATTATGGAACCAAAAATATAACGGACCATATGAAAGTATGCGCACTTCCATCAAAGCGTGAAAGAGTGAACAATCTAAATACATTTAAAAAAATACATTTGTGTAATCGTAAATAATGATTCCCGTTTGTAATATACTCCATGGTCACGGTCATAGTCAGCCATTACTTCTGGATTACGCAAAATAGTGGCACTAAATTAATTCATGCACTCGACGTGGATCAGGGACACCTAACAGAAGTCATCACTCTTTCCACGTTAATAAGTGAGTCAAGGGAAAAATTCTCATCGGCCGCCACCGGGAATCGAACCCCGGGTCTTCCAGTTACGCGCCGGACATGCTACCACTGCACCACAGCGGCCTCAAATTCTTCAGACCCACAAGTGATTAACTGCCAACCGTGACTCACTTATTAACGTGGAAAGAGCGATGACTTTTGTTTAGGGGCACTAAAATGTAGCAAGTAACCAAATTTTGTTATTAAGAAAGGATTTCAGTTATTAAATATCAAGCAGTTATTAGGATGAATATTATATTACATTTATATGAATATTCATATATACACTGAAGTGCCAGAAAAACTAGTACACCAGTCTAATACTTGGTAGGTCCCCACAGGAGCGCTGGTCTGCAGAAATAGGACGGGGCATGGACTCCACTAGCTTCTGGAAATATGCTGTAGGCAATACACACCATACTTCATGCAGAGCGTTCCCCAATTCGGGTGTATTCCGAGGTCTCGGATTCCTGTGTTCGATAGCGCGTTGCATGGTATCCCAAATGTGGTCTATCACGTTCAGATCTGGGGACTTGGGTGTGATGGCAACACCCCAAACTCAGATGAATGCTCTTCTAACCATAATGTGGCGTCCCGACACTTGTGTGGAGGTACATTGTTCTGTTAAAACAGGCCAACCCATCAGCATGAATGCAGGACATGAACCGGTGTACCTGGTCAAAAAGGATGCGCTCATAGCTTTGGCCGGTCTCAGACATTTGTAGACGTACCAGGGGTTCCAGTGAAGTCTAGCTTAACACACCCTATACTATTACGGACCCCCCAGGCGGGATTTATGGCTTCATGGGGTTTGCGCTACACACGAATCCTTCCATCTTCCCGATACAGTTGGAAACGGGACTCGTCAGACCAGGCTACTTGATTCCACTCATCAAGCGTCCAGTGGCGGTGTTGCCGTGCCCAAGAAAGGCGCATAGCTCATCAAGATTACTCGAGTAGTTCGTCGGCTCCCAAAACACATATCGTGCAGGGTACGTTGCACAGTCCGGACGCTGATGCCAGTTGAGGCTCCAGCATTGAATTCCGATGATATATGCGAGAGTGTTGCACGCCTATCGCGTGAAACGATTCTTGACAGCCGATGATGGTCACGTTCACCCAGTGTCTTTTTACGGCCACACTGGTATCGTAGGTTGGGGGCTTTTGTCTGAATTCTTGTAGTCACGGTACACCCTTGCAATGGTCGTCCGTGAAAATCCGAACTTCGTTTCTACCTCCGAAATGCTATGGCCCATCTCACAAGCGCCAACTACGTATGACACCGCGTTTAAAATCGCTTAAATCGTTATTACTTGCCATTCTCATGCCGAAAACCGCTCTGACAGCTGGCAAGGATGTTTATCGCTTTATATACGCACTGGCGGACGCAAACGAGTTCGTGCATAGGGGACGTTGCTATGTATGTTGTATAAGCTCGTCTGTATCAGTTTTTCTGGCACTTCAGTGTGTATATATCATCATCATCATCATCATTGTCAACCATTATCAATCCACTGCTGGACGAAGGTCTCCCCACGTTTCCTCCACAACGGTCTGTCTTGTGCCATTCTTCGCCATGTCACCCCTGCATACTTTCGAATTTCATCCACCCATCTCCCATGTGGTCTTCTTCTGGGTCTTTCCCTGTCCCTTGGAATCCAATCTAAAATTTCGGCTGTCCATCGATGATCTGTCCTTCTGGCAGTATGTCCAGCCCATTGCCATTTCAGGGATTTAACTCTGATCATGATGTCTTCCACTCTTGTCATTTTTCGGATCCACGAGTTCCTCTTCTTATCTCTCCTGGTTACACCAAGCATGCACCTCTCCATGCTTCTTTGAGTTGTCTGCAGCCTTTGTATGTCTCTTTTAGTTAAGGTCCACGTCTCTGCACCATACGTAAGCACTGGAAGGATGCATTGATCAAACACTTTTCTTTTAAGACATAATGGCATATTGCTCTTGAAAATTATGCTGTTTCTTCCAAAAGCTCTCCAGGCAAGTTTTGTACGCCGATTAATTTCTTCACCAATGTGACCCTCACTTGATATCTGCTGTCCAAGATAAACGTACGTGTCTGTTATCTCCAGCTTTTCTCCATCAATCGATAAATCTTCATTTCTTGTAAAAGCATTGAACATCACTTTTGTCTTCTGAAAGTTCATTTTTAATCCCACTTATTTACTCTTGTCAGCAAGTTCCTGGATCATACTCTGCAGCTCTGATGGGGTAGTTGCAAAAATGACTACGTCATCAGCAAAACGAAGGTGGGTTAGATAATCTCCATTAATCTTTATCCCCTTGTTTTCCCAGCTCAGCGACTGAAAAACACCCTCCAATGTGGCATCAAGGAGCTTCGGAGATATGGTGTCACCTTGTCTCACTCCCTTTCCAATTTTTACGTGTGTTGTATTTTCAAACAGCCTAATCTTTGCACTTGCATTTTCATAGATGTTATTAATAATATTAATGTATGCATCTTCAATACCGCAGGTTTTCAGAGCCATTGTAACTGCTGATGGTTTCACCGAATCAAAGGCTTTTTCATAATCGATAAAAGCCATGCACAATGGAAGTTCATATTCCCTTGCTCTTTCAATTAGTTCTCTCAGCACGTGGATATGATCTATTGTGCTGTAGCCACTCCTGAATCCAGCTTGTTCTCTCGGTTGAGCCATGTCCAGTGTTACCTTCAAGCGGTGTGAAAGAACTTTAGTGAAGATTTTATAAACTACTGATAGGAGGCTGATAGGTCTGTAGTTTCCGAGATCCTCAAATGTCACCTTTCTTATGTAGCAGGATCATTGTAGCGGTGTTCCAATCCTCAGGAATCTTTCCTTCATTAAGGCATCGAGTGAAAATTTGGGCGAGTACTGTTTCGATTTCTCCACTTGCTTCTTGTATGATGTCTACAGTAATTCCATCTTCTCCTGGAGCTTTTCCTCGCTTCATGTTCTTGATTGCATGTGCAACTTCTGCTGGAAGGACTGGAGGAACTCTGGTACTGGTATCTTTTATGATGTCTGGAGTGCATATATCATCCCTTTCATATAATTTGGAGTAGAAATCTTTCACTCTTGTCAAAATTTCGCCTCTATTTCTTGTTACAGAACCATCTTCTTTTCTCAGTGCCATAATCTGTTTTCTTCCCTTACTGAGATGTCCCTTTGCTATCTTTAGGCTTTGGTTGATTTCAATTGCTTTCCTCACTAGTTCACAGTTGAATTTCCTTACGTCTTCAGTGACACTTTTTCTTACTGTCTTGCATAGCTCTATATATTCCACTTTGGAAGTCACATCTTCTTTAGTTGTCCTCATCTCTCTTCTTTTTTGCATCAACATTTTCGTTTTTCCTGATAATTTGTTCACATGCAACTTGTTCTTAGACCCAGCTAATTTTGTTGCTGTTTCCATAAGAGCTTTGGTTACTTTTCTGTTAACTTCAGAGATGTCCACTTCTTCCGATGTTAGGCCTTCTAAAGCAGAGAACCTGTTCTTCAGTTCCAACTTGAAGGTATTATGGTGTTTTTTAAGGTTGGTTATGTCAATAGATTTTGTTTGTCTTATGAGCTTGCCACGTTCAAGTTTAGTGTTGAGGTGCATCTTACATCTCATTAATCTATGGTCACTACCTGTGTTGAACTTGTTTAGCACACTGCAGTCTTCTATGACGAATTTTTTGTTACACATAATAAAATCAATTTCACTTGTCGTCCCATTTGGATGTCTCCATGTCCATTTCCTGTGTGGCTTTTTCTTGAAGAAGGAGTTCAAGATGAAAAACCCTTCTGCTTCTGCAAACTCAACGAGAGTATTTCCACGCTGGTTTCTGTTGCCGTGACCGAATTTACCTACTGAAGTTTCATTCTGTTGCCGTTGCCCTATTTTTGCATTGAAATCTCCCATAATTATTTTCAAGTGCTGCTTACCTTTATTATTTAGATGACAAATTTCCTCATAAAATTCTTCAATTTCTTCTTCAGGATGACTTGTGGTGGGTGCTTAAGTTTGAATAATCTGAGCCTGGTATCTTTTCGAGAGTTGGATAACAAGTCGTGCAGCTCTGTCAGAGGAACTTTCAACTTCTACAACTTTATGCTTCAGTTTCTTCTTTATTATAAATCCAACACCACTAGTTCTGCCAGTATCTGTCCCACGATAGTAGAAGATATGTCCACTTTTCAGTTCGATGAGATCTTCTCCTTTTCTCCTTACCTCACTTAGCCCCACGATGTCCCACTTGATCCTTTGTAGTTCCTCTTCCAATTCAAGAAGCCTTGAATCAGAAGATAGGGAGCGTCCATTGTAAGTAGCCAAGGTCAGCATCAGATGGCAGCCTAGTCGGGTCCTCCGGGGATTCTTAGCACCCTCTGCCTTCATGTCGCACTGGCCGCTGCCTTGGCCAGGTACATTCCAGCTGCCGGAGACTGAGGGCCAAGATTTAAGTTGTGGAATCATTTTGGAGGGGTTTGGCCATAACTCACCACGCTGGCCAAGCGGGTTGGTGAGTGTGGGATAGAATTTCCTCTAATCCCGATGGTATAGTTATACCGCTATGGGCGGTCGTCAGAGCCCCTTTAGTGGGAACAGGATGCACCACGAGAAGGCGGGGTTGACATTTGTCAAGGAGAGGCTGTGATGTTACGCATCACCTGAACAGGATGCACCACGAGAAGGCGGGGTTGACATTTGTCAAGGAGAGGCTGTGATGTTACGCATCACCTGACCTTACATATATATATATATATATATATATATATATATTGAGTTTCGAATTTATAGTTCAGAGCAGATTTGTCCGGGACAGTTACGGGTGCGGTCGGATCCAATTATGGGACTTCCAGGTCGGTTCCAATTATGGGACGTCCGGGTCGGCTCCAGATCCAAACTTTTTGACCCGTTTCCAACTCTGATCACTTCTATTGGTTCGTACTATACGAGACAGTTTTCTCTCACCTCTAGCATGGATGAGCTGTGGAGCGCCCACACCTTGCCAGGGGTTCGTTGGTTTTCCCTCCTCCTACCCTACAAACCTTGTCTTGGAATTATTATGACCCAGCCGTCTGGCCATTACAATTTGGCCTTTACCAAAATCACTAAAGTCCGTTGCCTTTCCGATCTGAAGAACAAGAATAACACATATTGAAAGAGCAGTATAAAGTGTTCTTTATACCGTTTCATCACCTTCATATGCGCCATCGTTTACTGGCAGTTGCTTCGATTTGCATAAAGACCAGGTATTCATAATGCCTTTGCCCTTCAGTATATATTCTATAGGCTTTATATACATACAGCATATAAAGCCTTTCGTTAGCAGGCGAAAGCTCAGCGGCTCATAAAAAAATTATATAATATAGGTACAAGGAGGATATCAGCTAAAATAATAAAAAATTATCTAACTAATAGATTACAGTTCACGCAAATTAACCACTATAAAGCACCAATGGAAATAAATTATCATGGGAGTACCACAGGGTTCTATACTTGGACCCATACTTTTTAACATTTACATAAATGATATTTTTACAGTGTCAGAAAACATACACCCAACGCTTTATTCTGACTATATCATATTTCTGTTCACAGGACATTATATTGTAGTACACAAATAATTAACCTCTATTATAATCAAATAAGTAAATATCACGACTGGCTGACCCATTGTAAATACTTATTGTAAATACAGTTAAAACTAAGGCTATGTTTTCTACAAGACAGAATCCAAACCAATATCAAGATATACCTATTTACTATAATAATAACAAAATTGTCATAGTGAATTATTTCACCTATTTAGGAGTAACACTACAGCACAACCTAAAATGAGATGGATATATAGAACAATCTGTTAATAAAATCTCTAGAGACATATGATGACTTTGCCAAGTACTTAATAATCTTATTTTATAAAACCCTTAAATTGTTATACTAGAGTTATAGTGCATACATACTGTAACTATTGTCTACCAGTTGGAGACAAACAACACAAATTAACATTAAGAAACTCCAAGTACTATAGAATAAATTTATTAGATTATTAGACCTTAAACTAAATAATAATACTAATAATACACCTTATCTAAATATTTATAATTACATGCGAGTAGATGTTAATAAGCATATCATTTTGAATATAAAACGATTATGTCAATATGTTTTGGGATTAAATATGATTAAAAGGATTAAATAAAGTATCAATATAGATATCATAGATATAAATTTTGATATCCATAATTATGAAACTAGAAATAGATTTCAGATAAAGCCATGCTTGCCTAGAACACAATAAATGAAACAAATTATTAACTATCAGGGACCAACTTTTTGGAATCTTTTACCTGAAGAACTAAAGCATATTAATAATAACTTGTTTAAAAAAAGATTAAAAACATACTTGCTTAATTTATAAAAAAACCCTCAAATTACTATATAATTTTTCAATCCCTTTCTAATTGCTACTAATATCTACTAACAACTGCTGATCTAATGCATGGCCTAACTATTATTTCCCTTGACTATTTGACATTTTGTACATAACTGGTATTTAATAAGTAGGAGGAAGTAACAGCTAAAACAATAAAATTATTATTAGGTATAAAAGTAAGTTTTAAAGCGTTTTAAGGCAACGCAATATGTAATTTGAGAGAAAACAACAATACCTTTAAGAATCAAAATAGCCGCCCCGGTGGCGCAGTGGTCTAAGCGATGGCCTCTGATCATTCGTCCGAACGGGGTCCGGGTTCGAATCCCGGTGAGGCATGGATGTTGTGTTTGTCTTACTACACTGCCTCTCTCCCTTCCCTGGAACCAGTGACCCTAAATTAGGGACGGGCGACTGCTTATAGCCCATTGAGTAGCTCACGGTGATCGTTAAACCTCCAATAAAAAAAAAAAAATCAAAATATGCGCCGTCATTATCTATTACCTTCCGCCATCGATCGGGCAGCTGACGGATTCCAGCCATGAAGAATACTTCGTCGTGTGACGTGATGAAGTCGTCAATCCATTTTTGTACTTCGTCATATGTTCGGAACAGTACAGCAGACAAACCTTATTGCATCGATCGGAAGAAATATTAGTCGGAAGGGGAAATGTCGGGACTATACGCCAGGTGCTCCAAAACGCCCAAGCCAAGTGTCAATAACGTTTCCTTGACCGATTTCGCGACATGCGGCCTAGCGTTGTCATGCAGTAATTTCACAGGACGCAATTCTTTGCCTGTGAATGGACGTTTCAGACAGATTTCCTGGTTTAATCGCAGCAATTGTTGTTTGTATCAATCCGCAGTAACAGTTTGACCCTGTTCCAATAGTTCATAATAGAGCACCTTCTTCATATCCCATCAGGTGCATAGCAGAACTTTCTTGGAGTGAATACGGCGTTTCGGTGTCGAAGTCGTTGTTTCACCTCGAGTCTACCCAGTGTTTTGTGCCTTTGGGATTATCGTATCATATCCACTTTTCATCACCCGTAACGATTTTCAACAGGAAGAACTTTTTGTGTTGTTTACTCAACAAATGCAAACGTTTCATGACAAGCTCATCCCTGTTGTTCCTCTGGCTTAGGTCATGTGGCACTCATTTTCCTTCCTTCTGAATCTTTCCTATTTCGCATAAATGATTGGAAATGGTTTGTTGAGTAACCCTTAGTTGTTTAGCTAGTTCTTTTTGAGTTTGAGACGAATCTTTATCCAGCAATGCTTTCAGTTCTTCATGTGCAACCTTCTGCGGGGCGCAGGTACGTTTTTGGTCGCTAACATCAAAATCACCTGCTTTAAACCGTCTAAACCAAAACTCACACGTGCTTTTCAATACAATATTCTCCCTCAGAACAGATGCTTTTGCAGTACTTTTTCTTGCTGAAATTCGTAACGAATGCAGTATCGCTTGCCATCTTTCACCTACCGATGTGCAAGTGCGTTTGTCTGTTGGGCAAACTTCTGTGTCCCATTTTATACTCTGGACCAGTTACGGTCACATGACAACAACGCGGGGAATGTCGGATATTTAAATTAGCGGTATACGTCAAACAAAAAGCGCTTTAAAACTTATTTGTATACCTAACTTTATTATTATTATTATGGAACTGTTCTTAGTTACTGCACCAATTACGGATTCATGAGAATGTATTGTCTTTTCAGATATTAAAGTGAATTACTGTATTATCTTTTGGGCACACGTTAAGACCTTTCTTCTGTTATGCTTCATATCATCACATTTTCTTTTGAATCAAAAGAATGCTTATTATACAAAATATTCCTTGGCATCCCTTTTCATTCTTCCAGATTCTCAGGAGTAATGACCGAAAGAAACAAAAATTTCCGATCTCATAAACTTCTCAGTGTATTACTTAAAAGGCGAGTGAAGATAAAAGTAATCCATCGTAAACTATACCTTTTAAAATCCTTCACTATATTCTGAAACGTTCGAGAAAAAGATTTCAAAATACTTCTTGGTTATTTTCTAAAAACTCGCCAAATATTCGCAGAGATAATTTAGTGCAATGTCCCGCTCAGTGTTTTAAATTGCAATTATAGATAAGGAAATTATTCTCGTTTTTCTTAGGTCCACCATGAATGACGTTCTCTGAATTAATTTCCTCTCATGTACCATATATTAAGCCAAGATGAAATAATCGTTCCGCACTCTCTTCAGCTGAATCTCAGCAGTCTGTTTCCCAGAAATCGTAAAACGGACGTGTTTCCTTTAAGCCTAGTTAAGCCAGAATGCTGGAGATATCTTTGGAATTATTTCTACGCCATATCACTTGCCATTTTCTTTTTCTCCATAGTTGTTAGAAGTCAGTAAGAGAACTTGGTTACAAATCCAATTCAGGTAAACTCGATAAACTTAAGCAAGGATGTCTCTCCGCTCCTATGATTGAACGATCTCATTTAATTCGAAGGAGAAGCCAGTCGAGAAGAAAGATAAAAAGCCACTCTCGGAAATATCCTCCAAGTTTCGAGCAACTTTGGATCCATTTTAATCATTCCATCAAAGCGAGTGATTAAAAAAGTAGCAAAAAAAAAAAAGAGTTTGGGCGTCTCAGAGACATCAGGTTATGTTTCCTATATTAGTCCCACTGCTGAGGATGGCGTTATGTTCGTTAACTCTTGTTGCCAAACCGATCTCCCTAAAGAAATAAATTGTTTGCTTTGCAAGGTGCATTACCTTCAGAAACCACCTGGGAAATAAAGAGGGGAATGTCATTCCAAATTGAAGGTGCCAAACTCTTTTTGTGACATTTAATAACACTGTTCGAGATGCATTTTCGCCTTCTCTTTTGTCTCAAATGACGCCAGTGCACAAATAACTTTCGTTAATGTTTTTCTTTTTTTTAATACTTTATTGCGGCTAGAATCCTCACACAAGTTCAGCACCGTCTTAATTGACAGATTTTTTTACGGGGAACGCGAAAGACGTTTTTTCAGAAATTTTATGATTAGAGCTTGACAAAACAGGCTGCGTTTGATGTTTAAAGAAAACAGTTTCAAAAATGTTTTTGGAGTTTGTTGATCAAATTTTTAAAAATGGAAATAAAATTTTCAAGACTAAAATACAAAAGCACTTCCATAAAAACTGAGAGCATTTTTTTTGAGTTGTCAATAGTGCGAAGATGAAAAATAACAACACAGACGACTAACTGAATTAAGGAAGTATCTATGGCAACAGTTATTAGCCGTGGCAGACGATTCTGGCTTTGTTATTGCGCAGTTACTTACCTACATAGCTGTATGGCGTCTTAATTTCGCCATACAGCTATGTAGGTGAGTGATTCAGAGTTAAGAAGTGAAATGCGTTATGCAATAAAATTTTGTTATCGTTTGAGTAAAACAGCCCCAGAAACAGTTGATTTAATGAAAAAAGCTTTAAAAGATTAATGTTTGGGTGAGTCAACGATTTTTAGATGCCACCGTAATTTAAAAAAAGAACGTTTGTCAGCAGAACTCGCTCCTAGGCCTGGTCGACCTGAAAGTGTTGTTAGGGAGCGTATGTTTGGGCAATCCTGCAAGAAGATCGACGTATGACATGTGCAAACACAGCGGCGACAACTAATATTTCAAAAACGCCGGCATTCCGCATTCTACGCGACAAACTACTGCTGCATCGCGTGTTTTCCAGATGGTTACCTCACCACCTGATAAGAAAACAATTGTTTGCCAGAGTTCAGGTGTGTCATGAGTGGAAACAAATTATTGCAAAGGATCCAAACTTTCTAAACATAATAATAACTGCTGGTGAACATGGGTTAACTAGTACGACCTCCTCACGAAGTGCGTAACGAGTATCTGGAAACACACAGGCTCGCTTTCTGCAAAGAAAGTCCGCAAAACTAAATCATCTGGGAAGGTGATGATAATAATTTTCTCTTATCATGAAGGTGTTGTCTCCCGGCATGCCGTTCCTCCATAAATTACTATCAATACTGAGTATTACATTTCAGTCTTGAAGCGTTTGCGACGACACATATCGATTGAGCGACCGGAACTCGTGGGCAAGTGGACCCTACACCATGATAACACCCTCCCATGTGTGGCTGCTTGTGTTCAACAGTTTCTTACGAAATGCAGTATTGAAATCATGCCACAGTATGCCTACAATCCTGACCTCGCCCCGTGCGATTTCTGGTTGTTTCCAACAATGAAGAAGTTCAGTGGTGCAACATTCAACACAGATGCTGACGTTATTCAAGCTGTACAGGGGTCGCTAAAGCAGCTTCTACAAAACGCCTTCGCTACATGCTTTGAAAACTGAACGATGGGACCGTTGCATGTCATCCGGGGGAAGATACTTTGAGAAAAAATAACATGTATTTTGCTGTAACTATATTTCTTCATTTTGTGTGATTTCAGTCTCAGTATTGATGGAACGGCCGTTGTTCAACCATGAAAAGGTAGTATAACGTAAAGTTCCTTTCGTACTGAATTCTTGTCGTTCTTACGTCTAAAGCATTAGGTACGAATACGATGGAACACTTCCTTAATTAAACCTTAACGGCCAGACGAAACATAAGACAAAGTCAACTTACATTCATTGATTTATTCTACCACTATATCATCAGCACAGCATCGCACTTCATATTTTACTGAACAATCAATATCCACCACAATACAACACCCCACACGAGCAACTGTTGGACACCCACACGAACAACTGTTGTATCGTAGTTTTTATCTATCGTTCTTATCTCATAGTAATAAGTCACGTTCACTCTGACCTCAATTGTGTTGCCAACAGTATTCGTCTGAGAGAGAAGATGTCACGTTAGGTTGTGAAGTATAACTGAGAACAAACTCAAAATTTACATAGGGAAAGAAACTAAAAAGGAAAGTTTATTTAGAATATACGTCACAATAGCTTCGTTAGAAAAGTGATAATGTCATTGGGAAAACTAAAATAAATCAAAGTCACATACTTTCTGGCGCGTACTTCTCTTTAACTTTCCTTTCGAGTTGCTGTTTTCTTACGTAAATTAGTTTCTTTTCGTTAAACGTTTTCTTACTGAACGACACATCACTTAGTAGTAGTAGTTATGGGTCACCGATAACTTCCCTTACCCATATTCGTTACCTCGAAATTTTTTACTTGGATTCTCTTAAAAAGAGGAAACCGATGCACTCATTAATTAATTACCGTTCATTACTACTGTCGAGAAAGATGTATAACATCAAAAATCTAACAGAGGATTGACAACATTTGCACAACAAACAGTAACTCAAAAGGTAGGTAAAATTTGAGATATATGTCTCGTGTCATTTGAGAAATACGCTTTAAATCATTTTAGACAGTTACAGTGCCTCCTGCATTTTTCGAAATATTTTACGTCACGCAAACTGATTTCAGATTCACTTAAAGAGAGGAAACCGGTGTACTCATTAACTAATTACTGTTCGTGGAAATTGCAACACCAAGAAGGAACCATGCAATTCGAATGAAATTTATGCCACACACACATTACGGATATAACTGTACATAAGTGATTTAATTTTCCGAGCAATACAACAATTTTTAGCTGAAAAAATCAGTATCTTGTTAAGCCTCCGTGAGGTGCAATAAGAGCTTGTAGATGGCGTGGCATTGAATCGAAGAGCCGTTGGATGGTGTTTTGGGTAATTGCTTGTCAGACGGCATGTATACGAGTCCACAGATTATTGATACTGATCGCTGCAGGACTTTGATGGGCCAGTTGCCGAGTGACCATGTTCAATAGGCGACATGTCAGGCGAACGTGCAGGCCAGGGAACAAGCAGTATCTGCTGTGCTGCAAAGAGCTCTTGAAAATTCTTGGTAACATGAGGTTGGGCATTATCCTGCTGAAATATAGCGCCAGGAGTGTTCTCAAGTAAAGGTATGACTTCGGCTTGTACA
Source organism: Macrothele yani (assembly GCA_039090855.1). Lineage (NCBI taxonomy): Eukaryota > Metazoa > Arthropoda > Arachnida > Araneae > Macrothelidae > Macrothele > Macrothele yani. Next base: position 31,224,032 of record CM077032.1, on the reverse strand, counting down.
ACATTCCTCATGTAGCGGTCGCTGTTAAGATCGCCTTCAAGTCGCAACCGCGATCGCGAAGGTACCCAATGGCATCCCACACCATCACACTTGACGTTTGGCCTGTATGACTTTCCCCAATGCATTCTGGAAGAAGGCTCTCACCTCAATACGATCTAATGCGTATGCGGCCATCATGATAGTCCACGTTGAATCGGTTCTCGTCCGAAAACACGACATGTTTCCAATCAGCACGCCATTGTCTGTACTGAGAACCCCATTCCCATCTGAGGTGTCAATGGCTCAGGGTCAAGGGACCGTCGCAATGGGATGCGTGCAACCAGTCCTCTGTGCAGCAGACGGCGTTTAACTGTGGAGGCTTACAATGCCACACCTGTTGCAGTGATCCACTGTTGTGCTAACACTTGCAAAGATGCGGAACGGTTTGTCACTGCCATGCGGACGAGGTGTCGGTCATCCCGGGGTGTCGTCATATTTCTCGGTTCACTGCCGGATTGTCGATGCACCTGGTTCTCCTCGGTCGACTTCCGCCACACGCGCATCGTGGCCTTATGCCTCGTCCAAGCCGCAATCTCGCGGTACGAAAATGCACCTTCACGCAGAGCAATCATTCGTCCCTGTTCAGACTGTCGTATGGTGATATTGCGCCCTTCGTCATCGCCGGGGCATTATTGAATCCTGGAGACTTTTACAACTCGCTGTCCACGATGCACTAGTATGTATCTTAAACAACCCTCTCTTTATACCCCACTCGACTTTCCAGAAGGCGCTGGCGGGCCCAGACATGCGCAATGACTCTGCACTTCTAAGCATTTTGCATGTCCTATCCTTCTCTGCATATCCTGTAAATTTCACGTGATTACAGTCATTCCTTCATTCATGGTGTTGCAATTTCCACATGTAGTAGCTTATATCAAGCAAACTTGTAAAAATAATTCAGTCTTTGCTAGCATAGTGAAGAGTATCTTTCTCAATTCTAATGCGAGCTCAAGCTACGGGAATGTTGGTCTCAAAACAACCAGCGCTACAACTGTCCCTACGTGCATCACCCCAGATACAAAACTCTTTATCTTCAACTACGTTTTCACTGTTTTCAAGTGAAAAACGTAGTTTAAGATAAAGAGTTTTCACGAAAATCCACAAACACGTCTGTTACAGAATATTACCTTAACAAAAGTCTGCAGTCTGTTTTCCTGCAAACGTTACGCTCTTTTTCCTCTTGTCTAGCCACTTATTTATAATTCGTATAACGTACAGGGTGTCCACAATGTCTTGTTACCCCCCCCCAATAAGAAATGTAAGTGAGCTATGTATCTGTTGTATGATGTATATGTTGAGTTATGATCTGTATTGTGTTTATTTACAGATTAGGTACCGGAACCATGTGTGATATCAGCGAATACACCCTGGAACAGCGGATTGTTGTCAGTGTCTGGGCTCACGAACGTCCACACACAGGGAAGACAATGCGTGCCGATTTCCAACAACGATTCGACAAAGAGGCTCCTCCAAAACAGACCCTTCTGCAGTTGGAACATTAACTCTTCAAAGCAGGCAACACCAAGGATAAACCACGAACGGGAAGACCATCAACCAGAGTGCAACAGTGTCAAGCGGTCGAGAAATCAGTTATCAGGTCACCGACGAAGTCGCTCCGCAAACGATCAGCGGAGCTTGGAATACCACGATCGACACTACATAAGCACATGAAGAATGACCTGAATTTGCACGCATATCGCCCGATGTTCGTTCAGGAGTTATCAGACATCGATTTAAACCGCAGACGGGATGCATGTGCAATGATGCTTCAGACATTTGCCACAATCCCAAAACGTGGAAAGATCATTTTCAGTGATGAATGTGCGATATACCGCAGCTGTCGATCACGGAACGTTGTGTTCTAGTCCAAGGAAAACCCACATTAAGTCGAAGAATTGGAACATCATCCTCCGCATGTCATGATATGAGCTGCAATGAATAGTCGACATCTATTTGGACCGTATTTCTTTGATGGTCCAGTGAATCAGACAACTTATCTGGACATGCAGCAAACTTGGTTTGTGTTACAACTTGAAAACCGTGGCATTCTGAATGACGTATGGTTCCAACAGCATGGGGCATCCGCCCATTAGGCAATCGCTGTTCGGAAATACCTTCCTGAGGTCTTTCGGGATCGCTGGATCGGCTGAGGTTCGGTAGTGCTGCCCGCTCCACTTGAATGTCCACCTCGAAGCCCAGATCTCTCAACGTATGATAATGCCCTTTGGGGTTTCATAAAGGGGGCTGTTGCACAACAGCGCTACCAAACTACTGATGAACTTAAACAAGCAGTGAGACGTGCTTTCTTTCGTATCGTTCCCGCAACTGCTTCGGAAAATGTCCCTCAGAACATGGAGTAAAATTATTCTCTGTCACGAGAATGACGGAGCCCAAACGGATTCACTGGATGTTTAAGGATGTCTCAACATATAAGTCAACATATACATCATACAACAGATACATAGCTCACTTACATCAAGACATTGTGGATACCCTGTACAAGGTTTTTCCGCGCCGGTCATCGAATCCTCATCCCCTCTCTCTCGGGAATAAGTTGCTCTCCCAACTGAGCTCTACGCGGACATGTGCTAGCTGGCTTTATCTCATGTGTGTCCTACGAAGCAGGCACGTCACATCTCCCCCCCTCCCCGAAAGAGGGCAGAGGTCATGGCCCACGGGTCAGCCAGGACCATGTGTCGCTGTAGGCAGTCATCCCAGACAATTTGGTGTGTGGAACGTAACATGACACTAATTTATTTTTTCGAAGCACTTAAGAAGAAGTGATTCTCACTTTTCCTGTCTCGCCGTGTGGAAAGAACATCACATCATTGCGAGAAACTTAACAGCCGGGTCATCCAAGAAGTTCGGGCGCCAATAAAACGCACAAGTTTGTTCGCGCCGGGCATCGAATCCGGGTCCCCCTCACTCCGCAGTTAGTTGCTCTCCCAACTGAGCTACGCGGACAAAATGCACTCACTGCTAATCTGCCTTTATCTCATGTGACGTGCCTGCTTTACAGCAGGCACATCACATTCGTTCTTCCATCATAAAGAACAATGATAAATGTAACCTCATACGTTATCCGACAACATTTCATTTCATCGATGTCTTCATATCAAAAGCACAATGACAAGCCTAGATTTCACTGAACAGAGCCTTCGCTCTGTTCAGTGAAATATGCTCTTCACGCCGAAGGTATGATGGAAAACTAAGTTTCAAAGTGAACTTCCACATTGTTGTTGTTTTTTTGCATATTTCAAAGGAAATAATCCGTCACATTACATCAAGCTCACAGTAAGAGATCAATAAGTATTTCTTTTCCTAGGGAACCATCGCTCTTTCCGCTGAAAGATATGTCACTTCACACCAAAACAATGCTGAGCAGATGCTTTGCCACTTGCCACTTTCTTAAATTTTGTTGTTGCGCAAAAAGCCAACATTGCATTCATAAAACGGCTTTCAAGGATGCATGATGTTTATCAACAGTACGTGATTAATCGTGGAACTATCTGGACGCCTAAAACAGGTAGTCGTCTAAAACAAAACAAGATTTCCAAAAATGCGAAAACGTATTACCAGGAGAAAATTTATTCCTTGACATGATCATATGAATTATATTTAAGTCCATCTACAGTTTCAGAAGGAAAAGCTGCTTTACAATCGAAGAAGAAAAACGTTCGTTAATATGAAATTACCAAATAAATCTCTCTATTCTAAAAAAAAAGTAACTGTCGCTGCTACCGCCACTGTTTTAGAAATTTCGCAACACTCGCGCTTTTCTAGGTCGCAAAAAATATTGAACACAAAATATAAAATTTACATCTTTTGTAAATACATCTACAAAAGTTGTAAATTTCATATTTTGTGTTCAATATTTTTAATTTCATATTTTTGGGTTCAATTTCTTTTGCATTGATTTTTTTAACGTGTTCGAAGAAAACGTTGACAAGAAATGTTTTTCGATTCTGGCGATACTTCACGAACTATTGTACATCAAAATTAAGGTAAGCAAAAAAGTGCTATCAGTTCGCGTTCCGGACACACTAACAGCAACAGATCCACGAAAAATTCTCTATTTAGCGATGGGATTTATTTAAAAAAACGGATATATGGCAAACTATAAATCATAACGCATTGCAATTTGTACAGCATAAACTCACAACTACCATCCCTCTTTTACAAAAAAAAAAATTAAGAAAAAGTCATTTTCTGATTTTTAAGCGTTTTTTAAAGACGCAAAGGAAAGGAACGAGCGGCTGACTCCGTCTTTAGCGTTAACTACACAGGAAAGTTCAGGTCCCGGGACCTGCTGCTATGGTTACGCAGCTATTTTTAGCACTCTCTTCTCATTAGGTGAAAGGACAGGATAAAATCAAATTGGTAATGACGCAATTCTTAATGACGTAGTGACGCTTTGAAACTTCGGCCTTTTTGCGCCAGCATACTTGAATACCTATGTAAATATAGGCTTTCTCCTAGTATTATACAAAAAGATAACACATGGATTTCCAGGGATGAGCGCGTTTTTTGTTTGACAAATGCGTCGACCATACTGCGTTAAAGATATTTCCACGAAGTTTAAAAATTTTAACTGTGCAACTAATATTTTTATAAGAAGCAAATAAAATTTTAGCTCCCACTGCAAAACTTTTGTGTCAGGAGTTCTATGAAAAACGCATAAAGCTCGTTCTTGTCATAGCAATCAAGAGCAACAAGAATATAGAAAAAAAAATTGCCTCCGAACTTTCGGTTGTAATGTCTTTTGAATCCTTTTCGACACGAACAAAATATTTCAAAGTGATTGTTAGTCAATAGAACCCGTTGCAAATAAATAAATAATCAGTTGGGTTTCTACAATCGATTAAACATCTAAAAATACACTCAATGGACAAAACATTAGAGATACCTACCTAATGGCGGATTGGTTCTCCTCTAGCGCTAAATACAGACTCTACTACAATGCTGAGCCTAGCTGAGCTAACCCTCTAGTGCTAATTGCAAGCTCTACATCAATGCTGAGGCTGGCTGTGCTAACCCTCTAGTGCGAATTACAGGCTCTACATCAATGCTGAGGCTGGCTGTGCTAACCCTCTAGTGCGAATTACAGGCTCTACATCAATGCTGAGGCTGGCTGTGCTAACCCTCTAGTGCGAATTACAGGCTCTACATCAATGCTGAGGCTGGCTGCGCTAACCCTCTAGTGCGAATTACAGGCTCTACATCAATGCTGAGGCTGGCTGCGCTAACCCTCTAGTGCGAATTACAGGCTCTACATCAATGCTGAGGCTGGCTGCGCTAACCCTCTAGTGCGAATTACAGGCTCTACATCAATGCTGAGGCTGGCTGTGCTAACCCTCTAGTGCGAATTACAGGCTCTACATCAATGCTGAGGCTGGCTGCGCTAACCCTCTAGTGCGAATTACAGGCTCTACATCAATGCTGAGGCTGGCTGTGCTAACCCTCTAGTGCGAATTACAGGCTCTACATCAATGCTGAGGCTGGCTGTGCTAACCCTCTAGTGCGAATTACAGGCTCTACATCAATGCTGAGGCTGGCTGCGCTAACCCTCTAGTGCGAATTACAGGCTCTACATCAATGCTGAGGCTGGCTGCGCTAACCCTCTAGTGCGAATCACAGGCTCTACATCAATGCTGAGGCTGGCTGCGCTAACCCTCTAGTGCGAATTACAGGCTCTACATCAATGCTGAGGCTGGCTGCGCTAACCCTCTAGTGCGAATTACAGGCTCTACATCAATGCTGATGCTGGCTGAGCTAACCCTCTAGTGCGAATTACAGGCTCTACATCAATGCTGAGGCTGGCTGTGCTAACCCTCTAGTGCGAATTACAGGCTCTACATCAATGCTGAGGCTGGCTGAGCTAACCCTCTAGTGCTAATTACAGCCTCTACACCAATGCTGAGGCTGGCTGTGCTAACCCTCTAGTGCTAATTACAGCCTCTACCCCAATGCTGAGGCTGGCTGAGCTAACCCTCTAGTGCTAATTACAGCCTCTACACCAATGCTGATGCTGGCTGAGCTAACCCTCTAACGCTAATTACAGCCTCTACGCCAATGCTGAGGCTGGCTGAGTCCGAACCCGAAAGCTCGGAGATGAGCTCGGGCTCCAAAATATTTACTGCAAATTGGGCTCGGGGAGTCTCGGGCTCAGAATTTGCTTCTTTCTTTTTTTCAACTATGATTTTAATATGATCTAACATTTAGTATACGCGGTTTTAATTACACTTTCTAGTAGGTAAAGGGAATTTTTCTACTACTGGGTCTGGGAGTGGGGCGGAAAATTTCAAAAAAGCTCAAATTGCGAAATATTTTGCTCCAGAGACACTATCCGACAAAAAATAATCTTTCAAATCATACTTTTAGAAGCAGAGATATCGACAAAAATAATATATATGTATATATATACCCCTACCAGTAAAACTGTTCATTATCTTAAGCAGAAAATAAACGCATATGATTTTTCGTCGTGAACAGTATCTAACCCGTAGGAAAAGTATTTTCAGTCGAGTTTTCAGGGGTGCAGATATTGCGGTAAATTCGTCGGAAACGAAAGTGTTCGCTTACACCCCAACTGGCAAACCAGTTCTTTTAATCATGAATAAGAAATACAAAACATTTCCTACCAGAAACTCCGACCGATGCAGAAAGGGTTTTTGAAATGGGACTTTCAGAAGTAGATATATCGGGAAATTTCAATTTACATTTACGCTCCTATAGCGGAGAAACTGCATTGATGGAAAAAGATACTCTACCCGAAATAGTGTTCGTTATAAACTCTATCAGAGGAAGAAAGAATCTGTTCAGTCAGGTATTTAAAAGCAACGACATGGAGTAAAATATATTTTAAATTCGATAGCATCTGCATTTGTAGCAGCGACGTTATATCGGAAAAAAGACCAAAATGCAAAAATCATCGTTTCCACAATTCTGATTTCTCAATGCAAATAAAAAAATAATAATAATATATTTGACTAATAGTTGCAGGGATGTGATGTTCACAGACGGACAAAGTGACATTTTAAGAAAGTACCTTTTTAAAAAAAGAGATACTAAAATATGGTTTGCATGCTACTTAAATACCTACACTGCAGAGCAATTGAATTAGAAACAGCTGACGTTATGCAAATGTGGCGCTGTGGGCGGCCCTGTAAACGGATACGACATGACGTATGTAGCGATCCGACAATATAAGGAGTGATGCGACGGGAATCAGTAAGAGTCGGACGCAGTATGGGAAAGAAGAAGGATCTAAGCACATTTCATCTTGGGTAAAATGTCGGTGCCCGACGAATGGGTCACTCCATCTCGGAAGACGTGCAGGCACTGGGGTTTTCACAAGCCAATGTGTCACGGGTGCACCGTGAGTACATCGAATTCGGTGAAACCATCCCTGCAAGGGCCAACTGCCGTTTACAACAGCATGTGGATGAGCGGGTTCATCGTCGGCTAGCTCGCATTGTAACAGCGGACAGACGGGCCACAGTGCAAGAAATCACTCGGCAATTTAACGCTGGTGCACAAAAACGTGTAAGCAGCCACACCATCCAGAACCATCTCCTCGCTATAGGGTACAGAAGCCATCATCCCACGAGGGTACCGCTGCTGACCGCACATCACAGGGTGCAAAGATTAGCATGGGAGCGGGAACATCACCACTAGACCCTAAACATGTGGGAAAATGTTGCCTGGACTGATAAATCGAGATTCACGTTGGTATTTGCGGATGGCAGGATACGAGTATCGCGCAAACCACATGAAGCGACGACGGGTCCTTCTTGCCAGCAGGGTACTCTTCAAGCTGGTGGGGGTGGCATTCTGGTCTAGGGACTGTTTACGTGGACTGAAATGGGACCCCTGGTACGTGTGACATCGTCCCTCACAGGTCAACGTTTCCGGGATATCCTGGACGACCATTTGCTCCCGTTTGTGCGTCTTCAACGTCCCACTGGGGACCTCATCCTGCAACAAGACAATGCACCGTGCCATCGCTTCTGAATTGTATCCGAATGGTTGGATGAACACTCCACCGACGTGACCTCGCTTCCTTGGCCAGCTAAATCACCTGACCTCAATCATATCGAGTACATTTGGGATGCCATCGAGAGAGATGTTCGAGGTTCTGACCCCCACCTATCAAATCTTAGGGAACTGTGGGAGCTTGTTCAGGGGTCATGGTTCCGTATGGCTTCCCAACGCTTCCGGTGCCTTGTCGAGTCCATGCCGAAACGAACCACCGCCGTCATCAGGGCGAAAGGTGTGCTACACGTTACTAGACAGGTATCTCTAATTCAATTGCTCTTCAGTGTATATTGTGACCCTCTAAGTACGGAAAAAACCGAATTCTGGAAATCAAATATTATGCAAATAAATTTATTAATTGCAAAGACGGCAAATGTTGTAAGAATAATTCCTGTAGCAAACTATAATTCCAGTAGCTAAATTATCGTTGAACATGTTGGAATTTAGGAGCAAAAAGTACTAGAATATCCCAGTCCTACCGGCCACCTAGTCTGCGGTTGTTGTTGTTTTTTTCGGGGGGGGGTCGCAGACTCCCAATTTTTTGGAGACGGGAATGCGTGGATGCCTAATGAATGCCCTGTGAATTTCGCCTCGGACGCACTTTGTCCCTTGGTCCTCCAGGTTGGGGGTTGGGCATGGGACCAACCTCGTTAAAAATCTGTCCTTACGAAATCTCCCGAAAAATGGGCCGCGGGTGGCCTAGTGGGCAACGTTCGTGACTGCCACGGAAAGGACCTCCGGTTCGATCCCAGGCAGGTACGAACGCTCGATCCACTAAATATCCGCCGTGCGTCGGATGGGCACGTTAAGCCGTCGGACCCCGGGTACTGGCCCCCGGTAATAAATAAGGGCGTCTTCCTCTCCCTTTCTACTTCGCTTCCGTGTCACTTTCCTATCGGGCACTCTAGCCCAAATCTCCTAGCTTCCTATTTCTAAGGGTTGTTTAAGACCTGGGGTCAGACACTCCTTCCTGAAATCCTCTACATATGAAATTAAAAAAAAATCTCACGAAAAAACACTTTAAGAAGGCGAGGGCCCATACAGGCCTGCTGAGTCATTGAAGGAGAAGAAGAAGAAAGTACTAGAATTTTGAAGCGTGAGCAAAAGCAGGTATATACATGCGCAGTTTTATGTTAACGAAGTAACTAAGTGAGCAAGAGAAAGTTTCATTTAAATACCGTTGTTAATGATACTACCTTTGGCTAATGAAAAAATAGTACTTCCACAAATGATGAAGAAAAACATGCATCGTAAAAAGGGCGAATAGAGTTTTTCGGTTTACCTCGTTAGGCTTCTTTGGAACCGACACTCATACACCAGTTCATACAAAAGACGAAAAAGAAAACGAACCAGCAACTTTTATAAACAGGCTAGTCCTAAACGAGTACTCGTTTTGTGCTAATCACACACTAAACGTGTATTTATTTTTCATTAATAAATACAGTTCTGTATTTATAAAGTGTATTTATATTCAGTTTTGTGTGTATTTATTATTCATTTGCCTGCTAGCTATTTATTCAGTTGCTGATGTTAATCTTTTGTGAATCCCCAGCATTGTGCGGGGCTCCAAGAAGCAACTTGCCATGTAGTTTGGAAGTTAGTCGTACGTGAGTCTGGAGAATTCGAGGCCGCTGTAGTGCAGTGGTAGCATGTCCGGCGTGTAACTAGAAGACCCTGCGTTCGATTCCCGTTGGCGGCCGATGATAATTTTTCCGTGACGTACTTATAAACGTGGAAAGAGCGATGACTTCTATTTAATCCACGTCAATTGTGTGTATTTATTGTTCTTTTCTTTTTTCTCGTACAGGTCGTTTTCACGGGAAAAGTGCGCGTGCCTTATATCGATCTCCTGTAGCACACGCCTTCTTACGTATTATCTCTTTGCAAACATGCTGTAGTTATTCAGCGAGCAAATAAGTTTAGTCTGTGCTCGAGATACACATATGATGTAAATTTTCTCGCTAGATTTGCGCCACCTAGCGGGAAACTTTTACATCAGAATACCTGGCAAAAGTATGGAATGGTCACGGCTGCAGCAAATGGATGCAAGAAGAATTTTTAGCACGTCTTTTGTAAAAAATAGTATGCTCATTTTCTCAGTTTGTCTGGCTGTCCGTCCATCTGTGGACACAATTTCTCTGCAACATATTAATCCGATCAAATTATTTTTGCATTGCGAAGCTTGAAATGTGTGAATGATGAACCTTGCAATCCGGTATTTTTCCGATACACAATTTCGTCGCTAGAGGGTGTAAAGGCGAATAATATCGAATTCATATTACATTTTGCTGCATATATTTGCTCCTATATATCAGATTGAAAAATTAGTTTACCTTTTGATACCATTTATAAGGACGAATGTTTTAGGCACAGACCTTTTTTAAAGTAATGCATAGATTTTCCTCTTGGAGGCGTAAAGATAAATTGCGTTTTCCTCGATATCTCTGCTCCTAAAACTTCGACTTGAAAAATTCTTCCTGCATCGGAAACAGCTCTTCATGAGAAATGCGTTACATATAACTCCTAGTTTTTGGTAAAGAATGGTTTTGCCATCATGGGGCGTAAGTGTTTATTTCTGCTTCACACGTATTTGCAGCAAAATCAGCGCTTCTGTAAACTCGATTAAAAAATTCTTTCGCGGTCCGATACTGTCACCTAGAAAAACCTTTTGGAAATACATCCTGCTTAAAAAAGCACATAGTTTTCCCGCCAGGAGGCGTAGGTGTAGATCTCGTTTCTCTCGATACTTCTGCTTCTAAGAGTCCGATTTAAAAAAAATTCTTTGTTGGAGAGCATTTCTGGTGCAAAATGTTTCCCACACAGTTTCAAAATTTTCAGGAAATGAATAGATTTTCCGCTAGGGGGCGTAAAGGTAAATTGCGTTTTTCCGATATCTCTGCTTCTAAAACTCGGATTTGAAAACTTTTTCCTGCATCAGATACAGCTCCTAATGGGAAATGTTTGTACAGTCGAACCCGTTTATATCGAACCCAGGTATAACGAATTACTGCGTATTTCGAACTTTTAAAAATCACCGTCAAAATCCTGAAAAGAACATGTAACGCATTTTCCTATATCGAACGAGTTGAAGCAGCCTAACTGTATGTATCGAATTTTTCGAATAAAACTCGCAAATTTTCTCGGAAACAAATCTTGTCAAGCAAGATCAACTTTTTTTTCAGCGTAAATGTGAATTTCCCCTTGACGAATTCCCGACGCTTCCAACGTTTCCAAAACTTGAAGCAGTCTTTTCTTTCATTATTCAAGAGACCCTCTCTTCCCCAAAGTTTTCAAAGGGACACTCCCCTCCTCCCCGTATCTCCTCCGAAACACACTGTGGGGAAAAAGGAAAGAAGGGCGATTTTGTGATTTTGGGGCAGGGGTGATAAGGGAGAACGCTGCTATAGGGTGAAGGAGGGCGGCAGAGGGAGAACCTGGTGCGAAGGGGGAAGAGAGTATCTCCAGTCCCGACAGAGAGAGCGAGAGGTGGGGGGCAGCGGCTACGACCCTCCGACAGTATCATGGAACAATTGAGGGTACCGAATACACTTTGATCCACAAAATCGAACAAGTTGAAAACAGCATTTTGACAAATGCAGTAACTTTAAAGAAGCAGAAAGAGATGACTGATTATTTTATGCCCAAAAGCATCGATTCTGGTAAGACATCCTTTTCTGTCATAAAGCTGTGTATCCTGTCTTTAAACTGATCATGAAATTCTATTCGTAATTTATAATACAGAAGTAAATAGTATTAGTTTTTGTGTGTCCACCTATTGTATATACATTGGCGTGCAAAAATTAAGGACGAGGCAGTTTTTCGAATGTAACGTCGTGCAGAAGTGCTCGACACGTCGCCAGTCTGTGGTGTTCCACGTCGCTCTGGCCTGGCACCACTGCACACGGAGTCGGCGATGTTCCGGTGTTAATGGCAACACACGTAACGGGCGCTGGGATCGCAGATTCGCTTCCGCGAAGCTTCGGCAAGTGGTTTGTGAGCATACAGGAGCCGCTATATCTGCCTGTATAGTAGTCCTGGTCTCGGTGGGATCCGTTCGCGTCTGGCGCACGATCCGTCGATGCTGTCTATCGGTGGTCTTCCCGGTCCGTCCGGAGCCGCTCCGCCGTGTGGCAGGGCCGTCACGTGCCCACTGCTCCTAACACAGTCGGACGGTATGGTCAGAACGAATGCACGTGGCGGGCCATACAGCATGTCGACCACCCTGCGGTTTTCAGACCGATGATCAGGCCACTTTCAAAGTCCGTAAGTTGCGTAAATAGAGGTCTCTGGCATCTATCCCGCATTCTTGTCACTCGGCACTCTTACTTGCGTCGGCCGGTGCTTTTCGCTTTCATGGAGCATAGACTACAAGCCGGTTTATAAGGCTGCCGGTTCGTGCTTACAGCGTCACAACAGAGTATTCGGTCAAGCGCAATCACGCCAAACGTTGATCATTTGTATACCAGCACGCACTACAGCTATTTGCAAAGTTTCGCGGTTGTAGCATGATTTCTTCTAGGTGCGCAAATTCCATTGTCCGGCAGCGTACTAAATGAAAACAGGAGCTAAAAAGTAGCGAAAGTAGCTACTTTTCAGAAAAATAGTTCAACTATGTTTTCCTATTTTACGGAAAGAGTAGTTGCAGCTGTTGCTAGCTCCTTTTTCAAGAATGTACTTGTAGCAGTAGCAAGCCACTTTTAGAATTTAGCTTTCTTATCACTGTATGTCTCAGAGTTTAGTGAGTGTATACAAATACAGCCTCATTTCTTTCGGAACACAACTTAAAATTTTTGTATTATTAACTCATACCCTTGCGGATATTTTGACTTTAATATCACCCTGTATCGTTGCAATTTTATCCGTCAGTGTGCTTCAGAAGTAGAGCCAATCGTAAAAGTTAGTTTTCTTGTTCAAATGTTTGTAATAGGTCAGAAATTGTTGCCATTAGGCCCACTTAACCCAGAACTACTAACTACAAGTCTGGTAACCGGACCTAATGGTTCTTCATTCGATTCGAGAGAAAATGGTCACTTTTACTCTTCGTAGAAAAGACACTTTTTTCTCAAAGTTTTATCGTAAGTCTTCTTCTGGTTGGGGATCTCTGAAACTCGATGAATAAGTGATGATCGTATTCGAAGACTTCCCAATGGGCAAAATAAAAAAATGATCAAAGAACGAGAAATGAAAAAGCTACTCTATGTCACAGAAGCTAAACAAGGTTCGGAGTTCCCTTACAACTCCGAGCTGAACTTCTGCGACCGAATGTAACACAGAAATTTCTTAAAGCCCGTTTTCTTTTCTTAGTACGTTTCTTTGATTACTTAGATTTTTTCTACTTTTGCTCCTCAACCCTCTGCAACGCTGCTCATCTCCAACCTAACCCCAAACTTTCGTATAAAATATACGCATTAAGCTATCAGAAAAATGCAATTAAGTTCAGTTGGAATTTTTTTTCTCGAAAAGATTTTAATATCTGATACATTATTTCTAGAGAAACTTTGAGATCATACTTTTTCCTCTAGCAGCAGTTAACTGACTGTTTTTTTCTTGAACTTGTTATATTTTAATAATAAATGCACCAATTGCGTTGCACGAATGATGAAAGTAAATTTTTATTTGCGCAAAAAATGTTTTATTTAGTTTTAGGTTTTACTTCCAAAGAGGTACTAGCTATGTGTTTACTTATTCGGCATGAAATTTATATACATAAGAAAAGAATCAATAACTAGTTTTTTCATTGCAAATCTCAAGGCTTTCGTAGAACTCAAAAATGGACACTAAAAAATTAGGTTACAATTCTGCAAGATTCTCAGACCTCGTTCGTGACTGTGTAAATATGCTTTAATATTCACATTCAGTAGTAAAGTTATTTTGTTTGCCCTTTTTTCAGCAGCGTTCGTGAGACGGTAAACACAACCCAGACAGGATTGGTGCCAGGCAGCAAAAGATCTGAGTTCAGCATCCAAGAAAAATGGGGTCCAATATCACGATAAATATAGTGGTATAGTTCAATTCTTATTTCATAATGAATTCCAAAATTGTCGGCATACGTTTATCCTTTTGTGTCAGTGACTGGAGAGAGAGAGTTGAATATTAAGACTTCATAATCGGCTAGGCTAAGAGACTAACTTTTTCCTGGGCTTCAGTGAGATATAAAAACTTTGTTTTGCGGGAGAAAAGGTCATCTTTCTGTTCGGTCGGCGTTCATGCCTGACGTTCGAGACGGGGACGTTTTGACGGTTGATCTTATGGAGATAGCGGGCTGGAGCTTGGGGACACTATACAACAGGGTGCTAGAGAACGACGGGGCTTGCCCTACAGAGCGACCGTTTTGCAAAGAGTTAATGAGACCACTGTGAAGGGATCAGCGGAAGTTTCTCCATTCGCTCGTGTAACAAGAAGCGCGGAAGCCATAATAATACTGCTCGGGGCGTCTATTAAATTACATTATTAAGTTTTCAGAAAAGTCTTCGCGTTGTTTTTATTTACCATCTATGGTCCTACTTTGATGAAATAGGTTACTTTCTCAGATACATTGAAAAAAAAAAGAACTAGCGGCATTCTATCGATAAGGAAATGACCCAGCCCAAATATGATGTGTCAGTCTGGATGCCTTTCGATTAATAAACAAGAACACCCTGGGGATGGCTTTGTTCAGAAAGAAGGGTTAAATTAGAGATATATATGCCACATTCTCCAACTAACGCATCAAAAGATTCAGGTAACACAGAATTTGTTTCTTTCGTTGTTGCTATACTGAGATTGCTCATTTAGTTCACTATAATTGCTTAGAGAAGCCTTTTTATAATTGGTGTGTTTTTACTTGTGAAACTTACAAAGCAATTTACCATTTTTAGCAGGTCTTTTGAGAAAAAAGTACGTGTTTATAATATACACTGCCATCCCTCCGCCTGTGGACACTATGTCTCTATCTGTTAGTCTGATTTGAAAAATTCTTTTTGCATCGAAATCCTGAGCTGTGAGATTGACGATCCATCATTTTGGTGTTCTTTAGATTCATACTCTCGCCGGTAGGGGGCGTAAATGCACATCATAGTAAATTAAAAATATATTTTACTCTATAGAATTACTTTAAAAACAGCGATTAAAAACAAATTACCTTTACCTTCCAATACTTTTTACTACGAATGCCATTTTACGTACTGTTTCTATTTGAAAAAATGCCTGGTGTTCCCACTAGGGTGTGTAAATGTATATTGTATATCTGCTTCTAAAAACCCAATTTAAAAAATTGTTCTAGCGTTATATAGAAGTCGCGACGATGAATATTTTACATGCTTTGTAAAACATTTTGTGGCAAAAAATTTTGCCGCTAGCTGATGTAAATTCATTTTTCTGTTTTTAGCATGTTTACAATCGTCGCTTCTAAAAATCGAACTGAAAAATATTGTTTTCAGTCAGACGCCCCTCACCAGATCGTCCGTGACTCCGACCCAATAGGTTCTTACTTCCGTTCGAAACATGAACCTTATATTTAAAAAAGACATACTGAGGCTGCAAACAACTGAGAGAAGCATTGAGAAATGCATGCTTGGTGTAACCAGGAAAGAAAAGAAAAGGAACTCGTGGATCAGGAAAATGACAAAAGTGGAAGACATCATAATCAGAGTTAAATCGCTGAAGTGGCAATGGGCTGGACATGTTGCCAGAAGGACGGACCACCGATGGACATCCGAAATTTTAGACTGGTTGCCAAGAAACAGAAAAAGGCCCAGAAGAAGACCACATGGGAGATGAGTGGATGAAATTCAAAAGTATATCAGAGTGACAGAGGAGACTGGCTCAAGATAGACCGTTGTGGGAAAACTTCGAGAGACCTTCATCCAATAGGGGAATTATAATGTTTGACGATGATGATATTTATTTATTTATTTTGCCGGTTGAATACACTATCAAGAACACTGCTCACACTGTTAAAAATTGGTACTTAGAAATAAGCAAAATGCACTCGTTTTTGAGTACATTCTGGGCTTATAATAGCTGTGAGTACTTGTACCTCACTTTTGAATAAGACACGTACTCATTTTTGAGTACATATAGGGAATCAATTGTGAGTATATCTGGTATTTCTAATTTGAAATATATGTACTCAAAAATACGTATATTTCAAATATATGTGCACTCCAGCACACTAGATGGCGCCACCGTACAAGCGTACGATTTTGCGCATAGGATGCAGAGAGAAATCAGGGGGGCGGGGAGGCTTAGAAATGAACACCTTTGCATGCAATCGGGAAATTCCTCCCCGGGGACCGTCACTTACCGTGCTCGTCCGATATTCAGCGATTGTTAGAAATTGACACCACCACGGAGAGCCTTCAGGTTCAAGCCTGGGGTCCCTTCATCAGCAGTCTGAATCTCTAAGCACTAAGCCACCCACGGCTCGATTTCAAATTTCAGATCAGATCATATGTAGAGGATTTTAGGAAGGGAGTGTCTGTCTGACCCCAGGTCTTAAACAAACATTTGAAATGAGAAGCTAGGAGATTTGGGCTAGAGTTCCTGATAGGAAAGTGACGCGGAAGCGAAGTAGATAGGTTGCGGCCTGTTCCCATCCGACGCACGGCGGATATTTAGTGTATCGAACCTGAGGTCCTTTCCGTGGCAGTCACGAACGTTGCCCACTAGGCCACCCGTGGTCTATTTCAAATTTGCGGATGAACTTAGCATTTGTCATTTTCATGTAGGACTTCCGTCCACAGGGAGTAGAGTTTAGGTCCCAGCCACCTACAGCGAGATCGCCTTTTGGGCAGGACACAGAAACGGAAGGAATGAGAGCAAGTCTAGCGACTTTTGACAGAACAGTTTGTAGTGAGATTAGAGTACAGTAGATGGCGCCACCGTACAAGTACGATATTGCACATAGATGGGTGAGAGAATTTCAGGGAGGACATAGGAAAGGATACCCATTTAACCAGTGGGTCCAGCCTGGGGGCAGTCACTTTACGTGCTCGTCCGATGCACGGCGGATATTCAGCGATTGTTAGTAAATCACACCATCTCTGAAAGATCAGCCCAGGCTTGAACCTGGGGACCCAGTATCGATAGTCTGAAACACTAACCACTAAGCCATCCGCGGTTCCGCGGATGAATTTCAAATTTGGAATACGTGAACTCCATACATACTCATTTTTTCAAAGAATCAACTGGAAGTATATCATTCGATGGCACATCTGAGATATACTCGTTGTGACATGCTGGGCAAATGGACCGCACAATTTTATGACAAATATAGTGATTAAGCGACAATATATTATTTATGAGATTGACACAAATGTAATTAATGTAAAAACGCAGACAAAGATATTTTATGCAAAATTTAATAACTTGTGATCAGCGACTTTGTTGTACTAAATATTTATGAGTGCCACTTTACACATTTATTAAACAATTTCTCTTGAAATCTCTAATGAAGTAATGCGAGATTATTTTATATTTATTGACGCAGTTATTTGTAAGTACGTATAACGAGTAGGTTCATGCAGGTTCTCATTTTTAAGTAGATTTTTTTTAACAGTGCACACTGGGCTTTTTAATTTATGCGCAGATTTGCTCTAGAAGACGTAAATGCATTCAATATCTTTTTCGTTGATTATTTTTCAAAAAAATCTGTTTTGAAATATTTCTTTCGTTATGGAAAGGATTCAGAAGTCTCATTACACACGAGGATACGGTGTCATCTTTCTGGTGTTTAAATTTAACTAAACATGGTGACAACAAACTTTCGAATCCGAGAAAATATTTAATTTAAAATGGAGTCTTCGAATAAGTTAACAGCGGTTTCTGTACAAAGCTTTCGAGAGGCAACGGATTAGAACGAAGTAAAAAAACAGGGCTTTTCTGGAAATTTAAATTGAATGCGATGTATGTTTTAGTGCGAAGTGGAATTTCGGCGGGGAGGCTCAGTCTTCCGCCGCGTCTTCTTTCAAACTCTTTTCGCATTTTTCTTTTTTTCGAAATAAAGGAGAGAGTCTGTAATAAAACATCTCGTATAACAGCGTGAATCTTTGTGAATATCCTAGCTTAGTCCTTGTTACTAAATTTGATGGATGGAGGTCTGCTTTTTTTATGGTAGCCTATGCGGCTACAAGAATCTTACAATGCTCCAACCAATAGTAATAAAGCTGCTGGGCCTAATAGAAATCTGGGTATTCTTCTCGAACCTTGCGTCTTCTGTTCAATATCTCTTTTATGTTCGCTCTCGGCGCTTCAATTTTCTACTTGGTGTCGCATTTCTTGCAAGAAAATAGATAGAAAGAAAAAAACATAAAAATAGAAATGTCATCTGACTCAGAAGTTTTCCTTCGTCTTCAATTCTATGTAATAGAGTTCAAAACATTTGTTTCTGTGGAATTTTTTAACTCACCTTTGACTGTTAAAGTGGTTTAAACGGAAGATGTTCATACATTTTTAGAACGACTTTTCAGCAATAAAATTATCTGATAGCCTTTCTCTGGAGTATAAACCTACATCTAGATTTAAAAAAATTACAGGGCATTTCTTAAAATTTGTTCCAATCCTCTTCCACTCAGTGGCGATGCTAGACGCTCAGAACAGCGTGGGTTCTTAAGGAGGCTAAGCATAATGGGAGGGGGGCATACATTTTGAAGTGTTTGGCAGAAACTTGGGCAAAAAATTCCTTCCATATTCATTTTACCCGACGCTGATAACGTTATCCCTAGTACAAAAAGGCTTTTATGTAGTATTTATTCAATGTGCACTATACTGAATTAAGTCAACGGGTACCCTTGTAAAGCAAATGAACGGATCCTCGGCGTTGTTACGATGCGCGGTACACCTGCAAACGGTATAAAAATAAGCCTGCAGCTGACCGGGATCATATCGCACTGCGAGATTGAGTGGAAATTTCGCGTCGGGAGAAAACGGGCTTTGAGAAAGGAAAGATTCTTGAGTGTTATATTAGTGGGTTGTCCATAAGAGAAACCGAGAGGCGTTAAAACATATCCATGTCAACTGTTTTGGATATACTAAATAAGTGGAAGACACGTGGCGTGCCTGAAGTAGCAAAATGTACTGGCAGAACAAAGAAAATCAGTGATAGAAGACGTCGAAGCTTCAGGAGAGTCGTTAGAGCTAATCGACGGAGTACTGCACAAGACCTCAGTGTACAGGTGAGTAAAAGTGCTGAAACCTCGGTATGTACACGTACCATTTGCAGAGAACTTCGGTCCATGGGTTACCGTGGTCGTGCGGCTGCTCATAAGCCTTTCATCTCCATTCAGAATGCTACTCGTCGTTTAGCATGGTGTAAATAACATTTATCGTGAACCGTAGATCAATGGAAATGGGTCCTACGGACTGATAAATCCAGATACACGATCCATCAGTCAGATGGCCGTGTGTGGGTATGGCGGCAGCTGCGGGAATGCTGTTTACTAGAGTGTACTGTTGCTACGGTTAAGTTTAGAGCTCGCAGTGTGCTAGTGTGGGGGTGTTTTTCGTGGTATGGTCCCGGCCCATTGGTTATCGTGGACAAATTTGTTAACCAGCACGTCTACCTCGATATTCTGGACAATTATGCCCTACCAACTCTGTGGCAATACTATGGAACCAAGCCTTGTTGGTACCAGCCGGATAATGCACCGAGCCATAAAGCAATGACTGTTACTGCGTGGTTTGACGATAATTCCGTATCGTGTGTGGAGTGTTCAGCACAGAGCTCTAATCTTAATCCCGTAGAGCACCTAAAGCATGAATTAGAGCGCCGCATAAGAAGTTTGGAACAAAGGCCTACTACTAAGCAACAGTTAGCGGCAGCATTGTGTACTGAATGGAAGCGCATACATGAGGCTGTTTATGAAATTTTTGTTCCTAAACCTGGTCAAAAGCACGTCTTGAAGGGTCAGTGCATGCATTATTGACCGACACCGTACTAATGTATGTCAATAAATGCTATGCTGTGTTGTGTTTCTCTTCTAGGTGTCCGGTCACTTTTGTCAATATAGTGTATGTAGTATGGAAAATATGGATACGAATCTCTGCGACAAGTTACTATTTCTTCGCAATTTTATCTTGCTTGGTCGGTTTTTATCTTAGTTTTTTTTTTCATTTGCTTTCATGAGGCTGTTTATGAATCTCCCTCTCTCTCGATCTCTGTCTCTTATCGTTTTTAAAACTATAATGCCAAAATAGTGTGTTTCTACTACTCTCTCAGAAATTCGTTTAGAGGACTCCCTCCGTTTTCCATAAGCACAGACACTAAATTTAAAAAAGAATTCGTTTTACAAAAGAAAAATTTTTGTGAATTCGAGAAATTCACATACATTTATCCAAGCTCCATAGAATCTTAGATGGTTGAACACACCACATGTTCCAACTGACTAAATATTTTGGAAGGGGGCTAAAGGGTGGGCTAAATGAAAAGTTGAAGTACACCCTTAGCTTCGCGCCTGCTTCCACTGCTTTCTATAACCCAATCGTTGTTTTAGGTCTTAATTTAGAAAGCGCTCTTGTTGCCAGTCCAAAGTCACAATAACCCATTAGTGACACACCAGGGGACTTTGAAGGAATATGAGCAAAACCCGTCTTTTAATATCCGTCTCTTTTTTTCATTTTTACTACACTAAAAACAGAATGGCAAATTTGGATATATGACTGGCAGCCTTATACTGATGGAGTTCTGCTCTTTGAAGGCCCTGTGGATAAGGAATGGTATTTCCTCTTTAAATATATAGGAGTTAAACATTACTTTGGTAATAGAATTTATTTTAGCCTCTTTTTCACCTTTTCTTATCTTGGGTTCTCGTACAATGGGAAATTAAAATTTCCAATTGTGAGAGAAACCAGGAATAATCATTAATCCTTTACTGAAACTTTCTTTGGATGCTCGGAACCAAGTTTGTAAGTCTTTTTCTGATCTTTTGGGATAGTAAATCGACCATTTTTTGTTACAGTCGTTTAGTTAGACACGTGCCTTATCAATAATCACAATAAGTTTCCATCTGTCTCCGGATAAGTACCTTTCATAAAGTCTATACCGTGTTCTGTGCTCAACCATATGCCTAACGGTGAACATTTTTTTTTCGGATAAGTAACTTTCATAAAGTCCATACCGTCTTCTGTGCCCAACCATATGCCTAGGCGGTCAACATTTTTTTTCCGAACAAGTAACTTTCATAAAGTCTATACCGTCTTCTGTGCTCAACCATATGCCTAGGCAGTGAACGTTTTTTTTTTCGGATAAGTAACTTTCATAAAGTCTATATAGTCTTCTGTGCTCAACCATATGCCTAGGCGGTGAACATTTTTTTCCCGGATAAGTAACTTTCATAAAATCTATACCGTATGCTTAGGCGGTGAACATTTTTTTTCCGGATAAGTAACTTTCATAAAGTCTATATAGTATTCTGTGCTCAACCATATGCCTAGGCGGTGAACAATTTTTTTACGGATAACTAACTTTCATAAAGTCTATATAGTATTCTGTGCTCAACCATATGCCTAGGCGGTGAACAATTTTTTTTTTACGGATAACTAACTTTCATAAAGTCTATACCGTCTTCTGTGCTCAACCATATGCCTAGACGGTGAACACTTTTTTTCCAGGATAAGTAACTTTCATAAAATCTATACCGTATGCCTAGGCGGTGAACATGGTTTTTTTTCCGGATAAGTAACTTTCAGAAAGTCTATACCGTCTTCGGTGCTCAACCATATGCCTAGGCGGTGAAATTTTTTTTCCGGATGAGTAACTTTCATAAAGTCTATACAGTCTTCTGTGCTCAACCATATGCTTAGGCGGTGAACATTTTTTTTTCCGGATAAGTAACTTTCATAAAATCTATACCGTATGCTTAGGCGGTGAACATTTTTTTTTCCGGATGAGTAACTTTCATAAAGTCTATACCGTCTTCTGTGCTCAACCATATGCCTAGGCGGTGAAATTTTTTTCCAGATAAGGAACTTTCATAAAGTCTATACTGTCTTCTGTGCCCAACCATATGCCTAGGCGGTGAACATTTTTTTCCGGATGAGTAACTTTCATAAAGTCTATGCCGTCTTCTGTGCTCAACCATATGCTTAGGCGGTGAACATTTTTTTTTCCGGATAAGTAACTTTCATAAAATCTATACCGTATGCTTAGGCGGTGAACATTTTGTTTTCCGGATAAGTAACTTTCATAAAGTCTATACCGTCTTCTGTGCTCAACCATATGCTTAGGCGGTGAACATTTTTTTCCTGATAAGTAACTTTCATAAAGTCTATACCGTCTTCTGTGCTCAACCATATGCCTAGGCGGTGAACATTTTTTTTCTGGATAAGTAACTTTCATTAAGTTTATACCGTCTTCTGTGCTCACCTATATGCCTAGGCGGTGAACATTTTTTTTCCGGATAAGTGACTTTCATAAATTCTATACCGTCTTCTGTGCTCAAACATATGCCTAGGCGGTGAACATTTTTTTTCCGGATAAGTGACTTTCATAAATTCTATACCGTCTTCTGTGCTCAACCATATGCCTAGGCGGTGAACATTTTTTTTTCAGATTCAAATTTTTGTTTATTACCTTGTTTACAGTTGTTACAGATATTTTTAACGACTTAGTGATTGCTCTTTGGTTCGGTGAATTTTCTTTTAAGACTACAGACCTTACTTTTCAAATAGTCGTAAAAGTATATACGTACCTTCTTAATATATTCGTTTGGTGTTCTTTTTTCCTGTTAAAAGCAACTAGACGAACCCCGTTAGTATCGACGGCTAGTTTTTTTCTTTTCTTTTTGAAAAGAAAAAAACACTCGTATGAAACAACAAATATAAACTTTTTTTGATTGACAAATTCATTCAACCACTTCAGTAAAGACCATGTGGTGAGTTTTTTTCCCCAGGGTCGTGATTTTTTTCGTACTGAAGGTTTAACGACCACGGTGAGCAACTCGATGGGCAATAAGCAGTCGTACGTTCCTACATTAGGACCACTAGTTCCAGGAAAGGGAGAGAGGCAGTGCCGTAAGACAAATACAACACCCATGTCTCAGCGGGATTCGAACCTGGACCCATCACGGACGAATGGTCCGAAACCAGTACTCACCGGGGCGGAGTTTTGAGATGCAGTAATTTTAATGATTAATTAAATACTGTTATTTCAGTGATTTCAAATTTTGTTGAAAAAACAGTTATAAACTATAAATTTAGGTTCTCGGCAGATTTTTGCTTTTTATGTTTTATAATACGCCGCTTTAAGAAGAAAAAGTGTTGGTTTTTAAAAAATCCTCGTGGTGATTGTCCAGAGAAATTTTATATTTAAAAAATTACCAAAAATGGGTTAACAACAGAAAAACGTAAGGTAATATGAAAGTCCGAAAACAGTTGGAAACAAGTTCTTTTTTTTTTTTTGTATTACTAGTATTTTGACGCACATAAAATACGATGTAACTAAAGGTGGTTGTATTATCTCTCGAGGACGATCACGTGCTAAGTGAAGCTTAGCATGATTCAGGTTCGTGGGTGCCAAAGGTCTAACAACAGAACTGAATACCATGGAAAGCAAGAAAGGAACTGTCGAGGTCTAGCTCTACGGTAATTCTAAAAAACACTCGTGATTACGTGATTTGTTCTTTATTCACTTGAAAATAACACAATAGGACTTAAAAATGACTGGTTTTTTTTTTAAAAATAAGATTGTTTTTTTGCTTTTTCTTTGGACTGTTAGAGAATCCCATGAAATGAAATTTTTCAGTAAGAAATTGCTGCTCGGGATCAAAGTCACAAGTGCGGAGTATACAGTAATTTCCTTTTTCTGAATTTCACGGTCATTGAGTTATGTGCCCTCGTTTGTTATACAATACGAAGGATATTTTCGCCCCGAATTTCATGGTATGTAGATTATAAGCCGCCGTCGATTATATAACCGAAAATATGGCAATTAGCTAATGTTCTTAGATAGCTTGTGAAATCACAAATTTTTCCGTGACGACAATCGAAACGCGCCCCCTTACTCCGCAGTAAATTGCTCTCTCAACTAACCTACACGAACAGAATGTACCGCTGGAGATGTCGTCTTCACACGTGTGCTTTACCTCTCTAGTACATGACATCATCTTCCTCTTAATTATTTCTTTTTTTGAGCGAAGAACGAATTTTCGTTAATTTTGGACGATGTGTGAAACAAACATCACACATTTTTCGAAGAACCCAAGGGCCAATACATGCATTTTTACGTTCGGGCGCCAATGTGAAAACACAAATTTGTCCGTGACGAGAATCGAAACCGCGCCCTATCACTCCGGAGTAAGTTGCTCTCCAAACCTAAGCTACACGGATAGAATGTATATGTGCAGATTTGTCGTCTTGACACGTTCTGTACCTCTATAGTACATCGCAAGCTTAGTTGAGCTCTTCATTCAAACAATAATCACATTTCTGAAACAACTTCGCAAACACTAATGGCCAGGTTGAAAGAACCAGCACTTACGTTTAATTGCAACTTGTTTTCTGTCACGAGACTTTACGACATCGTACAAGCGTCATGTTGTAATCTATCTACCGACATAACACCCATCAATCTTTATAATATCAGCACATCACACAATCAACATAACATAGGGTGTGTACATAAGTTTTACCCGTTTTTATAGGCTACAGAGAAAGGAGGAGAACACAACAAATAACGTACCTAGGTCATGAAAGAAATACGGGATTACGCCATATAATACAAATTTTAAAGATGACAAACCGATTTTTAGCGTAAATGTGACAAGGATGGTAAGTCAGATAATATCCGAAAACTTGAAAATTTTCATCGTCCTTGAGCGGGACTCGAACTCGCGTTTCCTAGAAAACGCCCGGGTATGCTAACCACTACACCACCCAGAACGACCAAGTTTCCGATCAATTTGAATATAACCATCACAGGATTCGCTAGTCGAAGCAACCGGCATTCATGTTTAGCGAATCTGGAGGTTAAGAATCTTATCCCGTGTTTGCCGGGAGAAGCAGATAAATCACGAAAGAAATACTGGGAGACGCGGGTTCGAGTCCTGCTCCAGGACGATGAAAATGTTCAAGTTTTTGGATATTATCTGACTTACCATCCTCGTCACATTTACGCCAAAAATCGGATTGTCATCTTTAAAATTTGTAAGGTACCTAGGATTTCACATAATCGCCATCATTCTGCATGACCTCTTGCCATCTGTCTATGAATAGGTGAATCTCGCGCCGGAAAAACTCCTGTGTTTTAGAGTCAAAAAGTAAATGTAATGCCGTTTTCACATTGTCCACGTCATCGAAGGATGGGAGAGCAAAGGCGTTTTGTAATGATCGAAAAAGGTGTTAGTCCGTAAGTGCCAGGTCATCGAAATACTCCTGGTGAGGTAACACTTCCCAACCAAAGTCCACTAATTTTTGCCGAGTGATTAAAGCAGCATGAGGTCTGGCGTTATCATGAAACGCCTTTTTGCGATGCAGTCCTCCTTTTGAGGTCCATGGAGCACGGTGTACCAAGTTCGATAACTGGTGCAGAACCCAGTTATCGAACTTGGTGATGAACCCAAGCGCATGCATCCGTCTTTCGACTGTTGTTCTGTGTACCGACAACGTTTCCGCTAATTCCTGAACTGTTGGATGTGGGTCATTGGTTATGGCTTGGTCCACATCTTCGTCAGACACCACGGATGGATGTTCAGAACGTGGTTGATCTTTACAGCTTCTGTCTCCGTCCCGGAATTTCCGAAACCAACGTCGACATATGTTATTATCAACTACATCCTCCCAATACACTTGGCAGATGTTACGCCACGCCACGGCAGAAGTACTGCCTTTATCGAACTCGTACAGTAACCAATGTCTAATGTGTACCTTTTCGCATGCCATGTTACACCGTCCGTGATTTTCGTTACGAATGACTTACTCAGACAAACCTAGTGCCTCTATATGCTTTACTGCTTCACGCTTTAATGGTCGAAAAATCGGCATCGCAGCGTTATCTGTGACGTAACTACTCCGATCGCAATTTGCATCTATTACAAAAACGGGTAGGACTTTTGCAAACCCCCAATATCAACATACCACAAGGTATCAACACATCACAATGTATCAACATATCACACAATCAACATATCAGTCTTCAGTGATGTAACAATGCGTATTCGTCGATTCACATATATCTCAAAAACTTCAAACTCTTTCGCTATTAACTCTCTATAACCATTCGCATCTCCACTGTCTCCACGTTCTCACATTTAACGGCATCTGCTGTGATTCACTATAAACGTTGCCAAATTGTAAAAGCTGTTCGAGGAAATAATAACAAATATTTAACCAAGTAGTAACGAATTCAAACGAAGGTTTATTAGAAATACACGTCACAAGGTAATGATAGTAATGGCAAATACCATCTGAAAATATCCATTTCTAAGCGGATTTTCTTTCATCGCTCTGAATTTTATGCCAGTAGAATTTCAGGCGCAAGCGAATGACTTGATACTTGCGGGATAAACAACCTAATGTTGCGGACTGGCTTCACTGCTTTTTTTGGTGGTGCGCAAAAGTGAGTGAGTGGGCTTTCGTGACCTGCCAAAACGAAATTAGCTTTCTTTGTGGAAAATGTTTGATAGAAATTTGCTTATACTCAGAATCAAAGAATTTTTTGACACCCTTTTCTTAAAGATACGCAGAAAACTCGCGGAGAAAATTGGCCCTGGTTTTTCTGTACAGTGAGATGAAAACTCTTACCCAATTAGTTTTTACATTTATTTGGGTACTTATCTCATACTACGCAATGGTATTGACAACTCCTCATTGAGGAGACACTTTTTTTAAGTCCATCAATTATTTTGACCTATGAAATAGTACTGGAAAATCGTTGTTTCTTATAAGAAGTCCATCAATTATTTTGACCCATGAAATAGTACTGGTAAATCGTTGTTTCTTATAAGAAGTCCATCAATTATTTTGACCCATGAAATAGTACTGGAAAATCGTTGTTTCTTATAAGAAGTCCATCAATTATTTTGACCCATGAAAGAGTACTGGAAAATCGTTGTTTCTTATAAGAAGTCCATCAATTATTTTGACCCATGAAATAGTACTGGTAAATCATTGTTTCTTATAAGAAGTCCATCAATTATTTTGACCCATGAAGGAGTACTGGTAAATCGTTGTTTCTTATAAGAAGTCCATCAATTATTTTGACCCATGAAATAGTACTGGAAAATCGTTGTTTCTTATAAGAAGTCCATCAATTATTTTGGCCCAAGAAATAGTACGGGTAAATCGTTGTTTCTTATAAAGAAATGTGCGTGGGACACGGGTTTCGTAATATTTCTGCCGGAGGGAGAATTGCTGTGTCAGTCAGTAGATGAGGGTGTGGAGATCATGGGCTATTACGATGGGTAGTAGTGTAGCCTTCTACGTTACAAAAGGAGGGGTACGATATGCTAATTACCATGGGCTACAAGTCCAGCGAACTGCGTCTAACTGTAGTTCCATCTGCATCAGCTGTCTCGTCCTCCCATGGCGGGTTGAGTCCCGTAAAGACGACTTTAAAGGTTACTGGCAAATTAACGCAGCCGGCTTGCCATTCCTCCGCCGCATATGGATAAGGGACAAAGTGCATCCGAGACAGATTTCACAGAGCACCATCTACGCATTCGCGTCCTCAACCACAGGGAGTCTGCTGGAAACCCCGAAAATCCCGCAGACTAGATGGCCGGCAGAACGAAGATTCGAACACCAGTCAGAAACGTCCACATCCCACACAGCGACTTAACTAACTGCGCTACGCCGGGGTCTAACTGTAGTTAGCTTTGGCTTAATTAATTTGCATGGCCCGACGACACTTTTTTCATGTAAGCGCAAAGAATTTTTCGATGTCATTTCAAAGCAAACGTACGACATAGAAAGATGTTATTTTAAGGAAATAGCTTTTCAGTCAGAAATAAAGCTCAAATGAAATTAACGATAATCATTCGTAAGTAACAAAGTAATTATTTATTTGCTCAAAAAGATTCAGACAAAAAAAAACAGAATAGGTGAAAGTCGACCATTTCTTGAGTGGTCCACCGAAAATGTACCGGGAACATTTTCGTTAAGTTCACCACGGTGATTGCTGGCATAAACTGAGTTTGTTCACTAAGCTATGCGATCTTACAAGGACCAGTCGAAAGGGTTATTTTACATTTCAAATCCCCTACCAAACCCAGCCTGGGCTAAGGAGCGAATGTCAAACATTGTTCCTGAAAAAATGAGGAACAATAATATTGTGAAAAAATGAGGAACAATAATATTGTTCCTCATTTTTTTTCACTGTTGAGTGAGAAATAATTTCGGATCAAATTCAGGCAACAACTCAAGATGTGGTTAAGCAATATTCTCAAAACAAATATCAAAAATCAGATAATCGTGAACTTTGTTGCACAGACATGAACTAAAAATGATTTCTATTGAAATGTTAAGAAACAACTGCCGTAAACTCAGGTGCATTTCACCAGCCCCCCACCACGGAATTTTTTAATTTTTCAGACACCATTCGTTTGTACCACGTATGAACCGGAATGAACTCGGTTTTTTTCGTTTGAACCGCAAAAGTTTTGGAGATATTTAAAAAACAAAGTGGGGGCTGGTGAAACGATAGCCCCCCCACCATGGAATTTTTAAATTTTTTTTGCACCATTCGTTTGTACCACGTATGAACCGGAATGAACTCAATTTTTTTCGTTTGAACCGCAAAAGTTTTTGAGTTATTTAAAAAACAAAGTGGGGGCTGGTGAAATGGTACCCCCAAAAAATAGATATTTCAAATTTCAGCATAGCCATTCGTTAATAAATCGTATGAACCGGAATGAACTCCATTTTCATCGTTTGAACCACAATAGTTTTTGAGATATTTAACAAATAATATTGAGAATTTGCATATAAATATAGGAGGCCGACCATTTCACCAGCCCCCACCATGGAAATTCAAAATTTCGAAATAGCCATTCGTTAGTAAATCGTATGAACCGGAATGAACTCCATTTCTATCGTTTGAAACGCAATAGTTTTTGAGATATTTAAAAAATAATATTGAGAATTTGCATATATACAGAAAGACCGACCATTTCGCCAGCCCCCCACCATGGAAATTCAAAATTTCAAAATAGGCATTCGTTAGCAAATCGTGTGAACTGAAAAGAACTCCATTTTCATAGTTTGAACCGCAATAGTTTTTGAGATATTTAAAAAAGAATGTCACAGGCCTACACCATTTACCCCCCCTTCATCATGGAAATTCAAAATTCCGAAATAGCCATTCGTTAGTAAATCGTATGAACAGGAATGAACTCCATTTTTATCGTTTGAACCGCAATAGTTTTTGAAATATTTAAAAAATAATATTGAGATTTTGCATATATACAGAGAGACCGACCATTTCACCAGCCCCCACCATGGAAATTCAAAATTTCAAAATAGCCATTCGTTAGCAAATCGTATGAACCGAAAAGAACTCCATTTTCATCGTTTGAACCGCAATAATTTTTGAGATATTTAAAAAAGAATGTTACAGGCCATTTCATCCCCCCTCCCCTATCATCATGGAAATTTGAAATTCCGAAATAGCCATTCGTTAGCAAATCGTATGAACAGGAATGAACTCCATTTTTATCGTTTGAACCGCAATAGTTTTTGAGATATTTAAAAAAGAATGTTACAGGCCATTTCATCCCCCTCCCCCTCATCATGGAAATTCAAAATTCCGAAATAGCCATTCGTTAGCAAATCGTATGAACCGAAAAGAACTCCATTTTCATCGTTTGAACCGCAATAATGTTTGAGATATTTAAAAAAGAATGTTACAGACAATTTCATCCCCCTCCCCCCTCTTCATGGAAATTTAAAATTCCGAAATAGCCATTCGTTAGTAAATCGTATGAACAGGAATGAGCTCCATTTTTATCGTTTGAACCGCAATAGTTTTTAAGATATTTAAAAAATAATATTGAGAATTTGCACATATACAGAGAGACCGACCATTTCACCAGCCCCCCACCCCCATGGAAATTCAAAATTTCAAAATAGCCATTCGTTAGCAAATCGTATGAACCGAAAAGAACTCCATTTTCATTGTTTGAACCGCAATAGTTTTTGAGATATTTAAAAAAGAATGTCACAGGCCTACACCATTTACCCCCCCTTCATCATGGAAATTCAAAATTCCGAAATAGCCATTCGTTAGTAAATCGTATGAACAGGAGTGAACTCCATTTTTATCGTTTGAACCGCAATAGTTTTTGAAATATTTAAAAAATAATATTGAGATTTTGCATATATACAGAGAGACCGACCATTTCACCAGCCCTCCACCATGGAAATTCAAAATTTCAAAATAGCCATTCGTTAGCAAATCGTATGAACCGAAAAGAACTCCATTTTCATCGTTTGAACCGCAATAGTTTTTGAGATATTTAAAAAAGAATGTCACAAGCCTACACCATTTACCCCCCCCTTCATCATGGAAATTCAAAATTTCAAAATAGCCATTCGTAAGTAAATCGTATGAACAGGAATGAACTCCATTTTTATCGTTTGAACTGCAATAGTTTTTGAGATATTTAAAAAAGAATGTTACAGGCCATTTCATCCCCCCTCCCAACCTCATCATGGAAATTCAAAATTCCGAGATAGCCATTCGTTAGCAAATCGTATGAACCGAAAAGAACTCCATTTTCATCGTTTGAACCGCAATAATGTTTGAGATATTTAAAAAAGAATGTTACAGATCATTTCATCCCCCCCTCCCCCCTCTTCATGGAAATTTAAAATTCCGAAATAGCCATTCGTTAGTAAATCGTATGAACAGGAATGAGCTCCATTTTTATTGTTTGAACCGCAATAGTTTTTAAGATATTTAAAAAATAATATTGAGAATTTGCACATATACAGAGAGACCGACCATTTCACCAGCCCCCACCCCCATGGAAATTCAAAATTTCAAAATAGCCATTCGTTAGCAAATCGTATGAACCGAAAA
Source organism: Macrothele yani (assembly GCA_039090855.1). Classification (NCBI taxonomy): domain Eukaryota; kingdom Metazoa; phylum Arthropoda; class Arachnida; order Araneae; family Macrothelidae; genus Macrothele; species Macrothele yani. Next base: position 31,192,966 of record CM077032.1, on the reverse strand, counting down.
GAACTCCCTTTTCATTGTTTGAACCGCAATAGTTTTTGAGATATTTAAAAAAGAATGTCACAGGCCTACACCATTTACCCCCCTTCATCATGGAAATTCAAAATTCCGAAAAAGGCATTCGTTAGTAAATCGTATGAACAGGAATGAACTCCATTTTCATCGTTTGAACCACAATAGTTTTTGAGATATTTAACAAATAATATTGAGAATTTGCATATAAATATAGGAGGCCGACCATTTCACCAGCCCCCACCATGGAAATTCAAAATTTCGAAATAGCCATTCGTTAGTAAATCGTATGAACCGGAATGAACTCCATTTCTATCGTTTGAACCGCAATAGTTTTTGAGATATTTAACAAATAATATTGAGAATTTGCATATATACAGAAAGACCGACCATTTCGCCAGCCCCCCACCATGGAAATTCAAAATTTCAAAAAAGGCATTCGTTAGCAAATCGTGTGAACTGAAAAGAACTCCATTTTCATAGTTTGAACCGCAATAGTTTTTGAGATATTTAAAAAAGAATGTCACAGGCCTACACCATTTACCCCCCCCCCCCCCTTCATCATGGAAATTCAAAATTCCGAAATAGCCATCCGTTAGTACATCGTATGAACAGGAATGAACTCCATTTTTATCGTTTGAACCGCAATAGTTTTTGAAATATTTAAAAAATAATATTGAGATTTTGCATATATACAGAGAGACCGACCATTTCACCAGCCCCCCACCATGGAAATTCAAAATTTCAAAATAGCCATTCGTTAGCAAATCGTATGAACCGAAAAGAACTCCATTTTCATCGTTTGAACCGCAATAATTTTTGAGATATTTAAAAAAGAATGTAACAGGCCATTTCATCCCCCTCCCCTATCATCATGGAAATTTGAAATTCCGAAATAGCCATTCGTTAGCAAATCGTATGAACAGGAATGAACTCCATTTTTATCGTTTGAACCGCAATAGTTTTTGAGATATTTAAAAAAGAATGTTACAGGCCATTTCATCCCTCCTCCCCTCATCATGGAAATTCAAAATTCCGAAATAGCCATTCGTTAGCAAATCGTATGAACCGAAAAGAACTCCATTTTCATCGTTTGAACCGCAATAATGTTTGAGATATTTAAAAAAGAATGTTACAGATCATTTCATCCCCCTCCCCCCTCTTCATGGAAATTTAAAATTCCGAAATAGCCATTCGTTAGTAAATCGTATGAACAGGAATGAGCTCCATTTTTATCGTTTGAACCGCAATAGTTTTTAAGATATTTAAAAAATAATATTGAGAATTTGCACATATACAGAGCGACCGACCATTTCACCAGCCCCCCACCCCCATGGAAATTCAAAATTTCAAAATAGCCATTCGTTAGCAAATCGTATGAACCGAAAAGAACTCCATTTTCATTGTTTGAACCGCAATAGTTTTTGAGATATTTAAAAAAAGAATGTCACAGGCCTACACCATTTACCCCCCCTTCATCATGGAAATTCAAAATTCCGAAATAGCCATTCGTTAGTAAATTGTATGAACAGGAATGAACTCCAGTTTTATCGTTTGAACCGCAATAGTTTTTGAAATATTTAAAAAATAATATTGAGATTTTGCATATATACAGAGAGACCGACCATTTCACCAGCCCCCCACCATGGAAATTCAAAATTTCAAAATAGCCATTCGTTAGCAAATCGTATGAACCGAAAAGAACTCCATTTTCATCGTTTGAACCGCAATAGTTTTTGAGATATTTAAAAAAGAATGTCACAGGCCTACACCATTTACCCCCCCTTCATCATGGAAATTCAAAATTTCAAAATAGCCATTCGTAAGTGAATCGTATGAACAGGAATGAACTCCATTTTTATCGTTTGAACCGCAATAGTTTTTGAGATATTTAAAAAAGAATGTTACAGGCCATTTCATCCCCCCTCCCAACCTCATCATGGAAATTCAAAATTCCGAGATAGCCATTCGTTAGCAAATCGTATGAACCGAAAAGAACTCCATTTTCATCGTTTGAACCGCAATAATGTTTGAGATATTTAAAAAAGAATGTTACAGATCATTTCATCCCCCCTCCCCCCTCTTCATGGAAATTTAAAATTCCGAAATAGCCATTCGTTAGTAAATCGTATGAACAGGAATGAGCTCCATTTTTATTGTTTGAACCGCAATAGTTTTTAAGATATTTAAAAAATAATATTGAGAATTTGCACATATACAGAGAGACCGACCATTTCACCAGCCCCCACCCCCATGGAAATTCAAAATTTCAAAATAGCCATTCGTTAGCAAATCGTATGAACCGAAAAGAACTCCATTTTCATTGTTTGAACCGCAATAGTTTTTGAGATATTTAAAAAAGAATGTCACAGGCCTACACCATTTACCCCCCTTCATCATGGAAATTCAAAATTCCGAAATAGCCATTCGTTAGTAAATCGTATGAACAGGAATGAACTCCATTTTCATCGTTTGAACCACAATAGTTTTTGAGATATTTAACAAATAATATTGAGAATTTGCATATAAATATAGGAGGCCGACCATTTCACCAGCCCCCACCATGGAAATTCAAAATTTCGAAATAGCCATTCGTTAGTAAATCGTATGAACCGGAATGAACTCCATTTCTATCGTTTGAACCGCAATAGTTTTTGAGATATTTAACAAATAATATTGAGAATTTGCATATATACAGAAAGACCGACCATTTCGCCAGCCCCCCACCATGGAAATTCAAAATTTCAAAATAGGCATTCGTTAGCAAATCGTGTGAACTGAAAAGAACTCCATTTTCATAGTTTGAACCGCAATAGTTTTTGAGATATTTAAAAAAGAATGTCACAGGCCTACACCATTTACCCCCCTTCATCATGGAAATTCAAAATTCCGAAATAGCCATTCGTTAGTAAATCGTATGAACAGGAATGAACTCCATTTTTATCGTTTGAACCGCAATAGTTTTTGAAATATTTAAAAAATAATATTGAGATTTTGCATATATACAGAGAGACCGACCATTTCACCAGCCCCCCACCATGGAAATTCAAAGTTTCAAAATAGCCATTCGTTAGCAAATCGTATGAACCGAAAAGAACTCCATTTTCATCTTTTGAACCGCAATAATTTTTGAGATATTTAAAAAAGAATGTTACAGGCCTTTTCATCCCCCTCCCCTATCATCATGGAAATTTGAAATTCCGAAATAGCCATTCGTTAGCAAATCGTATGAACAGGAATGAACTCCATTTTTATCGTTTGAACCGCAATAGTTTTTGAGATATTTAAAAAAGAATGTTACAGGCCATTTCATCCCCCCTCCCCCCTCATCATGGAAATTCAAAATTCCGAAATAGCCATTCGTTAGCAAATCGTATGAACCGAAAATAACTCCATTTTCATCGTTTGAACCGCAATAATGTTTGAGATATTTAAAAAGAATGTTACAGATCATTTCATCCCCCTCCCCCCTCTTCATGGAAATTTAAAATTCCGAAATAGCCATTCGTTAGTAAATCGTATGAACAGGAATGAGCTCCATTTTTATCGTTTGAACCGCAATAGTTTTTAAGATATTTAAAAAATAATATTGAGAATTTGCACATATACAGAGCGACCGACCATTTCACCAGCCCCCACCCCCATGGAAATTCAAAATTTCAAAATAGCCATTCGTTAGCAAATCGTATGAACCGAAAAGAACTCCATTTTCATTGTTTGAACCGCAATAGTTTTTGAGATATTTAAAAAAGAATGTCACAGGCCAACACCATTTACCCCCCCCCCGCCCTTCATCATGGAAATTCAAAATTCCGAAATAGCCATTCGTTAGTAAATCGTATGAACAGGAATGAACTCCATTTTTATCGTTTGAACCGCAATAGTTTTTGAAATATTTAAAAAATGATATTGAGATTTTGCATATATACAGAGAGACCGACCATTTCACCAGCCCCCCACCATGGAAATTCAAAATTTCAAAATAGCCATTCGTTAGCAAATCGTATGAACCGAAAAGAACTCTATTTTCATCGTTTGAACCGCAATAGTTTTTGAGATATTTAAAAAAGAATGTCACAGGCCTACACCATTTACCCCCCTCCCCCTTCATCATGGAAATTCAAAATTTCAAAATAGCCATTCGTAAGTAAATCGTATGAACAGGAATGAACTCCATTTTTATCGTTTGAACCGCAATAGTTTTTGAGATATTTAAAAAAGAATGTTACAGGCCATTTCATCCCCCCTCCCCCTCATCATGGAAATTCAAAATTCCGAGATAGCCATTCGTTAGCAAATCGTATGAACCGAAAAGAACTCCATTTTCATCGTTTGAACCGCAATAATGTTTGAGATATTTAAAAAAGAATGTTACAGATCATTTCATCCCCCTCCCCCTCTTCATGGAAATTTAAAATTCCGAAATAGCCATTCGTTAGTAAATCGTATGAACAGGAATGAGCTCCATTTTTATCGTTTGAACCGCAATAGTTTTTAAGATATTTAAAAAATAATATTGAGAATTTGCACATATACAGAGAGACCGACCATTTCACCAGCCCCCCACCCCCATGGAAATTCAAAATTTCAAAATAGCCATTCGTTAGCAAATCGTATGAACCGAAAAGAACTCCATTTTCATTGTTTGAACCGCAATAGTTTTTGAGATATTTAAAAAAGAATGTCACAGGCCTACACCATTTACCCCCCCCCTTCATCATGGAAATTCAAAATTCCGAAATAGCCATTCGTTAGTAAATCGTATGAACAGGAACGAACTCCATTTTTATCGTTTGAACCGCAATAGTTTTTGAAATATTTAAAAAATAATATTGAGATTTTGCATATATACAGAGAGACCGACCATTTCACCAGCCCCCCACCATGGAAATTCAAAATTTCAAAATAGCCATTCGTTAGCAAATCGTATGAACCGAAAAGAACTCCATTTTCATCGTTTGAACCGCAATAGTTTTTGAGATATTTAAAAAAGAATGTCACAGGCCTACACCATTTACCCCCCCCCCTTCATCATGGAAATTCAAAATTTCAAAATAGCCATTCGTAAGTAAATCGTATGAACAGGAATGAACTCCATTTTTATCGTTTGAACCGCAATAGTTTTTGAGATATTTAAAAAAGAATGTTACAGGCCATTTCATCCCCCTCCCCCCTCATCATGGAAATTCAAAATTCCGAAATAGCCATTCGTTAGCAAATCGTATGAACCGAAAAGAACTCCATTTGCATCGTTTGAACCGCAATAATGTTTGAGATATTTAAAAAAGAATGTTACAGATCATTTCATCACCCTCCCCCCTCTTCATGGAAATTTAAAATTCCGAAATAGCCATTCGTTAGTAAATCGTATGAACAGGAATGAGCTCCATTTTTATCGTTTGAACCGCAATAGTTTTTAAGATATTTAAAAAATAATATTGAGAATTTGCACATATACAGAGAGACCGACCATTTCACCAGCCCCCCACCCCCATGGAAATTCAAAATTTCAAAATAGCCATTCGTTAGCAAATCCTATGAACCGAAAAGAACTCCATTTTCATCGTTTGAACCGCAATAGTTTTTGAGATATTTAAAAAAGAATGTCACAGGCCTACACCATTACCCCCCCCCCCTTCATCATGGAAATTCAAAATTCCGAAATAGCCATTCGTTAGTAAATCGTATGAACAGGAATGAACTCCATTTTTATCGTTTGAACCGCAATAGTTTTTGAAATATTTAAAAAATAATATTGAGATTTTGCATATATACAGAGAGACCGACCATTTCACCAGCCCCCCACCATGGAAATTCAAAATTTCAAAATAGCCATTCGTTAGCAAATCGTATGAACCGAAAGGAACTCCATTTTCATCGTTTGAACCGCAATAGTTTTTGAGATATTTAAAAAAGAATGTCACAGGCCTACACCATTTACCCCCCCCCCTTCATCATGGAAATTCAAAATTTCAAAATAGCCATTCGTAAGTAAATCGTATGAACAGGAATGAACTCCATTTTTATCGTTTGAACCGAAATAGTTTTTGAGATATTTAAAAAAGAATGTTACAGGCCATTTCATCCCCCCTCCCCCCTCATCATGGAAATTCAAAATTCCGAAATAGCCATTCGTTAGCAAATCGTATGAAATGAAAAGAACTCCATTTGCATCGTTTGAACCGCAATAATGTTTGAGATATTCAAAAAGAATGTTACAGATCATTTCATCCCCCTCCCCCCTCTTCATGGAAATTTAAAATTCCGAAATAGCCATTCGTTAGTAAATCGTATGAACAGGAATGAGCTCCATTTTTATCGTTTGAACCGCAATAGTTTTTAAGATATTTAAAAAATAATATTGAGAATTTGCACATATACAGAGAGACCGACCATTTCACCAGCCCCCACCCCCATGGAAATTCAAAATTTCAAAATAGCCATTCGTTAGCAAATCGTATGAACCGAAAAGAACTCCATTTGCATCGTTTGAACCGCAATAGTTTTTGAGATATTTAAAAAAGAATGTCACAGGCCTACACCATTTACCCCCCCCCTTCATCATGGAAATTCAAAATTTCAAAATAGCCATTCGTAAGTGAATCGTATGAACAGGAATGAACTCCATTTTTATCGTTTGAACCGCAATAGTTTTTGAGATATTTAAAAAAGAATGTTACAGGCCATTTCATCCCCCCTCCCAACCTCATCATGGAAATTCAAAATTCCGAGATAGCCATTCGTTAGCAAATCGTATGAACCGAAAAGAACTCCATTTTCATCGTTTGAACCGCAATAATGTTTGAGATATTTAAAAAAGAATGTTACAGATCATTTCATCCCCCCTCCCCCCTCTTCATGGAAATTTAAAATTCCGAAATAGCCATTCGTTAGTAAATCGTATGAACAGGAATGAGCTAAATTTTTATTGTTTGAACCGCAATAGTTTTTAAGATATTTAAAAAATAATATTGAGAATTTGCACATATACAGAGAGACCGACCATTTCACCAGCCCCCACCCCCATGGAAATTCAAAATTTCAAAATAGCCATTCGTTAGCAAATCGTATGAACCGAAAAGAACTCCATTTTCATTGTTTGAACCGCAATAGTTTTTGAGATATTTAAAAAAGAATGTCACAGGCCTACACCATTTACCCCCCCCCCCCTTCATCATGGAAATTCAAAATTCCGAAATAGCCATTCGTTAGTAAATCGTATGAACAGGAATGAACTCCATTTTCATCGTTTGAACCACAATAGTTTTTGAGATATTTAACAAATAATATTGAGAATTTGCATATAAATATAGGAGGCCGACCATTTCACCAGCTCCCCCACCATGGAAATTCAAAATTTCGAAATAGCCATTCGTTAGTAAATCGTATGAACCGGAATGAACTCCATTTCTATCGTTTGAACCGCAATAGTTTTTGAGATATTTAACAAATAATATTGAGAATTTGCATATATACAGAAAGACCGACCATTTCGCCAGCCCCCCACCATGGAAATTCAAAATTTCAAAATAGGCATTCGTTAGCAAATCGTGTGAACTGAAAAGAACTCCATTTTCATAGTTTGAACCGCAATAGTTTTTGAGATATTTAAAAAAGAATGTCACAGGCCTACACCATTTACCCCCCCCTTCATCATGGAAATTCAAAATTCCGAAATAGCCATTCGTTAGTAAATCGTATGAACAGGAATGAACTCCATTTTTATCGTTTGAACCGCAATAGTTTTTGAAATATTTAAAAAATAATATTGAGATTTTGCATATATACAGAGAGACCGACCATTTCACCAGCCCCCCACCATGGAAATTCAAAGTTTCAAAATAGCCATTCGTTAGCAAATCGTATGAACCGAAAAGAACTCCATTTTCATCGTTTGAACCGCAATAATTTTTGAGATATTTAAAAAGAATGTTACAGGCCTTTTCATCCCCCTCCCCTATTATCATGGAAATTTGAAATTCCGAAATAGCCATTCGTTAGCAAATCGTATGAACAGGAATGAACTCCATTTTTATCGTTTGAACCGCAATAGTTTTTGAGATATTTAAAAACGAATGTTACAGGCCATTTCATCCCCCTCCCCCCTCATCATGGAAATTCAAAATTCCGAAATAGCCATTCGTTAGCAAATCGTATGAACCGAAAATAACTCCATTTTCATCGTTTGAACCGCAATAATGTTTGAGATATTTAAAAAAGAATGTTACAGATCATTTCATCCCCCTCCCCCCTCTTCATGGAAATTTAAAATTCCGAAATAGCCATTCGTTAGTAAATCGTATGAACAGGAATGAGCTCCATTTTTATCGTTTGAACCGCAATAGTTTTTAAGATATTTAAAAAATAATATTGAGAATTTGCACATATACAGAGCGACCGACCATTTCACCAGCCCCCCACCCCCATGGAAATTCAAAATTTCAAAATAGCCATTCGTTAGCAAATCGTATGAACCGAAAAGAACTCCATTTTCATTGTTTGAACCGCAATAGTTTTTGAGATATTTAAAAAAGAATGTCACAGGCCTACACCATTAACCCCCCCCCCCCCCGCCCTTCATCATGGAAATTCAAAATTCCGAAATAGCCATTCGTTAGTAAATCGTATGAACAGGAATGAACTCCATTTTTATCGTTTGAACCGCAATAGTTTTTGAAATATTTAAAAAATGATATTGAGATTTTGCATATATACAGAGAGACCGACCATTTCACCAGCCCCCCACCATGGAAATTCAAAATTTCAAAATAGCCATTCGTTAGCAAATCGTATGAACCGAAAAGAACTCTATTTTCATCGTTTGAACCGCAATAGTTTTTGAGATATTTAAAAAAGAATGTCACAGGCCTACACCATTTACCCCCCCCCTTCATCATGGAAATTCAAAATTTCAAAATAGCCATTCGTAAGTAAATCGTATGAACAGGAATGAACTCCATTTTTATCGTTTGAACCGCAATAGTTTTTGAGATATTTAAAAAAGAATGTTACAGGCCATTTCATCCCCCTCCCCCCTCATCATGGAAATTCAAAATTCCGAGATAGCCATTCGTTAGCAAATCGTATGAACCGAAAAGAACTCCATTTTCATCGTTTGACCCGCAATAATGTTTGAGATATTTAAAAAAGAATGTTACAGATCATTTCATCCCCCTCCCCCCTCTTCATGGAAATTTAAAATTCCGAAATAGCCATTCGTTAGTAAATCGTATGAACAGGAATGAGCTCCATTTTTATCGTTTGAACCGCAATAGTTTTTAAGATATTTAAAAAATAATATTGAGAATTTGCACATATACAGAGAGACCGACCATTTCACCAGCCCCCCACCCCCATGGAAATTCAAAATTTCAAAATAGCCATTCGTTAGCAAATCGTATGAACCGAAAAGAACTCCATTTTCATTGTTTGAACCGCAATAGTTTTTGAGATATTTAAAAAAGAATGTCACAGGCCTACACCATTTACCCCCCCCCCCCCTTCATCATGGAAATTCAAAATTCCGAAATAGCCATTCGTTAGTAAATCGTATGAACAGGAACGAACTCCATTTTTATCGTTTGAACCGCAATAGTTTTTGAAATATTTAAAAAATAATATTGAGATTTTGCATACATACAGAGAGACCGACCATTTCACCAGCCCCCCACCATGGAAATTCAAAATTTCAAAATAGCCATTCGTTAGCAAATCGTATGAACCGAAAAGAACTCCATTTTCATCGTTTGAACCGCAATAGTTTTTGAGATATTTAAAAAAGAATGTCACAGGCCTACACCATTTACCCCCCCCCCTTCATCATGGAAATTCAAAATTTCAAAATAGCCATTCGTAAGTAAATCGTATGAACAGGAATGAACTCCATTTTTATCGTTTGAACCGCAATAGTTTTTGAGATATTTAAAAAAGAATGTTACAGGCCATTTCATCCCCCTCCCCCCTCATCATGGAAATTCAAAATTCCGAAATAGCCATTCGTTAGCAAATCGTATGAACCGAAAAGAACTCCATTTGCATCGTTTGAACCGCAATAATGTTTGAGATATTTAAAAAGAATGTTACAGATCATTTCATCACCCCTCCCCCTCTTCATGGAAATTTAAAATTCCGAAATAGCCATTCGTTAGTAAATCGTATGAACAGGAATGAGCTCCATTTTTATCGTTTGAACCGCAATAGTTTTTAAGATATTTAAAAAATAATATTGAGAATTTGCACATATACAGAGAGACCGACCATTTCACCAGCCCCCCACCCCCATGGAAATTCAAAATTTCAAAATAGCCATTCGTTAGCAAATCGTATGAACCGAAAAGAACTCCATTTTCATCGTTTGAACCGCAATAGTTTTTGAGATATTTAAAAAAGAATGTCACAGGCCTACACCATTAACCCCCCCCCCCCTTCATCATGGAAATTCAAAATTCCGAAATAGCCATTCGTTAGTAAATCGTATGAACAGGAATGAACTCCATTTTTATCGTTTGAACCGCAATAGTTTTTGAAATATTTAAAAAATAATATTGAGATTTTGCATATATACAGAGAGACCGACCATTTCACCAGCCCCCACCATGGAAATTCAAAATTTCAAAATAGCCATTCGTTAGCAAATCGTATGAACCGAAAGGAACTCCATTTTCATCGTTTGAACCGCAATAGTTTTTGAGATATTTAAAAAAGAATGTCACAGGCCTACACCATTTACCCCCCCCTTCATCATGGAAATTCAAAATTTCAAAATAGCCATTCGTAAGTAAATCGTATGAACAGGAATGAACTCCATTTTTATCGTTTGAACCGAAATAGTTTTTGAGATATTTAAAAAAGAATGTTACAGGCCATTTCATCCCCCTCCCCCTCATCATGGAAATTCAAAATTCCGAAATAGCCATTCGTTAGCAAATCGTATGAAATGAAAAGAACTCCATTTGCATCGTTTGAACCGCAATAATGTTTGAGATATTCAAAAAAGAATGTTACAGATCATTTCATCCCCCTCCCCCCTCTTCATGGAAATTTAAAATTCCGAAATAGCCATTCGTTAGTAAATCGTATGAACAGGAATGAGCTCCATTTTTATCGTTTGAACCGCAATAGTTTTTAAGATATTTAAAAAATAATATTGAGAATTTGCACATATACAGAGAGACCGACCATTTCACCAGCCCCCACCCCCATGGAAATTCAAAATTTCAAAATAGCCATTCGTTAGCAAATCGTATGAACCGAAAAGAACTCTATTTTCATCGTTTGAACCGCAATAGTTTTTGAGATATTTAAAAAAGAATGTCACAGGCCTACACCATTTACCCCCCCCCTTAATCATGGAAATTCAAAATTCCGAAATAGCCATTCGTTAGTAAATCGTATGAACAGGAATGAACTCCATTTTTATCGTTTGAACCGCAATAGTTTTTGAGATATTTAAAAAATAATATTGAGAATTTGCACATATACAGAGAGACCGACCATTTCACCAGCCCCCACCCCCATGGAAATTCAAAATTCCGAAATAGCCATTCGTTAGTAAATCGTATGAACTGAAAAGAACTCCATTTTCATCGTTTGAACCGCAATAGTTTTTGAGATATTTAAAAAAGAATGTCACAGGCCTACACCATTTACCCCCCCCCTTCATCATGGAAATTCAAAATTCCGAAATAGCCATTCGTTAGTAAATCGTATGAACAGGAATGAACTCCATTTTTATCGTTTGAACCGCAATAGTTTTTGAAATATTTAAAAAATAATATTGAGATTTTGCATATATACAGAGAGACCGACCATTTCACCAGCCCCCCACCATGGAAATTCAAAATTTCAAAATAGCCATTCGTTAGCAAATCGTATGAACCGAAAAGAACTCCATTTTCATCGTTTGAACCGCAATAGTTTTTGAGATATTTAAAAAAGAATGTCACAGGCCTACACCATTTACCCCCCTTCATCATGGAAATTCAAAATTCCGAAATAGCCATTCGTTAGTAAATCGTATGAACAGGAATGAACTCCATTTTTATCGTTTGAACCGCAATAGTTTTTGAAATATTTAAAAAATAATATTGAGATTTTGCATATATACAGAGAGACCGACCATTTCACCAGCCCCCCACCATGGAAATTCAAAATTTCAAAATAGCCATTCGTTAGCAAATCGTATGAACCGAAAAGAACTCCATTTTCATCGTTTGAACCGCAATAGTTTTTGAGATATTTAAAAAAGAATGTCACAGGCCTACACCTTTCCCCCCCCCCTTCATCATGGAAATTCAAAATTCCGAAATAGCCATTCGTTAGTAAATCGTATGAACAGGAATGAACTCCATTTTTATCGTTTGAACCGCAATAGTTTTTGAGATATTTAAAAAATAATATTGAGAATTTGCACATATACAGAGAGACCGACCATTTCACCAGCCCCCCCCCTTCATCATGGAAATTCAAAATTCCGAAATAGCCATTCGTTAGTAAATCGTATGAACAGGAATGAACTCCATTTTCATCGTTTGAACCGCAATAGTTTTTGAGATATTTAAAAAATAATATTGAGAATTTGCACATATACAGAGAGACCGACCATTTCACCAGCCCCCCCCCCCCCCCCCTTCATCATGGAAATTCAAAATTCCGAAATAGCCATTCGTTAGTAAATCGTATGAACTGAAAAGAACTCCATTTTCATCGTTTGAACCGCAATAGTTTTTGAGATATTTAAAAAATAATATTGAGATTTTGCATACATACAGAGAGACCGACCATTTCACCAGCCCCCCACCATGGAAATTCAAAATTTCAAAATAGCCATTCGTTAGCAAATCGTGTGAACCGAAAAGAACTGCATTTTCATCGTTTAAACCGCAATGGTTTTTGAGGTATTGAAAAAAGGATGTTACAAGCCTACACCATTACCCCCCCCCCACCATGGAATTCGAAATTTCATAGCCATTCGTTGTAAATCGTATGGCCGCCCCGGTGGCTCAGTGGTCTAAGTCGTTGGCCTCTGATCATTCGTCCGTAAGGGGTCCGGGTTCGAATCCCGGTCAGTCATGGATGTTGTGTTTGTCTTACGGCATTGGCTCTCTCCCTTCCCTGGAACCAGTGACCCTAAATGGGGAACGGGCGACTGCTTATAGCCCATTGAGTTGCTCACGGTGGTCGTTAAAGCTCCAATAAAAAAATCGTATGAACCGAAAAGAACTCCATTATTATCGTTTGAACCGCAATAGAGTTTGAAATACCTACAAAAAAAAAAAAAAAAGGATTCAGAAAATATGGAGCCGACAATCCCCCCCCCCCCCCACCATGGAATTTCAAAATTTCAAAATAGCCATTCGTTAGTAAATCGTATGAACCGGGAAAACTCTGTAAGAGCGAACGTGTCGTCACGTGACTTAGCGTCGCCTCCTACTTAAGTATCCGAGGAGCACGCGCAGCGGGGCTCTCACAACAAGCAGAGAGTTCGTTTACTCTTCCCGGAAACACACACTCTCTCTCTCACTCTGTTCGAGCGAACAAACGAAACCTCCCCCACTTTACTATATATATATCTGTGAATCGGGGAGGCAGAGCGACAACAGCTGGTTATACGGAAGTTTATCCACTTTCAGACATAATTTGAAAAGAACACTTGGTTAACACATATACGAAACACTTATTCTTCATCAACTAGAATTTTGATGGCGGCGGATTACTCGCTCTTGAAAGTGACCTCGTTATGACTGGACCTGGCAAAGATCGTGGAACGCGCAAGATAAGGTGATCGAATTCTGTAGAAATCTCAACCTGCGTTGGCGTCCTAACTTAGGGTCTCCTTGACACTAGATAGACCTCTATCTTATCGATGCTTCAGGACTAGTCTTCTAGCTATCCTTCTCTAATCGATGCTTCAGTTGACTGTACTAAGTCCGTAATTCAGTAGTATATCATCAGCTACTCTACCGGTATCCCTGACTCAGGTAGATTCCTTCTGTAGCGGCGACCTACTTCATCTTGGTCGGTGCCCGCTCTTTCCCCGTGGACTCCGAGAGCCCACCACACCATCCACGCAAACGCGTTCCTTTCTATCGGAGGACTATCACCTTCGCTCTCCGAAGACAGACTGCTCGAACAGGTCCACTCGGAGCGACCTCTTCGCCCCCCCCCCTTCACGCTGCTCGTTCTTCAAGGGCGACGGCGCTGACCTTCAACATGCTGCTCTCCTCTCGCGCCACGTGTCACCTCTCGCGCCCTTCACCTGCCCCATCCCTAGTCGTTTTACGGGAATCGGGCTCCTAGACCTTTAAATCTACCTTGCGCATTCCTCGCTTATCCTCAGGCTATACATTAGTGAGTGCCTCCTTCCGAGAAAGCAATCCTATCGTCGTAGTACATCCGTAGCAATACAATACACATTGTTATAATTATACAAAAGAGTATGTATGCATTTCAGACTTGTAGGCGCCAAGTGAAAATGAACAATGTATCTGTGAAAGTCACAGCGTCCTTGGCGATACTTTCAGTTCGTAGAACAAGTCCTCGCCCTTTCTAAGGCGTGAGAACCTGAAGTCTTTTGTCATACAACTCGCCTTCCCCCCCCCCCAAAAAAAAGGATTAAACATATTTACGAATTCTCTGTCGCCATTTTGGGAACTTGCGATGTTTTCTTTGGTCAAAAAAAAAACCACATAATGTTTATCATTGAAATGAATTAACATCGTTAATGTGTCCGTTCTTACAAACTCCATGTTTATTTTTTGAACCCCGATAGTTTTTGAGATGTTTAAAAATGTTCCACGATTTCAGCTGCCCCCACCCCCACCCCCGGACATTTCCTGTTTCAGAATAGCTATTCGTTAGCATCGTGTGAACCGGAAGGAGCTACATCTTTATCGTTCGAATCTGGATAGTTTCTGAGATATTTGTATAAAGGGTAATGGAGGATGATGAAGAAGTAATTTATTTTCAAAAAGTCTTGTATTCGTTCCTGTCATTATCTTAAAGATCTCTCCGTTTCTAGCTTTGAACCGCAGCAGTTGAAAAGACATTCCAAAAAGAACGTGACGGTTTCAACATTTCTTCAATGTGTCTCAAGGACCAGAATACAAGAGAACCGGAAAATGCATGGCATAGTAAAACAGCCAAAATCTCGGAGCGGAAACAAACGACGCAATCCAGTCTGTAGTAAACATATAGTACAAGGCATCACAGAAAGAAACGGAGCATGGCAGAGGCACAAAGCAGTCTGTTACATTACAATCGTGCGCTGTAGTCGGTGGCAGATACAACACGAGGCGAAGCACACAGGGAACAGTCACTGAGTAGAGGAACGGCTGAGCCAGCAAATAGAGAAAGCACCATACCTGGAACCACGGAGCAACATGATGAGTAGAAAACCCAGGAACTATTCCTTCTTCCTTTTAAGGAAAAAACGAAATTATTGGTGCGAAATTATTGCTGTCCATCTGTGGTTGCCGCCCCGGTGGCGCAGTGGTCTAAGCGATGGCCTCTGATCATTCGTCCGAAAGGGGTCCGGGTTCGAATCCCGGGGAGGCATGGATGTTGTGTTTGTCTTAAGGCACTGGCTCTATCCCTTCCCTGGAACTAGTGACCCTAAATTATGGACGGGCGACTGCTTATAGCCCATTGAGTTGCTCACGGTGGTCGTTAAACCTCCAAACAAACAAACAAACCATCTGTGGTTATTGGGCGCCATCCTCCGACAAAAAGAGAAATAATGGTACTTATGCCACATTGAAAAGAAAAACATTAAGGAAAAACTATTACTTTCTTTAAAATTGGCATTTTCTGTCTAACAGTGGCATAGCAGTTAGACATACTATACAAAACATAGGAGGGTAGGAAGCAACACATGGCACTCCGGGAAAATCGGGCAAGGGGCATGCTTGAACCACAGAAAAACAGAAGCAGAAAAAACGGTGCGAGGCAGTTGGTGATGGTCATGTAAAGCGGATGCAGGCAGGACATCGTAAGACAAAACACACAGAAAAAGGTCACAAAGCAGAATGATGAGGGAAAAAAACGAGGCACGAGAGAAAACACTTCACAAAGAGGAGAACGAAACAACAAGGGTTCAAAGAGACAGGGAGGAACATAGCTAAGAAAACACAACAGAAATCAATCATCAAACAAAACCACACAGGAGCTAATCAGGTGGACAGCGAAGAAGAAGACGATGTTGAGCATGACAAATGAAGTGGTCAAGACAACCATAGTAACATTCAACTTCCGGGTAAGAGCCCGAAAGGTGAAAAAATGCAAAGTAAAAAGCGCTAAGATTGTCAACCAGAGATGAGTAAACTGCCGGATCGTTGGAAGCAATAAAGTGATTAAGTGTAGCATCGTGAGAAGAGTCAAAGAACAATGGGAAAGCGGCATCTAGAGAAAGAGTCTGCGTAAACTCGAGAACAACTTGAAGGCGAGCAACAAGATCAGGCACAACAGAGGGACTGTCAAGAACGCGAGCAAAAGTGACGGCAGCAGAATCAGGAGCGGAGCCTTGCGAAGAACGATGAGGAGGAGACATAACCACAGCGGCACGCTTAGCGCGAATCTTGCGATTAGACCGATGACGACGCTTCTTATTAGGAGCAATACCAGTAGGGAAATGTTGACGAAGAGGACGAGACGACGTAGAAGGAACAACAGGCGGCGTCTCGGGAATCTGGCGAGGTGAATAGGGTACAAAGTCGGATGACACATGTAAAGAGGTAACTGCAGGAACAACAGAACCCGGGGAGGGTGGGGTTTCAAACGAGTCTAGAAGAGGAGCTGTGTGAAAGAGCGGGGACCGATCATGGCGACCAGAAGGTGAAACAAAGACAACGGTACTAGAAGCATCAGAAGAGCCCCGAGAAGGTGAAAAAGGCGGAGAGCACACCTGAGTACTGGAACCAGTGGAGGAAAGATGAGCGTCTGAGGGTGGCGAAGCCGACGTACGCAGCGGCGATGGTGGAGCAGAAAATCCCGGGATCGGGATAGACGAAGTGACTTGCGAAAACAAAGAAGGCAGCACCTGAACAGGCGGAGAAGGTGCAGCAACAGGATGTAACAAAGCGCAAACATCAGACGATGAAAAAGAAAGAAATACAGACGAAGGCACCGAAACAGGAGCAGTATATCCAGATGTACCCACAACAGACGATGCTGGCGAGGAAGGAAAAAGACCAACGGAGGCAGATGATGGAGATGGAGACTAAGAAGGTGTGAACGGATCAGGCGAAAGCGTGGTGACTGGAAGCGAAGAAAGAGGTTCTGTGACGGGAACTTGAGCAGCCGTTGAAGAAGACTAGGAAGAAATGAGGGGGCATTGCGAGAAATGGTGACCAGGCTGTTTACATGAGATGCAATGATAGGCAGTGAATACGTTGATTGCGACGTTGTGATGACAACAAATCACCAGAAAAGTTGTGGGGCAGTAAGAAACAGTCTGTGTCAGGGAAGAAAACTAAGTCTTGGCGGCGGAAGCCAAAATAAGGACGATCACCTTGATCAACATGGGCGGTGGGTATCTTGCGGATATCACCAAGAACGCGGCCACACCGAGAATTTAAAGCAAGTAAAAACTCATCGGAAACGTCCGGAGGTACAGGTTACAAATTAAGAAAAACGGGAGAATGTGCAAGGGGGATAGGGACCACGCTATGATCTCCAACGGAAAGGCTAGTCGATAGGACTTGAGGAACAAACTCAGGTGAAAAAATATATACAAGAATGGACTTAGGCTTGCTGGCGAAATGTGTAATTGCACCGGAAGGGAGAAACGACAATGCAGACATACACTGTATAGACGTGCAACTTGACATTGGGTAAGGCGTCGAACTTGACACTTAAACTAAGAGTTGAAAGCATTGTACGTGTGCAATAAGCGTAGAACCTTGACGTGAAATATAGGAGTCCAAGGCTGTCGCGAGGAAAGTCGGAGACGTTGAACACGGATCTGTAGCAGGATGAGGAGAAGAGCAGTCGTGGGACGCATCCAGCACACTTGGAGGACAAGTCATCGAAGCAGCACATAGTGACGTGAGAGGGAAATAGAATTTAGAAGCAGAAGCACTGGCCATGGACAATGTGTAGAAATGCACGGCGAAGGGCACACAGATCCACTATAACAAGGTGGAGCACCAGGAAGGCGATCAGCATACCGAAGAAGGCAGCGCAGAGAACCACTGTCAATGGGTGGAACACAAGGAAGGTAATCCACACACCGGTGAAGGCAGCGCAGAGAACCATTAACGATGATTGGAGCGCAAACACGGAAGGCAAACGTAGACACAGCAGCAGGAAGGCTACTACATGCAGCAGACAGTTTTAGAGCAAAAAGTCAAGGCGAGTCACGATGGGCAGATTGTAAACAGGCCCAAGGAGATGAATTGTAAACAGGCCCAACGAAATGAATTGTAAACAGGCCCAACGAAATGAATTATAAAGGAATATCGGCAAAATATGCATGTACCAACTCGAAAGAATGACTAGGAAGAGAGCGCAGACATTCATGCACGAGAGAAACACAAATTAATTCGGCGGTGGGCGCTAGATACAGGCGGAGCACAAAATGCAGAGCTCGAAAGGGCGTGGCCAGCAGAGCAACGTGACGGGATGCTGTGTGAGTCAAATATCGTACAAAGACAATTGTTTGGATGGGACCATTTCAAGAATGTTTGTTTTAAATTTAAGGGTGCATCTGCTTTGCACTTCCTTTCGACCGAAGCGTGTTAAAGTGGAAAAGTTTCCTGCACGTTCTTTGAAAACTAAAGGATGTACTTATACCTTCACTATATACATGTATCTGTCTGTATACGTTTATCTGTGTACCTCTAAGTCTGATTCAATATCAGCCTCTTTTTGCTTTGGGAAGCTAGAACAGTGAGAACGATGATCCTAGCATTTTAATCTTTATCTAATCCATAATTTCGCCGCCAAGAGCGAAATGCAAATTCCACCGATTTCAAAATATATTTTGCTTCATATCGTTGCTCAAAAATCAGATTGAAACACTTTCGACGCCTATTGAATGTACCATTTTTACGTACAGCTTATTGTATCTTAATATTACCGAATTTTTCTGTTACGACGAGCAAATACGTACATTACTGTTTGTGAAAATTGCAACGCCAAAAAAGAATCGCACTATTCAAAAGAAATTTATATCACAGATTCCTCATGTTGCAGGAGATAACTGATTTTATTTTTAGATCTATAGAAGATTTTGTCAATTCAAATCTCAGTACTATTTGTTCAGTTGCTGCCTACCGAAGATGGTAGGCAGCAACTGAACAAATAACTAGTATACGAATGAATAATTAATACACACAATTGACGTAGATTTGGGATATCAAACAGATGGCATGGCTCTTTCCACGGTTTTAAGTGAGTCACGGGAAAAGTATCATCGGCCGCCAACGGAAATCGAACCAAGGGTTTTCCAGTTACTCGCTGGACATGCTACCACTGCACCAATTGCTTCTTACCATCTTTGGGGAATCCCCACCATTGTGCGGGTCTCCAAGAAGCAACCAGCCATGTGGTTTGGCAATTAATCACATGTGAGTCTGGAGAATTCGAGGCCGCTGCGGTGCAGTGGTAGCATGTCCAGCGCGTAACTGGAAGACCCTGAATTCAATTCCCGGTGGCGGCCGATGATAGTTTTTCCGTGACTCACTTAAAAACGTGGAAAGAGAAATGACTTCTGTTTGATGTTCCTAATCCACGTCGATTGTGTGTATTAATGCAGGACAATTACAGAGGCATCTGTGGCACGTAGTCCGGTCATCTTCAATAGCGCGTCGCACCGCTTCGTGCGGTGATACATGTTGCAATATGGTCCAGCATAGAGGCGAACAGACGCCTGATGTCCTGCTGAAGAGGGCCCACACTTGTTGGACGGTGTGCTCCAAATCCCGGATAGTGCGGCACAGAGTCAACCGGCGTTTCAACTGGTCCCACGCATGCTCGATAGAGGACATGTTCGGTGAGCGGGCAGGCCATGGAACTGTATGGACATGACCTAGGCAGTCCTAGAAAACCCGAGCCGTGTGCGGGATGGCACTATCCTGCTGGTATAGCGCACCTAGAATTCTGCCCAGGAGTGGGAGCACATGGGGCCATATGATCTCATCCACATACCGCTGGCCCGGCAATGATCCACGTACTACTACTAGAGCTGATCGGCTATCGTAGGCAATAAACCATAAAGGCTCCCTAGACCATAATGCCTGCAGTGGAGTAGGTGGTACGCTCGATAGCAAGGTTGGAATTGTGCCGTTGACCCCGGGACCTCCAGACCCGGACACGATGATCCTCTGTCCCCAAAACGAACCGACACCAATCGCTGAATACCACACGTCGCCAGTCTGTGGCGTTCCACGTTGCTCTCGCCTGGCACCATTGCAAACGGAGCCGGCGATGATCCGGTGTTAATGGCAGAACACGTAATAGGCGCTGGGATCGCAGATTCACTTCCGCGAGGCTTCAGGAAATGGCTCGTTGGCACACAAGAGCCGCTACATTTGCCTGGGGAGAGGACAGGGTTCTCGTGGGATCTATTCGTGCCTGCCGTACGAACTGTCGATCCTCTCTACGGATGGTCCTCCTGGTTCGTTCGGAGACACCCGCCGTGTGGCAGTGCCGTCACGTGTCCACTGCTCCCAACACAGTCGGACGGTATGGTCAGAACGATCCACGTGGTGGGTTATACGGCGCGCCGACCGACCTGCTGTTTTCAGCCCGATGATCAGGCCTCTCTCAAAGCCCGTAAGTTGCGTACATCGACGTCTCTGGTGTCTACCCGGCATTCTTGTCACTCTATACTCTTACTTGCGCCGGCCGGTGCTTTTCTCTTTCATGGGGCATCGACTACACGCCGGTTTATAAGGCTGCCGGTTCGTGCTAGCAGCGCCGCCACAAGGTGTGCGGTTATGCGCACTCGCACCAAACTCACCCTAGCTATTTGCAAAGTTTCGCGGTTGTAGCATGTTTTCTTCTAGGTGTGCAAATTTCTTGTCCACGTGTGTACAAGAAGCAAGTGGAAGAATTGAAACTTCACTCGCCCAAGTTTTCACCAGCTGTCTCAACGAAGGTAAGATTCTTGAGTATTGGGATAATGGTACAATGATCCTGCTACATAAAAAAGGTGATGTTGAGGATCTCAGGACCTACAGGCTCTTCAGCCTCCTATCAGTTATTTATAAAATTTTCACTTAGGTTCTTTCACATCGCATGAAGTTAAAACTGGACATGGCTCAAGCAAGAGAAGAAGCTGAATTCAGGAGTGGCTACAGCACTGAAGATCATGTCCATGTACTTAGAGAACTAACTGAAAGAACAAGAGAATATGAACTCCCATTATGCAAGGCTTCTATTGATTATAAAAAGGCCTTCGATTCCGTAAAACCATCAGCAGTTACAACTGCTTTGAAAACCTGCGGTATTGCAGATGCATACATTAGCATTATTAATAGTATCTCTGAAAATGCAATTGCAAAAGTTTGGATATTTGAGGATGCAGCACTAATAAAAATTGGAAAGCTAGTGTGACAAAGTAAAATCATATCTCCCAAACTCTTTAATCCCACATAGAAAAATATTTTTTAATTACTGAACTGGGACAAAGAAAAAAATATTTATGCAGATAATTCAAATCTCGTTCGTTTTGCTGATGACGTTGTCATTTTTGCAACTACGACTTCTGAACCGCAGAATACGATCCAGGAACTTGCTGACACGAGTAAAGAAGTGGAATTAAAAATGAACTTTCAGAAGGCAAAAGTGACGTATATTGCTTTTACAAGAAACGAAGATTTATTTATTGATGGTGAAAAGCTTGAGACAACCGATACCTACATTTATCTTGGGCAGCAGATATGAAGTAAGGAAAAAATTGATGAAGAAATTAATCGGCGTGTAAAACTTGGATGGATAGTTTTTGGAAGAAGAAGTACAATTTTTACGAAAGGTATGCCATTGTGTCTTAAAAGATAAGGGTTTAATCAGTTCATCCTGCCAGTGCTTACGTATGGAGCACAGACATGGACCTTAACTAAACAAGTTAGTAAAATAATGCAATGCATTGAATATGATACGCTTTCCAACATACCAGAAATAATTACTCAAGTTATGAGAATAATGGTTGTGGAATAAATCTCGGTCCTGTGCCCTGACCTTTGATCCCATTTCGATGATATTCAACAAAACCGGTTCGGTATACCTCCGAAATAACATAACGTTTTGTCGCAATCGAAGCATTTTTACGTAAGTTATGATGCATAAGGACTGTGGAATAGATTCCGCTCCTGTGTCCTAACCTTTGACCCTATTTTGTCCATTTTCCATAGGGTTTGTCCCCAGGGGGTTCCCTACCACATACTAAAATTTCACCGAAATCGAACCATTTTTACGTGAGTTATCATGCCGACAGACGGACGGACGGACGGACGGACGGACGGACAGACGGACGGAAAACGCTGAAGCATATACGCTTCTTCAACCTACGGTTGGAAAGCGTAAAAAAGACAAACAAAGACTGCAGACAACGCAAAAAGCCCTGGAGAGAATCATGCTTGGTGTAAACAGGAAAGATAAGCAGAAGAACTCGTGGATAAGGAAAACAACAAGAGTTGACGACATCATGACCACAATGAAATCACTGAAATGGTGAGGGCATGACATGTTGCTAGAAGAACGACCACCGACGGAAAATCGAAATTTTAGAATGAATTTCGAGGGACAGGAAAACACCCAGAAGAAGACCCTATGGTAGATTGATGGATGAAATTCGAAAGCATAGAGGTGTGTCATCGAGGAGACACGCTCAAGACAGACAATTGTGGAAGAAACTTGGGGAGACCTTCATCCAGTAGTGGATTCAAAGCAGTTGACAATGATGATGATATATATATATCATTGTCAACCATTATCAATCCACTGCTGGACGAAGGTCTCCCCAAATTTTCTCCACAACGGTCTGTCTTGTGCCAGTCTCTTCCATGTCACTCCCGCATACTTTCAAATTACATCCACCCATCTCCCATGTGGTCTTCTTCTGGGTCTTTTCCTGTCCCTTGGAATCCAATCTATAATTTCGGCTGTCCATCGATGGTCTGTCCTTCTGGCAGTATGTCCAGCCCATTGCCATTTCAGGGATTTTACTCTGATCATGATGTCTTCCACTCTAGTCATTTTTCGGATTCACGAGTTCCTCTTCTTATCTCTCCTGGTTACACCAAGCATGCACCTGTCCATGCTGCTTTGAGTTGTCTGCAGCCTTTGTATGTCTCTTTTAGTTAAGGTCCACGTCTCTGCACCATAAGTAAGCACTGGAAGGATGCATTGATCAAACACTTTTCTTTTAAGACATAATGGCATATTGCTCTTAAAAATTATGATGTTTCTTCAAAAAGCTCTCCAGGCAAGTTTTATACGCTGATTAATTTCTCCATCAATGTGACCCTCACTTGATATCTGCTGTCCAAGATAACGTACGTAACTTGTATCTCCAGCTTTTCTCCATCAATCGATAAATCTTCATTTCTTGTAAAAGCATTGTACATCACTTTTGTCTTCTGAAAGTTCATTTTTAATCCCACTTCTTTATTCTTGTCATCAAGTTCTTGGATCATACTCTGCAGCTCTGATGGGGTAGTTGCAAAAATGACTACGTCATCAGCAAAACGAAGGTGAGTTAGATAATCTCCATTAATCTTTATCCCTTTATTTTCCCAGTTCAGTGATTGAAAGACATTTTCCAATGTGGCATTAAGGAGTTTGGGAGATATGGTGTCACCTTGTCTCACTCCCTTTCCAATTTTTATGTGTGCTGTATTCTCAAACAGCCGAATCTTTGCACTTGCATTTTCATAGATGTTATTAATAATATTAATGTATGCATCTTCAATACCGCAGGATTTCAGAGCCATTGTAACTGCTGATGGTTTCACCGAATCAAAGGCTTTTTCATAATCGATAAAAGCCATGCACAATGGAAGTTCATATTCCTTCGCTCTTTCAATTAGTTCTCTCAGTACGTGGATATGATCTATTGTGCTGTAGCCACTCCTGAATTAAGCTTGTTCTCTTGGTTGAGCCATGTTCAGTGTTACCTTTAAGCGGTGTGAAAAAACTTTAGTGAAGATTTTATAAACTACTGATAGGAGACTGATAGGTCTGTAGTTCCTGAGATCCTCAATGTCACCTTTTTTATGTAGCAGGATCATTGTAGCGTTATTCCAATCCTCAGGAATCTTCCCTTCATTAAGGCATCGAGTGAAAATTTGGGCGAGTACTGTTTCGATTTCTCCACTTGCTTCTTGTATGGTGTCTGCAGTAATTCCATCTTCTCCTGGAGTTTTCCCCCGCTTCATGTTCTTGATTGCATGCGCAACTTACGCTGGGAGGACTGGAAGAACTCTGGTACTGGTACCTTTCATGATGTCTGGAGAACATGTATCATCCCTTTCATATAATTTGGAGTAGAAATCTTTCACTCTTTTCAAAATTTCGTCTCTATTTCTTGTTACAGAACCATTTTCTTTGCTCAGTGCCATAATCTGTTTTCTTCCCTTACTGAGATGTCGCTTTGCTATCTTTAGGCTTTGGTTGTTTTCAATTGCTTTTCTCACTAATTCGCAGTTGAATTTCCTTACTGCCGCCCCGGTGGCGCAGTGGTCTAAGGCGTTGACCTCTGATCATTCGTCCGAAGGGGTCCGGGTTCGAATCCCGGTGAGGCATGGATGTTGTGTTTGTCTTACGGCACTGGCTCTCTCCCTTCCCTGGAACCAGTGACCCTAAATTAGGGAAGGGCGACTGCTTATAGCCCATTGAGTTGCTCACGTTGGTCGTTAAACCTCAAAAAAAAAAAAGAATTTCCTTACGTCTTTAGTGATAATTTTTTGTACTGTCTTGCATAGCTCTATATATTCCACTTTGGAAGTCACATCTTCTTTAGTTGTCCTCATCTCTCTTCTTTTTGCATCAACATTTTGGTTTTTCCTGATAATTTGTACACATGCAACTTGTTCTTACACCCAGCTCATTTTGTTGGTGTTTCCATAATAGTTTTGGTTACTTTTCTGTTAACTTCAGAAATATCCACTTCTTCTGATGTTAGGCGTTCTAAAGCAGAGAATCTGTTCTTCAGTTCCAACTTAAAGGTATTATGGTGTTTTTTAAGGTTGGTTATGTCAATACATTTTGTTTGTCTTATGAGCTTGCTACGTTCGAGTCTAGTGTTGAGGTGCATCTTACATCTCACCAATCTATGGTCACTACCTGTGTTGAACTTGTTCAGCACACTGCAGTCTCCTATGACGAATTTTTTGTTACACATAATAAAATCAATTTCACTTGTTATCCCATTTGGATGTCTCCATGTCCATTTCCCGTGTGGCTTTTTCTTGAAAAAGGAGTTCAAGATGAGAAACCCTTCTGCCTCTGCAAACTCAACGAGAGTATTTCCACGCTGGTTTCTGTTGCCGTGAGCGAATTTACCTACTGAAGTTTCATTCTGTTGCCGTGAGCGAATTTACCTACTGAAGTTTCATTCTGTTGCCATTGCCCTATTTTTGCATTGAAATCTCCCATAATTATCTTCAAGTGGTGCTTACCTTTATTATTTAGATGACGAATTTCCTCATAATATTCTTCAATTTCTTCTTCAGGATGACTTGTGGTGGGTGCATGAGTTTGAATAATCTGAGCCTTGTATCTTCTCGAGAGTTGGATAACGAGTCGCGCAGTTCGGTCAGAGGCACTTTCAACTTCTGCAACTTTATACTTCAGTTTCTTGTTTATTATAAATCCAACACCACTAGTTCTGCCAGTATGTGTCCCACGATAGTAGAGGAGATGTCCACTTTTCCGTTCAATGAGATCTTCTCCTTTTCTCCTTACCTCACTTAGCCCCACGATGTCCCACTTGATCCTTTGCAGTTCCTCTTCCAATTCAAGAAGCCTTGAATCAGGAGATAGGGAGCATCCATTGTAAGTAACCAAGGTCAGTATCAGATGGCAGCCTAGTCCGGTCCTCCAAGGATTCTTAGCACCCTCTGCGTTCATGTCGCACTGGCCGCAGCCTTGGCCAGGTACATTCGAGCTGCCGGAGACTGAGGGCCAAGATTTAAGTTGTAGAGTCATTTTGGAGGGTTTGGCCAACACTCACCACGCTGGCCAAGCGGGTTGGTGAGTGTGGGATAGCATTTCCTCTAATCCCGATGGTATAGTTATACCGCTATTGGCGGTCGTCAGAGCCCCTTTAGTGGGAACAGGATGCACCACGAGAAGCCGGGGTTGACATTTGTCAAGGAGAGGCTTTGATGTTACGCATCACCTGACCTTACATTCCATATATATATATATGGAATGTAAGGTCAAGGTCAGGTGATGCGTAACATCAAAGCCTCTCCTTGACAAATGTCAACCCCGCCTTCTCGTGGTGCATCCTGTTCCCACTAAAGGGGCTCTGACGACCGCCAATAGCGGTATAACTATACCATCGGGATTAGAGGAAATTCTATCCCACACTCACCAACCCGCTTGGCCAGCGTGGTGAGTTATGGCCAAACCCCTCCAAAATGACTCCACAACTTAAATCTTGGCCTTCAGTCTCTGGCAGCTGGAATGTACCTGGCCAAGGCAGCGGCCAGGTACATGCCAGTGCCTCGGCCAGGCACTGGCCAAGGCAGCGACCAGTGCAACATGAAGGCAGAGGGTGCTAAGAATCCCCGGAGGACCGGACTAGGCTGCCATCTGATGCTGACCTTGGCAACGTATAACGGACGCTCCCCATCTTCTGATTCAAGGCTTCTTGAATTGGAAGAGGAACTACAAAGGATCAAGTGGGACATCGTCGGGCTAAGTGAGGTAAGGAGAAAAGGAGAAGATCTCATTGAACTGAAAAGTGGACATCTCTTCTACTATCGTGGGACAGATACTGGCAGAACTAGTGGTGTTGGATTTATAATAAACAAGAAACTGAAGGACAAAGTTGTAGAAGTTGAAAGTTCCTCTGACAGAGCTGCACGACTCGTTATCCAACTCTCGAGAAGATACCAGGCTCAGATTATTCAAACTTATGCACCCACCACAAGTCATGCTGAAGAAGAAATTGAAGAATTTTATGAGGAAATTCGTGATCTAAATAAAAAAGGTAAGCAGCACTTGAAGATAATTATGGGAGATTTCGATGCAAAAATAGGGCAACGGCAACAGAATGAAACTTCAGTAGGTAAATTCGGTCACGGCAACAGAAACCAGCGTGGAAATACTCTCGTTGAGTTTGCAGAGGCAGAAGGGTTTTTCTTCTTGAACTCCTTTTTCAAGAAAAAGCCACGCAAGAAATGGACATGGAGACATCCAAATGGGACGACAAGTGAAATTTATTTTATTATGTGTAACAAAAAATTCGTCATAGAAGACTGCAGTGTGCTAAACAAGTTCAACACAGGCAGTGACCATAGATTGGTGAGATGTAAGATACACCTCAACACTAAACTCGAACGTAGCAAGCTCATAAGACAAACAAAATGTATTGACATAACCGACCTTAAAAAACACCATAATACCTTCAAATTGGAACTGAAGAACACATTCTCTGCTTTAGAAGGCCTAACATCGGAAGAAGTGGATATTTCTGAAGTTAACAGAAAAGTAACCAAAGCTCTTATGGAAACAGCAACAAAATCAGCTGGGTCTAAGAACAAATTGCATGTGAACAAATTATCAGGAAAAACCAAAATGTTGATGCAAAAAAGAAGAATGATGAGGACAACTAAAGAAGATGTGACTTCCAAAGTGGAATATATAGAGCTATGCAAGACAGTACGAAAAAGTATCACTGAAGACGTAAGGAAATTCAACTGTGAACTAGTAAGGAAAGCAATTGAAAACAACCAAAGCCTAAAGATAGCAAAGGGACATCTAAGTAAGGGAAAAAAACAGATTATGGCACTGAGAAAAGAAGATGGTTCTGTAACAAGAAATAGAGGCGAAATTTTGACAAGAGTGAAAGATTTCTACTCCAAATTATATGAAAGGGAGGATACATGTACTCCAGACATCATGAAAGGTACCAGTACCAGAGTTCTTCCAGTCCTTCCAGCAGAAGTTGCACATGCAATCAAGAACATGAAGCGGGGAAAAGCTCCAGGAGAAGATGGAATTACTGTAGACATCATACAAGAAGCAAGTGGAGAAATCGAAACAGTACTCGCCCAAATTTTCACTCGATGCCTTAATGAAGGGAAAATTCCTGAGGATTGGAACAACGCTACAATGATCTTGCTACATAAAAAAGGTGTCATTGAGGATCTCAGGAACTACAGACCTATCAGTCTCCTATCAGTGGTTTATAAAATCTTCACTAAAGTTCTTTCACACCGCTTGAAGGTGACACTGGACATGGCTCAACCGAGAGAACAAGCTGGATTCAGGAGTGGCTACAGCACAATAGATCATATCCACGTACTGAGAGAACTAATTGAAAGAGCGAGGGAATATGAACTTCCATTGTGCATGGCTTTTATTGATTATGAAAAAGCCTTTGATTCGGTGAAACCATCAGCAGTTGCAATGGCTCTGAAATCCTGCGGTATTGAAGATGCATACATTAATATTATTAATAACATCTATGAAAATGCAAGTGCAAAGATTCGGCTGTTTGAAAATACAACACACATAAAAATTGGAAAAGGAGTGAGACAAGGTGACACCATATCTCCGAAGCTCTTTAATGCCACATTGGAAAATGTCTTTCAATCACTGAACTGGGAAAACAAAGGGATAAAGATTAATGGAGATTATCTAACCCACCTTCGTTTTGCTGATGACATAGTCATTTTTGCAACTACCCCATCAGAGCTACAGAGTATGATCCAGGAACTTGCTGACAAGAGTAAAGAGGTGGGATTAAAAATGAACTTTCAGAAGGCAAAAGTGATGTACAATGCTTTTACAAGAAATGAGGATTTATGGATTGATGGAGAAAAGCTGGAGATACAAGTTACGTACGTTATCTTGGACAGCAGATATCAAGTGAGGGTCACATTGATGAAGAAATTAATCGACGTTCAAAACTTGCCTGAGAGCTTTTGGAAGAAACAGCATAATTTTCAAGAGCAATATGCCATTATATCTTAAAAGAAAAGTGTTTGATCAATGCATCCTTCCAGTGCTTACGTATGGTGCAGAGACGTGGACCTTAACTAAAAGAGAAATACAAAGGCTGCAGACAACTCAAAGCAGCTTGGACAGGTGCATGCTTGGTGTAACCAGGAGAGATAAGAAGAGGAACTCGTGAATCCGAAAAATGACGAGAGTGGAAGACATCATGATCAGAGTTAAATCCCTGAAATGGCAATGGGCTGGACATACTGCCAGAAGAACAGACCATCGATGGACAGCCGAAATTTTAGATTGGATTCCAAGGGACAGGAAAAGTCCCAGAAGAAGACCACATGGAAGATGAGTGGATGAAATTCGAAAGTATGCGGGAGTGACATGGAGGAGACTGGCACAAGACAGACCGTTGTGGAGGAAACTTGGGGAGACATTCGTCCAGGTGTGGATTGATAATGGTTGACAATGATGATGATGATGATGATATATATATATAAACGAACGAAGAGTTACATCCGCAGGTGTGGCAGAATTAACACGCATCCCATTGCTTGGAAAGACGACGCATCCCATTGCTGGGAAAGACGACGCATACCGTCTGGAAAGAGGAACTTTAGTTTCTCCTTGAACCATTTCGATCTGTCAACATGAAAGTCACATGTTGACAGATCCGGGCTATAGGCTGGGTGGTGCAGAACCTCTCACCCTTTCCATGCTAACGCATCCTGCATAATGTGTGCAACAGAATCACACCACGCGAAAGCATGCCAGGTCACCCATTCTTGATTGCTTTATGCAGCTTGTCCACTGTGTCGATGTAGTGGTTGGCATTGCTGTTCACGTGAGGCTCTTTAAAGTCCACCAACAAAAGCCCTTCATGGTCAAAAAATGCGGTCAGCATAACCTTCCCGGCGGAGTCCTGTGACTTGAATTTTATGTGTTTTGGTGATCCGGGATGTTTCCTTTGCATGCTCGCTGGTTTGCTGGATGGCTCAAAGTGGTGGCACCGCGATTCTTCACCTGCCACTATGCGCGATATAAATGCATCACCCTCTGCTTTGTAACGCAGCAAGTGGTTCAAACTCCAACCCATACACTCTTCCTTATGGTGGTCAGTCAGCATCCGCGGGATTAATTTTAAACAAACTTTCCGATATTGCAGTATCTTCGTAACCACAGTTTGAACTGTAACAAATGTCATAGCAAAGTCCTCCGTTTGCGAACGTCAGCCCCGACGACGGTTTTACATGCATTTCTTTCTCGGTGTGGGCGCATTGTTTGTGTTATTCGCGCGCTCCCCGCCGATCAAGGTGATCGTCCTTATTTAGGCTTCCGACGCCAAGCCTTAGTTCTCTTCCCTGATATGGACTCCATTACTTCCTGCCCCACTGCTTTCCAGGTGCTTTGTGTTCATCACAATGTCGTTATAAACGTGTTCACTGCGTATCATTGCTTCTCATGTAAAACGCCTGGTCATCATCGCTTGCAGTGTCCGCTCACCTCTTCTTGTTCTTCCTCAACGGCTGCTCACGTGCTCATCACAGAACCCCCTTCTTCACTTCCGGTCACCACGCCTGCACTTGTTTCGCTTCCACCTTCTTAGTCTCCATCTCGATTGTCGTTGCCTTCCTCTGCAGGTCTTTTTCCTTCTCCACTAGCGTTGCCTCTTGTGGATACATCTGGATCTACTGCTCCTGCTTCGGTGCCTTCGTCTGTCTTGCTTTCTTCTTCGTCGTCTGTTGTCTGTGTTTGTCACATCCCGTTGCCGACCTTTCTCCGCCTGTTCAGGTGCTGCCTTCTTTGTTTTCGCACGTCACCTCGTCAATCCCAACCACGGGATTCTCTGCTCCATCATCTTCGCTGTGTACGTCAGCCTCGCCACCCTCAGACGCTCATCCTTTCTTCAGCCGTTCCAGTACTCCGGTGTGCTCTCCGCCCGTTTCACCTTCTCCGAGCTCTTCTGATGCCTCTAGTATTGTTGCCTTCCTTTCGAATTCTTGTCCCGTGATCGGTCCCCGCTTTCCAGCACAGCTACTCTTCTGGATTTGTGTGAAGCCTCACCTTCGCCAGCTCCTGTTGCCCCATCAGTTGCCTCTTTGCTTGCGTTATGCGCACATGATCCATATCTTCCTTGTCAGACTTCTCACTTGCTGTCGGTTACTCCTTCTTCATCACCACGTCCCTGTTGGTACTGCTTCTAATAAGAAGTGCCGTCGTCGCTCTAATCGAGAGACTCGTACTAAGCGAACCGCAGTCGCTCAGCCTTCTCTTCATCGTTCTTCAGGTTCCGCTCCTAATTCTACTGTTGCTGATTTCGCCGAACTTATTGGTACTCCCTCCGTTTCCACTGCAATTGTCGCTCGCATCCAAGCTGTCCCTGGGTATTCGAAGATTCTCTTCCCAGATGCTGCCAACCATTGTTCTTTGCCTCTTCTTGTGACGCTGGTTTGGATCCCCTTCTTGACTCACATGATCCAGCTGATTACTCGAATATGATCGAGGATATTCGCTGCTTCCTCCACGTTTTCGTTGACCTCACGAGATCTTACCCCTGAGATATTTCGTTATTAAAGTTTTCTTAATTGCTACCTTGGTGATACTCAAAATCGCCTCATTGATCTGGTTCTGACCGATTAGTTTCTGTCTGCACTTGCATGATGTTTCGCTTCCTGCCGTCTTTGCCTTGCTACTGTTCCGTCTTACTCCTTTGCATGTTTCTGTTTTGCGTTTTACCCAACCTTTTTCTTTCCGTTGTATGCTATGTACCGCCATGTTTTCTCCACATCTCGGTTCTTTCAAACATCCGCCCGGTGCCTACTTCCGTGAACCCGTCACATCGTTTTGTTCACAGAGCTTCTTCCTGTGTGCATTGTTATGCGCGATTCTTCTCTTATACCTTTCGTCATTGTCCTGGATTGCCCTATGTTGCTGTTCGCACCCAGTTAGTTTTTTCAGGTGTTCCGTGGGTTTGTTTTTCCTGTCTCGTCGAGTATTTGTCTTATGTCATGCCATGTGCCTCAGCATACCTTCTACTGTTGTGCTACGTTACTTGCTCATCCAGTGTGACTAATCTCGTAAGATACTTACCGTTATTGCTTTGCCTCATGCTAATTGATTGTCCCATACTGTTACCTACACCATGCCATCTTTGCAAGTGTTATCTGTTGCACCTCGTTTTCTGCTTTTCATGCTGCGCCCCGGAGCATGAAAAGCAGCCTCCAGTTTGATGTATTCTCCATCTCCATGTCCGTCGTTCCTTTTGCTCAGTGACTGTTCCAGTGTGCTTCGCCTATCACAGATTGCCTTGTGCTGCTCGTTCAGCTTCGTTTATCTTTGTATGTCCTGATTGGCTTTTACAGACTGCTTTGTGCTGCTCTTCCAGTACCGTTATTCTTATTGTTTTATCATGCCATTTATTTTCCGTTCTCCTGTGTACTAGTCCTCGATACCTAATAAAGCAACGTCACGTTGTTTCTGGAATGTCTTTTCAACTGCTGGGGTTCAAAGCTAGAAACGGGGAGTTCTTTCAGCTAATGTCAGGAACGAATGAAAGACTTTGTGCAAAACAAATTACTTCTTCATTATCCTCCATTACCCTTATTACAAATATCTCAAAAACTATCAAGATTCGAACGATGAAGAAGGTCTTTCTGATTCACACCATGCTAACGAATAGCTATCCTGAAATGGGAAATGTCCAGGTTGGGGTGGGCGGGGGGGGGGGAGGCAGGTGAAATCGTGGGCTACTAACATTCTTTTTTAAACATCTCCAAAACTATTGCTATTCAAACTATGAAAATGGCGTTTATTCCGGTTCACACCATTTACTAACGAATGACTAACTTGAAATTTTTAATGAATTTACATGGTGAGAGGGGGGGGGTGATGGTCGGTCTCGAATATATATATACATAAGTTCTCAATATTGTTATTTTTTTCTCAAAAACTGTTGTGGTTCAAACGATGAAAATGGATTTCCCCTCGGTTCATACGATTTGCTAACGAATGGCTATTTTGAAATTTTGAATTTTTCCATGGGGGTGTGCGCAATGGTCGTCCCCCAATTTTCTCAAACTTTTTTTTTTTAAATCTATGAAAAACTGTTGGCCGCTCCGGTGACGCAGTGGTCTAAGCGACGGACTCTGATCATTCGTTCGAACAGTGTCCGGGTTCGAATCCCGGTGAGGCATGAATGTTGTGTTTGTTTTACGGCACTGGCTCTCTCCCTTCCCTGGAACCAGTAACCCTGAATTAGGGAGGGGCGACTGCTTATAGCCCATTGAGTTGCTCACGGTGGTCGTTAAATCTCCAATAAAAAAAAACTGTTGCGGTTCAAACGATAAAAATGGAGTTCATTCCTGTTCATACGATTTACTAACGAATGGCTATTTCGGAATTTTGAATTTCCATGATGAGGGGGTGGGGGTGAAATGGTAGGCCTGTAACATTATTTGTTAAATATCTCAAAAACTATTGCGGTTCAAACGATGAAAATGGAGTTCTTTTCGGTTCATACGATTTGCTAACAAATGGCTATTTTGAAATTTTGAATTTCCATGGGGGTGGGGGCTGGGAAATGGTCGGTCTCTCTGTATATGTGCAAATTCTCAATACCATTTTTTAAATATCTTAAAAACTATTGCGGTTCAAACGATAAAAATGGAGCTCATTCCTGTTCATACGATTTACTAACGAATGGCTATTTCGGAATTTTAAATATCCATGATGAGGGGGGAGGGGGGATGAAATGGTCTGTAACATTCTTTTTTAAATATCTCAAAAAATATTGCGGTTCAAACGATGAAAATGGAGTTCTTTTCAGTTCATACGATTTACTTACGAATGGCTATTTTGAAATTTTGAATTTCCATGATGAAGGGGGGGAGGGGTAAATGGTGTAGGCCTGTGACATTCTTTTTTAAATATCTCAAAAACTATTGCGGTTCAAACGATGAAAATGGAGTTCTTTTCGGTTCATACGATTTGCTAACGAATGGCTATTTTGAAATTTTGAATTTCCATGATGAAGGGGGGGTAAATGGTGTAGGCCTGTGACATTCTTTTTTAAATATCTCAAAAACTATTGCGTTTCAAACGATGAAAATGCAGTTCTTTTCGGTTCATACGATTTGCTAACGAATGGTTATTTCGGAATTTTGAATTTCCATGATGAGGGGGGGGGGGGGAGGATGAAATGGCCTGTAACATTCTTTTTTAAATATCTCAAAAAATATTGCGGTTCAAACGATGAAAATGGAGTTCTTTTCAGTTCATACGATTTACTAACGAATGGCTATTTTGAAATTTTGAATTTCCATGATGAAGGGGGGGGTAAATGGTGTAGGCCTGTGACATTCTTTTTTAAATAACTCAAAAACTATTGCGGTTCAAACGATGAAAATGGAGTTCTTTTCGGTTCATACGATTTGCTAACGAATGGCTATTTTGAAATTTTGAATTTCCATGGGGGTGGGGGGCTGGGAAATGGTCGGTCTCTCTGTATATGTGCAAATTCTCAATACTATTTTTTAAATATCTCAAAAACTATTGCGGTTCAAACGATAAAAATGGAGTTCATTCCTGTTCATACGATTTACTAACGAATGGCTATTTCGGAATTTTAAATTTCCATGATGAGGGGGAGGGGGATGAAATGATCTGTAACATCCTTTTTTAAATATCTCAAAAATTATTGCGGTTCAAACGATGAAAATAGAATTCTTTTCAGTTCATGCGATTTACTAACGAATGGCTATTTCGGAATTTTAAATTTCCATGATGAGGGGGGGGGGGGATGAAATGGCCTGTAACATTCTTTTTTAAATATCTCCAAATTTATTGCGGTTCAAACGATGAAAATGGAGTTCTTTTCAGTTCATACGATTTACTAACGAATGGCTATTTCGAAATTTTAAATTTCCATGATGAGGGGGAGGGGGGATGAAATGGCCTGTGACATTCTTTTTTAAATATCTCAAAAACTATTGCGGTTCAAACGATGAAAATGGAGTTCTTTTCGGTTCATACGATTTGCTAACGAATGGCTATTTTGAAATTTTGAATTTCCATGGTGGGGGGGATGGTGAAATGGTCGGTCTCTCTGTATATATGCAAATTCTCAATATTATTTTTTAAATATCTCAAAAACTATTGCGGTTCAAACGATAAAAATGGAGTTCATTCCTGTTCATACGATTTGCTAACGAATGGCTATTTCGGAATTTCAAATTTCCATGATGAGGGGGAGGGAGGATGAAATGGCCTGTAACATTCTTTTTTAAATATCTCGAAAATTATTGCGGTTCAAACGATGAAAATGGAGTTCTTTTCGGTTCATACGATTTGCTAACGAATGGCTATTTTGAAATTTTGAATTTTCATGGTGGGGAGCTGGTGAAATGGTCGGTCTCTCTGTATATATGCAAAATCTCAATATTATTTCTTAAATATCTCAAAAAGTATTGCGGTTCAAACGATAAAAATGGAGTTCATTCCTGTTCATACGATTTACTAACGAATGGCTATTTCGGAATTTTGAATTTCCATGATGAAGGGGGGGGGTAAATGGTGTAGGCCTGTGACATTATTTGTTAAATATCTCAAAAACTATTGCGGTTCAAACGATGAAAATGGAGTTCTTTTCGGTTCATACGATTTGCTAACGAATGGCTATTTTGAAATTTTGAATTCCCATGGGGGTGGGGGCTGGTGAAATGGTCGGTCTCTGTGCGTATATGTAAATTCTATTATTTATTAAATATTTCAAAAACTATTGCGGTTCAAACGATAAAAATGGAGTTCATTCCTGTTCATACGATTTACTAACGAATGGCTATTTCGGAATTTTGAATTTCCATGATGAGGGGGGGGTGAAATGATAGTCCTGTAACATTATTTTTTAAATATCTCAAAAACTATTGCGGTTCAAACGATGAAAATGGAGTTCTTTTCAGTTCACACGATTTGCTAACGAATGCCTATTTTGAAATTTTGAATTTCTATGGTGGGGGCCTGGTGAAATGGTCGGTCTTTCTGTATATATGCAAATTCTCAATATTATTTTTTAAATATCTCAAAAACTATTGCGGTTCAAACGATAGAAATGGAGTTCATTCCGGTTCATACGATTTACTAACGAATGGCTATTTCGAAATTTTGAATTTTTATGGTGGGGGGCTGGTGAAATGGTCGGCCTCCTATATTTATATGCAAATTCTCAATATTATTTGTTAAATATCTCAAAAACTATTGTGGTTCAAACGATGAAAATGGAGTTCATTCCGGTTCATACGATTTATTAACGAATGGCTATGCTGAAATTTGAAATATCTATTTTTTGGGGGTACCATTTCACCAGCCCCCCCCCCCACTTTGTTTTTTAAATAACTCAAAAACTATTGCGGTTCAAACGAAAAAAATTGAGTTCATTCCGGTTCATACGTGGTACAAACGAATGGTGCAAAAAAAATTTAAAAATTCCATGGTGGGGGGCTATCGTTTCACCAGCCCCCCACTTTGTTTTTTAAATATCTCCAAAACTTTTGCGGTTCAAACGAAAAAAACCGAGTTCATTCCGGTTCATACGTGGTACAAACGAATGGTGTCTGAAAAATTAAAAAATTCCGTGGTGGGGGGCTGGTGAAATGCACCTCGTAAACTCATTTCTTAAAAACGATATATGCATTTTTCAGTATGCTGTTTTATTTATAGGATTTGAAGACTTGCTTAAGTAAAGTGGTACATATGGGACCACAGCAACTTGAAGCTGGCCACGCCTGGGCTAAAACAGCAGGAAATTGATTGCGCCTGAGCCGCAACAACTGGAAGCTCAGGCCGCAACAACGGGAAGCCCAGGCCGCAACAACGGGAAGCCCAGGCCGCAACAAAGGGAAGCCCAGGCCGCAACAAAGGGAAGCCCAGGCCGCAACAAAGGGAAGCCCAGGCCGCAACAAAGGGAAGCCCAGGCCGCAACAAAGGGAAGCCCAGGCCGCAACAAAGGGAAGCCCAGGCCGCAACAACGGGAAGCCCAGGCCGCAACAACGGGAAGCTCAGGCCGCAACAAAGGGAAGCTCAGGCAGCAACAAAGGGAAGCCCAGGCAGCAACAAAGGGAAGCTCAGGCCGCAACAAAGGGAAGCTCAGGCCGCAACAAAGGGAAGCTCAGGCCGCAACAAAGGGAAGCTCAGGCCGCAACAAAGGGAAGCTCAGGCCGCAACAAAGGGAAGCTCAGGCCGCAACAACAAGAAGCCCAGGCCGCAACAAAGGGAAGCCCAGGCCACAACAAAGGGAAGCCCAGGCCGCAACAAAGGTAAGCCCAGGCCGCAACAAAGGGAAGTGACCATGCCTGGGCCAAAATAATGGAAAGTTCACCATACCTGGGCCACAACAACGGGAAGTGACTACGTTTGTGTCAAAACAACGGGGGAAGTTGACCACGCCTAAGCAAGTTGCCACGCATGAGCCAAAATAACGGGAAGTCATGGGCCACAAAAATAGGAAGTTGACAATGCCTGGGCCATGACAACGGGAAGTTGACCACGACTGAGCTACAGAAATCAGAAATTCACCACGCCTGGAAATCTGAATGTTTTCAAATTTCTTCAAACAATGCTCGAAAATTGATTGTTAGAAATTGATTGATGATAACTGAGAAAGTCGTACTTGGACCGAAGAAAAGTATAAAATCTAAATTGAAACTCAAATGCCATATCCATCAGCGTTTTCGTAATAATGAAGCACAAATATCTGGTTTTCCAGAAAACTTTTCAATTTCATTTACGCATTTCTTAGGTCAAAACTGGTCTTTTCCTCTTCGTTGCGGTTCGAATATGTATTTTTCTTGTTCAACGGTGCTATTGCATCAAGAAGGTCTTTACAACTTCGGGTTCTAATTTTATGACAATGATGGTATGCTGTTGGCGTGTGCGTGCGTGCATACTGGCAAGGTAGAAACATGTTTGTGCAAAAGGTGGCGTAAAAGTGTGTATGTGTACACACATATGAGACGGGAATGTACGGGAGTGCGTACAGTCGGTGTGTTATAAATTTATTTTAACGGTATGACTGTGTGTGCTTACAACTAACGTGATTTTCTGCATACATACAGGAAGCGTGAAATGTATGTATACGTAGAGAAACTTCAGAAAAGATTATGTGTCTGTACGAGCAGGACAGTGGCGCACATACACGAAAAAGGTCCCTGGGATTTGGACCCCTTCTTATAAGAACGTTCTTGTCCTTCATTCATCATACGAAGGAAACAAATGTTCTTTTAACATACACTGCTAGCCACCCAAAATGCAACACCAAGAAGGAAGCATCCGATTGGCCTGAAATTCGCAGCATTCGTCGCCCGCGAGAGGACATGCAAACGATTAGCATTGTAGGGCATATGCAAATCATGTGCGCCCGGCACGCCACCGAGAAGCACTATAAGAAGGGTGCGCAGAAGGCAGGGTGTAAGTAGTGGAAGTGTGTTGTGCTGCCGGACCTGATGCTTCCTGATGCCTCGTCGCATAATACGACAGTCTTTCTAGCACGTTTCGGAGTTCGACAGAGGACGAATAGTGGCTTATCGCGACAGCGGTTTATCCTACCGATACACCGGCGCCCGTGTGGAACGACATCCAGCCACAGTGAGGCGAGTATGGTTTCGGTGGGTGCAGGAGGGACGAACGGACCGACGTTAGAGGTTGCCGCAGCCGCGGCACACCACCGAACGAGAGGACCGGCATGTTGTGCGGCGGGCATTGGCCGCTTGCATTGCCACATCACGAACGTTAGCGCAGGAATTAGGGTGTGTTGCGCAACAACCTTTGTCAGCACGTACCGTTCGACGTCGTCTGCAGGAACGGGGACTTGTCGCACGGCGTCCATTGCTCCGATTACCATTGACGTTACACCACCGGCGAGTGCGGCGGCAGTGGGCCGTTGAACGCCGCATTTGGACTACGGAATGGCACGACATTGTCTTCTCCGACGAATCCCGCTTCTGCCTGCAGCACCACGATGGTCGGATCCGCGTGTGGCGGCACCGCGGCGAGAGACTGTATGACGCCTGCGTTATGCATCGCCATACCGGTCCGTCGCCTGGCGTTATGGTTTAGGGCGCAATTGGATATGACACCCGCACCCATCTGGTACGCATCGCCGGTACACTCACCAGCCACCGCATCATCTCCGACGTTTTGGAGCATGTAGTCCTCCCTTACCTGCCAGCGGCCACGTTTCAACAGGATAATGCGCGCCCACACGTGGCACGCATCGTGCAACAATTCCTCACTGGCCCACCAGGTGTAACTGCTGCCGTGGCCCGCCTGTTCTCCCGATATGTCGCCCATGGAACACGTCTGGTCGCTGATCGGTAACCGAGTGGCCCGGCAAGCACCACCCGCTGCTACGCCTGATGAACTGTGGCAACGTGTGAAAGCAGCTTGGACCGACATACCCCAAGCTCACATCCAATGCCTCTGTCGTTCGATGCCGCGGCGTGTAGCGGCCGTTATTACCAGCCATGGGGGCCACACGAACTATTGATGTCTGCGTGTTCCGCAAGTCGCACGGGCCTGTAAGCTCAATCGTTTCATCTTTGTATCTGTTGTTATGTGTCCAGTAAATCTGGCTTTGGTATCTCGTGTCCTTCTTGGTGTTGCATTTTAGGTGGCCAGCAGTGTATACACTAAAGAAATGGGTTTAAAAATGAACTTTCAGATAACAAAATTGATGAACAACACTTCTACAAGAAATAAAGATTTTGCATTGATGGGGACAATTTAGAAGTAACCGATACCTACATTTACCTTGGGCAGTAGATATCAAGAGAGTAACGCATAGCTGAAGGAATTCATCGGCATATAAAACTTGGCTTGGAGCATTTCAAAGAAACAGTACAATTTTTGAGATCAGTTTACCATTGCGCCTGTAAAGAAAATAGTTTTATCACTGTATCCTTCTAGTTCTATGAGGCGCAGACGCTGAGCTTAACTAAACCAAAGATATGTAGACGCTGAAGCAATTGAAAAAAGAGAGGTACATGCTTGTATAACCAGGAAATATTAGAAGAGATAAATAAGGAAAATGACAGGAAAGAGTGGTAGACATGACCAAAATAAAATCCCTGAAGTAGCAATGGGTGGAACATAATGCTAGAAGAATTGACCACCGATGGACAACTGAAATATTTTGACTGGATACCAAGGGACCAAAAAGATCCAGAAGAATACGACGTGGGAGATGGGTGGATGAAATTCGAAAGAGTTCTGGAACGCCATGGAGGAATGTGGTATAAAGCAGATAGAAGTGGAAAAACCTTAGTGAGACCTTCATTCAGCAATGGATTGATAATGTTTGACGATGTTGCTTTATATACATTGTATATATAAATATATTTCGATCATTTATTTACCTTGGGCAGCAAATATCAAGCGAGGATCACATTGATGAAGAAATTAATCTGCATATAGAACTTGGCTGGAGAGCTTTTGGAACAAAAACAGTAAAAATTTTCGAAAGCAGTATGTCTTTAACCAAAAGTGTTTAATCAGTGCATCCTTTCAATGCTTACGTACGGAGCAGAGACGTGGACTTAACTAAGAAAGACATACAAAGACTACAGACAACTGAAAGCAGCATGGAGAGCTGCATGCTTGGTGTAACTAAGAAAGATAAGAAGAGGAACTTGTGGATAAGGAAAATGACAAGAGTGGAAGACATCATTATCAGAGTAAATCCCTGAAATGGCAATGGGCTGGGCATATTGCCAAAAGAATGGACCAACGAAAGACAACCGAAATTTTGAACTGCATTCCAAGGGATAGGAAAAAATTCAGAAGACCGCGTAGGAGATGAATGAATGAAATTCGAAAGCGTGTGGGAGTGACACGGAGAAGACTATCTCAAGACAGATCATTGTGGAAGAAACTTGGGGAGACCTTCATCCAGCATTGGACTGATAATGTTTTACAATTATTATATATATATATATATATATAAAAGACTCCGGTTAATAATTGAATTGGGCCACTGAAAAATCGGGGTAGATATTTATTTCGGATGATTTTTGAAGAGCATAAAGTTTCATGGGATAAAGTTTCGCATAATTGGGGCAGCCACCTAATTGGACCAAAGTGTTTTAGCCCCCGATGTGCCCCAATTAACCGGAATGTATAATATGCATACAGGGCTTTTATTTTTCGCTGTATGTGTATTGCACATTCAGGGCTTTTTTCCTAGGGAACTCGACAAAACGACTTTCCGGCACTTTTCTGATAAGAGATTTTCTTTGTTTCGGAGTTTTGGAGAAAATATTAAGTTAAAGTACTATATTATATTTATAACAGTATTTTGTAACAACATGCAATTACCATAACACGTGAGGAAATCGATGGCAAGAATTAAACCTTTACGTTTGATTTTTTCCCCAAGTTTTATGCAGAAAAGTTTCTTTCCTGTACAAAATGTATGCTGTACAACCTTTGTACAGCGGTACATTGTATATAAAGGGAAGTACACTATATTATGGACATGAATTTTGGCTTTAGAGAATACTTACAAC
Source organism: Macrothele yani (assembly GCA_039090855.1). Classification (NCBI taxonomy): domain Eukaryota; kingdom Metazoa; phylum Arthropoda; class Arachnida; order Araneae; family Macrothelidae; genus Macrothele; species Macrothele yani. The sequence continues at coordinate 31,151,279 of CM077032.1, read as the reverse complement.
TTCAAAGAAGAACAAATCCTAAACAACTTCTTCAGCTGAAGTGAAGTTTGGAAACCATTCATGTAAGTTGTAGCGAATGAAAAAGGGATTTTCCCAGTCGAATTTCATAATAACCCCTGTTAGTTCTTTTCTTTCAGTCGCAGCAATAACCTTATTGTCATTTACAAAAACAGCTGGGCCTCCGCTAACCCAGTTTGAACTTACAAAATAAGTCGGATCATGGTTCCTTCTAGCATAGCATTCGGCAGTGGATACGAAAAACCAGGAGCAGACGAGAGCGGTACAAATACTCGTAAATAAGAGTTGAACAAAATTGGACTATGTTTTAGTATCAAAACACAGTTCCCTTTTGCTCCTCATTGTAATGTAATCTTAAACGCAAATTTAAGACTCATTTGGGGTACGCTTGACAGAGATTTTCATTGCAACTTTTTCTATTTATTACAAAACAAATACGGAATGATCTTTTATACATATAATAATATGAAAATTGTGCTTTTGATTTTTGTACCATGCAACAGTAGTAATAAGGCTTAAAAGAACAACGCTCAAGAAATTGATTTGCCTTTTTATTAGGGCAACCTAATCCACTTTTACAGCAACTCCGGTTTAAGATATACATATACTCAGGAGTTCATACACTCACCCTCAAATTTCCTCAACATCCCTATAAAAATTCTGAATACCTTTCCATTAGCAGGTGTATATATATATATATATATATATATATATATATATATACTGTATATATAGCTAAAAAACAGGAACAATGTAAAACCTAAAGAAAAGTTTAGATTGTTCCTGTATATATATATATATATATCTTCAGGTTTCCATTGCTCCTGTATATATATATATATGTGTGTGCGTGCATGTACACACACAGGATGTAAGTTCAGGTGATGCGTAACATCACAGCTTCTCCTTGACAAATGCCAACCCCGCCTTCTCGTGGTGCATCCTGTTCCCACTAAAGGGGCTCTGACGACCGCCAATAGCGGTATAACTATACCACCGGGATTAGAGGAAATGCTATCACTCACCAACCCGCTTGGCCAGCGTGGCGAGTTATGGCCAAACCCCTCCAAAATGACTCCAACTTAAATCTTGGCCCTCAGTCTCCGGCAGCTGGAATGTACCAGGCCAAGGCAGAGGCCAGTGCGACATGAAGGCAGAGGGTGCTAAGAATCCCCGGAGGACCGGACTAGGCTGCCATCTGATGCTGACCTTGGCTACGTATAATGGACGCTTCCTATCTTCTGATTCAAGGTTTCTTGAATTGGAAGAGGAACTACAAAGGATCAAGTGGGACATCGTCGGGCTAAGTGAGGTAAGAAGAAAAGGAGAAGATATCCCTGAACTGAAAAGTGGACATCTCTTCTACTATCGTGGGACAGATACTGGCAGAACTAGTGGTGTTGGATTTACAATAAACAAGAAACTGAAGGATAAAGTTGTAGATGTTGAAAGATCCTCTGACAGAGCTGCACGACTCGTTATCCAACTCTCGAGAAGATACCAGGCTCAGACAATTCAAACTTATGCAATCACCACAAGTCACCCTGAAGAAGAAATTGAAGAATTTTATAAGGAAATTCGTCATCTAAATAATAAAGGTAAGCAGCATTTGAAGATAATTATGGGAGATTTCAATGCAAAAATAGGGCAACGTCAACAGAATGAAACTTCAGTAGGTAAATTCGGTCACGGCAGCAGAAATAAGCGTGGAAATACTCTCGTATAGTTTGCAGAAGCAGAAGGGTTTTTCCATCTTTAACTCCTTTTTCAAGAAAAAGCCACAGAGGAAATGGACATAGAGACATCCAAATGGAACGACAAGTGAAATTGATTTTATTATGTGTAACAAAAAATTCGTCATAGAAGACTGCAGTGTGCTAAACATGTTCAACACAGGTAGTGACCATAGATTGGTGAGATGTAAGATGCATCTCAACACTAAACTTGAACGTGGCAAGCTCATAAGACAAACTAAATGTATTGACATAAACAACCTTAAAAAAACCATAATACCTTCAAGGTGGAACTGAAGAACAGATTCTCTGCTTTGAAGGCCTAACATTGGAAGAAGTGGATATTTCTGAAGTTAACAGAAAAGTAACCAAAGCTCTTATGGAAACAGCAACAAAATTAGCTGGGTCTAAGAACAAGTTGCATGTGAACAAATTGTCAGGAAAAATCAAAATGTTGATGCAAAAAAGAAGAGAGATGAGGACAAGTAAAGAAGATGTGACTTCCAAAGTGGAATTTATAGAGCTGTGTAAGACAGTATGAAAAATTATCACTGAAGACGTAAGGAAATTCAATTGTGAACTAGTGAGGAAAGCAATTGAAAACAACCAAAGCCTAAAGATAGCAAAGGGACATCTCAGTAAGGGAAGAAAACAGTTTATGGCACTGAGAAAAGAAGATGGTTCTGTAACAAGAAATAGAGGGAAAGATTTCTACTCCAAATTATATGAAAGGGATGATACATGTACTCCAAACATCATGAAAGATACTAGTACCAGAGTTCTTCCAGTCCTCCCAGCAGAAGTTGCACATGCAATCAAGAACATGAAGCGGGGAAAAGCTCCAGGAGAAGATGGAATTACTGTAGACATCACACAAGAAGCAAGTGGAAGTGGAGAAATCGAAACAGTACTCGCCCAAATTTTCACTCGAAGCCTTAATGAAGGGAAGATTCCGGAGGATTGGAACAACGCTACAATGGTCCTGCTACATTAAAAGGGTGGCATTGAGAATATCAGGAACTACAGACTTATCAACCTCCTATCAGTGGTTTATAAAATCTTCACTAAAGTTCTTTCACACCGCTTGAAGGTAACACTGGACATGGCTCAACCGAGAGAACAAGCTGGATTCAGGAGTACCTACAGCACAATAGATCATATCCACGTACTGAGAGAACTAATTGAAAGAGCGAGGGAATATGAACTTCCATTGTGCATGGCTTTTATCGATTATGAAAAAGCCTTTGATTCGGTGAAACCATCAGCAGTTACAATGGCTTTGAAATCCTGCGGTAATTGAAGATGCATACATTAATATTATTAAAAACATCTATGAAAATGCAAGTGCAAGTGCAAAGATTCGGCTGTTTGAGAATACAGCACACATAAAAGTAGGAAAGGGAGTAAGACAAGGTGACATCATATCTCCGAAGCTCTTTCATGCCACATTGGAGGGTGTCTTTCAGTCGCTGAGATGGGAAAACAATGGGATAAAGATTAATGGAGATTATCTTACTCACCTGCGTTTTGCTGATGACGTAGTCATTTTTGCCACTACCCCATCAGAGCTGCAGATTATGATCCAGGAACTTGCTTATAAGAGTAAAGAAGTGGGATTAAAAATGAACTTTCAGAAGACAAAAGTGATGTTCATTGCTTTTTCAGGAAATGAAGATTTATCGATTGATAAAAGCTGGAGCTAACAGACACGTACGTTTATCTTAGACAGCAGATATCAAGTGAGGGTCACACTGATGAAGAAATTAATCGGCGTACAAAACTTGCCTGGACAACTTTTGGAAGAAACAGCATAATTTTCAAGAGCAATATGCCATTATGTCTTAAAAGAAAAGTGTTTGATCAATGCATCCTTCCAGTGCTTACGTATGGTGCAGAGACGTGGACCTTAACTAAAAGAGACATACAAAGGCTGCATGCAACTCAAAGTAGCATGGAGAGGTGCATGCTTGGTGTAACCAGGAGAGATAAGAAGAGGAACTCGTGGATCCGAAAAATGACAAGAGTGGAAGACATCATGATCAGAGTTAAATCCCTGAAATGGCAATGGGCTGGACATACTGCCAGAAGGACAGACCATCGATGGACAGTCGAAATTTAGATTGGATTCCAAGGGAGAGGAAAAGACCCAGAAGAAGACCACATGGTAGATGGGTGGATGAAATTCGAAAGTATGCGGGAGTGACATGGAGGAGACTGGCACAAGACAGACCGTTGTGGAAGAAACTTGGGGAGACCTTCGTCCAGCAGTGGATTGATAATGGTTGACAATGATGTTGATACACACACACTGAAGCGCCAAAAGTCATGGAATAGCAGCATGCAAATATTTAACTGGCGGTGCTGTCTTGTAAAAACGTCGACGTACGCATTTTTATCAGTTGCGAGATGCAATTTCGTGAGTCAGGTTAAACAATCGCCAGTAGGATTATGGCAAGCCGACATGAATTATCGGAGTTTCAACGAGGCATGGTAGTGTGAGCCAGAAAGATGGGACACTCAATTTCCGAAGTTGTACAAACATTCAACATTCCTCGTTCCATAGTGTCACGTGTGTACCGAGAATACCTCATGGAAGGCATTGCCACACACCATGGACAGCGCAGTGGCAGACCACGGGTGCTGATTAACCGTAACCAGCGGCGTCTGACTAGGATTGTCCATGCTAACAGACAAGCGACACCGGCTCAGATAACATCCACATTCAATGAAGGAGGTACCAGAGACATATCCATCAAGTCAGTGCAGAGTAATTCAGTGTCCATGGGGTATGGGAGCACAAGACCCACCAGAGTGCCTTTGTTAACACCACGACATCGAACACAGCGCCTTTCCTGGACTCATGAATGCGATAATTGGACCCTGGAAGACTCGTAACATGTGGCGTGGTCCGATGAGTCACGCTTCCAGTTGCTACGAGCTGATGGTAGGGTTCGGGTGAGGCGTACACCCCGTGATGCCATGGACCCAAGCTGTCAACATGGCACTGTGCAAGCTGGTGGTGGTTCCATACATGTGTGCGGTGTCTTTACGTTGTACGGTTTACGTCCTCTTGTCCTCGTAAACATGTCATTAGCCGGTAATCGCTTTGGTGCTCCGCTGGGTGACCATTTGCAGCCTTTCATGGACTTCACGCATCCCAACAACGATGGGATTTTCCAGGTGGACAATGCACTATGTCATCGGGCCCAAGTTGTTCAAAATTGGTTCGAGGAGAATTCTGGACAGTACCGACGAATGGTGTGGCCACCACGTTTGCCCGACGTGAACCCCATAGAGCACTTATGGGACGTGGAGGAAATGTTCAATCACACCCAAGATCCTGCACCTACAAATTACCAAGAAACTGTGGACGACAATTTAGACGACATGGCTCAACATCTCTACAGAAGTCTTCCGGCAACTTGTGGAATCGATGCTACATCAAGTTGCTGTACCTCGCCGGACTAGAGGAGGTCCTGCACAACACTAGGTACGTATCGCATTATTTTTGGCACTTCAGTGTATATTTATATACTTTTTAATTTTCATAACAGTACATTTTATTATCATATACAACAGTTGTCAAAAAGATACATTTGGCATTTACATGAATTACCCAAGTATCTTCTACCATAATGCAATTATTTTTCTTTCTTTTCTTTTTCCTAATTTGAAATCCATGCATATATCAGTCATGTTCCTTTCTTGGCTTTTCTTATTTTATTCCTATGTTTAAAGTCACTCATTGCAACCATAAAACATATGAAGGTATTTCTTCCTTTTAGTCTGCGACAGATTTTTTCAGATGTTCTTCTGAATCATGTCAGCATGCACATGATTTTTGAAAATATCAACATCGACTGTTTCAGCAACATATATTAATACTTCTTCGTTCTAGCCTTGTTTAGGGAAGCATTTAAAGCTGAATGTATTTGTATAGGCAGTACCAAAATGCGTATACATGAGTACGTGCATGCAGGAAGTTTAAGGAGAGATTTATGTGGAGGATATTAGGAAGGGAGTGTCTGACCCCTGGTCTTAAACAACCCTTATAAGTAGGAATCTAAGAGAATTGGGCTAGAGTGCCAGGCAGGAAAGTCTGACGGAAACGAGGTATAATGAAGGAAGATGCCCTTATTTACCGGGGTCCAACGACTTAACGTGCCCATCTGACGCATGGCCGATATTTAGTGGTTCGATAAGGTATGTATTACAGCTTTTTGTACTTAACAAATGCATCCTTTGGAATATAAGGAACTAAAAGGTAATTAATAAATAAGAACCGTACACCAACTATACTCATAATAGAAGAACTATACTAGTAAACGGAATTTTTTGGCGTGAAATCGAAAATCAAAGTTTCCAAGCTTTCGCACATCAACCAGATCATTTTCTCAAGAAAGGCAGACATCAAACTGTCTACCTTCCTTGAGAAAGCCAATAGCAAACTACCTTCCAGATAGATAGCAAACTACCTTCCTTCGCTTTCTCAAGGAAGGTATTTTGTTATCTACTTTCCTTGAGAAAGACATCTTAATTTGCGAAAGCTTGGAAACTTTGATTTTCTTATTTACGCCAAGAAATTCGGATAGCGTCTCGACCTTGACCAGCAGCAAGGCTTGCAATGATAGCGTCTCTCTGGATTTGCCACGTATTTGGAATCAATTCTTCAAATGATTCTGCGTTTTCTGCCATGGTACCACGTGCCCAACCAACGGGACCTCCTTTCTTCGAATAATCACGTTTGAGCCTATTCATTTATTGCCTAGTCAAGTCACCACGTTCAAATTGTTGAAACGTTCTATTATCCAGTTTGCAGTTAGCTGTCTACCTTCCTTGCGAAAGCCATCCATTTGGTATGCGAAAGCTTGGAAAGTTTTATTTCTATTCTGCTCCAAGAGATTTCGGATTATTAGTGAAGTTATACTATTTTGAGAATAGTTATACTACTTTGAGAACTAAAAGGTGTTCTTCACGGAGAAGAAGAAAGAGGGACAATCGTCCTGCTTTTGTAACAGTCCAGTGAAAACATTTTATTATGTGCAAAACACCATGGCCTCATATTAAGTGTGTTTTTTACATTTAAGAGTAAATAATTTAAGTTGGTTTGCTTTCTTGCCGTCACAATGTTCTTAATGCATATTTATTTGCTGATTTATGTCCTGCATTGTCGTATAAATCGCACAAGGTCTTCAAACACTGTCACAAGATAGATACGTGCACTGGCACACCCAGGATTTCTTGCTGGGGGAGCCCCAAAATGTTCAATATGCAGATAAAAATATTCCGAGAAAAACGTCTCCCAAAATATTGGGAAATGATAAAAATATTTCCGCCATATTTATGCTTATTGGCAATGATTCATAAAACAGATATTTAAAAATCTGTAAAAATATATTTAAAGATAAGCGGCCAATAAACAGAGCAACGGCCAGGCTCTCATGAGGGGAGCGTAGCCCCTAAGATACCATTGTATTTTTATTAAATTAGGGTAATTAGCCCCTGAGCCACTTGCTTTGTATTGGTATAAAATTAGGACAATTATTTCAACTATAACGCGCACATTTTACACTCAATAAAGTGCAATAATTTTGGTTTCACGAAAAATACCTGAAGGTTCCAAAGAATTTGAATTATTAAAACACACACAAGACCTAGTTAATAATATCGAATTTAAAAAAAATTCAGTGATGGAAATATAACAGATTTTCGCAAAAGGGTATCAAAGATTTTTTTTTGGGGGTTGGGGGTAACTCCGGTAACGCAATTGCATGTACATAATGCTAGTTGTTAACATCACACTGTACTGTACACAGCTGCGGTAAATTAAACATATTAAAATTTTATTTAAAAATTATGTGAGGAAACACGTTTTCGTGATTCTATAAAATGTAGTGCCCAAAACTTCACCCTTATCCGTTCAAAATTTCTAAATTCGATTTGTTCTCTGTTCTATATAAACCTTTTCAGCTCTGATCATGTTCAGTGAAAAATTATCAAAAATATAAAACAAAAAATTAAATAGTGTTCTCCCTGGACTTCTTTTTTCAGCAGGGTGGCAAAAAATTTTAGATGGGACTCCTTCCCCAGTCGAAAAAAAAGGTTAAAGATGATTAACAAGTATGATAACAAGGATGTTTACCATATTTGTTAATCATCTTTAGCAGTGTGGTAAGTTTAATGTAACATGATCTGATGAACAACGGTAGAAAATTTTACGTAAATTATAAAAAAATGAGTACTTACTAATAAATCATATCTGACACAGATTTCAGCCAGTTTACATCAATATTTAAAATGCACGTGAGAACAAGTTTTCCACTCTTAGTATTACGTGCTTTGTGAAAAACATTCTGAAGAAATTTACCTGGGCGCCCAGTAAAAAGGTTCCAGGGAGAATACTAGTTAAAAATACATTTCAGTGAGCATTCGTATAACCCGATAATTTTTGTTAGAATGAGAAAATTTGGAAAAGTTTTAGATTTTCTCTGAACTAGTGATTTCAGCAACTTATGTGCAAACTTTTACGAGCTAAATGTTTATTTGGTGTGTAACATTTTTCGCGTTGACTTTAGAAATTTGTTAATAATTAACTTCCAGTTGAATTTATGTGCTTTAGCTTACAAGAACTATGAAATTACCTGTTTGGTATCTGTAGGGTCAAAGGTTTCCTACAAACATCCAACTAAAGTTAACTCCAAGTTCCTTCAGAATGAAAAACGACACAGCAGCGGATCTGGAAGTTTTGACAACGTCAAGTGACATATGTTCATCCTTGGGCGATGATACCATTTTTGTACAATCACAAATCACGAAAGGAAATCGGCGGGAGCTGCGCCAGCCATCTGATCGCCCCGAGTGGAACCACGCGCCACCTCTAAGGTCTAAGCATCTCCTAATGAGTTTCTCCCTACAAGATGCTCGCAGCGCGTTTCCCGCCTTCGGTGGATATTACCTGCGAATGCAGCGCCTCTCGTGGTAGCCTAATGAAACTGTTAAAGGATAAGCTGCGAAGTGCGCTATCTCCTCGAAGCACGACACGACACTCTTTAAAGACTCGACAAAACTTCGTGCGGGTCATAAACTAATTGCGCTGTAAAGGCACCAGTAATGCACGAAAAAAAGGCGTAATTGGTAAATTACTGTCCAGAATCAGTTAAGAAGCCTGAATTTAGGTTGAAGTGGACTAATCCAAGGCATAAGGAAGGCTCTCCTATTATTGTAAAGCATGATATAGGTATTGGTACAAATACATCCAGTAATTCTTTGTTTCTATTTTTCTGACCTTACTCCACAAGAGAATGGTTTCTCTGTAAACTGTAAAAAATTGCAGGATCAAATTACGGTAGATACATCGGTAGCTGAGCCAGTCAATAAACCGTAATTTTACAGTATCATACCGTAATGTTCATTAACATATCTAATGACCGGGAAATAAAAACATGCTGCCCACAGAGGTGTTGCCAGTCGACTGATTGCATATGAAACAAGTTAGTAAAATCATGCAATGCATTGATTATGATACGCTTTCCAACATACCAGAAATCATTACACAAGTTATCACTCAAGTTATGAGGATAATGGCTGTGGAATAAATCTCAGCCCTGTGCCCTGACCTTTGATCCCATTTCGATGATATTCAACAGAACCGGTTTGGTATACCTCCGAAATAACATGATAAAGTTTTGTCGCAATCGGAGCATTTTTACGTAAGTTATGATACATAAGGGCTATGGAATAGATCCCGATCCTGTGTCCTAACCTTTGACCCCATTCCGCCAATTTTCAACAGGATTCGTTCCCAGGCAGGCCCCTACGACATACTAACATTTTATCCAAATCAAAGAATTTTTACGTAAGTTATGACTCATAATGGTGACGGAAGTGATTCCGCTCCAATGTCCTGACCTTTGACCCCATTTCGTTCACTTTCAACAGGGTTCCTTCCCAGGTGTTTTTCTTCCACATACTAAAATTTCATCGAAATCGAACGATTTTTACGCGAGTTATCGTGCGGACGGGCATACGCTCACAACGCGTGACGTAATGAAGCAGATAGGAATCGCGACCATCTGATCGAAACAGTGTGATGTCATAAAACTTTAATAGGATCCACACACAACGCGTGACGAAATGAGACACATGGCGTGACCGCGCGCCATCATTTGAATCGCGACATTGTGACGTCATAAGATTTCTAAGCATGTATAACATTAATAGGACGCCATGATACTAAAACGTTGTTATTCGGGGTGGTTATTTAACGCACTAAACGAATTTTCCTAAAGTCGAGATCAAGCTAAATCGATTTCTAGTACCAGAAAATGGTAGGTTAACGACTTTTATCAAAATCCTTAGAGCCGTTTTCAAAATAAAATTTACATACATACAAGAATTGCTCCTTTAATAATATAGGACAAGGGCGATGGAATGGATCCCTATCCTATGTCCTGACCTTTGATCCCATTTCGTCCATTTTCAATAGGGTTCGTCCCTAGGTGGTCCCTTACCACATACTAAAATTTCATCGAAATTGGACCATTTTTACGTACGTTATGACGCATAAAGGTAATGGAATGCGTCCCGCTCCTATGTCCGACCTTTGACCCCACTTCACCCATTTTCAATAGGGTTCATTCCCAGGTGGTCCTCTTCAATATACTAAAATTTCATCGACATCGAACCATATTTACGCAAGTTATGACGCAACAGAGCAATGGAATGGATACCGCTTCTATGCCGTGACCTTTGACCCCATTTCGTCCATTTTCAATAGGGTTCGTCCCCAGGTGCTCCCCTACCACACACTAAAATTTCATCGAAATCGAACCATTTTTACGTGAGTTATCGTGCCGACAGACGGACGGACGGACAGACGGACGGAAAAAGCTGGAGCATATACGCTTCTTCAACCTACGTTTGGAAAGCGTAAAAAACAGGTATGTAGCCACTTTAAGAAGAACGTTGCTAAATTGTCAAGGACAGTTCAAACAGTTTAAACACCCTGAACATGTAGTTTATCTACTGAAAATTTATGGTTGGCCGCCAGGTGGCGTGCTTACAATTTGTAAACGGTATTAATCCGGGTGAAACACTGACTATTCATGACAATTTTTTGCAGTGTACCAAAATGATTTTATGCATCTTTTTCGACAGAAGTAAATTCTAAGCAAAAAAATTTCGATGCAACGAAAACGAGGAACGGAAGTAGTCAAAACCATTGCTGAAATCTGATTTTTGAATGCTGTCCATGAAGTGACGCAACAATAGTTAATTTATTTGTTACTCAACAAGGTTTTACTAAACTATCGCTGAACATTTTCTCATCGCAGTACGAATTTCAATTTGTGATTCCGTCTATTGTTGTAAATTATGACAAGAGCGGTAAGTCATATATCATCCAAAAACTTGAAAATTTCATCGTCCTGGGGCAAGAATCGAACCCGCGTCTCCCGGTTTGCACCCGAGTATGCTAACCACTGCACCACACAGAACGACCAAGTCCTAAGTTTCCAAGTAAGTTGTATAAAACACATCACAGGTGTAAGGGCGAAAAGTAATAATGAGATGCATATCAATTAAGATATGATCTAGTGCTAATTTATGTACATAAAAACAAGGAAATAACTTTATTTCATTAACTGTGTGCATATACAATGCCAAGGTTAGAAGGGCGCCAGCCTGTCTGGGAAGACAATACGTCCTTTATGTAAAAGAATGTCAGTATTGTTGTATGTTTTGTTCTGTTTCTATAGAGTCTGGTTTCCACGTGCAGAAGTCCGTTAGAAGGAATGTGAAGTATGCTGTCGTCAGGCACGGAGACAATAAGCGAGGGCGAGCGGGTTCCCAGAAGCAGGAGCGGCTGGGGTGCGGATACGGAGAAAGGATCTGACAAGGTCAGCGCCTTGTAGTAGGTCAGCGCCTCGTGGTGGAGGGGGGGGCCGAAAAATGAAGGTAGGGGTCTTCTGGAGCGAGGGGGATAAGAGATAGCTTCGGAGAGAGGAGCAGGAGGATTGCGAGGTGCGCTTGGACGGCGGGTAGACGTGCGGCGTCTATGCTCCAAGGAACGCAGTTCCTGTTATTTGCGTGAAGCTTGAGGCTTCGGGAGAAAGTGAAAAGGATTTGCAACGTGTGTCTGGAAGACGGATAGACGGTGGAGATTTTATGCTCCGAGGAACGCAGTTCCTGGTTTTTAGCGTGAAACAGAGTGTTTTCGAGAGACAGCGTGGAGTCGGAACATGACTTGGATATTAGAGTGACGTTAGGGCAACGGATTTGAGATTGAACAATTCGTGACGGACGACGCATATCACAAATTCGTCGATGCGGACATTGGCACCGGAACCAGACTCTCACTAGTACTTTGATTCATTAAATTTATTATCTTTCTTATTCACGAAGTATTTATTGAAGTTGATGAAGTGCCTTACAGTAGCCATTCTCTCCCTTCCTTGATTCGCCGATAATTACACAAAAAGGCGGAGGAAGAGGGGCCTGGATGATAAATTTATTATTAATAAATTACGAAAGTGAGAACCTCAGATTATTTGCTGTAAGGAGGAAGTTGTTAAATTAACTCACGGACGCCTATCGGAAAGAAGGCGGGACTTAGCACGAAAGTCTATGTCTCACCCCTACAGCAAAGTAAATAAATGGCGCAGTCGGCAGGATGAATGTTTGATACCAGGTAAACCCGAGGAGGAGAAGGCGAGGCTAAGAAATAAGTGAATAAGTAATTCTTGTTATGAGGAACAACGGAAGTCAACCTCTGCTACTATGACTATGTACAAAGAAAAGTGGTGATTTCATCGACGGCAGTGACAGAGATCCGTAACCAGGATCAACGGACGAGACCGACAACTACGAAGATCGCAACCAGATTCAGGACGAGACCGACAACTAGGAAGATCCCAACCGGATTCAGGACGAGAGGAGCCGGCAAGGCGCGTTACCACTACACGACGGAGATAGCCGACGAGGCTTGGACCCAGTGTGCAAGGCATAATTTCGGGATCCACGTCTCACGTCACCAGTGAGACCGGACTTTCCCTGTTTAGGGAGTCCCATCGCGGGCCGCAGTTTAGCTGCAACAGAGAAGCTGAGGGGGCCCGAGTAGCCCAGTAAGTACTACTTTTGAAGCCGCAATTTGATTACCTGTGTCGATACCTGTGTATAATTTAGAAATAGCTGAATAAGTTTCATCAGGACACTAGAAGTACTAGAGGTAACCTTTCTAAGAGAAATTTAACTTAAGATTAGTGAGGATATAGTAAGAATGATTTGAGATAATAAATTGCGAAAAGTGTATTTTATATGTGGAAGAAAGAAAATAACGGACAGAGAAGGATAGGTGCTAGCCTAGATAAAAAGAAAAAGTAAAAGATAAAGGTCAAAATGATATTCAACTAAGTATCTTACCGAAGTAGATAGAAAATAGTAGTGTGAGAGCAAATGCTTACCATCGGGAAATTGTATTGTTATTTTAGTGTATATATATTTTTGCATTAAGTGTATATTATTGTTACATGATAATGGCTGAACAGGTTTTGGAAGGGAAAATTAATGAGGAACTCGATGACCGGAATTCCGAGGGAAGCAAAAGAGAAAATGAGGGAGGAACAGATAATGAATTGAATTCTAGCAAAGTATTAATTAATGACAAAGGAATAGAAGGGAATTCGATAAGTCTGGAATGGGAATATAAATTTAGGGTATTGGAAATAGAACAGAGAAAGCTAGATTTAGAACAACAGCGAATTGAGATGGAGCTAGCCGATAGAAAAGATGCTAGGGCTTATGAGATAAAAAAATTAGAGATAGAACAAGAATGGGGCGAGGCATCAGCGTCAAGGAGACAGTCAACGAAGCTGGCCGACTATATCAGAATTCTAGAGGGGAATTTACCCAAAAGCCCTACACAACCCGAAGAGATATTGGATTTTTGACACCTTAGAGAGAGCGTTTATTCTGCATGACATACCAGAGAGCATGCAAGGGCGGTTAGTGATTGCGTTATTCAATGCGGATTGCGTAAACCATTTGTTCCGACGTCTGACCGTAGAGCAATATGATAATTATGATACCGTCAAGGAAGCTATTCTAAGTGAATGTCATTTGACTCCAGATGTATATCTGAAGCAGTTCGAGACGATACACCGGAACAAGGGGGAGAGCTTCCAACAGCTAGCGGGACGGATTGGCAGGTCACTCAGGTATTATGTAGGCAACTGCGGAGTAACCGAGTTCGACCAATTAGTAAATCTGCTAGTGTGTGATAAGTTTAAAGGATTACTATCCCCATCCTTAAAAACCTATTTACTGCAGAGAGGTGCGGTGGGTAAGCTAGTCTTGGCTAAAGAATTGGGGGAGTTATGTGATTCATGTGAGAGTAATGTAGAAGCACTAGAGATAGGAAAGGTGAAGAATAATTTTTCGTCGAATTACAATGCCAAAGGGAGTCGGTATATTTCTACGGGAAGCGGATTCGTGAAGAAGGAGAGCGGGAATAGTTGTGGGCAGTTTCAAAAGGAAAAATTACAAGCGCCTGATAGGAAATTCATGGAGTAAGGTAGAAGGCGAACGACCTATGAGAAGTGAGGATAACCCTAGTTTAGATCGAGGCATAATCTGTTTTTATTGTAGGAAGCCGGGTCATCCGCAATCATTATGTCCCCAGAAATGTAGCGTAAGACCGGAGGGCAGGAGTAATTCCAATTATTGGCGGAACGACGGGGGGGGAAAGTAGGAAGGGTAGCTGTGGAGAATAATCAGGAAGTAGAGAAACCTAGAGAGGAGACCGGAGTAAAAGTAGAACAGGAGGTTAGAAAGATGAGCGCAACGGTGGGAAGAGTTTTCGGATCTAACCAAGCAGAGATTAAAAAGATAGAAATACCGGTAGGAGAACAAATGATGGTAACTACAGAGGCAGGGCTCCAAGCCAATATACTGGTAGATGGCGGGGCGGAATTCAATTGCTTAAAGAGAGGATTATTGGGAGAAGAAAAATTGGAGGAAATTGGGAAAGTAAAACTAACAGGATTTAATGGAAGGACAGATATTTTCCCCATAAAAATGGTTGGAATTAGGATTATGGAAGCAGGTCTAGAAAAGGCGGGGAGTAAAACGATAGGAATCAGTGAAATTGTTTGTGCCATAGTACCTAATTTGAGTAATGAGTTTATTATTACTCCAGAAGATTACATAAAAATGTCAACGGTTAGAGACTGTAGTCCCGAGTGGGCGGTTAATTTACAGAAAGCGCTGGAACCTAAACAGGAGAGGGAAGAGCGAAAGTACGAAGAAAGGGAGGACAGAAGGCCGTACCCACCGAGCTAATATCGCGGTGAATCAGGTAGGGGTCGAGGAGGAACCGGAGGCGCCTAATGCGAAGAGCAAGCCGCCGCCGATAGAGGAGGGCGTGGTCGAAGAGGAGGCAAAATCGCACTGCCAATCAGGAGACGAAGAGGCAGGCGCACGGGGAGAAAGTAAGCAGACGGAGATAGCTTGTTCGGGCTCCGGCGAGGATATTGGGGATTCTCGGCAAGTAAGCAGATCCGATCACGTTGTATTCGCAGACCAACAGGAGGAAGATAGGACCTTATCGGAAGCTCGTAGATATGCTAGAGAGGAAAAAGGAGGTTATGTTGACATGGAAGGGATGCTCTACCATAGAGAAAGGGTATTAGGGCAATTAACAAATCAACTTGTAGTCCCGGAGATTATGAGAAAACAAGAGCTAAGCCTGGCACATGATTCGGTAATTTTTGGGTCAGATGGAGAGTTCGGGGAGATTCGGGAGGTATCCATGGAGCCGAAAGATGGAGAGAGGAAGGATCCCAAGCAGCTGAACGTAGAAAGTCCAGAGATCACGCAGCAACAACGTTGGGAGCTACAGGAGTTGGTAGATCGCTCAAAAGTATTTTTCTCGGGGGAAATAGGAAGAACCACGTTAGGTAACCACGAGATAACGGCTAAACCGGGGAGTGTGCTACGTACTCAGCACAGATACAAAGTGCCCCAATCTATGCAGCGGGCGGTGGATGATCAGATTCAGGAGTTATGTGACAGAGGGATGATAGAAGAGTCGGGGGAAGAGTATAGTCATCCAATGGTTTGTATTGCTAAACGTACAGGGGAAGTCAGATTGTGTTGTGACTTTAGAATGCTCAACGCACACACCGTCGCAGACGCATTTCCCATGTCGCACATCCCGGATCTTTTAGCCAAGGTTGGGGCAGCAAAATACATCACAACTTTGGATATGCTGAAGGGGTATTATCAAATACCAATGGACCCCGGAAGCAAAATTACACTACGTTTGCTACCCACCGAGGATTGTTCCAGTGGAACGTAATGCCTTTTGGATTGTCGGGGGCCGCTGCAACATTCTAGAGGATAATGAACAAAGTGTTAAACCCTCATTTGGATTATGCAGTAGCTTACCTCGATGGCGTTGCAGTGTTCTCCAAGAATTGGGAAGAGCACTTGCAACATTTAGAGAAGGTAATCGGTAGCTTGGTGCAAGCGGGGTTTACGGGGAACCTAGAGAAGTGCTGCTTCGCCAAGGAAAAGGTGCATTACTTAGGGCACGTGGTCGGATCCGGTGATCACCAGCCGGACCCGGAGAAGTTACAGGCGGTCAGGGACCTGTTACCGCCGAAGACGAAGAAGGAAGTACGTAGTTTCCTGGGACTCAGCGGTAATTATCGGGAATACGTACCGGGGTTCGCCGAGATCGCGAAACCACTAACCGATTTAACGGGAAAGAAAGCCGCGGAGAAAGTGAGTTGGACGACAGAGATGGACATCGCATTCAAAAGGCTAAAGGAAGGTTTATGTACACCAGTACTAGCGACGCCTAGCTTTGACCGTCCGTTCTTATTGTACACGGATGCGAGTTCATTTGCCGTAGCCAGCTGTTTAGCGCAGAGAAGTAACGGGGGAGAAATCCGACCGGTAGCTTACGCCAGCCGGAAGTTAAACGGCACTGAGGCTAGATGGGCCGCTAGTCACAAGGAGGCCTACGCCATAGTATGGGCACTCCAGAAGTTCGAAGGATGGATTTTCGGGCATCCAGTGGAAGTAATGTCCGATCACAATCCGCTAGTTTATTTGACTAGCGCAGCATCCCAGAGCTCTAAACTACAGAGATGGAGTTTGTCCATCTCACAATTCAACCTTAAAATAACGCACATAGCAGGCAAGCTAATCCCTCACGCTGATGCTTTATCTCGGTTATCTTTTGAGGTAGGTGATCAGCGTCCTGATGAACACAAGAGGATCACTACACAGGTAGAGACTCAGTGAGGCTCGAAGGTGGTACTGTTGTACTACAAAAAAAAAAAGGAGAAAGGAACGGGGGAAGTGATATTATTTTCGCCTGTTTGTGTCTGTATGTGAGGTGATAAACTGAAAAAAAAAATATATATATATAAAGAAACTCAAGTGAACAAGACTCACCATGCGAAGTAAGGACCCCGCATGTTTCGTCTCAGGGGCAGAGGCCTGTAAGGGCGAAAAGTAATAATGAGATGCATATCAATTAAGATATGATCTAGTGCTAATTTATGTACATAAAAACAAGGAAATAACTTTATTTCATTAACTGTGTGCATATACAATGCCCAATGTTAGAAGGGCGCCAGCCTGTCTGGGAAGACAATACGTCCTTTATGTGAAAGAATGTCAGTATTGTTGTATGTTTTGTTCTGTTTGTATAGAGTCTGGTTTCCACGTGCAGAAGTCGGTTAGAAGGAATGTGAAGTATGCTGTCGTCAGGCACGGAGACAATAAGCGAGGGCGAGCGGGTTCCCAGAAGCAGGAGCGGCTGGGGTGCGGATACGGAGAAAGTTGGCCTGCGGACAAAGGTCAGGTTCGCTCCAGGATCTGACAAGGTCAGCGCCTCGTGGTTGAGGGGGGCCGAAAAAACAATTTAGGGGTCTTCTGGAGCGAGGGGGATAAGAGATAGCTTCGGAGAGAGGAGCAGGAGGATTGCGAGGTGCGCTTGGACGGAGGGTAGAGGTGCGGCGTCTATGCTCCAAGGAACGCAGTTCCTGTTATTTGCGTGAAGCTGGAGGCTTCGGGAGAAAGTGAAAAGGATTTGCAACGAGTGTCTGGAAGATGGATAGACGGTGGAGATTTTATGCTCCGAAGAACGCAGTTCCTGGTTTTTAGCGTGAAACGGAGTGTTTTCGAGAGACAGCGTGGAGTCGGAACGACTTGGATATTAGAGTGACGTTAGGGCAACGGATTTGAGATTGAACAATTCGTGACGGACGACGCATGCCACAAATTCGTCGACGCAGACATTGGCACCGGAACCAGACTCTCACTAGTACTTTGATTCATTAAATTTATTATCTTTCTTATTCACGAAATATTTATTGAAGTTGAAGTGCCTTACAGTAGCCATTCTCTTCCTTCCTTGATTCGCGGATAATTACACAAAAAGGCGGAGGAAGAGGGGCCTGCATGATAAATTTATTATTAATAAATTACGAGAGTGAGAACCTCAGATTATTTGCTGTAGGAGGAAGTTGTTAAATTAACTCACGGACGCCTATCGGAAAGAAGGCGGGACTTAGCACGAAAGTCTATGTCTCACCCCTACAACAGGAATCGTCAGTCGAAGCAACGGCATTCATATTTAGCAACTTATTATTGAGTCGCTACATATGAATGCATGTTTTATTAATATTTCTTCGACTGGCGATTCCTGTGATGTGTTAAAAAGCAACGGCATTCATTTTTAGATGTGTTCAAAAGATGTGTTATTTAGATATTGTGTTACGTTAAAAAGCAACGGCATTCATATTTAGCGACTAATATTATTGAGTCGCTAAAAATGAATGCGGTTTTCATTCATACTGCTTCGACTAGCGATTCCTGTGATATGTTATATTCAAATCCCTCACAAACTTGAGATTTGGTCGTTCTGGATGGTATAGTGGTTAGCATCCTCTGGCGCAAACCGGGAGACGTGGGTTCGATTACCGCTCCAGGACGATGAAACTTTCAAGTTTTCGGATATTACTGTATATGACCTATCACTCTTGTCATAATTTACACCAATGGACGGAATCACAACTTCAAATTCGTGTTGTACACTGGTGTAACACCGTATTAATGGATTATATCATCGCGTTTTCCATAAACGTTGTAGTCTGATCTATCACAACATCTCATCACAATCTGCGTAAATTACGAGAACCTTTAATGTGATAAAAGCAATTACAAAAATGCATTTTCCGTGTCATGAGAACGGTGTGTCGTAGCAAAATTTGGCTCGTTAATAGCAGTTCTTTAAAATGTGTTATACATCATTTTAAAGAACTGCTATTAACGAGTTCTTTAAAATGATATATAACACAATGGGTGTAACCTACAGAAATCCTGGACAAAAAGGTACCAATCTCCCTCACTAACACACTTGTGATTCAGCTTTTCTTTCCATCTTAAGGTCAGATTTCAGCTTGCCCATGATGCAAAGGACTTTCGTAGCTACATTACATTTAATCGATGTTAGGTTCGTTTGTTACATTCGTCTAAGTCAGAGTAATGTATAATAATAGCAATATTAAAAATATTGCTATTATTATTTTCATTGGTTTTGTGGCGTAACTAGGGCGGGGTAGATGCAGCCGTTGCCCCCGGCGCAGCTCAAGAGTGGGCACAAAAACTCCTGCTTGCAATCTGATTAAAATTAGAAATGAAACTTTTTCACCAGTTTCTGGAACACTTAAAATTCAAATTTCTTCCTCAAAATGTTCAGGAAATGCTACTTACTCACATTCAGGAATGAAGGAAGAGTTCTGCAATCCGTTCAATTAAAGAATAACCGCTGCCTCTGTCGACAACAATGGGGATCACCATTTTATTTTAACTGGACGGATCAGATGAGAATAACGAAAATATACACTGACGGAAAAAAAAATCCCAACACCAAGAAGGGGTTGTGTTAGATAAACGACAGTTGGTAGGCGGTCAGAGTACATCTGTAAGATGACGTCTATGCAAATTTCGCGCTAAGCGCATACGTGTGGCGCTATAGTAGCGCCCCTCGGAACATGCAAAGCAGGTTTGCTGTAAATATGCGCTGTAACGTTCGTGAGTCATTCGTCCGAAAGGGGTCCGGGTTCGAATTCCGGTGAGGCATGGATGTTGTGTTTGTCTTACGGCACTGGCTCTTTCCCTTCCCTGGAACCAGTGACCGTAAATTAGGGACGGGCGACTGCTTATAGCCCATTGAGTTGCTCCCGGTGGTCGTTAAACCTCCAATCCAAAAAAAAACGTTCGTGAGCGTTAGTTATCGTTGAGATTCGACGTAGTGTGTTGATGTTAGTCAAGAATGCCTTTAAGAACACGAAGAAGCCATTATCAACAGCTCACGGAGTTTGAACGAGGTCGTGTAATAGGGCTACGAGAAGGTGGATTTTCTTTCGGCAATATTGCAGAACGATTTCTCAGGAATGTAGCCACTGTGCATGATTGTTGGCAGCGGTGGTCAAGGGAAGGTACTGCCTCAAGAAGACCGGGTTCCGGCCGGCCACGTGGCACTACTGAGAGGGAAGACCGCCGTGTACGGCGTATGGCCGTGGCGCATCGTACCGCGTCTGCGGCAGCAATTCGAGCTGCAGTTGCCACCACAGTGACACAACGAACTGTTACAAATCGGTTACTTCAAGGACAGCTCCGAGCCAGACTCCCTGTAGCGTGCATTCCACTTACTCCAAACCACTGCCGTTTGCGACGTCGGTGGTGTCAAGCTAGAGCTCATTGGAGGACGGAGTGGTGATCTGTTCTGTTTTCTGATGAAAGTCGGTTCTGCCTGGGTGCCAGTGATGTGATGGCCGTGTGTTGGTTAGAAGGAGGTCAAGTGAGCGCCTGCAACCAACCTGTCTGCGGCAGAGACACACTGGACCTACACCTGGAGTTATGGTCTAGGGAGCAATTTCCTATGACAGCAGGAGCACTCTCGTGGTTATCCCACGCACCCTGACGGCACAGTTGTACGTCGGTCTGGTGATTCAACCTGTTGTGCTGCCATTCATGAACAGCATTCCAGGGGGGTTTTCCAACAGGATAACGCTCGCCGGCATACCGCTGTTGTAACCCAACATGCTCTACAGAGTGTCGACATGTTGCCGTGGCCTGCTAGATCACCAGATCTTTCACCAATCGAGCACGTATGGGACATCATTGGACGACAACTCCAGCGTCACCCCCAACCAGCATTAACCGTCCCAGTATTGACCGACCAAGTGCAACAGGCATGGAACTCCATCCCACAAACTGACATCCAGCACCTGTACGACACAATGCATTAACGTTTGCGTGCTTGCATTCAATATTCTGGCGGTTACACCGGTTATTAATGTACTAGCATTTCACTTTTAAAATGGCTCTTCTCGCGCTTACAATAAGCTGTGATCTTGAAACCTTAATCGATTAAATATGTTACCTATACAAATGTATTGCCGCCATTTTATTCCTCTACAACCAATTTTTCGTGGTGTTGGGATTTTTTTTCCGTCCGTGTATATACAGAGAGAAATAAATTGGCGTATAAAACTTGGTTGGAAAGCTTCTGAAAGAAGCGGCACAGTTTTTAAGAGAAATATGCCATCATATATTTAAAGAAAATGCTTAATCAATGCACCTTTCCAGTGTTCACGTACAGAGCTGGGACGTATTCCTAAACCAAAAAAGACATACAAAGACTGCAGACAACTGAAAGAGCATGAAGAGACGCATGCTCTCTGTAGCCAGGAAAGATAAGAAGAACTCGTTCATAAGGAAAATGACAAGAGTAGAAAACATCATGATTAGATTAAAATCCCTGAAATGGCAATGGGCTGGACATATTGCCAGAAGAACGGACCACCGAAATTTTAGACGGGACTCCAAGAGACAGGAAAAGATCTAGTAGAAGACCATGTGGGAGATGGGAGGATGAAATGCGAAAATTCGCAATGTATATACACTATGTTGACAAAAATCACCGGACACCCCTTCGAAATCAAATGAACGGATCTGCTGCGTTGTTAAAATGCGCGGTACAGTTGCAAACGGCACAAAAACAAGCCTACAGCTGACCGTGATCTTATCGCTTTGTGAGGTTGAGTGAAAATGTCGCGGCAGGAGAGAACTGACTTTGAGAAAGGAAAGATTGTTGGGGGTCATATTAGAAGGTTATCCATAAGAGAAACCGAGAGACATTTAAGCATACCCAAGTCAGCTGTTTTGGATGTACTGAATAAGTGGAAGACATGGAGTGCCTGAAACAGCAAAACGTACCGGCAGATCAAAGAAAATCACTGATAGAGGACGTCGAAGTCTCAGGAGAGGCGTTACTGCTAATCGACAGAGTATTGCACAAGACCTCAGTGTACAGGTGAGTAAAACTACTAGAAACTCAGTATGTACATGTACCATTCGCAGAGAATTTCTTTCCTTGGGTTACCGTGGTCGTGCGGCTGGTTATAAGCCTTTTATCTCCACTCCGAATGCTACTCGTTGTTTAGCATGATGTAAAGAACATTTATCGTGGACCGTAGATTAATGGAAACGGGTCCTACGGACTGATGAATAAAGATACACGATCCATCAGTCGGATGGCCGTGTGTGGATACTCATGTGGGGTGATTTTCGTGGTATGTCCCCGGCCCATTGGTTATCGTGGACAAACCTATAAACCAGCACGTCTACCTCAATATTCTGGACAATTATGCCCTACCAACTCTGTTGTAATACTATGGAACCGAGTCTTGTTGGTACCAGCAGGATAATGCACCGAGCCATAAAGCAAGGACTGTTATGGCGTGGTTGGACGATAATTCCGTATCGTGTGAGGACTGGTCAACACAAATCCCTGATCTTAACCCCATAGAACATCTATAAGATGAATTACTGCGCCGCATAAGAAGTTTGGAACCAAGGCCTACAGCAACAGTTAGCGGCAGGATTATGTACTGAATGGAAGCGCATACCTATCGGTGTGTTCCAAAACCTTTTCGAAAGCATGTCTCGAAAGATCAGTGCATGCATTAAGGCCAAAGGTGGACCGACACCACTCTAATGTATATCAATAAATGCTATGTTGTGTTTCTCTTCCAGGTGTCCGGTGACTTTTGCCAATATAGTGTATATAAATATATATCCTGCATTTATTTACCTTGGGCAGCAAATATCAAGCAAGGGTCACATTGATGAAGAAATTAATCGGCGTACAGAACTTGGCTGGAGAGCTTTTGGAAGAAAAACAGTAAACATTTCGCAAGCAGTATGTCTTAAAATAATATTGTTTAATCAGTGCATGCTTCCAAAGCTTACGTACCGATCAGAAACGTGGATCTTAACTAAATATCACATACAAAGACTGCAGACAACTTAAAGAGGCATGGGGAGCTGCATGCTAGGTGTAACAGAGAAAGATAAGAAGAGAAACTTGTGGATAAGGAAAATGACAAGGGTGAAAGATATCATGATCAGAGTAAATCCATTAAATAGCAATGGGCTGGACATATTGCCAAAAGAACGGACCACAGAAAGACAAATAAAAATTTTAGACTGGAATCCAAGGAATAGGAAAAAATTCAGATGATCGCGTGGGTGCTGAATGGATGAAATTCGAAAGCGTGTGGGACTGACACGGAGAAAACTGTCCCAAGACAGATCATTGTGGAAGAAACTTGGGGAGACCTTTCATCATTGGACTGATAATGGTTTACAATTATTATATATATATATATATATATATATATATATATATATATTCTATAAAGAAGATACCTAAGCAAAAAAATACATATATAATTTTGACTCACACCTAATACAACATAGAAAAGGTTATGTATCTACCTGTGTGAGTAAAAGGAGAAAAGATAAAAAAATAAAATAAAACAACTGAATGTAGAAGGTGTCGAGAATACTGAGCCTTGGCTTTATCAAGGACCAGCAAAAACTCTGCATTTTCTCACTTCCACAAAGACCTAGTTGGAAATGGGTTTCTGCAAGGCCATAGATGCAAGTAACATTCCCACCTAAAATAGTTTAAAAAAAAATATATATATAAGTCATGTCCTCCGTAGAGTAGCATGACCTAGCACTAGTTAACAATTTCGCTTGCATCCATTAACCTTCATGGCCCGACCCATGCTCTTCATCTGTTACTATTAAACAGAGAGAGAGAAGATTAAAGAGAACTCAAGCTGTGAGTGACATAATAAATAGAAATGATTTTCAGCTATAACGAAATTCCAAGTTCGTTTGAGAGAGAATTTAAACCTGAAAAACATTGCAAAGAAATCCAAATTTTACATTGCAATTTAAAAAGGAAATGTTAATTTATAACGAACAGATTTTTGAAAGAAAACTTGAGTCTAAAACCCCTACTCTACAACTTATGACAGCACGAAAACGAGAATAAGTTAAAGATAATAATTAACTAAAGAAAACTTTGTGAAAGTTATATACCTTAAACAGTTAGTTGCAATATGTACAAAGTATTTCAGCAGTGCTTTAAGTGCATAATTAATTAGTTATTAAGAACTTAACTACTTTGAAAAAACAGCGCATAGACAGCGCATAGAAAAGGAACAAGCTTAGCCTTCTTCTGTTCCTAGGTACCCCAAAAGACGCTCAAAGTTACAAAGAAAAGTAAGAGTTAAAACCACATAAATGTTAACAGACAAACCAATGCTTAAAAGCTGAAAAGCTAAAAAACGACAGAGAAAAGGTACATAAAGTACAAACATTGAACTTATAAAACCTAGAACCCAAAAACAAGGAGAGAGCTTACCCTCTTGTGTGACAAAAACTTTTCTCCACACAAGAGGAAAACATGGCTGACCCCTTCCGCCACTCCCTTGACGCTGGGGGGGCAGTGAGGGTGGGGCTGATGGCCTCCTCATACAGCAAGAAACCAACGCGCGGAGATTTTAACCAGAGAAAAAATATATAAACTTAAGACTGTGGATCTGTATGATCAGAATGAGCAGAATTAACTCTCCAGAATACATGAGAAATATTATAAAATACACGAGCAGTTTATTTAATAATCTTTGCATGTATTAAATCACCTTAGTGAGCTTCTATAGATTAATCAGAATCTTATTAATTTTAATGTTGGTTTTACTATTTTTAGTATAGCTATCCTAGTGATGAATGACTAGTTTTCTTTTTTATTTGTTTTTATTTTCTTTTATAAACAGATTTTTAAGCTTTTTTTGTGATTTTGTTTATATTATTTAATTTTTTGTTTTAATAGGACCGTCATATCCATAGCACTAAGGTTCCTTTAGGTAGTTAATAGGCATCCTCTAGCCAACTTCCTTACGGCTTTGATTGGTCAGAATCATATTATTAACTGTGTAGAAAATTAAAGCAGATCTGCCAACCTTACTCTATTATTCAGAATAATTTTTCTTAAAGTTCTTTTGATGAAAGAAGAAGGAATTTCGTTCTCTAGAAAACTTTCTAATAGTATATTAATGTGGTAATTGAAATCCAAATTGTTGCTGCAAATTCTTGAAATTCTTAGGACCTGAGAAATTAGTACATTCTCAATTACTTTGGTTGAAATGTTATTATTCCAGTGTAGATATTTAATTACTTTGAAAGGAAAATTAACTCTTTTATCAAAGAGGCTAATAGATGGGTTACCTCTGTTGAGCTTAATGCTTAAGTCTAGGAACTCAAGTTCCTGATTACTGTGGTTGGTTTTACATAAGTTAAGAGAGCTAGGATAGATATTATCAAAATCACTCTCTATAACTTCTGAATTATTGATACACAGCAGATCATCAATATATCTAAAAGTGTAAAGGTAGTTATCTGAGCAGGTGGGGTGATTTTTAATGAATTTATATTCCTTAAAGAACAGGAATAGATTAGCGATATTTGTGGACGTTGATGTTCCCATTGGAATACCGTTCACTTGCTTATAGAGGGTATTATTATATAAGATATGGTTATTTTTTATGCAGCAATTGAGATAAGAGTTCCAAGTTCCTACATCAACAAATTGGTTAAGTTTAAATTCTGCATACAGCTCTTTAAAGGTAGTGATTATATCTGATAGAGGCAGATTAGTATATAGGTTTTCAAAATCATAACTATTAATATCTAGGGGACAAACTTTGAGTATAGTAGAAATTACTTCTGCATTATTATTAATTATCCAAAAATCTCTGTACATCAAGTTAGAACAGTTTCTAATGTGTTTCAAAACCTTCTTTAAGACATCTTCAAAAGCAAGATCTATTTTCTTTTTATGACTCACTTACTCCACTAGCTATGAACCTGAACTTCACAGGATCCTTATGAAACTTAACCGTTGCAAAAAGAAATGGAAATTCAGGCCCATATCTTCTAGTTTGTGGAATTTTAAGTTTCTTGAAGAATGCCTTAAACCGATTTTCTAACTGCTTGGTAGAATAACTTACGGGCTCGTATGTTACTCTATTATTGAGTTCCATAGTTAACAATTCAAAATAGAACTTCTTACAGATAATTGCAAAATTATTGCTAGCTTTATCCGTAGTGGTAAAAATAAATTGGTCTTGTAGTTTGGAGAGTGACCTTTTAGCTTCTCCAGAGAAAAGAGATTTCTGTCGAAACAAAAGTCCAGACCTGCCAACTCACCGGTGAAGCTATTGATTATATTATATTTCCATTCTGCGAAGGCCTCAATAGGCTGATTGTACGTCAAACTGGTTTTTACGATGTACTTATTTACATCTTGAGTGAAGCTCTCAAGAATCCTTTCTTTGGAAATTGTGAAGGAAGGTCTGAATTTAGAGCCATACTCTAATAAATTCCTAAGCTTTTCATTTTCAACATAACTCAAGTTTCCGGTGATAATATGGTTGTAATTCTTATCATAGTGAACTGTTTCTTTATGTTCATCACAAGAACAAGAAGTAATTACAGGAATGTAGCTCGAAGAGTTAAGTTTGTAGTTTTTAACTATTGACCCTAAGGTCTTAACATATTTAAAACTTACAATAGACTGGTGCCTGTGGATGGGGAAAAAAATTGCATTATTGTAGAACAGCTTCCTTACATTGAGATTATCGTAGGCTTTATTTAGGAACCTGATGGTAACAAAATTACTGGAAAATTCTTTAAGAGAAATTTTATCTTTAAGAATATGTTTAAGAATGTCCAGAACCAAAGCAAAGACATGCTTATCAACATGGTCAGCAGTTTCATTCCAGAATTTGAAAAAACATTTAAGGACAGAGTGCTTGAAGGACTTGAGAATTTTGTAAGTATTTTTAACAAAATTAGTGCCAGTTTTAAAGCTTTCCAGAGTTTTAGCAAGTTAGCAAAATCAACTTTGCTTGATGTGCAAATAACCTCTGTCCTCTATTACCTCTAGAGCAGCTCTTATTATTAACAAGAAAGAAGAGTTCACATTGAAAATTTATGCTGATTATGCTTGTATTGTCAGATAGAGTGGAATTAAGGCCATAGGGATAAGAGACTGATGCTGCAAAATTTCAAGGGATTCAGTTTCTAGCCGAGCATAGAGGTCAGGAATAATATGTAGTACCTCTATTTTCACTTTGTCAAAACCATGAGTATGGAAATGCTCTAATTCAAAGGTAGAGTACTGGTTGGCGTTTGTGGAGGGGTTCACTCCTGAATTAGAGAACTTGTTTACTAGAGACCTGTGACCATTAATCCTAAGATGAAGAGGATTTTTACTTTGGCCAATATAGCTAAGGTTGCAGACAGTACAGGTGAGTTTATAGATGGTATTGTATATATTTTTTAAACTATTTTAGGTGGGAATGTTACTTGCATCTATGGCCTTGCAGAAACCCATTTCCAACTAGGTCTTTGTGGAAGTGAGAAAATGCAGAGTTTTTGCTGGTCCTTGATAAAGCCAAGGCTCAGTATTCTCGACACCTTCTACATTCAGTTGTTTTATTTTATTTTTTTATCTTTTCTCCTTTTACTCACACAGGTAGATACATAACCTTTTCTATGTTGTATTAGGTGTGAGTCAAAATTATATATGTATTTTTTTGCTTAGGTATCTTCTTTATAGAATGTGAATTCTGAATTTTCAAAACTGCTGCGTTGCGCGTTTTGATTTTCAGGTTATTTTGCACCCTTCGTTTTAAATTCTAAAATTTTTCCTTAGTCTTCAGTTTTGTTCTTAAGTAACTAATTTCAATTTATTATTTAGCAGCTCATGCGCAAATTCTAGTTGAAATGTTTTATTATTATTATTATTATTATTTTTTTTTTTTTTTTTTTTATTACTATTTTTTTTCACTTGAGGTTTTTTTCATTTTCTAATTTTTCTTTTTAGTATGTTTTGGATGCAGCTTTTTGGAGTGTAGTTTATACTCGAGTTTGGTCTTTTCTTGGACTGCTTATTTCTAAAAAGTTTTTCCTAGTTGGTTTGCTCAGAATTTGTATGTTTTGGCCCAAGTGTAGTTCTAAGGACGATGAAAGGATTGGAGGTCAGCTCAGATATTTTAAGTCCTCCCGCTCGGTTAGGCTAGCACCCTTTCCCATAGTGTATGAACTCGCTGGCAAAGGTAATCTAAAGTTATGAAATGACAAACGTTGTTTGACATGTAAATCTGCAGATCCTAACCTGTATTCTTCTGTTGAGGATAATTGCTCCAACAAGTTTTGCAAAGCCTACAATACCATCTATAAACTCACCTGTACTGTCTGCAACCTTAGCTATATTGGCCAAAGTAAAAATCCTCTTCATCTTAGGATTAATGGTCACAGGTCTCTAGTAAACAAGTTCTCTAATTCAGGAGTGAACCCCTCCACAAACGCCAACCAGTACTCTACCTTTGAATTAGAGCATTTCCATACTCATGGTTTTGACAAAGTGAAAATAGAGGTACTACATATTATTACTGACCTCTATGCTCGGCTAGAAACTGAATCCCTTGAAATTTTGCAGCATCAGTCTCTTTATCCCTATGGCCTTAATTCCACTCTATCTGACAATAAGCATAATCAGCATAAATTTTCAATTCGTGAACTCTTCTTTCTTGTTAATAATAAGAGCTGCTCTAGAGGTAATAGAGGACAGAGGTTATTTCGCACATCAAGCAAAGTTGATTTTGCTAACTTGCTAAAAACTCTGGAAAGCTTTAAAACTGGCACTAATTTTGTTAAAAATACTTACAAAATTCTCAAGTCCTTCAAGCACTCTGTCCTTAAATGTTTTTCAAATTCTGGAATGAAACTGCTGACCATGTTGATAAGCATGTCTTTGCTTTGGTTCTGGACATTCTTAAACATATTCTTAAAGATAAAATTTCTCTTAAAGAATTTTCCAGTAATTTTGTTACCATCAGGTTCCTAAATAAAGCCTACGATAATCTCAATGTAAGGAAGCTGTTCTACAATAATGCAATTTTTTTTCACATCCACAGGCACCAGTCTATTGTAAGTTTTAAATATGTTAAGACCTTAGGGTCAATAGTTAAAAACTACAAACTTAACTCTTCGAGCTACATTCCTGTAATTACTTCTTGTTCTTGTGATGAACATAAAGAAACAGTTCACTATGATAAGAATTACAACCATATTATCACCGGAAACTTGAGTTATGTTGAAAATGAAAAGCTTAGGAATTTATTAGAGTATGGCTCTAAATTCAGACCTTCCTTCACGATTTCCAAAGAAAGGATTCTTGAGAGCTTCACTCAAGATGTAAATAGGTACATCGTAAAAACCAGTTTAACGTACAATCAGCCTATTGAGGCCTTCGCAGAATGAAATATAATATAATCAATAGCTTCACCGGTGAGTTGGCAGGTCTGGACTTTTGTTTCGACAGAAATCTCTTTTCTCTGGAGAAGCTAAAGGTCACTCTCCAAACTACAAGACCAATTTATTTTTACCACTACGGATAAAGCTAGCAATAATTTTGCAATTATCTGTAAGAAGTTCTATTTTGAATTGTTAACTATGGAACTCAATAATAGAGTAACATACGAGCCCGTAAGTTATTCTACCAAGCAGTTAGAAAATCGGTTTAAGGCATTCTTCAAGAAACTTAAAATTCCACAAACTAGAAGATATGGGCCTGAATTTCCATTTCTTTTTGCAACAGTTAAGTTTCATAAGGATCCTGTGAAGTTCAGGTTCATAGCTAGTGGAGTAAGGAGTCATAAAAAGAAAATAGATCTTGCTTTTGAAGATGTCTTAAGAGAAGGTTTTGAAACACATTAGAAACTGTTCTAACTTGATGTACAGAGATTTTTGGATAATTAATAATAATGCAGAAGTAATTTCTACTATACTCAAAGTTTGTCCCCTAGATATTAATAGTTATGATTTTGAAAACCTATATACTAATCTGCCTCTATCAGATATAATCACTACCTTTAAAGAGCTGTATGCAGAATTTAAACTTAACCAATTTGTTGATGTAGGAACTTGGAACTCTTATCTCAATTGCTGCATAAAAAATAACCATATCTTATATAATAATACCCTCTATAAGCAAGTGAACGGTATTCCAATGGGAACATCAACGTCCACAAATATCGCTAATCTATTCCTGTTCTTTAAGGAATATAAATTCATTAAAAATCACCCCACCTGCTCAGATAACTACCTTTACACTTTTAGATATATTGATGATCTGCTGTGTATCAATAATTCAGAAGTTATAGAGAGTGATTTTGATAATATCTATCCTAGCTCTCTTAACTTATGTAAAACCAACCACAGTAATCAGGAACTTGAGTTCCTAGACTTAAGCATTAAGCTCAACAGAGGTAACCCATCTATTAGCCTCTTTGATAAAAGAGTTAATTTTCCTTTCAAAGTAATTAAATATCTACACTGGAATAATAACATTTCAACCAAAGTAATTGAGAATGTACTAATTTCTCAGGTCCTAAGAATTTCAAGAATTTGCAGCAACAATTTGGATTTCAATTACCACATTAATATACTATTAGAAAGTTTTCTAGAGAACGAAATTCCTTCTTCTTTCATCAAAGAACTTTAAGAAAAATTATTCTGAATAATAGAGTAAGGTTGGCAGATCTGCTTTAATTTTCTACACAGTTAATAATATGATTCTGACCAATCAAAGCCGTAAGGAAGTTGGCTAGAGGATGCCTATTAACTACCTAAAGGAACCTTAGTGCTATGGATATGACGGTCCTATTAAAACAAAAATTAAATAATATAAACAAAATCACAAAAAAGCTTAAAATCTGTTTATAAAAGAAAATAAAAACAAATAAAAAGAAAACTAGTCATTCATCACTAGGATAGCTATACTAAAAATAGTAAAACCAACATTAAAATTAATAAGATTCTGATTAATCTATAGAAGCTCACTAAGGTGATTTAATACATGCAAAGATTATTAAATAAACTGCTCGTGTATTTTATAATATTTCTCATGTATTCTGGAGAGTTAATTCTGCTCATTCTGATCATACAGATCCACAGTCTTAAGTTTATATATTTTTTTCTCTGGTTAAAATCTCCGCGCGTTGGTTTCTTGCTGTATGAGGAAGCCATCAGCCCCACCCTCACTGCCCCCCAGCGTCAAGGGAGTGGCGGAAGGGGTCAGCCATGTTTTCCTCTTGTGTGGAGAAAAGTTTTTGTCACACAAGAGGTAAGCTCTCTTCCTTGTTTTTGGGTTCTAGGTTTTATAAGTTCAATGTTTGTACTTTATGTACCTTTTCTCTGTCGTTTTTTAGCTTTTCAGCTTTTAAGCATTGGTTTGTCTGTTAACATTTATGCGGGTTTTAACTCTTACTTTTCTTTGTAACTTTGAGCGTCTTTTGGGGTACCTAGGAACAGAAGAAGGCTAAGCTTGTTCCTTTTCTATGCGCTGTCTATGCGCTGTTTTTCAAAGTAGTTAAGTTCTTAATAACTAATTAATTATGCACTTAAAGCACTGCTGAAATACTTTGTACATATTGCAACTAACTGTTTAAGGTATATAACTTTCACAAAGTTTTCTTTAGTTAATTATTATCTTTAACTTATTCTCGTTTTCGTGCTGTCATAAGTTGTAGAGTAGGGGTTTTAGACTCAAGTTTTCTTTCAAAAATCTGTTCGTTATAAATTAACATTTCCTTTTTAAATTGCAATGTAAAATTTGGATTTCTTTTGCAATGTTTTTCAGGTTTAAATTCTCTCTCAAACGAACTTGGAATTTCGTTATAGCTGAAAATCATTTCTATTTATTATGTCACTCTCACAGCTTGAGTTCTCTTTAATCTTCTTCTCTCTGTTTAATAGTAACAGATGAAGAGCATGGGTCGGGCCATGAAGGTTAATGGATGCAAGCGAAATTGTTAACTAGTGCTAGGTCATGCTACTCTACGGAGGACATGACTTATATATATATTTTTTTTAAACTATTTTAGGTGGGAATGTTACTTGCATCTATGGCCTTGCAGAAACCCATTTCCAACTAGGTCTTTGTGGAAGTGAGAAAATGCAGAGTTTTTGCTGGTCCTTGATAAAGCCAAGGCTCAGTATTCTCGACACCTTCTACATTCAGTTGTTTTTATTTTATTTTTTTATCTTTTCTCCTTTTACTCACACAGGTAGATACATAACCTTTTCTATGTTGTATTAGGTGTGAGTCAAAATTATATATGTATTTTTTTGCTTAGGTATCTTCTTTATAGAATGTGAATTCTGAATTTTCAAAACTGCTGCGTTGCGCGTTTTGATTTTCAGGTTATTTTGCACCCTTCGTTTTAAATTCTAAAATTTTTTCCTTAGTCTTCAGTTTTGTTCTTAAGTATATATATATATATATATATATATATATATAGTAGATTCCGGTTAATAATTGAATTGGGCCACTGAAAAATCGGGGCAGATGTTTATTTCGGACAATTTTTGAACAGCATCCCACTCTTTGGGATAAAGTTTCGCATAATTGGGGCAGCCGCCTAATTAGACCAGTGTGCCCCCGATGTGCCCCAGTTAACCGGAATGTATAATATACATACAGGGTATTTTTTCGGTGTGCATGTGTATATATTACACATTCAGGGCTTTTTTTTTTTTTTTTTGGAGAACTTGCCGAAACGGCTTTCTGGCACTCTTCTAATACGAGAGGGTTTTTTTTTTTTTTTTTTTTAGAGTTTTGGAAAATATATTAAGTTAAAATACTATATTATATTTTTAATAACAGTATTTTGCACCACTATGTAATTACCATAGCACGTGATCCCTCACGTGCTAATCGATGACAAGACTTAACACCCTTACGTTTGATTTTTTTTTCCAAGTTTTACGCAGAAAAGTTTCTTTCCTGTACAAAATGTATGCTGTACAATCTTTGTACAGCGATACATTGTATACACTGAGTGGCCACTTTATTATGACCACCTGACAGTTTTAAGCAAATGAGTTATGGCTGCACGCTGTTGCCGCCAGAGGGCGAGGCTAGTATAAAAAAACAAAGCTTAGTGCTTGCGACAGTAGAAGTGTTTTTTGGGTGACGAGATGGGTAAAAAATGCGTTTTGACGGACTTTCAACGTGGGATGATTGTAGGAGCTCGGAGCCATGGAGCGAGTATCACCGAAACCGCCGCATTCGTGAAATGTTCCAGAGCAGCTTTTGTTAAAGTGTTTAAAGACTGGACTGTCAGCCAAAAAACTGGGTCTCTACTTGCAACGTGTGGTCGTCATCGACTAGCGACTGCTCGGGTGGAAAGGAGAGTGTCCAGACTGGTAACAGACAACAGAAGGGCAACAGTGCAGCAAATTACAGACCATTTTAATCAAGGGATATGGCAGCCGAATGCCTGTTCGAACAACTTTGCTGTCTGCAGTTAAAAAGAGAAAAAGTCTCCAGTTCGCACAGGAGCACAAGGATTGGACAGTCGATAATTGGAAACAAATTATGTAGTCCGATGAATCACGTTTTCAGATGCACCATGCCGTTGGCCGAGTGAGAATTTGGCGGAAACAACACGAAAAAGCATGGACCCCAAATGCATTGCTACAACCCTTCAAGCTGGTGGAGACAACGTCATGGTATGGGGAAAGATTTCCTGGCATGCTTTGGGCCCTTTAATTCGTGTTGATCAACGTCTGACTGGCACATCATGTCTAAACATCGTTGCGGACCAAGTGCATCCTGCCATGTGGATGGTTTATCCCAATGGCGATGGCTACTTTCAACAAGATAATGCGTCCTGCCATAGTGGTCGTATTGTACAGGATTGGTTTCAGGAACATGCCGTTGAGTTTACTTTGCTTAGGTGGCCAACACAATGTCCAGATATCAACCCCATTGAGACTTTGTGGGATGAAGTTGAACGAGCCATCAGACAGCTGGATCCACAACCCTGCAATCTCACACTCCTGGAAAGTGCTATTCATCAAGCATGGTCTCAGATTCTACAAACCACCTATCAACATCTCGTGGAGTGCATGCCACGAAGAATCCACGCAGTATTAAAGGCAAAAGGTGGCCCAACGAATTACTGAGAGGGTGGTAATAATAAAGTGACCACTCAGGGTATAAAATGAAGTACATTATTATGGACATGAATTTTGGTTTTAGAGAATACTTACAACTTCAAAGAAAAGAAAACCCTAAGCAACTTCTTCAGCTGAAGTGAAGTTTGCAAACCATTCATGTAAGTTGTAGCGAATGAAAAAGGGATTTTCCCAGTCGAATTTCATAATAACCATTGTTAATTCTTTTCTTTCAGTCCCAGCAATAACCTTATTGCTGTTTACAAAACTTATTGGGCCCACGCTAACCCAATTTGAACTCACAAAATAAGTCCCATCATGGTTCCTCCTAGGACAGCATTCGGCAGTGAATACGAAAAACATGGAGCGGACGAGTGCGGTACAAATACTCCTATCTCAGGAGTTGGAACAAAATTTGGACTAGGTTTTAGTATCAAAATACTGTTCCATTTGTTCCTAACTGTAATGTAATGTTTAGCGCAAATTTAAGACTCATTTGGGGTACGCTTGACATAGATTTTAATTGCAACTTTTCCTATTTATTACAAATCTATTACGGAATGATCTTTTATATAATAATATGAAAATTGTGTTTTTAATTTTTGTACCATGCAACAGTAGTAATAAGACTTAAAAGAACAATGCTCAAGAAATTGATTTGCCTTTTTATTCCGGCAACCTTCTCCACTTTTACAGCAACTCCGGTTTAAGATACACATATACTCAGGAGTTCATACAGTCACCCTCAAATTTCCTAAACACCCCTATAAAAAATTTCAACACCCTTCCATTAGGAAGTATATATATATCATCATCAACCATTATCAATCCACTGCTGGACGAAGGTCTCCCCAAGTTTCCTCCACAACGGTCTGTCTTGTGCCAGTCTCCTCCATGTCACTCCTGCATACTTTCCAATTTCATCCACCCATCTCCCATGTGGTCTTCTTCTGGGTCTTTTCCTGTCCCTTGGAATCCAATCTAAAATTTCGGTTGTCCATCGAAGGTCTGTCCTTCTGGCAGTATGTCCAGCCCATTGTCATTTCAGGAATTTAACTCTGATCATGATGTCTTCCACTCTTGTCATTTTTCGGATCCACGAGTTCCTTTTCTTATCTCTCCTGTTTACACCAAGCATGCACCTCTCCATGCTTCTCTGAGTTGTCTGCAGCCTTTGTATGTCTCGTTCAGTTAAGGTCCACGTCTCTGCACCATACGTAAGCACTGGAAGGATGCATCGATCAAACACTTTTCTTTTAAGACATAATGGCATATTGCTCTTGAAAAATATGCTGTTTCTTCCAAAAGCTGTCTAGGCAAGTTTTGTACGCCGATTAATTTCTTCATATGTGACCCTCAATTGATATCTGCTGTCCAAGAAACGTACGTGTCTGTTATCTTCAGCTTTTCTCCATCAATCGATAAATCTTCATTTCTTGTAAAAGCATTGAACATCACTTTTGTCTTCTGGAAGTTCATTTTTAATCATATTTCTTTACTTTGTCAGCAAGTTCTTGGATCATACTCTGCAGCTCCGATGGGGTAGTTGCAAAAATGAGCAAGTCATCAGCAAAACGAAGGTGGGTTAGATAATCTCCATTAACCTTTATCCCATTGTTTTCCCAGTTCAGTGATTGAAAGACCTTTTCCAATGTGGCGTTAAAGAGCTTCGGAGATATGGTGTCACCTTGTCTCACTCCCTTTCCAATTTTTATGTGTGTTGTATTTTCAAACAGCCGAATCTTTGCACTTGCATTTTCATAGATATTATTAATAATATTAATGTATGCATCTTCAATACCACAGGATTTCAGAGCCATTGTAACTGCTGATGGTTTCACAGAATCAAAGGCTTTTTCAAAATCGATAAAAGTCATGCACAGTGGAAGTTCATATTCACTCGCTCTTTCAATTAGTTCTCTCAGTACGTGGATATGATCTATTGTGCTGTAGCCACTCCTGAATCCAGCTTGTTTTCTCGGTTGAGCCATGTCCAGTGTTACCTTCAAACGGTGTGAAAGAAATTTAGTGAAGATGTTATAAACTACTGATAGGAGGCTGATAGGTCTATAGTTTCTGAGATCCTTAATGTCACCTTTTTTATGTAGCAGGATCATTGTAGCGTTGTTCCAATCCTCAGGAATCTTCCCTTCATTAAGGCATCGAGTGAAAATTTGGGCGAGTACTGTTTCGATTTCTCCACTTGCTTCTTGTATGATGTCTACAGTAATTCCATCTTCTCCTGGAGCTTTTCCCCGCTTCATGTTCTTGATTGCATGTGCAGCTTCTGCTGGAAGGACTGGAAGAACTCTAGTACTGGTATCTTCCATGATGTCTAGAGTGCATGTATCATCCCTTTCATATAACTTGGAGTAGAAATCTTTCAATCTTGTCAAAATATCGCCTCTATTTGTTGTTACAGAACCATCTTCTTTTCTCAGTGCCATAATCTGTTTTCTTCCCTTACTGAGATGTCCCTTTGCTAACTTTAGGCTTTGGTTGTTTTCAATTGCTTTCCTCACTAGTTCACAGTTGAATTTTCTTACGTCTTCAGTGATACTTTTTCTTACTGTCTTGCATAGCTCTATATATTCCACTTTGGAAGTCACATCTTCTTTAGTTGTCCTCATCTCTCTTCTCTTTTGCATCAACATTTTGGATTTTCCTGATAATTTGTTCACATGCAACTTGTTGTTAGACTTAACTAATTTTGTTGCTGTTTCCATAAGAGCTTTGGTTACTTTTCTGTTAACTTCAGAAATATCCACTTCTTCCGATGTTAAGCCTTCTAAAGCAGAGAACCTGTTCTTCAGTTCCAACTTGAAGGTATTATGGTGTTTTTTAAGGTTGGTTATGTCAATAGATTTTGTTTGTCTTATGAGCTTGCCATGTTCGAGTTTAGTGTTGAGGTGCATCTTACATCTCACCAATCTATGGTCACTACCTGTGTTGAACTTGTTTAGCACACTGCAGTCTTCTATGACGAATTTTTTGTTACACATAATAAAATCAATTTCACTTGTCGTCCCATTTGGATGTCCCCATGTCCATTTCCTGTGTGGCTTTTTCTTAAAAAAGGAGTTCAAGATGAAAAACCCTTCTGCCTCTGCAAACTCAACCAGAGTATTTCCACGCTGGTTTCTGTTGCCGTGACCAAATTTACCTACTGAAGTTTCATTCTGTTGCCGTTGCCCTATTTTTGCATTGAAATCTCCCATAATTATTTTCAAGTGCTGCTTACCTTTATTATTTAGATGACGAATTACCTCATAAAATTCTTCAATTTCATCTTCAGGATGACTTGTGGTGGGTGCATAAGTTTGAATAATCTGAGCCTGGTATCTTCTCGAGAGTTGGATAACGAGTCGTGCAGCTCTGTCAGAGGGTCTTTCAACTTCTACAACTTTATCCTTCAGTTTCTTGTTTATTATAAATCTAACACCACTAGTTCTGCCAGTATCTGTCCCACGATAGTACAAGAGATGTCCACTTTTCAGTTCAATCAGATCTTCTCCTTTTCTCCTTACCTCACTTAGCCCAACGATGTCCCACTTGATTCTTTGTAGTTTCTCTTCCAATTCAATAAGACTTGAATCAGAAGATAGAGAGCGTCCATTATATGTTGCCAAGGTTAGCATCAGATGGCAGCCTAGTCCGGTCCTCTGGGGATTCTTAGCACCCTCTGCCTTCACGTCGCACTGGCCGCTGCCTTGGCTAGGTACATTCCAGCTGCCGGAGACTGAGGGCCAAGATTTAAGTTGTGGAGTCATTTTGGAGGGGTTTGGCCATAACTCACCACGCTGGCCAAGCGGATTGGTGAGTGTGCGATAGTATTTCCTCTAATCCCGACGACCACTATTGGCGGTCGTCAGAGCTCCTTTAGTGGGAACAGGATGTACCACGAGAAGGCGGGGTTGACATTTGTCAAGGACAGGCTGTGATATATATATATATATATGTTACTTGCATCCATGGCCTTGCAGAAACCCATTTCCGACTAGGTCTTTGTGGAAGTGAGAAAATGCAGAGTTTTTGCTGGTCCTTGATAAAGCCAAGGCTCAGTATTCTCGACACCTTCTACATTCAGTTGTTTTTATTTTATTATTTTTTATCTTTTCTCCTTTTACTCACACCGATAGATACATAACCTTTTCTATGTCGTACTTGGTGTGAGTCGAAATTATTTATGTATTTTTTTGATTAGGTATCTTCTTTATAGAATATATATATATATATATATATATATATATATAGACAACTCAAAGAAGCATGGAGAGGTGCATACTTGGTGTAACCAGGAGAGATAAGAAGAGGAACTCGTGGATCCGAAAAATGACAAGAGTGGAAGACATCATGATCAGAGTTAAATCTCTGAAATGGCAATGGGCTGGACATACTGCCAGAAGGACAGATCATCGATGGACAGCCGACATTTTAGATTGGATTCCAAGGGACAGGAAAAGACCCAGAAGAAGACCACATGGGAGATGGGTGGATGAAATTCGAAAGTATGCAGGGGTGACATGGAGGAGACTGGCACAAGACAGACCGTTGTGGAGTAAACTTGGGGAGACCTTCGTCCAGCAGTGGATTGATAATGGTTGACAATGATGATGATGATGATATACATATATATATATATATATTTATATAAATAGGGATGTAAGGTCAGGTGATGCGTAACATCACAGCCTCTCCTTGACAAATGTCAACCCCGCCTTCTCGTGGTGCATCCTGTTCCCACTAAAGGGGCTCTGACGACCGCCAATAGCGGTATAACTATACCATCGGGATTAGAGGAAATTCTATCCCACACTCACCAACCCGCTTGGCCAGCGTGGTGAGTTATGGCCAAACCCCTCCAAAATGATTCCACAACTTAAATCTTGGCCCTCAGTCTCCGGCAGCTGGAATGTACCTGGCCAAGGCAGCGGCCAGTGCGACATGAAGGCAGAGGGTGCTAAGAATCCCCGGAGGACCAGACTAGGCTGCCATCTGATGCTGACCTTGGCTACGTACAATGGACGCTCCCTATCTTCTGATTCAAGGCTTCTTGAATTGGAAGAGGAACTACAAAGGATCAAGTGGGACATCGTGGGGCTAAAGTGAGGTAAGGAGAAAAGGGGAAGATCTCATCGAACTGAAAAGTGGACATCTCTTCTACTATCGTGGGACAGATACTGGCAGAACTAGTGGTGTTGGATTTATAATAAACAAGAAACTGAAGGATAAAGTTGTAGAAGTTGAAAGTTCCTCTGACAGAGCTGCACGACTTGTTATCCAACTCTCGAAAAGATACCAGGCTCAGATTATTCAAACTTATGCACCCACCACAAGTCATCCTGAAGAAGAAATTGAAG
Organism: Macrothele yani; assembly: GCA_039090855.1. Classification (NCBI taxonomy): domain Eukaryota; kingdom Metazoa; phylum Arthropoda; class Arachnida; order Araneae; family Macrothelidae; genus Macrothele; species Macrothele yani. The sequence goes on along the minus strand of CM077032.1, from coordinate 31,111,705 downwards.
AATTTTATGAGGAAATTTGTCATCTAAATAATAAAGGTAAGCAGCACTTGAAAATAATTATGGGAGATTTCAATGCAAAAATAGGGCAAAGGCAACAGAATGAAACTTCAGTAGGTAAATTCGGTCACGGCAACAGAAACCAGCGTGGAAATACTCTCGTTGAGTTTGCAGAGGCAGAAGGGTTTTTCATCTTGAACTCCTTCTTCAAGAAAAAGCCACACAGGAAATGGACATGGAGACATCCAATTGGGACGACAAGTGAAATTGATTTTATTATGTGTAACAAAAAATTCGTCATAGAAGACTGCAGTGTGCTAAACAAGTTCAACACAGGTAGTGACCATAGATTGGTGAGATGTAAGATGCACCTCAACACTAAACTTGAACGTGGCAAGCTCATAAGACAAACAAAATCTATTGACATAACCAACCTTAAAAAACACCATAATACCTTCAAGTTGGAACTGAAGAACAAGTTCTCTGCTGTAGAAGGCCTAACATCAGAAGAAGTGGACATCTCTGAAGTTAACAGAAAAGTAACCAAAGCTCTTATTGAAACAGCAACAAAATTAGCTGGGTCTAAGAACAAGTTGCATGTAAATAAATTATCAGGAAAAACGAAGATGTTGATGCAAAAAAGAAGAGAGATGAGGACAACTAAAGAAGATGTGACTTCCAAAGTGGAATATATAGAGCTATGCAAGACAGTAAGAAAAAGTATCACTGAAGACGTAAGAAAATTCAACTGTGAACTAGTGAGGAAAGCAATTGAAAACAACCAAAGCCTAAAGATAGCAAAGGGACATCTCAGTTAGGGAAGAAAACAGATTATGGCACTGAGAAAAGAAGATGGTTCTGTAACAAGAAATAGAGGCGATATTTTGACAAGAGTAAAAGATTTCTACTCCAAATTATATGAAAGGGATGATACATGCACTCCAGACATCATGAAAGATACCAGTACCAGAGTTCCTCCAGTCCTTCCAGCAGAAGTTGCACATGCAATCAAGAACATGAAGCGGGGAAAAGCTCCAGGAGAAGATGGAATTACTGTAGACATCATACAAGAAGCAAGTGGAGAAATCGAAACAGTACTCGCCCAAATTTTCACTCGATGCCTTAATGAAGGAAAGATTCCTGAGGATTGGAACACCGCTACAATGATCCTGCTACATAAGAAAGGTGACATTAAGGATCTTGGAAACTATAGACCTATCAGCCTCCTATCAGTAGTTTATAAAATCTTCACTAAAGTTCTTTCACACCGCTTGAAGGTAACACTGGACATGGCTCAACCGAGAGAACAAGCTGGATTCAGGAGTGGCTACAGCACAATAGATCATATCCACGTGCTGAGAGAACTAATTGAAAGAGCGAGGGAATATGAACTTCCATTGTGCATGGCTTTTATCGATTATGAAAAAGCCTTTGATTCGGTGAAACCATCAGCAGTTACAATGGCTCTGAAAACCTGCGGTATTGAAGATGCATACATTAATATTATTAATAACATCTATGAAAATGCAAGTGCAAAGATTAGGCTGTTTGAAAATACAACACATGTAAAAATTGGAAAGGGAGTGAGACAAGGTGACACCATATCTCCGAAGCTCTTTAATGCCACATTGGAGGGTGTTTTTCAGTCGCTGAGCTGGGAAAACAAGGGGATAAAGATTAATGGAGATTATCTAACCCACCTTCGTTTTGCTGATGACGTAGTCATTTTTGCAACTAGCCCATCAGAGCTGCAGATTATGATCCAGGAACTTGCTGACAAGAGTAAAGAAGTGGGATTAAAAATGAACTTTCAGAAGACAAAAGTGATGTTCAATGCTTTTACAAGAAATGAAGATTTATCGATTGATGGAGAAAAGCTGGAGATAACGGACACGTACGTTTATCTTGGACAGCAGATATCAAGTGAGGGTCACATTGATGAAGAAATTAATCGGCGTACAAAACTTGCCTGGAGAGCTTTTGGAAGAAACAGCATAATTTTCAAGAGCAATATGCCATTATGTCTTAAAAGAAAAGTGTTTGATCAATGCATCCTTCCAGTGCTTACGTATGGTGCAGAGACGTGGACCTTAACTAAAAGAGACATACAAAGGCTGCAGACAACTCAAAGAAGCATGGAGAGGTGCATACTTGGTGTAACCAGGAGAGATAAGAAAAGGAACTTGTGGATCCGTAAAATGACAAGAGTGGAAGACATCATGATCAGAGTTAAATCCCTGAAATGGCAATGGGCTGGACATACTGCCAGAAGGACAGATCATCGATGGACAGCCGAAATTTTAGATTGGATTCCAAGGGACAGGAAAAGACCCAGAAGAAGACCACATTGGAGATGGGTGGATGAAATTCGAAAGTATGCAGGGGTGACATGGAGGAGACTGGCACAAGACAGACCGTTGTGGAGGAAACTTGGGGAGACCTTCGTCCTGCAGTGGATTGATAATGGTTGACAATGATGATGATGATGATGATATATAAATAAACACAAAAATAAAGGTAGTACCATGAGAAGCGCCAAAGGCCGCTATAATCATGTAGTAGCAAATATAGAGTGAATTGTAAAAAATAAGAATTGCAACAAATTAAAATTCCATAAAAAATACAGAATTAAATTAAAAATGGAAGTTCAAAATTGAATACCGAAAAATGAACAGAAAACAGGTTGCCATCAGCAGGAGAGCATCAACCTGCGGGCATGGCCTTTCTAGTACCAACAAACGACAAGGAGAACCAAAAATGTCGGTTGGTTATGCTCCCTAGGCAACCAGACCAAACGTCCAAACAGGCACAGAAATTCAAAAAAACAAGAATATAAACACTGAAAAAATGATAAAAAAGGCTTACCGGCAGACCAAACCTGTCAACGCCACGAATGAAGATCAAACTGAACTGTACCAACGATTCTGAAGATGAAACTGAACTGGACCGCTTGAATTGGACCAGGCGCTGCGGACTTGTATCCTGAAGATCTCACCTTAGAAAAAACTAACAGCTCGTCTATTTACGTATGTTACCTCGATTTAGAGGTACACGTGGACGAGGGGTGGGTGTGGTAATTCTTTATGATAAAAGAAATGCTTTTGATTTCGATATCATTTACTACGCTCATTGGTCCTTCAACATTTCTAAAGAAGTGCATGGAAATCTACTTCTTTCTCAATTTCACAGAACAGCAAAAATATTTTCCACACAGTTCTTGCTTGTAAAAAATCTTAAAACACTTCTTTCTAAACTGCATTCTAACAACTTTGCTAATAATTTTTTAAAGCATTATTTAAAACACTTAATTTTGAATTTTATTTTGGTGTCAAAGAGTTTCAAATTACACATTGACATGCTTTACTAATCCAGGACCTAACAATATTAAGTAAATCAGGCAATATAAAATACAACTTGGTGGGTCCTTAGTGGTTGAAGATTTCTATTTACATACACAGTTTTGCATCTTGTCATTTCACCCAATTTTTTTGGCTTACTAGTATATCATCTAACCGAGACCACTTTTACGTTTTCGTATATTTTTAGGCTCTTGTAGGTCGTTGGTCCAGTTCAGTTTGATCTTCATTCATGGCGTTGGCCGGTTTGGTCTGCCAGTAAGCCTTTTTTATCATTTTTTCAGTGTTTATATTCTGTTTTTTTTTAATTTCTGTCCTTCTTTGACGTTTGGTCTGGTGGCCTAGGGAGCATGACCAACCGACATTTTTGGTTCTCCTTGTCGTTTGTTGATACTAGAAAGGCCATTCCCGCAGGTTGATGATCTCCTGCTGACGGCAACCTGTTTTCTGTTCATTTTTCGGTTTTAAATTTCGAACTTCCATTTTGAATATAATTCTGTATTCTTTATGCAATTTTAATTTTTTGCAATTCTTATTTTTTACAATTCTCTCTCTCTCTCTCTCTCTCTCTTCTCTCTCTCTCTCTCTCTCTCTCTCTCTTCTCTCTCTCTCTCTCTCTTCTCTCTCTCTCTCTCTCTCTCTCTCTCTCTCTCTCTTCTCTCTCTCTCTCTCTCTATATATATATATAACTTAAATCCTGGCCCTCAGTCTCCGGCAGCGCTGGAATGTACCTGACGAAGGCAGCGGCCAGTGCGTCATGAAGGCAGAGGGTGCTAAGAATCCCCGGAGGACCAGACTAGGCTGCCATCTGATGCTGACCTTGGCTACGTATAATGGACGCTCTCTATCTTCTGATTCAAGGCTTCTTGAATTGGAAGAGGAACTACAAAGGATCACGTGGGACATCGTTGGACTAAGTGAGCTAAGTAGAAAAGGAGAAGATCTCTTTGAACTGAAAAGTGGACACCTCTTCTACTATCGTGGGACAGATACTGGCAGAACTAATGGTGTTGGATTTATAATAAACAAGAAACTGAAGGATAAAGTTGTAGAAGTTGAAAGTTCCTCTAGCAGAGCTGCACGACTCGTTATCCAACTCTCTAGAAGATACATGGCTCAGATTATTCAAACTAATGCACCCACCACTAGTCATCCTGAAGAAGAAATTGAAGAATTTTATGAGGAAATTCGTCATCTAAATAACAAAGGTAAGCAGCAGTTAAAGATAATTATGGGAGATTTCAATGCAAAAATAGGGCAACGGCAACAGAATGAAACTACGGTAGGTAAATTCGGTCACGGCAACAGAAACCAGGGTGGAAATACTCTCGGTGAGTTTGCAGAGGCAGAAGGGTTTTTCATCTTGAACTCCTTCTTCAAGAAAAGCCACACAGGAAATGGACATGGAGACATCCAAATGGGACGACAAGTGAAATTGATTTCATTATGTGTAACAAAAAATTCGTCATAAGACTGCAGTGTGCAAAAATGTTTAACACAGGTAGTGACCATAGATTGCTGAGATCTAAGATGCACCTCATCACTAAACTCGAACGTGGCAAGCTCATAAGACAAACAAAATGTATTGACATAACCAACCTTAAAAAACACCATAATACCTTCAAGTTGTAACTAAAGAACAGATTCTCTGCTTTAGAAGGCCTAACATCGGAAGAAGTGGATATTTCTGAAGTTAACAGAAAAGTAACCAAAGCTCTTATGGAAACAGCAACAAAATTAGCTGGGTCTAAGAACAAGTTTCATGTGAACAAATTATCAGGAATAACCAAACTGTTGATGAAAAAAAGAACAGAGATGAGGACAACTAAATAAGATGTGACTTCCAAAGTGGAATATATAAAGCTATGCAAGACAGTACGAAAAAGTATCACTGAAGACGTAAGGAAATTCAACTGTGAACTATTGAGGAAAGCAATTGAAAACAACCAAAGCCTGAAGATAGCAAAGGGACATCTCAGTAAGGGAAGAAAACAGATTATGGCACTCAGAAAAGAAGATGGTTCTGTAACAAGAAATGGAGGCGAAATTTTGACAAGAGTGAAAGATTTCTACTCCAAATTATATGAAAGGAATGATACATGTACTCCAGACATAATGAAAGTTACCAGTACCAGAGTTCTTCCAGTCCTCCCAGCAGAAGTTGCACATGCAATCAAAAACATGAAGCTGGGAAAAGCTCCAGGAGAAGGTGAAATTACTGTAGACATCATACAAAAAGCAAGTGGAGAAATCAAAACAATACTCGCATAAATTTTCACTCGATGCCTTAATGAAGGGAAGATTCCTGAGGATTGGAACAACATTACAATGATCCTGCTACATAAAAAAGGTGACATTGAGGATCTCAGGAACTACAGACCTATCAGCCTCCTATCAGTGGTTTATAAAATCTTCACAAAAATTCTTTCACACCGTTTGAAGGTAACACTGGACATGGCTCAAACGAGAGAACAAGCTGGATTCAGGAGTGGTTACAGCACAATAGATAAGATCCACGTACTGAGAGAACTAATTGAAAGAGCGAGTGAATATGAACTTCTATTGTGCATGGCTTTTATCGATTATGAAACACCCTTTGATTCGGTGAAACCATCAGCAGTTACAATGGCACTGAAATCCTGCGGTATTGAAGGTGCATACATTAATGTTATTATTAACATCTATGAAAATTAAGTGCAAAAATTGGGCTGTTTGAAAATACAACACACATAGAAATTGGAAAGGGAGTGAGACAAGGTGACACCATATCTCCAAATCTCTTTTAATGCTACACTGAAAAATGTCTTTCAATCACTGAACTGGGAAAACAACGGGATAAAGATTAATGGAGATTATCTAACCCACCTTCGTTTTGCTGATGAAGTAGTCATTTTTGCAACTACCCCATCATAGCTGCAGAGTATGATCCAGGAACTTGCTGATAAGAGTAAAGAAGTCGGATTAAAAATGAACTTTCAGAAGACAAAAGTGATGTTCAATGCTTTTACAAGAAATGAAGATTTATCGAATGATGGAGAAAAGCTGGAGATAACAGACACGTACGTTTATCTTGGACACCAGATATCAAGTGATTGTCACATTGATGAAGAAATTCATCGGCGAACAAAACTTGCCTCGAGAGCTTTTGGAAGAAACAGCATTATTTTCAAGAGCAATATGCCATTATGTCTTAAAAGAAAAGTGTTTGATCAATGCATCCTTCGAGTGCTTACGTATCGTGCAGAGACGTGGACCTTAACTAAAAGAGACATACAAAGGCTGCAGACAGCTCAAAGAGGCATGGAGAGGTGCATGCTTGGTGTAAGCAGGAGAGGTAAGTAAAGGAACTCGTGGATCCGAAAAATGACAAGAGTGGAAGACATCATGATTAGAGTTAAATTTCTGAAATGGCAATGGGCTGGACATACTGCCAGAAGGACAGACCTTCGATGGACAGCCAAAATTTTAGATTGGATTCCAAGGGACAGGAAAAGACCCAGAAGAAGACCACATGGGAGATGGGTGGATGAAATTCGAAAGTATGCGGGAGTGACATGGAGGAGACTGGCACAAGACAGACCGTTGTGGAGGAAACTTGGAGACCTTCGTCCAGCAGTGGATTGATAATGGTTGACAATAATGATGATATATATATATATATGCAAATTTTTAACTGGCTGTGCCGTCGTATAAAAGCTTCGACGTACGCATTTTTATCAGTTGCAAGATGTAATCACGTGAGTCAGGTTAAACAACCGCCAGTAGGATTATGGCAAGCCGACATGAATTATCGGAGTTTGAACGAGGCACGGTAGTTGGAGCCAAAAAATGGGACACTCAGTTTCCGAAGTTGTACAAACATTCAACATTCGGCGTTCCATAGTGTCACGTGTGTACCGAGAATACCTCATGGAAATCATTGCTACACACCATGGACAGCGCAGTGGCCGACCACATGTGCTGAATAACCGTGAACAACGGCGTCTGTCCAGGATTTGCCCATGCTAACAGACAAGTGACATCGGCTCAAATAACATCCACATTCAATGCAGGATGTACTAGAGACATATCCATTTGGTCAGTGCAGCGTAATTTAGTGTCCATGGGGTATGGGTGCAGGAGACCGACCAGAGTGCTTTTGTTAACACCACGATAATGAACACAGCGCCGTTCCTGGACTCATGAACACGATAATGAACACAGCGCCGTTCCTGGACTCATGAACACGATAATTGGACCCTGGAAGACTGGTAACATGTGGCGTGGCCGATGAGTCACGCTTCCAATTGCTACGAGCTGATGGTAGGGTTCGGGTGAGGCGTTATAGACCCCATGAGGCGATGGACCCAAGCTGTCAACAAGGCACTTTAAAGCTGGTGATGGTTCCATACATGTCTTTACGTTGTACGGTTTAGGTCCTCTTGTCCTCGTAAACACGTCATTAACCGGTAATCGCTTTGGTGCTCTGCGAGTTTTCCATTTACAGCCTTTCATGGACTTCACGCACCCCAACAACGATGGGGTTTTCCACGCGAACAATGCACCATGTCATCGGGCCCAAGTTGTTCAGAATTGGTTCGAGGAGCATTCCGGACAGTACCGACGAATGGTATGGCCACCACGTTTGCTCAACATGAACCCAATAGAGCACTTATGAGACGTAGAGGAAAGGTCGTTTTGCACCGAAGATCCTGCAACTACAAATTACCAAGGGCAGCCCCGGTGGCTCAGTGGTAAGCGATGGCTTCTGATCGTTCGTCGGGGAAGGGGTCCGGGTTCGAATCTCGGTGAGGCATGGATGTTGTGTTTGCCTCTCGGCGCTGGCTCTCTCCTTTCCCTTTAGCCAGTGGCCCTAAATTCGGGACGGGCGACTGCTTATAGCCCATTGAGTTGCTCACGGTGGTCGTTAAACCTCAAATCAAAAAAGAAGTTACCAAGAAACTGTGGACGGCAATTTAGGCGACATGGCTTAAAATCTCTACAGAAGTCTTCCGACCACTTGTGGAATCCATGCCACGTCACGTTGCTGTACTTCGCCGGACTAGAGGGTGGTGCACGACACTAGGTTCGTATCGCATGATTTTTGACACTTCAGTGTATATTTATATACTTTTTAATTTTCATAACAGTACTTTTTATTATCATATAGAACAGTTGTCAAAAAGACATTTGAGATTTACATGAATTATCCAACTTCAACTTGAAGTATCTTCTACCATAGTGCAATTGTTTTTCTTTCTTTTTTTTACCTAATTTCAAATCCATGCATATAACAGTCATGTTCCTTTCTTGGCTTTTCTTGTTTTATTCCTATGTTTAAAGTCACTCATTGCAACTATAATGCATTTCTTCATTTTAGTCTGTGACAGATTTTTCAGATGTACTTCTGAATCATGTCAGCGTGCACATGATTTTTGAAAATATCAACATCTACTTCAGCAACATATATTAATATTTCTTTGTTCTAGCCTTGTTTAGGGAAGAATTAATAAATGGTAGATAAAAAAAATAAAAACAACACGAAAACAAAATAACCGCATGTAGTTTTTGGAAAACAGGTTTCAGGTTATAATCGTTCCTAACTATAAAATATTCAGCCTTTTCTATTTTTTTTTTAATTTTTTTTTTGGATTTTCCCTTTTTTTTAATCCTAGATTTAAAACAAATATTCACTACAAAGATTTTCAGCCTTCAAAACTTTTCCTTTCATGTCCCCCCCCAATTCATCATTCCTAAATATGAAATTCGTGGATAAACTCCTGTATATATCCACCCCTCCCCTTGAAGTTTTGTGCGCGCGTCTGAAGCATGCAGTATGAAAAGCTGAGTGTATGTGTATAGGCAGTACCAAAATGCGTAGGCCTATATATGAGTGCGTGTATGGACGAAGTTCAGGGAGGGATTTATGTGGAGGATTTTAGAAAGAGAGTGTCTGACCCCAGGTCTTAAACAACCCTTAGAAGTAGGAAGCTAAGAGACTTGCGCTAGACTGCCAGACAGGAAAGTCAGACAGAAGCAATTTATAAGGAAGGAAGATGCCCTTATATACCCGGGTCCGATGACTTAACGTGCCCATCTGACGCATGTCCGTTATTAGTGGTTCGAGCGTTCGTACCTGCCTGGAATCCAACCCAAGTCTTTTCTGTGGCAGTCACTAACATTAACCACCAGGCCATCCGCGGCGCTCTGGTACGAAGTGCAGAAGTATGGGCCATGCGAAAACGCGCGCGTCTGTTTATGTAGAAGTGCGGAGGAAATATGTGAATAGGCATACGTTGATGTGCCGCACCTGTGGTCGGGTGATCAGAGGCGATAGTTTCTGGCTAATAGACCGAGATGTGTCTTGCGTTCGAAGCCTGGATGAGGCATGGGTCGTGTCTTTGTGTTAAACGCTGGCTGTACCCCTTCCCTAGAACCAGTAGTCCTAAGGGACGAGTGACCCTTAAAGTTATTCTGGGTTTTCGTTAAACTCTCTAGAAAGTGAAAATCCTTTTTGTTGTTCATAAAAAAATGTTGGTTCCCCACCAGAGCTGAGTTCGGGCTCAATTTTAAGAGCCCGAAGTATGTCAGTCCGAGCCTGAAGTATGTCAGCCCGAGCCTGAAGTATGTCAGCCCGAGCCCGATTTTTATATTGAAAGAGAGCCGGGCCTGAACGAGCAAGAAAATTATGGTTAGCCTGCTTACGCATTAGAAAAAAACTCCTCTCCCAGACTTCCACCGTGTGAAATTAACCGATGTCTTTCTCAACTGCGGAGTGGGGAAGGGATGTCTTTTATTTAAATGGTTTCTTTGACCATTCATTTCTTCCTGAAACATTTCGGGGTGCCTGATATCAAGAAAAATAGGGAGGCACAACCATCTACGTGGTACGTTGCTTAATAGAATTAGCAAGGTGCTGCCCCGTTGAGGCAGGGAGTAAAATTTCGTCAGCTTGATATCTGCTATCTATAGTTGTTAAAAATACTTTTTCTTCGCAGAAATCCAGTAATTCATGGATTATGGTATTTGTTACCCAAGCCCGGAATGAATAGCCCTGCCGAGTTCCCACTCCCCATCTAGACCCAGTTGCCGAAGATCTACACAGTCGAATCACATTCTTGTGACCACCTCCTACTTTTAACGTCAACAGCGCGTAGCCAATGAAAGATGGCACGCGTCGTGAGCTGGCTTGGAGGGTATATAAGGTGTGCTGTAGGCATTCAGAAAAGATATAAGGGCCGTGGGTGGCCTAGTGGGCAGCGTTCGTGACTGCCATGGAAAGGACCTCAGGTTCGAACGCTCGATCCACTAAATATCCGCCGTGCGTCGGATGGGCACGTTTAGCCGTCGGTGTACTGGCCCCCAGTAATAAATAAGGGCGTCTTCCTCCCCTTTCTACTTCGCTTCCGTGTCACTTTCCTATCGGGCACTATAGCCCAAATCTCCTAGCTTACTATTTCTAAGGGTTGTTTAAGACCTGGGGTCAGACATTCCCTTCCTAAAATACTCTACATATGATCATTTGATCAGAAAACATATCACTCTTTGTTGTCATGGATAAAAGGTTCGATTTATAAGATTTGCAGAAAGGGATGATTATCGGCTTTCGGGCCAAGAGTGGCAGTGTTTCGGAAACAGCGCAGGTTGCGAACTGTTCGCGTGCTGCTGTGGTTAAAGTGTATCGTGATTGGAGAAATGGCACTATTGCGAATAAGCGACGTGAAACTGCGGAGCACCACGTGCCATTGATGTGAGAAGTGAACGTCGGCTTCTAAGGTGTGTGAGGGCCGATCGATGGACACGTTACATTGGAGCAACTCACTGGCCGAATGAACCAGGAGCTACCGCAAGTGTGTCTAAAACGACAGTTCAGCGAACCCTGCTGGGTATGGGGTTCCGATGCAGACGGATGGTCACTGCACCGATGCTAACGACGGTGCATCTGCAGAAAAGGCTTAGATTTGCACAAAAAATCAAAATTGGACCACCGCTGATTGGCAAAGAATTGCCATCTCCGATGAGTCAAGTTTTCTGCTTCATCAAACGGATGGACGTTGGCGTATAAGGCGAGAACACTCTTCAACCACTGCTGGAAGAACACAAACTAATGGGTGCTACGTTATGGTCTGGGGAATGTATTCGTGTCATTCTCTGGGTCCACTCATACCTGTGGAAGGCACTATGGACCGAATTCGTTATGAATCCATCCTTAGAGAACACGTACACCCATACATGCTGGTTGTCTTCTCTAGGCCGGATGGAATCTTCCAACACGACAATGCGACTTGTCACGCTGCTAGAAATGCCCGATTGTGACAGAGCCTGCTGCATAATTTGCGGGGCCCAGTGCAAAACAAAAATGCGGGCCCTTTTCCCTGCTAGTTCTACATCTACTAAATGGGCTTGGACGTTGGAAAGTTTTTTGAAAGAAAGGCGGGGAGAAACCACGTTTTTTTCATTGTTGCTTAATAAATCATGGTGGTACTAAGGAATATTATTATTTATTCATGAGTTACAATAAGCTTACTCATGGAAAAAATAAAAAGACACATTTTGAAATTACGCTATATTAATTTACATTGCCACATAAAATTGAAGTTGATTGAATTGAAGCGACAAAATATAATTTCCGCACTTCGTCGAAATGCGTGCTCATGAAAAAAATTCATGTATATTATCCAAAATTAAAAGAAATAGCTATCGTTTAAACAAATAAGATAGGATCATAGGAAATATCATTTTCAATGATTCATGGTTGAAATATTGAGGTTTTAAAGACGTACCCGTCCGTACAATATTAAATCAGTAATGTAATTGCCAGAAAACACTTACCTAATCACTCAGTCTCTTTACTTCTAGGAAGAAAGATTCTTTTTGCTGGCCATGTTCCACAGTTCATTGCTTTCAGCTTTGTAGCTCAAATGAGGTGAGTGCGATAGCAGTCTAGTGCAGTGTTTCCCAAAGACCACCGGTCCGTCACGAGGTTTCCGCCGGTCCGCGGAAACGGAGGAAAACTTAAGTGGTAGAGATTTCCGAATTTGACCAATAAAAACTACAACCGTCCTAAAACGTAACCTTATTTTAAAAACACCAGATTGTGAATACGCAAGAGACGCATATATAGCGCATTAAATCTGTTTATTTTTGTGGTGTAGTCAGTACAAAGATTCGCCCAGCTTTCGTACTCCACTGGGAGACTTTTTCAAGGCAATGGTATGCAAAACACTCAACTGAGGCTTTTTCAGGCTTTTTAAAGGCATTTTATGTCTACCATTGCCTTGAAGAAGCCACCTAGTGAAGTGCGAAAGCTTGGCGAATCTTTGTACTGACTACACCAGAAAAATAAATTTAATACGCTATATGAGTCTTTTGAGCATTCGTCTTAAGACGATTGTTTCTAAACTATAAATACTAAATAATAGGGGATGTTGCCCGCCCTTGGACAGGGGGAAATTTTTAATTGAAGCAGATTGAAAGCAAATCAAATAGACGCCGGATTCATTATACCCTATTTAATTCCCTTTTTCAAAAGACCTCGCGATGTATAACATTCTGTATAAAATAGTTGCTGTTTTTTAACAATTTTCCTTGCAGTGCAGTTGCTTTCGTGTAAACTTTCACCTGATTGGAGTTTCGAGTATCGGTAATGTGCGTTTGGTGCGACACGTGTTTTTAGACGCAATTTTGCTGACTTTGGTTTTATTGATTCAGAACTGTGCATAAAAAAATGCAAAAATGAACTTTGCGAAATCTTAACGAAATGGGCTGAAATTTTGATCAAGACCATGAATTGGCAATAGGAAGAGTCCCTCAAATTTTCACCGGAATAGATTAAAAACTTTTTAAAATAGACATGAAACTTTTAATTCATCGCTAAACGGAAATATATACGCAGAAACGGTTAATTAAAATTTGACGGCTAATTAAATAAAAATTTAACCAATGCAGGCGAAATTTGGAGGTCATGTTCCTATGAGCGATTTATGGTATTCATTAAAATTTCAGCCAGTTTCATAAAAATTTGGCAAAGATACGTTTTCACTTTTTTTATTGATTTGTTGCCCACACACACAAAAAACTGACCGCGTGTGATCGCGGCAGAGTGCCGACGTAGCTGTGACGTTGCTGTGACGTCAGCGTTCCAGAAAGATCTGGGTAAATGATGTCATTAATGCAAATTCTCTCTAGGTGATACGGTGAATCATACCGATGGACCCAAGATACTTGAATTCTGTTCACTAAGGCAATAAAGTGTAATGATATAAAAATTTAAAAAATTCCATTTTTGCATCGTTAAGCGTCATTTATTTATAATACAAGAAAAAAAAATATGAAAAATTCAAAAATATCACACAAACGCGGGGCACTGTGCGACTCCACAGGTCGCACATCCATGAAGCCGGCCCTGGATAGTGGTTGGAAGAGAACGAGAAAGACTTCAAAGTACTTTCCTGGCTCCCTAATTCTCCAATTGAACATCAGTGGAATCACCTCTACGTGTTGTTCGCTCTTATGGATCCTCCAGCAGCTGACAGATGCACTGCATACCTGTGAACACCTTCCAGTACCTTATTGAGTCACTCCCAGCCCGTCTAGCTGCTGTCCGCGCTGCACACGACGGTTACTCTGGATATTAGCTGGTGGTCACAATAATATGACTCGACCGTGTATTTAACAAATAGAAAGTGTAAAAAAAGTATCGTGTGTTATATCACACAAAATCACATTTAGAAAAAAATAAAATAATAATCTCCCTCTCTCAAAGCCCAAGCCCGAACGAACTCCAAAAAGTATTATGCAGCCCGAGCCTGCCGGAAACCGCTTCGGGCCCGGGCTCAAATTCGGGCTCGGACCATCTCAGCCCTGTTCCCCACTAACTCAGATTGATCCTACAAAGTATGTCGGATCATGGCTGCTTTCGAAGGACTGTTACAATCTGTTGTAGTGTGTGGAAAGAGATTTTCACATCTCCTCAGTGTAAAGTGTTGTGGATGTCTGTGCGTGCACATCTCCTCAGTGTAAAGTGTTGTGGATGTCTGTGCGTGCACATCTCCTCAGTGTAAAGTGTTGTGGGCTGCCTCGGTGGCGCAGTGGTCTAAGCGATGGCCTCTGATCATTCGTCCGAACGGGGTCCGGGTTCGAATCCCGGTGAGGCATGGATGTTGTGTTTGTCTTACGGCACTGGTTTTCTCACTTCCCTGGAACCAGTGACCCTAAATTAGGGACGGGCGACTGCTTATAGCCCATTGAGTTGCTCACGGTGGTCGTTAAACCTCCACTCAAAAAAAAAAAAAAAATAGTGTTGTGGATGTCACCGTGGAAACGAGTGCGTGAGCATTCCTGCGGTGTGGACGTGTGCGTATTCATTTCGTTTCCAGCAAACGAAGCCACAAGGGCGTACTGTTACACGCCGGAATTCCCGCATTGAGGGAGGGTGCTAGGGATTGTAGCATCAGCTAAAATATATTTTTGCGGAAACTTCATATGAAGCTGGTTACAGAATTTTTCACGGTAGCTTCGAATGAAACATTAAAAAGAAAAGCACTTTTTTTTCAATAAATAAGTAAAATAGAAATCATTTTCGCGGTTTTAGTTTATAAGAATTGAATGGTAACAAAGCAGCTATTCCAGAGGAGGTCTGGCCCTTTTTCACAAATATATGTATTTCGTATATTAACAAGAGAATGTGAAAGTTCAGTGAATGACAGTTTTATACCAATGGGGATAAGGTATGTATTACAGCTCTTTGCACATAACATGCATCCTTCGGAATATAAGAAACTAAAAGATAATTAATAAAATAGGAACCGAACACCAACTATACTCAAAATAGAATAACTATACTAGTAAACGGAATTTCTTGGCGTGAATTAGAAAATCAAAGTTTCCAAGCTTTCGCACATCAACCAGATGGCTTTCTCAAGAAAGGTAGACAGCAAACTGTCTACCTTCCTTTAGAAAGCCAATTGCAAACTACCTTCTAGGTAGACAGCAAACTACCTTCCTTCGCTTTCTCAAGGAAGGTATTTTGCTGTCTACCTTCCTTGATAAAGCCACCTGGTTGATGTGCGAAAGCTTGGAAACTAATTTTCTATTTTAAGCCAAGAAATTTGGATTACTAGTATAGCTATACTATTTTGAGAACTAAAAGGTGTTCTTCACGGCGACGAAGAAACAAGGGCCATTGTTCTGTTTTTGTAACAGTCAAGTGAAAAAAATTTATTATGTGCAAAACACTATGGCATTATGTTAAGTGTGTTTTCGTACATTTAAGAGTAAATAATTTAAGTTGGTTTGCTTTCTTGCTTTCTTAGTGCCACAATGTTCTTAATGTTTATTTATTTGCTGATTTATATTCTGCATTGTCGTATAAATCGCACCAGGTTACAAGATAGTTAGACACTGTCACAAGATAGTTACGTGCATTGACACAACTAGTATATCTTTCTGGGGGTGCACCAAAATGATCAAAATGCAGATAAAAATACTCCGAGAAAAACGTTTCCCAAAAATATTTCCGCCATATTTAAGCCCATTATTGGCAATGATTTATAAGATACATATTTAAAAAACTATACAAATATATTTAAAGATAAGCGGCCAATAAACAGAACAAGGCCAGGCTCTCATGGGGGGAGCGTCACCCCTGAGTCACATCCACTGAGTTGTGCCACTGGTTATTTTTCTAGAAAAATAAAATTTGCACGATATGATTAACTTTGGTGCGTTTTGTGGTGCTTTGTATTGGTATAAAATTAGGGCAATTATTTCAACTGCAACGTGCACATTTTATAATCAATCAAGTGCAATAATTTTACTTTTATGGGGAATATCTGAAGGTTCCAAAGAATTTAAATTATTAAAACACACACAAGACCTAGTTAATAGTATGGAATTTAAAATTTTCAGTGTTGGAAATATGACATATTTTCGCAAATGGGTATCAAAGATTTTTTTGGGGTTGGGGGTAATTCCGGTAGGCAACTGCATATGCATAATGCTAGTTGTTAACATCACACTGCACTGTACAGCTGCTGTAAATTAAACATCTTAAAATTTTATTTAAAGATTTTGTGAGGAAACACGTTCCCGTGATTCTATAAAATGTACTCCACAAAACTGCACTCTTATCCGTTCAAAATTTCTAAATTCGATTTGTTCTCTGTTCTGTATATACATTTTTAGCTCTGATCATGTTCAGTGTAATATTATCAAAAACATAAAACAAGAAAATAAATAGTGTTTTCCCTAGATTTCTTTTACAGCAGGGTGGCAAAAAATTTTAAATGGGACCCCTTCCCCGGTCGAAAAAAAAAATATGTTTTGACGACCTCTTCCCCAGTCGAAAAAAATGATGATTTTCTTAGCATTATCATACTCATTAATCATCTTTAGAAATGTGGTAGGCTTTAATGTAACATAACATGATAAACAACATTAGAAAATTGTGTACATAAATGGAAAAAAACTGAGTACTTACTAATAAATCATATCTGACACAGATTTCAGCCAGTTTTCATTTCATCAATATTTATAGTGCATGTGAGAATAAGTTTCCCACTCTTACTATTACGTGCTTTGTGAAAAACATTCTTTAAGGAAATTTAATTGGGTGCCCAGAAAAAAAGGTTCGAGGGAGAACATTAGTTAAAAATACATTTCAGTGAGCATTCGTAAAATGCGATAATTTTTGTTAGAATGCTACCATGAGAAAATTTTGAAAAAGTTTTAGATTTTCTGTAAACTAAATTATTTCAGCAACTTATGTGCAAACTTTTACGAGCTAAATGTTTTATTTGGTTTGTGACATTTTTTGCGTTGGCTTTAAAAAATGTTTAATAACTAACTTCCAGTTGAATTTCTGCACTTTAGATTACAAAAACTATAAAATTACCTGTTTGGTATCTGTAGGGTCAAAAGTTTCCTTCAAACATCCAACTAAAGTTAACTCCAAGTTCCTTCAGAATGAAAAACGAAGCAGTAGCGGGTCTGGAAGTTTTGACAACGTCAAGTGACATATGTTCATCCTTGGGCAATGATACCATTTTTGTACAATCACAAATCACGAAAGAAAATCGGCCGGAGTTGCGCAAGCCATCTGTGATAGCCCCGAGTGGAACCGCGCTCCACCTCTAAGCATCTCCTAATGAGTTTCTCCCTACAAGATGCTCGCAGCGCGTTTCCCGCCTTCGTGGATATTACCTGCGAATGCAGCGCCCCTCGTGGTAGCCGAATGAAACTGTTAAAGGATAAGCTATGAAGGGCGCCATCCCCTCGAAGCACGACACTCTTTAAAGACTCGCCAAAACTTCGTGTGGGTCATAAAATAATTGAAACTATGCTACGAACCTCATTGCGTTGTAAAGGCACCAGCAATGCAGAAAAAAAGCGGTAATTGGTAAATTACTGTCCAGAATCAGTTAAGAAGTTTGAATTTAGGTCGAACTGGACTAATCCCAGACTTAAGGAAGGCTCTCTTTTTATTGTAAACCATGATATAGGTATTAGTGCAAATATATTTCGTAATTTTTTGTTTCTATTGTTCGTATCTTACTCCACAAGAGAATGGTTTCTCTCTATCAAAATGATTTTATGCACCTTTTTCCACAGAAGTAAATCCTAAGCAAAAAATTTCTATGTAACGAAAATGAGTAACGGAAGTAGTCAAAACCATTGCTGAAATTTGATTTTTGAATGCTGTCCATGATGGGATATTGTTATTCAACAATGTTTTACTAAATTATCCCTGAACATTATTTTATCACAATACGAATTTGAAGTTGTGATTCCGTCTATTGGTGCAAATTATAACAATAGTGGTAAGTCATACAATATCCGAAAACTTGGTAATTTCATCGTTCTGGAGCAAGAATCGGACCCGCGTCTCCCGGTTTGCGCCCGAGTATGCAATTACTGCACCACCCAGAGCGACCAAGTCTCAAGTTTCCGAGTAATTTGTACATAAACACATCACAGGAATCGCCAGTCGAAGCAACGACACTCATATTATTGAGTCGCTAAATATGAATGGTGTTTTCATTCATAATGCTTCGTCTGGCGATTCCTGTGATGTGTTAGAAAGCAACGGCTTTCATATTTAGATGTGCTAAACAGTTGTGTTATTTGGATATTGTGATATGTTAAAAAGCAACGGCATTCATATTTAGCGACTAATATTATTGAGTCGCTAAACATGAATGCTGTTTTCATTCATATTGCTTCGTCTGGCGATTCCTGTGATGTGTTAGAAAGCAACGGCTTTCATATTTAGATGTGCTAAACAGTTGTGTTATTTGGATATTGTGATATGTTAAAAAGCAACGGCATTCATCTTTAGCGACTAATATTATTGAGTCGCTAAACATGAATACTGTTTTCATTCATATTGCTTCGTCTGGCGATTCCTGTGATGTGTTAGAAAGCAACGGCTTTCATATTTAGATGTGCTAAACAGTTGTGTTATTTGGATATTGTGATATGTTAAAAAGCAATGGCATTCGTATTTAGCGACTAATATTATTGAGTCGCTAAACATGAATGCTGTTTTCATTCATATTGCTTCGTCTGGCGATTCCTGTGATGTGTTAGAAAGCAACGGCTTTCATATTTAAATGTGCTAAACAGTTGTGTTATTTGGATATTGTGATATGTTAAAGCAACGGCATTCATATTTAGCGACTAATATTATTGAGTCGCTAAACATGAATGCTGTTTTCATTCATATTGCTTCGTCTGGCGATTCCTGTGATGTTTTAGAAAGCAACGGCTTTCATATTTAGATGTGCTAAACAGTTGTGTTATTTGGATATTGTGATATGTTAAAAAGCAATGGCATTCGTATTTAGCGACTAATATTATTGAGTCGCTAAACATGAATGCTGTTTTCATTCATATTGCTTCGTCTGGCGATTCCTGTGATGTGTTAGAAAGCAACGGCTTTCATATTTAGATGTGCTAAACAGTTGTGTTATTTGGATATTGTGATATGTTAAAAAGCAACGGCATTCATATTTAGCGACTAATATTATTGAGTCGCTAAACATGAATGCTGTTTTCATTCATATTGCTTCGTCTGGCGAATCCTGTGATGTGTTAGAAAGCAACGGCTTTCATATTTAGATGTGCTAAACAGTTGTGTTATTTGGATATTGTGATATGTTAAAAAGCAATGGCATTCATATTTAGCGACTAATATTATTGAGTCGCTAAACATGAATGCCGTTTTGGTTCATATGTGGTGTAGTGGTTAGCATCCTCGAGCGCAAGCCGGGGAACGCGGCTTCGATTCCGCTCCAGGGCGATGAAATTTCCAAATTTTCGGATTTTATTTGACTTACTATTCTTGTCATAATTTACACGAATGGACGGAATCACAACTTCAAATTCGTATTGTACACTGGTGTAATCGGGTATCCATGGATTATTTCATCGCGTTTTAGATAAACGTTGCAGTCTGATCTATCACAATATCTCATCACAATCTGCGTAAATTACGAGAACCTTTAATGTGATAAAAACTATTACAAAAATGCATTTTCCATATCAAGAGAAGGGTGTGTCGTAGCGAAATTTGGCTTATTAACCCCGTTGTCTGCTATTGACGAGTGCTTTAAAGTGATGTATAACACAATCGGGTGTAACCTATAGAAATCCTGGACAAAAAGGTACCAATCTGCCTCACTAACACACTTGTGATTCAGCTTTTCTTTCCATCTTAAGGTCAGATTTTAGCTTGTGCATGCGCAGATGGACTTTCGTAGCTACATTACATTTTATCGATGTCTGGATCGTTTCTTACATTCGTTTAAGTCAGAGTAATGTATAATAATAAAAATAATAAAAATAAATATAGTTTTCAAAAAACTAAACAGTCGAAATAAATACTTAATGGTAAATCCGAAAATGGTTTAGTAAATATTTACTTTTATGACCCACATATCTTCTGTCATTGGTTTTGTGGTGTAACTAGGACCAGGCAGGCGGAGCTCAAGAGTAGGCGCAAAACCTCCTGCTTGCAATCTGATTAAAATTAGAATTGAAACTTTTTCACCACTTTCTGGTATACTTAGAATTTGAATTTCTTCCTCAAAATGTTCAGGAAATGCTAATTCTCACATTCAGGAATGAAGGAGTTCTGTAGTCTGTTCAACTAAAGAAGAACCGCGGTCTGTGTGGACAACAAAGGGGATCACGATTTTATTTTAATTGGACGGATCAGATGAGAATATCGAATATATATACACTATATTGACAAAAGTCACCGGACACATACAAGAGAAACACAACATCGCATTTATTGACATACATTAGTACGGTGTCGGTCCACCTTTGGCTTTAATGCACGCACTGACCCTTCGAGACATCCTTTCGACAAGGTTTTGGAACAAAGCGACAGATATGCGTTTCCATTCAGTAAATAATGCTGTCGCTAACTGATGCTTAGTAGTAGGCCATGGTTCCAAACTTCTTATGCATCGCTCTAATTCATCCCATAGGTGCTCTATCGGATTAAGATCACGGCTATGTGCTGGCCAGTCCACACACGATACAAAATTATCGTCAAACAACGTCGTAACGGTACTTGCATTTTGGCTCTGCGCATTATCCTGCTGGTACCAAAAAGTCACGGTTCCAGAGTATTGCCATAGAGCTGGTAGGGCATAAATGTCCAGAATATCGAGGTAGACGTGCTGGGTAACACGTTTTTTCACGATAACCAATGGGCAGGGATCATACCACTAAAAACACTCCCACGCGAGGGAACTGCCAGCTCCAAATTTAACCGTAGGAACAGTACACTGTCTTAAATAGTGTTACCCCGGCTGCCGCAATATCCACACACGGCCATCAGACTGATGGATCGTGTATCTGGATTCATCAGTCCATAGGACGTGTTTCCATTGATCTACGGTCCACGATAAATGTTCTTTACACCATGCTAAACAACGAGTAGCATTCCGAGTGGAGATAAAATGCTTACGAGCAACCGCACGACCACAGTAACCCATGGAACGAAGTTCTCTGCGAATGGTACGTGTACATAACGATTTTCCAGCATTTTTACTCACCTGTACACTGAAGTATTGCGCAAAACTCCGTCGATTAGATGCAATGCCTCTCTTAAGGCTTCGACATCCTCTAACACTCTTTTTTTTGTCTTCCGGTACGTTTTGCTGCTTCAGGAACGCCATGTGTCTTCCACTTATTCGGTACATCCAAAACGCTAGACTTGCATATGTTTAAACTCTTCTCGGGTTCTCTTATGGACAACCCACTAATATAACTCCCAACAATCTTTCCTTTCTCAAAGTCAGTTCTCTCCCGCCGCGATATTTTCACTCAACCTCACAGTGCTATATGATACTGGTTTGTATGAGTCATTTTCTTGCAGGACTTCCGTCCACAGTGAGTAGATTTTAGGTCCCAGCCACCTACAGCGAGTTCGCCTTTTGGGCAGGACACAGAACCGGAAGGAATGAGAGCAAGTCTAGCTACTTTGACAGAACAGTTTGCAGTGAAATTACAGTACAGTAGATGGCGCCACCGTACAAGTACGATGTTGCACATAGAGGGGTGAGAGAATTTCATGGGGGGGGCATAGGAAAGGATACACATTTAGCCAGTGGGTCCAACCTGTGGGCCGTACTTAACGTGCTTGTCCGATGCACAGCGAATATTCAGTGATTGTTAGCAAATCACACCACCTCCGCAAGATCAGCCAGGATCGAACCTGAGGACCTTGCTTTGGTAGTCTGAACTGATAACCACTCAGCCATTCGCGGCTATATGATCCTAGTCAGCAGCAGGCTTGTTTTTATACCGTTTGCAGCTATACCGCGCATCTTAACAAAAGAGCAGATCCGTTCATTTACTTTTGAAGGGGTGTTGGTGACTTTTGTCAATATAGCGTATATGGAACTAAATTGTCGTATAAAACTTGGTTGAAAAGTTTTTGGAAGAAACTGCACAGTTTTTAGGAGAAATATGCCACCGTATCTTTAAATGAAAGTGTTTAATAAATGCAACTTTCCAGTGCTCCCGTACAGAACTGGGAGGTAATCCTTAACCAAAAAAGGCATACAAAGACTGTAGGCAAGTGAAAGAAGCATGGAGAGATGAATACTTTCTGTAACCTGGAAAGATAAGAACTCGTGGATAAGGAAAATGACAAGAGTGGCAGGCATCATCATTAGAAAAAATCCCCGATATGGCAATCGGCTGGACATATTGCCACAAGAAAGGACCACCGAAGGACAACCGAAATTTTAGACTGGAATCTAAGGGACAGAAAAAGATGCAGTAGAAGACCACATGGGAGATGGGTGGATGAAATTCGAAAAGTATCAATGCATATACACTATACTGACAAATTTCACGAGACAACCCTTCAAAAGCAAATGAACGGATCCGCTGCGCTGTTAAGCTACGCGGTACAGCTGCAAACGGTGTAGAAACAAGCCTGCAGCTGACCGCGATCATATCGCACTCTGATGTTATATTAGTGGGTTGTCCATAAGAGAAACCGAGAGGCGTTTAAACATACCCAAGTCAACTGTTTTGGATGTACTTAATAAGTAGAAGACACATGGCGTGCCTGAAGCAGCAAAAACTACCGGCAGACCAAAGAAAATCAGTGATGGAGGATGTCGAAACCTCAGGAGAGGACTTATATCCAATCGACGGGGTACTGCACAATACCTCAGCGTACAGGTGAGTAAATATGCTAGAACCTCGGTATGTACACGTACCATTCGCAGATAACTTCGTTCCATGGGTTACCGTGGTCGTGCGGCTGCTCGTAAGCCATTCATCTCCACTCGGAATGCTACTCGTCGTTTAGCATGGTGTAAAGAACATTTATCGTGGACCGTAGATCAATGGAAACGGGTACTGTAGACTGATGAATCCAGATACATGATCCATCAGTCTAATGGCCGTGTGCGGGTATGGTGGCAGCCGGAGGAACGCTATTTAATACAGTGTACTGTTCCTACAGTCAAGTTTGGAGCTGGCAGTGCACTCGTGTGGGTGTGTTTTTCGTGCTATGGTCCCGGCCCATTGGTTATCGTAAACAAACCTATTAACCAGCACGTCTACCTCGATATTCTGGACAATTATGCCCTACCAACTCTGCGTCTGTACTATGGAACCGAGCCTTGTTGGTACCAGCAAATGCGCCAAGCCATAAAGCAAGGTTTCAAAATCGCTTTATTATTATTCCTCATAAGAAAACATAAGAGGGAGACGTAGAGTGTTGCGCGTCTCACTGGGAAATAATACAAACTGTTAAAACATGATGGTATATACACTGCAATGACAATGGAGAAGAATAACAAATGCTGCAAGCAAAGCTTATTGCATAAAAATTGCAGGAGAAGTGACAGAGAGAAACACATCGTGTCACATGACATTGGCTGGGCATGATTTACAGGATAACACAGGCGAAACAATAGTACACAATTAGAAAAAGAACAGCACAAACACCGCCGTGAAGGTAAAACATTACATATATGAGATAAAAACACAGCGTGCACAATTGTGCAAGTTATTTAACGAGGGCACCAAAGCAACATAATACAGGCGGGGTGAAGGTAATTAATGTACACGAGTAAGCATGAAAATATACTGAGATGACATTAGCATTCACAATTCAACGGTAGCGTGGATTGCACGAAAAAAAAATGCAGAAGGAACAGTAAGATCACAGAGCAAAACTAGGAATGCACACTGGGATGACAAGAGGAATTAACGCAAAATGAAAGCACTGTACGACGCAATAGATGTAACTGGTACATTAACAAGACATGATGAACCATATTATACACAGGGATGACCAAATAAAGTACACAATGTGAAGACACGATACAGCGCAAGAAATTTTACAAGTACAGTAAAAAGCACACAATAAACCATGAGTGCACTCAGGGATGTTATGAGTATATGCATAAAGTGAAAGCACAGGACAAGCCATGGGTTCTGACAGATGACAGAATTTATCATAAATTTGTACGTGCACGGTCAAAGCATTAACACAATGTGAAAGCACGAAAATAGTATGTACACAATGTGGAAGTATAGAATTGTACAAAAATCAAACAGGCGCAAGGAAATGGCTAAACACTAAGAAGGTGTGTGAGTGCGGCAAATATAACAAATGAGAGATAGAGACGTACACCACATGACATCTCAAAGTAAAACACACTACAGGAACACGGTGTATACACTAGGTGCATAGACAGAAAGCACTTAAGGTGACCAGGGTACAGCCCCAAGTACATAAAAGTGACGGGAGGTCACGGAATCAGAGGGCACACTGATAACAATGTAAATATGGTAAAGCATAGTATGACACGAAAAACAACAATTCAAATGACAAGATCACAATGATATGCACACTGAAAACGAGAAAACAAAAACTTGGGTATTACAGCACAGGCTGTAGCTCGATCACATGATATACATGGAGACGAGTCGTAGAGTGGAGGAGGGCACCAGGGTGCCACGGAACTCAGCAAAGGAGGTGTAGAATGTCCTAGGGTACTGATAGGTGTAGCAGTCCAGAATCATCCGCAAACCATGGAGCGACCGGCGCCCGGGTAGCATAGAAGGTGGCTTCTCGACGACTGGAAGAAGCCGACTTGTACTCCAGGCGGAGTCCAGAAAGCAATCGATCTTGAAAATGGCACAAAAGTGCTGCGCTGGCCTGGTGTAAAGAGACCGGCGAGGAAACGCTGCGGAGCTGTTGAAGGTATACGTAAATAACGTGTTTAGCCAGCACGAAGAGATAGGCACATACTGACGGAAGAGGCGTAGGTGGATGAGCCCGCAGAAGAAGATGTCTGCAGGCAGTGAACGGAAGATCTTGAGAACAAGAGAGACTGGCAATCCGGAAAGCCTGGTGGAGGAGAGGCATCAGGATGGGACAGTAAAGGTAGACGTGAGAAACGTCTGCCTCCTGTGCGCAGAAGGAGCAGAGAGCGGAGGAGAGAAGGGACATGCGAAAGAGAAAATACGGAACAGGGAGGCGATTATGCAAAAAGAGCCAGTGGGTATTAATTTCAAGAGGGGCGGATAAGGGTGAGCGGCCAGCGGCCCAGAGAAGAGGAAGAGAAGCAGGGGGAACCTCGAGAATAGAAAGCGGTGAAGGGGTGGCAAGGTGCACTAGAAAACGATAAAGAGATTTAGAGGAGAGAGAGGAGAGAGGAAGAACAGAGTCTGAGAGTCGGAGGAAAAACGGCAGCGGAAGAGGGGCAGAAAAGACAGAGACGAGACCGGTGGGAAAGACATGATCAGGGAAAAGCGAAAGAAATGCAGTTAGCAGAAAGTCATATACCAAATGGGCGGATGGGGACGAGAGAATAGCAGGGGAGGCCAAAGAAAGAGCGCCAGGACAGATCCGAGTTAGTGAGGTCTTGTACGGTTACTACACCTGCTCGGAGTCAAGATGGGAATGAAAAGCAGGGAGATGGGGGATGAACAAGGGAGTTGAAGAAGAGGGGTTCAGAAAGAAGCTCTAGAGTTGAAGAGGGAGGGGAGCGAATGAGGGGGAGAGAGCGAAGGTGAGTGAGGGCTTCAGAATATGCAGGTGGGAGTTTGGAGGGGGGAAAGGACAGCAATCCATGAGAACTAAAGAAAGAAAGGAAAAATGTGGGTTACGCAAGGAGGTAAGAACGTCACGTACCTGCACTGCGGAAGCCACTGGAGCCGTGAAAGGGTGAATGAAGTTGATCACTCGGCTTGTTTTGTAGCACAGCGAGACATCAGGTAGGCCAGCACCACCATAGGAGGGAGGAGAACAGAGCCTTTTGACGTTAATCCAGTGATGACCCGCCCACATTACTCGAGTAAGGCAGCGTGTAACCTCCTGGAGACAGAAAAGCGGGGTCGTAGATGCAATCCAAGAATGCTTGTAGATGGACAGAAGGTATGTTCTGGTGAGATTTGCACGCTGTTAGTAGGACGTACAGAACTGCGCACGACACCAGAACGCAGCTGTGCGGAGGAGGCGAGGATGGAGTTCCGTGCGAGTTGCACTGGATGTAGCTTGTGCTGCGCCTAAGTGCACACCCAGGAAGCGTTGGGTAGTGGATGACCATGTGGCCCCCATGGAGCATCCATGCGATTGGACCACGACCCGCACCACAATTCAGTGCTCTTAGACGTATTCAGTTCAGCTGCAGAACATGAAGCATATGCGGAGAACAAACGACGAAGCAGTTGGAACTGTGAGTCGCTACGAATGCAGACGGTAATGTCGTCTGCATAGGCAGAGTAAATGACTGAGTGATGCCGTGAGCTGGCAACTGGTGGTGGAAGTTGTGCTAGAAGAGATGTTTGCAGAGAGCGTAGAAAGGGCTCGACGGCAATCCCAAACAGTTGACCAGAAAGCGGGCAGCCCTGACGAACTCCCCGCTTGAAGGGAACATGTGCTGTGAGAAAAGATGCCGTCTTGACATGGAAAACTGCGTCCCGGTAGAGGGAGAGATGAACAGAGACAAATTGTGGAGGAAAGCCAAAGTGTAGCAGGGTTTGTGTTAAATAGGCGTGTGAGATATTATCGAAAGCGGAACGGAGGTCTAAGGAAAGGAGAGCAAGAGGTTCTGAATGAGTCTTGGCAAGATGAATGAGATCGCGAAGAAGTTGAACATTGGAGGAAAGAGAACGGCCAGGAACAGTATAGGTTTGAGAGTCAGCAAGGATGTGAGGAAGGACAGAGTTTAGTCGACGGGAAAGAAGCTTAGTATAGAGTTTATAATCTTGATTGAGAAGAGAAATGGGGCGCCAATTTCCCAAGTCAAGAGGGTCACCCTTCTTGGGAAATAGGACCACATGTGCGTCCGTGAAACTCCTCGGGAGGGGGGAGCAGTTAAATGCCGCAGAAAAAGCGGAGAGGAGAAAAGGCAACAGAAGAGGCAAGAACGCACGATAAAAAGGAAAAGGTCCGAACCCGGAGTGGCATGGGGGTTAAGGGAAGAGAAGGTGTCGGACACCTCCGTGGATGTGGGCGAGAGAGACAAGGTGTGAGCAAGATGAGACGGAACTTGAGGCAGGTTATTGAGAACATGGGGGAGAGCAGAGGGAGAAGGGGAGGAGTTTCACTGAACTTGGTGGTATAGAACTGACGAACGTGAGAGCAAATCGCTGCCGAATCGGATGTGAATTCGCCAGAGGGGAGGCGAAGATGACGAAGCGAGGTAGACTTACGTGCAGATTCCTTTGATGTTAGAAAATCATAGGTGCATTCCTCCGGATTGAGATGTTTAATACGCAGACGTAAAAGTGCTTGCTGCGCAAGAGGTTTCAGCAAAGCTTGGAGCTCCGCCTGATATGCTAGAAACAGCGGATCTGACAACCCAATCAGTGCGAGCATCTGCCTGGCGTGATCGAGGCGCATCTGACTAGAAGTCGTCATGGTGAAGGAAAGTTGCTTGATATGTAAGAGGAGCTGATGCTTGACATAAAGCCAATACGTCAAGGTATAAAGAACGGACAGAGGCACAAAAGTCAGGATCAGTGAGGAGATTGGAGTCAAACGTCCACGGACGAACAGTCCGAGGGAGTGACGCCGCAACAAACACTGTGAGGGTGACTGTGCAGTGGTCTGAGGAAGCAATTGGAGCGCTGCATAAGAAGTTTGGAATCAAGGCCTACTAATAAGCAACAGTCAGAGGCAGCATTATGCACGGAATAGAAGCGCGTACCCATCGCAGTGTTCCAAAACCTTGTCGAGAGCATGTCTCGAAGGGTCCGTGCATGCATTAAAGAAAAAGGTGGACCGACACCGTACTAATGGGTGTCCCGACAATTCGTCGCGTGCGTCAATTCGTCGACTACGTCAATTCGTCGCCTGCGTCAATTCGTCGCGCGTCAATTCGTCGACTACGACAATTCGTCGCGCGTCAATTCGTCGCATGCGTCAATTCGTCGCGCGTTAATTCGTCGACCACGACGATTCGTCGCGCGTCAATTCGTCGCGCGTCAATTCGTCGCGGACAAATTCGTCGACTACGTCAATTCGTCGACTACGTCAATTCGTCGCGTTTGCAGATTTTGGTTACATACAAAACGAATTCAGGAAAACGTACGATTTCGAACGTCTTGCTCCCTGATCAAATTTATAAAATTTGGACACGCAGACAGGATAGGAATATTACGTTTTTCTTTGGCACTAAAAATATTAGACGGTAAACGGTTTTTGGAACGGGGCAGGGCCCGGTTGGTCAGAGCCCCCATATACAAAATTTTCGTAAAAACTACAGTTTTCAATTCAGAACCACCAAATCTGGTATACTATCTCGTGGTATTCTAACTTAGACTGTAGACGGTTTTGGGAAGCGGTTGCAGAGAGGAGGGGGGGGGTTACAGTCCCCCCTACAGAATTGCCGTAAGATATAGTTTTCAATTTAGAACTACCAAATTTGGTATATTATCTCATAGCGCTCTAACTTAGACGGTAGACGGTTTTTGGAACGGGTCAGGGGCCCGGTTGGTCAGAGCCCCCCACACTACAGTTTTCAATTCAGAACCACCAAATCAGGTATCCTATCTCATAGGACTCTAACTTAGACGGTTGTCGGTTTTTGGAACGGGTCAAGGCCCGGGGAGTCGTAGCCCCCCCCTCCCCCCATACATACAAAATTTTCGTAAAATCTAGTTTTCATTTCATAACCATCAAATTTGGTATCATGAAACTCTAACTTAGACGCTAGACGGTTTTTGGAAGGGGTTGGAGCCCGGGGGTCAGACCCCGAAAAAAAACTTTTTCGTAAAATCTACAGTTTTCAATTTAGAACCACCAAATTTGGTATACTATCTCATGGTACTCTAACTTAGACGCTAGAAGGTTTTTGAAAGGGGTTGGAGCCCGCGGGGTCGGCCCCCCCCTCATAAAAATTTCGTAAAATCTACAGTTTTCATCTTAGAACCACCAAATTTGGTATACTATCTTATGGTACTCTAACTTAGACTGCAGACCGTTTTTGGAACGGGTCAAGGCCCGGGGTCACAGCCCCCCACATACAAAATTTTCTTAAAAACTACAGTTTTCAATTTAGAACCACCTAATCTGGTATACTATCTCATGGTACTCTAACTTAGACGCTAGACGGTTTTTGGAAGGGTTGGAGCCCGGGGGTCAGACCCCCCGAATAAAAACTTTTTCCTCTCTACAGTTTTCTACAGTTTTCAATTTAGGTGGTTCTAAATTGAAATCTACAGTTTTCAATTTAGAACCACCAAATTTGGTATACTATCTCATGGTACTCTAACTTAGACGCTAGACGGTTTCTGAAAGGGTTGGAGCTCGCGGGGTCGCCCCCCCCCCCTCATAAAAATTTCGTAAAATCTACAGTTTTCATCTTAGAACCACCAAATTTGGTATACTATCTTATGGTACTCTAACTTAGACTGCAGACCGTTTTTGGAACGGGTCAAGGCCCGGGGGTCACAGCCCCCACATACAAAATTTTCGTAAAATCTAGTTTTCATTTCAGAACCATCAAATTTGGTATCATGAAACTCTAAATTAGACGCTACACGTTTTTTGGAAGGGGTTGGAGCCCGGGAGTAAGAGCCCCCCCTCCCATAAAATGCCGCGTAAAATCTACAGTTTTCAATTTAGAACCACCAAATTTGGCATACTCTCTCATGGTACTCTAACTTAGACGGTAGACGGTTTTTGGAACGGGTCGGGCACGGGGTCAGAGACCCCCGCACATAAATTTTTTTCGTAAAAACTAAAGTTTTCAATTTAGAGCTACCAAATTGGGTATACTATATAATGGTGTTCTAAATTAAACGGTAGACGGTTTTCAGAACGGGTCGGGGCAAGGGTGGTTACCCCCCCCTACACACAAACTTTCGTAAAATCTATAGTTTTCAATTTAGAACCACCAAATTTGGTATACCATATCATGGTACTCTAACTTAGACCGTAGACGATTTTCGGAACGGGTTGGGGCCCGGATGTTAGATCGTTCCCCCCATACAAAATTTTCGTAAAATCTACAGTTTTCAATTTGGAACAACCAAATTTGGTATACTATCTCATGGTACTCTAACTTAGATGGTAGACGGTTTTGGGAACGGGTCAGACACGGGGTCAGAGCCCTCCCCATAAAAATTTTTCGTAAAATCTACAGTTTTCAATTTAAAACCACCAAATTTGGTATACTATGTCATGGTACTCTAACTGAGAATGCAGGCGATTTTTGGAAACGGTTGGAGACAGGGGTTCAGAGCCCTCCCCCATGCCAATTTTTGTAAAACCTACAGTTTCGAATTTAGAACGACCAAATTTAGTACACTCCCTCATTGTATTGTAACTTAGACCGCAGACGGAAAGGGTCGGTGCCCGGTGTGAAGGGGGCCCATTCAAAATTTTCGTAAAAATTACAATTTTTACTCTTAAGAACTGCATCCCAATACAGCACTCCATTACCGCACCTACGGTCTAGGTTAGAGGCCGTAGATAACAATAAAGTGAAAAAATATCCGGTTCATGATGTATTAAAAACACAAATTAATAAACGTTAGCTTTCACCACCAACGGTTGCCTTATCAGGCAGAAATACAATGTACTGTAAATAATGTAAATTCTTTTTTGCTTCGTATAATTAAATTAACTAAATCAAAATATTTAAAATAAGTTTCCTGGAAATTTACGGAAATAGCTTTTTCATTCATTAACTTTCACCCGCTGAACTTGGTGATTTTAGATATAGTAATATTTACCTGGGAAATACCGGGTACCCCTGCTAGTAAGAACTAAAGATAATG
Organism: Macrothele yani; assembly: GCA_039090855.1. NCBI lineage: Eukaryota > Metazoa > Arthropoda > Arachnida > Araneae > Macrothelidae > Macrothele > Macrothele yani. The sequence continues at coordinate 31,080,596 of CM077032.1, read as the reverse complement.
TTACACTTTTAGTCAGGTACAAAACAATAATTAGAAAACCCTAGGACTGGGCCTGTTTAGCAATTTTCAGTGTGCCGTGCTAATTTTCATAATGTTTTCATAGAAGTCCAAGATTTTTGCAATGCGCTTTTCTGAGGTTGGAACTATTAAGCAGACAATAGGCCTAGAGATTTTTGATAGTTTTCAGTCCTCCGAGCTGATATTTATGTAGTTTTCATAGAAAATAAAATGAATTCTGTTTAAATGTTACTCGAGCACAAAGCATTAATAGCTACGCCCGAGACCTAGGCATATGCATTTACAGTAATTTTTATAATGCTGTGATTATATGAGGTTTGCATGACAAATCAATTTAAGAGTGTTACGCTTATCAAAAATTATTTAAAAGGCCTAGGCCTAGCGGCCAATAATTAGCATTTGGTGCCTAAGTGAAAGCGCAACATTATTAACTTGATTTGTTATGCAAACCTTATAAATACGACCACAGCGATTAAAAGTTACTAAAGAGTCCTTGTAAGTAATATTTTTTGACCGAGTGCAAGTACAATTTACGAAATGTCAACAGGTCAAAATATCTAAAGTAACAATGAAATTTGGAATATTTCTTTTTTCTTTCTTTTTATTTCAGTTTTGACACTTGTATTAAGTTTTAAAAACATATATTTCTCCTATCGTATACCTTCATTGTGCTTTCAACAGAATTTCTTACCATGTTTTGGGTATTTTGTTTCGTGTGGTTGCAGTTTTTTTAATGTTTTGGGCATTTCATTTTGTGAAATCAATTTTACTAGAATATGCAGATTCTGTAGTTCAGTGGTTTGAGGAAAATTATGTTCTTGGAAAATTTTGTGGAAGCAGAAGAAACAATCCAAGCAGAAGCCCTCCGCTGTTCCCGCCAACAATTTGGTCAGTTAGTGAAAACAATTTATATGGCTTTCCCAGAACACAAAACGAACTTGAAAGATTAGACAGACGCTGGAATACAATTCTGGGAGAGAAAAAACTGTGACTGTACGAAATAATCAGCGAAATTGCGAAAGAGCAGAGAACAACTATGGCTAAAATCGAAAGAGTGATAGCACAGATTCCAACAAATCCACCCAGAAGAGAAACGCTGGCAAGATAAAAAGGAATTCGAACTTCTTTGGTGCACAGAGACAATGTTAACATGCTGGACATTTTAAGAGGAATTTCATATAATTCTACCCTTTACTAAAATGTGCTGGTATTTCTCACTAATTGAATTATACCTTTTACTAACTTGTATTTGAATTTTTCAAGAATGTAATTCCGCCGAAGATGCAAGAATGTAAAACCAACGCAAAATTAAAAAAGACAAAATTTTCAAAATAGCATGTCAAAAACATGAAATGTCAAAAAGTAATCCAAAATGTGAAACATATAAAAATTCAAAATGCAATCCAAAATGTGAAACAAATAAAAATTCAAAATGCAATCACAAGTCACAAGCATTACAAAAATGCGAAACGCTATGTAACAAGTACAACACAAAATTAAAACAAATGCCAAATAAAAAATGCATACGCTTTGTAAAATGTACAAAATAAAATAAATGCCATATTCACAAGGATTTCATGACGAGTCGTGTTAAAAATGAGCTTTTATTTAGACTTCAAATAATAATTACTAGCCTCTACACCTTTTTAAGTCTTTAATAAGTGCAACATCATTAACCTGACTTGTCATCAAACATTATCAATATGACCATAGCATACAATCACTTAAAAGACTTGTTAATGGATGAATTGAGGAATCACCAAGTTCAGCGGGTTTTACATTGGTTTTACATTCTTGCATCTTCGGCGGAATTACATTCTTGAAAAATTCAAATACAAGTTAATGGCTGTTTATAGTTTTGTACTCGAGTAAATGCGAAACACAGTAAACTTGACTTTCTCTGAAAATTTTATGTATATGAGCACGGTTGATTGAAAACTGATAAAAGGGCTTAAGGCCTGTTTATTAATTTTTGTGCCTCAGTCAAAACGCAGTACCATAACCTTGGCATGTTATCGAAACCTTATGAATACGTCGGACTAAAAATTCCTAAAAAAAGTTTACGCCTAAGGTCTTGTAACTAAAGTTTTGTGACAGGGTAAAACTGCAACATTAATAACTTGACATGTTATGTTAACGTTGTGAATATGAGCACGGCGGATTAAAGATTTCAACAAATAGCCTTCGGGATTAATGTGTTGTAGCTGAGTAAAAATGTAACATTATCTTGATTTTCTATATAAACCAAACTACGTGCTGAAATGGCCCAACTATATATACGTATACTTCAACCATATACCGAAGCGCTGACAAGGTGAAAACAAAAGTGCAATTTTGTACGGTCTCCTAACATTTTATGGCCAGCCTACATGGAAGTGGACACCTTGATATCAAAAACATACTTTTTGTACGGTCCACAACAAATAGCAATGGACACGTCGCAATCTTGGGGGGGGGGTTAACGACCACCGTGATCAATTCAGTGGGCTATAAGCAGTCGGACATTCCCAATTTTGGGCCACTGGTTCCTGGGAAGGGGGACAGCCAGTGCCAGAAGTCAAGCACAACGTCCATGATTCACCGGGATTTGAACCAGGATCCTTCTCGACAAGTGGTCAGAAGCCAGCGCCTAGATCACTCCGCCGCCGTAGCGGCACACGTTGAAATGTATTTTTCATACGGCCCCTAACGCTCTTATGGACATACTAGATTGAACTGGACGCAAATAAATCATTAATATAATTTGTACTAGCAGGGATACCAGTTATTTGCCAGGTAAATATTACTATTTGTGGAATCACCAAGTTCAGCGGGTGAAAGTTAATGAATGAAAAAGATATTCCTGCAATTTTCCAGTAAACTTATTTTAAATTTTTTGATTTAGTTAATTTAATTTTGCGAAACAAAAAAGAAAGAAAAAGGAATGGGAATACTTACCTTCTAGGAGACATCTATAGAACTGCCGTACATCTGGCGTGTGCTTCTGTGAATCCCGCGACACAGAAATGCAATGTACCTATGTGATGTCACATGCATACGACTTCACATTGGCATTGATCATCAAAGGAATGGGAGTACTTACCTTCTAGGAGACATCTATAGAACTGTCGTACATCTGGCGTGTGCTTCTGTGAATCCCGCGACACAGAAATGCAATGTACCTATGTGATGTCGCATGCATACGACTTCACATTGGCATTGATCATCTTTTTCTTACCGTTTTGAATTTTGAATATCTGGAACTCTCTGTTTACATTACATTATATTTCTTTCTGATAAGCCGTTCGTTGGTAGTGAAAGCTAAACTATATAGATTTGTGTTTTTAATACACCATTAAACGCATATTTTTGCACTTTATTGTTATCTACAGTCCCTAACTTAGACCGTAGGTTAGTTAGTTGGTTGGTTGGTTGATGGTTTATGGTGCAAGGCCCTCAAAGGGCCAAAGAGCGCCTTAGAACGTAAATAGGGTATTCTTAAGAGTAAAAAACGGAACTTTTTACGAAAATTTTGCATGGGGCTACCTTGACCCGGGCCCCGACCCCTTCCAAAAACCGTCTAGCGTCTAAGTTAGAGTACCATGAGATAGTATGCCAAATTTGGTGGTTCTAAATTGAAAACTGTAGATTTTACGAAAAACTGTTTATTCGGGGGTAGGGTTTGACCCCCGGGCTCCAACCCCTTTCAAAAACCGTCTAGCGTCTAAGTTAGAGTACCATGAGATAGTATACCAGATTAGGTGGTTCTGAATTGAAAACTGTAGTTTTTAAGAAAATTTTGTATGTGGGGGCTCTGACCCCCGGGCCTTGACCCGTTCCGAAAACGGTCTGCCGACTAAGTTAGAGTACCATAAGATAGTATACCAAATTTGGTGGTTCTAAGATGAAAACTGTAGATTTTACGAAATTTTTTATGAGAGGGGGGGTCCGACCCCGCGGGCTCCAACCCCTTCCAAAAACCGTCTAGCGTCTAAGTTAGTTTCATGATACCAAATTTGATGGTTCTGAAATGAAAACTAGATTTTACGAAAACTTTGTATGTATGGGGGGAGGGGGGCTCTGACTCCCCGGGCCTTGACCCGTTCCAAAAACCGACAACCGTCTAAGTTAGAGTACTATGAGATAGGATACCTGATTTGGTGGTTCTGAATTGAAAACTGTAGTGTGGATGGCTCTGACCAACCGGGCCCCTGACCCTTTCCAAAAACCGTCTAAGTTAGAGTACCCTGAGATAACATACCAAATTTGGTAGTTCTAAATTGAAAACTATATCTTACGGCAATTCTGTAGGGGGGGTGCTGTAACCCCCTCCTCTCTGCAACCGCTTCCCAAAACCACGAGATAGTATACCAGATTTGGTGGTTCTGAATTGAAAACTGTAGATTTTACGAAAATTTTGTATATGGGGGGCTCTGTCCAACCGGGCCCTGCCCCGTTCCAAAAACCGTTTACCGTCTAATATTTTTAGTGCCAAAGAAAAACGTAATATTCCTATCCTGTCTGCGTGTCCAAATTTTATAAATTTGATCAGGGATCAAGACGTTCGAAATCGTACGTTTTCCTGAATTCGTTTTGTATGTAACCAAAATCTGCAAACGCGACGAATTGACGTAGTCGACGAATTGACGTAGTCGACGAATTTGTCCGCGACGAATTGACGCAGTCGACGAATTGACGCGCGACGAATTAACGCGCGACGAACTGATGCAGTCGACGAATTGACGCGCGACGAATTGACGTAGGCGACGAATTGACGCGCGACGAATCGTCGCAGTCGACGAATTGACGCAGTCGACGAATTGACGCACGCGACGAATTGACGTAGAACCGTACTAATGTGTGTCAATAAATGCTATGTTGTGTTTCTCTTCTAGGTGTTGTAACGTACCAGGAGATGTGGCGTACCTGCCAGAAAGACGCACATGACATAAAGGCAGATAGGAATCATAATAAACCGTCCGCGTAGCTCAATTGGTAGAGTGACTTATTCCGGAATGAGGGAATCCGGGTTCGAATCCTGGCGTGGACAGAAATGACGGAAAAATTTACTTCGTTATAATGGCGCCCGAAATATCCGGATGACCCGACCGTTCAAAATCTCTCAATGGTGTGATGTTATTTCCACACCGCGAGATAGGAAAAATAAGAGAATCCCTTCTCCAGCACTTCGAAAAAAAAATAAATAAATAAAAAATAAGGGGGAGATGATGTAACGTACCAGGAGATGTGACGTACCTGCCAGAAGGACGCACACGACATAAAGGCAGATCGGAATCAGAATAAAACGTCCGCGTAGCTCAATTGGTAGAGTGACTTATTCCGGAATGAGGGGATCCGGGTTCGAATCCTGGCGTGGACAGAAATGACGCAGAAATTTACTTCGTTATAGTGTCCGGTGACTCTAGTCAATATAGTGTATATAGAGGGAGAGATAGATGAGGGCACCATATTTCTTGGTTTGCCCTGGGGGCAGAAATGCCTGGTTATGCCTCTGTGCGACAATAACATTCATTAATCCACCTACCTAAGTATCGCTCAATGTCAAGAATCATTAAGCATTATTGTTTGTACACTGCTGGCCACCCAAAATGCATCACCAAGAAAGACACGAGATAGCAAAGCTAGATTTACTGGACACATAACAACAGATACAAAGATGAAACGATTGAGCTTACAGGCCCATGCGACTTGCGGAACACGCACACATCAATAGTTCGTGTGGTACCCATGGCTGGCATTAACGGCCGCTACACGCCACGGAATCGAACGAAAGAGGCTTTGGATGTAGGTTTGGGGTATGTCGGTCCAGGCTGCTTTCACACGTTGTCACAGTTCATCAGGCGTAGCCGCGGGTGGTGCTTGTCGGGCCACTCGGTTGCCGATCAGCGACCAGACGTGTTCGATGGACGACATACCGGGAGAACAGGCAAGCCACGGCAGCAGTGACACCTGGTGGGCCGTGAAGAATTGTTGCACGATGCGGGCCACGTGCAGGCGCGCATTGTCCTTTTGAAACGTGGCCGCTGGCAGGTCCTGCGGGTAAGAGATGACTACAGGCTCCAAAACGTCGGAGATGGTGCGGTGACTGTTTAGTGTATCGGCGATGCGTACCAGATGGGAGCGGATGTCATATCCAATTGCGACCCAAACCATAACGCCAGATGACGGACCGGTATGGCGATGCATAACACAGGCGTCATACAGTCTCTCGCCGCGGTGCCTCCACACGCGGATCCAACCAACATGGTGTTGCAGGCAGAAGCGGGATTCGTCGGAGAAGACAATTTCGTGCCATTCCGTAGTCCAGGTGCGGCGTTCAACGGCCCACTGCCGCCGCACTCGCCGGTGATGTAACGTCAATGGTAATGGGAGCAATAGGCGCCGTGTGACAAGTCCCCGATCCTTGTGACGACGTCGAACGGTACGTGCTGCACAGGTTGTTGCGCAACACACCCTAATTCTTGCGCTAACGTACGTGATGTGGCGGTGCGAGCCGTCAATGCCCGCCGCACAACATGCCGGTCCTCTCGTTCGGTGGTGTGCCGTGGCTGCGAGAATCACTCACGTCGGTCCGTCCGTCTCTCCTGCATCCACCGAATCTATACTCGCCCCACTGTGACTGGATGTCGTCCCACACGGGCGCCGATGTCTCGGTACGATAAACCGCTGTCGCGATAAGCCACTATTCGTCCTCTGTCGAACTCCGAAACGTGCTGGAATGGCTGCCGTATTCTGCGACGAGACATCATGAAGCTCTCCACGCACAAGTCCGGCAGCGCAACACACTTCCACTACTTACACCCCGTCTTCTGTGCACTCTTCTTATAGTGCTTCTCGGTGGCGTGCCGGGCGCACATGATTTGCATATGCCCTGCAATGCTAATCGTTTGCATGTCCTCTCGCGGGCGACGCATGCTGCGAATTTCAGGCCAATCGTATGCTTCTTTCTTGGTGTTGCATTTTGGGTGGCCAGCAGTGTAGTTCTATTTTAATTCCATTTAGTATGCACCGGACTGTGGCTCGGTGTGGTCGTGAGTAACGCGAATAAGTGCAATGTGTTGTATGTAAATAAACTTATACTCTCGAATCACTCGTTTTATTTTGCACTCATAAAGATCTTGGCATGCGAAAGACGTACATTATAAATTATCTACAAAAAGTACCAGGATACTCTCTCGATTTTTAATTTTTTTATTTTTTTGCTACCAGAAATATCATTAAAGCAAAGCTCAAAATGCATTTCTGGCGAATAAAATAGTCTTAAAACGTGATAATCGGAATAAAATTTCATTTCTAGAAACAGCATTAGGGGTTTCTGCACACATCCCATCACCTCCTTACCATCACCCGTCACATCGCCACTCTAAATTTCCTCACTCCCTCCACATGAAATAATTTTCACACTCTTTATTTGAAGGTGTGTAACACACTCATGTATACATTTAATTTCTTTAAAACTGAGGAATTCATCTAAATGTGAACTGAAAGGATTATCACTTACGGGTAATTCTTTCAGTTAACATTTAGAAGAATTCCTCAGTTTTTCCTCAACACTGGCGGAAAGTGAAAAAGAACACCAAGAAGGATTTGGCGGACGATCGTGAAATTTACATATGTTAGTGGGGTCGAGTTTATGTAGACGTGATGTTAATTTCAGGACCAACCGGTGAGCGCTTACGCCACAGCATGGCATAATATGCAAACTATCGTTGGTGGTATTTAAAGAGTACGGCGAAGTGAATGTAATCAGTCGTCGGCGTACGGACACGTGCGAAGACAATGAAGAAGCTGCAATGCCTGGACATGGAAGACGTGTACGATTTCGGCAGTTATCGGACTTTGAGCGAGGTCGTCTAGTCGGACTCCGCGAGGCCGGGTGGTCGTATCGTCGTATTGCGGAGCGAATTGGACGGTAAGTATCGGTGGTGGTACGATGGTAGCGTAGATGGTCCGAGGAACATTCCCACACGAGAAGACGTGGAACCGGGAGTCACAGACGGACTGATGAGCGGACCGATCGACGCATAAGAAGAGTGGCGTTGTCAAGCAGAACATCTACTGCGACGCAAATACGAGCTGCTGTTGCACCTGAGGTGACTGTGCGAACAATCCGCAACCGTCTACTGCATGCAGGACTACGTGCACGTGTGCCTCTGGCATGTGTACCTCTGACTCCAGCCCACCGTCAGGAACGGCTGCAGTGGTGTCGCCAACGTCTGCACTGGAGAACGCAATGGCGATCGGTCGTGTTCAGCGATGAAAGCAGATTCTGCTTGGGAGCGTCCGATGGCCGTATGCGTGTTCGCAGACGCACAGGGAAGCGTCTCCACCCTTCTTGCATCCGCCAGCGACACACAGGGCCTACACCTGGTCTGGTGTGGGGAGCGATCAGCTATCACTCCCGTACACAACTAGGTTTGTACCGGGTACGTTAAACAGCACCTCCTACATCAACAACATCATTCAGCCCGTTGTTGTGCCATTTGTAAGGTCAGTCCATTGTGGTGTTTTCCAGCAAGAAAACGCACGCCCACACACGGCACGTGCAACGCAACATGCACTTCAGGGTGTGAGACAACTTCCATGGCCCGCACGTTCACCGGATTTGTCCCCCATTGAGCACGTGTGGGATTTTATGGGACAACGACTTATCCAGTCTCCACCGCCAGCCACGACCATCCCCGATTTACGCGTCCAGGTTGAGGATGCTTGGAACTCAATACCCCAAACTTACATCCAACATCTGTACGACAGACTCCATGCCAGAATTGCACAGTGTGACGCAGTTCATGGCGGTTCAACCTCGCACTAACCATGTTACATGGAAATGTTATTTTTCAGTTTACCAGCAAATACAGCTGTATTTTGTCATAATGTTTTGATCATGTTATCCTCTGTATTCCGTTATTATGTTGTATAAATTTCGTTGGTATCAGACGTCTCCTTCTTGGTGTTCTTTTTTCACTTTCCGCCAGTGTATTTTTCACCGTGAAAACAAAAAATATTTTGCATTATTTGAAGCATATGTACAAATATCTGTCTAATGTTTCTTCTTTAGCTTTCTTGTTTAAATAAAACTTTTTTAGTTTTTCTTGGTTTTCCTTGATTAAAGCGGATCCAAGGAGACTGGCACCAGGGGAATTGATACAAGGCCAACTCGAATCCATGCAGTTTCATCCCCTTCTGTTCGCTTTTAATATCTGAATTTCAGACTTAACGTAATTTTCAGCCCTTTAAAGTATTCCGATACACTTTTCTTTTCTTCAGATTTGTAAATTATTTCATAAATTGAATTGCGTGTAGTTAAGTATCCGCGAGATTGATACCCAAAGAATTTTTACTTTTCGAGGTAATTTCCATCTGTCCAGCCAAAGCAAGTGCATACTAATTGCATTATAGGAAAAACCTTTGCTCTTTGGTGATTGTCCTGGATAGCTGTTCTTTTGGCGAAAAACCCTACACTAGTAAACTCCTGCCACCCCTAGAAAAATACATTACGGAAGGCTCCCATACCTTCTCGTGTAAGGGAATGTACACAGATTGCATTGGGGGGGGGGGGGTATTGTGAAAGTGTAGAAGTTCCCCAATCTTTTAATTCAGTAACTGCAAAAACAAATCGCATGTATGTATCTCTCACTTTGGTCTATTAAAAATCTTGCAGATATCAATATCTAATGTTTCAACAATGCATGTTACAGTTTCATTACTTTAACTTTGTGTAAGGAAGTATTCAGATGTCAGACGAAAGAAAAAACAGAACAAACACAAAATAACCATGTAAAGTTTTGGAAAACGATTCTCAGCTTTAACGATTTGTAACTACGAAAAAGTTCAACAGTTTTCCATTTTTCCAAATGTTTTCCACATTTTTAATCCTAGATTTAAAGACAAAAAATTTCACAGTAAAAATAAATTTTTGGCCTTCGCAAGCTTCATCCAAACACTATTTCAATGTTTTCAGCAACCCCAGAACTCTTTCAGCAGCCACCAATGTATAGTTCCTGGATAACCCCTGAACAGTATCTCAGTGACGTTTTTGTGAACTAACCGCAATAGAGTTTTTTAGCAGCGCTTTTGTAAACCGTACCTTTGCAAAGGAATGTGTTCTGAATAATATTAATCAAAGATGTAGGATTAAATAAGTGCAGGGACTTTTGTTCTTAGATGCAAATAGATACGCCTGAGTGTTGTTGGGTCTTGCATCAAACATGTTTAAACCGGTTATGACCCACATATGACACAAATTCCAATTTACACTAAGGCATTGAAACCACAATGTGGATCGCAAAATATGTAAAAAACAGGGGTCCCAAATATTTATAGAAGATCGCAATATCATGCAAATTATAAATGCGTAATTAGTGAGCAGTAATCAGGTGGCGCAGTGGTCTAAGCGATGGCTTCTGATCGGACGGTCACGTTTACTTCTACTCCTGCACTTAGAGTGATATTATTTGTTTTTGGAAGTTCCTGTTAGGTATTTTATGTTATTTAGTTCTGTGAATGTTGTATGCTTAAGTTGAACCCACAAATTCGTCGGGACAGCCTTTATTTTAATTTTATTTTTTGTCTTTTTTGCTGTTTTTTACAACGACGTGGGTAACTCGGTCGGTTACTCACTTCTGTGTTACAAGGTTACTCAAGGAGAGTACCTATGCCTTCAAGCATACTGTTGAAGGTGGGTACCTTTGTTTTTAGTGTTGCAATCCGCAACACTAGGTTTTAGTTCAAGTTCTGTGTTAGTAGTCAAGATGACTACGACCTCAGCGTCTAAGTCGACGTCTGATGCTTCTGTGCCTATTCTACTCGAATCTTCTATATCAACGACGAGTGTGTCTGCTTCAAAGGATATATGAGCAATGGATACCTCCACTGTGATTTGTCATTCTTCGGAAAGTGTGTTCATCATCATCATCATCATTGTCAACCATTATCAATCCACTGCTGGACGAAGGTCTCCCCAAGTTTCCTCCACAACGGTCTGTCTTGTGCCAGTCTCCTCCATGTCACTCCCGCATATTTACGAATTTCATCCACCCATCTCCCATGTGGTCTTTTTCTGGGTCTTTTCCTGTCCCTTGGAATCCAATCTAAAATTTCGGCTGTCCATCTATGGTCTTTCCTTCTGGCAGTATGTCCAGCCCATTGCCATTTCAGGGATTTAACTTTGATCATGATGTCTTCCACTCTCGTCATTTTTCGGATCCACGAGTTCCTCTTCTTATCTCTCCTGGTTATACCAAGCATGCACCTCTCCATGCCACTTTGAGTTGTCTGCAGCCTTTGTATGTCTCTTTTAGTTAAGGTCCACGTCTCTGCACCATACGTAAGCACTGGAAGGATGCATTGATCAAACACTTTTCTTTTAAGACATAATGGCATATTGCTCTTGAAAATTATGCTGTTTCTTCCAAAAGCTCTCCAGGCAAGTTTTGTACGCCGATTAATTTCTTCATCAATGTGACCCTCACTTGATATCTGCTGTCCAAGATAAACATACGTATCTGTTATCTACAGTTTTTCTCCATCAATCGATAAATCTTCATTTCTTGTAAAAGCATTGAACATCACTTTTGTCTTCTGAAAGTTCATTTTTAATCCCACTTCTTTACTCTTGTCAGCAAGTTCCTGGATCATACTCTGCAGCTCTGATGGGGTAGTTGCAAAAATGACTACGTCATCAGCAAAACGAAGGTGGGTTAGATAATCTCCATTAATCTTTATCCCTTTGTTTTCCCAGTTCAGTGATTGAAAGACATTTTCCAATGTGGCATTAAAGAGCTTCGGAGATATGGTGTCACCTTGTCTCACTCCCTTTCCAATTTTTATGTGTGTTGTATTTTCAAACAGCCGAATCTTTGCACTTGCATTTTCATAGATGTTATTAATAATATTAATGTATGCATCTTCAATACCGCAGGATTTCAGAGCCGTGGTAACTGCTGATGGTTTCACCGAATCAAAGGCTTTTTCATAATCGATAAAAGCCATGCACAATGGAAGTTCATATTCCCTCGCTCTTTCAATTAGTTCTCTCAGTACGTGGATATGATCTATTGTGCTGTAGCCACTCCTGAATCCAGCTTGTTCTCTCGGTTGAGCCATGTCCAGTGTTACCTTCAAGCGGTGTGAAAGAACTTTAGTGAAGATTTTATAAACCACTGATAGGAGGCTGATAGGTCTGTAGTTCCTGAGATCCTCAATGTCACCTTTGTTATGTAGCAGGATCATTGTAGCATTGTTCCAATCCTCAGGAATCTTCCCTTCATTAAGGCATCGAGTGAAAATTTGGGCGAGTACTGTTTCAATTTCTCCACTTGCTTCTTGTATGATGTCTATAGTAATTCCATCTTCTCCTGGAGCTTTCCCCCGCTTCATGTTCTTGATTGCATGAGCAACTTCTGCTGGGAGGACTGGAAGAACTCTGGTACTTTTCATGATGTCTGGAGTACATGTATCATCCCTTTCATATAGTTTGGAGTAGAAATCTTTCACTCTTGTCAAAATTTCGCCTCTATTTCTTGTTATAAAACCATCTTCTTTTCTCAGAGCCATAATCTGTTTTCTTCCCTTACTGAGATGTCCCTTTGCTATCTTAAGGCTTTGGTTGTTTTCAATTGCTTTCCAAACTAGCTCACAGTTGAATTTCCTTACGTCTTCAGTGATACTTTTTCGTGCTGTCTTGCATAGCTCTATATATTCCACTTTGGAAGTCACATCTACTTTAGTTGTCCTCATCTCTCTTCTTTTTTGCATCAACATTTTGGTTTTTCCTGATAATTTGTTTACTAAACAAAATGTGAATGAAGGGGTTGGAGCTGTGGGCCCACCCCCACCCCCTCTCAGCGCCTATGCGACTGCTGTCCGTCCTGCGAATGTACCTTCTGCAGCTTCAATAGACTCTCAATATACGATTACACGTGTGGATGAAGTTTTACGACTGAAAGTTCCGGATGACTTTGTTCTGGGTAAGCGTTTTTCAGAAAATTTATATTTCATTGTTTATGTTCCTGCCCCAAAGGACACCCCAATCCCTCGGTACCTGGATTCAATTTATACGGTTGCTACCAGGGAATCCATCAAATCAGCCATATGTTTTGGTGAGGGAATCGAAGTGCGCTTTACCCTAAAATCTGCTGTTGAAAAAATTATTCAATGTGGTGTAGATATTGGTACTGTGCATCTGCAACCGACACCTTCTATTCAGCGCCCTATTACCGTCACTCTGACACTCGTTCCATCGGGACTTCCTGATGAACTATTAGTAGATGCGCTGCTGTTGAAAAAATTATTCAATGTGGTGTAGATATTGGTACTGTGCATCTGCAACCGACACCTTCTATTCAGCGCCCTATTACCGTCACTCTGACACTCGTTCCATCGGGACTTCCTGATGAACTATTAGTAGATGCGCTTAGTTCCATCGGCAGAGTAGTAGGTACCACAAAATTTCTCGCCGCTGCAGGCGTAAACACCCCCTATGCCTATGTGCAAGGAGGACGTCGTCAGTATAGGGTGATTTTCCCTACGGAACAGGCTCTGAAGGACAGGCCTACCTCCGTTGAGGTTATTACAGACTCAAGAAAATACACGTTTGACTTATTTGCAGGAATGCAGTGCTTTTATTGTAAAGGGGAAGGGCATCGGGTGACCTCGTGTCCTCACATAAATGTGCAGAACAATTCTACTTCAAATCCTGGAGCCGTTAAGTCATCATTCTCTTCTGAGCCGCCGGTTGCCCAGACACCAAACCTGAAATGAGTAGATGATGCTATGTTGAGTACGAACAACACATTTCAGAGTCTTATTATTAATAACTCTGCAGCTCAGCAATCCCCTTCTGTGGAAGTACCTGATAGTGGTTATCAATTAGAAGATTACCCTGCCTTGCCACCGTCGGGGGGAACACGAGTTTCTACAACTACGTGTGAGAGACCTTTGATCCAGACCTCTCCTAAAAAAAGAGAGGTCGACCACAAACCAGGTCGAGCTCGAAGGGGGGTACGTTCTGGTGGACCCTCTCAGTCGCCGAGTCTTGAAGGAAGCAACTCTTCCACTTCAACCCTAAAACAGACTGAAATCAGTGTGAGCTATCAGGAGGTTGAAATGGAAATACCTGATAATCTGAGTGACATCACGTCCACACATTCTGATATTGAACCATATCCAGAGTGTGCGGAAGACTTTGATAGATATCTTAAAGATATAGAAGTGCCAGTTGCGCCATTATCATATTTCGAACTAGTTTCTCGGTATGCGGTTCCTAAGAGAACTAACATCATGAAAATTACTTGCATTCAGAAAAATATGTCTAGAGTGCCGGAATTGGTTTCACAGCTATCTTTTTTTACATGAACTGTTCCACAAGCACTCGACCACCACACCAAAAGAGAGCTTATTTTGTCGACGTATTCGTTATTTATTAACAATGCTTGATAAACAGGTTGAGGGGTTTTTGCAGGGACCAAAATGAACTCTAAGGTAATATGTGTTTCTTTTAACTGCCGAGGTTTAGCTGCGTCAGCAGCAAATGCATTGGCTTTTGAAGATGTCCGACATTTAAAAGCGGATGTTCTAATGTTGCAAGAGACTAACTTTTCTGCAGGAATCAATTTTGCTCGCTGGCGCCGCTGGCCTTATGTTTTTTACCATAATTACCGGGCACATGTTGGTTCCGAAACTGCAATAGCATTTCATTCCCGATTTCACTCTATATTACAGGATATTGTCGAGTCTCAGAGCCGCCTGGGAGTTTTTCAATGTATTTCGTTTTGCCTTCAGTCCAATCGAATTCATCTATTAATCATTCATGTACCTCAAAATAATAATGAAGCTACTGATCTCCTGGTTCATGTTGCTGCCGTTCTTGCGAATATTTCCCCTCAGACCTTATTCTTTTTGCTGGTGATTTTAATTGCACACTTCAATCTTACTTTGATAGAAATAATTCACATGAAAGCCGTCATTCTTTAGTTTCTCAGCTCTCTCAGATTGTCTTCAACTTTGACCTCCAAGATGCCTTCAGATATCTACACCCAACTGAACGACAGTTTTCTTGTCCCCCCCCAATTCATTTAAATTGTGCTGCGGCCAGACTTGATCGATTTTATGTCTCCCGTTTTATTCATCCGTCTATTATTTCAGTCAATCACACACCCTCTGTTTCTTCAGATCATAAACCAGTTATTCTTTCCCTCTGTTTTCAGTCTATTGGTATTCCACGGCCGAGTGTTTGGTGTTTAGATGATTCGTGTCTTCAAGATCCTGATTTTAATACTGAAGTTGTTCATATTATCACTCAAGCTGTTACTCAATTATATTTTGTTTCTGACCCAGCGGCTCTGTGGATCTCGACAAAACAATCTATCGTATCTTTTGCGAAGAAATATTCCTTTACTATCAGAACCCGGCATAATATGACTCTGGACAGTCTCCGGCGTGCGCTTTAGCGAATCCCACGAAACTCATCGAATTATGATCTCCTTGAAACGAAATTACGAGAATGTCTTCAAGCTTCTGTTTCAAATGTACTGACCCGTCTGAAATACTCATTTCTCAGATTCGAAGAAGATCCTTTTCGCAGTCTCCGTTCCCTCGATGTACGAAGAGAAAAAAATAATACCATTGTACAACTCACCCTCTCTAATGGCTCAGTAACTACTGGCCCATATGTTATATGTAATCAAACTCATGCGTATTATAGCCAACGTTTTCAACCTAAATTAACACAGCCAGCCTCTTCTGCACCACTTTTGCAAGACCTTCCGCAAGTTCCTGAATGCTATGTGTCCTCTCTAAATGCTCAGATCACCCCTCAAGAAATCCGCAATTCGATTTGCAGTTTAAATGATCGTTCCTCACCTGGAGAGGATGGGCTTCCCTTAAAATTCTACAAAATATTCCTTCCTTATCTCATGCCACTTCTCCTCAGTTGCTATAATTTCCTTTTTTCGTCTTCAAGTTATTCTTCCAATGCTTTCAGCTTTGATCTGCTTCGCCGAATTCCTAAATCTGGCTATCTTGGTCTTTTATCTAACTGGCGACCCATCTCGATACTTAATACTGACTATAACGTATTTGCTAAACTACTCGCGCTCCGTCTGATTCCTGTACTATCCTATTTAATTCATCCTGACCAAACTTACGCTGTTCTCACCCGCTCTATCGCTTCTAATATTACCACGATCCGTGATCTTAACACTCTCGCGTCCCAGCTCGCAGAACCCCTTGCTATTTTTAATATTGATCAACGACAGGCTTTTGATTCCATTAACCATACTTATCTCTTTACTGTCCTTCAACGTTTTGGATTCCCTCCCTTCTTCTGCCAGGCTCTTTCTAATCTGTATTCAAACTCTTTTTTTCGGGTTCGTACTTCGACTTTTATCACTTCTGCTATCCCTTAGGGCTGTCCCCTGTCGGGTCAACTTTTTCACTCTGTTTTGAACTTCTTGTAATCTGTCTCCGTTTTCGACTTCTTTCTTCTGTCCCCCGTGGAGTTGTGTGCACCCGGCACCATCACACTGTCTTGACTGCATATGCTGATGACTTGACGTTATTTTTACGAACACAACTTCTTTTGGAATCCTATTATAAACATATAACGAATATGCCATAATTTCTGGATCAGCCTTAAACACTGAAAAATGCTCAGGTTTATGGACTGGAGCTTGGGCGACCCGTGGCGACCGTCCGTGGGGGGCCCGATGTTCTTCAAACGTAGTCAAGTTTCTTGGTGTGCACTTCGGAAAACCGGAGGCGGTCGCTGCTGCAACATGGACCACCCCCCACCCCCCTCGTTCATCAAACTAATCGAAGACTTGCGCCTCTCCGTCAGCTCAAACCCTTTCTTTCATTTTTTAGTCGGGCAATGCTACTAAATGTGTTTGTGCAACCGAAATTGTTTCACAGCTGGATTGCTCACCTGCCGCCACCTTTCTTGCTGAATCATCTGCAGAGAACTTTTGTGGACTTCATTTAGAATATTATTCATTGGGTGCATCGCTCCACGCTTTCTCTTCCGATTTCCTATGGTGGTCTCTCTCTTGCTGATATCACTCGAAAATTTCAAGCCTTCCATCTTCATAACTTTCTTAAGATTTTTTCAACGCCTCTTTCTTCAACGCAAACCATTATCGATACTCTGTTCTTCCCCCGGAGTCCCCACCTTACAGTTCAAACTTTTCTGCGAATGGACCTGTTCCCATTCATTTCCAATCATTTCCCTGAAACTTACAAGTCTGCACTTACCCTTTGGCGCTCCTTGAATCCTGTCCGACTCCCCACTTCCACTACTAATGACCTTCCCGCAGAACCCCTCTTCTTCTCCTCTGCTATTCAATCTTCTACTTCTTCGTACCTTCACTAATCCTCATGGTTTGCCAGTGGCGTTGTGAAGGACTCTCAACTCGTTGATATTGATCTCCGTTGGAAGCCTCTTTCTCGCATTTCTCCCTTGTTTGCAGATACCCCTGCTCATCGTGCTCAACTTTGGCATATCCAGATTTCCATTCAGAGACTTTACCCCCAACTTGTTAATCAGAATGGACTTATTCAGAACTCATCAGCCTCACTCAGTCTCCCGTTCATTATTTATCTAAACGACCAGCCGTTTCTTCCACATCACGTATCTGCTAAACTCATCTATAGGCACTTCATTACATATTTTACCGATCCAATGCCGATTCCTTCCGTGCCAGAGGCAGAAGTACCAGCAACATGGAGTGATCCATTAACAGCCTTGGCTACTCCAAAAGCAAGGGATATCCATTGGTTACATCTACATAGTCGCTTATTAACTCCACGCACCCTTCATCGTTTTCGGCATCATACATCGTCCCTGTGTTATTTTTGCAATACAGAGGGAGATGTATTTCACTCTTACTCGATGTGCTTATTTTTACAGCTTTTGTTTTCATTGATGTTTCTTTTGCTTCAGAATGTTTGTGCTTCTTTACATACCATGTTTCATTATAATGTTCTTCGCTCACATCACCCGCCAGCTTCATCACACAGTTCTGTATGTATTTTTCTCATATTGCAAGCAAAATATAGAATTTATCAGTACTATCATATGAGTGTCGATTGTCCTACCCTTAGACGTTATAACGTGGCAAGACGTTTTCTATGACGCAGATACCGTCAGTCTGTGACTGCGATATTGCAGATCGAGTATGATACTGCAAAGACGAGTAAGAGTCTTGACAGTTTTCATGCTAAGTCGTCCCCAAGTCATATCTGGTTTAATACGAATAATATTGTAACACTAACCGTGTAACGTCCACGACACTTTGTTGTGTTCAGATCCCTGTCTCTGTACTGTACTGGAGCGTTTGCTTTTTTTGCAGTATGTTGTGAGTGTTTTTTACGCTTTCCAACCGTAGGTTGAAGAAGCGTATATGCTCCAGCTTTGTCCGTCCGCCTGTCCGCACGATAACTGGGGTAAATATGGTTCGATGTCGATCAAATTTTAGTATGTGGTAGGGAACCACCGGAGGACGAACCTTATTGAAAATGGGACAAATGGGGTCAAAAGTCACGACGTAGGAGCGGAATCATTCCATTGCCTTATGCGTCATAACTTGCGTAAATATGGCTCGATTTCAATGAAATTTCAGTATGTAGTAGGGGACCACCTGGGGACGAACCCTATTGAAAATTGACGAAATGTGGTCAAAGGTCCGGACATGGGATTGCAATCCATTCCATCGCCCTTATCCCATGTTATTAAGGTTGACGTCGAGTAATTTTGCTTCCTATACTTCCAATGGAAAAACTTTTGTACACATTTCCTTCACAGTTAATGTGTTCCCAAGGATGAAAATTTGAACATCGATTAAAATAACATCATATTATAACTTGGAAAACTTAATATTTTCTAAAACATAACCATAATTATATTAAAAATCAATAACTTTTCCTTTGGTGGTGTTGAAACCAGAGAAAAGATAGCGCGGCCTGTACTTTGATGACGTCAGTGGACAAATAAATGTTGGATTGCATAATTACGGTTATGGTTTAGAAAATATTAAGTATTCCAAGTTATTTTAATCGATGTTCAAATTTTCATCCTTGGAAACGTATTAATTGAGAAGAAAATGTGTACAGAAGTTTTTCCATTGGAAGTATAGGAAGCAAAATTACTTGACGTCCACCTTAAAGTAGCAATTCTTGTATGTATGTACATTTTATTTTGAAAACGGTTCTAAGAATTTTCATGAAAGTCGGTAACCTACCGTTTTCTGGTACTTTAGGAGAATTCGTTTAGTGCGTTACATCACCACCCCGAATTATAACGTTTTCTGTATCCTGGCGTTGTTCCATTCATGTTACCAATGCTTAGAAATCTTATGACGTCACAATCTCGCGTTTGAGAATGTTGGCGCGCGTTCACGCCATCTGTCTCATTACGTCACGCGTTGTGTGTGGATCATATTAAAGTTTTATGACGTCACACTCTTGCGAGCAGATGGTCGCGATTCCCATCTGCCTCATTACGTCACGCGCTGTGTGCGTATGTCTGTCCGCACGATAACTCGCATAACAGTATCTGGTAGGGGATTAGCTGGGAAAGAACCTTATTTAAAGTGAACGAAATGGAGTCAAAGGTCAGTACATAGGAGCGGGATCCATTCCACTGCTATTATGCGTCATAACTAACGTAAAAAAGGTTCGATTTCGATGAAATTTTAGCATGTGGAAGGGAAAAACCTGGCAACAAATCCTATTTAAAATGAGCAAAATGGAGTCAAAGGTCAGGACATAGAAGCGGAATTACTTCCAACCCCATTATGCATCATAAGTTACGTAAAAATGCTTCGATTTGGATGAAATGTTAGTATGTTGTAGGGGCTTGCCTGGGGACAAATTGTATTGAAAATGGGCGAAATGGGGTCAAAGGTTAGGACACAGGAGCGGGGTCTATTCCATAGCCCTTATGCATCATAACTTACGTACAAATGCTTCGATTACGACAAAACTTTATCATGTTATTTCGGAGGTACACCGAACCGGTTCTCTTGAATATCATCGAAATGGGATAAAGGGTCAGGGCACAGGACCGAAATTTATTCCACAGCCATTATTCTCATAACTTGAGTAATGATTTCTGGTATGTTGGAAAGCGTATTATAATCAATGCATTGCATGATTTTACAAACTTCTTGTATATTTATGCAGGTTAGTTGCCCGACGAAGTGTTCGGCATAACCTCTTTCCCATAAATTACTGATGGGTAATATGTCGTTTTATTTGACTACCTAGTTAAGTTTCTCTGTTCAATTTAAAAAAGTTAGTGTCTCATGAATTGTTCTGCTTCATTGAGTGTCACGTGAGAGTATCTTATGTTATTAGGGTTTTTTTTTTATTGGAGGTTTAACGACCACCGTGAACAACTCAATGCGCTATAAGCAGTCGCCCGCCCTAATTTAGGGTCACTGGTTCCAGGGAAGGGAGAGAACCAGCGCCGTAAGACAAACACAACATCCATGCCACATCGGGATTCGAACCCGGACCCCGTTCGGACGAATGATCAGAGGCCATCGCTTCGACCACTGCGCCACCGGGGTGTTAATACGTTGCACCGTCATGTGCTGTTAAGGTTTTTTCCTAGTCATTCGCGTTTATAACTGAATTTTGTATTTATTGTTGGGGAAAATTAAATGCTTGAAATTGCTTGCACTGTCTAGCGATAACATAATGGTCTTTTTTCTGCAATATCGAACCCATAGTGGTTAAAAATATTTTTACTACGTCTGAAGTATTTTCAGTTGTGGTATTTGTCTTTGCAAGCCTGTTGTTAGAGAGACAGACTAATTTAGCTATTTAGTTTTTGTCTAACAATAAGTACTTTCTCTGTATGAAAATGAAGGTTTCCTTAAGATAATGTAATGCTCATCTTTTGTAAAATCATGCAGTTTTCTGTACTTCTAATGTACGATTTTTCCCTTTGAATTTAGCAACATTTGCAATATGTACTGTATATTGAATTTTTGTATTTATCACATCCGAATGAAGAGTCCTTTTTGTTTGTTTGTTGCATCTAATGTTACGAGATTTTTACTCATCTAATTTTTCCGCAACTTGTCGATGAAAAACGTCTGTGTTTATAGATTGAGAAGTAGATGATTTATGTTTTAAAGTGAAACTGGTTCGTATGCATAATATTTTTTTTTGTTGAGCATTATGTTGCTCATAGCGTTTCACTAAGAGATATTTTTCTTTTTATGGAAAATTGTGGTGCTTACAGACAGACAGAAGAACCAAATTTTGCATTAGAAGCAGCGTACCCGCGTTAAGCAGGGTTTTATTTTTGAGAGTTAAGGTTTACGCTTATTTTGTTTCATGATTCCTAATGAAATATTATGTCTGTCGAAAAAATAGTTTTACAGACAGGCAGGAAAAAATCCGTTTATTATGTTGTTAGTGGTACCGTACATGTTACGAGCAAGGATTTTTTCTTCCTGGCTTGATGGGGGGTTTTTTTTTTCATGAATGGCATGCTGAAGTATTTTTAACTTTGTGCGGCCTTTGACAATGTTCAGTTGTACAGACTTTGTGTTTTGTTCAAATTTTAGTGTTCATTATCGTGAATTACCTGATGCTTTCCTTTTTCTTTTGGCTTTTTGTGGTAGACGGAGAATGGTAAATTGGTCTCGTTTTCTATCATTGAAATTTCGCAATACTGTATGTTTGTTGAGAGTCTTTTTGCCCTCTATGTAAAATATGCCAAAATGGCAATAACTGTTCCCGGTGAACTTACTGTACATATTGTTTATATGGTTTTATGGCAATAAAGATATTTTGTAGTTCTGATCATTCGTCCGCAATGGGTCCGTGTTCGAATCCCGGTGAGGCACGGATGTTGCGGGTGCCTTACGTCACTGGCTCTCTCCCATCCCTGGAACCAGTGACCCTAAATTATTAGAGACGGGCAACTGCTCATAGCCCACTGAGTTGCTCACGGTGGTCATTAAACCCTTACTCAGCTTAAAGTTGCAAGAAAGCCTATCAATGAAATTGTAAAAGTACTAAATTGTTGTAAAAGTAAAATTTGCAGTGTTCTAGTTCAAGGTGATCCACACCCACAAAAATCTCGTTCAGAAATACACAAGTTCCCGTAATGACAGGATTCTTCAGAGAAAATCTTTTAGCTTCTTCCCAGAAAATATCTGTATGTGCAATAATCAAGGCTTTACAGTTAAAAATATGGAAGAATACCACACACAGAGGTATTAAAGAAAGTGGTTTCAAGGTACACACGAAAATGGCTCGTAAACCGCCACACTCAAAGGGTCACCAAGAAAGGCAGTAGCAGTGGGCACGTATCCACATGTCTATAGGGACAAATGGCTGAGCGTGCTGTTCAGTGATGAAAATAATGGAATCTGGATGGTCTGATGGATATGCACGCTATTGGCATGATTTAAAGAAAGAGCCTGGGCTTCATAATCATTTTTGGGTGGACGATAAAACTCGGTGAAGTATATAGAGACACTGGAAACTCATTCGATAGCTTTCGGTGAACTTTTGGGGTGCCCCAACTGGATATTTCAGCACGACAACGTGTTCATCTATAACACCGATTCTACAAAAGCCTATCTAAACAGAGAAACTGTTTCCGCTCTGGACTGGCCACGACTCAGCTTGGACCTAAATCCGAACGAGAATGTGTGGGGCATTCTATCACGAGAAGTTTATGCCAACTGACAGCAATATTCGCCAGTAAATGACCGCAATAGAACGTATATCGTACACTTTAGATCCTGAAATGCAACACACTTTCGTACTTTCAATGGCAAATCGTACATACGAGGTCATTTGAAACAATGGAAAATCCACAAGCTACTGAGAACTACGTGTTCATTTATATTTGTGGTATTCCGTGCATTACACACTGCTGGCCACCCAAAATGAAACGCCAAGACAGACACGAGATAACAAAGCCAGATTTACTGGACACATAACAACTGATACAAAGATGAAACGATTGAACTTACAGGCCCGTGTGAGTTGCGGAAAGCCCAGACATCAATAGTTCGTGTGGCCCCCATGGCTGGCAATAACGGCCGCTACACGCCGCGGCATCGAACGAAAGAGGCTTTGGATGTGGGCTTGGGGTATGTCAGTCCAGGCTGCTTCCACACGTTGCCACAGTTCCTCTAGCGTAGCCGCGGGTGGTGCTGGCCGGGCCACTCGGTTGCCTATCAGTGACCAGACGTGTTCGTTGGGAGACATATCGGGAGAACAGGCAAGCCATGGCAGCAGTGACACCTGGTGGGCCTTAAAGAATTGTTGCACGATGCGTGCCACGTGCGGGCGCGCATTGTCCTGTTGAAACGTGGCTGCTGGCAGGTCCTGCAGGTAAGGGAGGACTACAGGCTCCAAAACGTCGGAGATGTGGCTGTTGAGTGTACCGGCGATGCGTACCAGAGGGGTGCGGGTGTCATATCCAATTGCACCCCAAACCATAACGCCAGGCGACGTACCGGTATGGAGAAGCATAATACAGGCGTCATAGTCTCTCGCCGCGGTGCCGCCACACACGGATCCGACCATCGTGGTGTTGCAGGCAGAAGCGGGATTCGTCAGAGAAGACAATGCATGGCCCACTGCCGCAGCAGTTGAAGAAGACAATGTCGTGCCATTCCGTAGTCCAGGTGCGGCGTTCAACGGCCCACTGCCGCCGTACTCGCCGGTGATGTAACGTCAATGGTAATCGGAGCAATGGGCGCCGTGAGACAAGTCCCCGCTCCTGCAGACGACGTCGAACGGAACGTGCTGACACAGGTTGCGCAACACACCCTAATTCCTACGCTAACGTTGGTGATGTGGCGGTGCGAGCCGTCAAAGCCCGCCGCACAACATGCCGGTCCCCTCGTACGGTGGTGTGCCGCGGCTGCGGCAATCGCTCACGTCAGTCCGTCCGTCCCTCCTGCACCCACCGAATCCATACTCGCCTCACTGTGGCTGAATGTCGTCCCACATGAGCGCAGATGTCTCGGCACGTTGAACCGCTGTCGCGATAAGCCACTATTCGTCCTCTGTCGAACTCCGAAACGTGCTGGAATAACTACCGTATTCTGCGACGAGACATCAGGAAGCTTCCCACTCACAGGTCCAGCAGTACAACACATTTCCACTACTAACACCCTGCCTTCTGTGCACTCTTCTTATAGTGCTTTTCGGTGGCGTGCCGGGCGCACATGATTTGCATATGCCCTGCAATGCTAATCGTTTGCATGTCCTCTCACGCGCGACGCATGCTGCGAATTTCAGGCCAATCGGGTGCTTCCTTCTCGGTGTTGCATTTTGGGTGACCAGCAGTGTATATACAATTGGGATAACCCCTATTGCCGTTTTTCTCATATAACTACGTTGCAATTTGCGTTATCATATTTTTTTTGCTAAATACGAGTCGCATGCATTCTGTCATAGATTTATTTGAACTCATGGACATATTCCTTTTTGTTCGTTGGACAAATGCTTTTTTTTTTTTTGCAGTGTCTATATACTTTTGGGACGTACTGTATAAATAACAACTAATTCTCGATTATCACTCAATTTTTGTGGTACGAAAATTTTTTCAACACTTTTTGGCAGCCTCTTCTCATCCTGTTGTCATTTATCATGGGATGAACTTTGCTTCAGTTTTCTGAGGAACTCCGCCTCCACTCTTAATTTTCTTTTCTATGTTTTTCCAATTTTATCCTTTCCCCAGAAAGAGATGTTTATTTATTGCTTCCCTAACTTTCGCACCAACAACTCTTATGTCCGTACAGCAGTTCGTTCTAAATCACTTTCAAAATTAAAGTTTCTCTTGAATCACATATTCATGGTGGTAGCTAAACCCCGTAACCTAAAGGAGAAAAACACAGATTCAGTCTTTTGACTAACAACAGTTATCATTCCAGAATGTTCTGAAGGTTAATTTGTTAGTTTCTACGTAAAATATACGACGTAATATTGCATTATTTAAAAGTACGTAATATTCCATTTAATACCGTACAGAAAACTTAAGTTGGAGAGTCGTTGCTCAACTCTCTCCAACTCAAGTCCAGGACTTTGTAGTGCATTTGATTTTAACTTGAAATTGTAACGTACTACGTGATATGATGTAAAGAAACTTAAGTTGGTGAGTCTAGCTCAACTCCCAAATCCTAGACTTGCGAGTGCACTTGGTTTTAACTTGAACTTGCTACGTACTACGTGACATGACGTACTGAAACTTAAGTTGGAGAGCCGTAGATCAACTCCCAAATCCTAGACTTTGGAGTGCAATTGGTTTTAACTTCAACTTGTAACGTACTACGTGATATGACGTAAAGAAACTTAAGTTGGTGAGTCTAGCTCAACTCCCAAATCTTAGACTTGGGAGTGCACTTGGTTTTAACTTGAACTTGTAAAGTATTACGTGACATGACGTAATGAAACTTAAGTTGGAGAGTCTTAGCTCAACTCCAGACAAATATGTACACATTTTGCATACACAGGGTTACATTTGTATATATCACCAAAGTGAGATGAAAGAATGTAACCTAAAAATGTCTTAATAAGGAATGTTATCACCTCGAACGCTCAGACAAGTATCATCAATTTGTTCATAAACTCTGGAGCTGAAGAACTCCTTTCCTCGATGAGAGTAATTTGTAATTCGGGACGTTTTCTGGGAGGAGGCTAACGAGCTGCTATGTGTCGTCCCAGAGCATCCCAAGCATGCTGTGTTGTGTTCAGATCTGAAAATATGGCTGACCAGTCCATAGGCCGAATATCCTCCCACTGCTGGGAAATCATTAACAAGCTGAGCTCTATGCGGGCGAGTTTTAATTTCTGCGAGGACGAAGTTAAAAAAATTACAAACTTAGTACTATATACAAGTCAAAATAAAGGAACTGAAAAAGTTAAGAGAATAAATTAAACTTTTTCTTTTAAAAAATAAACGCACAAAACAATAATATGTGTACTAATTAGCAACAATACTTACAAAACTTGCCTATCGTACCAAGTTTGAAATTTTTCTCCTTCATTCACGCGTAAATTCGCACATTTTGCTTCCCAATTAAAAATATATTGGCTTTCCAGAAAGTCTTGTCTTTCTTTCAAACTTTTAAGTTTCTGATTTCTTGTTAAAAGGTCATTTATAAAATTTCAACTTCCTTTAAATTTAGCAAATGCGGATATTTTTTCACATTTTGTATAAGTTTACAACTTATTCTACCTTCTTAGCTCTAATGTTTGTGTGGTCTCTTACGCATGCAGAATTTTTCGTTTAACTTCATTTTCATGCAGGACTTGCTTTGGGTCGGACAATGCTATGCTTTTTACCTGTTTCATTTCTCAGCTTTCAAATTAATTACCACTTTAAATTCTTTTTTTCAAGTTTCTTTAAAATAGTTCTTTTTCCTCTCGGACTTTATTCAGACTTATAACTTCTACTCAGGTAGCTCCTTGTTTCATAATTCTTAATTAAATACTTCCTAATCATTCAGGTAAGGAGCACACACAGAGACAGAAACCCAAATTTTAGGTTGTGGTACAGATACGTGGAGCAATTTGCAAACTTTGCCATCGAAAACGCTATACTGTATGGATCCTCCTGTTCGTGATTTCAAATTAGTTTTTAGGTTTAATTGGCGGGTTTTTTTTTCTCTCGCGCTTATGTGTATCCCTCAGAACAGTTCTCTTTCTTTCTCTCTCTCTCTCTATCTCTGCCAAGACTTTTAATTTTTTTATTTTTTATGTATCAGTGTTTCTCGGCCCCCTTGTTCTAAATTACATTTTCCTTAGCGAAACTTTGCACTTCCTAACCAATGTTTTTACTTCTGGTTCTTCTTTCTTATTGTTCAGTTCAGTTCATATGTACGGGATTTTTAGGAAAGGAGTGTCTGACTCCATGTCTTAAACAACCCTTAGAAATAGAAAACTAGCAGATTTGGGCTAGTGTGCCCGATAGGAAAGTGACACGGAAGCGAGGTAGAAAGGGGGAGGAAGGCGCCCTTATTTATCACCCCCGGGCCAGTACCCGGGGTCCGACGGCTTAACGTGCCCATCTGACGCACGGCGGATATTTAGTGGTTCAAACGTTCGTACCTACCCAGGATCGAAC
This sequence comes from Macrothele yani, assembly GCA_039090855.1. NCBI lineage: Eukaryota > Metazoa > Arthropoda > Arachnida > Araneae > Macrothelidae > Macrothele > Macrothele yani. Next base: position 31,053,475 of record CM077032.1, on the reverse strand, counting down.
CTGAGGTTATCTCCATGGAAGTCACGAACGCTGACCAATTAGCCACCCGCGGCCCACTTTCTTATTGTTCAACCATTGCTTCCATTTTTTTTACCTCTTTATTACATGTGTGTGTGTGTATGTAGATATATAAATACACTGGCGGAAAGTGAAAAAAGAACACCAAGAAGGAGACGTCTGATACCAAATAAATTTATACAGCATAATAACGGATTACAGAGGATAACCTGATAAAAACATTATGGCAATATATAGCTGTAGTTGCTGGTAAACAGAAAAATAAAATTTCCATGTAACATGATTAGTACGAGGTTGAACCGCCATGAACTGCGTCACACTGTGCAATTCTGGCATGGAGTCTGTCGTACAGATGTTGGATGTAAGTTTGGGGTATTGAGTTCCAAGCATCCTCAACCTGGACGCGTAAATCGGGGATGGTCGTGGCTGGCCGTGGAGACCGGATAAGTCGTTGTCCCATAAAATCCCACACATGCTCAATGGGGGACAAATCCGGTGAACGTGCAGGCCATGGAATTTGTGTCACACCCTGAAGTGCATGTTGCGTTGCACGTGTCGTGTGTGGGCGTGCGTTATCTTGCTGGAAAACACCACGATGGACCGACCTTAAAAATGGCACAACAACGGGCTGAATGATGTTGTTGATGTAGGAGGTGCTGTTTAACGTACACGGTACAAACACTAGTTGCGTACGGGAGTGATAGCTGATCGCTCCCCACACCAGGAGACCAGGTGTAGGCCTTGTGTGTCGCTGGCGGATGGAAGAAGGATGGAGACGCTACCCTGTGCGTCTGCGAACACGCATACGGCCATCGGAGGCTCCCAAGCAGAATCTGCGTTCATCGCTGAACACGACAGATCGCCATTGCGTTCTCCAGTGCAGACGTTGGTGACACCACTGCAGCCGTTCCTGACGGTGGGCTGGAGTCAGAGGTACACATGCCAGAGGCACACGTGCACGTAGTTCTGCATCCAGTAGACGGTTGCGGATTGTTCGCACAGTCACCTCAGGTGCAACGGCAGCTCGGATTTGCGTCGCAGTGGATGTTCTGCTTGACAACGCCGCTCTTCTTATGCGTCGATCGGTCCGCTCATCAGTCCGTCTGTGACTCCCGGTTCCACGTCTTCTCGTGTGGGAATGTTCCTCGGACCATCTACGCCCCCATCGTACCACCACCGATACTTCCCGTCTAGTTTGCTCCGCAATACGACGATACGACCACCCAGCCTCGCGGAGTCCGACCAGACGACCTCGCTCAAAGTCCGATAACTGCTGAAATCGTACACGTCTTCCATGTCCAGGAATTGCAGCGTCTTCAGGGTCTTAGCGTGTGTCCGTACGCCGACGACTGGCCGCCCCGGTGGCGCAGTGGTCTAAGGCGCTGGCATCTGATCATTCGTCGTAAGGGGTCCGGGTTCGAATCCCGGTCAGGCATGGATGTTGTGTTTGTCTTACGGCACTGGCTCTATCCCTTCCCTGGAACCAGTGACCCTAAATTAGGGACGGGCGACTGCTTATAGCCCATTGAGTTGCTCACGGTGGTCGTTAAACCTCCAATCAAAAAAAAAAAAAAAAAAAATATAAAACGCCGACGACTGATTACAATCACTTCGCCGTACTCCTTAAATACCACCGACGATAATTTGCATATTATGCCGTGCTGTGGCGTAAGCACTCACCGGTTGGTCCCGAAATTAACATCACACCTACGTAAACTCGCCCCCATTAATATATATAAATTTCATGATCGTCCGCCAATTCCTTCTTGGTGTTTTTTTTTTCACTTTCCGCTAGTGTAGTATAAAAATAAAACAAAACAAAAATTATGACAAATTTATTATAACACAAAAGGAATTAGGCAAAAAAGGTTAATACCATTAGAACCGACGAAAGCAGTTAAACCTCATGTAGTAGCATATATCGAATGAAAACATTACAGAACAAAAATACAAAATTTTAAAAAAGGAACTTCAAAAAAAGTGAAAACAAAAAACAGGTTGCCGTCATCAGGAGAGCATCAACCTGTGGTAGTGGCCTTTCTAATACCAACAAACGACAAAGCGAGCCAAAATTGTCGGTTTGTCATGCTCCGTAGGCCACCAAACCAAATTCCAGAACAAGCAAAAGAATTCCAAGAATCAAATTTATACAGCTCAAAAAAATTAATTAAAAGCTTACCGGTAGAACAAAACCACCATGACAAGACGACAAACGTAACTGAACAGAACACTCACATGAACCCAAATATATACACATATAAAAGGTGGTCACGCTTAATCAACTACCTGGTAAGCCACAAAATGTGTGAATTGACAAGATGCAAAACTGTGTATGTAGATAGGATCTTCAGCTATTAGGAACCCACTAAATAGCACTTAAGGTTGCCTATATACTTAACATTGTTAGGTAATAGGTTAATAAAGCATGTCAATGTGCAATTTCAAACTCTTGGAAACCAAATTAAATTTCAAAATTAAATTTCAAAATTAAATGTTTATAATGGTGTCTTAAGAATGTTTTAGGAAAATTGTTGGACTGCAGTTTAGAAAGAAGAGTTTTCAGATTTTTTACAAGCAAGAACAGTGTAGAGCAAATTTTAGTTATTCAATGAAACTGAGAGATGAGTAGATTGCGTTGTATAACTTTTGAAATGTTGGAGGACCGGTGAGTGTAGTGAATGATATCAAAATCAAAAGAGTTTCTTTTATCCAATGAGTTCACCACACCTCTTCCTCCTCGTCCACCTGAACCTCTAAATCGAATTAACAAACACAAGTAGACGATCTGTTAGTTTTTTCTAGGGTAAGGTCGTCAGGATACAAGTCTGCGGCACAACGCAAAAAGTCCGGAATGTTAATGACAATGATGTCATCAACATATCTTAGAGCAATTCCTGGTAAAGGATGATTGGCAACAAATCTATCCTCAAAGAAATGTAGATAGAGATTAGCCAAACTGATAGAAAAGCGACTGCCCATCGGGATACCACGAGTTTGGAGGTATAGCCCATAGCCAGCCGTAACGAAATTGTTATTGATACAGAAATCCAGTACTGCCGCACCGGTGGCGCAGTGGTCTAAGCGATGGCCTCTGATCATTCGTCCGAACGGGGTCCGGGTTCGAATCCCGGTGAGGCATGGATGTTGTGTTTGTCTTACGGCACTGGTTCTCTCCCTTCCCTGGAACCAGTGACCCTAAATTAGGGACGGGCGACTGCTTATAGCCCATTGAGTTGCTCACGGCGGTCGTTAAACCTTAAAAAAAAATCCAGTAGGAAGTGCCGATACTGTTCTATAGTCCCTGGCTCGAATTTCCTATGTATGTTTAAGGCTACCTGCCACAAACCCTTCCATGAAATTGAGGTGAAGATGTCTTTAAAATCGTAAGTATCCATAAATGTGACAGTCAGCGAGCCAAGTGTTACTTCTTAGCTACGGTCTCCATCCCCAGTTAATTTTGTTGAAGGTTATGCTTTTTCAGTTCCCCAATTTATTCCTCAGTTAAAATTTTCTAAATGCAATGACGGTAGATGCAAGACTTGTTGTTGTGCTCATTTTTCCAATCTTGGTGAAGATCATTCACCCAATTTTTGTAAAGCTGTCAATTGTGTATATTTGATTACTTGTGAAACCTGCCAATGTGGTTATGTTGGTCAGAGCAGTAATCCATTGCGTATTCGTGACATAAGAACCTTTAAAATCTGATCATGAGATTCAACATTTTCAGTCACACGATTTCAGCAACGTTTCCATTAGAATTTTGTTCGTTGAGTCCGTGCTGGAAAACAGGTTAGTACTTGAGAACCTGTGCATGCTGCAATTCGAAACTCTCTTTCTGTATGGGCTTAACGAACTATTCAATGGTAAGCAGCTGAATCAAGATATTTGTGTCTATCTCAAATTTAAATTTAAACCTTTCGCCATTTTTCAAAGAAAAACAAGGGGCAATGAGATAGCAGAAGGAACTCATCGGTTTGGGTGAGCTTCGGTGATTTGGTTCGAGAGCTTGACTGCTATGAGGGCTATTTCGTTAAGCGTTGTCGTTCTATAATTTTTGCCCTGAGTAACAAAAAAATCAGGGTTTTTGACCAACTGCTTAGAAATTATGACTTCGGCTCTGAACACATTGGAATTTTGACTGGTGACCTTCTTGCGTACCGACTTTCCACTTTCCGTTGCAAATTCACAGGGGCTCACTTTGTCAGCAAGTATTGCGTTGTTGATTACTGTCATGAGGCCACTGATTTTATTGGTTTAAAATCAATTTTGCGTAAACGTTTAGATCTTTTTCCTCTCTTAAATGAGATGAAATTGGTGACTTGTTTTCGATGTGAAAAACCGCTTGGTCGCCGTATTTTTAATTATAGACAAACTGTTGCTGATTTAAAGTCTTTAAGTGGCAATGAGGATGGCAGCTGTTACTTTCGTCTTGACAGATTTAATAAATTTTTCAACACTTATCACGGTCATATCGTTACTGGTGACCTGAACATCGTGCCTTTTCGAGAACTACGCACGTCTCTGGGCACTAAATACAATTTGACACCTGGATTCAAAACAAAGAAATGTGTCTCCATTCTATGCAGTGATTTTGTACAATGCGCACTAAAGCTTTCTTATGAGTTTGGCTTGCCCTTCGAAGCCTTTAACGAATATCTGGATTCCGTGTTATGTAACATTCTTCATGAGCTCGACAAGTTAAAGAGCTCTGGGGTTTGTGCCCGGCAGCCATATAATCTTGTTCTGATTAATTCACAAATTCATGAACTTCCAAATATATTCACTTTCTCCAGTGGATAAAGCTGAAAATAACTTTGATTTCTTTTGTAAACAATTTTATCAGGATCTCCTAATACAGGAGATGAACACCACGGATACTTACACTCCGGTTACTCAAAACCATAAAGACATTGTTAAAAAAATAATCGCTTTGCATAAAAGGATTAAGCTCAATGTGTCCAACTTAAACTTTCCTTTTATTTATGCTATCCTAAAGTTTCATAGGGAACCTGTTTCCTTCCGTTTCATTACTAGTGGACGCAACTGTTATAATAGTAAAGCGGGTGGGTTGCTTCAGAGATACTTGTCCGTGGCGCTTCGCAAGTTGGGTTCGACCTGGATTATTGGAAGCAATAACAGAGTCTTGGAGGCACTTGGCTCAATGACAGTCACATCTATGGATACTTACGATTTTAAAAACATCTTCACCTCAATTTCATTGAAGGGTTTGTAGCAGGTAGCCTTAAACATACATAGGAAGTTTGAGCCCGGGACTACAGAACAGTATTGGCACTTCCTACTGGATTTCTGTATCAATAACAATTTCGTTACCTTGGGCTATGGGCTATAACATCCAAACTCGTGGTATCCCGATGGGCAGTCATTTTTCTAGCAGTTTGGCTAATCTCTATCTACATTTCTTTGAGGATAGATTTGTTGCCAATCATCCTTTACCTGGAATTTCTCTAAGATATGTTGAGGACATCATTGTCATTAACGTTCCGGACTTTTGCGTTGCGCCACTGATTTGTATCCTGACGACCTTACCCTAGAAAGAACTAACAGATCGTCTACTTGTGTTTGTTACCTCGATTTTGAGGAACTGGTGGGCGAGAAGGTAAGAGGTGTAGTGAACTTATTTGATAAAAGAAACTCTTTTGATTTTGATATCATTCACTACACTCACTGGCCCTTTATCATTTCTAAAGTTATACATCGCAATCTACTCATCTCTCAGCTTCATAGAATAGCTAAAATTTGCTCTACACAGTCCTTGCTTGTAAAAAATCTGAAAGCTCTTCTTTCTAAACTGCAATCTAACAATTTTCCTTAAAATGTATTTAAGATACCATTTTAAACATTTAATTTTGAACTTTGATTCGGTTTCCAAGAGTTTCAAATTTCACATTGACATGCTTTACCAACCTAGGACCTAACAATTTTAAGTATATAGGCAACATAAAGTGCTATTTGGTAGCTCCCTAATAGCTGAAGATCTTATTTACATGCACAGTTTTGCATCTTGTCAAATCACACATTCTTTGGCTTACCAGGTAGTTGATTAACCATGACCACCTTTTATATCAGTGTATATATTTGGGTTCTTGTGGGTGTTCTGTTCAGTTACGTTTGTTGTCTTGCCATGGTGGTTTTGTTCTACCGGTAAGCTTTTAATTATTTTTTTTAGTTTGATTCTTGGAATTCTCGTGCTTGTTCTGGAATTTGGTTTTGTGGCCAAGGGAGCAGGACCAACCGACAATTTTGGCTCGTCTTGTCGTTTTGTTAGTACTTGAAATGTCACTCCCACAGGTTGATGCTCCTGATGACGGGAACCTGTTTTTTGTTTTCATTTGTTTCGAAGTTCCTTTTTTAAAATTTTGTATTTTTGTTCTGTAATGTTTTCATTCTCTCTCTCTCTCTCTCTCTCTCTCTCTCTCTCTCTCTCTCTCTCTCTCTCTCTCTCTCTCTATATATATATATATATATATGGTCAGGCAATGCGTAACATCACAGCCTCTCCTTGACAAATGTCATCCCCACCTTCTCGTGGTACATCCTGTTCCCACTAAAGGGGCTCTGACGACCGCCAATAGCGGTATAATTATACCATCGGGATTAGAGGAAATGCTATCCCACACTCACCAACCCGCTTCGCCAGCGTGTTGAGTTATGGCCAAACCCCTCCAAAATGACTCCACAACTTAAATCTTGGCCCTCAGTCTCCGGCAGCTGGAATGTACCTGGCCAAGGCAGCGGCCAGTGCGACATGATGGCAGAGGTTGCTAAGAATCCCCGGAGGACAGGACAAGGCTGCCATCTGATGCTGGCCTTGGCTACGTATAATGGACGCTCCCTATCTTCTGATTTAAGGCTTCTTGAATTGGAAGAGGAACTACAAAGGATCAAGTGGGACATCGTCGGGCTAAGTGAGGTAAGGAGAAAAGGAGAAGATCTGATTGAACTGAAAAGTGGACATCTCTTCTTCTATCGTGGGACTGATACTGGCAGAACTAGTGGTGTTGGATTTATAATAAACAAGAAACTGAAGGATAAAGTTGTAGAAGTTGAAAGTTCTTCTGACAGAGCTGCACAACTCGTTATTCTACTCTCGAGAAGATACCAGGCTCAGATAATTCAAACTTATGCACCCACCACAAGTCATCTTGAAGAAGAAATTGAAGAATTTTATGAGGAAATTCGTCATCTAAATAATTAAGGTAAGCAGCACTTAAAGATAATTATGGGAGATTTCAATGCAAAAATAGGGCAACGGCAACAGAATGAAACTTCAGTAGGTAAATTCGGTCACGGCAACAGAAACCAGCGTGGAAATACTCTCGTAGAGTTTGCAGAGGCAGAAGGGATTTTCATCTTGAACTCCTTTTTCAAGAAAAAGCCACACAGGAAATGGACATGGAGACATCCAAATGGGACGACAAGTGAAATTGATTTTATTATGTGTAACAAAAAATTCGTCATAGAAGACTGCAGTGTGTTAACAAGTTCAACACAGGTAGTGACCATAGATTGGTGAGATGTAAGATGCACCTCAACACTAAACCCGAACGTAGCAAGCTCATAATACAAACAAAATGTATTGACATAACCAACCTTAAAAAACACCATAATACCTTCAAGTTGGAACTGAAGAACAGATTCTCTGCTTTAGAAGCCCTAACATCGGAAGATATGGATATTTCTGTAGTTAACAGAAAAGTAACCAAAGCTCTTATAGAAACAGCAACAAAATTAGCTGGGTCTAAGAACAAGTTGCATGTGAACAAACTACCAGGAAAAACCAAAATGTTGATGCAAAAAAGAAGAGAGATGAGGACAACTAAAGAAGATGTGACTTCCAAAGTGGAATATATAGAGCTATGCAAGACAGTACGAAAAAGTATCACTGAAGACGTAAGGGAATTTAACTGTGAACTAGTGATGAAAGCAATTGAAAACAACCAAAGCCTAAAGATAGCAAAGGGACATCTCAGTAAATGGAAAAAACAGATTATGGCACTGAGAAACGACGGTTCTGTAACAAGAAATAGAGGCGAAATTTTGACAAGAGTGAAAGATTTCTACTCCAAATTATATGAAAGGGATGATACATGTACTCCAGACGTCACGAAAGGTACCAGTACCAGAGTTCTTCCAGTCCTCCCTGCAGAAGTTGCACATGCAATCAAGAACCTGAAGCGGGGAAAAGCTCCAGGGTCCGGTACAGTAGGGCATGCGCATATATGCAGCATGACGTGGGGGGTGGGGAGTGTCAGAAGGGTATAAAGCACTCGGGCATTTTTGTGTCTATCATTGCTTTGAAAAAGCCTCCCAGTGGAGTGCGAAAGCTTGGCGAATATTTGTGCTTACTACACCACGAAAATAAACGGATTTTATACGCTATATGCGTTTCGTAATTATTCAACTCTGGTGTATTTAAAAGTAAAGCTCCAGGAGAAGATGGAATTACTGTAGACATTATACAAGAAGCAAGTGGAGAAATCGAAACAGTACTCGCCCAAATTTTCACTCCATGCCTTAATGAAGGGAATATGCCTGAGGATTGGAACAACGTTACAATGATCCTGCTACATAAAAAAGGTGACATTAAGGATCTCAGGAACTACAGACCTATCAGCCTCCTATCAGTGGTTTATAAAATCTTCACTAAAGTTCTTTCACACCGCTTGAAGGTGACACTGGACATGGCTCAACCGAGAGAACAAGCTGGATTCAGGAGTGGCTACAGCACAATAGATCATATCCATGTACTGAGAGAACTAATTGAAAGAGCGAGGGAATATGAACTTCCATTGTGCATGGCTTTTATCGATTATGAAAGAGCCTTTGATTCGGTGAAACCATCAGCAGTTACAATGGCCCTGAAATTCTGCGCTATTGAAAATGCGTACATTAATATTATTAATAACATCTATGAAAATGCTAGTGCAAAGATTAGGCTGTTTGAAAATACAACACTCATAAAAATTTGAAAGGGAATGAGACAAGGAGACACCATATCTCCGAAGCTCTTTATTGCCACATTGGAAAATGTCTTTCAATCACTGAACTGGGAAAACAATGGGATAAAGATTAATGGAGATTATCTAACCCACCTTCGTTTTGCTGATTACATAGTCATTTTTGCAGCTACCCCATCAGAGCTGCAGAGTATGATCCAGGAACTTACTGATAAGAGTAAAGAAGTGGGATTAAAAATGAACTTTCAGAAGACAAAAGTGATGTTCAATGCTTTTACAAGAAATGAAGATTTATCGATTGATGGAGAAAAGCTGGAGATAACAGACACGTACATTTATCTTGGACAGCATATATCAAGTGAGGGTCACATTGATGAAGAAATTAATCGGCATACAAAACTTGCCTGGAGAGCTTTTGGAAGAAACAGCATAATTTTCAAGAGCAATATGCCATTATGGCTTAAAAGAAAAGTGTTTGATCAATGCATCCTTCCAGTGCTTACGTATGGTGCAGAGAAATGGACCTTAACTAAAAGAGACATACAAAGGGTGCAGACAACTCAAAGTATCATGGAGAGGTGCATGCTTGGTGTAACCAGGAGAGATAAGAAGAGGAACTCGTGGATCCGAAAAATGACAAGAGTGGAAGACATCATGATCAGAGTTAAATCCCTGAAATGGCAATGGGCTGGACATTCTGCCAGAAGGACAGACCATTGATGTACAGTCGAAATTTTAGAATGGATTCCAAGGGACAGAAATAGACTCAGAAGAAGACCACATGGAAGATGGGTGGATGAAATTCGAAAGTATGCGGGAGTGACATGGAGGAGACTGGCACAAGACAGACCATTGTGGAGGAAACTTTGGGAGACCTTAATCCAGCAGTGGATTGATAATGGCTGACAATGATGATGATGATGATGATATCACCATCATCACCATTCTCAGTCATTATCAATAATCCATTGCTGCATGAAAGCCTTCCTAAATCTCTTCCACAACTGTCTGTGTGGAGCCTGTCTCTTCCATGTTGTCTTCTGCGTCTTTTTCTGTCCCTCGGAATCCCGTACAAAATTTCGGTTGTCCATCGGAGGTCCGTTCTTCTGGCAACATGTCCATCCCATTGCCGTTTCACATAATTACCAGAGGGAATTCACTCTTGACATTTTCCTTATCTAAGAGTTCATCTTTTTACCTTTTCTGGTTACACCAAGTATGCAATCTATCTATATATCTATCTACCTAACTGTATATACGCACTATATTGACAAAAGTCACCGGACACCCCTTCAAAAGCAAATGAACGGATCTGCTGGGTTGTTAAGATGCGCGGTACAGTTGCAAACGGTATAAAAACAAGCCTGCAGCTGACCGCGATCCTGACACACTGTGAGGTTGAGGGAAAATGTCGCGGCGGAAGAGAACTGACTTTGAGAAAGAAAAAATTGTTGTGTGTTATATTAGTGGGTTGTCCATAAAGGAAACCGAGAGGCGTTTAAACATACTCAAGTAATCTGTTTTTGATGTGCTGAATAAGTGGAAGACAGATGGCGTGCCTGAAGCAGCAAAACGTACCTACTGGCAGAATAAAGAAAATCAGTGACAGAGGACGTCGAAACCTGAGGAGAGTCGTTGAAGCTAATCGACTAAGTACTGCACAAGACCTCAGTGTACAGGTGAGTAGAAATGCTGGAACCTCGTTATGTACACTACCATTCGCAGAGAACTTCATTCCATGGGTTACCGTGGTCGTGTGGCTGCTAATAAGCCTTTCATCTCCACTCGGAATGCTACTCGTCGTATAGCATGGGTTAAGGAACATTTATCATGGACCGTAGATAAATGGAAACGGGTCCTATGCGTTGTAGGTTTTGCATCGTGAAATCAATTCTATGAAAAAAAGATGTTTTTTTTTTGTTTTGGCGAAAGCGGGTGGGGAGGGGAGGAGGCGGCGGATCGAGCGACTACCATGAACAACTCAGTATATAAATACACTGGTGTGTAAAAATTAAGGACGAACAGGAGAAATTAGCAAAACAGCGAAACGAGCAGGCAGAACGAACTGAAAGACCACTCAGGAAATAGACTAGGGTCCGGTACGGTAGGGCATGCGCATATATGCAGCATGACGTGGGGAGTGTCGGAAGGGTATAAAGCACTCGGGCGTTGTACGCTCAGCAATTCGGTGAAAGTTATTGCACGGTGTACATCGGTTATTTTGAACGACGTCGAGTTGCTGCCACCGTGTGATATGGCCAACAGGTAATCCAGTAGACGACATCTGGGTGACTCTACCAGAGGTCGCGTCATTGGGAAGTTGGAAGAAGGTCGAAGGGTGACTAGTGTGGCCGAGCAGTTCGGGATCGCTCACAGCATCGTTTCACGAGCTTGAAGAGCATTTCAAACGACACGAACAGCTGTCCGAGAGTTTAGCAGTGGTCGTCCACGAGCAACCACGGCGGCGGACGACAGGTATATTGTCCTACAGGCTAGAAGAGACAGACGGCAGACAGCGGGAGAAATCGCAAGGCACAGACAACTGACGTCCGTTAATTTCTGTACAGGCAACTAGACGTCCGTTATCGCGTTTTACCGTGGCCAGGAGGCTGCACAAAAGTGGTCTATTTGCACGACGACTAGTACGGTGTGTGTCATTAACGTCTGTTCATCGGAGACGGCGGTTTCTGTGGGGCCAGGAACACAAGAGCTGGACACATCAGCAATGGGGTCGAATTCTCTTTACGAATGAGAGCAGATTTGGTCTGATGAGCGATTCTGGACGTATACACATCTAGAGAGAGCAGGGAACACGCAATCACACCTCCAACATCATCAAAAGGGACCGGTTTGGAAGTGGCGGAGTTCTCGTTTATGGCGGTATCTTGCTTGGTAGCAGTACTGATATCCACATCTTCCAAGGAGGTTCAGTCACTGGTGTCCGCTATTGTACCGAGGTTCTGCTGCCTCACGTGCGTCTGTTTAGAGGTGCTGTGGGTCCTGAGTTCCTCTTCATGGACGACAACGCCACACCTCATCGCACAGTGGCTGTCGCAGATCTGTTGGAGAGTGAAGATATTCAACGCATGGATTGGCCCGCAAGGTCCCCGGACCTAAATCCAATCGAACACGTGTGGGACCTTCTACGGAGACGCTTGGCAGCATGTCACCAGCCGCCAGCAATGATTCCGCAGCTGCGATTGGCGCTACTAGAGGAAATAGCTCCTTGACAACCTCGTCCTCAGCATGGACAGACGTTGTAAATCCTGCAACTCAGTCAGGGGTGATCATATCCCCTACTAAAGACTGGATTTTTCTTGGCAGCCGCCTGTTACGTGGACGTTTCTGTCTTCTGTCCAGTTGTGCTCGAAGCTACCTTTTCAACAAAGTGCCTTTGTATCCTTTGGATTCTTTGTTTGGACGGTTTTGCTCACTTGTCCCATATTCTTACATCTTGGGGATCTTATGGTATGATTTGAGTCGATGTGGAGCACTTCTGCACGACGTTACATTCGAAAAACGTCTCGTCCTTAATTTTTGCACGCCAGTGTATAATAAGCACTCGCCTTTCCCGCCCTGGCGATTGGTTCCAGGGAAGCGAGAGAGCCTGTGCCATAAGACAAACTCAACACATCTATGCCTCATCGGGATTCGAACCCGGACCTATCTCTGACGAATAGTTCCAAGTCAGCGCTTAGACCACTGTGCTAGCGGGGTGGAAAAACTTCGTTTATTCAACTTACTTTTTCTACAAAATAGTAAAAAACATTAGTAATCCGATTTATTGGAGTAAAATGTTAATATTTTTACGCTTATATATTGGATTATAATATATTTTTGCTAATTTCTGTATAGTTGGTGTACAGTTTTTTTGTTATTTATCACTTTTCTATTTTATGCAAAAAAAATTTCCCCTCTCATATTTTCAAGGGAGTTAGGAATGGCCGCCAATGTCCGTTGGTTTTTCTGTCGCTAGGGACGTTCTGAAAGTGAGTGCTGTTAGAAGCATCTACTTTTATCCGTAATCAGTTTCACGGGGATTGTGATACAGGATGGAATGGAAATATGTTAGGGCATTATTTACCTGTTTTAAACATAGCTCAGGGTAGAATTTTAAAATATGCTTTTATTTTCTGAATCCCAGAGCACTTTTTCAGATCCACCTGAAGAATCTTAAAGAACAAAAATTGAATTTTCTTTTGCTCGTGATAACACCGAGTGTTCTTTTACGTTGCCTCAGGGATATTCAGACATTTTTTGCTAGCTCTTGAAATGGCTACATAAAACTCACGGGGTGATACAAAACCACCGAACCGAAGAATATTTAAAGAAGACTTTCCTAATGCACGGGGAGCAAAATATACCTGTCGCAAATCATTCTGAAAGCCACGCAAGTTTCTTACAGCATAAATCAAATTTTGGCTGCGTAAATGTTCATGACTACTGAAGTGGAATCCAGCGATGTTCTTAAAACCGCGACTGCAACATTCATTTTCGGAAAGTAAAACATCCTGTACGGACACCAGTCTTATCATGAAACTATCTATATCGTAAGAATATTTTTTTCTTTTTTCTCGATAGATAAAATTTTGGCCTTATTCTTTACTCTGTGTTGCTTTGGTTTCAGAAATTCCAAGTCGTGCATCTGTTTTTTTCAAACATCCGAAAAGGAAAAGGGTTCTATTTTATACGCGGCCAGTCCTTCGGAATTTAAAGCAGGCATTATACGAAAACAAGAATATTACTCTTCCAAAGGAAGAGAGATTCATGCAAATTATTGCTGCCTTCCGATACTAATCAAGGGAAGACTCTATTAACGGAGCTTCAGGATTTGCGAAACAAGAGTTTGATAGTATGTTTCGGGAAAATGTCAAGGGCCTCGGATTCGAATTTATGTAAATGCATCGGAGTAAATATTTCCCTCGTCTCCATACTCTCGTATCTCCATTCCCTTCCGTGTAAATGTAATTCCATTCTACTGCTTTATTAGTTCTCTCTGAATAAAATTTCTTTTAAGGTTTTAATACAAACACAACTTTGTAAACTTGCTCTGGAATCGTTATTTTCTATAATACCACTGATTTCCATAAATGTAGGGGATAAATGCAATTTTAAAGTACAGTAAGACCTCGGTTATACGTTTTTTTAAGGGATGGTCTTTAAAATGTATAAATGTATAAAATAAATTTAAAAATGTTAAATACTGCTACAAGTCCGAAACACTTGCGATACACAATTGAAAAAGCTGTAACTGAATTTTTTTTTCTTGTCATATAACGTGAATCGAAATAAAATGCGTAACTATAATAAACGGTTGATTTATTAATGAGCAGTGTATAAGATGGGTCACCAACTACAAAATTTTCGTAATATTCCCATTATTTTTTTATTTTTCCAACTTCTCGTATACGAATGTCAATATGACTTTCCTCATTGTTGTATAAACATGTACTTACCCGTCGTTGACGGGAACGAACTCACATTGGAGTGTTGAGGTATTCTTTCAATGACCCGAAATGGTATCGTGTCAAGATAACTACACAATGGGGTTAAAAATGTGTTTTATTTTGCCAGTTTGGTTTTAAAAATTTTATTTGGTATCACTATATACTATCTACCAACAAGTAATTGGACACCTGTGATAGCAAAGGAAAACGAAGTTTATTCACCTTCAATAGTTGGTGGAGCCTCCACGAGCGGCGATTACAGCTGCGACCCTCCGGGGCATACTCTCAACCAGGCGTTGTACGACGGCTAGCGGTATTTTCTTCCACTCGGCTTGGAGAAGACAGGTCAGTTCCTTCACCGATTTCGGACGGTGAGGGCACCCCTTACGTCGACGCTCCAACTCGTCGCAGAGGTGCTCGATAGGGTTAAGGTCCGGGCTCTGCGCAGGCCAGTCCATTCGATTAACCCCATTGTCACCATACCAAGCCATGGTGGACCTCGCAACAAGACAGGTGGCATTGTCATCCTAAAAGTATCATGGGTCCACCCCGCAAAACAGCCACAACGTAGGAAGCGCATGGTCATCCAAAATGGTGCAGTAGGTCTCGGCGTTGAGTCTACCAGGAATTGCGACCAAGGGTCCCGTGCCATACCAGGAATTGCGACCAAGGGTCCCGTGCCATACCGGGAATTGCGACCAAGGGTCCCGTGCCATACCAGGAGAAACACCCCCATAGCATAATTCCACCGCCGCCGAACTTCACAGTTGGCACAATACATTCCGGCAGGAGGCGTTCTCCAAGCTGACGCCAAACCCAGACCCTGCCATCCGAACGGTAGAGGGTTAACCTTGATTCGTCGCTCTAGAAAACCTATATCCACTGTTCAACGGTCCACTGTCGACGTTCTTTGCACCACGTTAGTCGAGCAGCGCTATTGGACTTAGTGATCAAAGGCTTGTGGGCGGCAGCACGTCCATGATAACCGAGCAGATGGGCTTCCTTACGGATGGTATTCATCGGAAGAACACTCCCGGATGCCTGTTGAAACTCCTCGCGGATGTGGTCCATCGATTTGGTGCGGTTTTTCCGAATTTCTCTGGCCAGCACCCATCGGTCTCTAATTCCCAGTTTTGTGGGTCTTCCGGGTCGGGGCACATTCCGACAGTCACCTCTCATCTTCCACTTGCCAATCACGTAGGCCACTGTCGATTTTGGGTACTTCAACACGCTGGATATGTCACGTATGGATCGGCCATTTCTGTGATACCCGTCGATTGCACCTTTCTCGAAATCGGAGAGCTCCGAACTGCGTGGCATCTTGCATGCGACTGGTTGCGTTGTTGTTTCCCACACGATATTTAAAGGCGGCGGCCGTGACGTGTATCAGGACCGCAGATATCGTAGATTGCAGGGGTGTCCAATTACTTACCAAATCAGGTCGCTTCCAAGTAGTTCCCGATTTCCTGTGTATCGTTTCGCTTTGTTTGCATACAACCTAATCACACCCAACGGGAAAAAGTTGTTCAAGTTAATATACGGAATTTTTTTTTACTTATCTACAAAACTACTGAACCGATTCAGATAATTGCAGCTACGTAGTTGATATCGGAGAGCTTAGTTTTCGTTTCAGGTCCAACCACTGCAGAAACGCAGATGGCGATGCGAGTACTGAAGCGAGAACAAACGCCAGAATAACGAACGTCGAATTGTGCAAAGAGAATACCATGATAACATAAAAAAAATACTTATGACAATAAAAATTAGCGATGACAAATTTGTGGGTCAGTAGCTGTCATTTAACAAAAAATTGTGAAAATCGCTCCAGTGGGTGACGCTGGCGGGTTGTAGAAAGAAACTGCCTTGTGTTTGAAATATATAGATTGTAAATAATGGAATTTCTTCAAGAAATAAAAAATTAGGAGGAAAAAATCGTAATATTGTTACGCTAATTAATACTGTAAGACATAATGAATTATGCAGACATGAATATTTTGTTTGCTTCCTTTAAGCCTATGTCTATTTTGAATGTTGTGTTATTTTTTTAATTCTAATTACATTATAGAAACTAAATTAAAAAATTCTATACATTTCATGTTTTCAATATATGAAGAAAAGAACCCTTACCTCTGAAAAACTAGGAAATAAATCCAAATACGACTTTGTTTAATATTCAACTAGCGTATAGCCCGTCCTAGGACGGTTGTTTTTAAGCTTTAAATAAATATTAATACAGTATATAGGGGATGTTGCCCGTCCTGTGACGGAGTGGAATGTTTAATTCAAGCAGACTGAAAACAAATCAAATAGACGCCGGATTTTTGTGAGGAAATATAGTAAAAACTTATATACAGAGGGTGGTTCGAAAGTTTTGCAATATTTGGATCTCTTTATGTCTTCATACGTACCTTTACGACGAAAGCTGACAAGCTTTCAAAGTACATACCATCGTGTTGCACCGTCCTTAGGCATCTGTCTGCCAGTACTTCGATTCCGCGGCCGTACCAGTTCTTGTCCTTCGAGGCGAAGAACTCCTTCACCTCAGCTGCCACCTCCTCCTGGTTTTTGAAGTGCAGCGCGCGAAGGAAGTGGGCCATGCACCGGAACAAGTAATAAACTGAAGGTGAAAGGTCCGGACTTTATGGTGGGTGTGGCATCAGTTTGATGGCCTTGAGTTCCTGGAGTTTTGCCCCGCTCGTTCGCGCGGTATGAGGCCGAGCGTTGTCTTTCTGTAGGAGAGCGCGCATTCTGCTCAATAGTGGCGGGTACTTCTTCTCCAAAACTGCATACTTCCTCTCCAGCTGTTCAGAGAAACCGTTGGCGTTGATGGTCCGACCGTCTGGAACAAATTCGTAATGGATTATCCCCTTGAAATTCCACCAGACGCAAAGCATTACCTTGTGCATGAAGTGCCAACATTCAGCAACAGATTCAGGAAGCTCGCCCGGGATCAACCACTGCCATTGTGTGTTAGGATTACGGAAACGGACCCACTTTTCATCGCACGTAACAATTCTCTTGATGAAAAGTACATCGCGTAGGTTTTCTAGGAGTTTCGTGCACATTTCCACTCGGCGGTTTGCTTCAGCTGGTGTCAGTTCGTGAGGGACAATGCGGCAACTCCTGTTGACCTTGCCGAATTCCTGAAGGTGACGAACCACGGTAGTCTGTGATACCCGCAGCTTGCCTGTTAATCCCCGAGTGCTGGTTGTCGGAGTTTACTCTACGGCCTGGCGCACGACCTCCGAATCTACGGTTCGCGGCTAACCTGACCTTGGGTGATCGTCGAGGTTTCTGTCACCGGAGCAAAATTTCTTGAATCATCTGGTAGCGATGCTGTGGTCCACGGAACCTTCCCGTTTCGCATGACACATGTTTCGTGTTGCTTGAGCAGCGTTATGGCCGAGTTCAAACTCGTAAAGCAAAAGTTCCCTAATTAGCCGGTTGTGACTGTTCATCTTTTAGGCGTCCTAACCACAGACAGAACGGCGACATGTAATGTTGTTCACAGCAAGGACTACCACTTTATATCCCATTCGAGTGACTTCAGTGCGCGACTTGAACTAGTTTAAACACGTGACATACCAGCCGCAGCACATGTGTTTATGCAAATATTGCAAAACTTTCGATTCGCCCTATGTAGTAAGAACTCATTCATACAAATTTTGAAGATGACAATCCGATTTTTGGCGTAAATGTGACAAGGATGGTAAGTCAGATAATATCCGAAAACTTGAAAATTTTCATTGAAGAGGACAATCCGATGAAATTTTTCATCGGATTGTCATCTTCAAAATTTGTATTATGTGGCGTAATCCCGTATTTCTTTCATGATTTATCTGCTTCTCCAGGCGAACACGGGATAAGATTTTTAACCTAAAGATTCGCTAAACATGAATGCCGTTGTTTCGACTAGCGAATCCTGTGATGGTTATATTCAAATTAATCAGAAACTTGAAACTTGGTCGTTCTGGGGGGTGTAGTGGTTAGAATGCCCGGGCGTTTTCTGGTAGACGCGGGTTCGAGTCCCACTCCAGGACGATAAAAAATTTTCAAGTTTTCGGATATTATCAGACTTACCATCCTTGTCACATTTACGGATTGTCATCTTCAAAATTTGTAATATATGGCGTAATCCCGTATTTCTTTCATGATTTATCTGCTTCTCCAGGCAAACACAGGATAAGATTTTTAACCTCCTGATTCGCTGAACATGAATGCCGTTGTTTCGACTAGCGAATCCTGTGATGGTTATATTCAAATTAACCAGAAACTTGGTCGTTCTGGGGGTGTAGTGGTTAGCATACCCGGGCGTTTTCTGGGAGACGCGGGTTCGAGTTCCGCTCCAGGACGATAAAAAATTTTCAAGTTTTCGGATATTATCAGACTTACCATCCTTGTCACATTTACGCCAAAAATCGGATTGTCATCTTCAAAATTTGTATTATATGGCGTAATCCCGTATTTCTTTCATGAAAACTCATTCATGTTAGAACTAAACATCATATGCTCTTTATTTCCATTTTTCGAAAGACCTCGCGATAAATAACATTCTGTGTAAAATATTTGTTGTTTAAAAATTGTAGATTAGAGCGTTTAGATAGATCGATGTTTTGCAAAATGTGTAATATAATCAGCACTAAACTCGGAAAGTTGTTTTCGTGTAAACTTGCCTTATTAACTTGTACTTTGATTTTTCGCTTTAAATTACCTTTTTCTACGGCACACTTGTTATTTCCCTTCGCAGCTTATTTTAGACTGTCCTATTCGACGGTTAGTTTGAAACTTCACACTGTAGCTTTTTCTACAAAATAATGCGCCATCTGGTATTACAAAGCGGAATTATCTAAATTCTCGGCAATGTGCTATTGGGACGACATCTGCTTTTAGATGCAATTTAGCTCACTTTGACATCTCAAGATTTCAGTTTTTATTGTAGGTTAGAGCGTTTAGATAGATCGATATTTTGCAAAATCTATAATATAATCAGCACTAAACTCGGAAAGTTAGTTAAATTAAAAAGCTAAAAATATTTAAAGCGTGCAAATAAATATTCGAATTGTGCTAAATTAAATTAATATACAAATGCAACTTGTCGTGATATTAAGAATTGAATTCGAATTTTGTAGATCGGATAAATAGAACTCTAGGTATTGATAATCCAATATTTTTAAATTAGCACGCGATTGCCTTGGCATCTAAAAGTGATCGCGTACTATCATATAGCAGGTAATCACTTTGACATCTCGAAAGCACACACGAACTGATCGATACATGATAGCGTAACAAGGCAGACCTTGCTGTGACATCAAGCTTTCCAGACAGAGCGAGAGAAAGAAAGATCTGGGTGTTTATATGTATAATACCCATATTACACACTCTATATCTAAAAGTATTGCTCTTCTCAAAGCAGTTTACGCACTAGTTGATCTAACATGAGTGCCGATTAAAATATTCACTATACCTTTTGCTTGTCTCAAATTCCTTGAATTCAGAGACACAAGAGAATTGTGAACGTTATTTAATAAATTTTTAGTTGCATCATCTATTTCATGGCTGCAAAAAAAAGTTATCTCCCTTCTCTGAAAGTTGTAATACAATGGGTGACGGATGAAATAATCAAAGAATCGTGTATTTTTGATTATCTGAAATTCAAAATTTATCATATAATCGCAGGAAAAAGAAAAGAGAAAACAACAACTTTATTTTTAAATACACCAGAGTTGAATAATTACGAAACGCATATAGCGTATGAAATCCGTTTATTTTCGTGGTGTAGTCAGCACAAATATTCGCCAAGCTTTCGCACTCCACTGGGAGGCTTTTTCAAGGCAATGATATACACAAAAAAGCAGAGAATTGGAACATGTAAAGAACGAAGATGATTTTTGAAAATAACGCGGGTGACATCACGAGCATATTACATGAATTTTTTATCACGTAATTATACAGAGCGCCGTGATGTGTTTCCATTTTTTAATAATGTATGCCAAGCCATTGGTAGTTCCGTAGAGACTATATCATTGCATGCCACTTTGTTGGATAGGATTTCCACTGTTTCCCTGATGGCAGTCTCTTTGTTGGATAGGATTTCCACTGTTTCCCTGATAGCAGTCTCTTTGCAGTCTCTTTGAATTCACAGCAACCCAAACAAAGAAAATTATCGCCGCCTTAAATCTCATTACTAACCGCAACTACTTCAAGTTGGATGGAAACATCTACAAACAAACGAAAGGAGCACCAATGGGTTCACCTTTATGAGCAATCCTTGCGGAAGCAGTACTTAGACCGCTAGAAGATCTCATCCTTTTGAATTGTATCAAGAAACCCCGAGTTTGGATCCGCTATGCAGACGACATATTCTTCATATGGGAACATGGAGTAGACGAATTAAATGATTTCATGCGCAAGATAAATAACCTACACAATACAATACAGTTCACCACGGAGCTTGAAAAAGACGGGACGTTGAATTATCTTGACGTCGCGCTCAGAAGAAATAGAACATCCAGCTTCGACTTAAACGTTTATTATAAACCGACCGCAGTACCGAACCTTGTCCCTCCTCATTCGCACTGCCCAAAGGAGTACAAACTTTCCGCATTTAGAGCGTGGTTCCATAGAGCGTACAACGTATGCAAACCCGATTTTCTAAATAATAAAGAAGTTGAGAATATCTATAGCAAAGGTCTAAAGGCTGGATATAAGAAGGATGATATAGACAGAGTACATAAGACTGTGAGAAATCGTATAATATCAACAACAGAAAAATCGCCTAGTAGGGTAATGAGATACGCAGGATCCATCACATATATTCCAGGCTTTACATATTGGTTAAAGAACGCAAATACAGCATATTAATAGCAATGAAGTCCCCGACCCCGTTATCACATATAATATCAAGCTGCAATGAGAGACAGTGTGAGAAAGAAAAGGCGGGTGTGTACGCTATACCTTTGGTATATCCTGATAACACGGAAAAGATATATATCGGAATGACAAAGCGATCCTTGGACTCTAGATGTAAAGAACACGTACGAAGTGTGAAGCAGGACATGCAGAATACAGCCCTCGCCAGAGAAGTCATGCATTGCTCGGCCGCCCCTGTATGGAATAATATTAGAAGAATTGCCCCCTTACACGAATTTCAAAGAGACTGCCATCAGGGAAACAGTGGAAATCCTATCCAACAAAGTGGCATGCAATGATATAGTCTCTACGGAACTACCAATGGCTTGGCATACATTACTAAAAGATGCAAACACATCACGGCGCTCTGTATAATTACGTGATAAAAAATTCATGTAATATGCTCGTGATGTCACCCGCGTTATTTTCAAAAATCATCTTCGTTCTTTACATGTTCCAATTCTCTGCATTTTTGTGTATATCATTGCCTTGAAAAAGCCTCCCAGTGGAGTGCGAAAGCTTGGCGAATATTTGTGCTGACTACACCACGAAAATAAACGGATTTCATACGCTATATGCGTTTCGAAAACAACAACGTATAAATGAATTTCATATAATGGATTAGAAAAAGCGTCAGAGACTCCAGCAAAATGTCAAGACTAGGCTGAACTTCGTATAAAAGTGAACAACGTATAACCGGAAAACGTATACCTGAGAAAACAATACGTATATACTGCATACTGTGTCGTAAAAAACAATATGCTGTATCGCGAAAAGAATATGGAGTTTTCATATGAAATTTGACGAAAACATAATTTAATATGCTCTTCCATAATACATGTATCTATTCATAAAAAATAAGAAAATGCATTATTACTTAATGAACAAAGAGCAAGCAAGCATAACTGGTCACAAAGCATGCTCAAAGAAGGAGATAGCTAAAGTGAGTCAATATGTGGTCTATCCTCGCCGTAAAATAACCTCCACAGCAATGTTTTATGCTCATAATGAGAATTTTCTAAAACTGTCCTGGTAATAACGACAGTTGCTCCACCAAAAAACACTTCAAACCTCACGTAGGATTTGGGGAAAGTGTTGAAGGGTGCAATACATCTGTTAAAGTATCCCAAGAATGCTCAATAGAGTTCATATCAGGGAAATGAGCTGGGCACTCTATTCCTCTGGTCGTATTGTCTTCAAGATATTTGTCAAATATTCATTCTCGCCAAACAGAAATCATCGCTCTTTCCACGTTAATAAGTGAGTCTCATCCCATCTGCCGCCATGGGAATCGAACTCAGGGTCTTCCAGTTGCGCACCGGACATGCTACCAATTTCTGTTTGGTGTTCCTGATCTACGTCGGGTGTTTGAATTGGTCATTTAGGCTCTTTGAGGACGGGGACTAACGTGTGCAGGATAAAATTTTCGCCAATCGCTCCTGCATAAGCGCAAACAAAGCGTTCTATGACCTTATCCCTGTGAATTCGGTCATTCACATATCCATAGATCCGGTTTGAAGCACTTGCTACCGCTCAAAAGTATGCCGGCGCACACCATGCCACTACCATTCCCATAAGTGTCCGCTTCTTTTTAGCACGTCTTTTGTGAAAAAAGATCGTGCTTTTGTTATCGGTTTGTCCGTCCGTCCGTCAGCCTGTACCCACGATATCTCTGAAACTATTAGTCCGATTTTAAAAATTCTTTCTGCATTGTTAAGCTTGAAATATGCGAATGATGATCCTTTATTTCGTTTTTTTTTTTTTTTACGGTGTACAATTTCGCCGCTAGAGGGCGTAAATGCAGATGATGTTGAATTCAAAAATACGTTTTAATCCACTTGTTTGCTTCTAAACATCCGATTGAAAAAAATATTTTATTTTTCGATTCCATTTATGTCGAAGAGTATTTTAGATATAGTTACTTTTTCAAATTACGCACAGATTTTTCGCAAGGGGGCGTAAAAGTAAATTGCATTTTTCCTGATAACTCATCTTCTAAAACTCCGATTTGAAAAAAAATTCCTTCAGCGGATACACCTCCTGATGGAAAATGTTTTGCACATAATTTCAAATTTCTGGTAAAGAATACTTTGGCCACCAGGGGGCGTAAGTGTTAATTTTTGCTTCTGATTTGTTTGCCATAAAATCTGAACTTCTAAAATATCGATTGAAAAAATTCTTTGGTGGACTGATACCACTCACATCGATAAACCTTTTCGGAATATTTTTTTCTTAAAATATTCCACAGTTTCTTCGCCAGGGGCGCAGTTATATATCTTATTTTTGTCAATATCTCTACTTCTAGGAGTCTGATTTGAAAAATTCCTTCTTTGTTAACAAGTCTTTTCTAAAAAAAAGATCGCGCTTATGTTACCGGTTTGTCCGTCCGTACGTCCGTCCGTCTGTACCCACGATATCTCTGCAACTATTAGTCCGATTTGAAAAATTCTTTTTGCATTGGGAAGCTTGAAATATGCGAGGGATGATACTTTATTTCCTTTTTTTTTACGATGTACAATTTTGCCTCTAGGGGAGTAAATGCAGATGATGTCGAATTCAAAAATACGTTTTATTCCACATACTTGTTTCTAAACATCCGATTGAAAAAATACTGATGTCTGTCGATTCCACTTATGTCGAAGAGTATTTTAGATATAGTTACTCTTTCAAATTACGCGTAGCTTTTCCGCTAGGGGGCGTAAAAGTAAATTACATTTTTCCCGATAACTCTTCTTTTAAAACTCCGAATTGATTTTTTTTTCAGCGGATACATCTCCTGATGGAAAATTTATTGCATATAATTAAAATTTTTCGTAAAGAATACTTTAGCCACCAGAGGGTGTAAGTGTTAATTTTTGCATCTGACGTATTTACCATAAAATCTGAGCTTCTAAAATATCGATTGCAAAATTCTTTCGTGGACTGATGCCACTCACATCGATAAACTTTTTCGGAATATTTTCTTTATAAAATAGTCCACAGTTTCTCCGCCAGGGGGCGTACGTGTATAACTGATTTTTGCCAATACCTCTACTTCTAGGAGTCCGATTTGAAAAATTCTTTCTTTGTTGGATATCGTTTCCAGTATGACATGTTTTTTATATAATTTCGAAATTTTAAAGTAATTCATAGACTTTCTGCTAGGGGGCGGTGGGTAAATTGCGTTTCCCCTTATATTTCTACTTCTAAATCTCCGATTTGAAAAATTCTTTCTGCATCGGATACACCTCCTGATAGGAAATCGTTTGCACATAATTTCTAATTTTTGTAAAAAAAAATGGTTTGGCCACCAGGGGGCGTAAAACTTAATTTCCGCTTCTGATGTATTTGCAGTAAAATATGAGCTTCTAAATTCTCGATTGAAAAAATCCGTCGTTTGTAGACCCATAGTACTCATGTTGACAAACTTTTTAGAAACATTTTCTTCTTAAAACATTACATGGTTTCTACGCCAGGGGCAAACATGTGTATCTTATTTTTGTGAATATCTCTACTTCTAAGAGTCCGATTTGAAAAATTCCTTCTTTGTTGGATAGTGTTTCCAGTGTGACATGTTTTTCATATAATTTCAAAATTTTCAATTAATTTATATACTTTCCGCTAGGGGGCGTAAAAGTAAATTGCTTTCCCCCTATATCTCTGTTTCTAAATCTCCGATTTGAAAAATTCTTTCTGCATCGGATACACCTCCTGATAGGAAATCCTTTGCACATAATTTCTAATTTTCGTAAAAATAGTTTGGTCACCATGGGGCGTAAATCTTTATTTCCGCTTCTGTTGTATTTGCAGCAAAATATGAGCTTCTAAAATCTCGATTGAAAAAAAAGTGTTTTATTGGCCGGTACTACTCATGTCGACAAACCTTTTAGGAACATTTTCTTCTTAAAATAATGCATGGTTTCTACGCCATGTATATCTTATTTTTGTCAATATCTCTAATTCAAGGAGTCTGATTTGAAAAATTCCTTCTTTGTTGGATATTGTTTCCGATGCGAAATGGTTTTCCTGTTAATTAAATTTTTTCAAGTAAATCATAGACTTTCCGCTAGGGGCGCAAAGGTAAATTGCGTTTTCTGCGTTATTTCTGCTTCTAAATCTCCGATTTGAAAAATTCTTCCTGTATCTCATACAAGTCCTGATGGAAAATATTTTTCACATAATTTCTAATGTTTGGTAAGGAATGGTTTGGCCACCAGGGGGCATAAATGTTAATTTCTGCTTCTGATGTGTTTGTAGCAAAATCTTCGCTCTGAAAACTCGACTAAATTTTTTGTTCTTGGACCGATAGTGCTCATATTAAAAAACCTTTTGAGAATACTTTCTTCCTAAAATAATGCATGGTTTTCTCACCAGGGGACGTAAAGTCACATCTTATTTTTGTCGATATCTCCTTTTCAAAAAGTCCGATTAAAAAAAAATATTTCTGTGTTGGAGAGCGTAAGCTTAAGATTCCGTTTACAGCAATATCTGAGGGATTAAAAACCCGATTGAAAAAGTTCTTTCTTCCGTCAGATGCTATTGTTTTCTATACCGGTTCCATTGACTTTGAATAGCTTTGATAAATTTAATTTGCTTCAGAACGGATTGAAAAGACGTGCTTATTACACCCGAAAATTCGGTGTCATCTTTCTTGTTTATTTTTTTGTTAATGGGTTTAACGACCACCGTGAAAACTCGTTAGTCTGTATACAGCCCTCCGTCTTTAATTTAGGGCCACTAGTTGCAGGTAAGGGGAATATCCCTTTACTGGAAATAATATCGACCCAAGATCCTTCCTCGGCTCAACGGGATCCGAACCCGGATCTATCTCGAACAGTGCTGAGACGAGGCGGCTAAGTGTCCTCTTGTAAGATGTTTACCCTGTTGCTGAACACAGAGCTGTAGGCACTTGATCCAGTCGTTATGCACCAGCACGAGAATATTGTGAGAAATGTGGCTGCAGGCCTCCAGGATGCGTTCAAGAAGGTGGTGCTTGTCACGGATTTTCTCAGCATGCATTATGTGTTTCATATGACCCCACAGATAAAATTCGAGTAGTGTGAGATCAGGGGATCTGGGTGGCCATTCCACAGGACAACGCCGGCCAATAATATGACCAGAGAATTGAACATCTAGCCATTGATGAGCAGTTGCTCTGTAGTATGTTGGAGACCCATCGTGTTGGAAATAACATGGGAAACTGCCATCTTTATTAAGAAGGTAAGAGAACACTGTTTGTTGTAGCATTTCCAGGTACCGCTGAGCATTTAGGTTATTGTCGACGAAAATGGGTCCTAATGGACCGCTGAGCAAAATGGTACCGCTGAGCATTTAGGTTATTGTCGACGAAAATGGTTATGGTGTGGTGTGGAAAATGGGTCACGGGTGCCCCATTTTCCACACCACACCATAACCAAAGACGTTCGATGGTTCCCTCCAGTGAGGGTTCCCGTCACTCTAGTACCTGTGGTTCTGAGTGTTTACCTCAACACTGACATAAAACGTGGCCTCGTAACTAACAAAATGCCCAGTGCGAATGAGGTATCCCGTTGATGTTGGTCTATATCCCAGGTGCAGAGCTCGATGCGTCTGTCAGGGTCATCCTGTGATAGTTGCTGCTGCATCTGAATCTGGAACGGATGACAGTGAACGGTGTGAATAATACAACAGCTAACTGGGCGATACTACATTTTGCTGCGAGACGTCGTGTGCTACGTTTTGGACTCTTTGCAAAAGATGCCAAGACCATTGTTGACGTTTCCTCGTTGGTAGCAGTTTCCGGATGACCACTAGGTGGCTTGTCGTCCACACTCCCAGTTTCTCGGAATTTGGATATCAGGTATGCAACACTGCTATGTGAAAGTGTTGGTCTTTCTGTGTATTGGTTGTTGAAGTTTGCGGCTACGATACGGCAGCTGTGTTCCCCCGACATTAGGATCACTTCAATCCTCACCTCTTTCGTCAATGCCATCTGCAACAAACAATGGTTATTTCAACTTTCTGCGTTGATAACTTCTGAAACACGACACATATGTCAAATCTGATTACAGCAATCAATATCTGAGAAAATTCTGGTCTTGTTTGATATGCAACATGACCCTCTTACCATTTTAAAATTTGACCTTGTTCCGAAATGGCAGATTTTAAGATGGCGACCGTGTTTCGGAAATAGCTTGAAAGATATGCCCTCTCACGATTTTTTGCTGGGGTATTCAGATACTTAATTTTTCCTCACGTTTCTGAAATACAATGGTATCATGAGACTTTTGACTAGCCCTGTATAATTGCTTTGAATATGTTCCCATGTATTTCTGAAGAAATATTTCTTCCTCAAATTTCATATCTGAAATACTGTTGAATTAAAACCTGCATCCACACCTGGATGTGAGATGGTGAAATTACCCTTCAATAAGGCTGATCGCTTCGACTAGAGAAAAATCTGAGGTTTCAGATTCGTAAGGCCTTAGCTGCTTGGAACTTCATTGCTCGGGGGTGAAATGGTTAGCATACTCGAACGGAAATCGGGAGATGCGGGTTCAACTCCAGCTCCTGGACGAGGTAATTTTCAAGTTTTCTCAGGAGTTGTTAGGTGGAAAACCAGTAAATCACAGGCATTTCAGTGCATAAGCAAGGATGAGTGAATATTTAACTCGGTACGAATGCTAAATCAACTAGTGGACACATTGCTTTGAAAAGAGCTTTGCGTATAAGTAAATGATGTATGACTGGTTTAGTGAATATGAAATAAAATTGTACCTGGATTTACTACCTAGTATTTGAAAGTTTTCATATATTAAAAATACGAAATTGTATAGAATCTCTTAAAGTAGTTTTTATAATGAAATTAGAATTTAAAAAATACAAAATTTAAATAGACGTTTTACATTATGAATTAGCGTAATCTCCGAAACCCTTCCCTCCCATTTCCGGAGGCATTGAAAATTTCACAATAGTATTCTTTTACGCTATTTTTTTCATTTATACGTGTTTAATGCAACCCCACAAGAAAAACGTATAACCGATGTTCCATTTTATTTCCTCTTTCGTACCTGCTCCAAATCTACGTAACTTTCCATTCCTTCCGAAAAGATGTTTTTTCCTTAGATCATTTTCTCACGACCTCCCCTAAAATTCTGCTTTTCTCGTGTGACCTCTGTGCCGCCCGATCCTCTCTCGACCACATTTCGATCCCTTCTCCCACGGACCTTCCTTATTCTTTCTAGCTTTTCTCTCGACGTCTCCAAGAGCAATAAACTCAGTTAACCGTCTCCGTCGGCTTTTGGATCACAATTATACATAGTACATCATAGCCGCCTATGCCAATAAAAACACTTAATCCATGTACTAACACCTACTAATTCTCATTGCCGTCCTGACAGAAAACATCTTCGAATGTTCCATGTTGACCGCCACAACGGAGACCCACTGTTCAAAGTTCGTTACTTGGAAACAAATTAGTTCAAAAATCTTGTAAAGTCTCCTATACCCTCGTAACACTTCTACTACTGGAAAAATATCAAGATTCATTTCTTCGTGACAATTAACACCTCAATAATCATGGTTCTCTGCGATACACAAATTAAAAAAAAAGTAAAAAACAAAAATGACTCTAAATTCTTAGACGCAATTGCCATTTTCGTTCATTTATTTCTGACACACAGAATTACTCAGCGCAAATTTTCTGAAAAGGAAATAATCAGCTGAAAGCAAAATGCCCCCTAGCAGAAAACCTGTGCATTGTTTCAAATTCATACTAATACTCAGTGTTTTGAATTCAACACTGAGAAACCATTGTTTCAGATTCATACTGGTGCTCAGTGTTTTTCATTCAACACTGAGAAATCATTATTTCAAATTCATACTGGTGCTCAGTGTTTTTCATTAACACTGAGAAATTTCAAATTCATACTACTGCTCAGTGTTTTAAATTCAACACTGAGAAACCATTGTTTCAAATTCATACTACTGCTCAGTGTTTTTCAACAACACTGAGAAACCATGATTTCAAATTCATATTGGTGCTCAGTGTTTTTCATCAACACTGAGAAACCATTGTTTCAAATTCATACTAGTGCTCAGTGTTTTTCAACAACACTGAGAAACCATTGTTTCAAATTCATACTAGTGCTCAGTGTTTTTCATTCAACACTGAGAAACCATTATTTCAAATTCATACTGCATGGTGCTCAGTGTTTTTCATTCAACACTAAGAAACCATTATTTCAAATACATACTGGTGCTCAGTGTTTTTCATCCAACACTGAGAAACCATTGTTTCAAATTTATACTAGTGCTCAGTGTTTTTCATTCAACACTGAGAAACCATCGTTTCAAATTCATACTGGTGCTGAGTGTTTTTCATTCAACACTGAGAAACCATTGTTTCAAATTCATACTAGTGCTCAGTGTTTTTCATCAAACACTGAGAAACCATTGTTTCAAATTCATATTGGTGCTCAACGCATAATGAAGATAACAAAAGCGTAGAATCTACTCCACGTGCGTAGAAGTTGGTAGGTCTGGAAAAGAAATAAAACAAAGTGGAGATAAATGAGAAAAAAAATGAACAAAAATGAAAGATAAAATACAAGGGATTAGAATAAAGTGAAAAAAAAAATTAAATTAATTAAAATGGTCCAAGATAAATCAAGATGGAAGAAGGTTAAAATAAATTAAAATGTAGCAAAAGAATAAAGAAATGAGACAAAATAAGATTAGCTGAAATGAAAGAGAATAATATTAGTTAATGTGAAACAAAATCAATTAATATGAAGTAAAATGAAATGTAGTGAAGCAAAACAACTATACAGTAGCTAAGTTTTAGTTCCAATTTTCTCATCTTTGCTGGAAAAGGTTTCCTTTGAAAGATATTACGTGACCTTGGAACTTCAGGCAGAGAGAAATAAAAAATAAAAGAACATCTGGCAACAAAATTGTGATGTTAGGGCATCATGATAATGCAAAGGAGCTACATAACCTTATTTGTTATTTGAAAAAAAAAATACACTGTTTCTTTCAAAACAAGAGAAACCATGACATCTATAAAAGGAAGACGTGCGTCCAATTTCCCTGTGTCTTTCTTTCTCCGCAAAATCAGACTTTTTTTTTCGTTTTTTAAATAATACGGCATAGCTGTTCGCTTCCTTGAAAAGAATTACCTCTGTGCAGCTGCTTTTTCCCAGGATAAGCAGCAGAATAACAGAGTTCTTGCTCCCGGACTCACCGTTGCTTCAGAATTTTAAAGAAGACATATTCGACTCAGGATAAAATACATCTTTGGAGGAAAGTTGTTCATGCAAATTGTCTTCCTTTGCATTGGTCTTTTCCGCACAAGGTGATAATGAAAGTCCCTCTGAAAAATAAATGTATGATTAAATAAAACAACTGTACAACACTGAAAGAAGTTGGAAAAGGCGTGTTTCTGAGTTTTCATTTTTGATTCAAAAAACATTTTTCTCCAGATACGCAAAAAAGTCTTCTTGCATCCCCAACGAAAAGAAATGGAGTCTTAGCAGAGCGGATGTCACAGGGAAACGTTGCGGAAATATCATTAAAGTTTGAAATTTTAGTATCTATGAATATATCTCTATTTTATCCTCCTTTTTTGTAAATTATGTTTCCTTTTAGTTGTATTTTCATTCTGAATGCACTTCGGGACCTCCAGGTATTTTCGCATTGTTAACACACAGCTGCCACTAAATTAAAAAAAATTATGCAGATGTACGCAAACGTCAATAACGCAGCGTATGCGCAAAATACGTGGTTACGTACGTCACCACGTGATCTGGGCAGGTATTTGAGAACTGTTAGTGGTGCTTTCTGTGTTTTTTGTTTTTTTTATTGGAGGTTTAACGACCACCATGAGCAACTCATTGGGCTATGGGCAGTCGCCCGTCCCTAATTTAGGGCTACTGGTTCCAGAGAAGGGAGAGAGTCAGTGCCATAAGACAAACACAACATCCATGCCTCACCGGGATTAGAACCCGGACACATCTCGGACGAATGATCAGAAGCAATCGCTTAGACCACTACGCCACAGGTTAGTGGTGTTGATCACAATGTGAAAAACAGAGGATCTTTCGAAGTTCGATTGTGGGTGCCCATCTAGTCCCTATCAGCAGAGCTGACTGGTTCCTGACAAGGTGAAGTATCCCGAGTTTTTAATGAGAGGAAAAATAACCAATTATGATTGTCTAAGAGGGTTAACTGTGACGCGACGACAATCTGTCAAGAACGAGGTCCTTGTCGTCTGAAAAGGCTGGTACGGAGGAACATGGCTCCGTGTGTGCAGTATTTGACCGAAACATTGAATGAGGGCTGATCCCGACCCACATCTGAGCAAATTATGCTCAGGAAATTAAAGAGGATTGGTATTGTCATTCGCATGCTTGTATGCTTGTATAAACAAGTTAGTAAAACCATGCAATGCAATGATTATGATACGCTTTCCAACACACCAGAAATCATTACTCAAGTTATGAGGATAATGGCTGTGTCATAAATCTCGCTGCCCTGTCCTGACCTTTGACCCCAATTTCGATTATATTAAACAGAACCGGTTCAGTATACCTCCAGAACAACATACTAAATTTTTGTCGCAATAGAAGCATTTTTAGTTAAGTTATGAGGATAATTGCTCTGAAATGAATCTCGCTCCTGTGCACTGACCTTTGACCCCATTTCGATTATATTAAACAGAACCGGTTCAGTATACCTCCGGAACAACATGTTAAAGTTTTGTCGCAATCGAAACATTTTAACCTAAGTTATGACGTAAAAGGGCAATGGAGTGGATCCCGCTCCTATGTCCTGACCTTTGACCCCATTTCGTCCATTTTCAATAGGGTTCGTCCCCAGGTGGTCCCCTACCACATACTAAAATTTCATCGAAATGGAACCATTTTTACACAACTTAACGTGCGAACAGACGGGCAAAGCTGAAGCATATACGCTTCTTCAATCTACGGTTGGAAAGCGTAAAAAACACAGATTCGTGGAAAGAACCGGAAAGTTCACCTACAGTGGTGTGAGGAGCACAGTGACTGGGCACTGGAAGACTAGGAAAAAGTCGTGTTGTCCGACTAGTCGAAGTACACCTTGTTCTGTACCGACGGTAAGCACAGAGTTTATTGGGTGCCCCATGACCCATCTTGCTCTGTAAACACAACTTACGGTTCTCAAAGTGTTGTCATTTTGTGGGGCACGCTATTTTAATAAGGAACGGATTCTTTGATATTTGCTGGAAGGTCGGATTTTGTTGGAAGCTCCGGGGAATATCTAAACATTGTTGCCGATCAAGTCTATCCTGCAATATCGACTTTATATCAAGCACATGATGACTATTTCATGGAGATGTGTTCATCAGTAGTTCAGCGAGCATGAAAGCGACTTCCATCATTTTCCTTTGCCACCCCAAAGCCCGGATCTGAACCCCATTGAGAATGTGTGGAACTTGTTGAAAAACAGATCTGGAAGCAGAATCCTCTTCAAACAGTTCTGAGCCAGTTAAATGACTGTCTGGCGAATATGCTGTGGACGTGGACTTCAACATCTTGCAGAATGTATGCCAAACCACATACGCGCTGTGATTTGTGCTGAAGGAGATCCAACCCATTATTGAATAAGTCTTTAATTCAGTACCCGGTATGTGTATTATCAGAGACTATTCAAAGTAAATTGAATTCTATATCATAAAATGTTTAAAAACATTATTTTTTAGCCAAAACTCTAAGATTAGGAAAAGGAGTACATGTAATAAGCCAGTGCCATGTCGATTCAAAGTAAACGAAAAAAGCATAACATTTAACAAAATGGCCCATTAAAAACCAAAATAGAAAATGTACGTTGGTTCATTCACCACCTGGTGACGGAGATTTTGACAGAGTTTGACACGGAGCGCCTTCTGTTCGAGATTCAGAATCTTTGGCACAAACTTTGCAGCAATGCGGTGCATGTTCCAAACCGACGTCAGAATTTCTTGCACTGTTCCGTATGACACATTGACGATGGTAGCAATGTCTTGAATGGTTCTCCAACGATCCTCATGCACCAGTTCCCTCATTTTGTCCAGATTTTCGGGGTTTTGCTCGTGGACGGTCACCCTGACCTCTCGTTGCCTTTCAGTGCCGTTCTGCCGCTCTTGAAGCGCGAGTGCCACTCAAATGACTGCTGCAACATTTCATGCGTCTCCGTTCTCAATTTGCCGAGTTTGACGCAGAATTTGATGTTCGCTCGCTGCTCTAGTTTGCAGTCCATACCAAAATCGCAGCTGTGTTCTGCACGTGATCACCAAATATCGTATAGCACAGTTCCCGATGTTCAAAGAACGACGCCACTCTGCACAATGACTCATGAAAGTCACTGCCCTCGACTGATGCTCACGCATCCGCTACGTACCTAGTCTCGGAAATTTTTTATCTCACTACGTATACAATAAAATTTACGTGACTTCGAAAAATTCACATACATAATCCAAGTTTCTTAAAATCATGGATAGTTGCATTCATCATGTGTTTTAACCGCTTGAATACATTGTGTAAAGAAATTATTAATACAGGAATATTTTTCGATTGGCGAACAGAAGAGCAAAACAGACAAAAAAAAACTGTGCGGGCTTTCTTTGTTTTAATTAGAAAACGAACGTTCAATAACTGAAAGTAAATAAGGCTAAAAAAATAAAAATCTACTTATTTTTAAAAAATAGAAAATTCAGTCCCAAGTCACTGTAAAATAATTATAAGTACAATTCAGAAAACAGCGTTAAAGACCGACATATGCAAAGTTTGCTTAAGTTGCTTACATTACTTATGCACGCAAATCTTCCTTTTTTAGCACGTCTTTTGTAAAAAAAGATCGTGCTTATGTTATAGGTTTCTCCGTCCGCCCGTCCGTCCGCCTGTACCCACGATATCTCTGCAACAATTAGTCCGATTTGAAAAATTCTTTGTGCATTAGGAAGCTTGAAATATGCGAATGATGATCCTTTATTTCGTTTTTTTTTTACGATGTACATTTTTGCCGCTAGAGGGCGTAAATGCAGATGATGTCGAAATCAAAAATACGTTTTATTCCACATGTTTGCTTCTAAACATCCGATTAAAAAAAATCTTCTTTCTTTCGATTCCATTTATGTCGAAGAGTATTTTAGATAAAGTTACTTTTTCAAATTACGCCTAGATTTTCGGCTAGGGGCGTAAAAATAAATTACATTTTCCCGAGAGCTCTTCTTCTGAAACTCCGATTTGAAAAATGTTTTCTTCAGCGGATACACCTCCTGATGGAAAATCTTTTGCATATAATTTCAAATTTTTGGTAAAGAATACTTTGGCCACCACGGAGCGTAAGCCTGAATTTCCGCTTCTGATGTATTTGCAGCAAAATATGAGCTTCTAAAATCTCGATTGAAAAAAGTCGTTTGTTGACCGATACTACTCATGTCAACAAACCTTTTAGGAAAATTTTCTTCTTGAAATAATGCATGGTTTATACGCCAGGGGGCGTAGATGTATATCTTATTTTTGTCAATATCTCTGCTTCTACAAGTCCGATTTGAAAAATTCCTTCTTTGTTGGATAGTGTTTCTAGTGTGACATGTGGTTCATATTATTTCAAAATTTTCAAGTAATTCACAGACTTTCCGCTAGGGGGCGTAAATGTAAATTGCATTTCCTTCTTATATATCTGCTTCTAAATCTCCGATTTGAAAAATTCTTTCTGCACCGCATGAAAGAATTTTGATGGGAAATCGTTTGCACATAATTTCTAATTTTTTTAAAAAATGGTTTGGCCACCAGGTGGCGTAAGTCTTAATTTCCGCTTCTGATGTATTTGCAGCAAAATATGAGCTTCTAAAATCTCGATTGAAAAAAAAGTCGTTTTTTGAACGATACTACTCATGTCGACAGACCTAAAAGGTGTGTCGACATGAGTAGTATCGTTCTCTTGAAATTTCTTCTTGAAATAATGCATTTCTTTTTTCTTGAAATAATGCATGGTTTCTACGCCAGGGGTGTAGGTGTATATCTTATTTTTGTCAATATCTCTACTTCTAAGAATCCGATTTGAAAAAATCCTTCTTTGTAGCATAGTGTTTCCGATGCGAAATTTTTGTCCTATAAATTCAAAATTTACAAGTAAATCATAGACTTTTCGCTAGGGGGACACCAAGGTAAATTGCGTTTTCTGCGTTATTTCTGTTCCTAAAGCTCCGATTTGAAAAATTCTTCCCTTATCGCATACAAGACCTGATGGGAAATATTTTTCACATAATTTCTAATGTTTGGTAAAGAATGGTTTGGCCACCAGGGGTCATAAGTGTTAATTTCTGCTTGTGATGTATTTGCAGCCAAATCTGCATGGGCTCCTGAAAACTTGGCTAAATTTATTTTTCTTGGACCGATACCGCTTATATGGGTAAATCTTTTGAGAATACTTTCTTCCTAAAATAATGCATGGTTTTCCCACCAGGGGACCTAAAGTCACATCTTATTTTTGTCGATATATCTGTTTCTAAGAGTTCGTAAGCTCACGATTCCGCTTACAGCAATATCTGAGGGATGAAAACCCCGATTAAAAATCTTTTTTCTTTCGTCAGATCTATTGTTTTCTATACCGGTTCCATTGATTTTGAATAGCTTTGATAAATTTAATTTGCGTCAGAACGGATTCAAATGACGTGCTAATTACACCCGAAAATTCGGTGTCATCATTCTTGTTTCCTTTTGTTGCAAGTGAACAGTCTTCTACTGCATTCTGTGTTAACATGACTAAGTGTAGAGATTTGCGTATGGAAGAGCTGAGAAAAGTGCTCTTTAATTTTGGCCAAAACAAATCTAATAGAGAAATTGCCAAATTAATCGGAAAATCTTCAGGAGCCTTGCAAAACGTTGCGAGGTATAAGGATAAACCAAGTAAAACAAGAAGCGGAGGACCGATGCCATGAATGAGTGCAAGAGGTAAACGACTTCTTTTTTACGCTTTCCAACCGTAGGTTGAAGAAGCATATATGCCCCAGCTTTGTTCGTCTGTCCGTCCGTCCGACTGTCTGTCCATCTGTCTGTCCGCACGTTAACTCGCGTAAAAATGGTTCCATTGCGATGAAATTTTAGCATGTGATAGGGGACCACCTGGGGACAAACCCTGTTGAAAATGGACGAAATGGGGTCAAAGGTCACGACATAGGAACGGGATCCATTCCATTGCTCTTTTGCGTCATAGCTTGTGTAAATATGGTTCGATATCAATTAAATTTTAGTATGTGGTAGGGGACTACCTGCGGACAAACCCTATTGAAAATGGGTGAAGTGGGCTCAAAGGTCACGACATAGGAGCGGGATCCATTCCATTGCCCTTATGCGTCATAGCTTGTGTAAATATGGTTCGCTGTCGATGAAATTTTAGTATGTGGTAGAAGACCCCCTGCAGACAAATCCTGTTGAAAATGGGCAAAATGCGGTCAAAGGTCAGGACATGAAATCGGGATCCATTCCATCGCCGTTATGCGTTATAACTTACGTAAAAATGCTTCTATTGAGACAAAACTTTGTCATGTTGTCACGGAAGTATACTTTATCGGTTCTGTTGAATATCATCGAAATGGGTTCAAAGGTCAGGTCATAGGAGTGAGATTTATTCTACAGCCATTATCCTCATAACTTGAGTAATAACTTGAGTAATGATTTCTGGTATGTTGGAAAGCGTATCATAATCAATGCATTGCATGATTTTAATAACTTGTTCATTTAGCAACTGCTGATAATATTTCTACAATACAAATTGCTCGATCTTTGCCTGACATTTCCATTGTCCATCACTGTATGGCATCCAGGACTTGCCAGCTATGCTGTACGAAAATTTAATTCCATTTCGACCACTACTAGTGGTAACAGTTGTATTTTCCCACAAGATAATGTTCCTTGCCGTGCTTCTAATTTCACGAAACAGTGGTTTACGAATGAAAAAATAGATGTAATGGAATGTCCTTCTCGAAGTCCAGATTTAAACTCGATGCGGAATGTCTGGTCGTTACTTGTCAGGCTTATACACTCATTGTCATAAAAATCCGAGCACCAAGAAAAAAAACCGTGCGATTAAAGCGAAACTCGGTAAATAGCTACGGGTAGGGCAGACATGCAAATGTGGGCTATACCGCATGCCTGCTCATCCAAGTTGGCGCTGCAATCGCAATCCTTGGGGATTATAAAGCGCCGCGCAGGGGACTCCACATTCGTGCTGAAGTGCACGGCAGCAGTTTGGTGAGATCCCTGAGAGATAGACATGCCGAGGAGCCGCCGTAAATGTGTTTCCGGGCAACTGACGGAGTTTGAACGAGAGAGGCAGAGTGACCGGCGCGCCGAATCGACCGCCATTTGGGCCAGTCAGACAGCACCGTCCGATCGTGTTGGAAGGAATGAACACGGGAAGGCAGCCGGACACGGAGGACTGGCTCTTTTTTTTTTTTTTTTTTTTTTTGATTGGAGGTTTAACGACCACCGTGAGCAACTCAATGGGCTATAAGCAGTCGCCCGTCCCTAATTTAGGGTCACTGGTTGCAGGGAAGGGAGAGAGCCAGTGCCGTAAGACAAACACAACATCCATGCCTGACCGGGATTCGAACCCGGACCCCTTACGGACGAATGATCAGAGGCCAACGCCTTAGACCACTGCGCCACCGAGGCGGCGGACTGGCTCTGGACGACCCAGAACACCACTAGCAGAGAGGACCGTGGGTTCGTGAGAGCGCACAGATGCAACGACTCCCTTGTCCGATATCCAGAGACATGTGGCGGCTGAACAAGGGACGCCTGTGTCCGCCAGAACCATTTCCAGACGCCTGGCAGAGGTGAATCTGCACTCACGACTGCCCTTACCTTTTCTGCCATTAACACAGAACCATCGTTAGCGTCGATTGCAGTGGTGTCAGTAGCGAGCAATGTGGAATGCTATGGACTAGTAGCAACATATAGTGTTCAAAGACGAATGCCGCTTCTGTATGGGAACGGACGACCACCGTGTTAGACTGCGGAGGGCCGCATGGTGAGCTCTACAATCCCAATCTCAATGTTTAGCGGCACAGATCCCGAACTGCAAGCGTGATGGTCTGTGGAGCCATCGTGTACGACAACCGGACTTACCTCACAGTGATCCGAGAGATGTTGACAGCCCAGCGCTACGTACAGAAGATCCTGCGGCCCCATGTGCTGCTTTTCCTGGCGGGGTGGCCCGAAGCAATTTTCCAACAAGCTAATACCCGTCCGCAAACGGCTCGTGCTTCTTCTGAATGTCTACGGCGTGCTTCAATGCTGCATTGGTCTGCAAGATCACCTGATCGCTCGCCCATCGAGCACATATGCGACCACATGGGGCCCCAGCTTTCTCCCTGTTCCAGTGTTCGTGATTTAGAGCCGCAGTTTCAAGAAGCGTGGGCCAATCTGTCCCAGGATAGCATACGGCTTCTCTTTGACTCCATACCGGACAGAGTCAACGCATGTATCCGAGCACGAGGCAGTCCGACGCGGTACTAACGCTGACCGGAATGTGTACCGTATGTCCGCTGGACATCGTTCTGCTGCTGTGATATTGTAATCACTTCTGTCCTTAGTATGTAACATCTCACTACTAAAATCTCATTTCAATCCAACGCCTCCTTCTTGCTGCGCGGATTTTTATGACAATGAGTGTATACAGTGCGTCAAAGAATTTTTAAGACTGGCGCTAGATTTCAGCTTGCGGTGGCGCCACCATTGTAATCGCGAATGCGTTATAACCCGTGGCCATCTGCTTGCTTTCTGCCAAAAGCACTGCGTAGTTGTTAAATTAACTCAAACGAAACGGCTGTTCATTAGAGAAGTAAAATTTTTTTCATGTTGAATTATTAAGATGGAACAAAGGGCTGTTATTAAATTTAAAGCAAAACTTGGTAAAAGTGCATCGGAAACGTACCAAATGATGAAACAAGTTTACGGTGAGTTTTGTTTAAGTAGATTAAATGTTTTCCTGTGGCACAAACATTATTTTGGACGGAAGAGATACGCTAGAAGAGGATAAGCATACCGGAAGACCAAGTTGATCTAGGACACCTGAGATTATTGAAAAAGTGCGTGATTTCGTGGCAAACAATCGATGTGCGTCACTAAGAATGATGGAAGAGTCTTTAAACGTCAACAAAGAAACGATTCGAACCCTCCTGCATGAAGATTCTGGCAAAACAAAAGTCTGTGCTAAATTT
Source organism: Macrothele yani (assembly GCA_039090855.1). Taxonomy (NCBI): domain Eukaryota; kingdom Metazoa; phylum Arthropoda; class Arachnida; order Araneae; family Macrothelidae; genus Macrothele; species Macrothele yani. Next base: position 31,013,918 of record CM077032.1, on the reverse strand, counting down.
GTTCCACACACGTTAACCAATGAACAAAAATCAAGGAGAAGTGCATATTGCAGAGACATCATTTCAGCCGCTGAAAATGATCCAAACTTCTTAAAATTGATTGTTACTGGTGATGAAACATGGTGTTTTCAATATGATCCTAAAACAAAGCGACAAAGTGCAGAATGGAAGTAAAAAAACTTGCCACAAGCCAAAAAACAAGAAAAGTTCCATCGAAAATCAAAACAATGCTCATTACATTCTCCGATAGTAAGGGTTATTATCTACAAAGAATTTGTTCCAAGTGGACAAACAATTACTGGTGAGTTTTACTTAAATGTTTTGAGGCGTTCAATGGGCAGAATTCGTCACATTCGTCCAGAATATCGAGATGAAAACAGTTGGTGTTTGTTGCACGATAATGCACCTAGTCACACCTCACTTCTTGTTCGTAGATTTTTGGCGAAAAATAACGTCTGTGTGTTGAATGATTCACCGTATTCGCCTGATTTAGCACCCTTCGACTTTTCTTTGTTCCCAAAACTTAAAATGGCGTTAAAAGGGTGTTATTTTGATGATATTTCGACCATACAAACAGCTTCGACGCATGCTTTGGAGGCAATTCCGCAAAGTGAACTGGAACAGGCATTCGAATCATTATTAAATCACTGTAACAAGTGTATTGAAGCCGGAGGGACTTGTTTTGAATAACAAACCAAAAAAAATTATAATTTCTTGTTTCTATTTCATTTTACAGACCAAGTCTTAAAAATTCTTTGACGCACTGTGTATATGAAAAAAAAAAGCAATATTCTTCATCAAGAGAATTGTAAGTCGCAATATGTCGCTGTTGGAACAAAATCAACGTTTGCATGCTTCAAGACTTCGTAACAGCAATGCCAAACAGAACCTATTCGCTAACTAAGGCAAGAGGAAATGCCATAAATTATTAATTCAGGAAACATTATTTTCTGCTTTGTGTATTTATAAATTCTTTACAGAAAAGTGTGTTTGTTAGCTTTACTTTTACTTATGTTTAATGATGTAATAAACATTTTGAAACACTATAAAGCCTAACATTCTTCTAGTACGTGAAAATATTTGAACTGAGATTCGCATTGTTTGTTTTAGCACAAAGTGCATGCATATGATTTTGCTGCCAGCACAAAACCTGATTTTTAGCCGAGACGTAGCCAAAACTGTTACTCTCCGTTCGTCCTTTCGTGGGGTGTGCGCTATACGTTAGTTAGCACGGCCACAAGAGCGTGGGTCTTCTGCCTCCTATGCCACACTCCTCGGGTCTGTTCAAGAAGGCCACAACGATCTTGGCAACGTGCTGAAATTCTCTGAGCTGGATATCATCATTATCATTAGTATTCTGTCTCTTGACGGGTCCAACGGTATCTCAGCAAGTTCCTTTCCTCTAGTTTCCTGCTTCCTCCTTCATTTCTTGATAGCATCTTGTGCCCATATCATCAAGCATCATTAGTCGTCTCCCTTCCCATGGCCATTTTCTTCAATTTCCCCTTCTATCATCCTTTTCAATAGGCCGTCTCCTTTTAACACATGTCCTATCCAGTTATTGTATATATTTTTTTCTCGTGGTCTTTAATAAATTCCTTTCTTCTTCAACTCATTGAAATACTTCATCATTGGTAATTTTTTCAATCCACCTAATTTTCTCCATTCTTCTCCATAACTACGTTTCAAATACCTCCAACATTTTAAGTTCTTGCTTCCCAATTGTCCACATTTCCGCCCCATATAAATTTTTACTCCAAATATAGCACTTAATAAGCCTTTTCTTTAAATTTTTATTCATTTTGTTAATACAAAAATTTATCTTGTTATAAAATTCATATTTACCTTTACTAACTCTTTCTTTTATTTCCATGTCGCATTTTCCATTTTTTTAGCACGTCTTTTGTAAAAAAGGATCGTGCTTATTTTACTGGTTTGTCCGTCCGTCTGTACCCACGATATCTCTGCAACTATTAGTCCGACTTGAAAAATTATTTTTACGTTGGGAAGCTTGAAATATGCGAATGATGATCCTTCATTTCTTTTTTTCTTTTTTTTCACGATGTACAACTTCACCACTAGAGGGCGTAAATGCAGATGATATCGAATTCAAAAATACGTTTTATTCCACATATTTGCTTCTAAACATCCGATTGAAAAAATTCTTTTATCTTTCGATTCCATTTATGTGGAAGAGTATTTTAGATATAGTTATACTTTTTCAAATTGCGTATAGATTTTTCGCTAGGGGGCGTAAAAGTAAATTACATTCCCCCCGTTTACTCTTCTTCTGTAGCTCCAATTTGAAAAATGTTTTCTTCAGCGGATGCACCTCCTGATGGAAAATCTTTTGCATATAATTTCTAATTTTTGGTAAAGACTACTTTGGCCACCAGGGGGCGTAAATGTTAATTTTTGCTTCTGATGTATTTGCCATAAAATCTGAGCTTCTAAAATATCAATTGAAAAAATTCTTTCGTGGACTGATGCCACTCACGTCGATAAACCTTTTCGAAATATTTTCTTCTTAAACTATTCCACAGTTTCTCCGTCAGGGGGCGTAGATGTATATCTTAATTTTTTCAATATCTCTACTTCTAGAAGTCCGATTTGAAAAATTCCTTCTTTGTTGGATAATGTTTCTAGTGTGACATGTTTTTCATATAATTTCAAAATATTCAAGTAATTCGTAGACTTTCCGCTAGGGGGCATAAAGGTAAATTGCTTTCCCCCTATATCTCTGCTTCTAAATCTCCGATTTGAAAATTTCTTTCTGCACCGGATACAGCTCCTGATGGAAAATCCTTTGCACGTAATGTCAGTTTTTTGTAAAAATGGTTTAGCCACCAGGTGGCGTAAGTCTTAATTTCCGCTTCTGATGTATTTGCAGCAAAATATGAGCTTCAAAAATCTCGATTGCAAAAAAAGTAGTTTTTTGACCGATTCTACTAATGTCAACAAACCTTTTAGGAACATTTTCTTCTTGAAATAATGCATGGTTTCTACGCCATGTATAACTTATTTTCGGCAATATCTCTACGTCTAGGAGCCCGATTTGAAGAATTTCTTCTTTGTTGGATAGTGTTTCCGATGCGAAATGTTTTTCCTATAAATTCAAAATTTTCAAGTAAATCATAGACTTTCCGCTAGGGGGCACAAAGGCAAATTGCGTTTTCTGCGTTATTTCTGCTTCTAAATCTCCGATTTGAAAAATTCTTGCTGTGTCGCATACAAGACCTGATGGAAAATATTTTTCACATAATTTCTAATGTTTGGTTAATAATGGTTTGGCCACCAGGGCGGATAAGTGTTAATTTCTGCTTCTGTTGTATTTGTAGCAAAATCCGGGCTCCTGAAAACTCGACTAAATATTTTGTTCTTGGATCGATACCGCTCATATGGAAAAACCTTTTGAGAATACTTTCTTCTTAAAATAATGCATGGTTTTCCCACCAGGGGACGTAAAGTCATATCTTATTTTTGTCGATATCTTTGTTTCTAAAAGTCCGATTTGAAAACTTCGTACGGTGTTGAAGAGCGTTTCCGGTGGGAAATGTTTTTTATGTAAATTCATGTTTTTCTTGACGCACAAGTCTGCAACGATTCCGTTTACAGCAATATCTGAGGGATTAAAAACCCGATTGAAAAACTTCTTTCTTCCGTCAGATACTATTGTTTTCCACACCGGTTCTATTGATTTTGAATAGCTTTGATAAATTTAATTTGCGTCAGAATGGATTCAAAAGACGTGCTTATTACACCCGAATCCGGTGTCATCTTTCTTGTTTGTTTGTTTTTTTCCAACATAACATTTTTTTACGTTTTTCCAGAACTTTTGTTTCAAGCGGTTTAGTGTATGTTAAAACGAAAGATTACACAGAAATTATTTCTTGTTCTTCATGGGAATGAAGTTGGGGTATTTCATGGCTGTAATCTGATATCTTCGTCGATGTGACATTTCATTAGGAGATTAATTCGCCTATCTACATATGGCTTCTTTTCCCTTAACATCCACTGAAATAACACGATGGCAATAGCGTCGTCTTCAACTAACTGGTACCACGAGATACTAAGTACGTGTTAATTCTGCGTATGCGCAGTCCCGTTGCTTCCAGCTCCTGTTGGAGTTGCATCGGTTGCCAGCTACGGGCCACTAGTGGCACTTGCTTGGAGGCCCGCAATTCAAGGCGATGCTGCAGGGCCATCAATGGCTGCCAACTGATGGCGCTGCCACCAATGGACCACTACTGGGCCGTGAGCGGCAGATTTCAACCCGCAGTGACCTGTCACTGCCAGCTAGTAGCCAGCAGTTTCCCAACACTTGTGTTTTTACTGGGTTGACGTGCAATTATTTATACTGTTTTGCATTTCTTAAACTCTTTATAGTATAATACATAGAGTAATCTACTTCATTTATGTTTAAGTTTTTTGAAAGTGCATTAAAGTCTCAAATAATAAAACTGCAAGAGTGAATTATTCACAATACATTGTACAAGGACAATGTATTTTAAACTAAAAGTAAAGAATTGGATAAAAACGAATTTTCCAAAAACGTTGAGTAGATAAATAAATTGTTTATATGATCCATAAGCAGAATATGTTTTGTAGATTATTGAAGCCGCCGCACATTAATAGTTCCGTATACTCTGCAAAATATCTGGCTTAGTATTTTGTCGGATATATGCTTATAAATTTAATCACTGACACTAAAAAAGCGATTAATTTAAGTACTGACGCTACAAAGGTGAACAAAATTATTATTCATTCTTATTAATCTGCGCATAATTAAGGAATATATCTGGAGTTTTCTTTATTTCTTTTACTGTATTAATCTTTTTTCTGTTTTCTTTTTCGGCAGGTAGGGGGGGGGCAAACCGAAGCCTTTTAGATAATACAAAGCCATGACATTAGTGAGATGACTTCCCTCTTTTAGTGACGTCACGCAGAAATCAAATCTTCCAGTTGGTTTCTAACGCTGTCGTGTGTGACGTCAAACACAACACCGACGTATCAGGACGTGTAACAAGTAAGTGACGTCACAAACGGAGGGAACTCCTCTGTCTAATGTCGTGGCCTTGTCCTTTCTAGACGGCCTTGCCCAACCCGTTGAGTTCCGATTCGAAGGTCTTTACTGGAAGAGGGGGAGGGAGAGTTAAAGCACGCCTAAGTGGTATCACATACATTCTCAGCAGGGCGACTCTCTACTGTTTCAAAGTATATGACATCCCCAAATTAGGTACGGGCTACTGATTAAAGCCCTTATATTGCCCATGGTGATTGCTGAACTTCGAAACATAAAAACAAGAAAAGAAAACTTTGTTGGGATGTTACGGCAGGTACGACGACAGACTTTTTGGGCCCCTGGGTAATCTTGGGCCAGGGACCAACAAAGTTTTCCTCAGTCCCTCCTCCCCACAAAAAGATTTTATAAGAGTTCAAAATTAATATACTTTAGATTAACTACAAGTACAAAACCGTGCACATGATAAAACAAACTTCCATCAAATTGTTAATTTATAAGAATTATTTTATGCCTGTTATGTACAATTCTGAAATTGATTCTTAACTTTTACATGGAATCACTTGACATAATTTTAAAGCTAAAACTTATTTATTAAATGTTGAGTGCTCAATATTTAAAAACTAAAACAAAGTAGCTTTTTTGTCAAATTACACTGCTGGCCACCCAAAACGCAACACCAACAAGGACACGAGATAGCAAAGCCAGATGTACTTGACACATAACAACAGATACAAAGATGAAACGATTGAGCTTACAGGTCCATGCGACTTGCGGAACACGCAGACATCAATAGTTCGTGTGACCCCCATGGCTGGCAATAAAGGCCACTACATGCCGAGGCATCGAACGAGAGAGGCTTTGGATGTAAGCTTGGGGTATGTCGGTCCAGGCTGCTTCCACTCGTTGCCACAGTTCATCAGGCGTAGCCGCGGGAAGTGCTTGCCGGGCCACTCGGTTGCCGATCAGCGACCAGACGTGTTCGATGGGTGAAATATCGGGAGAACAGGTGGGCCACGCAAGCAATGGTACCTGGTGGCCCGCGAATAATTGTTGCACGATGCGTGCCACGTGCAGGCGTGCATTGTCCTGTTGAAACGTGGCCGCTGGCAGGTCCTGCAGGTAAGGGAGGACTACAGGCTCCAAAACGTCGGAGATGGTGCGGTGGCCGTTGAGTGTACCGGTGATGCGTACCAGAAGGGTGCGGGTGTCATATCCAATTGCGCCCCAAACCATAACGCTAGGCGACGGACCGGTATGGCGATGCATAGTGCAGGCGTCATACAGTCTCTCGCCGCTGTGTCGCCACACGCGGATCCGACCATCGTGGTGTTGCAGGCAGAAGCGGGAGTCGTCGGCGAAGACAATGTCGTGCCATTCAGTCGTCCAGGTGCGGCGTTCAACCGCCCACTGCCGCCGCACTCGCCGGTGGTGTAGCGTCAATGATAATCGGAGCAATGGGCGCCGTGCCACAAGTCCCCGCTCCTGCAGACGACGTCGAACGGTACGTGCTGACACAGGTTGTTGCGCAACACACCCTAATTCCTGCGCTAACGTTCGTGATGTAGCGGTGCGAGCCGTCAATGGCCGCCGCACAACATTCCGGTCCTCTCGTGCGGTGGTGTGCCGCAGTTTCGGCAATAGCTCACGTAGGTCCGCCCGTCCCTTCTGCACCCACCGAATCCATACTCTCCTCACTGTGGCTGGATGTCGTCCCACACGGGCAACGACGTCTCGGTACGTTAAACCGCTGTCGCGATAACCCACTATTCGTCCTCTGTCGAACTCCGAAACGTGCTGGAATGACTGCCGTATTCTGCGACGGGGCATCAGGAAGCTTCACACGCACAGATCCGGCAGCACAACACACTTCCACTACTTACACCCGCCATCTGTGCACCCGTCTTATAGTGCTTCTCGGTGGCGTGCCGGGCGCACATGATTTGCATATGCCCTACAATGCTAATCGTTTGTATGTCCTCTTGCGGGTGACGCATGCTACGAATTTCAGGCCGATCAGATGCTTCCTTCTTGGTGTTGCATTTTGGGTGGCCAGCAGTGTAGTTATGATTTTTAAAAAGCACACTTTGTAATTAAATGTAAAAATAGAAAAAATTAAATTTTTAATAAAAAATTTAGGTTACCTAATAGCTCTTATTGTTTCTATGAAATGCAGTAATTCTTCTAGCTCTTATACATGCAAAGTCGTCAATTACTTCATCAAAGTTCAAAGTACTAGCAAGATCTGCCTAAATGGCAAGAGTGGCTAGTCCACACAGTCCTTCTTTTCCCATGGTTGATCTATTATAATTTCCATTGATGAAGGAATTAGGACGAGAAATTCCTGTTTTTTTCATTTTAGTGACTGGAGGAGAATGCAAGCTGTGCAATTAAACTGCCTGCTCCGAGGGGTGCAAATATTTAACTTTTCTGGTGGACCCTTTCGCTAAACATTCGTGAAAAACGTCCACTAGGATCGGGCCTCTGGGCAGTTACCTCTTTTGTCATTCTCTCTCTCTCTCTCTCGTCGGGCCTGGTTGCCGGCTTCTGGCTAGTGGATCAGGTTGGGATTCGCCTTTCGGAAGGGGTTTCAACGTATTGTTGAACTTAAGTAGGAATACAATGAGTATACACATGTGAAAGATGATATGTACAATATGGCACATGACAAGATACACGGGCCTTTGACTCGTCAAGTAGGTAATGCAATAATGTAATGATGAACACGACTGGAAGTGAAAATATGAAGGTGAAATAAATGCAGGAAAAAGGAGCAAGCTGAGCCGCAAGAGAAGCACAATCCCTCAATAAAGGTGAACTACAGTATATCATGGTCTATCTGGAATCAGGAAAGGCCAGGCGACCAGGTGGCGTAAAAGTTAGCAAGGCGAGAGATGCATCGTGCTTCTGTGTAGTCTGTTGTGAGGCGAGAAAGTAGGCGGATTCGAAAGAGTCGTCTCCGATTGAACGTTTTTAGAGCGACTGAGTCGTGAAGGTCTGGTTGAGATGAAAGACATAAATTATACGCTTTGTAAGGATAAACATGCTTGCACACACTGAAGCGAGACGGCGGGAGCAGATGGGTCGATCAGAAATAGATATTCTGTAAAGGAGAGGGCAGATGCACTTATTTCCTGGGCGACGGCATGAAAGAGCGGAATTAGTATAGGACAGAAGGGATAAACATGTGAATCATGAATTGAGAAACAGAAAGAATCATGAGTAGAGTAGCAGAAAGAATCATCAATAGAGAAGCAAAAAGAATCGTCAATAAAAAAGTAGAAAGAATCATCAATTGAGAAGCAGAAAGAACAGTGAGGGAAGGAAACCCCTACCCTCATTACCTTTCTCTAGTCACAATATCCGTCAAAGTCCGAGCAGTCTTTTTGTAATACACACACATATGCATATATATAACTTCCATTGTGCATGGCTTTTATCGATTATGAAAAAGCCTTTGATTCGTTGAAACCATCAGCAGTTACAAAGGCTCTGAAATCCTGCGGTATTAAAGATGCTTACATTAATATTATTAATAACATCTATGAAAATGCAAGTGCAAAAATTCGGCTGTTTGAAAATACAACACACATAAAAATTGGAAAGAGGGTGAGACAAGGTGACACCATATCTCGAAGCTCTTTAATGCCACATTGAAAAATGTCTTTCAATCACTGAACTGGGAAAACAAAGGGATAAAGATTAATGGAGATTATCTAACCCACCTTCGTTTTGATGATGACGTAGTCATTTTTGCAACTACCCCATCAGAGCTGCAGAGTATGATCCAGGAACTTGCTGACAAGAGCAAAGAAATGGGATTAAAAATGAACTTTCAGAAGACAAAAGTGATGTTCAATGCTTTTACAAGAAACGAAGATTTATCGATTGATGGAGAAAAACTGGACATAACAGACACGTACGTTTATCTTGAACAGCAGATATCAAGTGAGGGTCACATTGATGAAGAAATTAATCGCCGTACAAAACATGCCTGGAGAGATCTTGGAACAAGCAGCATAATTTTCAAAAGCAATATGCCATTATGTCTTTAAAGAAAAGTGTTTGATCAATGCAACCTTCCAGTGCTTACGTATGGTGCAGAGACGTGGACCTTTACTAAAAGAGACATACAAAGGCTGCAGACAACTCAAAGTATCATGGAGAGGTGCATGCTTGGTGTGACCAGGAGAGATAAGAAGAGGAACTCGTGGATCCGAAAAATGACTAGAGTGGAAGACATCATGATCAATGTAAAATCCCTGAAATGGCAATGTGCTGGACATACTGCCAGAAGGACAGACCATCGATGGACAGCCGAAATTTTAGATTGGATTCCAAGGGACAGGAAAAGACCCAGAAGAAGGTCACATAGGAGATGGGTGGATGAAATTCGAAAGTATGCAGGAGTGACATGGTGGAGACTGGCACAAGACAGACCGTTGTGGAGGAAACTTGGGGAGACCTTCTTCCAGCAGTGGATTGATAATGGTTGACAATGATGATGATATATGTATATATATATATACAGAGGGATGCAAGGTCAGGTGATGCGTAACATCACAGCCTCTCCTTGACAAATGTCAACCCCGCCTTCTCGTGATGCATCCTGTTCCCACTAAAGGGGCTCTGACGACCGCCCATAGCGGTATAACTATACCATCGGGATCAGAGGAAATTCTATCCCACACTCACCAACCCGCTTGGCCAGCGTGGTGAGTTATGGCCAAACCCCTCCAAAATGATTCCACAACTTAAATCTTGGCCCTCAGTCTCCGGCAGCTGGAATGTACCTGGCCAAGGCAGCGGCCAGTGCGACATGAAGGCAGAGGGTGCTAAGAATCCCCGGAGGACCGGACTAGGCTGCCATCTGATGCTGACCTTGGCTACTTACAATGGACGCTCCCTATCTTCTGATTCAAGGCTTCTTGAATTGGAAGAGGAACTACAAAGGATCAAGTGGCACATCGTGGGGCTAAGTGAGGTAAGGAGAAAAGGAGAAGATCTCATCGAACTGAAAAGTGGACATCTCTTCTACTATCGTGGGACAGAGACGTGGACTGAAGGATAATATACTGAAGGATAAAGTTGTAGAAGTTGAAAGTTCCTCTGACAGAGCTGCACGACTTGTTATCCAACTCTCGAAAAGATACCAGGCTCAGATTATTCAAACTTATGCACCCACCACAAGTCATCCTGAAGAAGAAATTGAAGAATTTTATGAGGAAATTTGTCATCTAAATAATAAAGGTAAGCAGCACTTGAAAATAATTATGGGAGATTTCAATGCAAAAATAGGGCAACGGCAACAGAATGAAACTTCAGTAGGTAAATTCGGTCATGGCAACAAAAACCAGCGTGGAAATACTCTCGTTGAGTTTGCAGAGGCAGAAGGGTTTTTCATCTTGAACTCCTTCTTCAAGAAAAAGCCACACAGGAAATGGACATGGAGACATCCAAATGGGACGACAAGTGAAATTGATTTTATTATGTGTAACAAAAAATTCGTCATAGAAGACTGCAGTGTGCTAAACAAGTTCAACACAGGTAGTGACCATAGATTGGTGAGATGTAAGATGCACCTCAACACTAAACTTGAACGTGGCAAGCTCATAAGACAAACAAAATCTATTGACATAACCAACCTTAAAAAACACCATAATACCTTCAAGTTAGAACTGAAGAACAGGTTCTCTGCTTTAGAAGGCCTAACATCGGAAGAAGTGGACATCTCTGAAGTTAACAGAAAAGTAACCAAAGCTCTTATGGAAACAGCAACAAAATTAGCTGGGTCTAAGAACAAGTTGCATGTGAACAAATTATCAGGAAAAACCAAAATGTTGATGCAAAAAAGAAGAGAGATGAGGACAACTAAAGAAGATGTGACTTCCAAAGTGGAATATATAGAGCTATGCAAGACAGTAAGAAAAAGTATCACTGAAGACGTAAGGAAATTCAACTGTGAACTAGTGAGTAAAGCAATTGAAAACAACCAAAGCCTAAAGATAGCAAAGGGACATCTCAGTAAGGGAAGAAAACAGATTATGGCACTGAGAAAAGAAGATGGTTCTGTAACAAGAAATAGAGGCGAAATTTTGACAAGACTGAAAGATTTCTACTCCAAATTATATGAAAGGGATGATATATCCACTCCAGACATCATGAAAGATACCAGTACCAGAGTTCCTCCAGTCCTTCCAGCAGAAGTTGCACATGCAATCAAGAACATGAAGCGAGGAAAAGCTCCAGGAGAAGATGGAATTACTGTAGACATCATACAAGAAGCAAGTGGAGAAATCGAAACAGTACTCGCCCAAATTTTCACTCGATGCCTTAATGAAGGAAAGATTCCTGAGGATTGGAACACCGCTACAATGATCCTGCTACATAAGAAAGGTGACATTGAGGATCTCGGAAACTACAGACCTATCAGCCTCCTATCAGTAGTTTATAAAATCTTCACTAAAGTTCTTTCACACCGCTTGAAGGTAACACTGGACATGGCTCAACCGAGAGAACAAGCTGGATTCAGGAGTGGCTACAGCACAATAGATCATATCCACGTGCTGGGAGAACTAATTGAAAGAGCGAGGGAATATGAACTTCCATTGTGCATGGCTTTTATCGATTATGAAAAAGCCTTTGATTCGGTGAAACCATCAGCAGTTACAATGGCTCTGAAAACCTGCGGTATTGAAGATGCATACATTAATATTATTAATAACATCTATGAAAATGCAAGTGCAAAGATTAGGCTGTTTGAAAATACAACACACGTAAAAATTGGAAAGGGAGTGAGACAAGGTGACACCATATCTCCGAAGCTCTTTAATGCCACATTGGAGGGTGTTTTTCAGTCGCTGAGCTGGGAAAACAAGGGGATAAAGATTAATGGAGATTATCTAACCCACCTTCGTTTTGCTGATGACGTAGTCATTTTTGCAACTACCCCATCAGAGCTGCAGAGTATGATCCAGGAACTTGCTGACAAGAGTAAAGAAGTGGGATTAAAAATGAACTTTCAGAAGACAAAAGTGATGTTCAATGCTTTTACAAGAAATGAAGATTTATCGATTGATGGAGAAAAGCTGGAGATAACAGACACGTACGTTTATCTTGGACAGCAGATATCAAGTGAGGATCACATTGATGAAGAAATTAATCGGCGTACAAAACTTGCCTGGAGAGCTTTTGGAAGAAACAGCATAATTTTCAAGAGCAATATGCCATTATGTCTTAAAAGAAAAGTGTTTGATCAATGCATCCTTCCAGTGCTTACGTATGGTGCAGAGACGTAGACCTTAACTAAAAGAGACATACAAAGGCTGCAGACAACTCAAAGTAGCATGGAGAGGTGCATGCTTGGTGTAACCAGGAGAGATAAGAAGAGGAACTCGTGGATCCGAAAAATGACAAGAGTGGAAGACATCATGATCAGAGTTAAATCCCTGAAATGGCAATGGGCTGGACATACTGCCAGAAGGACAGATCATCGATGGACAGCCGAAATTTTAGATTGGATTCCAAGGGACAGGAAAAGACCCAGAAGAAGACCACATAGGAGATGGGTGGATGAAATTCGAAAGTATGCAGGGGTGACATGGAGGAGACTGGCACAAGACAGACCGTTGTGGAGGAAACTTGGGGAGACCTTCGTCCAGCAGTGGATTGATAATGGTTGACAATGATGATGATGATGATATATACAGAGTGCTTCAAAGAATTTTTAAGACTGGGTCTGTAAAATGAAATATGAACTAGAAATTATAATTTTTTTTTGTTATTCAAAATAAGTCCCCCCGGCTTCAATGCACTTGTTACAGCGATTTAATAATGATTCGAATGCCTGTTCCAGTTTACTTTGCGGAATTGCCTCCAAAGCACGCGTCGAAGCTGTTTGTATGGTCGAAATATCATAAAAAAAAGCACTTAACATTTTAAGTTCTGGGACCAAAGAAAAGTCGAAGGGTGCTAAATCAGGCGAATACGGTGAATGATTCAACACACAAACGTTATTTTTCGCCAAAAATCTACGAAAAAGAAGTGAGGTGTGACTGGGTGCATTATCGTGCAACAAACGCCAACTGTTTTCTCAATATTCTGGACGAATGCGACGAATTCTGCCCATCAAACGCCTCAAAACATTAAAATAAAACTCACCAGTAATTGTTTGTCCACTTGGAACCAATTCTTTGTGGATAATACCGTTACTATCGAAGAATGTAATGAGCATTGTTTTGATATTCGATGGAACTTTTCTTGTTTTTTTGGCTTGTGGTGAGTTTTTTTACTTCCATTCCGCACTTTGTCGCTTTGTTTTAGGATCATATTGAAAACACCATGTTTCATCACCAGTAACAATCGATTTTAGGAAGTTTGGATCATTTTCAGCGGCTGAAATGATGTCTCTGCAATGTGCACTTCTCCTTGATTTTTGTTCATTGGTTAACGTGTGTGGAACAAATTTAGCACAGAAGTTTGTTTTGCCGAAATCTTCATGCAGGATGGTTCGAATCGTTTCTTTGTTGATGTTTAAAGTCTCTTCCATCATTCTTAGTGACGCATATCGATTGTTTGCCACGAAATTACGAACTTTTTCAATAATCTCAGGTGTCCTAGATGAACTTGGTCTTCCGGTATGCTTATCATCTTCTAGCGTATCTCTTCCGTCCAAAATAAGGTTTGCACCACAGGAAAACATTTGATCTACTTAAACAAAACTCACCGTAAACTTGTTTTAACATTTGCTACGTTTCCGAGGCACTTTCACCAAGTTTTGCGTTAAATTTAATAACAGCCCTTTGTTCCATCTTAATAATTCAACATGAAAAAAATTTTACTTCTCTAATGAACGCCCGTTTCGTTTGAGTTACTTTAACAACTGCGCAGTACTTTTGGCAGAAAGCAAGCAGATGGCCACGGTTTATAACGCATTCGCGATTGCACTGGAGGCGCTACTGTAGGCTGAAATCTAGCGCCAGTCTTAAAAATTCTTTGACGCACTGTGTATATATATATATATATATATATATCCTTTAAAGGTGTGCTACAAAGTTGCCCTACTCATCCGGGAACTGCGCACGGTAGCAAGAACCACTGGTGGAGTATATAAGGATTCAGGGATTTCTACGGGAAGTTCTTGGTTGAAGGTGTGGAGAGTTTGACTTATATATATATATATATATTCGTAGTACACGTTTAAGAGATTATATATATAAGGCTTCTTGAATTGGAAGAGGAACTACAAAGGATCAAGTGGGACATCGTGGGGCTAAGTGAGGTAAGGAGAAAAGGAGAAGATCTCATCGAACTGAAAAGTGGACATCTCTTCTACTATCGTGGGACAGATACTGGCAGAACTAGTGGTGTTGGATTTATAATAAACAAGAAACTGAAGGATAAAGTTGTAGAAGTTGAAAGTTCCTCTGACAGAGCTGCACAACTCGTTATCCAACTCTCGAAAAGATACCAGGCTCAGATTATTCAAACTTATGCACCCACCACAAGTCATCCTGAAGAAGAAATTGAAGAATTTTATGAGGAAATTTGTCATCTAAATAATAAAGGTAAGCAGCATTTGAAAATAATTATGGGAGATTTCAATGCAAAAATAGGGCAACGGCAACAGAATGAAACTTCAGTAGGTAAATTCGGTCACGGCAACAGAAACCAGCGTGGAAATACTCTCGTTGAGTTTGCAGAGGCAGAAGGGTTTTTCATCTTGAACTCTTTTTTCAAGAAAAAGCCACACAGGAAATGGACTTGGAGACATCCAAATGGGACGACAAGTGAAATTGATTTTATTATGTGTAACAAAAAATTCGTCATAGAAGACTGCAGTGTGCTAAACAAGTTCAACACAGGTAGTGACCATAGATTGGTGAGATGTAAGATGCACCTCAACACAAAACTTGAACGTGGCAAGCTCATAAGACAAACAAAATCTATTGACATAACCAACCTTAAAAAACACCATAATACCTTCAAGTTGGAACTGAAGAACAGGTTCTCTGCTTTAGAAGGCCTAACATCAGAAGAAGTGGACATTTCTGAAGTTAACAGAAAAGTAACCAAAGCACTTATGGAAACAGCAACAAAATTAGCTGGGTCTAAGAACAAGTTGCATGTAAATAAATTATCAGGAAAAACGAAAATGTTGATGCAAAAAAGAAGAGAGATGAGGACAACTAAAGAAGATGTGACTTCCAAAGTGGAATATATAGAGCTATGCAAGACAGTAAGAAAAAGTATCACTGAAGACGTAAGAAAATTCAACTGTGAGCTAGTGAGGAAAGCAATTGAATACAACCAAAGCCTAAAGATAGCAAAGGGACATCTCAGTAAGGGAAGAAAACAGATTATGGCACTGAGAAAAGAAGATGGTTCTGTAACAAGAAATAGAGGCGAAATTTTGACAAGAGTGAAAGATTTCTACTCCAAATTATATGAAAGGGATGATGCATGCACTCCAGACATCATGAAAGATACCAGTACCAGAGTTCCTCCAGTCCTTCCAGCAGAAGTTGCACATGCAATCAAGAACATGAAGCGGGGAAAAGCTCCAGGAAAAGATGGAATTACTGTAGACATCATACAAGAAGCAAGTGGAGAAATCGAAACAGTACTCGCCCAAATTTTCACTCGATTCCCTAATGAAGGAAAGATTCCTGAGGATTGGAACACCGCTACAATGATCCTGCTACATAAGAAAGGTGACATTGAGGATCTCGGAAACTACAGACCTATCAGCCTCCTATCAGTAGTTTATAAAATCTTCACTAAAGTTCTTTCACACCGCTTGAAGATAACATTGGACATGGCTCAACCGAGAGAACAAGCTGGATTCAGGAGTGGCTACAGCACAATAGATCATATCCACGTGCTGAGAGAACTAATTGAAAGAGCGAGGGAATATGAACTTCCATTGTGCACGGCTTTTATCGATTATGAAAAAGCCTTTGATTCGGTGAAACCATCAGCAGTTACAATGGCTCTGAAAACCTGCGGTATTGAAGATGCATACATTAATATTATTAATAACATCTATGAAAATGCAAGTGCAAAGATTAGGCTGTTTGAAAATACAACACACGTAAAAATTGGAAAGGGAGTGAGACAAGGTGACACCATATCTCCGAAGCTCTTTAATGCCACATTGGAGGGTGTTTTTCAGTCGCTGAGCTGGGAAAACAAGGGGATAAAGATTAATGGAGATTATCTAACCCACCTTCGTTTTGCTGATGACGTAGTCATTTTTGCAACTACCCCATCAGAGCTGCAGAGTATGATCCAGGAGCTTCCTGACAAGAGTAAAGAAGTGGGATTAAAAATGAACTTTCAGAAGACAAAAGTGATGTTCAATGCTTTTACAAGAAATGAAGATTTATCGATTGATGGAGAAAAGCTAGAGATAACAGACACGTACCTTTATCTTGGACAGCAGATATCAAGTGAGGGTCACATTGATGAAGAAATTAATCGGCGTACAAAACTTGCCTGGAGAGCTTTTGGAAGAAACAGCATAATTTTCAAGAGCAATATGCCATTATGTCTTAAAAGAAAAAGTGTTTGATCAATGCATCCTTCCAGTGCTTACGTATGGTGCAGAGACGTGGACCTTAACTAAAAGAGACATACAAAGGCTGCAGACAACTCAAAGCAGCATGGAGAGGTGCATACTTGGTGTAACCAGGAGAGATAAGAAGAGGAACTCGTGGATCCGAAAAATGACAAGAGTGGAAGACATCATGATCAGAGTTAAATCCCTGAAATGGCAATGGGCTGGACATACTGCCAGAAGGACAGATCATCGATGGACAGCCGAAATTTTAGATTGGATTCCAAGGGACAGGAAAAGACCCAGAAGAAGACCACATGGGAGATGGGTGGATGAAATTCGAAAGTATGCAGGGGTGACATGAAGGAGACTGGCACAAGACAGACCGTTGTGGAGGAAACTTGGGGAGACCTTCGTCCAGCAGTGGATTGATAATGGTTGACAATGATGATGATGATGATGATATATTGTATATAGATATGTATACAGGGTTACAACGAAAGTCCTTGATCAGGTCAATATCTCACAAACTGAGGCAGTTAGCGATTTACTTCTTTTGCAGTTGTATAGGAAACCCCCTATGGCGCACACAATAAAACCACGAGGGATCATATCGCCCCCTTTTTTGGGGTGTTGAGGGGCTATCGCGCCCTCCTTTGCATATAGGGCGAAAAAGTCAATTACAAACTCATTCAGTGAGGCAAAAGTAGTACATAAATGTTTTTGTCCCATAAAAAAAAAATAGAAGTGGACTGGGAATGTGCCCCCAAGAAAATCACAACATCGGGAAGCAACGACAGAGTATTTAGACAAGGACTTATTACTTAGAACTTATCTAAACTGGTAAGTTCTAAGTAAATGAAAGCACAAAGAAAAAGTTTTACAACAAACCTTATCAACAGTTCTTATTCTGGAATAAAACACAATTCCTTGACATATTCAATATCAGACTTTGATGTCCAATGCAGTAAAAAAATACACTGAGAATATGAGAAATGACACACATCCAATAGGAAAAGTGTATGCACATCTAATTGAATTCCATAGGTAGCAAAGCTTTCGACTTCGCGTCACTGGTTCATGAAGTGTTAGCATACCAACCACGCATATCATTTTTGTTTTCTGACGACGGAGCAGAAAGCACATTTGAAATCCATGCAAATATGCTTCGGACACAGCGACTCAGGTAGCTTTCCACTTTTTTCGCATTTGAAGAGTCCCCTTCCATCTCTTGTTATGGGACAAAAACATTTTTGTACTATTTTTGCCTCTCTGAATAAGTTTGTAATTGAGTTTTTTGCCATATCTCCAAAGGGGGGCGCGATAGCCTCCCTGAACCCCCAAAAGGGGGCGAAGGGATTCCTCGTTCCTATACAACAGCACAAGAAGTAAATCGCTAACTGCCATAGTTCGTGAGATATTGGACTGATCACGGACTTTCCTTGTAACCCTGTATAGCTCTAAATTAGGGCTATTATGTATTACTGGCGACTGGTTGTAGCCTTTACCGTTGCTCACAGTGTTCATAAAACCCTGAACAACAAAATGCCTCGATTAATAAATAGGCACTGTATCCCAACTATACTCAAAATAGTATAACTGTACTAATGAACGGAGTTTCTTGGCGTAGAATGGAAATCAGCTTCCAAGCTTTCGGACATCAACCAGATGGCTTTTCTTAAGGAAGGTAGACAGCAAACTGCAAACCGAATAATTGAACACTTCAACAATTTGAACGGGGGGAATTTACTAGACAACAAATGAATAGATGCAAATGGGATTATTCATTCCAAAAAACGAGGTGTCATGTTGGTTTGGCACGCGGTATCGTGGGATAAAACGCAGCGTTATTTGACGAACTAGTTCCAAACTCGTGGCAATTCTAGAGTGACGCTATCATTGCAAACCTCACTGTTGGTAGTGATCTCTAAGGTTTCGCGAATGGCAGTAGATTTAGGCGTGGAGTAGGAAGCTAATTTCTTAATATCATCCCACATTGGTTCAAAGGACTTGAACTTGACTTCTTTAGACAGCGCAGCGGCTACTTTTGTGTCCCTTGTGTCTCTTTTATGTTTGTTGATTCTAATTCTAAAGGAACGTTTGGTCATTCTGATGTAGTATGGCTTAGAGACGACAAGATATTGTAGTGGGATGGAATGAACACCTGCCTCGCTGAGAAGAGGCGGCTTGTCAATATTTATCCTAAGCATGGTATATAAAGATTCCGGAGACCTTGTGCCGACACCGAAGTTCATCCTCCTGAGCGCGTTCTTGAGCTGATAGGAAACACTTGGTATGTAGGGTAAAGAGCTCAGGTAGCTTAGTTGTGGCATAGTTAGGAAAACCACTGCTGGATCCGGATTTTCCGATTAAATTTCGTACCTGGTTCCAGGTGTATCCCGCCTCAGTGGCCAATTCCAATATGTTTTTTTAGTTCTCATTGTCTAGAGTGAACATGGAAGGAGACGGCGAAGTCTCTTCTAATTCGAAAACTAAGAAAGCTGTCTTGTAAGAACTGCTGAGCATACTGGCAGAATGAACTGCTGAGCATCAAGTTGGGAACGCAGGTAAGTTTATAATAGACTTCTGTGCAAAGGCAGTTTCAGAACTTGAACGTAATAGTACTTTAACTGATGTGGACGTCCTGGTGAACAAATAGCATGACAACCGACTTCACACAGACGTCTATTGTAAAACCACTTCCATTCCCAACTTGATGCTCTGCAGTTCTTCCTTTCTCGAATTAGAAGAGGCTTCGCCGTCTCCTTCGATGTACACTCTAGACAATGCGAACTAAAAAACATAATCGAATTGTCCACCGAGGCAGGATACACCTCGAATCAGATACGAAATTTAATCGGAAAATCCAGATCTAGCCGTGTTATTCCTACATATGCTAAAACTAATCTATCTGAGCTCTTTTCCCTACGTACCAAGTGTTTCCTATCAGCTCAAGAACACGCTCAGGAGAATGTACTTCGGTGTCGGCATAGGGTCTCCGGAATCTTTATATACCATGCTTAAGATAAATATTGATAAAACCGCTCTTATCAACGAGGCAGGTGTTTATGCCATCCCACTACAATTTCCGAACTGTTTCAAGCGTTACTACATTTGACTGACCAAGCGTTCGTTCAGAATTAGACTCAGAGAACATGAAAGAAACGGTTTCAAGCGTTACTACTTTTGAATGACCAAGCGTTCGTTCAGAATTAGACTCAGAGAACATAAAAGAAACTGTTTCAAGCGTTACTACTTTTGAATGACCAAGCATTCGTTCAGAATTAGACTCAGAGAACATAAAAGAAACGGTTTCAAGCGTTACTACTTTTGAATGACCAAGCGTTCGTTCAGAATTAGACTCAGAGAACATAAAAGGAACTGTTTCAAGCGTTACTACTTTTGAATGACCAAGCGTTCGTTCAGAATTAGACTCAGAGAACATAAAAGAAACTGTTTCAAGCGTTACTACTTTTGAATGACCAAGCATTCGTTCAGAATTAGACTCAGAGAACATGAAAGACACGGTTTCAAGCGTTACTACTTTTGAATGACCAAGCATTCGTTCAGAATTAGACTCAGAGAACATAAAAGAAACTGTTTCAAGCGTTACTACTTTTGAATGACCAAGCATTCGTTCAGAATTAGACTCAGAGAACATGAAAGACACGGTTTCAAGCGTTACTACTTTTGAATGACCAAGCATTCGTTCAGAATTAGACTCAGAGAACATAAAAGAAACTGTTTCAAGCGTTACTACTTTTGAATGACCAAGCATTCGTTCAGAATTAGACTCAGAGAACATAAAAAAACTGTTTCAAGCGTTACTACTTTTGAATGACCAAGCATTCGTTCAGAATTAGACTCAGAGAACATGAAAGAAACGGTTTCAAGCGTTACTACTTTTGAATGACCAAGCATTCGTTCAGAATTAGACTCAGAGAACATGAAAGAAACGGTTTCAAGCGTTACTACTTTTGAATGACCAAGCGTTCGTTCAGAATTAGACTCAGAGAACATAAAAGAAACTGTTTCAAGCGTTACTACTTTTGAATGACCAAGCATTCGTTCAGAATTAGACTCAGAGAACATGAAAGAAACGGTTTCAAGCGTTACTACTTTTGAATGACCAAGCATTCGTTCAGAATTAGACTCAGAGAACATGAAAGAAACGGTTTCAAGCGTTACTACTTTTGAATGACCAAGCATTCGTTCAGAATTAGACTCAGAGAACATGAAAGAAACGGTTTCAAGCGTTACTACTTTTGAATGACCAAGCATTCGTTCAGAATTAGACTCAGAGAACATAAAAAAACTGTTTCAAGCGTTACTACTTTTGAATGACCAAGCATTCGTTCAGAATTAGACTCAGAGAACATGAAAGAAACGGTTTCAAGCGTTACTACTTTTGAATGACCAAGCATTCGTTCAGAATTAGACTCAGAGAACATAAAAGAAACTGTTTCAAGCGTTACTACTTTTGAATGACCAAGCATTCGTTCAGAATTAGACTCAGAGAACATGAAAGAAACGGTTTCAAGCGTTACTACTTTTGAATGACCAAGCATTCGTTCAGAATTAGACTCAGAGAACATAAAAAAAACTGTTTCAAGCGTTACTACTTTTGAATGACCAAGCATTCGTTCAGAATTAGACTCAGAGAACATGAAAGAAACGGTTTCAAGCGTTACTACTTTTGAATGACCAAGCATTCGTTCAGAATTAGACTCAGAGAACATGAAAGAAACGGTTTCAAGCGTTACTACTTTTGAATGACCAAGCGTTCGTTCAGAATTAGACTCAGAGAACATGAAAGAAACTGTTTCAAGCGCTACTACTTTTGAATGACCAAGCATTCGTTCAGAATTAGACTCAGAGAACATGAAAGAAACGGTTTCAAGCGTTACTACTTTTGAATGACCAAGCATTCGTTCAGAATTAGACTCAGAGAACATAAAAGAAACTGTTTCAAGCGTTACTACTTTTGAATGACCAAGCATTCGTTCAGAATCAGACTCAGAGAACATGAAAGAAACGGTTTCAAGCGTTACTACTTTTGAATGACCAAGCATTCGTTCAGAATTAGACTCAGAGAACATGAAAGAAACGGTTTCAAGCGTTACTACTTTTGAATGACCAAGCATTCGTTCAGAATTAGACTCAGAGAACATGAAAGAAACGGTTTCAAGCGTAACTACTTTTGAATGACCAAGCGTTCGTTCAGAATTAGACTCAGAGAACATAAAAGAAACTGTTTCAAGCGTTACTACTTTTGAATGACCAAGCATTCGTTCAGAATTAGACTCAGAGAACATGAAAGAAACGGTTTCAAGCGTAACTACTTTTGAATGACCAAGCGTTCGTTCAGAATTAGACTCAGAGAACATAAAAGAAACTGTTTCAAGCGTTACTACTTTTGAATGACCAAGCATTCGTTCAGAATTAGACTCAGAGAACATGAAAGAAACGGTTTCAAGCGTTACTACTTTTGAATGACCAAGCGTTCGTTCAGAATTAGACTCAGAGAACATAAAAGAAACTGTTTCAAGCGTTACTACTTTTGAATGACCAAGCATTCGTTCAGAATTAGACTCAGAGAACATAAAAGAAACGGTTTCAAGCGTTACTACTTTTGAATGACCAAGCATTCGTTCAGAATTAGACTCAGAGAACATGAAAGAAACGGTTTCAAGCGTTACTACTTTTGAATGACCAAGCGTTCGTTCAGAATTAGACTTAGAGAACATAAAAGAAACTGTTTCAAGCGTTACTATTTTTGAATGACCAAGCATTCGTTCAGAATTAGACTCAGAGAACATGAAAGAAACGGTTTCAAGCGTTACTACTTTTGAATGACCAAGCATTCGTTCAGAATTAGACTCAGAGAACATAAAAGAAACTGTTTCAAGCGTTACTACTTTTGAATGACCAAGCATTCGTTCAGAATTAGACTCAGAGAACATGAAAGAAACGGTTTCAAGCGTTACTACTTTTGAATGACCAAGCATTCGTTCAGAATTAGACTCAGAGAACATAAAAAAAACTGTTTCAAGCGTTACTACTTTTGAATGACCAAGCATTCGTTCAGAATTAGACTCAGAGAACATAAAAAAAACTGTTTCAAGCGTTACTACTTTTGAATGACCAAGCATTCGTTCAGAATTAGACTCAGAGAACATGAAAGAAACGGTTTCAAGCGTTACTACTTTTGAATGACCAAGCGTTCGTTCAGAATTAGACTCAGAGAACATAAAAGAAACACAAGTGACGTAAATGTAACCACTGTCCTGTTCAGAGAAGTCGAGTTCAAGTCCGCTGATCCTATGTGGGATGATATCAAGAAATTAGCTTCCTACTCCACGCCTAAATCTACTGCCATTCGCGAAACCTTAAAGATCACTACCAACAGTGAGGTTTGAAATGATAGCGTCTCTCTGGAATTGCCACGAGTTTGGAACTAGTTCGTCAAATAACGCTGCGTTTTATTCCACGATACCGCGTGCCAAAGCAACATGACTCCTCGTTTTTTGGAACGAATAATCCTATTTGCATCTATTCAGTTATTGTCTACGCAAGTCACCGAATTCAAATCGTTGCAGTGTTTAATTATTCCGTTTGCGTTTTGCTGCCTACCTTCCGTGAAAAAGCCATTTGGTTGATGTGCGAAAGCTTAGAAACTTTTATTCCTATTCTACGCCAAGAAGTTCGGATCATTAGTATAGTTATACTATTTTGAGCCTTGATTCTATGTGATTATTTACGCTCAAGCAACTATTGAATTTGGGCGCGAGTTTAAATTTTGCCAATAATCCGGTTTCGATTCATATAAAGACTGTGACGGCGATATCTAAAATCATAGCTTTGTTTTTGTAGATTTTGAATTCCCGTGTATTTAGTTCCTTAGTACCGCCGTACTTACAGAAATTATGGTCTCCTAAGATGCATTTACATATGTTCCATTTACATATATTTATATCAGAGACAATATATTCAATTTAGACATTCAAGAAATTAGATAATCTTGCCATCTCATTTTCGCCTTCGAAAGCTCCGTTGTATTTGACTCCTGCAAGATATTCTCGCAAGCAATTCAATTTAGTTGACGTGTAACAAATATTACCTATGGAGTCCATTCGTGATTCTCAGTCAAATCCCGAGAACAACACGACCTGCTTTGTCGCACAAAGCCAACAGCCGGAATATTCGGCAATGTGTTCTTACTATTGAATAGGACGCAGTAGATTTGTAGGAAGATGTTGTTTTCCCTAGTGACCATCTTGCAAGTGTTAGAAGAAAGGGATTCCACTACTCCTGCCGGTATACTTCACAATATGTACTATTTTCCTGGGCAAAATATGGCTTCAATTCGCGAACACCGAAACATAACGCATCGCGCATTATGCGTATCCTAATGAATTTATCTGCAACGCAATGACGATAATGACAGCATAAAGGTCATTCCGAAACAGATCTCTGTCTTCTTAGCATGCAATACAGAAGGTACTGAGCAAATACAGCAGAAAATAGGTCTCCGTTCTGTTACCACGTTGCGTATAGCAGAAGTAGAAGTTCTGCTATGCGTGAGAGATATTGCGCTCTCTAGTACCGCTGCAGTATTTCTGAACCATGGTCTGACTGCACGAATTTACACAGAAAGACGTTTCTCGCAACCACTTGAAACCAGTACAATATTCACGTCCTTTGCACTATGTGAACAGTAAAATGGTTTTTAAAATAAAATAAGCAGCAAAATCGAGAGGAACTCCCAGTGATATACGTCGATCTTTCCCTCTGAAATAATAAATGACAATAATAATTTACATCAGTCTATTTAAATTATTGCAAACATTCCACAGAAAAATAAAAATGAATTGCGAAATACGGTCATTAAACATTAAATATAAATCCTTTTTTTGCATTAGTCTAAGATGAGAATCAAAACGTTAGGCCGTATACACTGAGTGGCCACTTTATTATAACCACCCCCCTCAGTACTTCGTTGGGCCACCTACTGCGTCGATTCTTCGTGGCATGGACTCCACGAGATGTTAATAGGTGGTTTGTGGAATCTGAGACCATGCTTGATGAATAGCACTTTCCAGGAGTGTGAGATTGCAGGGTTGTGGATCCAGCTGTCTGATGGCTTGTTCAACTTCACCCCACAAATTCTCAATGACGTTGAGATCTGGAGATGGTGGGGGCCACCTAAGCAATATAAACTCACCGGCATGTTCCTGAAACCAATCCTGTACAATACGAGCACTCTGGCAGGACGTATTATCTTGTTGAAAGTAGCCATCGCCATTGGGATAAACCATCCACATGACAGGATGCACTTGGTCCGCAACGATGTTTAGATATATTGTGCCAGTCAGACGTTGATCAACACGAATTAAAGGGCCCAAAGCATGCCAGGAAAACATTCCCCAAACCATAACGTTGCCTCCACCAGCTTGAAGGGTTGTAGCAATGAATTTGGGGTCCATGTTTTCGTGCTGTTTCCGCCAAATTCTCACTCGGCTATCGGCATGGTGCAAGTGAAAACGTGATTCATCGGACCACATAATTTGTTTCTAATTATCGACTGTCCAATTCTTGTGCTCCTGTGTGAACTGGAGATGTTTTCTCTTGTTAACTGCAGACAGCAAAGGTGTTAGAACAGGCCTTCTGCCATATCCCATCCGACGCAGTGTACGGCGAACAGTGCGTGCAGAGATCATTTGAGGGGATCCTTGATTAAGATGGTCTGTAATTTGCTGCACTGTTGTCCTTCTGTTGTCTGTTACCAGTCTGGACACTCTTCGTTCCGCCCGAGCAGTCATTCGTCGATGACGACCACACGTTGTATGTAGAGACCCAGTTTTTTGGCTGACAGTCCAGTCTTTAAACACTTTAACAACAGATGCTCTGGAACATTTGACGAATGCGGCGGTTTCGGTGGTACTTGCTCCATGGCTCCGAGCTCGTACAATCATCCCACGTTGAAAGTCCGTCAAATCGCTTTTTTTATCCATCTCGTCACCCAAAAAATCACTTCTACTACTGTCGCAAGCACTAAGCTTTCCCTTTTTATACTAGCCTCGCCCTCTGGCGGCAACAGCGTGCAGCAATAGCTCATTTGGTTAAAACTGTCAGGTGGTCATAATAAAGTGGCCACTCAGTGTATAAGAAAGGAAACGGAGCATACGCAGAAGTTGCAAATTATTCACATCCCAATGCCCTTGTTTTACGTATTCTCTTGTTCCTGTTTTGCCTTTTTTATGATAAAAGCTGATTCTTTATATTTCAAACTGAAAATATATATCTTACGTGCTTGTTTTCTGTTTGTTTTTTTATTCGTAAGCATTCGTTATGCACATGTTGACGAGCCCATGACTTGCTCTGCGAGGAAGTCAACTTCCCGTTTGGTTTATGTTTGTATACATATACACTGGCCACGAAAATAACTTCACGAAACATAGTGTTACGGTGATTGTATTACAAACGTGCTCTTTGAATAGAAAACTCACGTTATACCCTTCATTAGTAGTGCACAACAGTGTCAAACTCTTTACACGTTACTCTTGAAAATATATCCCCGGACCGCAGGTAGAGTACACAGAGACAAAATTTTACGAAATGACCTGAAGAATAAAATATTTATTTTACTCTTAAGTACAAAAAGTTTAAAAAAAACTACATTCTCAATTATCTTCAATATAACGTCATGGACCCAAGTCCTCTGTATATTGATGCTGACAATAATTTCTAAAATTATAGGTGAACATTTTATAGTTGCTCAGAATAGTATACTATACAAGGTGTTCAGTAAAGTCCTTTCTCAGCCCCGTATATTTCGAACGCCGACAGCTATAGCCATAAAAAGACTGTCTAGGTATAGTAAAGTGGGTATGCGCTATTCAATGTGACCGCTTTCAACGCCTCCTAGCGGCAAAGTCAGGAGTTAGCGTGCCGATCTCGAACACTATACAAGATACTGGAAAATAGTCAATTACAAATTTGTAGAACAGCATTGATTTAGTGCGAAAAGACACCTTGCGCCCATGAATGCTAAGAATAGAATGCGTACAACGCTCGTTTGTTTGTTCGCGATGTCGAAAACTGTTACGTCACGAAATGCGTCAGAAAGGAGATAATATCACCTTCCGCAAAGCACTAGCCCGACTCGTGGCCCAGTGGTAACGCGCGCTCTTCGCATGCGATAGGGCCTTCGTTCGATCCTCGTCTGGTCCATGCTATAGTCACTGTCTGTAAGATGCAAGTGGACTCGGTTGCGATCGTGACAATTCGTCTCGCATCGACTAACCAACTCAACTCAACCCGCGATTGGTATGCGAGTCGCATGCAATTTCGGTGATATGCAAATAAGCATGGAACGTATTACCTTTTCGGCGGGTATAAAAGAGAGTTCCCGAGGTGTATGTCAAATCTCGCGGCCATGGAGAAATATTCCAATGATGAGTATTGCGAGATGTTGCTCCTATACGGTGAATGTGGTCGCAATGCAAGAAAGGCAGAACAGCTATATCGTGAACGTTTTCTTGCAGGACCGCATCCGTCATGGAAGACCCGTCCTGATTGCTGTTAATAGGTTAAGGGAGACTAGCTGCGTGACCAACCGACCTCGATCCGGCAGACCAGCTGCTGTAGGCTGTCAAGTGCAACCAGAGGATGTCTTAGCATACGTCCTCAACAATCCTAAAAGCAGCACAAGAGAGGTTAGTGCCGAGTGTAGCCTCTCAAAAAGCCGCGTATGGCAAATCCTGCGGCGATCAGGTGCTCATCTGTTCCGTCCAACACCATTGAAGGCACTACAGCCAGGGGATGCTAAACGACGTTACGACTGGTGTAACTTCGTCATGAACAAATTAGAGGTCCTTGCCGACATTATTTGGTCAGACGAATCATGTTTTAGGCGTAATGGCGTCTACAATAGGCAGAACACCCATCTTATTGGTTGCTGGAAAATCCTGAACGAGGTCTATCAGTTCGTCATCAGGTGCGGTGGTCCGTTAATGTATGGTGCGCCATTCTCAAGGACAGCCTCATCGGACCTGTGTTTTACGAGGGTACGTTAGCGGGAGCCCGATACTTGGAGCTTCTACTGTACGTATTACCCGATCTTTTGGACAACCTGCCGTTGCCTCAACTGCGGAAGTTTGGTTCCAGCATGACGGCGCCCGTCCGCACCAGCCAGGAAACGTAAGAATGTACCTGGTCGGGACATTCCAGCAACAAATCATCTGCTATGGTGTAGAGTGGCCTGCGCGCTCACCAGACCTCACCCATTGGACTTCTTCCTGTGGGGCTACCTCAAAGAGGAGGTGTATCAGACCCCTCTGACAACGTTGCAGGACCTTCAACGCCGTATAACTGATGCTTGTTCCAGCGTGTCACCTGACATGCTGCAAAATGTGCAGCGTGAGATTCAGTCTAGAGTCCAAATGTGTATTGTGGCTGATGGAGAGCACATTGAGCACCGACGGTAAATGTGCCTAGTGACAACTAATTGCTCCTTTCTGTCGCGTTTCATGACGTAACCGTGTTCGACATCGCGAACAACCAAACGAGCGTTGAACGCGTTCTATTCTTAGTTTTCATGTACGCAAGGTATCTTTTCGTAGTAAATCGATGCTGCTCTACAACTTTGTAATTGATTATTTTCCCGTATCTCGTATAGTTTTCGAGATAGGCACGCTAACTGCTGACTTTGCCGCTAGGAGGCGCTGTAAGTGGTCTCATCAAATAGCGCATAGCCACTTTATTATACCTAGACACCGTTTTTAGCACGTCTCTTGAAAAAAATATCGTGCTTATGTTACCGGTTTGTCAGTCCGTCCATCCCCACGATATCTCTGCAACTATTAGTCCGATTTGAAAAATTCTTTTTGCATTGAGAAGTTTGAAATATGCGAATGATGATCCTTCATTTCGTTTTTTTTTATTACGATTTACAATTTCGCCGCTAGAGAGCGTAAATGCAGATGTCGAATTCAAAAATACGTTTTATTCCATATATTTGCTTCTAAACATCCGATTGAAAAAATTCTTTTATCTTTCGATTCCATTTATGTCGAAGAGTATTTTAGATATAGTTACTTTTTCGAATTACGCACAGATTTTTCGCAAGGGGGCGTAAAAGTAAATTACATTTTCCCCGATAATTCTTCTTCTAAAACTCCGATTTGAAAACAATTTTCTTCAGCGGATACACCTCCTGATGGAAACTTTTTTGCACATAATTTCAAATTTTCGGTAAAGAATACTTTGGCCACCATGGGGCGTAAGTGTTAATTTTTGCTTCTGATGTATTTGCCATAAAATCTGAGCTTCTAAAATATCGATTGAAAATATTCTTTCGTGGACTCATGCCACTCACATCGATAAACCGTTTCGGAATATTTTCTTCCTAAAATATTCCACAGTTTCTTCGCCAGGGGGCGTAGATGTATATCTTATTTTTTTCAATATCTGTACTTCTAGGAGTCCGATTTGAAAAATTCCTTCTTTGTTGGATAATGTTTCTAGTGTGACATGTTTTTCATATAATTTCAAAATATTCAAGTAATTCGTTGACTTTCCGCTAGGGGGCGTAAAGGTAAATTGCTTTCCCCCTATATCTCTGCTTCTAAATTTCCGATTTGAAAATTTCTTTCTGCACCGGATACAGCTCCTGATGGAAAATCCTTTGCACGTAATGTCTATTTTTCGTAAAAAATGGTTTAGCCACCAGGTGGCGTAAGTCTTAATTTCCGCTTCTGATGTATTTGCAGCAAAATATGAGCTTCTAAAATCTCGATTGCAAAAAAAGTCGTTTTTTGACCGATTCTACTAATGTCAACAAACCTTTTAGGAACATTTTCTTCTTGAAATAATGTATGGCATCTACGCCCCTGGCGTAGATATATCTTATTTTTGTCAATATATCTACTTCAAGGAGTCCGATTTGAAAAATTCCTTCTTCGTTGGATAGTGTTTCCGATGCAAAATGTTTTCCCTATAAATTCAAAATTTTCAAGTAAATCATAGACTTTCCGCTGGGGGGCACAAAGGTACATTGCGTTTTCTGCGTTATTTCTGCTTCTAAAACTCCGATTTGATAACTTCGTCCTGTATCGCATACAAGACCTGATGGAAAATATTTTTCACATAATTTCTAATGTTTGGTAAAGAATGGTTTGGCCACCAGGGGCATAAGTGTTAATTTCTGCTTCTGATGTATTTGTAGCAAATTCTGGGCTCCTGAAAACTCGACTAATTTTTTTTCTTGGACCGATATCGCTCATATGGAAAAACTTTTTCAGAATACTTTCTTCCTAAAATAATGAACCTAATTAACTAACTAGTCTTCACAACTTTCATCATTCTCCTTTCTAACTTTTACCCAGCCTGTCTGCTCTTAATCATTTCACCCCGCTTTTAAAAATCTTAACCGATAGTTCTGTGTCTGGCGCTCTTTGGCCATGCCTGGCCCTTGCGCCACAAAAATCAATTAACTAACTAACTAAAATAATGCATGGTTTTCCCACCAGGGGACGTAAAGTCATGTCTTTTTTTTTTTTTTTTTTTTTTTTTTTTTTTGTCGATATCTCTGTTTCTAAGAGTCCGATTTGAAATATTCTTTCTGTTTTGAAGAGCCTTTCCGGTGAGAAATGTTTCTCATATAAATTCATTTTTTCTTAACGCACAAGTCTGCAACCAGAGGACTTAAGCCCACAATTCCGTTTACAGCAATACCTGAGGGATTAAAAACCCTATTGAAAAACTTCTTTCTTCCGTCAGATACTATTGTTTTCCATACCGGTTCCATAGACTTTAAATAGCTGTGATAAATTTAATTTGCGTCAGAACGGATTCAACAGACGTGCTTATTACACCCGAAAATTTGGTGTCATCTTTCTTGTTATGGCTATAGCTGTCGGTGTTCAAAAGTTACGGGGCTGAGAAAAGGACTTTACTGGGCACCCTGTATATATACCTTGTTTTAACTAGGAATGTTTATGGTGGTCGTATATGATGAAGAATATCTTCAACCTTATGAAAAAGATTCCGGAGGCCTGAATCGCATTCTCTATAACTTCAAAAAGTCCATACACCACGTGATATCCAGATAGGGACTCCCAAACAGGATGTTATCTATGGGCACATAAGTCACAATGACTCGTACTTCCATGTCACAACCATCACCAATTCCTGTAAGCTAATTTTAAACTCAATTTTTAATTTATCCAAGTAATTAAAGCACTAATTTATGCATACCGGGACAGCTGTGCATTGCACACTCGTCAATTTGTAGCAAAAAAAAGTTACGTATGACTAGGCCAATTTGTACGAAAAATTAAGAATATTGCGGCTTCCAAGACAAAACGTGGGGCTATGCAAATTTTGCGAATACTAGAGATCGGTTATCAGCGTGGGTAGCCTAGTCATACGTAAATTAGGACAAGCCGCTAACGGTAACCGATAACTTGGGTACAATTGGAAAATTTTAAGCAAAGCTATTGCAAAACCTAAGCTCATTAAGGCGTCTATTATAACAAATTCTAAAAAACGAGCGTGTAAAATTTATGACTTCCAGAACAAAAGTACGAAACTTTCAGAAGAAAAGAAATGCCTGCCATTTATCATGAACTACTTTCCTTCACGCCTTCACGTTGGTTGTGATCAGGTTGCATGTAAACAAAGCGGAAAGACACACTCACATCGGGAACAACGTTTTCATTTTGTAACACGAAAGACAGACACACACAGATGCACAAACTTCCTTTTATTATTATTATAGATTAAACAAGTGTTGAGCTAACAGACGGAATTTTTCCATTTCTTCGTTTTTCAATTGAAACGATTTGTTTAAATTAATGTTAGTGAGCCACCTTTCGTGAAACGGTTCAAGTAAAAGGCCATCTAATTTTAATTGGAATTCTTCAATGACACGGAATTTCGGAAATCTTAAGGAGTCAAAACCTGACCATGGACGTTGTCCAGTGGCATGCCTGAAATCACGGTGATCGGATGTGTCATGTCGTAGTTTTGCCCGAACAACTAATTGTCCCGAGTATCGTATAGAGAGCGGTTTTTTCAGTTATTATTAAAATTGGTCAGTTTTTTAATGGTCATTATTTTTATAGGACACGATCAATCACCATGATACCAATCCCATGTCACTCACCATGTCCTTCCCTTTCTCTGTGGCAAGTGTCACCGCGATCGGCTGAAGATCTTTGGGGCAGATAGGTAACAAACGACCTCTTCTCAAAACCCCGAAAAAAACCCCTACCAATTCAAGTTTTCGGACGATTATTCCTCAGTGATACAGAATTTCGGGAATCGAAAGGGGTCAAAACCTGACCATGAACGATGTCCAATCGCATGCCAAAAATCACGGTGATCGGATGAGTTATGTCGTAGCTATGCCGCAACAACTAATTGTTCGGAGTCTCGTATAGAGAGCGGATTTTTCAGTTATTATTAAAACTGGTCAGTTTTTCAATGATCATTATTTGTATACTACACGACCAATCACCATGATACCAATCCCATGTCACTCACCTTGTTCTTCCATTTCTCTCTGGCAAGTGTCACCGCGATCGGCTGAAGATCTTTGGGGCAGATAGGTAACAAACGACCTCTTCTCAAAACCCGGAAAAAAACCCTACGAATTCAAGTTTTCGGACGATTATTCCTCAGTGATACAGAATTTCGGGAATTGGAAGGCGTCAAAGCCTGACCATGGACGATGTCCAATCGCATGCAAAAAATCACAGTGATCGGATGTGTTATCTCGTACCTATGCCCGAACAACTAATTGTTTCAAGCCTCGTAAAGATAGCTCCGCTCGACCTTCGGCCTCACTTCGCTCAATTAATATCATGACAGCACAGCACGTGGCATGGGAGCTCCGATAAAAGTACCCTACGAGAAGTGGAAAACGGGCCAGTTCATCGCTTGGCTAGAAATTTGCCAAATGTACTGCCCTCAGTGTGGGATGACCTGCAATGATGTACAAACGATGTGGCTGTTGGCATGCTACAGGCAGGTATACTGCAGATGGATGTGGCTGCGCAAAATGTAGTAAGTCCGCTACACTCAAGTTTCTTACGGCATGGAAACGTTGCAGATAGACCCAGGATTGGTCGTCTAAGGAAAACTACCAGGAATCAAGATCTCTATCTGACAGTATGTGCTGGAAAAGACTTAGAATCAGCAGTAGCCAACTCCGGGAATCACTTGCAGCTATTTCTGGTGGCACAGTATGTACTCAAATGGTACGAAACCGTTATCAAGGACACCAACTCAGAGCAAGAAAGCCACTGTGACATCAGTTCACCCTGATGTCACAGTGGCTTTCTTGACATCAGTTCACCCTCGTCAAATGTGTATCTGGGGCCATCAGTACATATCGTGGAATACAGAGTTGTACCATATACATAGTTTTCAAAGACTAATTCCATTTCACTCTTTATCCTGATACTCGACGAGTACACGTGTGGAGGAGATCCGCCACACGAACGCAATGTGCAGTCCATCCACCCTTGTCAACAGCAGCCAGTTCTGTTCCGGAAAGAGTGTGTTTTAATGGCCGTACTTCCTTGTATGTACGTCAAGGCAACATGAATGCCTCGGTGTACCGAAACGAGGTGATTTTATCTATAGTGACATTGTTTAACTGTGCTATTAGGACTTGCATTCCGATTTCTCGAGGACAATGATGACAGTTATCGCACCTCAAGCTACTTCAGGATCAAAAAGATAATTTGGACTGAATCGTTACAGTTGCCACTGAGGTCACCTGACCTTAATCCACCTGAAAACGTTTGGGATGCTGTACAGTGTACAGCGACGTCTGGATAACCACGTTCCATACGCTACTACACTGACAGATTTCCGTAAGGTGTTGCCTGTAATATGGGACTAGCTCTCCCAGACACTCATCAATAATGTCATTTGTAAGTATGTCTCGTAGGTGTCAAGACGTACTTCGGCACAGAGGTGGTGTTACCGGGTACTGAAATTCAGAGGTATCGACATTCTCCGAATTTATCATTTCGTCTGTATTGCAGTGATACTTTTTTGTGTGCAGAAATTGCACAGTAATTTTTTTTTGTAAAAGCACTCTTTATCGTTTGACTTGATGTTACTACAATGCTGTTACTTGGGTCAGATACATACAACCTTCATTTCATCCAATATCCCTAACTTTCTGTGACCACTGTGGATACATATCACTAAGCTGTTCTCTGAAATTCAGAGGGTTGCTCCTCAAAGAAAGCTTGTTTGCTAAATAAAAGTTTAAAACTGGTGGCGATGGATTTTACTTACTTACAATGGAAGCCTTTCCACTGTTACTGTCCAAAATTGAATAAACGTGGCCAGGAGATAGTACTAAGGACAAAACCCAATGGGTGTATATCCTTTTTGACCCAAATGAGCTGACAAAGGTGACCGAGTGGTCTGAAAATGGCCTTAGAGCACAAGTGGACAAAATCATCGAACGTACTCTACTGTGCAAATTAATTGGAACAAAGTAAAAAATCACTCTTTTTTCCAAAACTATGCCTTTATATCATTCTATGCCTTGATATACACTGATAAATACCTCTATTAGTATGAAGTATGTCCTCCTTTAGCAGAAATGACCTCTTAAATTCGTTTTGGCATTGAATGTCGTAATTGAGTGCAAATATTTTTGACTTCATAATCGTGGAACCATACTTTCATAGCATTCGTTATCATGCGTTCTTTGGTTGTACAGTCCATTTTATCTAAACGTCTCTTCAAAATATTCCACAAGTTTTCTATGGGATTTAAGTCTGGTGAATTTCCAGGCCAATCAAGCAAACGAATTTGATTTTCCAGCATGAAATTCTTGACCAATTTCGAATTGTGATATGGGGCCAAGTCATGTTGAAATGTCCCGTCAAAAGTTTGCAAGAATGGAACAATCCTACGTTGTAATATTTCTACGTACTTGGATGAATTCATCATACCTTGAACAGGAACTAAGCTTCCAGTGCCATTTGATGTGAAAAACCCAAAACATCTGTTTCAGAGGGTGTCTTACAGTTTGTTTGAAATGCTCAGGTCCACTGAAAATTACCTTTTTCCAGTCGTCAGCAGTCCATGATTTATATTTTAATTACCTTTTACCTTTTTCCAGTCGTCAGCAGTCCATGATTTATATTTTAATTACCTTTTACCTTTTCCCAGTCGTCAGCAGTCCATGATTTATATTTTAATTACCTTTTACCTTTTTCCAGTCGTCAGCAGTCCATGATTTATATTTTAATTACCTTTTACCTTTTTCCAGTCGTCAGCAGTCCATGATTTATATTTTAATTACCTTTTACCTTTTTCCAGTCGTCAGCAGTCCATGATTTATATTTTAATTACCTTTTACCTTTTTCCAGTCGTCAGCAGTCCATGATTTATATTTTAATTACCTTTTACCTTTTCCCAGTCGTCAGCAGTCCATGATTTATATTTTAATTACCTTTTACCTTTTTCCAGTCGTCAGCAGTCCATGATTTATATTTTAATCACCTTTTACCTTTTTCCAGTCGTCAGCAGTCCATGATTTATATTTTAATTACCTTTTACCTTTTCCCAGTCGTCAGCAGTCCATGATTTATATTTTAATTACCTTTTACCTTTTTCCAGTCGTCAGCAGTCCATGATTTATATTTTAATTACCTTTTACCTTTTTCCAGTCGTCAGCAGTCCATGATTTATATTTCAATTACCTTTTACCTTTTTCCAGTCGTCAGCAGTCCATGATTTATATTTTAATTACCTTTTACCTTTTTCCAGTCGTCAGCAGTCCATGATTTATATTTTAATTACCTTTTACCTTTTCCCAGTCGTCAGCAGTCCATGATTTATATTTTAATTACCTTTTACCTTTTTCCAGTCGTCAGCAGTCCATGATTTATATTTTAATTACCTTTTACCTTTTTCCAGTCGTCAGCAGTCCATAATTTATATTTTTTGGCACATGCGTAACTTTTTATCTTCATTTTCGCAGTCAAATATTGTGTTTTCGTTGGTCTTCTTGCCTTCCGGCCAACTTCCAGAAGTCTACGGCGTACACTAACATCACAACCACTAGCTAATAAATCTCTTTGAAGGTCGGTTCATGTTGTTTTTTTTGGATTCATTTTACTATTTCTGATTAGATATTTATCGGTTCGTGGAGTTGTTTTTCGTTTTCTTCTACATTTACCTCTCCTTTTTGGAGACGATGATCCAGATGCATTGTATCGCGTAAGCAGTCTTGATACATTTGATTTGCCTACACCAACTGCAGAAGCGATATCTCTCACTGTCATAGAAGTGTGATCCTTCAGAGCAATTATTTGTGCACGCTTCCTTGGGGAAATACTGTATTTTTCAATACACGAAAGCAACACGTACTCACAGAGAGCAAAAACTAACATCCACCTGTCACACACGAAAGCTCACAAGTGTAGCTGAAGTGCCTATTTCCTGTTTAAAACCGGTGTAACGTATACTCTATATTCACTTTCCTTTTTGATTTTACTATCTCTGGTTATTTTATTTTACTATGTAAATTATCTTCTTACTGAACGAGATGTTATTTCATATTTATTTTTTTGAATGAGATCTGGTAATGAGTGTAAGTCATGACGTGGTGGTAGCCAGTATAAATAGGCGCGTTCAGCGATATCTAGGGAGAGCGTTTGTTGTTGTACGGAGAGCGTTTGTTGTTGTACGGAGAGCGTTGGTTTATGTGAAGGAGAGAGTTTGTTGTTGTATTGAGAGCTTCGTTCTATGTGATTAGGTTGATTCTTCATTATTGTGATACGAGTAGTGTGTGTGCGTTGGATGATTTCAGAGTTATCTAATAAAAGAGCTTTTTCGTAAGTACGTCTTTCTCAATTCATAGTTTTTGTCAGATCTCTGTCTGGCTGTTAGGTTTATGTCGTTAGTTGATTATTATTAACAACCAGCGTTAAGACTTTATCCATCCTAATTTCTGCTACAACATTACTACCAGTTATAAGTTGTTCATTACTATTACTACACTACTAGCAGGAGACTTTATTCATGATCTTAATTAACTAGTAACAACAACCATTTGAATTCACTATTAGAAGCTTAGTACAAGCATATAATTCAGTAGTAGAATCATTATAAAACATTATTAGCTTAGTTAAAAGCTTTATTCATTATAATTAGCTTAGCTGGTAGAAAGAGTTTATTCATTATACCGGTCAAACCACATTCTTACTATCAAGTTCTAACAGTCACACCACCTCACAGCTGATAAAACCGGTTTACGTGGGTTTCCGACATTAACTAGCGATCACATTACAATTCTGAGAATAAAATAGTTTGTCCCAATTAATTTGCACGGTATAGTATCAATGAACAATCAAAGATAGTCAGAAAAATTCAACAGCATGTTGTTATATCCGTGGATAAAAATTGGATACTGTGAAAGTGATGACGCTTCTTTTGATAATGTTCAACGTATTTGTTTTTCAGATATCAATGACAATTTTCAGTACTGTGATAACTTTGGGATCTTGGGCTGTTCTCATTTTTCCAAACTACTTAGCTTCGGTCATGTGTTAAAGGCCACAAATGTTCATTTACACCTGTAATAAAGGATTTTGTTCCTTTTCGTATGGCATGAGCTTATTTTGAATCATGGGTACATAGCTGATGTTTGGGGTTGCATATCACGCACCACAACACATGGTAGATGATTTTTCCCACTTGTGCTCTAAGTCCATTTTCAGACCATTCGTTCACCTTTGTCAGTTCATTTGGGCCAAAACAGAAATGCACCCATTGGTTTTTGCCCTTAGTACTATACTGCTGGCCACCCAAAACGCAACACCAAGAAGGAAGCATCCGATTGTCCTGAAATTCGCAGCATGCGTCGCCTGCGAGAGGACATGCAAACGATTAGCACTGCAGGGCATATCTAAATCATGTGCGCCCGGCACGCCACCGAGAAGCACTATAAGAAGGGTGCACAGAAGGCGAGGTGTAAGTAGTGGAAGTGTGTGGTGCTGCCGGACCTGTGCGTGGGAAGCTTCCTGATGCCTCGTCGCAGAATACGGCAGTCATTCCAGCACGTTTCGAAGTTCCAAAGAGGACGAATAGTGGCTTATCGCGACAGCGGTTTATCGTACCGAGACATCGGCGACCTTGTGGGACGACATCCAGCAACAATAAGGAGAATATGGATTCTGTGGGTGCAGGAGGGACGGACGGACCGACGTCCGCGATTGCCGCTGCCGCCGCACACCGCCGAACATGGGGACCAGCATGTTGTGCGGAGGCCATTGACGGCTCGCGCCGCCACATCACGAACGTTAGCGCATTAATTATGGTGTGTTGCACAACATCCTGTGTCAGCACGTACCGATCGACTTCGTCTGCAGAAGCGGGGACTTGTCGCACGGCGCCCATTGATCCGATTATCATTGACGTTACACCACTGGCGAGTGCGGCGGCAGTGGGTCGTTGAACGCCGCACCTGGACTACGGAATGGCACGACATTGTCTTCTCCGACGAATCCCGCTTCTGCCTGTAACACCACGATGGTCGGATCCGCGTGTGGCGGCACCGAGGCGAGAGACTGTATGACGCCTGCATTATGCATCGTCATACCGGTCCGTCACCTGGCGTTATGGTTTGGGGCGCAATTGGATATGACACCCGCACCCCTCGGGTACGCATCGCCGGTATACTCAACAACCACCGCTGCATCTCCAATGTTTTGGAGCCTGTAGTCCTCCCTTACCTGCAGGACCTGCCAGCGGCCACGTTTCAACGGAACAATGCGCGCCCGCACGTGGCACGCATCGTGCAACAGTTCTTTACGGCCTACCAGGTGTCACTGCTGCCGTGGCCCGCCTGTTCTCCCGATATGTCGCCTATCGAACACGTCTGGTAGCTGATCGGCAACCGAGTGGCCCGGCAAGAACCACCCGTGGCTACGCCTGATGAACTGTGGCAACGTGTGGAAGCAGCCTGGACCGACATACCCCAAGCCCACATCCAAAGCCTCTTTCGTTCGATGCCGCGGCGTGTAGCGGCCGTTATTGCCAGCAATGGGGGCCACACAAACTATTGATGTCTGCGTGTTCCGCAAGTCGCACGGGCCTGTAAGCTCAATCGTTTCATCTTTGTATCTGTTGTTATGTGTCCAGTAAATCTGGCTTTGCTATCTCGTGTCCTTCTTGGTGTTGCAGTTTGGGTGGCCAGCAGTGTTTTCTTCAATTTTAGAGAGTGACAGTTGAACGTCTTCCCTTGTTAGTGTTGATGTATTAAAGGTCGCCATGTACAGTAGTGATCTTGATGCAAAACGTGAGCTTCACTGACATCCATCACAAGTCTCACACAATACATAGTGTACTTTATACTCATCTATTTTCTTATACAGGCATTTTTGAATCTGATCCTCCCATGATTTCTTTGGCTTTCCACTAACTTTTATTCTTGCCACTTCTGATAAATAAATTTCATTAGTAAGTACAAGTTTTACCAAAAAAAACACAAAAAAAAAAAACCCGAAGATCCTGAAGAAACTCCGCATGCAAGAACCTCAGGGACTATTATACAAATGATGAAAAAATAACGACTAATGACTAAATAGTGGCTCGCCACAGCCCATGTAAACCGCGCATCGAAAAGGTATATCAAGGGTAAAGCTCGCGCGCTATGACAGTTGTGACACCGGATTGTGGTTTCATTCACATCCACGGGCAGTGAGGATGCCTTGAAGTCGGATCCCTGCACAATACGAACAGTTGAGAAAGTTCGATAGGGGACGTATAATTAGGCTGAGAAAGGCCAGTTGGCTAAGTCGTAATATTGCGAGGAATTAGGGTTGGAGCATGTGGCAGTCGGACGATGATGGCGCCAATACGTCGAAGAGGGCACAACCCAGCGGCACGCCGGAAGTGGACGTCCGAAGGCAACGACACAACGCTAGGATCGAGCGATTGTGAAAGCCGCACGAACAGAAGCGAATTCGTCACTTTCAACCATTCGCGGCCATGTTGCGTCGTTTGCAGGTACCGAAGTCGCCATCCGGATTGTTGCCAGACTATTTGCGACACGGAGAGTACAATCGAGGAGGCCACTTCGCCGCCTACAACTGACTAGCGAGCATTGCAGGCACCAGTTGGGGGAATGTCCGCCCGATCAACGTGAGATAGGGTCCTGTGGTGTTTATTTGTCTTCAGTGATGAATTACGATTCGCACATGGCGCCAATGACCAGCCCATACGTGTCCGGAGACAACCTGGCCAGTGCACGGATCCTGTCTTTACCGTAGAATGTCACACAGCTCGTAGGCCGGGAGTGACTCTCTGGAGAGCTACTTCTTACAATAGCAGGACACCCTTGAGAGTCCTCCGTACCGCCTTCACGGCCAAATGGTACGTCGATAACTTTCTACGACCTATTCTGTTGTCATT
Organism: Macrothele yani; assembly: GCA_039090855.1. Taxonomy (NCBI): domain Eukaryota; kingdom Metazoa; phylum Arthropoda; class Arachnida; order Araneae; family Macrothelidae; genus Macrothele; species Macrothele yani. The sequence goes on along the minus strand of CM077032.1, from coordinate 30,973,884 downwards.
CCTGTCGCAGCAACACCGAGCAATGTCTCAAAAGGATAAATCTCAGCCACACACGACACTGTTCTCCCTGGCTTGCCTCCGTAATTCCGACACCCTTCTATGGCCAGCCAGATCGCCTGACATCGCACCGATGTGTGGACATGATAAAACGTCACCTACGCCTATCCCGGAATGTAGACGAACTGGCCCTCAATTTGGACACTATCGGGCATGCTATACCTCAGGACAGGATCCGTGAACTGTACGCGTCTATGCCACGCCGAGTAACCGCTTGAATTCGCGCCAGAGGTGGCGCTACAACGTATTGACTTGTTCCACTCGTGTAAGTATTTTACCGCAATAAATGGCCCAACTGCTCTGGAATTGAAACACACTGAAGAGCAATTAAATTAGAGATGCCTGTCTAGTAACGTGTAGCACCACCTTTTGCCCTGATGACGGCGGCGATTCGTCTCGGCATGGACTCGACAAGACACTTGAAGCGTTGGGAAGCCATACGGATCCACGACCACTGAACAAGCTCCCACAGTTCACGAAGATTTGATGGAGGGGGGTCAGAGCCTCGAACATCTCTCTCGATGGCATCCCAGATGTGCTCGATGGGATTGAATTCAGGGGACCTAGCTGGCCAAGAAAGCGACGTCACGTCGGTGGAGCGTTCATCCAACCATTCGGATGCAATTCGGAAGCGATGGCACGGTGCATTGTCTTGTTTTAGGATGAGGTCCCCAGTGGGATGTTAGAAACGCACAAACGGGAGCTAATGGTCGTCCAGGATATCTCGGTAACGTTGACCTGTGATGGATGATGTCACACGCACTAGGATCCCATTTTAGTACACGTAAACAGTCCCCAGACGAGAATGCCACCCCACCAGCTTGAAGAGTACCCTGCTGGCAAGAAAGTTCCATCGCTTCATGTGGTTTGCGCCGTACTCGTATCCTGCCATCCGCATGTACCAACGTGAATCTCGACTCATTAGTCCAGGCAACATTTTCCCACATGTCTAGGGTCCAGTGGCGATGTTCCCGCGCCCATGCTAATCTTTTCACCCTGTGACGTGCGGTCAGCAGCGGTACCCTCGTGGGACGATGGCTTCTGTACCCCATTGCGAGGAGATGGTTCTGGATGGTGTGGCTGCTTACACGTTTTTGTACACAAGCGTTAAATTGCCGAGTGATTTCTTGCACTGTGGCCCGTCTATTCGCTGTTACAATGCGAGCTAGCCAACGATGACCCAGCTCATCCACACGGCCGTTGGCCCTTGCAGGGACGGTTTTACAGGATTCGATGTACCCACGGTGCACCCGTAACACAGTGTCTCGTAAAAATCCCAGTGCCTGCACTACTTAAGAGATGGAGTGACCCATTCGTCGGTTCCGGATAATTTGCCCACAATCAAATGCGCTTAGATCCTTCGTCTTACCGGACAATTGTATCCGACTCTTACTGATTCCCGTCGCATCGCTCCTTATATTGTCGTGTCGCTGCATACGTCATGTCGTTTCCGTTTACAGGGCCGCCCACAGCGCCACATTTGCATAACGCCAGCTGTCTCTAATTCAATTGCTCTTCAGTGTAATTTCCCTTCCTATGCATGTACATTGCACATACCAATTTTCATTTTGATTGGATGATTTATTTTGGGTGCTTCGTCTTTTCTTTTTTCTTCGGCGAAGAAGGTATTCACCACTCATTCTTTATCAACATTGCCAAACCACCTCAAAATATTTATTTCTACAGCCCAGACAGGCTTGGCACTATCAGATTTTTATCTGTTTGGTCGTGTGAAGGCACATCTACGAGGGAAAGCATTTCAGAGTGACGCAGAATTCATTGCGTGTATCAGGAAGTGGTGCGATGACCAACCTCCGAAGTTTTTCCAACGTGCGTCCTTGTCATGGAAACAACGTTGGCTGCAATGTAGTTGAACCCAATGGATCTTACATTGAATGACTTATCTCTAAAGTCCAAGGTTGATACCCACGAACTTTCATGATTCAACCTTTGAAAACTAGGGAGTTACAGGCGATTGTGAGTTACTTATTGACCGACCTTGTACTTCCTTCACCAGCTTGTTTTCAACCCACGGTACATCCTCGTGCCAAAATTTTCTCAAACAACGCACACTTACCTGGTGGTCCGCATTATGCAACCGGAAAAGGGATTCATCGGACTAGATGACCATCTTCCAATAATTAAAGGTTCAGTTCTGATGCTCGCGTGGCCATTGTAGGCGCTTTTGGATGATGAACCAAGGTTGGTATGAGTATTTGAAGCTACCTGCTGCTATACAGGCCCATTTTCAGCAAGGTTCGGTGTACTGTGTGTTGTGAAGCATTACGTCCGTCGCCAGCATTTAAATTACCAGCACGTTGGGGCCACAGTATCCCTACTGTTGGCTGTTACCTTCTGTCACTGTAGCATCTATAAGCTGGGGTCGTTCCACACCTTGCCGGCGGTTCGTGGTTTCTCTTCTCGGACCACTTTTTGAAGGTACTAACCACTGCTGACAGTGAGCATCCCACAAGTCTTGCCTTCACGGAAAAACTGTGACTGCCACCAGTCAGTTTGACTCAGTAGTCTGGCAATTACAATTCAACCTTTATCAAGTTCATTTAATTCCGCTACCTTTCCCATCTGAAGAACAAGAATGGCATTAAATAACAGATCTCAGTATCAAGTGTTATTTACACCGTATCACGATATTCACACGCGCTGTGGTTTAGCTGCAGTTGCTTCGATTTGCATAAAGATGCACTGGTCATAATGTTTTGGCTCTTTAGTGAGGATAATTATGTACGTAGGTTTTGCAGAGGGTTAGTCAAAAGTAATGAGCCATTGGATAGGAAAACTTCAAACATGTGTAAAGTACAAACGAACAATTCAATCTGCGAAATACAAGCCAGTGTGTTCCATAGTCTGAAGCCGTCTTTCTGCCAAATTGTGAATTCCCGCTCGGTACCACTCCTTGGGTTTTGAGGTGAAAAACTCCTGGACCCCAGCATCCACCTCATGACGGTTCCGGAAGGTTCTGCTACGGAAGGAATGTGCCATCCACCGAAACAAGTGGTAGTCACTTGGGGCAAGGTCTGGGCTATAAGCAAGATGTCGGGGAAGTTCAATTTCATCGAGCTCCCGGATCTTATCCCTCGTTGAAGGGGTGGTATAGGGTGGTGAGTTATCGTGCTGAAGGAGAACCTGTTTTCTGTTGACCAGGGCCGGATACTTACAGACTAGAGCTCGGTACATCCTCTGTAGTTGTTGAGATTAGAGCGCAGAGGAGACGCCTCACCCAGCTGGAACGAATTCAAAGTGTATGGGCCCTCTCAAAATTCAAACAAACACACAATATGACTTTGTGTTCGAAGCGTCTCCGCTTAGCGACTGGTTCTGGAAGCTGGCCCGGGTGTCGGGATTACGGAAAAAGATCCACTTTTCATCCGACATAACCTTTCGCCTGATGAAACGCTCGTTCATGGAGTGGTTCAGCAGCTCGTTGCACAATTCCATCCGCTTTTGAGCTTGTGCTGTGGTCAATTCGTGGGGTACCGTTCGGCAGCTCTTATTGACCTTCCCAAGCTTGTGGAGATGGCGAACCACACTGAATTGTGATACCCCAATCTCGTCAGACAATCTGCGAGTGCTTGTGGTTGGTTTTGCCTCAACGGTTTCCCGCAGGGCTTCCGAATCCACCGTTGGGGGTCTGCCAGAGAGGGCCCATCTTGAAGGCTGGTGTCCCCCTTGTTAAAGCGAACAAACCATCTTTTTACTGTGGTGTAGCTGACTTCATCCACACCTTCCACTGCACAAATTTCGGCGACAGCAGCTTGCGCAGAGAGTCCTTTTACGCTTTCCAACCGTAGGTTGAAGAAGCGTATATGCTCCAGCTTTGTCCATCCGTCCGCACGATAACTCACGTGAAAACGGTTCGATTTCGACGAAATTTTAGTGTGTGGTAGGGAACCACCTGGGGACGATCCCTATTGAAAATGGGTGAAATAGGGTCAAAGGTCAGGACATAGGAGCTGGATCTATTCCATTGCCTTTATGCGTCATAACTTGCGTAAAAATGGTTCGATTTCTATGAAATTTTAGTATGTGGTAGGGCACCACCTGGGCACGAGCTATATTGAAAATGGGCGAAATGGGGTCAAAGGTCAGGCAGGATATATGAGCGGGATTTATTCCATTGCCCTTATGCGGCATAACTTGCGTTAAAATGTTTCGATTTCGATGAAATTTTAGTATGTGGTAGGGAACCACCTGGGGAAGAACCCTGTTGAAAATGGGCGAAATGGGGTTAAAGGTCAGGACACTGGAATGGAATCCATTCCATTGCCCTCGTGCATCGTAACTTACCTAAAAATGCTTCGATTGCGACAAAACTTTAGTATGTTATTCATGAAGTATACTGAACCGTTTCTGTTGAAAATTATCGAAATGGGGTCAAAGGTCAGGGCACAGGAGCGAGATTTATTCCACAGTTATTATCCACGTAACTATAGTAATAATTTCTGGTATGTTGGAAAGCGTATCATAATCAATGCATTGCATGATTTTACTAACTTGTTTTCAATAATGACGCAACAGTACTCGAACTGCCGTTTTTTCGTCCATGTTCTGAAAGCAAAAAAAACACAATTAATTCATGTCCACCACCAAAGCAAATTCTTATAGTCCATGAAATACTCTTTCTACCTATAAACAAGTTCCAGTCCAAACGATTGTTTATTTCCGAAAAAACAACGCCAACTCAAACTACCTCTCACATAGCTCATTACTTATGACTCACCCTCTGTATGATTCGCTTTTTCAATTTTTTGGCTTCCCTAGCCCCCTCCTTGTCTTATCGCCAAAAGTTTATGTAGTCATGATAAGGCCATCAAGTTGTATGTTCTTGCACTCGGTCGACATATTTCCTCAAACTGGAACACAGTTTGACAAAATACGCCAATAGCGCATATTTCCCAATTTTTTTCGGCAATTTACCACTATGAGCAACTCTGAGTTCTATAGGTATTCTTACATCCATAATTTAGTGCTATTGATTCCGGAAAGGGGCCGCACCGGTTCCATAGGGAAAACACACCATCCCTCGTTCGTTCGAGATTCGAACACTAGCCCTTCTCAAAGGAATGGTTTGAAACTAGGATCTCATACCACAAGGCTAGCCTGGTGGCAGGCCCCAATTTAGCGATAGGGGACTGCATATAACCCTTAAAGTTGCTCATGTGCTAGGTTAACCCCTAAACGTGAAGACAAATTCTCGGTAAATGCAATTGTTTGCATAATGAGAGGTAAATCAACTTTTCCTTCTTCGTTTTTCTACGCTTTCCAACCGTAGGTTGAAGAAGCGTATGTGCTCGAGCTTTGCCCGTCTGTCTGTCCGTCCGCACGATAACTCGCGTAAAAATGGTTCCATTTCGATGAAATTTTAGTTTGTGGTGCGGGATCACATGGGGACGAACCCTATTGAAAATGAGCGAAATTCGGTCAAAGGTCAGGACATAGGAGCAGGATCCATTGCATTGCCTCATAACTTACGTAAAAATGCTTCGATTGCGACAAACCTTTATCATGTTGTTCCGGAGGTATATTGAACCAATTCTGTTTGATATAATCGAAACGGGGTCAAATGTCAGGGCACAGAAGCTATATTAATTCCACAGCCATTATCATCATAACTTACGTAAAAATGCTTCGATTGCGACAAACATTTGTCATGTTGTTCCGGAGGGTTCTGTTTAATATCATCGAAATGGGGTCAAAGATTACGGCACAGGAGCGAGATTTATTCCACAGCCATTATCCTCATAACTTGAGTAATGATTCCTGTTATGTTGGAAAGCGTATCATAATCAATGCATTGCATGATTTTACTAACTTGTCTTAAGCTACGTGAAGGAAACATAGTGATACACTTTTTAGCACGTCTTTTGTAAAAAAAGTACATTCTTATTATTCTTTTGTCCGTCCGGCTGGCGCCGCAATATCTCAACAGCTATTAGACTAATTTGAAAAATTGTTTTTAACATTGCGATGCCCAAAATGTGACAGCAATGATCTATGCTCACCGGTAGGTTTCCTACTTCGCAGCTGGAGAGCAAAAATGCAGATACCATGGACATTTTCGCAAAAACACATTTATATTTGCTAAAACACATTATTGTCCATACCACTGCTTCTGAATAACAGATTGAAAAAATATTTTTCGCTTCGATACTATTTATAACGAAGACGATTGTGTGTAGAATATCTTTTTCAAGAAATACGGAATTTTTCCGCTAGGGGGCGTACGAGTAAATCGCGGGTTTTTAGATAGCTTTGCTTCTGAAAGACCGCTTTGAAAAGTCCTTTTTGCGTCGGATACAGTTTATGGTGGGACACGTTCTGCATATAATTTCTGATTTTGGCGTAGACCTGTTTTGCGACTAGCGGGTGTAAGGGCAAATTTATATTTCCGGTGTATTTACAGCGATATCTACACTTCTCGAAACTCGATTGAAAACTTTTTTTCACTTTCAGAAACTGCTAACAACGAAAACTCTTTCACGCATATTTTCTTCTTAAAATAATGAACCTGTTTTTCACCTAGGTGCGTGTCATATTTTTCTCGATATCTCTGCTTCAAACAGTACGATTTGAAAAATTATTTCTCGGACAACGTATCTGGTACGAAATGTTTTGCATATAAATTCAAATTTTTCTTAACGCACGCACTTGCCGCCAGAGGATATAAGTAACATCTCCGTTACATCATATTTGAAGCAAAATTTGCGCGTCTAACAACGACACTGAACAGGGACGTCGCCAAGGGGTGTAAGGGTGGGGTGAAGCCCACCCTGAAATTTGTCTTACCCACCCTGCCTCCCACACAGTTCAAAATGTACCATTCTTCAGTATATTTAACTTTAAAATATAATCTGCGTTTTGTCAAGTCTTATGTTTTATTTCATGCAGCCCTACGTATTTTCCCATAAGAAGTGAGTTATGTACTTCTCCGTAGAAAGGTTATCGAAAAATCATCCGCAGGGCCATGAAAGGTCAATTGTTCTCCACCCTTCTAAACATAAGCCTTTTTTTTACTCTTTCCAACCGTAGGTTTCAGAAGCGTATATGCTCCAGCTTTTTCCGTCCGTCCGCCTGTCCGCACGATAACTGGCGTAAAAATGGTTCAATTTCGATGGAATTTTAGTATGTGGTAGGGGATCACCTGGGGACGAACCCTATTGAAAACGGGACAAATGGGGTCAAAGGTCACGACGTAGGAACGGGATCCATTCCATTGCCCTTATGCGTCATAACTTGCGTAAATATGGTTCGATTTCAATGAACTTTTACTATGTGGTAGGGGACAGCCTGGGGACGAACTCTATTCAAAATGGGTGAAGTGGGGTCAAAGTTCAGGACATAGGATTGGGATCCATTCCATCGCCCTTATCCCATATTATTCAGGTGGACGTCAAGTAATTTTGCTTCCTGTACTTCCAATGGAAAAACTTTTCTACACGTTTCCTTCACAATTAATGTGTTCCCAAGGATGAAAATTTAAACATCGATTAAACTAACATCATATTATAACTTGGAATACTTAATATTTTCTAAAACGTAACCATAATTATATTAAATTATCAATAACTTTTCCTTTGGTGGTGTTGAAACCAGAAAAAGGATGGCGCGACCTGTACTTTGATGTCATCAGTAGACAAACAAATGTTGGATTGCATAATTATGGATATGTTTTAGAAAATATTAAGTATTTCAAGTTATAAAATGAAGCTATTTTAATCGATGTTCAAAGTTTCATCCTTGTGAACGCATTAATTGTCCAGAAAAAAGATGGCGCGACCTGTACTTTCATAATATCAGTAGACAAACAAATGTTGGATTGCATAATTATGGTTATGTTTTAGAAAATATTAAGTATTGCAAGTTATAAAATGAAGATATTTTAATCGATGTTCAAATTTTCATCCTTGGGAACGCATTCATTGGGAAGAAATTGTGTACAGAAATTTTTCCATTCGAAGTACAGGAAGCAAAATTACTTGACGTTCACCTTAAAGGAGCAATTCTTGTATGTATGTAAATTTTATTTAGAAAACGGCTCTAAGGATTTTGATGAAAGTCGTTAACCTACCCTGCCGTTTTCTGGTACTAGAAATCGATTTAGCTTGATCTCGACTTCAGGAAAATTCGTTTAGTGGGTTAAATAATCACCCCAAATTACCACGTTTTTAGTGTCATGGCGTCGTCCCATTTATGTTATCCATGCTTAGAAATCTTATGACGTCACACTCTCGCAATTCAGATGTTGGCGCGCGGTCACGCCATCTGTCTCGATACGTCACGCGTTGCGTGCGTATGTTCGTCCGCACGATAACTCGCGTAAAAATCTTTCGATGAAATTTTAGTATGTAGTAGGGGAACACCTGGGAAAGAACCCAGGTGTTGTTTGGGTCAACGGTCAGGACATAGGAGCGGGATCCGTATACTGGTCTTACGCGTCATAACTAACGTAAAAAAGGTTCGATTTCGATTAAATTTTAGTATGTGGTAAGGGACCACCTGGGGACAAACCCTATTGAAAATGGGCGAAATGGGGTCAAAGGTCAGGACATAGGAGCGGAATCACTTCCATCGGCATTATGCGTCATGACTTACGTAAAAATGCTTCGATTTGGATGAAATGTTAGTATGTTGTAGGGGCCTGCTGGGGACAAACCCTATTAAAAATGGGCGAAATTGGTCAAAGGTTAGGACATAGGAGCGGGATCTATTCCACAGCTCTTATGCATCATAACTTACGTAAAATTATTTCGATTACGACAAAACTTTATCATGTTATTTCGGAGTCAGAACTGAGCCAGTTCTGTTGAATATCATCGAAATGGGATCAAAGGTCAGGGCACAGGAGCGAGATTTATTCCACAGCCATTATCCTCATAACTTGAGTGATAACTTGAGTAATGATTTCTGGTATGTTGGAAAGCGTATCATAATCAATGAATTGCATGATTTTCTAACGTATTTACGCTTTCCAACCGTAGGTTGAAGAAGCGTATGTGCTCGAGCTTTGTCCGTCCGTCTGTCTGCCTGTCCGCACGATAACTCGCGTAAAAATGGTTCGATTTCGATGAAATTTTAGCATGTGGTAGGGGACCACCTGGGGACAAATCCTATTGAAAATGGGCGAAATGGGGTCAAAGGTTACGACATAGGAGCGGGATCCATTCCACTGCCCATATGCGTCATAACTTGCGTAAATATGGTTCGATTTCAATGAAATTTTAGTATGTGTTAGGGGACCACCTGGGAACAAACTCTGTTGAAAATGGGTGAAGTGGGGCTAAAGGTCAAGACATAGGAGCGGCATGCATTCCATTGCCCTGATGCGTCATAACTGGGGTAAATATGGTTCGATTTCGATGAAATTTTAGTATGTCGTAGAGGACCACCTGCGGACGAATCCTGTTGAAAATGGGTGAAGTGGGACCAAAGGTCAGGACACAGGAGCGAGATGCATTCCATAACATCTTATTAAAGGGGCAATTCTTGTATATATGTAAATTTTATTTTGAAAACGGCTCTAAGGATTTTCATGAAAGTGGTTAACCTACCGTTTTCTGGTACTAGAAATCGATTTAGCTTGATCTTGACTTTGGAAAAATTCGTTTAGTGGGTTAAATAACCAACCCGAGTTACCACGTTTTTAGTGTCATGGCGTCGTCCTATTAATGTGTCCCATTCTTAGAAATCTTATGACGTCACACTCTCGCGATCGACTTGCGATTGAGATGTTGGCGCGCGGTCACGCCATCTGCCTTATTACATCACGCATTGTTTGTGGATCCTATTAAAGTTTTATGACGTCACACTCTCACGACCACCTGCCTCATTACGTCACGCGCTGTTTGTCAGAGGAGCGAGATTTATTCTACAGATATTATCCTCATAACTTGAGTAATGATTTCTGGTATGTTGGAAAGCGTATCATAATCAATGCATTGCATGATTTTACTAACTTGTTTCATGTTAGTATGGCCAGGGGAAAATGAGGAGAGTGAGCAGGAATTCACTGAGGGAGATCATTACTAATTGCTCTGCTGTTTGTTTTCTTAACGTAATATGGGATTCAAACACGGAAAGTGGAGTCTAAAGCTACACTACTGCTCTTAGTACTGTCTCGGGACAGTGAAAGTGCAGAAAGTGGCTGACGACTGCTTTGCAGCAGGAGAGGAGTGCAAGGCAAAGTTGCTGGCAGGAAGAAAGGAGGTTTAGGAGGGATGACATATTCTGTCTATGTGGCACGACGTTAAAATTTGATTTAAATAAACAACAAGTTAGAAAAATCATGCATTTCATTGATTATTATACGCTTTCCAACATACCAGAAATCATTACTCAAGTTATGAGGATAATTACTGTGAAATAAATCTCGCTCCTGATCCCATTTCGATGATATTCAACAGAATGGGTTCAGTATACCTCCGGAACAACATACTAAAGTTTTGTCACAATATAAGCATGTTTAGTCAAGTTATGAGGATAATGGCTGTGGAGCAAATATCGCTCCTGTGCCCTGACCTTCGACCCCATTTCGTTGATATTAAACAGAATGGGTTCAGTATACCTCCGGAACAACATGATAAAGCTTTGTCACAATATAAGCATGTTTAGTCAAGTTATGAGGATAATGGCTGTAGAAAAAATATTGCTCCTGCGCCCTGACCTTTGACCCCATTTCGATGATATTAAACAGAAGTGGTTCAGTAAACCACCGGTACAACATGATTAAGTTTTGTCACAATCAAAGCACTTTTAGGAAAGTTTTGTCGCAATCAAAGCATTTTTAGGTAAGTTATGACGCATAAGGGCAATGGAATGGATCCCATTCCTATGTCCTGATCTTTGACCCCATTTCGTCCATTTTCAATAGGGTTCGTCCCCAGGTGGTCCCCTACCACATACTAAAATTCCATCGAAATCGAACCATTTTTACGTGAGTTATTGTGCGGACAGACAGACGGACAAAGCTTTAGCATATATGCTTCTTCAATCTACGGTTGGAAAGCGTGAAAAACGACATTTTCAAATAAATAAGTTGTTCAAGTACAGTACTATTTTCGTAAGCAAAAATGCCAAACCTTGAAAAGCAGTTTAAGACAATGCATTCAGAACAAGCAAAAAGTTGAAGGCGACATTTTACCAACACTTCTATCTTACACCAGTGGCGTAACTAGTCAGATCCATGTATGTATGTATGTATGTATGTATGTATGTATGTATGTGTGTCCAGGTGAAAGTAGTAAAGACTTCACGGATTCCTTTGTAGCAAGTAGTGAAAAACGTTAAATTGGCGAAGTGGTCTAAGAGTTGGCTTATGGCCATTCGTACGAGAAGAGTCCGGGTTCGAACCACGGAGAGGAATGGATGATGTGTTTGTCTTACGGCACGGGCTCTCTCGCTTCCCTGGAACCAGTGACCACAAATTAGGGACAGGTGACTACTTAGAGCGCATTGAGCTGCTCATGGCAGTGGTTAAACCTTCAATCGAAAAAAAACTTTTAAAAATTCAGTTCTTTCAATACCGGGCACAATTCACCATGTGGAACATTTCACATGCACTCGTAGATTTTCGTAACTCATAGTTCAGCTGCTGGGTTGTGTTAGTGTGCATTTCTGTATGAACATACACTGAAGAGCAATTGAATTAGAGACAGCTGGCGTTATGCAAATGTGGCAATGTGGGCGGCCCTGTAAACGGAAACGACATGACGTATGCAGCGATCCGACAATATAAGGAGAGATGCAACGGGAATCAGTAAGAGTCGGACGCAGTATGGGTAAGACGAAGGATCTAAGCACATTTGATCGTGGGAAAATCCTCGGGGCTCGACGAATGGGTCAGTCCACCTCGGAAGACGTGCAGGCACTGGGATTTTCACGAGCCACTGTGTCACGGGCGCACCGTGAGTACATCGAATATGGTAAAACCATCCCTGCAAGGGCCAACTGCCGTGGTCAACAGCGTGTGGATGAGTGGGGTCATCGTTGGCTAGCTCGCATTGTAACAGTGGATAGACGGGCCACAGTGCAAGAAATCACTCGGCAATATAACGCTGGTGCACAAAAACGTGTAAGCAGCCATACCATCCAGAACCATCTCCTCGCTATGGGGTACAGAAGCCATCGTCCCACGAGGGTACCGCTGCTGACCGCACATCACAGGGTGCAAAGATTAGCATGGGCGCGGGAACATGGCCACTGGACCCTAGACATGTGGGAAAATGTTGCCTGGACTGATGAGTCAAGATTCACGTTGGTACAAACCACATAAAGCGATGGATCCTTCTTGCCAGCAGGGTACTCTTCAAGCTAGTGGGGGTGGCATTCTCGTCTGGGGACTGTTTACGTGGACTGAAATGGGACCCCTGGTATGTGTGGCATTGTTCCTCACAGGTCAACGTTACCGGGATATCCTGAACGGCCATTAGCTCCCGTTTGTGCGTCTTCAATATCCCACTGAGGACCTCATCCTGCAGCAAGACAATGCACCGTGCCATCGCTCATGAATTGTATCCGAATGGTTGGATGAACACTTCACTGACGTGACCTCGCTTCCTTGACCAGCTAGGTCACTTGACCTCAATCCCATCGAGCACATCTGGGATGCCGTCCAGAGAGATATTCGAGGCTGTGACCCCCTCTATCAAATCTTCGTGAACTGTGGGAGCTTGTTCAGGGGTCGTGGACCCGTCTGGCTTCCCAACGCTTCCGGTGTCTTGTCGAGTCCATTCCGAGACGAATCGCCTCCGTCATCAGGTCGAAAGGTGGTGCTACACGTTACTAGACAGGTATCTCTAATTCAGTTGCTCTTCAGTGTATATCTGCGTTTCTAAAAATCCTATTTAAGAGGTCTTCCTGTAGGAGTGTAAATGCCAAAAACTTTTTTTCTCGTTTCATCGGCTCCCAGAAGATGTACACTCACGGACAATGAAATTTGCGCAACAAGAAGGAAGCATCGGATTGAACTGAAATTTTGTGGACGTAATAATACAGATGAATGATATACGGGATGGCATAAAGAGAGCTGCAGGACAGTTACAGAGGGATATGTGGCACGCAGTCCGGTCATCTTCAATAGCGCGTCGCACCGTCTTGTGCGGTGATACATGCTGCAATACAGTCCGGCATGGAGGCGAACAGACACCTGATGTAGTCCTGTGGCCAAATGGCCCACACATGTTGGATGGTGTGTTTAAAATACCGGATAGTGCTGCACGGCGGCAGCCGGCGTTTCAAGTGGTCCTACACATGCTCGATAGGGGACATATCACGGCAGCGGGAAGGCCATGGAAGTGTCTGGACATGACGCAGGCAGTACTGGGCAATCCGTGCCATGTGCGGGAGGGCATTATCCTGCTCATATAACGCATCTAGAATCCCGGCCAGGAATGGGAGCACATGGGGCCGTAGGACCTCATCCACATACCTCTGGCCTGTCAATGATCCACGTACCACTACTAGAGCTCATCGGCTATCGTAGGCAATGTCTTTCCAGACCATAATGCCTGCAGTGGGGGAGGTGTGGCGCTCGATAACGAGGCCGGGATTATGCCGTTGACCCGAGGACCTCCGTACCCGGACACGATAATCATCTGTCCCCAAAACGAAGCGGCACTCATCGCTAAACACCACACGTGCCTGAAGAATTTTCGCTTAGCACATGAAAACCATGAAAACCAAGAATGCAAACAAGGAATATTTCGAACTTCGTATTTCTCAACATTAGGGTTTTGGTTATGTTTTAAACATGGTTACTTGAACATGCGCAGTATGCACTTCCGCTCAAAAAAATCATTATTTCAATAAGTAGGAACTGTACACCAAATTATACTCAAAATAGTATAACTATACTAAAAATCCGAAATTTCTTGGCGTAGAATACAAATAAACTTTCCAAGCTTTCGCACATCAACCGCATGGCTCTTTGCAGTTAGCTGTCTACCTTCCTTGAAAAAGCCATCTGGTTGATGTGCGAAAGCTTGGAAAGTTTATTTGTATTCTACGCCAAGAAATTTCGGATTTTTAGTATAGTTAAACTATTTTGAGAAAAAACATTAATTTTGCTCAATTTTTTAAAGAAATGCAAACATATATATTTTACTATTTTTTCTGGAATTTTTTAATTATGGGAATGAATATTTCAGTCTCAATTTTTTTATGACTGTATGGGTAGAGTAAGGGTCCGAAAAACCCGTTCAAAATCGCGATTTCCCCATAGAGATATACAGGAGATTCGCCGGTTGGGCGCATTAGCGTATTCAACTGATAAAAAGTGGCGTCACGCCAGAAACACAGGGAGAGGGGCTGTTGCCACCTCCTCCTCCTTCTAACCTCCTTGTCCCAACACAGTCGGACGGTATGGTCTGAAAGATTCACGAGGCCTGGTCATCGGTTTTCAGCCCGATGATCAGGCCTCTCTCAAAGCCCGTAAGTTGCGTAAATCGACGTCTCTGACGTCTAGCTAGCATTCTTGTCATTCTGTGCTCTTGCTTGCGTCGGCCGGTGCTTTTCGCTTTCATAGGACATCGACTACACGCCGGTTTATAAGGCTGCCGGTTCATGCTTGCAGCGCAGCCACAGGGTGTGCGATCATGCGCACTCGCACCAAACGTGGATCATTTGCCTACCAGCACGCACTCTAGCTATTTGGGAAGTTTCGCTGTTATAGCATGTTTTCTTGTAGGTGCGCAAATTTCATTGTCCGTGAGTGTATTTGAAAAATTATTTTTCCTCAGCACAGCTTTCGACGTGAAAATTAATTTTCTGATATTTTCTCTTTCTCATTATTGAAAATTTAGCCCCCAGGGGGTGCAGCCTGTATTTCCATATGAAAAACTAAATTTAGTTCTGAATTCTGTTAGGATACCCTTCATTATGAATGCAAATACTCCTCGTTATTAAGAGTACCAGCGCATATCCCGTTTTATGCACGGGTGAAGAAACTGTGACTGAAATTTTTATAACGCGAATCGGATATTAGAAGATTGGCTTGCACGCCATCGCTGTTGTCGTTCTCTATCTAAGCGACGTTTTCTTTCAGCTTTATATTCTTCCATCTTGTGCTACAAGAAAAAATTTCACGGAACCAATATGTTTTAAATTTCCATCACAGTGAATCAAAACTACGTCTGCAGTTACTTTCTTACAATTTTACTTGTTCATTTTAATGAAATAAATTAATGCTGATTCCTTTTTATGAATTTCTTCTTTTGAAATGCAATAACATTGATTCCTTTTTATGAAATTACTCTGCAGTTTTATTCCTTTTCATAAAATTACTCTGCAGTGCGAAGAAAATTAAATAAAACACGACATAACACCTACGTAGCAGAACAAACGTCGCAGACAGTTGTTCGAGCACTTGCGTGTTGCCACAGATGAAGCCTTTAAGGACAGACGTAGCCTATTACAACGGTTCCCAACCTTTTCTACAGTATTCCTCCTCAATTGGGGCTAACTTACAATGGCGCCTTCTCCCCCCCCCCTTTCCCCAGCATACGCACAGGTGTTCATTGCTCTATAATCAGTATTTATTTTCTTTTATTACAAATTAAATGATACCAGTAAGGCTTGATTGAAAATGTTAAGCAAAATTACAACTGCACACTAAAAATACAAATATACCTACCTACAGCATTTTGTACAAATAAAGTGGATAATATATGTACATAGTATACAACCAGGAGTATATTCCTCCTGAATAAAGTTATAATAATGTAAATTTAAAACGTGTTCCATATTTTCACAAACTGTGCATATGAATGTGAAACTTGGGCTTGTTTGGAATTCCACAAACGATCAATGTTTGTCTCTAACTATGTCAGTCCCCACGCAGGTCATTCTCCACATTAGGACGATTTCTGTACTTCGTTTTAACTACAGTCATCGCCGAAAATCCAGCTTCGCACAGGTAGCTTGTTGGAAATTGAAGGAACACTTCCAGAGCACTTTTTGTAAGTTCTTTATACTCGGTTCGAACTGAAATCCAAAATTCTGGAAGTGGAGTTTTGTGAAACGCTATTTTTAGTGTCTTGTCGCTCGAAAGTTCAAGTAATTGCTCTTGACCATCCACGCTTAATTCTGGCATATCACTCACTATTACGGAGAACGGATCTCGAATCCAATAGTGGGTGAGGCATTTGATCTGAGGAAAGTAGTTTTCAAATTGGTTTTCCAGTGCTGATAGTAGAGCTATCACCAGCTTTCCCTGCTATGGATTTTGTAAACAATGCAAAAATTCAGTAACTCCACAGTGGAAACGACCTTTCCAAATATTTAACTTCTTCACGAAGCGTTTCATTTTGTCTCGCGTATCCCGTTAATTTGAGTGTTTTCCTGGCAGTGATGTATTCAAAGTGTTTAGTTTTCCAAAAATGTGTGCCAAATAGGCCAGTGTTGCTAAAAATTCAACATTACGCAAATGTCCCGCTAATTCCATTTTCCCAAGCAGATAATTTTTAATTTCATAACACAGCTCGAAAAGACGCTGCAGAACGCTACAGCCACCACTACGAAAACTTCACTATGAAAAAGTAGATGCTTATGTTCAAATCCCATTTCTTCAAAAAGTTCTGTAAAGCAATGACCCTGCACTGGTCGAGATAATATGTAATTAAAAATCTTAACAGCATCCGTAAGAATGCTATGTATATCTAGTTGCATTTTCTCGCAGCCAAAATTCGCGATGTGTCATACAATAAGTCCATTGTACTGTCGGAGCTACAGCTTTCACTCGAGTAACAAGACCACTCACTATTCTTCTCTGTCATAGCTGCATCGCCGTCGGTGGATAAACGTATACAATCAATCCAAATCAAGCCTTTAGCACAAACAAATTCCTGAAGTACAGCGAATATGTTTTCACCTGTAGTTGTTGGGATCGCTTTACACAACAGAAACTCTTCTTTTATGTTTCTTTCCCTGAGATATCTCACGTAACAAATAAGTTGAGCCTGTGATAAAATATAGATTCATCGAGTATTCAAGCAAAGCAAAATGAATTTGCTAATTCAGTTGCTTAAATGAAAAAACAAAATTCACTAAATATTCAACCAAGCAAATTCAGTTTGCTTTTTTTGAATATTCTGTAAATTTTCCATGTAATATGAAGAATATTTCTTGCTTCATTGATTCATCGAGTTGCAATGCAAATACACTGACGGAAAGTGAAAAAGAACACCAAGAAGGAGACGTCTGATACCAACTAAATTTATACAGCATAATAACGGAATACAGAGGATAACGTGATCAAAACGTTATGGCAAAATACAGCTGTATTTGCTGGTAACCTGAAAAATAACATTTCCATGTAGCATGGTTAGTACAAGGCTGAACCGTCATGAACTGTGTCACACTGTGCAATTCTGCCATGGAGTCTGTCGTACAGATGTTGGATGTAAGTTTGGGGTTTTGAGTTCCAAGCATCCTCAACCTGGACGCGTAAATCGGGGATAGTCGTGGCTGGCCGTGGAGACCGGATAAGTCGTTGTCCCATAAAATTCCACACGTGCTCAATGGGAGACAAATCCGGTGAACGTGCAGGCCGTGGAAGTTGTCTCACACCCTGAAGTGAATGTTGCGTTGCACGTGCCGTGCGTGGGCGTGCGTTATCTTGCTGGAAAACACCACGATGGACCGACCTTACAAATGGCACAACAACGGGCTGAATGATGTTGTTGATGTAGGAGGTGCTGTTTAACGTACCCGGTACAAACACTAGTTGTGTACGGGAGTGATAGCTGATCGCTCCCCACACCAGGAGACCAGGTGTAGGCCCTGTGTGTCGCTGGCGGATGCAAGAAGGGTGGAGACGCTCCCCTGTGCGTCTGCGAACACGCATACGGCCATCGGAATCTCCCAAGCAGAATCTGCTTTCATCGCTGAACACGACAGATCGCCATTGCGTTCTCCAGTGCAGACGTCGGCGACACCACTGCAGCCGTTTTTGACGGTGAGCTGGAGTCAGAGGTACACATGCCAGAGGCACACGTGCACGTAGTCCTGCATCCAGTAGGCGGTTGCGAATTGTTCGCACAGTCACCTCAGGTGCAACGGCAGCTCGGATTTGCGTCGCAGTGGATGTTCTACTTGACAACGCCGCTCTTCTTATGCGTCGATCGGCCAGCTGATCAGTCCGTCTGTGACTCCCGGTTCCACGTCTTCTCGTGTGGGAATGTTCCTCGTACCATCTATGCCCCCATCGTACCACCACCGATACTTCCCGTCCAATTCGTTCCGCAATACGACGATACGACCACCCGGCCTCGCGGAGTCCGACTAGACGACCTCGCTCAAAGTCCGATAACTGCTGAAGTCGTACACGTCTTCCATGTTCAGGCATTGCAGCTTCTTCAGGGTCTTCGCACGTGTCCGTGCGCCGACGACTGATTACATTCATTTTGCCGTACTCCTTAAATACCGCCGACGATAATTTGCATATTATGCCGTGCTGTGGCGTAAGCGCTCACCGGTTGGTTCCGAAATTAACATCACACCTACGTAAACTCGACCTCATCAGTATATGTAAATTTAATGATCGTCCGCCAATTCCTTCTTGGTGTTTTTTTTCACTTTCCGCCAGTGTATTTGACTTGTTGAATTAACTGCGTTTTCAAATCCACAGCCAAGTCATCGTTTGGCCGTAAAACTGTATTATTTGACAGTGGAATAGTTTTTAATGCCTTCGCAGCTGCTTCTCCATTCATAATACAATATTTCTACAGCGGACGAAAGAAACAAATTCTAGGCAATGCTGTGTGATTTCTTGCATTTAGTGATTTTCATAGCCACTACATAAGGAGCTTTCAAAGCTTTCTGCAAATTGCCTCTTTTGACATAACAGTCATCTGTCGTTTCAATTCCATCTCTTTTCGAAAAAGAAAAAAGCCCACGGCCCTTGTATATACAGGGTGTTCACAATGTTTTGTTACCCCCCCTGTAATAAGAAATGTAAGTAAGCTATGTATCTGTTGTATGATGTATATGTTGAGTTATACGTTGAGGCATCCTTTAACATCCAGTGGATCCGTTTGGGCTCCGTCATTCTCGTGACAGAGAATAATTTTACGCCATGTTCTGTGGGACACTTTCCGATGCAGTTGCGGGGTGATACGAGAGAAAGCACGTCTCACTGCTTGTTTAAGTTCATCAGTGGTTTGGTAGCGCTGCTGTGCAACAACCTCCTTTATGAAACCCCAAGGGGCATTATCACACGTTGAGAGATCTGGGCTTCGAGGTGGCCATTCAAGTGGAGCGGGCAGCACTGCCGAACCTCGGCCGATCCAACGATCCCGAAAGACCTCACCAAGGTATTCCCGAACAGTGATTGCGTAATGGGCGGGTGCCCCATCCTGTTGGAACTATACGTCATTCAGAATGCCAAGATTTCCAAGTTGTGGCACAAACCAGGTTTGCAGCACGTCCAGATAAGTTGTCTGATTCACTGGACCGTCAAAGAAATACGGTCCAAACAGATGTCGACTGTTCATTGCAGCCCATATCATGACATGCGGTGGATGATGTTCCAATTCTTCGACTTAATGCGGGTTTTCCTTGGACCAGAACACAACGTTCCGTGATCGACAGCTGCGGTATATCGCACATTCATCACTGAAAATGACCTTTCCACGTTTTGGGATTGTGGCAAATGTCTGAAGCATCATTGCACATGCATCCCGTCTGCGGTTTAAATCGATGTCTGATAACTCCTGAACGAACATCGGGCGATATGCGTGCAAATTCAGGTCATTCTTCATGTGCTTATGCAGTGTCGATTGTGGTATTCAAAGCTCCGCTGATCGTTTGCGGAGCGACTTCGTCGGTGACCTGATAGCTGAATCCTCGACCGCTTGACACTGTTGCAGTCTGGTTGATGGTCTTCCCGTTCGTGGTTTATCCTTGATGTTGCCTGCTTCGAAGAGTTTATGTTCCCACCGCAGAAGAGTCTGTTTTGGAGGAGCCTCTTTGTCGAATCGTTGTTGGAAATCGGCACGCATTGTCTTCCCTGTGTGTGGATGTTCGTGTACCCAGACACTGACAACAATCCGCAGTTCCAGGATGTATTCGCTGGTATCACACATGGTTCCGGTACCTAATATGTAAATAAACACAAAATAGACCATAACTCAACATATACATCATACAACAGACACATAGCTCATTTACATTTCTTATTACGGGGGGGGGGTAAACAAGACATTGTGCACACCCTGTTCAATCTTTATGCATTGTTTCCAGATGTCTTTTAAGTTTCGCAGGTCATTGGCGAGAACTTGAAAAAAATGATACGCTGCGATGTTGAAGGCTGGATTTGCTACTAAATGAAAAACTCCGAAGTGGATATAACTTGCGTTATATTGCCTCCACTTTTTCTTTCCTTTATCCGTGGCTGTACTTGTGTCGTCCGCCGTAATCCTGCTACTATTGCTTACTATAGGTTCACTTTGGTCTGCAGATTCTGCACTTCTCATAGTTCTCTTCAAATAGCGGTCCATTCTCAATGTCGGGTAGATCACTTTAGTCCTAGATTAAGTAGAATATATGGGGATAGTCACAACGAACGTTATTTACACAATGACAGGAAACAAATGAGAGTGACAGAAAAACACCATGTGCGTGTGGAGGACTATCACATTGTGTTTGGAGGGGTGTCCGTTTTCATCCACGTACAGTGAATATCATTGCGCGCATCGGCTTCCGCCTCACGTGTTGGGAACCTAGGTCCTATTATATAGATTTTATTTTCCCTCCGTTGTCTTCTTTGAGTAACCCTCAGCTTTACCGGTAGGGCGTACATGCTACATCACGTTGTATTCTACTTCTCTACTTCTGATTATTCATTTTGAAAATTTCGTTTTCTTCTCATGGGCTCCCCTATGGGAACGTTTTGTGAACAATTTCTAAATTTTCGTAACACTCTTTTTAGCAGCTACTGTAAGTAAGCAGTTATTCCTCTTTGTGGATGTTTTGTCGATTATAGAAATGCAGTTATTTTTTTCTTGTCACCTCTGCATTTCTGATGAATAACCCCATTCACACTGCGCATTTTAAATTATGTGGAGCTTTTCCTTAAGCTGAATTTTTAGGTTTTCTGAAACTCTGCTTTGAAATATTTGTTCGTGTCGGGAAGAATTCAAAAGATGTGCTCATTAAAACTGAAACTTTAGTGTCATCTCCCTTCTTTACTATACTTTTCGATATATTTTGAGGGTATGAAGAAAATGTTTATCTTTGACACAACTCAAATTTAACCCTGATTGATATGGGAATTTCTCTCTTGAGTGTTGCAGTCTTTCGTATTTGCTTTGTGAAGGAAGATCCAGATTTTACATATAAGAGAAAAATGTCGGCAGCAATAAAAAACGAAGAGCGTATTTCCGCAATAAAACGTGCCGAGGTGTATAGGAAGAAAAATAATTTTCAAATAGTGTTGCCTTAATACTGTTCAAATGGAAACCGCGGAATAGTTTCGTTCAGCAATCTATGATATGTCAGCAAAGGAACGTGACCGCTTTCGTTCTTCCACTGATATACGTATAGGGATCAAGCGGTATAAATATCCATACTCTCAATTCCAGGACAAGAAGGAATTGCAGCAATAAATCACGAGGCAAAGAAGTAAATTTCTTTGAGTTTCTCGAAAACTGTCGAAAAATGCTTTCCTCTTTTCTAGTGAATTTAATATCGCAAAACCGAGGGAATATAAAACGCAAATGATGAATATTTCAAAATGCGACAGTCATTATTCTCTCGTGAACTAGTACACATTATTTAGAAAAAAATTCCCTTCACTGCCTAAATAAGATTAACCAGAAAATGTTGATTTATGTCACATACATCAGATAAAAGTTATATAAAAAAAATAAGGAAGCAATTGTACTAAGCAACTACGATTTTGCATAGCCGAAAAGAACGTGATGATATTCGATTTTTGTACATCAATGAAATAATATATATAAACACCCAGATATCTCTCTCTCTCTCTCTCTCTCTGGGACGCTCTCAAGATGTTAAAGTGATTGCGTGCGGTTTGAGGGTCATAAGAAAAGTTCTGCACACGTTAGTCTAACACGGAAGCGAATGATGCAATCGGGAAAATGATTGCGTCAGGGTTTGTAAATGGAAGCATACAGCTCCTCAGGTAGAGTCACGGCGTTAGATCAGCGCTCGTACGTGAAAATAGGAACTCTGCGGGGGGGGGGGGGATTGCCTTGCAAGAAGTTTGTGGGGAAGGAACTTTTGATCGAAGCACAAGTTCTTTCACAAAGCGATCGCTTTCTGATTTCAAAGTGATCGCGTGCTAATTTCAAAACATTGGATTATCAATGATTCGAGTTCTATCTATCCAATCTACAGCATTCGAATTGAATTCTAAATAACACGGCAAGTTGAGTTTGTATATTAATTTAATTTATCACATTTCGAATATTAATTTGTATGCTTTAAGTATTTTTTACTTTTTTTATTTTATGGAACTTTTCGTGTTTAGTGCTGATTATATTATAAATTTTTGCAAAATATCGATATATTTAGAATGCTCTAATCTACAATAAAAACTAAAATCTTGAGATGTCAGTGTAAGCAAAATTGCATCTAAAAACCGATGTGCCCCCATCTGTTTTTAGAAATTACAATCGGAATAATTTAGATTGTTCCGATTTGTAATATCAGATGTCGCCTTATTTCATAGAAAAGCTTCGATATGAAGTTTCAACCTAACCGTCTAATAGGATAATCTATATATATATATATATATATTATTTAAATCTTAAAAGTAAATTTAGCCGTTGAATAGGACGTCCCTCTTTATACACTCACGGACAATGAAATTTGCTCACCTAGAAGAAAACATGCTACAACCGCGAAACTTTGCAAATACACTGATGTTCAAAATTAAGAGAATTTGCACATTTTGTAGAATTTATGAAAAACTAATGGACACATTTTAATGAAATTTGCTATCGATGCAAAGTTATATAAGATAAAATATTATACCATACAACAGTCATGGTACGCACTCATGATCGTCAGTAAGGCTAATCAGCGCAGGAATGTCCAAAATCCACGTTGCAAGATCGAACATAAAATGACTAATATGGGGTATTGTCCCCTCTCACAGTCATAAAGCTCTCACAGCTCGACGTCATACTCGAAACCAGCAGTCGATGAGTCCCTGTGGCAGTCGGTCCCAATCCTGCAGCAACGCAGTTTTCAGCTCCTAGATGGTTCTCGGAGAGAGATGGCGAGCTGCAATTGCCCTCCCAAGAGCGTCCCAGACATGTTCGATAGGGTTAAGGTCTGGCGATCTGGCTGGCCAATCCATCCGGCGAATATCTTCACTTCCAAGATAATCGTTGACCAGGTGAGCCCTATGTGGACGAGCGTTGTCGTCCATAAAAAGGAACGGAGCGCCAACTGCGTACCTGAAAAGTCGAACATAGGGCTGTAAGATCTCATCCCTATACCTCTCAGCAGTCAGGAGCCTCTGTCAAACACATGGAGAGGTGTGCGGCCATCCAACATGATGCCTGCTCAGACCATGACACTTCCGGTCCCTTTCTCGGATGTTGGAGGAAAGGTATCGGGTCCCAGGTTCTCTCCAGATGAAGGTACGTCGAGAATCAGTGTCCAGGCTGAATCGCGATTCGTCTGTGAAGAGAACTTTACCCCACTGAAGTCTGGTCGAAGGCTGATGTTGTCTGCACCATACTAAACACACTCTCTTGTGTGCTGAAGTGACCGGGACGCAAACAGCGGGTCTTCTGGCAAAAAGCCGTCTCTCATGAAGCCTTCGGGAAACAGTAACCCTTGAAACTCGGGTTCCAGTGGCGGCATGCAGCTCACGAGATAGCTGTAGCAGTCCTGTGGCGCCTCGCTGAAAGTGCCAAATAAGGATCTTCATTGGCCGTGGTGGCTCTTCGACGACCTTACCCAGGCCTTCTCGATATGGACCCGGTGTCCTTAAACTGTTTCCACAAATTGCAGACGACACTGGACGTTATTTTGAGCTCTGTAGCAACCTGCACTTACGATTCCAATCTAGCGACGATTCTCCACCTCATTCCGTCATCAATACGCTCGTGGCAACTCATTTTACCTGATTGCTTATGAAATTGAACCAACTCCTGCACGAAATACAACGAATGTCGCCGGGGAGTACGAGCGAACGAATCGCGGAAACCGCCACGTGTGCTTTTCATGCCCTCCGCTGTCGCAGCTCCGCCCACACGCACGTGTACGCTTACATATTCGACGCTGCAAATTTGCATTCCTATTCGGCGGTACAATTTGCACCTTTGGTTCCGTACTTTTTGTGAAAATTCACAAAATGTGTAAATTGTCTTAATTTTTAACACCAGTGTAGCTGCAGTGAGTGCTGGTATGCAAATAATCCACGTTTGGTGCGAGTGCGCATGACACACACCCTGTAGCAGCGCTGCAAGCACGAGCCTTATACAGTATACCGGCGTATGGTCGATGCCCCATGAAAGCGAAATGCACCGGCTGAAGCAAACAAGAGTACAGTGTGACAATAATGCCGGCTAGACGCCAGAGACGTCGATTTACGCAATTGGGGACTTTGAGAGAGGCCTAATCATCGGACTGAAAACCGCATGGTGGTTCGGTGAGCCGTATAGCCCGCCACGTGGTTCGTTCTGACCATACCGTCCGACTGTGTTGGGAGCAGTGGACACGTGACGGCACTGCCACATGATAGAGTGGCCCCTGACGGACCAGTAGGGCAACCGATAGAGAGGGTCGACGGATCGTGCTAGAGGCACGAACGGATCCCACGGGGACCCGGTCCACTATACAAGCAGATGAGTCCTGTGTGCCCATGAAGCATTTCCCGACGCCTCGTGGAAGCGAATCTACGATCCCAGTGACACTTACGTGTGCTGCCATTAACACCGAAACATCGCCGGCACCGTGTGCAGTGGTGCTAGGCTAGAGACTGGCGACGTGTGGTGTTTAGCTTTAGCGATGAGTGCCACTTCGTTTTGGGGACAGATTATCATCGTTTCTGGGCGTGGAGTACTCCGGGTCAACGGCACAATCCCAACCTTGATTATAGATCGCCACACCTCCCCCACTGCAGGCATTATAGTATGGGGAGCCATTGCCTTCAATAGATGATCATCTCTAGTAATGGTACGTGGATCATTGACGGGCCAGCGGTATGTGAATGAGATCCTACGGCCCCATGTGCTCCCATTCCTGGCCGGGATTCCAGGTGCGCTATACTAGCAGGATAATGCCCGATCGCACGTTGCTCGGGTTGCCCAGGACAGCCTACGACATGTCCAGACAGTCTCATTGCCTGCCCGCTCTTCTGATATGTCCCCTATCGAGCACGTGTGGGAGCAGTTGGAAAGCCGGCTATCACCATGCCGCACTATCCAGGATTTGGAACACACTGTTCAACACGTGTGGGCTATTCTGCCGCAGGACAACATTAGGCGTCTGTTCGCCTCCATACCGGACCGTATCGCAGGATGTGTCGCCGCACGTGGCGCGGCGACGCACTATTGAAGATGACCTGACTGCGTGCCACAGAAACTTCTGTAATTGTCCTGCAGCTCTGTTTTTGCCATCATGTGTATAATTCATCTCTGTTATTACTTCCATAAAATTTCAGTTCAGTCCGATGCTTTCTTCTTGGTGCGAAAATTTCATCGTACGTGAGTGTACACTGAAGAGCAATTTAATTAGATACAGCTGGCGTTATGCAAATGTGGCACTGTGGTCGGCCCTGTAAACGGAAACGACATGGCGTATGCAGCGATCCAACAATATAAAGAGTGATGCGATGGAATCAGTAAGAGTCGGACGCAGTTTGGGTAAGACGAAGGATCTAAGCGCATTTGATCGTGGGCAAATTGTCAGGACTCGACGAATGGGTCACTCCATCTCGGAAGTCGTGCAGGCACTGGAATTTTCACGAGCCACTGTGTCACGGGTGCACCGTGAGTACATCGAATCCGGTAAAACCATCCCTGCAAGGGCCAACTGCCGTGGACAACAGCGTGTGGATGAGCGGGGTCAGCGTCGGCTAGCTCGCATTGTAACAGCGGATAGACGGGCCACAGTGCAAGAAATCACTCGGCATTTTAACGCTGGTGCACAAAAACTTGTAAGCAGCCATACCATCCAGAACCATCTCCTCTCTATGGGGTACAGAAACCATCGTCCCACGAGAGTACCGCTGCTGACCGCACATCACAGGGTGCAAAGATTAGCATTGGCGCGGAAATATCGCCACTGGACCCTAGACATGTGGAAAAATGTTGCCTGGACTGATGAGTCAAGATTCATATTGTTGCATGCGGATGGCAGGATACGAATACGGCGCAAACCACATGAAGCGATTGATCCTTCTGGCCAGGAAGGTACTCTTCAAGCTAGTGTGGGTGGCATTTTCGTCTGGGGACTGTTTACGTGGACTGAAATGAGACCCCTAGTACATGTGACATCGTACCTCACAGGTCAACGTTACCGGGATATCCTGGACGACCCTTTGCTCCCGTTTGTGCGTCTTCAACATCCCACTGGGGACCTCGTCCTGCAACAAGACAATGCACCGTGCCATCGCTCCCGAATTGTATCCGAATGGTTGGATGAATACTCCACCGGCGTGGCCTCGCTTCCTTGGCGAGCTAGGTCACCTGACCTCAATCCCATCGAGCACATCTGGGATGCCATCAAGATAGATGTTCGAGGCTCTGACTCCCTCCATCAAATCTTCGTGAATTGTGAGAGCTTGTTCAGGGGACGTGGATCCGTATGGCTTCCCAACGCTTCCGGTGTCTTGTCGAGTCCATGCCGAGACGAATCGCCGCCGTCATCAGGGCGAAAAGTGGTTCTACACGTTACTAGACGGGTAGCTGTAATTCTATTGCTCTTCAATGTATATTAATATTTATTTAAAGCTTAAAAACAAACGTCCTAGTCTTGGGTTTAGAGATTTTGCTAGAAAATTTCGTAGTTTTACTTTATTACACTGAAGATTCAAATTATTAGGAACACGCGATAGCAGTTAGATACTCACCATCCTCAATTCGTGCGCAATTATGACGTTGAGATGGCTTTATAAACAGCTCACTGAAAAGGATTCAGATGCATACAAAACATAGATAGCAGCAATATGAAAAAAATCCGTGATTTAAGCTGCTTTCATGATAATAGGCGTAGTAACAGGCACCTGAAAAACAGCAAGTAACCTTTTCGCACGAATAGGGCTTTATTTCTGACGTCTTTGCTCTTTAAACCGGCTGTTCGAATACTGAACGCAGCTAGAGAATATTTTGATATGTATGTAGGCATTCAGGAGATTATATCTTATAAGACGAAGTGAACCGCGATGAGTTATGAACCCATCTGTATTCACACCACGTCACATCGCGTTCTGTTGATTGCGATATGTGATTTTCCAGCCCCGTTAGTGGCCGGAATAGATCCACTGACCGGGAAATGATTCGAAATAGCTGATATTATTGCGACACGAGGTGTGAGTAGATTGCCAAACGGCAGAATGAAACGAGTGAAAGACAGCCTTACGAAATCATTTCTGTAGTGAAGTCGTCTGAAAAGAAAACACATTCCTTACGGTATTTCTTTCTTACAACTAATAGCCAAGCACTGGAAGTAAAATATATCAGCTCCGTATTACACTAAAAGATTCCCCAAAATTCACCAGCCATTTCCCGCAATACCTTTCGTGAAGTAAGGAAGCTAATTCCTGACTCCCCCTTTTCTGTGAAATAACGGGAAAAACCCGAATACGTGAATTAAAAGAGATTTATCTTTCTTCAGTTAATAACGAAAAATTTACGTTTTTAAGAGGTGTTATCAAAAATTTCTAAATTGACAGAAAAACGTTCCATGAGAAAATAATTTTTTCGTATGTTAACGAAAAAATTATTTTTCACTTTTTTCCGTCACCATATGACGGAACTTCACCGGTAATAAATGTAGTTTGCGGTAAAGCGTTAATTTAAAGATGTCTGATTAACCCTTCAACCAGCTGGAACGAATTAACTCGAGGTAAGCAAATTGGATCAAATGGTACAAGAACTGAATAGATAAGGTAAAAGATATAGACTGAAGATGAACATGGAAAAGACAAAAACTATTGTATCTGGAGCAAAAAAGATCAGAAAAAGATCATTACGAAAGACAAAGAACTTCAAAATGTAGAAAAATTCACTTATCTCGGAAGCTGTATAACATATGACTTAAACAGCAAAAAAGAAATTTTAATTAAAATTGCAAAGGCTGCTGTTAAAAGCCATGCATAAAATTTGGAAGAGCAGGGATATTAGCCTCAAAACTAAGTAAAGCATTCTCGAGACGTGCATCTTCAGCAGCATGCTATATGGATGCGAGACTTGGACATTGACAAATGAATCAGACAGAAGAATACGTGCTTTTGAAAGAAAGTGCTATTCTAAAATCTTACGAATCGGATGGACCCACATAATAAGAAATGAAGAAGTACACACAAGAATACCACTGCCACTTATGTGGTGCAATGGTCTAAGCGATTGCTTATGACCATTTGTCCGAGAAGGGTTTGGGTTCGAATCCTGTGGAGGCATGGATGCTGTGTTTCTCTTACGGCACTAACTCTCTCCGTTCCCTGAAACCAGTCGCCCTAAATTAGGGACGGGCGACTACTTATAGCCCATTGAGTTGCTCTCGATGGTCGTCCGACCTTCAATAAAAAAAGGGATGCAACTAAAAGAGGCCCTGTTCCAAAGAATCATACAGAGAAAACAAGACTCTTTTTTGGACACATCTGAAGACTGAAAAATGACAGAAAGATAAAGACATTGGTGTTTGGCTTAATGAACGGAAGAAACTCAAGAGAACGCCCTCACCGTGTGTGGGCTGAGGTTATTAAAGACTGGTGCGGTGGAACTCTTCAAGAACTGAGCTACTCTGCAATGAACAGACTTCAATGCGACATTGGTGTTTGGCTTAATGAACGGAAGAAACGCAAGAAAACGCCTTCGTCGTGTATGGGCTGACGATATTAAAGACTGGTGCGGTGGACCTCTTCAAGAACTGAGCCGCTCTGCAACGAACAGACTTCAATGGGACATTGGTGTTTGGCTTAATGAACGGAAGAAACGCAAGAAAACGCCTTCGTCGTGTATGGGCTGACGATATTAAAGACTGGTGCGGTGGAACTCTTCAAGAACTGAGCCACTCTGCAACGAACAGACTTCAATGGGACATTGGTGTTTGGCTTAATGAACGGAAGAAACGTAAGAGAACGCCCTCGCCGTGTGTGGGCTGACGATATTAAAGACTGGTGCGGTGGAACTCTTCAAGAACTGAGCCACTCTGCAACGAACAGACTTCAATGGGACATTGGTGTTTGGCTTAATGAACGGAAGAAACGTAAGAGAACGCCCTCGCCGTGTGTGGGCTGACGATATTAAAGACTGGTGCGGTGGAACTCTTCAAGAACTGAGCCACTCTGCAACGAACAGACTTCAATGGGACATTGGTGTTTGGCTTAATGAACGGAAGAAACGCAAGAAAACGCCCTCGTCG
This sequence comes from Macrothele yani, assembly GCA_039090855.1. Classification (NCBI taxonomy): domain Eukaryota; kingdom Metazoa; phylum Arthropoda; class Arachnida; order Araneae; family Macrothelidae; genus Macrothele; species Macrothele yani. Next base: position 30,944,253 of record CM077032.1, on the reverse strand, counting down.
TGTATGGGCTGACGATATTAAAGACTGGTGCGGTGGAACTCTTCAAGAACTGAGCCACTCTGCAACGAACAGAATTCAATAGGGCATTGGTGTTTGGCTTAATGAACGGAAGAAACGCAAGAGAACGCCCTCACCGTGTGTGGGCTGACGATATTAAAGACTGGTGCGGTGGAACTCTTCAAGAACTGAGCCCCTCTGCAACGAACAGACTTCAATGGGACATTGGTGTTTGGCTTAATGAACGGAAGAAACGTAAGAGAACGCCCTCGCCGTGTGTGGGCTGACGATATTAAAGACTGGTGCGGTGGAACTCTTCAAGAACTGAGCCACTTTGCAACGAACAGACTTCAATGGGACATTGGTGTTTGGCTTAATGAACGGAAGAAACGCATGAGAACGCCCTCACCGTGTGTGGGCTGACGATATTAAAGACTGGTGCGGTGGAACTCTTCAAGAACTGAGCCCCTCTGCAACGAACAGACTTCAATGGGACATTGGTGTTTGGCTTAATGAACGGAAGAAACGCAAGAGAACGCCCTCGCCGTGTGTGGGCTGACGATATTAAAGACTGGTGCGGTGGAACTCTTCAAGAACTGAGCCACTCTGCAACGAACAGACTTCAATGGGACATTGGTGTTTGGCTTAATGAACGGAAGAAACGCAAGAGAACGCCCTCACCGTGTGTGGGCTGACGATATTAAAGACTGGTGCGGTGGAACTCTTCAAGAACTGAGCCACTCTGCAACGAACAGACTTCAATGGGACATTGGTGTTTGGCTTAATGAACGGAAGAAACGCAAGAGAACGCCCTCGCCGTGTGTGGGCTGACGATATTAAAGACTGGTGCGGTGGAACTCTTCAAGAACTGAGCCACTCTGCAACGAACAGACTTCAATGGGACATTGGTGTTTGGCTTAATGAACGGAAGAAACGCAAGAGAACGCCCTCACCGTGTGTGGGCTGACGATATTAAAGACTGGTGCGGTGGAACTCTTCAAGAACTGAGCCACTCTGCAACGAACAGACTTCAATGGGACATTGGTGTTTGGCTTAATGAACGGAAGAAACGCAAGAGAACGCCCTCGCCGTGTGTGGGCTGACGATATTAAAGACTGGTGCGGTGGAACTCTTCAAGAACTGAGCCACTCTGCAACGAACAGACTTCAATGGGACATTGGTGTTTGGCTTAATGAACGGAAGAAACGCAAGAGAACGCCCTCACCGTGTGTGGGCTGACGATATTAAAGACTGGTGCGGTGGAACTCTTCAAGAACTGAGCCACTCTGCAACGAACAGACTTCAATGGGACATTGGTGTTTGGCTTAATGAACGGAAGAAACGCAAGAGAACGCCCTCGCCGTGTGTGGGCTGACGATATTAAAGACTGGTGCGGTGGAACTCTTCAAGAACTGAGCCACTCTGCAACGAACAGACTTCAATGGGACATTGGTGTTTGGCTTAATGAACGGAAGAAACGTAAGAGAACGCCCTCGCCGTGTGTGGGCTGACGATATTAAAGACTGGTGCGGTGGAACTCTTCAAGAACTGAGCCACTCTGCAACGAACAGACTTCAATGGGACATTGGTGTTTGGCTTAATGAACGGAAGAAACGCAAGAGAACGCCCTCACCGTGTGTGGGCTGACGATATTAAAGACTGGTGCGGTGGAACTCTTCAAGAACTGAGCCACTCTGCAATGAACAGACTTGAGGTCGCGGGTGGCCTGATGCGCAACGTTCGTGACTGCCACGGAAAGGACCTCAGGTTCGATCCCAAGAATGTACAAACACTCGATCCGCTAAACATCCGCCGTGCGTCGGATGGGCACGTTAAGCCGTCGGACCCCGGGTACTGGCCCCCCGGTAATAAATAAGGGCGCCTTCCTCTTCCTTTCTACTTCGCTTCCGTGTGACTTTCCTATCGGGCACTCTAGCCCCAATCTCCTAGTTTCCTATTTCTAAGAGTTGTTTAGGACCTGGAGTCAGACACTCCCTTCCTAAAATCCTCTACATATAAAAAGAAAAAATGAACAGACTTCGTTGGGGCAACCTATTTAAAGTGGCAACAGACGCCTACGGGAATTGTACCCATGGTTGATGATGAAAATGATGATGATAGCAAATTGGGCTGAAATCAACTCGAACGAATATATTCGGTTCCTAAGAAGTGAGCGAAAAGCTACTGGAACGAGTGAACCTATGCATCAGAAAACTTTACTTTTCCCTTAGCTTTGTTATTGAAAGTCGTCATTCAGGGGGACGATTGACACTAATCCTTTCTGACTGGTTACTTCCTGAAAGAGCTCTAACAATGTCGACGAGCCAAAGGAAGGAGAGACAAGATGTATGGGTCACTTCCTTCTGAGAAGTGGCATAATGTGACTTCTAGGGAAACATCTCTTTCTCGTCATGTCTTGGGTTATGGAGAAAAAAACTGGGGGCTGTCCAAAATTATAGTCCGGAAGGTATTCGCAGGTATAAAAAGGAAAACGCGAAACACATCATTTGGCATGTAAAGAGGGACAATCATAAGAGCAATAAACACACAAATAACATAACCCCCACACAGATTTACACAGATTTTACGTGTGCGCGGTCATATCCGTAAATGTCACCAAGGTGAGATGTAAGAATGTAACCTAAAAATGTTATTATAAGGAACATGATCACCACCTGTGACCAGACAGTTCTCACAACGATAGTATGACGGCCGTTCCATAAAAGCTAAGAGCAAAATAACAGAAAATGAAGAAATATAGGTACAGAAAAATATATGCTATTCTTTCTCAAAGTATCTTCTCCCGGATGATATGCAACGATCCTATCGTTCAGTCCACTTTTCAAATCATGCGGCAAAGGCATTTTGTGGAAGTTGCTTTAGCGACCCCTGTACAGCTTCAATAACGTTAGCATCTGTGTTGAATCTTGCGCCAAGGAACTTGTCCTTCATTGTTTGAAACAACCAGAAATCGCACGAGTCGAGGTCAGGACTGTAGGCAGGCTGTGGCACGATTTTAATACTGCATCTCGTAAGAAACTGTTGACCACAAACAGCCACATGTGGGCGGGTGTTATCATGGTGTTGGGCCCACTTGCCGGGTGTTATCATGGTGTAGGGTCCTTCATTGTTGGAAACAACCAGAAATCGCACGAGTCGAGGTCAGGTCTGTAGGCAGGCTGTGGCACGATTTCAATACTGCATTTCGTAAGAAACTGTTGACCACAAACAGCCACATGTGGGCGGGTGTTATCATGGTGTAGGGTCCACTTGCCCACCAGTTCCGGTCCCTTAATCGATATGTGTCATCGCAGACGCTTCAAGACTGAAATGTAATTCTCAGCATTGACAGTAATTTGTAGAGGAACGGCATGCTGGTAGACTACACCTTTATGATCAAAGAAAATTATCATCATCACTTTCCCAGCTGATTTGATTTGGCGGGCTTTTTATGGAGGAGGTGTGTTTGCAGACACTCGTTGCGCACTTCGTGAAGGGTTCGAAATAGTGGATCCATGTTTCATCGGCAGTTATTAATGTGTTTAGAAAGTTTGGATCCTTTGCAATAATTTGTTTCCACTCATGACACACCTGAACTCTGGCTAACAATTGCCCTCTCGTCAGGTGATGAGGTACCCATCTGGAACATACACGATGAAGCAGTAATTTGCCTCGTAGAATGCGGAATGTTGACGTTTTTGAAATATTAGTTGACGCCACTATGTCTTCACACATCATTCGTCGATTTTCATGCAGGATTGCCCAAACAGTGTTAACAATAACAAAAGTTCCAGCTCGACCAGGTCTAGTAGTGAGTTTTGCTGACAAATTCCGGGAGAGGGAGAGAGCCAGTGCAGTAAGACAACCGCAACACCTATGCCTCAACGGGATTTGAACTCTGACCCGTCTCAGACGAATGTTCAGAAGCTAGCGCTTAAACCAGCGTTCTCCCGGATGAATAATTTGAGATTATTCATCCCCGGGAACGCTGGTTCTTTTCTGAAATCATGGTGCCATATAAAAATCGTTGACTCACCCAAACATTTATCTTTGTAAGCTTTCTTCATTAAATCAACTGATTCTGGAGCCGTTTTACCGAAACGATAGCAAAATTTTATCGAATAACGTTTTTCACTTCTTAACTCTGAATAACTCACCACCAAACTGTATGGTGAAATCCATATATACCTTAAACAACTGCGCAATAACAAAACCAGAATCGTCTGCCACGGCTAATAACTGTTGTCATACATACTTCCTTAATTCAGTTTGTCGTCTGCGTTGTTATTGTTTTTCTTCGCACTGTCGCCAACTCAAAAAGAATTACTCTCAGTTTTTATGGAACGGCCTTTGTACATACTCAGCATCAGGTTGTTGATGGACTGTACAGCCATATTCCTCGATAAGGCGGTGCTCGAGAAGGATTTTGCGGGGGGATAACAAGCTGCTGGGTGTAGTCGCAGAGCTTCGCGGCATGTTCTGACAGAACCGACATCGCTCACGACAGAACTTACATCTTCTTACTCCGGAGCGGCAGTTCTATCGATTGACCTACGCCGGCAAGGCTTATTTTTGCAACATGTCCTTTTGACTTGCGTCACCTCAGTGGTAAGTCATGGAGTAAGCAACCTCCTCCTTATGTATTAAGAGAATACAACGTGGTTTGTCACAAATATTTATTTTTTCAAGTCGACCATGGTTTCGCTGGGTATTGACCTAGCTTCAGCAGGTCGAATATCCTGATGAAGCTACGTCATTTGTCACAGACATTCGTCCCGATGGGGCTAGGTCAATAAACAGCGAAACCATGGTCGACTTGAAAAAATAAATATTTGTGACAAACCACGTTTTATTCTCTTAATATATACCATGTTGCAGAATGCGTCCATAACAATATTGCGCAATTTGGCTAGGAACTGCTCCAGCATTCACCGTATAGTCCGAGCCTGGCTCCTTCGGACTTCCATCTGTTTGGTCCCTTGAAAAGATTAAAAGATTTATGGGCGGCCAACGCTTCGATTCGGCTGACGAAGTCAAATCGTTTGGCCGCAGGTATCTATATACCAAGAAAAGGGACTCTTATGAACAAGGTATACTAAAACTGGTATCACTCTGGAATAAATGTCTCGAGCGTCTCTCTTCTTATGTTGAAAAATAGCTAAGAAATGTAGTTTCACTGTGTATATGTTTTGTTTTGCCTATCTATTAAACTCTTGACAAAAAAAATAGGGTGCTTTACTTTTCGATCTTCCCTCGTATTAAGATGTAGGCCCACCTCGGATTTTGAGAACAGAAACAGTTTGACTTGGAATAGAGTTACACAAGTCATGTACGTACGATAATGGAATTCGGGACCATCCTTCCTGTAAAATATGTCCCAACAGTGTCAGTGATGTTGGAGGTATTAAGTGAGATCTGACATTTCGCTCCAAATATTCGCGCAAATGTACATAATACGAGAATTGTACTGAAAGTAGTGCAAAAGTGGGCATAACTTTTTTATTAACTGACAGAGGTCGTTTAAACTCCACATTTTGGTAGAGTAACTCTTTCTCTATACAAAGGTACTACTCAACATAGTCTCCATCGCAAGTGATGCATTTGCGCCATCCTTGAACCTAATTCTCGAATCCTCTTTGAAAAAATTCAGGTGCGGACTGTTGTACCGACTTCTTTACAGCCACTTTCACCTCGTCTGTGTCATTAAATCGTTATCCCATAGACTATCCTTCATTGGACCGAATAGGTGGAAATCTGAGGGTGCCAGATCTGGGCTGTACGGTGGATGGGGAACCACCGACCAGCCTAATTTGCTGATTGCCTGATTTGTTGGCAAAGATGTGTGTTGTCTCGCATTGTCATGGTGAATGTAGATCCTTTTCAGATTCTTGTTCTGTTTCTTCTTCCTTGTGGCTTCTCTAAGCTTCTTGAGTATCATAATGTACCGCTCGCTGGTCACGATACGGCCATGTTCCAGAAAATCAAGGAGACTGACACCCCTGTCATTCTAGAAAACAGTCACCATGTGTTTCTTTGCTGATCACTGGCTCTTGAACTTCTTAGGCCTTGGTGAAGATGTGTGACGCCATTCCATGGATTAACTCTTCGTTTCCGGATCGTAAAGTTACGCCCACATTTCATCCCCTCTTACCACATCGGAACAAAACGTGTCTTCATTCGCTTCAAACGCTTTCAGCAGATCAGAGCAGATTTTCACCGTTCTCTCCTTCTAATCGGATGTCTACTACCGAGGTACCCACTTATCACAGACTTTCCGATACTTTGAGTCTTCCACCATATTCTGTATGGCATCGTGATCACAGTCTAGTTGTGCAACAATCTCACGGAATATGACTCATCTCTCTGCGCGAATCATTCTTCCACTCGCTGCTGATTCGTGTCAGTGGTCGCAGATGATGGTCTCTAACTGCGTGGTTTGTCTTCAATGCTGTTTTCCTCTTCTTTAAACTTCTTCATCCGTATATGCACATTGCTCTTGTCAATGATGTCATAATCGTAAACATTCTGTAGCCTCTTGTGAATTTCGGACAGCCTCCAAAAAAAAAAGAGGAAGGAACTTAATGACGGCATGTTGCTTCTTCTTGGAACCCATTATTTACCTACAATGAAGAAGAAGAGTTACTGTAGAGGAAGAGTTACTCTACCAACGTGTGCAATTTGAATGACCTCTGTCAATTAATAAAAACATTATGCCTACGTTTCAATTACTTTCGGTGCAACTCTGGTATTAAGAGTTCTCCATACCCCGTATTGCTAAAATTCAGCCGAATTGGTAACTGAAACAAATATAGCATCATGCAGATGGAAAAATAAATATATCAGATCACTCGGATGTGTTCCTAAATGTTTATATTTTGAGAGAAAATATTCAACTATGTTTCTGCTTTTCAATCTAGCAGATATCAAAATTAGAGCTTTTTTAAAATAATTGTCAATCTGCCCATTATTTTACACTTTTGGGATAATAATTACAATATATTTCCTCAAAGTGAAGCTAATACAGAAAGGCAGTAAGATGGCTCAATGTTCATTCTACATGTCAATCAGGTTTCTAAATTGTTTTTTTATGTATGCAACTTTGTTCTGCAAATGCGTGTTTTGAGCAATTTTTCACTAGGTATGGAGGACCCTTAAAAGGCCAGAAGAGCAGCTGCATTTCATCTTCATGCACTACAGACCACAACTTGATACTTTTCCAACAATGCACTGATTTGTTATCTGCTTGAAACAGGACGGTCATTAGAGAACAATGCCTGCAACATTGCGGGCAAGTGGTTCCCAAAAATGAATTCATACTTTGCAGGTATGGCACAACCCTTCAGAATATCCGATGGCCATAAGGAATGTCTTGATGTATCCAACAACACTTCTAAGGCCTAGCTACGGCTGAGTCAGGGTGTGGAGAAGGCCAGCCAAATGCTATTTTTCCAACTGTGGTGTGACAATTGTGAAGTTTGGTGGATGATGCATTCTTGTTCTGGGGATGGTTTTCATGGTTTGGGCTGAACGGCCTAGTTCCAGTGCCCGAGAACCTTAACTCTTCTGGGCAATTCTATACCCCCAACGTTACAGCAACAGTTCATTGAAGGCTTTTATCCTTATGAACAGAACAATGTCTGATCAGCCCCATGAAACATGTTTGCAATGAAATAAATAAAATGTGAACAAATAAATGGATGGCTTACAACTGGATAATCTCTAATACATCATTTGACAAATTCTTTCGAGTCTTTAAGGAAAATTATGACCGTACTTTTCCGATTCTTTCACGATCTCACTCACAAAAAAACCCGTTAACCATATACACTGGCGTGCAAAAATTAAGGACGAGACGGTTTTTCGAATGTAACGTCGTGCAGAAGTGCTCCACATCGACTTAAATCATACCAAAAGATCCCCAAGATGTAAGAATATGGGCCAAGTGAGCAAAACCGTCCGAACAAGGAATCCAAAGCATACAAAGGCACTTTATTGAAAAGGTAGCTTCGAGCACAACTGGACAGAAGACAGAAACGTCCATGTGACAGTGGCTGCCAAGAAAAATCCAGTCTTTAGTATATGATCACCCCTGACTGCGTTGCAGGATTTACAACGTCTGTCCATGCTGAGGACGAGGTTGTCAAGGAGCTGTTAAGGCATCGCGGCCCAATCCTCTTGTAGCGCCAATCGCAGCTGCGGAATTGTTGCTGGCGGCTGATGACGTGCTGCCAAGTGTCTTCCCAGAAGGTCCCACACCTGTTCGACTGGATTTAGGTACGGGAACCTTGCGGGCCAATCCATGCTTTGAATATCTTCACTTTCCAACAGCTATGCTACAGCCACTGTACGATGAGGTATAGCGTTGTCGTCCATGAAGAGAAACTCAGGACCCACAGCACCTCTAAACAGACGCACGCGAGACAGAAGAACCTCGGTACAATAGCGGACACCAGTGACTGAACTTCCTTGGAAAATGTGGAGGTGAGTACGGCTACCAAGCATGATACCGCCCCAAACGAGAACTCCGTCACCTCCAAACCGGTCCCTTTCGATGATGTTGGAGGTGTGATTGCGTGTTCCCTGCTCTCTCCAGGTGTGTATACGTCCAGAATCGCTCGTCAGACTAAATCGGCTCTCATCCGTAAAGAGAACTCGACCCCATTGCTGATGCGTTCCTGGCACCAAAGAAACCGCCGTCTCCGATGAGCAGGCATTAATGGCACACACCGTACTGGTCGTCGTGCAAATAGACCACCCTTGTGCAGCCTCCTTGCTACGGTAAAACGCGATAACGGACGTCCAGTTGTCTGTTGCATGTGCCTTGCGATTTCTCCCGCTGTCTGCCGTATGCCTCTTCTCGCCTGTAGGACAATATACCGGTCGTCCGCCGCCGTGGTTGCTCGTGGACGACCACTGCTAAACTCTTGGACAGCTGTTCCTGTCATTTGAAATGCTCTCCAAGCTCGTGAAGCGATGCTGTGAGCGATACCGAACTCCTCGGCCACACTAGTCACACCTCGACCTTCTTCCAACTTTCCAATGATGCGACTTCCGGTAAAGTCATCCAGATGTCGTCTACTGGATTGCCTGTTGGAGCAACTCGATGTCGTTTAAACCGATGTACATCGTGCAATAGCTTTCACTGAATTGCCGAGCGTACACGGGCCGTGTGCTTTATACGCTTCCGACAACCACCCCCTTCCCCTCCCCTACGTCATGCTGCATATATGCTCATGCCCTACCGTACCGGATTCTAGTCTATCTCCTTAGTTCGGACCGTTCTGCCTGCTCGTTCCGCTGTTATGCTAATTTCTCCTCTTCGTCCTTAATTTTTGCATTTTTGCACACCAGTGTATTACTTCACACCTTATAAATCAAATAAATAAGAAAAATAGATTGTTTTCTAAATTCTTAAAAAGTAAACAACAAATTGATTATGATGCTTTTAAATTGTACAGAAATGCCTTAAATTCAAATATTCGCAAAATTAAAAGAGATTATTATGATACTACTTTTAATCGGAATAACATGCAATTGACTTGGAAGCATTTAAATAACTTATTGGGAAATCAGCATCGAAGTTTCTTTCCGGAACATTTAGTAACTCCTGATTGTAGCAAAACTATTAATATTCAACACATAACTAATTATTTAAATAACTGTTTTAATTCAGTATCTCAAAATTTAAAGTTAAACCAGAGGCCTTTTAATAAAACCTATTTACAATATTTCAATAACTTACATATAACTAACAATTTTCATTTACTGCCAATTTCACAATCTGAATTGTTGACGGAATTATATCACATTAAGACAAACTGTAGTCAAGGTTATGATGAAATTTATCCATTGGGTTTAAAGCATGTGGCTGATTTAATCATAGATACTTTATTAATAATATTTAACTCTATTTTTTCCTCAGGTACATATCAAAGTTCTTTAAAAATCACAAAATGAACTCCTACCTTTAAATCTGGCAACCGAAGTGATTCCAATAATTACCGACCAATAGCCAAGATTTCAATTTTTGCAAAAGTCTTGGAAAGTTTGTTATACAAGTGATTAATTTCATACTTTTTAAAATATAATGTCATAAATGGAAATCAGTTTCGGTTCCAACCTAATAAATCTACTGAATCTGCGCTCTTATATTCGCAAACACTTATTCAAAAAAATGTAGAACTTGGAGAAATAACTTTTGCTATTTTTTTTTGGAATTATCTAAAGCCTTTGATACTGTCAATCATGGTTTCCTATTAGCTAAATTATGTAGTTTGGGGATCCAAAATGTTTCCTACACTCTTCTAAAAAATTATCTGGTAGACACATTTATATTCACTCCTATTGATCAGTTTACTTCGCCGTTATTAAGAGTGACCTGTGGTGTTCCACAAGGCTCTATTGTTTCCCCCTACTATTTAACTTATATGTAAATGATATATTCCGTGCTCAGTCTTGTAATAACTTTAATTTTCCGAGGAACAAATATTAATGATCTTTTCATGCAGGATAATACACAATTGCAAATTTATTCAGAATGGTTGACATATAATGGCATTATTGCGACCTATTTTACCAAAGACACAGATCTCAAAGCCAGGTTTTGCAAAAGTCTTGGAAAGTTTGTTTTACTCAGGACCTACATTGTTTTACTCAGGACCTACATTGTTTTACTCAGGACCTACATTGTTTTACTCAGGACCTAAAGAATGGGTTGTCGCCACAGACAACCCATTCTTTTACTCAGGACCTACATTGGTCCTGAGTAAAAGAATGGGTTGTCTGTGGCGTTAATTGTTATTAATAATTTAACATTATTTTAAAAAAATTAAAAATATACTTACTTAAGGTGGTTCCACCTGAAATGTCTGCCTTATGTTTCCAATAGTAAAACTTCGGTACATATTTTCTTTGCAGTTAATGTATTCCCAAGGATAAAAATTTGCACATCGATATAATTAACTTTAAGTTATAGCATGGAATACTTAGTACTTGCGAAAACATAACCATGATTAAGCAATCCAACATTTGTTTGCCTACTGACGTCATAAATGTACAGGTCGCGCCATCTATGAACAAGTCTGAACATATTACTCAAGTGAAAATGGTTGATTTTTAATGTAATTATAGTTACGTTTTAGCAAGTACACTGGTGTGCAAAAATTAAGGAAGGGTATAAAGCTCAGCAATTCGAAGAAAGCTATTTTCACGGTGTATATCATTTTGAACGACGACGAGTTGCTGCCACCGTGTGATATGGCCAACAGGCAATCCAGTAGACGACATCTGGATGACTTTACCCTAAGGTCGCGTCATTTGGGAAGTTCGAAGAAGGTCGAAGTGTGACTAGTGTGGCCGAAGAGTTCGGTATCGCTCACAGCATCGTTTCACGAGCTTGAAGAGCATTTCAAACGACAGGAACAGCTGTCCGAGAGTTCAGCAGTGGTCGTCCACGAGCAACCACGGCGGCGGACGACCGGTATATTGTCCTACAGGCGAGAAGAGGCATACGGCAGACAGCGGGAGAAATCGCAAGGCACATGCAACAGACAACTGGACGTCCGTTATCGCGTTTTACCGTAGCAAGGAGGCTGCACAAGGGTGGTCTATTTGCACGACGACCAGTACGGTGTGTGCCATTAATGCCTGCTCATCGGAGACGGCGGTTTCTGTGGTGCCAGAAACACAAGAACTGGACACATCAGCAATGGGGTCGAGTTCTCTTTACGGATGAGAGCCGATTTAGTCTGACGAGCGATTCTGGACGTATACACATCTGGAGAGAGCAGGGAACACGCAATCACACCTCCAACATCATCGAAACGACCACGATTCTGGCGGTATACACATCTGGAGAGAGCAGAGAACACGCAATCACACCTCGAATATCATTGAAAGGAAACGGTTTGGAGTTGGCGGTATCATGCTTGGTAGCCGTACTGACCTCCACATCTTCCAAGGAGGTTCAGTCACTGGTTTCAGCTATTGTACCCAGGTTCTCCTGCCTCACGTGTGTCTGTTTAGAGGTGCTGTGGGTCCTGAGTTCCTCTTCATGGACGACAACGCTGCACCTCATCGTACAGTGGCTGTCGCAAAGCTGTTGGAGAGTGAAGATATTCAACGCATGGTTTCGCCCGCAAGGTCCCCGGACCTAAATCCAATCGAACACGTATGGAACCTTCTCGGGAGACGCTTGGCAGCACGTCAATAGCCGCCAGCAACGATTCGGTAGCTGCGATTGGCGCTACAAGAGGAAACATTCTGCAACGCAGTCAGGGGTGCTCATATCCCCTACTAAAGACTGGGTTTTTCTTGGCAGCCGCCTGTTACGTGGACTTTGTCTTCTGTCCAGTTGTGCTCGAAGCTACCTTTTCAATAAAGTGCCTTTGTATCCTTTAAATTTCTTGTTTGGACGGTTTTGCTCACTTGTCTCATATTCTTACATCTTGGGGATCTTATGGTATTATTTGAGTCGATGTGGAGCACTTCTGCACGACGTTATATTCGAAAAACCGTCTCGTCCTTAATTTTTGCACGCCAGTGTATTAAGTATCCCATGCTCTAACTTAAAGTTAGTGTTATGAATGTGCAAATGTTCGTCCTTGGATATATATTAATTGCGAAGAAAATATGTGAAGAAATTTTACCATTGGAAGCATAAAACAGAGATTTTAGTTGGAACCACCTTAATAACTAAAAAAAAAAACATCTTTTCCTTACTGCGTTGACACGACAAGTGCTTCACTTATTTTTCCTGTTTGGGGATTTAGGGCACGTCAGGTGTCTGTGATGCCTTTTCCATGTTTTCCCTTGCTGCTATTAATTTTGAATTGCACATAAATATCTCTGTTCCATGTTGTTATAATGTAACAGCATAAATATTAAAATAAATAAATAATAAATAAAAAAAATTGGAAAGCAGACTGAGACCTAAGCAAGACCATCCGATATCGATGATCGACCTGGCAAATTCTCTTGAGAAAAATTGGAAGGCAATTTCCGCAGCAACGGACCAAACTGTAGTGGAAAGCCAGCACAGAGGTCAGAAAATGGTGGACCAACTCGATATTAATTTCTTCCCTACAATAGACAGTTGGCGTATAGGATACTTTTGATCAGATAATGTATTTGTTTCATAATGAGACAATTCTTCTCTGCTTAAGATATCACTACGGAATTTTCAATCCTAACCACTCTTCACGAACTCCTTGGGGTTCTCAAACCACCAAATGAAAACCACTGCACTAGAGGAGACGAAGTGTTTATAAATGATGAAGTACATGAGTTCAGTTAATTATTCTCCACAATTTTTCTAACTTGACTACTCAATAAAGACTACTGAATAATTAGCATCTGCCTTGAATTCAGATTATACGCCATATTTTTTCTTTATAGTATTACAGTAGCTCGTTACATTAATTAAATGCAAAGGCTTTTCTCTTTTTTTTTACATCTGGATTTAGGATTCGAAACAACTCAGACGCTAGCAGTTTCTTTCCTATTAATAGCAAAGCATATATTTCTTTCGTCTAATGAAATGATTTGCATACTTTTTATTCATTCCCTAAGATTGAAGGATTTTTGTTAATTGCGAATTTAAATTTCCGCTCAAGTGTGTTTATGCGTGTTTGAGGAGAACATGGAAAACCTCGTTAAACAGATTTTCTGACATTAACTCTAACAACATCTTGCTTCACAGCTTCATTTCTGAATAATGACTAAAAGTGCGGCACTTAAGGTAATGAAAAAAATCTGAGCATCTAAAATAAAGACAGAGTAAATAAAGGTGTTTGTTTATTCATCAAACGAATGCTTTCAGAGTTCTCTTCTGTTTGAGAAGAAACTCAACCTGAGAAAAAAAGATATCTGTCGGCTACTGAGGAAACAGAAAATTTTTTTCCCGCAAGCTTTAGGTAAGATAAAAATGTGTTTCTTTTTGTCGGTGCATAAAAATGGAGAATAGGAAACTGAAGAAGCAAAGGGAAAGCGGCATTCAAAATATTATTTAAAAAGTCTCAAAGATCAGCTGCAGTTATAGTTTTAGTTTTTTCTGTTTTAGACCAAATGGCTGACTGGCGATCCACAAACGGTGCTGTTGTCCCGGATACTTTAGGATAACATTATCAAGGCACTCTGAAGAGAGACGGTAGCTTTTGCCGCAAAAACTTTAGGCAAAAATTATCAAGGCAATCTGAAGAAAGACGATAACTTTTGCCGCACACTTTAGGCAAAAATTATCCAGACACTCTGAAGAAAGATGGTAACTTTTGCCGCACACTTTAGGCAAAAATTATCAAGGCACTCTGAAGAAAAACGGAAACTTTGCCGCATACTTTAGGCAAAAATTACCTAGGCACTCTGAAGAAAGACGGTAACTTTTGCCGCACACTTTAGGCAAAAAATATCGTGGCACTCTGAAGAAAGACGGTAACTTTTGCCGCATACTTTAGGCAAAAATTACCTAGGTACTCTGAAGAAAGACGGTAACTTCTGCCGCACACTTTAGGCAAAAATTATCAAGGCACTCTGAAGAAAAACGGAAACTTTGCCGCATACTTTAGGCAAAAATTACCTAGGCACTCTGAAGAAAGACGGTAACTTTTGCCGCACACTTTAGGCAAAAATTATCGAGGCACTCTGAAAAAAGATGGTAACTTTTGCCGCACACTCTAGGCAAAAAATATCGAGGCACTCTGAAGAAAGACGGTAACTTTTGCCGCACACTCTAGGCAAAAATTATTAAGGTACTCTGAAGAAAGACGGTATCTCAGCGTCCCCGTTTACTGTTTAACCAACTGTTCAACCCAAGTCTACGAATCGCTGCAGCCTTTACAGGCAATAATTAAGAGTACCTTGGTAACTTCTGCAGCACACTTTAAGCAAAAATTACCTAGGCACTCTGAAGAAAGACGGTAACTTTTGCCGCACACTTTAGACAAAAAATATCGAGGCATTCTGAAGAAAGACGGTAACTTTTGTCACACACTTTAGGCAAAAAATATCGAGGCACTCTGAAGAAAGACGGTAACTTTTGCCGAACACTTTAGGCAAAAATTATCGAGGCACTCTGAAGAAAGACGGTAACTTTGTGCCGCACACTTTAGGCAAAAATTATCGAGGCACTCTGAAGAAAGACGGTAACTTTTGTCGCACACTTTAGGCAAAAAATTATCGAGGCACTCTGAAGAAAGACGGTAACTTTTCGTCACACACTTTAGGCAAAAAATATCGAGGCACTCTGAAGAAAGACGGTAACTTTTGCTGCACACTTTAGACAAAAAATATCGAGGCACTCTGAAGAAAGACGGTAACTTTCGTCACACACTTTAGGCAAAAAATATCGTGGCACTCTGAAGAAAGACGGTAACTTTTGCCGCACACTTTAGGCAAAAATTATCCAGACACTCTGAAGAAAGATAGTAACTTTTGCCGCACACTTTAGGCACAAATTATTAAGGCACTCTGAAGAAAAACGGTAACTTTTGCCGCACACTTTAGACAAAAAAATATAGAGGCATTCTGAAGAAAGACGGTAACTTTTGTCACACACTTTAGGCAAAAAATATCGAGGCACTCTGAAGAAAGACGGTAATTTTCGTCACACACTTTAGGCAAAAAATATCGAGGCACTCTGAAGAAAGACGGTAACTTTTGCTGCACACTTTAGACAAAAAATATCGAGGCACTCTGAAGAAAGACGGTAACTTTTGTCACACACTTTAGGCAAAAAATATCGTGGCACTCTGAAGAAAGACGGTAACTTTTGTCGCACATTTTAGGCAAAAAATATCGAGGCTCTCTGAAGAAAGACGGTAACTTGTGCCGCACACTTTAGGTAAAAATTATCAAGGCACTCTGAAGGAAGACGGTAACTATTGCCCCACACTTTAGGCAAAAATTATCGAGGCACTCTGAAAAAAGACGGTAACTTTTGCCTCACACTTTAGCCAAACAATATCAAGGCACTCTGAAGAAAGACAGTATCTCAGCGTCACCGTTTACTGTTTAAACAACTTTTCAACCAAAGTCTACGAATCGCTGCAGTTTTTTGTAGTTACAAAGTTTTATCCATTTTCCTGAATCGCAGATCCCTAGTACAATTTAATGCAAGAACACAACTACTTCTATTACACGGCTGGCCACCCAAAATGCAACACCAAGGAAGAAGCATCCGATTGGCCTGAAATTCGCAGCATGCGTCGCCCGCGAGATGACATGCAAACGATTAGCATTGCAGGGCATATGCAAATAATGTGCGCCCGGCACGTCTCCGAGAAGCACTATAAGAAGGGTGCACAGAAGGCTGGGTGTAAGTAGTGGAAATGTGTTGTGCTGCCGGACCTGTGCGTGGGAAGCTTCCTGATGCCTCGTCGCAGAATACAGCAGCCATTCTAGCACGTTTCGGAGTTCGACAGAGGATGAATAGTGGCTTATAGCGACAGCGGTTTATCATGCCGAGACATCGGAGCCCGTGTGGGCCGACATCCAGCCACAGTGAGGCGAGTATGAATTCGGTGCATGCAGGAGGGACGGACAGACCGACGTGAGTGATTGCCGAAGCCGCGGCACAACATTGAACGACAGGACCGGTATGTTGTACAGCGGGCATTGACGGCTAGCACCGCTAAATCACGAACGTCAGCGCAGGAATTAGGGTGTGTTGCACAACAACCTGTGTCAGCAGGTACCTTTCGATGTCGTCTGCAGGAGCGGGGACTTGTCGCACGGCGTCCATTGCTCCGATTACCATTGACTTTACACCACCGGCAAGTGCCGCGGCAGTGGGCCGTTGAACGCTGAACCTGGACTACGGAATGGCACGACATTTTCTTCTCCGACGAATCCCGCTTCTGCCTGCAACACCACGATGGTCGGATCCGTGTGTGGAAGCACCGCGGCGAGAGACTGTATGACGCCTGCATTATGCATCGCCATACCGGTCTGTCTCCTGGTGTAATGGTTTGGGGCGCAATTGGATATGACGCCCGCATCCCTCTGGTGCGCATCGCCGGTACACTCGACAGTCACCGCTACATCTCCGACGTGTTGGAGCCTGTAGTACTCCCTTGCCTGCAGGACCTGCCAGCGGCCACGTTTCAACAGACAATGCGCTCCCGCACGTGGCACGCATCGTGCACCAATTCTTCACGGCCCACAAGGTGCCGCTGCTGTCGTGGCCCGCATGTTCTCCCGATATGTCGCCCATCGAACACGCCTGGTCGCTGATCGGCAACCGAGTGGCCCTGCATGCATCACCCGCAGCTACGCCTGATGAACTGTGGCAACGTGTGGAAGCAGCCTGGACCGACATACCCCAAGCCTACATCCAAAGCCTCTTTCGTTCGATGCCGCGGCGTGTAGCTGCCGTTATTTGCAGCCATGAGGGCCACACGAACTATTGATGTCTGCGTGTTTCACAAGTCGCACGGGCCTGTAAGCTCAATCGTTTCATCTTTGTATCTGTTGTTATGTGTCCAGTAAATCTGGCTTTGCTATCTCGTGTTCTTCTTGGTGTTGCGTTTTGGCTGGCCAGCAGTGTACTCCGTGACATTATGCGAGCCAATGGTGAGATAACGTACCGAATCGTAGAAAACCCAAGTGAGACAGCCAAATCATGCATGTCCTTATGCAAATTAGCGTCTGTGATGTCAGAACGCAGAAGTCAAATATTGAGGTAAAAACGAAGGCTTTACGGGAGCTCCCTCGCGTTTATCGTGACATTTCGTTTCTGGATGTCTTCGATTCGAACTTGTCTCAACAGCATGATTTACCGAAATAAACCTCGTGGTGAGCTATTGGCAATGTAGAAGCAGGTGGTAGCATAACCCGTTGTAGTGTCGCGAAGTGTCATTTCCCGACTGTGTACACGATTTCATGATACTGGAAGTAATTGAAAGAGGCAAAGTCAAGGACATCCACGAGCAACTACAACAAGAGAAGACCATTCTCTGTTGTCAACAGCCCACTGGAATAGGCTGCAAAATGCTACTCAGCTAGGTGACAGCTTCTCGAATCAACAGACGTGGACTGTCAACTCAAACTATCAGTAATCGCCTTCAGTAAGGTGGCTTTTGTTCACGTAGACTAATGGGGTTTGTCCCTTTAACTACACGGCACCATACGTCCGGCAGAATTTGGGCTGTGGAACATGGTGGTTGGTGACATGACGCATGGGGTCAAGTTTTCTCTGATGAGTTGACATTAAGTCTGAAGTCTGACAATCGACGATTTCTTATCTGGAGGGAGTCCGGCTCCTGAAATAAATCTGTTTTTGGGCAGGAAACATCATATTACGGCGAACATGGATTGATGATCTGGGCAGACATAAGTATCAGTGGACGTATGTACCTGTACGTCATCCGAAATGGCATTCTGACGGCTCAGAGGCATAGTGACGAAATTCTCAGACCTGTTGGCATGCCGTTTGCTGCAGATGTTGGTGTTCGTTCCTTTACATGGATGACAACACTCGACCTTATAGAGCTCGGCTACTAGACAACATGCTTTAAGAGGAGAGAATAGAGCGTGTGGAGCTGGTAAGCTTCCGTGACTTAAATCCAGTTGAGTATGCGTGGGACGCACTTGGCGAACGCATTGCAGCTCGGCCTGTACTACAATTGACTTTTGATGAACTGAAGACAGTCCTAACTGAGGGGTAGCGACCATACATCTAAAACCTCGGCGAAAACTTTACCAATTCCATGCCAACCGGTGTGCTGGCCGTTCAAGGAAACCACACAACCTGCTTAAGGTCAGTTATCACCTTCAAAATGTCTTTTGTTCTTGTTGTTCAGATATGCATATTGTAGTGTAGCATATCGTATCATGTTCATTAAATGATAATGTTGCATAAAAATTCGCCAATGTGTTTTTTCTTTCCCCTATTACTGAATATTCTGCTGTGTCTTACATAAAAATAATATTTGACGTTCAACAACATCAGTGGCACATGATTTTCCTTACAATATTTCTTGTTCCCCTAATTTTTTTAAGGCTGTATACAAATTGCACTTCACCTCATAACGTAACCTTTCTTCGTGTGCGAAATTGGTGTTACGCTGTGTGTAAAACAATAACTAAGGAAGTGTTGAACTAAATGAGAATACGATGCAATAGTTGCACGGGATAGCTGAAAATACGTGTTTACGGCCAGACGAAGCATATACAGAAGTCAAACTTACATTTAACCTTTTATTGATCCAGCACAGTAGATGACATGCAAAATATATCACTGCGAGTTTTACACTTTACACAGAATACCTTAATTATCTGTCGTATAATCTAGCTTAGCAACGATCGAACATCTCCACACACACACTAAGCAACTGCTGTATTGTCCTTTTTATCTAACGTTCTTATCACATTCATAATTCACTCTCTCTGGCCTCAGAAGTGTTGCCAATGTCATTCATGTGAGAGAGAAGGTGTAACGTTAAGTTTGGAAAGTGCAAAAGAGAACAAACTCAAATTTACATAGGAAAAGGAACTAAAAATGAAAGTTAAATTAGAATATACGTCACAACCTTGTTTTTCATTGCTTACCACAGTTGAACATACACAAACACGAATAGTACAAAAAGTACATACAGGGAACCCGGGGCTATCGAAAACCGGAACTATTGCGTCTAATCCAGAACAATTGGCTGGCTTTATTTTGGTGTGTTCAGACGATCTTATACGTGCAAAGGTGACATTCACTTGTTTGTGCAGGTCATTCGCAATTAATTTGTTTTATTCTGCATATTTCATCTTAGTAATTTTTAGTGCTTATGATTGGTCCTCCAATGCGCGAGCCCCAGACAGGGCCCGATTTTCGGTAGGGCAGACGGGCACTTTCCCAGATCCCACAAATTTAAGGGCCCCAATTTTTTGTTTTTATTTTTGTGTCAAACACATGCTCCTGAGTATGTACCTTGCTCTGCGCACACGTTAAATTTAGTGGCTACGCAGTGTGTCGAAAGCTGCACACATGTTGTAGTGTTATTTTTCATTATAACAGAAACTTTATAACCTTTCTTCTGCATTTATAACCTTTCGTCATGCAATGGAATATTTTGAAGGAGGAGTGTAGAAAAAAACTCCAGTATTTAACGCGAAGAGCCATTCGTCGACTATGTGGTGTGCTGATGCAGATGCCACAAAATTATTTAGAATAAATTATAGAGAAGTTGTTTATGTGCTTCATATGTTATCAGAGTGCTCAGATGAACCTGTCTTTACTAGACACGAGGGAAGCGGCTTCTTACTTATCGAAATTGCAAAAGTTTGAAACTGCAATAAATACAGTGGAATGGGATTCAATTTTGCAGTGCCTAAATAAAGTAAGCAAGCAAGTGCTTTGCCATTATTTGATTCACTAGTCTTTTTTGCACTATCTGAGAGAAAAGTTTGATACACATGAGCAGGAAGCAAAGTTAATTATAAATGATACAAATGCACTTGCAAATTATGAAACTACAAGAAAGAAAAGCGTTCCAAATGCAGACTTCTTGATGATGGAGATATTCCTCCAGTATGTCTCCTCCTCGAAATAATTATCGAGTGACATGTAACAATGCTCTTTGTGTTGCATTAATACCACAATTAACATCAAAGAAAGTTGTATATGAAAATATTGTAGACAAATCTTCTTTCTTAATAAACTGTGGAACAAATGAAGCTTCTTGTATAATGTACTTTTCAGGAGCATGTACTTTTCAATGTTGATTTAGATGATAGTTTTGCTGCAGAATATCAGCAGTTTTTACCCATTAAACAGAAAACTGAAAATATTATAGACGCTTCGCACAATTTACATAAACTACTCGTAAAAACGAGAGCAACATTTCCAAATGTTGAGACAGCTTTGAAAATATTTCTAACTTTACCTTTAGCAATTGTACAAATGAACGAAGCTTTTCTCCTTTGAAAAAACTAAAATCTTCTTTAAGAACAATATTAGGTCAAGAAAAACTATCTGCATTGGCAATACTTTCTTTTGAAAATGACATAACTTCTATTTTAGATTATAATGACGCAATTTGTAAATGTGCAGCTCAAAAGATAAGAAAGAAGTCATTTACGCTTTCCAACCGCAGGTTGAAGAAGCGTATATGCTCCAGCTTTGTCCGTCCGTCCGTCCGCACGATAACTCAGGTGAAAATGGTTCGATTTCTACGAAATTTGAGTATGTTGTAGTGGACCATCTAGGAACGAACCCTATTGAAAATGAGCGAAATGTGGTCAAAGGTCAGGACACTGGAGTCGGATCCATTCCATTGCCCTTGAGCATCATAACTTACCTAAAATGCTTGGATTGCGACAAAAGTTTTATCATGTTGTTCCAGAGGTATAGTGAATCGGTTCTGTTGAATATCAACGAAATGGGGTCAAAGGTCAGGACACAGGAGCGAGATTTATTCCACAGCCATTATCCACATAACTTGAGTTATAATTTCTGGTATGTTGGAAAGCGTATCATAATCAATGCATTGCATTATTTTACCAACTTGTTTTAAAGATAACACAGGAGACAGGCCAACAAAAATAAAAACATTTACTTTGGCACAGATGTTTGAATGGTTTTAGGATATTTTGATAATATGGTGTTATACACATCCCTAGTGTTTACTTTTTTTCAAATTTATATTGCATTAAATCCAAGGTTGGGAATGAAATCATATTTTGAGAAAGTTACCAATTTCTTTTTGAATTCATCTTGGAGAAAAATAGATCCAACTGTTATATGTACTGCATATTTTTATAAACAGCTAGGTAAACTCACCTTAATCATTTTACTTTTCATTTCAAACAGCCTTGACCAGGTAAATCTCAGCCAGATTGTTAACTTTTATTTCTGCACTTGAGAAATATTATAACGCTATTTATAAGCTCAACTAAATCTAAAAAAAATTTGAATATATACAGGAGTTGGACAGAATAATGTAAACACCACGCTCAGAGACATGACTTTTAATGCAGCTGCGTAAGTCGCAATACGCAAAGGTATCCACCACTTTCTGGTTCTAATAGCTTTGTTTAGAACCTTAAGGTCCTGTTTAAGCGCAATTAAAGTGTCTCGTTGCAAAATTTCTTTCAGGGTGACGACGGAATGAGAGACCAAACGGACTTCGAAAGAGGGCTAATTGTTGGTGGCCGGCTAGTTGCTGCCTCCGAGACAACAGTCGCCAGCGTAGTGGGAGTATGGAGAGCTATTGTGTCTAGCGTCATGACAGCATACCGTGTTCGTCGCATAACCTCGTCTGCGTAACACAAGCGCGGCCAAGAGACTACTCTGACTGATAGAGACAGAAGAGCATTAAAGAGGATTGTTACCCGAAATAAGAAGACCACGGCGCCGTTAGTAGTGCGGTGTTCCATCGGCATCTCCAGACCCCAGTATCAACAAAAACAGTGCGCTGGGAACTGCACAAACAAGATATTAATGGCAGAGCTGCTATTGCAAAACCTCTGGTGACCCGGATGAAAGCACAACGGCGACTGCAGGAGAATACTACGTGGAATGCCGATGCATGGAAGCGTATAATGTGGTCGGAGGAATCCACATTCACACTATTTTCCACGGTAGCACGTGTTTGCGTGTGAAGATCACTGTCAGAAGACTACAACCCAGACTGTCTGCTCCCAACAGTGCGGCCTGGTGGTGGTTCAGTCGTGATCTGGGCGGTCATATCCTGTTTTTCAGCAGGTCCCCTGATCAACTTGAAAGTATGGATGACTGGCAGGGCGTGTGAAACCATTTTGGCCGACCAAGTCCATCTGATGTCTCAAGCATTGTTTCCTGCCATCGATCAAGATGATAACGCCCCAATTCACAGAACTCGGAATGTCCAATCATGGCTTCAGGAACATGAGGACGAACTTTTACGCCTTCTTTGGCCTCCCCAATTACCAGACTTAAACATTATTGAGCTAGTGCGAAACCAGTGTATAAAATCATTGAGCTAGTGTGAAACCAGTGTATAACATCATTGAGCTAGTGTGAAACTAATCTTAAACATCATTGGGCTAGTGTGAAAACAGAGTAATATCCCGTTATCATTATCCTTCATCTCTCAAAGACTTGGAGCAGTTTCTGGTTGAACAATGGTGTAGCATCCCACTAACCACCATCCCGAATTTGTACGCGTCCATCGCAAGGAAGATTCAGCCGGTTTTGACTGGCATAGGTAACTCATACTCTACTAGGTACGTAAAACCTTATTTTCCTAGGTGTTAACATTATTCTCTGCAACCCCTGTATATATTTTAATTAAGAATATCCAAAGTACTTTCATCGGCCACAGTTTTAAAATACAAAGTGCATATTTCATAATTGTTTTCTTTTATATCGTCAGAACCTAAATGAAGTAAAACCCATTTCGACAATTGAGCACAGAATTATTTTTGCTATCCACCTATCTATCTATATAGATACTATGTTGTACATGCATATAAAAATCCATTAGTTTCATGTACAACAGTGTATTTATACATAGTATAGTAAAGCCACGTCCAACATGTTTGTGCAGTTATTCTATAAATTCAAAACAAATATTAATGTGTAATATATAAAAAATAGATGAATATTCGTGTTACAAGTTAAAACCAAAATCATGCTGTCTAAACACGTTTAATATTAAAAATTATGAACCTCGCACTATAGGAGGACATAAATACATGCAGTTAAAAACGTTAAAAACACACTAGTACTTTCGTGACCGCCATAGGTCACTTCCTCAGGTGTGACTACCAGTTCTAAGCAGCAACAGAAAGCATATATGTACAACATGATGTGTGAGGTCAGACGGGTGCGCAGAGAGACATGGAAAGAACAGGTGGTCAGAAGTCAGTAATAATTATCACGATATTTAAATCACAACAAGTCATGTATAAGGTATTTCCAAGCATCAGGAATACAGTTAGGAATATCATCTTTGCAGCAACTTCTCCGGTGAGCCAGAATCTGAAGAGCTTCTGTAAAATAGTAATAAATTCTTATTCTTAGGTATAGTCAGAATAGTACTCAGACTATATAGGTTCAAAATATTTGCTTAAAAGCAAACGTGACATAGCTGTAGAGCCATTACCGACTCTAATACTATATTTGTGTTCCTTCAGTCTGACCTTTAGATTACGAGATGTGGAACCTATGTAGGAAATATTCCCTTCATCGGGGTCACAGGACAAGAGAGTGGTTCTGTAAATTCCATAATTATCTAATAAATCAGGTCTGTCACGATCGCTACGAACCAATGAAAATAATTTGCAAGAAGACAAACGAAAGTCAATACCAAAAGGGTCTGCAGATATTTTTAAGTAGACGTGAAAATGGCGTCCAAAACGGGATAGAACCCACAAATGCTATGGTTCTAACATCTCTGGTTAGTGTTGTAGAGTCAAAACGTTGGGATTTTTTAATAAGTTTAGTAACAATGTAATTAGAGTACCCAAAGGAATTAACCAACTCGTAGATTTTCAGGATTTCCTGTTCATAAGTTTGCTTAGTAGAACAGTGAGAACGGGCTCTGTGTACCATAAAACGCAAGGAAGCAAGTTTTTGGCAATACGGATGATTAGAAGTGGCAGGGATCATTAAAACCTGAGAGGTAGAACAAACTGTCTTACAAATCCTATTTAGTTATGGCTGATACTATTCACCCTATTCTTCTTACTAGGGCTCTTATTATTATATCGACTACTTGTCTGTCACTTGAAGGAAAACTTCAGGTTACCCATGTGGCTAAATTACGTAACTTGGTGGCTGACAATACCTGTTATAAGCCCAAATCTTTTGGACAGCTCTACGGCCATAAATCACAGCCATTTGTACATATCTAAATTTAAGTAGGATTTCCCTCTCTACAGCTCAAAAATCTGCACTTGATAAGGGACCAAAATATGCTTTTCAGACTTCACATATTGATAACTTTACCCTTATCCCTAAAATTGAAACTATTATATGTGCCTTACCTAAAAATGTGCAAAAGCCTACTCGTTTTAAGGTTGCTGATGCTATCCGTAATATGCAAACAAGGGTTTTAACTACAAAGATCACACATCAATCCCGTGAAGAAGTTACAGGTTTACGAGATATTTGCAACAATAAAGACATTTCTATTATTTCTTCCGATAAAAGCTCACAAATTATCATCATCGATACGGAGGTGTACAATCAAAAAATGTTTGAGGCTATTGAACAAATTCCACACTCCATTTGCCCTCGAGAATCAACTTCTGCCACGATCGCTGCAATTAATAGCCTAAAATCCTTTCCAGACTTACCTCCTGACATTATTAAAGGTTTACACCCCCTCCTGGGTCCCGCGTCCCTGCTTTGTTTGGAAAGCTAAAATTACAGAAACCTGACCACCCAATTCGTCCTCTGGTCTCAGATTTTGCTTCCCACACTCGCCCTCTTGAGTGTTCCCTTGCCAAATTATTGAATCATCTCACTGCCAATTCACGTCACTCTATCTCCAGTCCCATCCAGGCTTTATTTTCTATTCACTTTACTCAACGTATTCTGGTTCCATTTACGATGGTCTCATTTGATGTCATATCATTGTTTCCCAATATTCCTGTTCCCACTGTTCATAATTTGATTCTTTCCAAACTGTTGGCTTCCAATACTTTTTCTGCCCCTAACGCTAAAGCTATAATTCATGCTCTACAACTTGTTTATAATAGGACGTATTTTCGTTTTAATGATGTTATTTATAAGCAGTTGGAAGGAGCCCCAATGGGTTCTCCACTCCTTGCTGAAATCCTCTTACAGCAATCGGAAAACGAGGTGCTAAACACCTTCCCTCTTAAACCACTCCTTTATATTCGATACGTTGATAATATTTAATTTTTTGGCAGGGGTTAACGACGGACTTGTAGGATTTGGTTAATAGTTTTTCGTCAAAATTTGTCTCTATTAAATTTTCAGTCGAAACTGTATTGGATTTTACTTTGCCGTTTATAGACATCCTGCTCACCCGTGATCCTACCACAAATTTGGTTACGACTTCAGTTTTTCGGAAATCTGCCTCTCAAGTTTTAATGATCCCTGCCACTTCTAATCATACGTATTGCCAAAAACTTGCTTCCTTGCGTTTTATGGTACACAGAGCCCATTCTC
Organism: Macrothele yani; assembly: GCA_039090855.1. Lineage (NCBI taxonomy): Eukaryota > Metazoa > Arthropoda > Arachnida > Araneae > Macrothelidae > Macrothele > Macrothele yani. The sequence goes on along the minus strand of CM077032.1, from coordinate 30,918,152 downwards.
GCTGTTTTACTAATCAAACTTATGAACAAGAAATCCTGAAAATCTACGAGATGGCTAATTCCTTTGGGTACTCTAATTACATTGTTACTAAACTTATTAAAAAATCCCAACGTTTTGACTCTACAACACTAACCAGAGATGTTAGAACCATAAAATTTGTGGATTTTATCCCGTTTTGGCCGCCATTTTCACATCTACTTAAAAATATCTGCAGACCTTTTGGTATTGACTTTGGTTTGTCTTCTTGTTAGCACATCTTTTGTAAAAAAAGATCGTGCTTCTGTTATCGGTTTGTCCGTCCGTCCGTCTCTGCCCACGATATCTCTGCAACTATTTGTCCCATTTTAAAAGTTCTTTTTGCATTCGGAAGCTTGAAATATGCAAATGATGATCCTTTATTTCGTTTTTTTTTTACGATGTACAATTTCGTCGGTAGAGGGCGTAAATGCAGATGATGTCGAATTCAAAAATACGTTTTATTCCACATATTTGCTTCTAAACATCTGATTGAAAAAAAAATTTATGTTTCGATTCCATTTATGTCGATGAATATTTTAGATATAGTTACTTTTTCAAATTACGCATAGATTTTCCGCTAAGGGGCGTAGAAGTAAATTACATTTTTCCCGATAACTCTTTTTCTGAAATCCCGATTTGAAAAAAATTTTCTTCGGCGGATGCATCTTCAGATGGAAAATCTTTTGCATATAATTTCAAATTTTTGGTAAAGAATACTTTGGCCACCAGGGGGCGTAAGTGTTAATTTTTACTTCTGATGTATTTGCCATATAATCGGAGCTTCTAAAATATCGATTGAAAAACTTTTTTCGTGGACTTATGCCACTCACATTGATAAACCTTTTCGGAATATTTTCTTCTTAAAATATTGCACAGTTTCTCCGCCTGGGGGCGTAGATGTACATCTTATTTTTGTCAATATCTCTACTTCTAGGAGTCCGATTTGAAAAATTCCTTCTTTGTTGTATAGTGTTTTTCGTGTGACATGTTTGTCATATAATTTCAAAATTTTCAAGTAGTTCATAGACTTTCCGCTAGGGGGCGTAGCGGTAAATTACGTTTCTCCCTATATCTCTGCTTCTAAATCTCCGATTTGATGTGTCCTTGCTCTCCAGATTTAAGAAGAAGGATTTCCTCCACAAAATTTTGACTTGTGATGAGAAGTGGATCCTCTGCGATAATCCTAAGCGGCGCAAATCGTAGGTTTATCCAGGTCAGCCTACCACCAGCACCGCCAAACCAAATATTCATGCCAGGAAGTTGTTGCTGTGCATATGGTGGGATCAGCTCGGTGTCGTACACTATGAGTTGATCAAACCTGGTGAAACGGTCAATGCTGAGCGTAATTGTCAGCAACTCATTCGTGTGAGTGACGCAATGGAGGCGAAAAGCCCATACACCGGCAAGGGCAGAAGGTCGGTCCTGTTGCTTCAGGATAACGCGCGTACTCACACCACGAAAACGACTTTAAACATGATCACCGACCTGGGATGGGAGATTTTGTCCCACCCGGCGTATTTTCCAGACTACGCCCCGTCGGAATATCACGTCTTTCGCTCGCTGCAACATCACCTGAGGAATACGCGCTTGACTTCTGACAAGGTGGTCCACACAAGTATTGATGACTTTATCAATTCGAAACAGCCCTCATTTTTCCGCAGTGGCATTCGGCAGCTCCCTGACCGATGGCTGAAATGTATCCAACACGACGGGGATTATTTCCCTGATTAGGAACGTTTTCGATTTGCTATAATTTGCTGTCAACGTGTTGTGCTTGTGACCGAGAATTAAGACGCGCACCTAATACATCAGATGTCAGCTATTCTGTGCTTATCCGCAACCAATCGAACGATATCTTGAGGCGCCTCGTCACGTGTTGATTCTGGATGACAATCGCCAACGTTCGGCGCAATGGGTGGATCGCGATGAAGCTCCGAAACACACCCGGAAACTATTAAATCATCCCAGGAACACGATGGTTAATATTTGGTAGTCCACAGCTGATGTGATCCACTCCTCCTTCTTTCGACCCGGTCAAATGGAGAACAGGCATTGTTAAGGACTTGACATGCTTGAAAAACTATCCACCAAGTTGCCGACATTAGTCAATTGCAACGTGTCCATAACTGTTTATGATAACTCGGGACATCACTTTGTACGCTATACGATCCGAAGGCTGCATGTCATGAGGTTCGAAACCTTACCTCATCCACATTATTCACCTGATCTGTCTCCTACACTTCTTTAAGCACCTGCACACCTTTCCACAGGGAAAGTCTTTTCCCAAAATCAAACATCAGTTGAAAACGCATTCCATGTGTTCCAAAGCTGGACATTTTTTCACGACAGCATGCAGAAGCTTGTATCTTGTTAACAAAACTGTGTTGCCGTTGGCGGTGATTATTTTTATTAATAAAGTTTGTTTTGCGCCGTATTTTGGGCGTTTTCGTCAGTAATCCCACATTTCATCTGCAGTAATTCACTTGGAAAATGAGCTCATTATGACGGGTGAAAGTCGAGTAGAAATCCACACTATTGACCTCTCAGCTTTTCTCTCCGCATAAACTGCTTCCATAGGGATGTGATAATTTTGTATTCTGAGAATGCGTCGGTAGCTTTCTATGCGCGTTACGTTGATTTCTTTTACGTATTGCTGCTATATCAAACTATTCGAGCAAATTTACCGCTATGCAAGTAAGTAGTGTCGATCACAAGTCAAAATGTACACTCTTAAGCGACTGTACCAAGGTTGTCGCTCTGGTGGAAGAGTGGTGTGGGGCGTAATATTTTCTTCCATTTGCCCGAGATGGAATCGGATTCGAGACGTGGATGAGACGTGAGAGCTATGCTTGTCTCACAGCTCCAGCTCTCCACCAAGCAGTCGCCCGTCCCTAAGTTAGAGACGGGCGACTGTTTACAGCACTTGTGACGTATTACAGTGGTAAATCACGTGTCGAGATGTCAAATTTGCAGCAATGCATTCCGTCCATGTAGTTTAGTTGGGAGAGCAACTTACTCCGGAGTGAGGGGGCACATTGGCGCCCGAACCGGATCTTCGGAAAATGTGTGATATTTGTTCCACACATCGTCTGGAATTAATGAAAAATTCGTTCTTCGCTTCAAAAAAAATGAGAGGGAAATGATGTGACGTACTACAGAGGTAAGTCACGTGTCATGACGACAAATCTGCAGGAAAACATTCCGTTCATGTAGCTTAATTGGGAGAGCAACTCAACCCGGAGCGAGGGGGCGCGATTTCGATGCCGTCACGGACAAATTTGTGTTTTCACACACTCATAATTGAACATGGTAGTCGCTCAGTCCGGAAACAAATAAAAAACAAAAAGAAAAAAAAATGAGTTGAACTGTGATGTATATAAACTCAAACCAAATAAAATGAGGTGCAGTTTTTTCAAATTTTAGAAGCAAACTCGTTCACCCGCAACAGTTACAAATCTGGTTCACTTCACTCTTTGATTCACAGAGCCTACACACATTCTTCATCAAACTCTGATCTTTCGCTGGAACTTCAGTGCATTTCCACTATGGCCGAGTCGTTCGGATACCCCCGTCGATATTTCACTAAAATTCTTCACATGTTTCAACGCTATTATTTCACCACACATCAACCCCAACGTGAATTACCTGTTGCCCGGTTTGTTAGCTCTATTCCTTACCACCCCACCATAATATCTCTATAAGACCCATAAGTTCAACAACCTGGTCAAGTCTGATCGTGACCACGCTACGTTTGTGGAAAAATATGGTGTATATTCTGTACCACTACAACCGGTCGATGACCCTCTCTCTATGACAGCCTTCGTGGGATCAACCTGTCGGTCACTCGAGGTGAGAATCTCCGAACATAAATACAATGTTCACAACCTTTCATCCTCAACGGCCTTAGTGCGAGCCGTCAACAAAGGCGATTATTTACCACTATGGAACGACGTCAAATTATTGGGCTCCGCGAAACCTAAAACTGCAGTGCTCTTTTTGGAGAGCTTGTATATTTTGGATTTTGGACAAGAAGAAACCCAGCAAACCATATCTGCTTCTTGGAGGTTCCTGCTGAAGAATCCCTCTTCTACTCCAAAGATGTTTTGACTATTTACTTACTGTCCTCAGATCATGTGTTTTTATGCATTTGTACATATTTTCATTTTTTTGTTACTTTCTTTGTGAAGCATACTTAACCTTTTATTGTGGCGCATGCGTTGTATCTCGCTTATGTATATAGGTGTGTATATAAGCCAGCGTGCTCCGTGTGAGTTCTCGTTGTGCCTGAAAATGGGTCTGTCGAGACGGACCCGAAAGATCTCGCATGTTGGTTTTAATCATTTTTAACTTTTTTAACAAGTTTTATTTTCGTAAGTAAAGGTGATTCACAGCTTGCGATAATTTGGCTAGGTTACTTTGTGTTTAAATTGGTTACGTCTTGTTTTTCAAACAACCGTACACTAGTAAATCTCAATAGCACGACAAAAATCTTCTACTCATCGTTGTAGAAACAATATATAACTTCCCTCCTACTCCGCGAAAGTTTCGAAAAAACCAGCGTCGCACGAGAAGCTCCGAAAAAGCTCATTTGCGATTATATTACCATTTTCACCGATGGATCTAAGACGGGTGCTGTTGTCGGATCCCCTGCCGTCTGCATTGATGAACTTTCTGTTGCGTGGATCCCTGCCTAATCCAGGGTGTTTTCGGCCGAGATGCATGCTGCGTATCTTACACTTCTTCATGTTCAGTCAAGCTCTCATCATTGGTCTGTACCAGAGGTAGGGAACCTTTTCATGTTGATAGGCCGCATTACGTTTGCTGTAATCTAACAAGTCCGCATTCAAGAAACTTAAATTAGATACAGACACTTCGAAACGTACATTATTTTGTAAAAATCTTACTATGTACTAACTAACTTCAAAAATGTAAAACAAAATGTTAATGCTGAAGTTAACTAACATTTTAATAACTTTGTTGTGACTCCTTTTTGTGGAAACCATTTGAATATTTGGTTGCAACATGGAGGTCTGCACTTTTAACTGATCCTCTAGATGATTATCAGTTGTCTGTGACCTAAGGACGTCTTGATTTAAATCAGGTAAAATAATATACACTGCTGGCCACCCAAAATACAACACCAAGAAGCACACGAGATGGCACAGCCAGATTTACTGGACACTTAACAACAGATACAAAGATGAAACGATTGCGTTAACAGGCCCCTCCGACTTGCGGAACACGCGGACATCAATAGTTCGTGTGGCCCCCCCATGGCTGACAATAACGGCCGCTACGCGCCGCGGCATCGAACGAAAGAGGCGTTGGATGTGGGCTTGGGGTATGTCGGCCCCGGCTGCTTCCACACGTTGCCACAGTTCATCAGGCGCAGCCGCGGCTGGTGCTTGCCGGGCCACTCGGTTGCCGATCAGCGACCAGACGTGTTCGATGGATGATATATCGGGAGAACAGGCGGTCCACGGCAGCCGTGACACCTGGTGGGCCGTGAAGAATTATTACATGATGCGTGCCACGTGTGGGCGCGCGTTGTTCTGTTGAAACGTGGCCGCTGGCAGGTCCTGCAGGTAAGGGAGGACTACAGGCTTCAAAACGTCGGAGATGTATCGGTGGCTGTTGAGTGTACCGGCGATGCGTACCAGAGGGGTGCGGGTGTCATATCCAATTGCGCCCTAAACCATAACACCATGTGACGGACCGATATGGCGATGCATAATGCAGGCGTCATACAGTCTGTCGCCGCGGTGCCGCCACACGCGGATCCAACCATCGTGGTGTTGCAGGCAGAAGCGGGATTCGTCGGAGAAGACAATGTTGTGCCATTCCGTAGTCCAGGTGCGGCGTTCAACGGCCCACTGCCACTGCACTTGCCGGTGGTGTAACGTCAATTGTAATCGGAGCAATGGTCGCCGTGCGACAAGTCCCCGCTCATGCAGACGACGTCGAACGGCACGTGCTTACACAGGTTCTTGCGCAACACATCCTAATTCCTGCGCTAACGTTCGTGATGTGAATGTGCGAGCCGTCAATGTCCGCTCCACAACATGCCAGTCCTATCGTTCGGTGGTGTGCCGCGGCTGCGGCAATCGCTCACGTCGGTCCGTCCGTCCGTCCCTCCTGCACCCACCAAATCCATACTCGCCTCACTGTGGCTGGATATCGTCCCACACGGGCGCCGATGTCTCGGTACGATAAACCGCTGTCGCGATAAGCCACTATTCGTGCTGGAATGACTGCCTTATTCTGCGACGAGGCATTAAGAAGCTTTCCACGCACAGGTCCGGCAGCACAACACACTTCCACTACTTGCACCCCGCCTTCTGTGCACCCTTCTTATAGTTCTTCTCGGTGGCGTGCCGGGCGCATATGGTTTTCATATGCATTGCAATGCTAATCGTTTGCATGTCCTCTCGCGGGCGACGCATGCTGCGAATTTCATGCTAATCGGATGCTTCCTTCTTGGTGTTGCATTTTGGGTGGCCAGCAGTGTGGATTCGCAGTACTAAGTGGTTGAGAAGCATTTTTCGTGCATGTTGCCGAGGGCTTGGGTATTCTATTGCATTTGCCCATATTTCAAATGGATCTTTCTTAGCGTCAAATAAGGAGTTTAATATTAAAAAAAACTGCTGGTGCTTCATACTGCTCCTGCTGATTCAGAACTTGACACTTTACACGGACGACATATTAATAAGTTGCGAATATTGGTTTCAAATACTGTTGAAAACCGGAGACAGCTACTACCTCTTCCTATTTCAGGTATGAGTTTTAAACCTAACTTTATTAATTTGAGCAACATCCAGTTGAACACTGTCCAAACCCGTGCACTTCAGCGAGGCGCGAAGTTAAGCTACACTAGTAGATTTATAAATCCCGTCTACATGTCTGCTTAGGCTGAAGGCATTCTTAATAAATTACTTGAAGTGAACGTGACTTCTCTCGCTCAACAGTTGCTAGAGCCATTGAAAAACCTAACCATCGGGACACTTTGCAGATCCCAGCTCATCTGTTAGAAGAACAGAAGCAGTTGCGTTTACTTCGAGCCAACCCTGAACTTGTGATTTGTTGTGCTGATAAATCTTCTCAGATTGCTTTACTGGATCGCTCGGATTATGACGAAAAAATGTTTGAAGCAATTTCACTTATCCCTCATACTGTTATAAAGTTTCGAAAGTCTCAATGGAACTCATAACCAGCTTCTTTGATGACAGATTAATTTCAAATAACATATGTCCTCCCCGATCTCCGGACTTAACTTTCCCTGACTTTTTTTATGGGGCTACTTAGAGGATAGAATTTACAAAACCCATCCAAAAACATTGGATGAATTGCGTGAAACAATCACGACTGAAATTGGCAATGTTACTGCTCGTACTCTACATGAGACATCACTGAATATGGTGCGGCGTGTTCAACTGTGTTTACAAGAAAATGGAGGACAACTCCAACATTTGCTTTGATAAAATGATTCTCCAATACCACATATATAATTCTCAACTTACTGTATGATTTTGTTGTTATTTATAAAAAAGGTATAAGTAAATCACATGGTACTGGTTTAAATGGATTACCCTGTACTTGCAATGACAGCGTCTCACTCGAGTTGCCACGAATTTGGAACTAGTTCTTCAAATAACGCCTTACCCCTCCCTACCAGGATACCGCGTGCACAACCAACGCGATACCTCGTATCTTTAAATGAGTATAACGTGGTATCTGTTTATTGTAAAGTCAAGTCACCGCGTTCAAATTGTTAAAGCGTTCTATTATTAAGATTGCAGTTCTGTCTAGTTTCCTTGAAAAAGCCATTTGGTTGATGGGCGAAAGCTTTGAAACGCTTATTTATAAAAGGTTTGACCAAATGAAAGGTGACGAGGACGCACAAAAATTCCCCGACGAGGATATGGAACAGCCAACCACTAACGAATGCAGCCACGACCGTAGTGGATGTGATGGGAGAGAAAAAGATTTGTGACGTCACGCAGCGGGAAACGACCGTGCGCAATAGGGCGGTGTGCAGCATTCGTTGGCCTCCAGTGGGATCAGCAGGTGTGTTTGAAGCGTGGGTTACGTCAAAATGGCGTTTCAACTGCGAACTGCGTCGGCAAGCGAACAACGTGCAGTCATACGCATTTTATCGGCCGAAAGCAACAAGGCGATCGACATTTATAGGAGGATGTTCGCCGTGAATGGGGAAAGCTGCGTGTCACGAAAAACCGTCCATACGTTGAACGCACATTTCCGACAAGGTCGTTACAGCCTGTTGGATGATGCGCGTCCCGGCCAGGCCAACGTTGTTGTCACACCCGAACTCGTGGAACAAGTAAATGAATACGTGAAGGCCGATCGTAGAGTGACTATACGTTCACTGGAACAGACATTCAATGTGAGTCATGGCACCATGTAGACAGTTGTGCATGAGAAGTTGGGTTACAGGAAAGTGTGTGCATAGTGTGTGCATAGTGTGTGCACAGTGTGTGCGCAGTGTGTGCCAGAGTTGTCTAACGAACAAAAAAGTCTGCGAATGGCCGTTTCACTGGAGCATTTGATGCGGTGTCAGAATGACCCTGCCTTCCTTTCCAGTTTAGTGACAGGTGATGAAACTTTATGCTGTCGAAACAAAACACAACAGCATGCAGTGGAAGCATCCCGCATCTCCACCACGCAAAAAGTTCAAAGCTGATCCACGGACTGGGAAGGTTTTGTTAGCAGCGTCATTCGATGAATGGGATGTGCTACTCATCGACTTTCTCCATCAACGTGTGCCACCAACAGTGCAGCGTACTGTCCGACACTGCAACGACTGCCGCCATCAAAACCAAAAGGCGCAGGATGTTGAGCTCCGGTATCGTGTTGTTACACGATAACGCTCCGCCACCTGTCTTCCTTGAAACCACCACTCTTCTGACGAAATTTCGATGGGAGGTTCTACAGCCTCAGCCCTATAGTCCGGACATGTCTCCCTGCGATTACCATTTATTTCGCCTCCTGAAGAAACATCTCAAGGGTTGACGTTTTGAGGCTGAACTTCGCGCCGGTTGTGACGGATTGGCTCCTCTCGCTGCCCAGAAACTTCTTCGAGAAGGGTATTCCCATGCTATCGCAACAGTAGGACCACTGCCTACAAGTCTACGGAAACTACTTTTAGCTGGTACGTATATGTATTTTTCCATGACCCTTGTCACCTTTTCATTTGACCAAACCTTACATATTCCTACGCCAAGAAATCGGATCACTAGTATTATTTCACCATTTTTAATATACACTCAGGGATAATGAAATTTGCCCACCAAGAATTAAGCATCGGATTGAACTGAAATTTTATGAACGGGATGATACAGATGAACGATACACATGATGGCAAAAACAGAGCTGCAGGACAATTACAGAGGGATCTGTGGTACGCAGTCAGTTCATCTTCAATAGCGCGTCGCACGTCCTCGTGATGCAATACGGTCCGGCATGGAGGCAAACAGACGCCTTATGTTGTCTTGCGGCAGACTGGCCCTCTCGTATTGGGTGGTGTTCTCCAAATCCGGATACTGCAACACGGCGGCAGCCGGCGTTTCGACTGCTCCCACACATGCTCGATAAGGGACATGTCCGCGGAGTGGGCAGACCATGGAAGTGTTTGGACATGACGTAGGCAGTTCTGAGCAACCCGAGCCGTGTGCAGACGGGCATTATCCTGCAGGTATAGTACACAAGGGAACCTCCGCACCCGGACACGATGATCATCTGTGCCCAAAATGAAGCGGCACTCATCGTCAAACACCACATGTCGTCAGTCTATAGCATCCCACGTCATTCTGTCATGGCACCACTGCACACATAGCCGGCGATGTTCCGGTGTTAATGGCAGCACGTGTAAAAGGGGCGCTGGGATTGCAGATTAACTTACGCGAGGTTTCGGGAAATGGTTTTTGGGCACACAGGAGCCCCTACATCTGCCTGTATAGCGGACCAGTTCCCCGTGGGATCAGTTTGTGCCTGGCAAACAATCCATCGATCCTCTCTACCGGTGGTCCTCGTAGTACGACCGGAGCCGCTCCGCCGTGTGGTAGTGCCGTCACGTGTCCACTTCTCCCAACACAGTCGGACGGTATGGTCAGAACGATCCACGTGGCTGGATATACGGTCCGCCGACTACCGTGTGGTTTACAGCAACGATGATGCGGCCTCTCTCAAAGTCCGTAAGTTGCATAAATCGACGTCTGTGCCGTTTACCCGGCATTCTTGTCACTCTGGACTCTTGCTTGCGTCTGCCGGTTTCTTCACTTTCATGGGGCATCGACTACACGCCGGTTTATAAGGCTGCCGGTTCGAGCTTGCAGCTCCACCACAGGGTGTGTGGTCATGCGCACTCGCACCAAACGTGGATCCTTTGCATACTAGCACGCACTCTAGCTATTTGCAAAGTTTCGAGGTTGTAGCATGTATTTTTCTAGGTGCGCAAATTTCATTGTCCGTGAGTGTAATAGGTGTACTGTTCCTCGTTATTAATGTGTGCGATATATTCAACAAAGACAGTACTGCGCCACAAATCGACTGTCAGATTATTAACCGCCTTTATATAAGCTGAATTTTGTCAACGTTTACTCCAAAAGCGGTCTTGCAACGATCTGAAACGGGAACTTTTCGATTATCTCTTATATGTATAAGAAAAGATGTATTTGACCAACTAAATAGTGGTAGGCCATTTTGAAAGCATGTAATTAAAAACCAAAGATTGTGAACCCGCAAAACTCAGATACGCATCCATAAGCCGCAACCTCAACGATGGAGTGATACACTTTCAATTCAGATGATACGCACGACGCTGAAAATAATGAACTCAGAACGCCAATACAAAAAGAAACATCTTTCCTTGATTACTTTTAAAAAAATAACTAGTTAAAGTACCTTTATTGTCACAATTTTAGTTTTGTTTCTGGTAACCAAGTAACTTTCTTTTATTTTTCCTTTTAGTAAAAAATCATAGCTGTTAGATTTTTTTATTACAGTTTACAAAAGAGCAGAGTGCATATTTTTTAACTCTTCAATAATTTAACTCAGTTACAGAAAAAGAAAAACTCTGGTGTATTACATTTTAAAACTAAGTTAAATTAATGTCAGTCAATCAGCATCAAAGTATTTCAAGAATAAAATATTCTAATGCAAAAGGATTTGTCATCCATTATCTTACATGAGAATCTCTTTTTACCTTGTTGATATAAATCCATGACAGCACATAAAAAATAACAGTATACAGTATGTGAATTTCATAATACTTCGTCTTGACAACGGATTTTTTATTAATACCATTTTTTTAACACAATCAGAGCTCATCCAACAACACTCAGTTCCATTTGCTACCCTTCATACACATACGCAACAAAATTTTATAGATGACAAATCCTTTTGCATTACAATTTTTATTCTTGAAATGCTTTGATGATGATCGACTGACATTAATTTGCACTTCAAGCGTGAAAGAATATTTGTAGATATATCTACAAATAATATATATATATATATATATATATATATCATCATCATCATCATTGTCAACCATTATCAATCCACTGCTGGACGAAGGTCTGCCCAAGTTACTTCCACAACGGTCTGTCTTGTGCCAGTCTCCTCAATGTCACTCCCGCACACTATCTAATTTCATCCACCCATCTTATATGTGGTCTTCTCCTGGGTCTTATCCTGTCCCTTGGAATCCAATCTAAAGTTTCGGCTGTCCATCGATGATCTGTCCTTCTGGCAGTATGTCCAGCCCATTGCCATTTCAGGGATTTAACTCTGATCATGATGTCTTCCACTCTTGTCATTTTTCGGATCCACGAGTTCCTCTTCTTATCTCTCCTGGTTACACCAAGCATGCACCTCTCCGTGCTACTCTGAGTTGTCTGCAGCCTTTGTATGTCTCTTTTACTTAAGGTCCATTTCTCTGCACCACACGTAAGCACTGGAAGGATGCATTGATCAAACACTTTTCTTTCAAGACATAATGGCATATCGCTCTTGAAAATTATGCTGTTTCTTCCAAAAGCTCTCCAGGCAAATTTTATACGCCGATTAATTTCTTCATCAATGTGACCTTCACTTGATATCTGCTGTCCAAGATAAACGTAAGTGTCCGTTATCTCCAGCTTTTCTCCATCAATCGATAAATCTTCATTTCTTGTAAAAGCATTGAACATCACTTTTGTCTTCTGAAAGTTCATTTTTAATCCCACTTCTTTACTCTTGTCAGCAAGTTCCTGGATCATACTCTGCAGCTCTGATGGGGTAGTTGCAAAAATGACTACGTCATCAGCAAAACGAAGGTGGGTTAGATAATATCCATTAATCTTTATCCCTTTGTTTTCCCAGTTCAGTGATTGAAAGACATTTTCCAATGTGGCATTAAAGAGCTTCGGAGATATGGTGTCACCTTGTCTCACTCCTTTTCCAATTTTTAATGTGTGTTGTATTTTCCAACAGCCGAATCTTTGCACTTGTATTTTCATAGATGTTATTAATAATATAAATGTACGCATCTTCAATACCGCAGGATTTCAGGGCCATTGTAACTGCTGATGGTTTCACCGAATCAAAGGCTTTTTCATAATCGATAAAAGCCATGCACAATGGAAGTTCATATTCCCTCGCTTTTTCAATTAGTTCTCTCAGTACGTGGATATGATCTATAGTGCTGTAGCCACTCCTGAATCCAGCTTGTTCTCTCGGTTGAGCCATATCCAGTGTCATCTTCAAGCGGTGTGAAAGAACTTTAGTGAAGATTTTATAAACCACTGATAGGAGGCTGATAGGTCTGTAGTTCCTGAGATCCTCAATGTCACCTCAATGTCAGCGTTGTTCCAATCCTCAGGAATCTTCCCTTCATTAAGGCATCGAGCGAAAATTTGGGCGAGTATTGTTTCGATTTCTCCACTTGCTTCTTGTATGATGTCTACAGTAATTCCATCTTCTCCTGGAGCTTTCCCCTGCTTCATGTTCTTGATTGCATGAGCAACTTCTGCTGGAAGGACTGGAAGAACTCTGGTACCTTTCATGATGTCTGGAGTACATGTATCATCCCTTTCATATAATTTGGAGTAGAAATCTTTCACTCTTGTCAAAATTTCGCCTCTATTTCTTGTTACAGAACCATCTTCTTTTCTCAGTGCCATAATCTGTTTTTTCCCCTTACTGAGATGTCGCTTTGCTATCTTTAGGCTTTGGTTGTTTTCAATTGCTTTCCTTATTAGTTCACAGTTGAATTTCCTTACGTCTTCAGTGATACTTTTTTGTACTGTCTTGCATAGCTCTATATATTCCACTTTGGAAGTCACATCTTCTTTAGTTGTCCTCATCACTCTTCTTTTTTGCATCAACATTTTGGTTTTTCCTGATAATTTGTTCACATGCAACTTGTTCTTAGACCCAGCTAATTTTGTTGCTGTTTCTATAAGAGCTTTGGTTACTTCTCTGTTAACTTCAGAAATATCTACTTCTTCCGATTTTAGGCCTTCTAAAGCAGAGAATCAGTTCCAACTTAAAGGTATTATGGTGTTTTTAAGGTTGGTTATGTCAATACATTTTGTTTGTCTAATGAGCTTGCTACGTTCGAGTTTAGTGTTGAGGTGCATCTTACATCTCACCAATCTATGGTCACTACCTGTGTTGAACTTGTTTAGCACACTGTAGTCTTCTATGACGAATTTTTTGTTACACATAATAAAATTAATTTCACTTGTCGTCTCATTTGGATGTCTCCATGTCCATTTCCTGTGAGGCTTTTTCTTGAAAAAGGAGTTCAAGATAAAAAACCCTTCTGCCTCTGCAAACTCTACGAGAGTATTTCCACGCTGGTTTCTGTTGCCGTGACCGAATTTACCTACTGAAGTTTCATTCTGTTGCCGTTGCCCTATTTTTGCATTGAAATCTCTTATAATTATCTTCAAGTGCTGCTTACCTTTATTATTTAGATTACGAATTTCCTCATAAAATTCTTCAATTTCTTCTTCAATGTGACTTGTGGTGGGTGCATAAGTTTGAATAATCTGAGCCTGGTATATTTTCGAGAGTTGGATAACGAGTTGTGCAGCTCTGTCAGAGGAACTTTCAACTTCTACAACTTTATCCTTCAGTTTCTTGTTTATTATAAATCCAACACCACTAGTTCTGCCAGTATCTGTCCCACGATAGTAGAAGAGATGTCCACTTTTCAGTTCAATGAGATCTTCTCCTTTTCTCTTTACCTCACTTAGCCCAACGATGTCCCACTTGATCCTTTGTAGTTCCTCTTCCAATTCAAAAAGCCTTAAATCAGAAGATAGGGATTCAAGAAGCCTTGAATCAGAAGAATCAGAAGATCTCCCTATCTTCTGATTCCCCTATATATATATATTATTTGTAGAAATATATATATATATGTTAAAAACCTGAGAACTGCATTTCAATTTCAATTTTGTTGTTGTAACTTTGTTTATTTTTTACGTAAACTTATTATTTTTATTTTGAACCGTTTGAATTATTTACTTAGCCCACTTATTTGTATTTTACATAGCTCTCCGTATCCCACTTACCTTTTTTTATTTTTTTATATGTCATTCAAATGAATCACCATTCGTTTTCCTCGGTAACAAAGGAAGCTCTTTTTTATTTATTTATTTTTTCATTGAAGGTTTAATGACCACCATGGAAAACTTAAAGGAAGTTCTAGCCAATCCCTTAAAACGATGCCTTTTCAGAAGTCCGGTCTTTCGTCAGTTCCAGTGGTGAAAAAAAAAGGCAGAAAAATCTTTACCTCATCCACTCAGAGTTTACAGCAGTGTGCTCTAGAATTAAAATGAACGAAATATAATGCAGCTGCTTACAGTCCGCTGTAATGGTTTTATTGGCAGTATACCCAGTATGCAGCTGCCGACTTTCCCTGTAATGGTTTTGTTGGGTGGCATCAGCTCGTAATGGATGATGCCTTGCATATCCCGCCACACAGACATCAAAATCTTTTGTGGGAAGCTTCCTGGTTTCGCCACTGCTGCAGGCATATTCCCATTGGGAAATCACTGCTGTTTACGCTTAATGTTGTGATAAACAATCCATTTTTCATCGCCCGTGACAATTCTGTGCAAAAACGGCTCCCTTTTTTCACGGGAGAGCAAAGAAGTGCAAATGTCCACACGCTGTTGCAGCTATTGTGGAGTGAGATCATAAAGTTTCGACACATAACCTAGGACCTGCAGATGCCGGTGAACAGTGGAATTGGTTGAATGAACAAGTATGGCCAATTCCTCGACTGTTGCTCGCGGATTTCCCTCAACAGCAGCTTTCGGCACGTCGTTAACCAGCTCAACATGCTGTCCGGGTCGCTGAATATCCTTGAGGCTGGTGTCCTCCCTGCGAAATTTCTGAAACCAGCGTTGACATTTCTTGACCTCCAGGGTACCCGGTCCATATACGGCATTGAAGCTTTGTGTTGCCACCGTCGCTGAATGTCGATGGTGGAACTCGTGCAGCACAATGTGCCAAATATGGTCTTCTGACATTGCCAGTTCCTATGTGGCTTAAGTACACAACGACTGCACCTAGAACTTGCGTTTGCCGCCCCGGTGGCGCAGTGGTCTAAGCGATGGCCTCTGATCATTCGTCCGAACAGGGTCCGGGTTCGAATCCCGGTGAGGCATGGATGTTGTGTTTGTCTTACGGCACTGGCTCTCTCCCTTCCGTCATAGTCTGGGCACCAGGGGAATCACTACTGTTGGGCTTGCGCAAAACGACATTACTTCTGGGATGACCTGATATATGGAAAATCGAGATAATGTTCAAAGCAAAAAAAACATAAATTCTGAATATGCTTGTACCACATTACTGATCAACCATGTAACTCTCAGGAAACTTGAAAATTTCATCGCCTTAAGCGGGAATTGAACCCGTATCTCCAGATTTCCGTTCGAGTATTTTAACCGTTACACCACCCAGTCTTACGGCGGAACCCAACGTATTCCTCGAACATACAGACTTCTTAAAACTTTACTTCTAAAATTAAAAATTTTCAATTTACTCAGGTTCGGCCTCAGGGTAAAATTCCCAGCGAAAAGGGAACTGGATTACGGATCGGTATAACAGAAGCCAAATTAAAACCTTTCAGGCGTTAATAAAATTTCGTACCGTTAATAATCGGGCGCGTAATATTTAGCTCATCGGATCTCCTTCACTTTATTTTATTCGATTTCCTTTCTTCCGTTTTTTTCAACGTTCAGGGAGCGCACCGCCACCCAAGAAGAGAGGAGGGAAGAAGGAAGCTGGGAACAGTCGGAAATTCCCACGTACAAGGAAAGCGGAACACAACAGAGAATTCCTCAGGTCTCTACCATGTTGTAAGGAGCGGATGTCGTAACTCAAGAAAGGGGAGTAAGCCTTTCCGAAAACCTATGCAACACGCGACGCCCTGCAGTTTCTCTGAAAGAAGAAAAGATATCAAAACGGAAAGCGAGCAAACTCGTAAGTGACATTTCCCAAAATTTCGAAATTAGGTGCGGCACAGCGTGAAAAGGATGGGACGGAATATTTCACCGTCGTAGCGTCTTCCGAAAAGGTTAGCCCCCCTACGAATCGCCATCGAGTTTTTGAGGACGACAGACGAATCGGAAACCCCAGAAAACCGCGAGACCCAATGAGGAGAACCGACCATTTTGGGAGGTGGCCAAAAACACACCTCTTTGACGGACGCGGGACGAGGAAGAGAGAGGACAGAATATTCGAAAAACGACATTCGAGAGGACATATTCGTAACACTCCTTTCAAGGGAGATGAATCAAGCAATGAAAGCTGACAATTAGAGGAGAAAAACATTCGAAAAATTGCTTTTCGAGAGAGAGATAGATCAAGGAGTGAGAGCTGACGAAAAGGAGAGAAAAGAGTCATAAAGTGACAACCAGAAGCAAGGACAATCGAGAACTTACCCTCGAAAGAGAGTTCCAGGCTTTTCGAGGAGAGGAGAGTGAGATCGACAGACGAAGCGACCGTCGACGAACATTGTACGTTATGAGAAAAAAGATGAACTATAACGGAATCCAGGAGAATTATATCAGAGTCTAAAACAGCCTCGATCGACACAAGAGCGGAGCTTCCCGGTCTTCAGCACAGTCATATTATCTACACTTCTGTGAGGGTAAGATGTAACATTTCAATCTCATACATTTCTGTTTCATGCCTTATAGTACTGTGCATGTACTGTGCAGGGTCAGTTTTCCAAGGGGGCTCAGCTAACTTTGCCAATAACATCTCTAGCGCACCGTTTCCGCGGCCTAAGCAATATGTTTACAAATTTCTAAGCAGGTTACCAGTTGTTCTAATTTTAGTCACATAAACCAATACATAGCATTCCTAATTTGTGTAGTTAAGATATACACTGAAGAGCAATTGGATTAGAGACAGCTGGCATTATGCAAATGTGGCGCTGTGGGCAACCCTGTAAGCGGAAACGACATGACGTATGCAGCGATCCGACATTATAAGGAGTGATGCGACGGGAATCAGTAAGAGTCGGACGCAGTATGGGTAAGACGAAGGATCTAAGCGCATTTGATCGTGGGCAAATTATCGGGACCCGACGAATGGGACACTCTATTTCGGAAGTCGTGCAGGCACTAGGATTTTCACGAGCCACTGTGTCACGGGTGCACCGTGAGTATATCGAATCCGGTAAAACCATCCCTGCAATGGCCAACTGCCCTGGACAACAGCATGTGGATGAGCGGGGTTATCGTCGGCTAGTTCGCATTGTAACAGCGGATAGACGGGCCCCGGTGCAAGAAATCACTCGGCAATTTAACGCTGGTCCACAAAAACGTGTAAGCAGCGACTACATCCAGAACCATCTCCTCACTATGGGGTACAGAAGCCATCGTCCCACGAGGGTACCGCTGCTGACCGCACATCACAGGGTGCAAAGATTAGCATGGGAGAGGGAACATCGCCACTGTTCCCTAGACATGTGGGAAAGTGTTGCCTGGACTGATGAATCGAGATTCACTTTAGTACATGCGGATGGCAGGATACGAGTACGGCGCAAACCACATGAAGCGATGGATCCTTCTTGCCATCAGGGTGCTCTTCAAGCTGGTGAGGGTGGCATTCTCGTCTGGGGACTGTTTACGTGGACTATAATGGGACCCCTGGTACGTGTGACATCGTCCCTCACAGGTCAACGTTACCGGGATATCCTGGACGACCATTTGCTCCTGTTTGGGCGTCTTCAACATCCCACTGGGAACTTCATCCTGCAACAGAAAATGCACCGTGTCATCGCTCCCGAATTGTATCCGAATGGTTGGATGAACACTCCACCGACGTGACCTCGTTTCTTTGACCAGCTATGTCACCTGACCTCAATCCCATCGAGCACATCTGGGATGCCATCGAGAGAGATGTTTGAGGCTGTGCCACCCCTTCATCAAATCTTCGTGAACTCTGGGAGCTTGTTCAGGGGTCGTGGATCCGTATGGCTTCCCAACGCTTCCGGTGTCTTGTCGAGTCCATGCCGAGACGAATCGCCGCCGTCATCAGGGCGAAAGGTGGTTCTACACCTTACTCGACAGGTATTTCTAATTCAATTGCTCTTCAGTGTAATCCACCGGTATTGTTGTACCTAAATTTTAAGAGGCTTTTCATCGAATAAGTGTATTAAGTGCATTCAAGGAGTCACTCAGTTATTTTTTTAACTGTTTATATTTTCATGTTCAGATCCAATTAATATTGTTCACCAATGTTTTATGTGCTGTTAAGTAAACAATAAATGACGATTACAAAACATTGCGGCGTATGGAAGAGCATGGAGACCCTATGTTGTTCCATATGAAACACAACGTAAAACCTTGTTGACCCTGAGATTGGAGAGCCTAACTAAGGTAACACAATTTCATCGCCTACACCACTAGGAATATTTCACGGAGGTAATTTGCATATTTCGGCCTTTACGGAAATGAAAATTTCATCCCACTGCAGTGAATAAGACGCAGCAGCTGGTTCGCCAACCCTTTAGGGGGCGGTAATAGCAGGACATTGAACTTCCAAGGAACTGAGACTAAGCAAACACAACTTCCCAGCAAAAACAGTCTTGCTGGGCCACCACTGCCAGCAATGTCCCAGCACTATGTTGCAGCTGGCGAACCGTCAATAAAATGCCCGGGCGGCCAACAGAAGGGCCAGCAGTTCATGCCAACAGTTGGCACCTCCATCAGTTGTCATATGCCATAACAGGGCCATCAGTTATCCATCACAGGCAGCAGCTGCCATAAGTGGCATTTCAGCGGCCCTGCAAGCCCGTGCCATAAATGATGGCTACCCTAATGTGGTCCGCTAGTTTCCCGGTAGTGGCAGCCGGCAATCACGTGACGTAACTGATGGTTTGCCGAATATTTTCCGCCGATTTCCCAGTAGTAGCCATAAAAAAAATAAACACCAAGGATAGCCGCAATTTCACAAAGCTACAACATTTTCCCCATTTAGGAAACATCTGAATTACAGCACTGCGCTGGGGAAATTTTCTCAATGGACCGGATAAATGCCCGTTTGGATCTGGGTGGAAACGAACCAGGGATGGCACCGTGGGAGGCGAGCTCTCTACCGACGAGACTGATTTGCCACGCACGCGCGTGGGCTTGAAGCTGTCTCTTTCCTGCGGAATGTGTAATCGAATGTTTCTGTCTTTAATTTTACAATATTGCGAGGTATTTTTCATAAATGTCAGTTTCATATAATTAATAAATTTATTTTTTCTACGTAACGATAGCTTTTTTTAGCTGAAGGGAACTTCACTCATTTTCAAGGAGTGTACCAACTTAAAGGCGCTTTCCAAAGTTTTGTGCTGTCCTTGTCGTCTTGAAAGGAGATTGTTGAATTAATATATTTACCCGTTCATGTCACATTCTGTTACATTTTTAACGTTGTATCTTTCATTTCCGTTGTCCGAAGCTGCATTCATTTTAAAGAGGAGAGATATTTTATTTTACTTCTCGTTAATTTTAGAAGCGAATTCCTCCAGTCTTGTGTATTCAACCCATTAATGAATACATTACGTATATCCACATATCGGTGGCTTTTTTTTCTTTCATATAATTGATAAATTTTGTACGCGCATAATAATTTTTTTTGCCAACAAACGCTTTTTTAATGTTTTTCCAGGACTGTTGTTTCAAGCGGTTTCAAATTATTTCTTGTTATTCATGGGAATGGAGTGTCTGTATTTCATGGCAGTAATCTAGTATTTCATGGCTTAATCTGATATCTTCGTCAACGTGGAATTTCATTAGTAAATTAATCGCCTCTCTACATTTGGCATTTTTTTCTTAACGTCCACTAAAAGAACACGATGGTGATAGCGTCGTGTTCAACTAACTGGTACCACGAGATACACAGCACGTGTTGCTTCTGCGCATGCGCAGTCCCGTTGCATCCACCTGGTGTTGGGGTTTCATCGGTTGCCATCTACGGGTCAATAGTGGTACTTGCTTGGTGGCCCGCAATTCATGGCGATGCTGCAGGGCCATCAATGGCTCGCAACTGATGGCGCTGCCACCAACGGACCGCTACCGGGTCATGAGCGGCAGATTTCAGCCAGCATTGGCCCATCACTGCCAGATGGTGGCCAACAGTTTCCCAACACTTGTGTTTTTGCCGGGTTAGGAATCTGAACGTCCTCAGGTTTTCGCTATTCGAAGCATCGTTGCTTCCTCATAGCGTTTTGACCCATCTCCCACCCAGAGACGGATGTAGGTCGGGAATCACCCGTACCACAGATAAATAAATGAAGGAAGGAATATTGCTTATAATTAGGACAGTAATTCTGTCGCGGTGCGAACTTCCGCGAATTTTAGGGGTTTTTTCTGTAATTTCACGAATATCAAACACATCCGCGAATTTCAGATTTTTTACCTATTTTTGCCTAATTTCTATTATATTTTTTTTATTACTGTATTTTTCATAATTAAATAACTGTAATACTGCCTTAGTTAGAATTTACGCGAAAAATATACCGCAAAGTAATCCTACTCGAAAGTCCAAGCCAGAGCTTTAAATCTTTAATTACCTCTCAAGATTGTTCGTTACGAAGATACTCTTTTCGAACAAGCTTGACGAGTAATTTAAGGTCACATGCACACTGCTGAAGAGTTCACACGAGGTCTTTCGTGGCAACCGCTACTGTAGAATGACCTTTGCAACTTCCGGACTAGTTGACCGGATGTCGTCAGTTGTGTTAGTAATTTTCGCGGGAAAAGCAGCTCACAAAAAAGAGTGTTTCATAGACGCTTAGCTTAGAAAATTTGTGCTTTTGTGTAAGTAGTTTATGAAGTTTCTTGACATTGTTTCTTAATTTTGCGAATGAACCACGTGAGTAAGATGCAAACAGTACAGCAAGGGAGCGTTTCACGTGAACAAAAATTTATTTTTCTGTTCGTGTTGCAACATATTGCTAGATTTTTCAAGAAAGGACAGTTGTGAAAAGCATTTAGCAAGCAAGCTGCGTAAAAAACAAAGAAGTGCCTGAACAGTCAACCGAAAATAATGCAGAAATGTGTTGATGAATTAATTGAGAAAAGAACTGCACAAGAACAGCATCGCTCAATGGAACTTTCAAAATGAACTGGTGCCTTTTGTGCATCTAACATCCCACTTCCCAAACTGGATAACCCTACATTAAAAAATTACTTGGAAAATTCGTTAAAAGATATATTTTTTTTTTATTGGAGGTTTAACGACCACCGTGAGCAACTCAATGGGCTATAAGCAGTCGCCCGTTCCTATTTTAGGGTCACTGGTTCCAGGGAAGGGAGAGAGCCAGTGCCGTAAGACAAACACAACATGCATGCCTAACCGGGATTCGAACCCGGACCCCTTTCGGACGAGTAATCAGAGGCCATCGCTTAGACCACTGCGCCACCGGGGCAACTTAAAAGATATTGGTGTTATTCTAAATGCAAATTGAATGCGGAAATGTTATTTGCCGAAAAGATATGACATTCAAAAGCAACAAGTGAAAGATTTTTTTAAATCCGTATCCGGTGTAAGCATCGTAGCAGACGGAACAAGTGATTCAGAAGATAGATACATTTTTAATATTCGTGCTGTTCCATCAGCTGAACGGAATGTTGAAAGCTGCAATGATGAAACATCTTTGAATGCAATCTCCCTTGAGTGCATCACTTTGGAATCCGTAAATTTTAAAGCAGTCAGCGAGGCAATACTTCACTGCGTTAATAATTATGAAATACCTTTTAATAATTATGAAATACCTTTTTATAACCGCTTTTGTAACAGACAATGCATCTTACACGTCCAAAGCGTATGGAAAGAGCCTGAAACCCGTATTTTGGAATGGTGTTCACGTCACCTGCAATGCGCATCTTTTAAATCTTTCGGGCGAAATTTGGTAGAACGAATTTGAAAATGTAAACACTTTAGTAGTTGCTATTAAACGTTCCTTCACAGCTTGTCCCTCCCATAAAGGACGTTTTCGACTATTTTTGCAAGAGAGGGACATAATATCTTGCTTACGACCAGTACCTGTGCAGACTAAATGGAACAGTTGGTTTGAGGCCGTGTTTTTTCAATGCAAACATTCAGAATACTACGCAAAGGTTTTTGAAAAAGTAAAAGACAACACTATCAGTTGTATTGTGGATAAAATCATTGGGTATTGCCAAAATAGGGGTTTAAAAGATAATCTGAAGCAGGCTGAGTTTCATGGGCCTTATATTTCCGGAAAGCTCATTTTATTTGAAAAACAGCGAATTTCCGCTCACAAAATATGTAATGAAATGTCGGACATCGCCAACAGTCTTCTTAGCGAGAGTCAAGACTACGATCACGTCGCTGCAAAAAGAGCTCTATCCACTTGTTATGAAAAAATTAAGCATTATTTTTTTGAAGATAAAAAGCATCGATTTTGTCCGCCAGCCACAAATTTCTTCAAAGCATGTAGGTTTTTGTAGGGTGTTTGATCCCGATCAATGAAAGTCCTTGGACCTTTTAGACAACGCAGAAGATTTGTTTGTTTTCAGCCACATTCCTATGTTCGAAGATATGGACCAACTAAAATGTGAATTTCGTTCATATCCCGCGACTGTAAAAGAATTCCGTGTTAACGAAGGTTTGCTAGACTTCCGTAATACGAAAAAAGGTCGTTTTCCTAAGCTACATAAGGTCGCCATTCATTGTGTGTCAGTACCCACAAACAGTATCGATGCTGAATGATCCTTTTCTAAATTTAACAAGAAAGATGACACCGAATTTTTGGGTGTAATAAGCACGTCTTTTGAATCCGTTCTGACGCAAATTAAATTTATCAAAGCTATTCAAAATCAATAGAACCGGTATGGAAAACAATTCTATCTGACGGAAGAAAGAAGCCTTTCAATCTGGGTTTTAATCTCTCAGATATTGCTGTAAACGGAATCGTGAGCTTACGCCCTCTGGTTGCAGACTTGTGCGTTAAGAAAAAACATGAATTTATATGAGAAACATTTCGCACGGGAATCGCTCTCCAACACAGAAAAAATTTCTCAAATCAGACTCTTAGAAACAGAGATATCGACAAAACTAAGATGTGACTTTACGTCCCCTGGTGGCAAAACCATGCATTATTTTTAGGAAGAAAGTATTCTCAAAAGATTTATCCATATCAGCGGTATCGGTCCAAGAAAAAAAAATTAGCCGAGTTTTCAGGAGCCCAGATTTGGCTACAAATACACCACAAGCAGAAATTAAGACTTATGTCCCCTGGTAGCCAAAACATTCTTTACCAAACATCAGATATTATGTGGAAAATATTTTCCACCAGGTCTTGTATGCGATACAGGAAGAATTTTTGAAATCGGAGTTTTAGAAGCAGAAATAACGCAGAAAACCCAATTTACCTTCTTTCCTCCTAGCGGAAAGTCCATGATTTACTTGAAAATTTTGAATTTATAGGAAAAGCATGTCGCATCGGAACACTGTCCAACAAAGAATGAATTTTTCAAATCGGACCCTTAGAAGTAGAGATATTGACAAAAATA
Source organism: Macrothele yani (assembly GCA_039090855.1). Classification (NCBI taxonomy): domain Eukaryota; kingdom Metazoa; phylum Arthropoda; class Arachnida; order Araneae; family Macrothelidae; genus Macrothele; species Macrothele yani. Next base: position 30,894,084 of record CM077032.1, on the reverse strand, counting down.
AAATATACATCACGCCCCCTGGTGTTAAAAACCATGCATTATTTCAAGAAGAAAATGTTTCTAAAAAGTTTGTCGACATGAGTAGTATCGGTCAACAAACGACGTTTTTTTCAGTCGAGAATTTAGAAGCTCATATTTTGCTGCAAATACATCAGAAGCGGAAATTAAGACTTACGCCCAATGGTGGCCAAAATATTTTTTTACAAAAATTAGAAATTATGTGCAAACGATTTCCCATTAGGAGCTGCATCCGGTGCAGAGCGAATTTTTCAAAGCGGAGATTTAGAAGCAGAAATATAGGAGGAAACGAAAATTACCTCTACGCCCCCCAGCGAAAAGTCAATGAATTACTTGAAAATTTTGAAATGATACGAAAAACATGTCACACTGAAAACACTATTCCACAAAGAAAGAATTCTTCAAATCGGACTCCTAGAAGTAGAGATATTGACAAAAATAAGATATACATCTACGCCCCCTGGCGGAGAAACTGGTGAATATTTTAAGAAGAAAATAATCCGAAAAGGTTTATTAATGTGGGTGGCATCATTCCACGAAAGAATTTTTCAATCGATAATTTAGAAGCTCAGATTTTATGGCAAATACATCAGAAGCAAAAATTAACGCTTACGCCCCCTGGTGACCAAATAATTATTTTAAAAAAAAATAGAAATTTTATGCAAAAGATTTCGCATCAGGAGGTGTATCCGCTGAAGAATTTTTTTCAAATCGGAGTTTTAGAAGAAGAGTTATCGGAGAAAATGTATTTTACTTTTACGCCCCTAGCGGAAAATCTATGTGTAATTTGAAAAAGTAACTATATCTAAAATACTCTTCGACATAAATGGAATCGAAAGATATAATTTTTTTTCAATCGGATGTTTAGAAGCAAAGATGTGGAATAAAACGTATTTTTAAAATCGACATCATCTGCATTTACGCCCTCTAACGGCGAAATTGTACATCGATAAAAAAAAACGAAATAAAGGATCATCATTCGTATATTTCAAACTTCCCAATGAAAAAAAGAATTTTTCATATCGGACTAATAGTTGCAGAAATATCGTGGGTACAGATGGACGGACGGGCAAACCTATCGGTATATAAGCACGATCTTTTTTTACATAAGCACGGTCTTTTTATTACATAAGCACGATCTTTTTTTTACAAAACACGTGCTAAAAACGTGTTACAGGACAACAGACACATCGTTAAAGAAGAAAAGCTGTGTATGTAAAATACAATATAATGTATTAAAATACCGTCCACTTAAATGGAAATCTTGATCTTGTGTAACGGCGTTTATAACATTACCAGAATTTGAATGGTTTATAAATGTAAGTATCAATTTTAAAAACTTATACATTTTATGCAAAAGATTTACACTGAAAACACTGTCTATTTAGTTACGTACTAGTCATTTTTATTAGCGCCTCGTAACTTGGTAGATTTCCTTTTTTTTTTTTTTTTTGGAGATGTTAATGTACTCTGCCACCCAAAATGCAACACCAAGAAATAAGCATCCGATTGGCCTGAAATTCACAGCATACGTCGCCTGCGAGAGGACATGCAAACGATTAGCATTGCAGGGCAAATGCAAATCATGTGCGCCCGGCACGCCACCGAGAAGCACTATAAAAAGTGTGCACAGAAGGCGGGATGTAGGTAGTGGAAATGTGTTGTGTTGCCAGACTTGTGCTTGGGAAGCTTCCTGATGCCTCGTCGCAGAATACGGCAGTCATTCCAGCACGTTTCGGAGTTCGACAGAGGACGACTAGTGGCTTATCGCGACAGCGGGTTATCGTACCGAGACATCGGCGCCTGTGTGGCACGACATCCAGCCACAGTGAGATGAGTATGGATTCGGTGGGTGCAGGAGGGACGGACGGACCGACGTGAGCAATTGCCGCAGCCGCGGCACACCACCGAACGAGAGGACCGGCATGTTGTGTGGCGGGCATTGACGGCTCGCACCGCCACATCACTAACGTTATCGCAAGAATTAGGGTGTGTTGCGCAACAAGATGTTTCAGCACGTACCGTTCGACGTCGTCTGCAGGAGCGGGGACTTGTTCCATGGGGCCCATTGCTCTGATTACCATTTACGTTACACCACCGGCGAGTGCGGCGGCAGCGGGCCCTTAAACGCAGAAGCTGGACTACATAATGGCACGACATTGTCTTCTTCGACGAATCCTACACCACGACGGTCGATTCCGCGTGTGGCGGCACCGCGGCGAGAGACTGTATGACGCCTGCATTATGCATCGCCATACCGGTCCATCTCCCGTTATGGTTTAGGGCGCAATTGGATATGACACCCGCACCCCTCTGGTACGCATCGCCGGTACACTCAACAGCCACCGTACCATCTCCGACGTTTTGGAGCCAGTAGTCCTCCCTTACCTGCAGGACTTGCCAGCGGCCACGTTTTAAAAGAACAACGCGCGCCCACACGTGGCACGCATCATGCAACAATTCTTCACGGCCCACCAGGTGTCACGGCTGCCGTGGCCCGCCTGTTCTCCCGATATGTAGCCCATCGAGCACGTCTGGTCGCTGATCGGCAACCGAGTGGCTCTGCACGCACCACCCGCGGCTACGCCTGATGAACTGTGGCAACGTGTGGAAGTAGCCTCGACCGACATACCCCAAGCATACCTCCAATGCCTCTTTCGTTCGATGCCGCGGCGTGTAGTGGCCGTTATTGCCAGCCATGGGGGCTACACGAACTATTGATGTCTGCGTGTTCCGCAAGTCGCACGGGCCTGTAAGCTCAATCGTTTCATCTTTGTATCTCTTGTTATGTGTCCAGTAAATCTGGCTTTGCTATCTCGTGTCCTTCTTGGTGTTGCATTTTGGGTGGCCAGCAGTGTATATAATCGGCCCCGAACTTTTCGCGAAATTGCATAATTTACCCCGCAATATCCCCGCGAAATTTGCCTTTTTTTTCCGGCGATAAAATTACTGCCCTACTCATAATACATGAGAAATTGATAGAATAGTCAAAGCAAACAAAAAATAAATTCTGAATTTGCTTGTACTACTTACTGGTCATCCATTTAACTCTCTCAGAAAATTTGAAAATTTAAGTTTTATTCAGAATTTATATTCTGTTTGCTTTGAATATTCTTAAGGTAGCAAAAAATATTCATATATGTATATACGTCTTACATTATAAATTAGCGAATCTAAAAATTACGTGGCTTTATTTTTTTTTTTTTTTTTGGAGGTATTTAAAATGTTACGTAACATTTTGAAATTTCTTTTATACAGTTTTTAAGACGATACGCTAAAAAACCTATAACGGAGGGTCCATTGTATCTCGCTTTCAGTGTTCTGCTGTGTGTGTTGTGTTAAACCCACCGTTTATCTGCTTTGGCCCAATTTAGATATTTAAACGTCACAAAGTATCATCCACAGGATCGAAAGCCGTTTTTTCTGAATTAAGTTATCTTAGTAACGAAAATCGAAGCTTGAGATTTCTCTGTTTGCTTGAAGTGAATCCTTTAATTGCAGTATTCTGGTATTCAAGCGTTCCACGCGCCTGCGAGGCTGCGATTTCGTCCCACAGCTACAAAGAAACTATCGAAAAAGCCTGCTTTTTGCGGCAGCTTACAAAATGTTTTATGTGCCGTTTGCGAACTAAAACCTCTTCCAACCGTTTCTGCTTCATAAGTTCTGGAAAGATAAGACGTCTTATTTTGAGAAACTCGTGTTCGTGGCTGCCCTGGAATGAATTATTGACTCCTTGTGTGCTCGTTTGACGACATTGCTGTCTGTTTGTTTCTTTAGCTGGAAGAGGGTGGACACTCAAACGTGAGAGCTCGCGGAAATGACATAAGGCAAGCTTTCATTTGCCCGCAGTTCCGGAAACGTGATCTGGCACCACTTTCGTCTTCTAGGAGATGCACTCTGACACCTGGCAACAGCACTTCGAAATGCTTTTTCTGGCTCCGTTCCAAAGAACTGTTGAGCTTTTCCGCTACCGGTACAACCTTTGGACAACATCTGAACTAAATGCGGCTTGTAAGTGCACAAAAACGACGTATTTGCATTGGGCATTAGAGATATACATATCTCATTTTTCATTTATCTGTAGAAAATAGTTAAATGAATGATAAAATTACACCTTACAGTTAATCAAAAGTCGGTAAGGAGAAATGCATTCGTGAAGAAATACTCTCGATGTTAAATAAATGATAAAATTACACCTTACCGTCAAACAACAAGTCCGTAAGGCGAAATGCATACCTGAAGAACAATTCTCCATGTTAAATAAATGATAAAATTACACCTTACTATTAATCAACGGTCAGTAAGGCGGAATGCATACGTGAACAAATATTCTCAATGTATAACTCAATTAAAATTAGGTAACTTTTTCTGTACGTAATGTTACCCGTATGTCCTCGGAATATCGTGTAACATTGGAGGACCATGATTTCGTAGGTATGAATTTCGGAAAGGGGGCCTACAAATTAGTAAGTGTGGGAAAGCAATATATTCACCAAATAATTCCTACGGTATCGCATAGTACGAGGAAATAGTTAAACGAGGAAGAGTAGTTACCAAGTAGACCATTTAGAGAGCGCGGTAATTGGGAAAGAAAATCCGAGAAGCATAATGTGGACAGGCATTCTAAGAGGATAATTATAATACATATTTCATAATTTTTCTAAGACCTGGCTGAGCAGATTTCTTTCTTGAGGAGGAAATTCCTTATTTTTTTCATCATTCTTTTGAATTGCTGTTTTTTTTTATTTTTATTTTGCGTTCCCCGAGCTCGCCGGAATTCAAGTAAGAATACGCTCGAAACACACCCCTAGGTTAGTACACACCCCTAGGTTAGTAAAGAGAAAAACTCGGAGGTTATAACAAGCAACGCTACGAGAGTGAAATGCTCGCAATCACAGGTGGGGGCCAATTTACTGGACCACCTTCTATTATCGAAGTCACGTTTTACGCACGCTAGCGGGGAACGAACAGGGCATATTTCTCGTAGTGGGCGTAACTGGTTGACACCAACAGAAAGAGTCACACAGGAAGCGTACGTGAAAATTCTAAGGCAGCGCGGACATCCCGCGGAGCAGTTGACAAGATAAAGGAATATTCATCTTCAAGAAAACTCCATGTTCTCAAGCCTTTGCCAACGAATCGGAGGGATTCCCATACAGGGATGTAAACCAATGCCGAAGCGAGGAAAAGCGGCCCAACCAATAAGGGGAGAGCCATTTGGGTAGGACAGGAACACCCCCCGAACCCCTTAAACATAGACGAGAAAAAAACGTTTTGAGGGGTTCTCGGCAGATATGATTTGGAGAGAACACGGAATGGAATGCTGACTGGAGATTCGGGGTGAACGCATGCAAAAGGTTTGACAGTCTAATCGAGGATAAGATATCAGTTCTATATTCCGGGCGATCGAGAGGAGAGAGAGATGCGGTCCACTGGCATAGCTGAGAAGGACGTTTTCGCAGTTCGAGGATGTTGACACGATAGAACAATCTTTCAAGAGGCGTAAAGGGACTCACGATTATGGCAGCGAGGGCAAGATATACAATTTTATAGCTGAGCGAAAGAGAGACACGATAGAACTTGCTATCATAGAAGTTTTAGCGACAACAGAGGTACTCGTACAAAAAAACAAACGACAGGATGAGAGAAGAAGCAGTGTGCATCCAGCAGGACCGGATGAGGTCCCAACCATAGACTTTATACCTATAAGTAATACCGGACGACAACGAATGTGATGAAAAGAAAATAATTTGGTGAGAAAAATTTCATAATTTCCAATATCTCGTTAGCATGATCATGATTTTGTCTCCTATACATCCTCGGTAGAAAAGATATTTTTAATCTCTTGCAAGTGCTGGATAACATAATGTGTCTTATATTTTGTGAAAGGTGAACTTTAAAATATGATTTGCGAATATCAAAAAGCATAATGAACTTAAAATATATTTTGGTTTTAATTAATAGAAATCTCCACCGATCAGTGTAATAGATTTTAAGGAAACACTAATGAAAATAAATTCTGTATTTTATAATGAAATTTACCCGAGTTTCTCAAATCTTTGAAAATTCAAAATAAGTGAATCTTTGTTTATTTTAACCTGAATAATTAAGTAGAACAATCGTAAAGTTTTGATAGAGTAGCAACTCCAAGATTTTAAGAAGAAAATAACTATTAGCATTTAGCAAGCCCAGTCACAGGATAAAAAGACCAAATCTGACATCATGAGTTTTTTAAATTTCAAGCGGCATATGGAAGAATATGGGTTTCCCATGTTCTCCCATATGAAACACAACGCAATGCACCCGTCAACCCTGAGCTTGGAGACCCTCAATTAGGGAACCCAACTTCACGGTAGACACCCATAGGCGGAAGATAATAGAAGATAAAGAGTTACGAAAATTAACGGTCTTTTAAATAATTAATCCCACTGCAGCGAATAGGACGCAGCAGATGGTTCGCCCTCACATCGAGTAGGGGGTGGTAATATAACGTAAGTTTTACTGCATACGTGGAAAGTATTTACATGTTATTTTCGTGGAAAGAAATATTCATTGGCAACTCAGGAGCAAATTTTTTTATCGGGGGGGGGGGGCAGATTATGCCCCTTCGAGTTCAAAAGATTCTTACTTTCACTAAATAATACACAGTTTTTCCTTATACACCTATGAGCCAAAATATTATGACCAATTCGTCTATATGCGAATCGAAGCAACTGCGGGTAAACTACGACGGGTGTGAAAGTCGTGAAACGGGATAAATAACACTAATACTGAGTTGTGTTAACCAGTGTTATTCTTTTAGAATAAATTATCAACGTTTACTCACAATTAAATGTTTTATTACCATCGACTATAGTTTCGCAGAACGTTAGGCCGGCATCATCAGGACAAATGGAGCGCAAACATTCAAATCATTGTGACGTCACAGTTCTGACGGTCACGGATTTTGATGGAGAAATGCATTCGTGATGGGTTGTTTCCACGCGCTTGAAAGAAATGGCATAGACGTCTTGTCGCTGACAAGTCTTGGGGAATTCCGGTATATGTGGAAAGCTTCTGAGTTGTCGGAAAAGTCATGACGTACTTTAGCCATGTTTTGCAAAAATCATTTATTGATAGAAAGAACAAAGATCAATCAATGATATAATGCCCGTTTTGTTCGAAAACCTTTCCCATCTTTCAGTGAGCTGCAGAATGTCTCGTTCATAGAAGAACCTGTCTTTCGTGGCGAAAAACTGTACAAGGTGCTGATTTACAGCCTCATCTGAATTGAACGTTATATAACGCAAGGACTCATGAAGAGAGCGAAGCAAGTAGAAGTCTGACGGCGCTGTTACCCGTATGTCCTCCGGAATATCGTGCAACATTGGAGGACCATGATTTCGTAGGTATGAATTTCGGAAAGGGGGCCTACAAATTAGTAAGTGTAGGAAAGCAATATATTCACCAAATAATTCCTACGGTATCGCATAGTACGAGGAAATAGTTAAACGAGGAAGAGTAGTTACCAAGTAGACAATTTAGAGAGCGCGGGAATTGGGAAAGAAAATCCGAGAAGCATAATGCGGACAGGCATTCTAAGAGGATAATTATAATACATATTTCTTAATTATTCTAAGACCTGGCTGAGCAGATTTCTTTCTTTAGGAGGAAATTCCTTATTTTTTTTACATCATTCTTTTGAATTGCAGTTTTTTATATTTTTTTTGTGTTCCCCGAGCCCGCCGAAAATTCAAGTAGGGATAGGCACGAAACTCACCCCTTGGTTAGTAAAGAGAAAACTCGGAGGTTACAACAAGCAACGCTACGAGAGTGAAATGCTCGCAATCACAGGTGGGGGCCAATTTACTGGACCATCTTCTATTAACGAAGTCACGTTTTACGCACGCTAGCGGGGAACGAACAGGGCATATTTCTCGTAGTGGGCGTAACTGGTTGACACCAACAGAAAGAGTTACACAGGAAGCGTACGTGAAAATTCTAAGGCAACGCGGACATCCCGCGGAGCAGTTGACAAGATAAAGGAATATTCATCTTCAAGAAAACTCCATGTTCTCAAGCCTTTGCCAACGAATCGGAGGGATTCCCATACAGGGATGTAAACCAATGCCGAAGCAAGGAAAAGGGGCCCAACCAATAAGGGGAGAGCCTTTTGGGTAGGACAGGAACACCCCCAACCCCTTAAACATAGACGAGAGAGAGAGAGTTTTTTTAGAAGGAGATAAAAAAGGATGACTTCTGATTCTGGGTGAACGCAGGCTACAGATTCAATGATGACTTCTGATTCTGGGTGAACGCAGGCTACACATTCAATGATGACTTGAGATTCTGGGTGAACGCATGCAAGAGTTTGACAATAATCGAGGATAAGATATCAGTTCTCTATTCCGGGCGATCGAGAGGAGAGAGACGCGGTCCACTCGCATAGCTGAGAAGGACGTTTTCGCAGTTTGAGGATGTTGACACGATAGAAAAAACTTTCAAGAGGCGTAAAGGAACTCACGATTATGGCAGCGAGGGCAAGATATACAATTTTACAGCTGAGCGAAAGAGAGACACGATAGAACTTGCTATCATAGAAGTTTTAGCGACAACAGAGGGACTCGTGTAAGAAGCCAAACGAAAGGATGAGAGAAGAAACAGTGTGCATCCAGCAGGACCGGATGAGGTCCTAACCATAGACTTTATACCTATAAGTAATACCGGACGACAACGAATGTGATGAACAGAAAAGGATTTGGTGAGAAAAATTTCATAATTCCCAATATCTCGTTAGCATGATCATGATTTTGTCTCCTATACATCCTCGGTAGAAAAGATATTTTTAATCTCTTGCAAGTGCTGTATAACATAATTTGTCTTATATTTTGCGAAAGGTGAACTTTAAAATATGATTACGAATATCAAAAAACATACTGAACTTAAAATATATTTTGGTTTAAGTTAATAGAAATCTCCACCGATCAGTGTAATAGATTTTATGGATTGTCATCTTCAAAATAAGTGAATCTTTGTTGATTTTAACCTGAATAATTAACTAGAACAGTCGCAAAGTTTTGATAGAGTAGCAACTCCAAGATTTTAAGAAGAAAATAACTTTTAGCATTTAGCAAGCCCAGTCGCAGGATAAAAGTCCAAATCTGACATCATGAGTTTATTAAATTTCAAGCGGCATATGGAGGGATATGGGTTTCCCATGTTCTCCCATATGAAACACAACGCAATGCACCCGTCAACCCTGAGCTTGGAGACCCTCAATTAGGGAACCCAACTTCACGGTAGACACCCATAGGGGAAGATAATAGAAGATAAAGTATTACGAAAATTAACGGTTTTTTTAATAATTAATCCCACTGCAGCGAATAGGACGCAGCAGATATTTCGCCCTCACATCGAGTAGAGGGGGTGGTAATAGCGCTTGGTCAGGCGAGTATGCTGGTGTGGTAACACATCCCACCCAAGCTCCAATAATTTTTGGCGGGTGATCAAACTTGTGTGTGGTCTCGCGTTGTCGTGATGGAACACAACACCTTTTCGATGAACGAGCTCTGGACGTTTTTGGATGATGGATTCGCTCAAACCGTCCAATTGCTGACAGTACACATTCGAATTGATTGTTTGGTTCCGTGGTAGGAGCTCTAAAAACACGACGCCTTTAAAATCCCACCACACTGAGACCAGAACCTTCCGCTGATGAATGTCTGCTTTGGATGTCGTTTGAAGCAAAGCGGCACGTCAGGACCAAGACCGTTTGCGCAGCACATTGTTGTACACAATCCACTTTTCGTCACCAGTTATCAGTTGCTTCAAAAAAGGATCGTTTTCCTCACGTTTAATGAGCATATCGCAGATGTTTATACGCACCGTCAATTGAGCTTCTTTGAGTTCATGAGGAACCCACACATCGAGCTTGCTTACGTATCCCAGCTTCTTCAGGTGGTCGTGAACGCTTGAACGATGAATGTGCGATGCGTCTGCAATCTCTCGTGTCGCGCAACGTGGGTTTGACCCGATCAATGCCTTGATTTGGCCGTCATCAACCTCAGTTGGCCGTCATCAACCTCAGTTGGCCTTCTGGACCGAGGAGCATCGTTGAGGTCAAAATCACCTGCACGGAATTTTGCGAACCATCGCCGGCACTGACGTTCTTGTAGAGCATTATCACCGTACACTTTACGCAACTTTTCAGAAGCTTGACGCGCGTTCTTCCCTTTACGGAAGTAAAACAGTAAAATATTTCAAAAATGCACAGTTTGGTCTTCCAACTTCAACTTAATGTCAAATCTCCGCAAATCAAAGAAATCGCTCACTATTCCTTTTAGACTGCAGCTAGAACTGACCCTGTCGAATGCCATAGCGATAACAGAGCTGCGCATGCCTCTAGTACTTTTAAAACCGCCCAACCGCCATCGGGTGCCAAAATACGTCAGGACTTTTCCTACAACCCAACAATATATTAAGCTTGTTCGTCGAATCAAGTTTATCAATTCCAAACAAAACTTTATGGTTATTTTCGAGACAAGGGGGCTATTCATGACTTCTTCAGTTCATAGTTGCGTACGTAAGTCTTGTGTTTCTTCACACGGAAACTTAAAAGTCCTGTGGGTCTGTCCTATACATGAAAGTCCACATTCACGAGGTACCTGATAAATTCCCGAGGAATTTGTCTTCGATGCAGTCTTTTGATTCTATTATCGGCATATTTTCACTGTATTCCGTCTAATCACTTTCTTCAGAAAACTTTAAAGTTATCATCGTCCTGGAGCGAGAATCGAACCCGCACCTCCCGATTTCCGGGCTAGCATGCTAGTCATTACACTACCTAGGACAAGGAAATTCCAAGCAACTAAACATAGATATCTGAATACCTTCAGATATGCGCTAGTCGAGCCTATTCCTTCCCCATCGTAGTGTCTCACGACTTTTTCTCACATCCAGGATCGGATGTAGGTCACAAATTCCAGTGATGAAACTACGTCACAAATTCCAGTGATGAAAGTATGTCATATACAATTGGGAAACGAAATTCCCAGAAGAAATAATTCTTCATAAATACATGGTAGGCACTGTAATGCTATTATCAGCATATTTTCAATGTATTCCACGTAACCACTTCCTTCACAAAACTTTTTGATCCGTAAAAATTCATCTTCAAACAGAGGTCATCGCTCTTTCCACGTTTATAAGTGAGTCACAGAAAAATTATCATTGGCCGCCACCGGGAATCGAACCCAGGGTCTTCCAGTTACGCAAATGAAAAACCCTGGGTTCGATTCCCAGTGTCGGCCAATGATAATTTTTCCGTGACTCACTTATAAACGTGGAAAGAGCGATGACCTCCGTTTGATGTTCCTAGTCCACGTCAAATGTTTGTATTAAAAACTCATGTTGTTTATGGGTTTGAAAATAATTTTGAAACTAAAACTTTTGAAATTCCGAAGCAAATGCGATAACCGTCCAATTCGTTCGTACTAAGAGGTCTATTGGCGTGATCGAGCAGACAGGCTTCGGTTTCCTAAATTTCTGGATAGCTTTGTCTATCACGAAAACGCTATGTCCTCTGTGTACTGTAATTCGTTTAAGAAAATCAAGCTCTTTCTGTCAGGAATCCTTAGTTGAGCATATACACTGACGGAAAAAGAAAATCCCAACACCAAGAAGGGGTTGTGTTAGATAAACGACAGTTGGTAGGCGGTGAGAGTATATCTGTAAGATGACATCTATGCAAATTTCGCGCTCGGCGCATACGTGTGGCGCTAGTAGCGCCCCTCGAAACATGCAAAGCAGGTTTGCTGTAAATACGCGCTGTAACGTTCGTGAGCGTTAGTTATCGTTGAGATTCGACGTAGGGTGTTGATGTTAGTCAAGAATGCCTTTAAGAAGACGAAGAAGCCATTATCAACGGCTCACGGAGTTTGAACGAGGTCGTGTAATAAGGCTACGAGAAGGTGGATTTTCGTTCCGCAATATTGCAGAACGACTTGGCAGGAAAGTAGCCACTGTGCATGATTGTTGGCAGCGGTGGTCAAGGGAAGATACTGCCTCAAGAAGACCGGGTTCCGGCCACCCACGTGGCACTACTGAGAGGGAAGACCGCCGTGTACGGCGTATGGCCGTGGCGCATCGTACCACGTCTGCGGCAGCAATTTTAGCTGCAGTTGCCACCACATTGACACAACGAACTGTTACAAATCGGTTACTTGAAGGACAGCTCCGAGCCAGACGCCCTGTAGCGTGCATTCCACTTACTCCAAACCACTGCCGTTTGCGACGTCAGTGGTGTCAAGCTAGAGCTCATTGGAGGACGGAGTGGAGATCTGTTGTGTTTTCTGATAAAAGCCGGTTCTGCATGGGTGCCAGTGATGGCCGTGTGTTGGTTAGAAGGAGGCCAGGGGAGCGCCTGCAACAAACGTGTCTGCGGCAGAGACACACTGGACCTACACCTGGAGTTATGGTCTGGGGAGCAATTTCCTATGACAGCAGGAACACTCTCGTGGTTATCCCACGCACCCTGACGGCACAGTTGCACGTCGGTCTGGTGATTCAACCTGTTGTGTTGCCATTCATGAACAGCATTCCAGGAGGTGTTTTCCAACAGGATAACGCTCGCCCGCATACCACTGTTGTAACCAAACATGCTCTACAAAGTGTCGACATGTTGCCGTGGCCTGCTAGATCATCAGATCTTTCACCAATCGAGCACGTATGGGACATCATTGGACGACAATTCCAGCGTCACCCCCAACCAGCATTAACCGTCCCTGCATTGACCGACCAAGTGCAACAGGCATGGAACTCCATCCCACAAACTGACATCCAGCATCTGTACGACACAATGCGTGAACGTTTGCGTGCTTGCATTCAACATTCTGGCGGTTACACCGGTTATGAATGTACCAGCATTTCACATTTAAAATGGCTCTTATCGCGCTTACATTAAGCTGTGATCTTGAAACCTTAATCGATGAAATATGTTACCTATACAAATGTATTGCCGCCATTTTATTCCTCTACAACTATTTTTTCGAGGTGTTGGGATTTTTTTCCCGTCAGTGTATGTTATGACGAAGTAAATTTCTCCATCATTTTTATGCCAGTGGTGGGATTCGAACCCCCAACCCTCGGCTCCGGAGCTCCGAGTGCTATCCACTATACTACATTGGCATGTGCTCTCACTGCTATCCGCCTTTATCTCATGTGTGTCCTGCGAGGCAGGCACGTCACCTTTCCCCCCAAAAAGAGGGCCGAGGACATGGCCCACGGATCAGCCGGGACCATGGGTCGCTGTAGGCAGTCATCCCCATGAAGAACGTGCATTTGAGAAATCACAGACAATTTGGTGTGTGGAACGTAACAGCACACTGATTTGTTTTTCGAAGCACTGAAGAAGGGGTTTTCATTTTTCCTGTCTCGCGGTGTGGAAAAAACATCATACAATTGCGAGAAACCTAGCCCAATAGGAAGGTGACATGGAAACGAGGAAGAAAGGGGGAGGAAGACGCCCTTATTTATTACTGGGGGGACCAGTACCCAGGGTCCGGCGGCTTAACGTGCCCCTCCGATGCACGGCGGATATTTAGTGGTTCGAGCACTCGTACCAGCGTGGGATCGAACCTGAGGTTTCTCTGTGTCAGTCACGAACGTTGACCACTAGGCCATCCGCGGCCATTTCTTTTATAGGAAAGCCAGGTTCGTCTTATATAGGTAATATTACCACACCTTCAGGTACAATTAAAGGCGCTGCTTAAAGTATTCTGAATTTTTTCAGCGAAAGAAAGTTAAGTCTAGACCACCTGGTGGCAATAGGTTGTGATGGCATGCATGGCTTTCAATACTGAATAAAAAAACCTTTGCTTTGACTCTCTGACCCCTGATAAGATTCTCAACACGGACGAACTCTATTGGAAATGTGGTCAAAGTTCAGGACATACGCTCCTATGTTATAACTTACGTAAAAATTTTCGATTGAGACAAAACTTTATCATGTTGTTTCGGAAGTATACTTTATCGGTTCTGTTGAATATCATCGATCAGGTCATAGGATTGTCTTGGAATGAAATGAAATCGTTCACTCCAATGGTTCATATGCCAATTGCATGCCAACGAATTGCTTCCAAGACACTTTTTTCAATATTTAGATGGAGTTACAACTGGTCCAAAAGAATATTCTGGAACAATCGGGAAATCATCAGATAAATGCGAAAAGCTTCCAGTTGCAAACTTTATGGCGATTTCTTGTAATTTACCAAAAGGCGGCCTACAGGATTAAGTTCATATCAAAGATATTTGCATGATATTTGCAAGGCTATTTCTTTAGGAAAATGCTCTACGAATTTAGGTGATCGTCAACCTGGAGCGCTACCACATGCTCGTTGGCTGACGACTGCAAAACGTGTTCTACGATTCTACACCCCGTGTGATAATCCGTCAGCGAACTTAAAAATTATTTCAGAATTTATTTTAAGAGTTTATGCCCCCAATGTGGTTCATGATAAAGTGTCATCCTTCCCGCAAAGATGGAGCTTTGCATGTTTTCAAGACGAAAAAGGCAACTCGTTATTTAAGTGACGAATTGAAAGCTGTAAATTACCCAGTTTTTCAAAGGAATGCATACTTTATTTACCCTGAGAATATGCTCCTTGCGATAATCAGCGATGACCGCAGCCCCATTCGTGAGCTACGACTAAGGAGGATTCTGAGGGCTACACAGAGAATGACTAACACAGAAAGAGCATTCAAAATTCCAAACATTAACTTGGAAGCGATTGAATACATCGTGACTACATCGATCTTATTAACTGGAAAGAGTGTCGTTTTGAATCTCCCTATTTTGACAAACCCTACAAACGAAAACCTTATAAATTATCCACTTACTTCTTGTTTGGAGTTTCTCTTCTTGTCTGTGGAAAGGTGCGTGAAATTGGTGTCAGAGGCATGGATGTCTGTCATTGGACCAGAAGCACGTGATAGCTTAATCCATGCTCAATTAACTATTATGCCAAATTTTGATCATACAAATCAGTATAAATTGGATGAATAATTATAATTTTTTTATGTTTAGTTGTTATGTAATTATTTTTTATTGTTTAAAAATGCTATTCAATTGATATTTATTTTTCAATGTTCGCTTTATCAGCATGTTTCATTCATTTTTGAATTGAAAGAAAACCTGAGAAATTTCACAATATTTAAATTTTTCTTTCGTGTGTTAAAAAAAGTATTGTATTCTTAAAATGCACTTTCTTATATCAATTAAGTTCTTTGAATATAGTTTTTAATGATTATTGAAATAGTTTGAAAATTTTTAGACATTTAACTTTTTCTTGGAAAGGCTAGGTTTTAGGCTGAAAACACTAAAATAGAAAAATTATGGGCATTTATTTGAAGCTGAGAGGAAACTTTTCCCCCTCTTCCAGATTTAAATTGAAAAAAAAAAAAAAAACATTTCCGCCTATTTGAACGGCTCACCCTACTGGACATCCTCCGTACCACCCTCATGGCTCAACGACAGTTCGAGGCCACTGAGGCCATGCCCGGCCACCCACGGTAGGACGCTCCCAGATCGGCCTTCCTAATGTGCATAACCTTCAATGGCCAGCCCGTTCGCCTGATCTCTCATCGGTTGAACATGTTTGGGACATTATGGGATGCCACCTACGCTCATTCCGCAATGTCGACAAACTGGCATGCTAAACCTCAGACAGTATCTGTGAACTGTATGTGTCTATATCACGCCGGGTAACAACTTGTACCAAACTCAGTGGTGGCCTTGCAATGCACTCAGTTGTTCCACTCGTGTAGCTCTTTTATTAATTAATTTATTTATTTATGTATTTTATTTCAGCTGTTTTAATACAAATGCGTTTAAAATAATTCACAATATTACATTTATTAATACGAACAGCTAGGAAGACAGGATAAAATGCCAAACAAGGGCCAGGTTATACCCCAGTATTCCTATATACACACAGCCAGTCAAGCACCAAATACTAATTATTAAATGTAAGTTAGTAAACATGTTAAAGTATTTAAGGGGAAAAAAAGATGTAAAGGCATAGGTCTCCCCCCCCCTTCACCCATAACTTTCACCTTATCGCTCACAGTTTCCTTACCTTCACAAATTAGCATATTAACCCCATCCCCTTCAACCTTCCTCATTTCTAATTTTTATGTAATAGATGAAGTTTTAATTTCCTCTTAAAAATATTCAAATTGTTCAAATCAGTAATCCGAATAAAAAGGCCAAACTACTCCGGTCATGTAGCTACACATAGCAATTTTCATTTATGTAATTCCTTGAATGTGCCTCTTTTTTTTTTTTTTTTTTTTTTTTTTTGCAAAAAGGGTATGTATTTTTATTTTCATTTTTTTTGCTAGATATTTGCAAATAGAGATAGAAGGCCTCCCCGGCGGCCGCAGTGGTCTAATTCAGCGCTGGCTCCTCACCATTCGTCCGAGGGTGTCCGGTTCGAATCCCGGTGAAGCATGGATGTTGTGCATGTCTTACGGCACTATAGTTCTCTCCCTTACCTGGAACCAGTGGCCCTAAATTAGGGACGGGTGACTTCTTATGGCTGATCGAGTTGCTCACAGTAGTCGTTAAACCCTCAATCAAGAAAGAAAAAAAAAAGAAAGAAAGAAGCAGGATAGGGTGCATTCTATTAATTTTGTTTAAGAAATTGGAAATTTGTTGTTATGCTGCTGAACTTGGCATCGTATTTAAACGGATGCAATGTTATTATAATTGTTCTTAATCGTGTTACTATAGTGTTTGTCGGAATAAATACTGTGTTGCAGGAAGACAATTACGAGATCTTCGTGGACGGTAAAGTGATGTTCATTGGCTCAGTGGAATGCTGGAAATACGGTTAACTGAAGTGTAACTTTATGGATGACCACCGTAAAAAAAGAACAGAGGATTATTCGTGGTATTTTTCATTAGCTCTGAAACATTCCCTGCGCTTTTACAAGCTTAACAAGTCGACCTTTGTTATTTGTACTCTATCTGTCGGCTTTTTGGAGAATTTCCGCTTTTATCTGTTTCCTAATGTAATTGTTCCGACAAAGACGCATTGTTCTCACATCAGTGATTGCGCTCTATATCGGTCGTCGACTAAGTTGCCACCTACACAGATAAACAAGTCATGCATTAAGCCCAACCAACTTCGACTAATTACGGCTGGCAGAAAAACGGGAACGGCAGAAAGAAGGGTTCAGTTGTGTTTTGGTCGCGTGCTGTCCCACTTATGTGCACGGTATGAGGGAACACACGGCAAAAAAACATTTAAAGCGTCGTTGAAATACATTTCTCAATACTCTGTAGATATGCACATTCCTACACATATGCAAGAGTAAAGTGGAATTGAATATCAAAAGACCCTTCTAAACGAGAGATGTAGCTACAATTTGAGAGCACTTCAGGAAAAAATGGACTAGTAAAATTATCTCTCTCAATTTTGTTCTCAGAAAATAATGCATATGTATATTTTTTTTAAGTCGAGATCATTTCAATGGCTGAATGCTCAGAGGCACGGAAGGGTATTTAGAAAATTCTTTTTACATCAGATAAAAGAAAGCTATCTTATTTTGTTTGCCTAATTGGAATCCATTACACCGCGTCTTCAAATACACTGAAGAGCAATTAAATTAGCGACAGCTGGCGTTATGCAAATGTGGCGCTGTGGGCGGCCCTGTAAACGGAAACGACATGACGTATACAGCGCTCCGACAATATAAGGGGTGATGCGACGGGAATCAGTAAGAATCGGACGCAGTATGGGTAAGACGAAGGATCTAAGCGCATTTGATCGTGGGCAAATTGTAGGGGCCCGAAGAATGGGTCACTCCATCTCGGACGTCGTGCAGGCACTGGGATTTTCACGAGCCACTGTGTCACGGGTACACCGTGAGTACATCGAATCCGGTTAAAACCATCCCTGCAAGGGCCAACTGCCGTAGACAACAGCGTGTGGATGAGCTGGGTCATCGTCGGCTAGCTCGCATTTTAACAGCGGATAGACGGGCCACAGTGCAAGAAATCACTCAGCAATTTAACGCTGGTGCACAAAAACGTGTAAGCAGCCACACCAACCAGAACCATCTCCTCGCTATGGGGTACAGAAGCCATCGTCCCACGAGGGTACCGCTGCTCACCGCACATTACAAGTTGCAAAGTTTAGCCTGGGCGCGGGAACATCGCCACTGGACCCTAGACATGTGGAAAAATGTTGCCTGGACTGATGAGTCGAGATTCACGTTGGTACATGCTGATGGCAGGATACGAGTACGGCGCAAACCACATGAAGCGATGGATCCTTCTTGCCAGCAGGGTACTCTTCAAGCTGGTGGGGGTTGCATTCTCGTCTGGGGACTGTTTACGCGGACTGAAATGGGACCTCTGGTACATGTGACATCGTCCCTCACAGGTCAACGTTACCGGGATATCCTGGACGACCATTTGCTCCCGTTTGTGCGTCTTCAACATCCCACTGGGGACCTCATCCTGCAACAAGACAATGCACCGTGTCATCGCTCCCGATTTGCATCCGAATGGTTGGATGAACACTCCACCGACCTAACCTCGCTTCCTTGGCCAGCTAGGTCACCTGACCTTAACCCCATCGAGCACATCTGGGATGCCATCGAGAGAGATGTTCGAGGCTCTGACTCCCCTCCATCAAATCTTCGTGAACTGTGGGAGCTTGTTCAGGGGTCGTGGATCCATATGGCTTCCCAGCGGTTCCGGTGTTTTGTCTAGTCCATGTCGAAACGAATCTCCGCCGTCATCAAGCCGAAAGGTAGTGATACACGTTACTAGACAGGTATCTCTAATTCAATTGCTCTTCAGTGTAAGATTGGGAAAAATAACACTGAACAACAATGGTTTTGTTACAAAGAAACCTTTAACGGTTTTGTATGTATTTACGGGTGTTGAATTCAATTATGAAGTTGCAATTGCTCCACTGAGCTCCAATTTCTTGTAATGGAACTTCTATTGGGGTGAATGTTGTGTTACTTAAAGGAATTTCCCTATGTTTCCCAATGGAGACACTTGTCTGCAATTAAGATAGCTGTGTCTCTGAGAGTAGACATACTGGCGCCATTACTTCCTATTGTACATTTCCTTCTGGGAAGAGGGAACAAAGCAGAATTTTTGTCATTTGAATGCATTTATTCGGTATAGAAGGTCGTGCATTCTCTCGCGGTTTTTAAAAGTAGTGTGGATTGTGCAAAGTGTACGTTAAATAATGCCGCGTACTTGTGTAAACCATCCAAACAGTTTCTGCTACAATGGTGGACAATTTACTTTAAAGTTTCAAAGGCAACATTTCGCACCGTTGATTAGAAAATTGTATGAACGTTATTTCCAGTGCAAAATGGGTGATGAAGATAAATCTTGGGCGCCTCACATTTGTTGCATTTCATGTGTAACTTTGTTGACTGGCTGGTTGAAGGGATCACGTCAAATGCCATTTGCGGTACCAATGGTTTGGAGAGAACCGAAAGACCATTCAACAGACTGTTACTTCTGCATCACTAAGATATCTGGAATTGCAGCTAAGACCAAAGACACGATTCAGTGTCCTAGTATTCTTTAGGCCGTAACTCCTGTTCCTCATGGTTCAGATCTTCCGGTTCCGGTACCTCCACAGTCATGGAGTTTAGATGATAGTGATGAAATAAATCCTCACAACGAAGAAGATATCGAAGTACAACAAGACATCAAACAGAGGTCATCGCTCTTTTCACGTTTATAAGTGAGTCACGGAAAAATTCACTTATAAACGTGGAAAGAGGGATGACCTCTGTTTGATGTTCCTGGTCCACGTCAAATGTCTGTATTAAGTACAACAAAACTCTGATTTCTTCGAAGATTCTGTGCCTCACCTTATAAGTCAGGAAGAATAAAATGATCTGGTTCGGGGCCTTCATTTAGCAAAAGTTCAAGCCGAAATATTGGCTTCAAGATTGAAGGGATGCAATTTTTTACAACCAAGTACAAAAGTTTGTAGTTTTCGTCGACGACAGCAAGAGTTTGAACACTTATTTTTGAAGAGTGGTGATCTCGTGTACTGCAATGATATAGACTTATTGTTTGAAGCCTTAGGACAGCAACACAAACATAAATAATGGAGAGTTTTTACAGATTCTTCAAAAATAAGCTTAGAAGCTGTCTTTCATAACGAAAACATGTATCCGCCAGTACCTGTTGCATACATGAACAAAACATATGCAAATATGAAACTGTTGCTTCAAAATATAGTATACAAAAAACGCTCATGGAATATTTGTGGCGATCTTAAAGTGATAGCTTTACTCCTTGATCTTCAACTTGGATACACAAAGTACTGCTACTTCCTCTGTGATTGAAACAGTAGGAACCGAAATTCTCATTACATTAAAAAGACTTGGCCTAAAAGAGAGTCCTTAGTTCCAGGTAATAAAATGTTGTTGCTGAGCCTTTAGTAAGTCCTCAGAACGTGTACCTACCACCGCTTCATATCAAACTGGGTTTGATAAAACAAATTCTAAAGACATTGAATAAAGATGGAGAAGCCTTTCGTTTTCTAAAGAACGAGTTCCTCAAACTATCTTAAGTCAAAATTGAACAAGGCATTTTTATTGGTCTACAAATGAGGGAACTGATTTTGCATTTGAAGGCGCTTTGAATAAGTCTGAAGCTGCTGCATGGAAGTCCTTTAAAGATGTAATACTCAACTTTTCAGGTAACCGGAAGGCAGAAAATTATAAAGAACTTCTTACTGAGCTTCTAGAAAACTGTAAAGCCTTAGGATGTAATATGTCCCTTAAACTACATTTCCTTCACTCGCATCTGAATTTTTTCCCACAGAATTTAGGAGCTGTAAGCAATGAGCACGGAGAACGCTTTCATCAGGACATATGTACCATAGAAAACCGCTATAAAGGAAAATAGAGCCCTGAAATGCTAGCTGCTTACTGTTGGACTCTAAAAAGGGATGTAGTACAACAAAGTACAGAAGAAAATCTAAATTAACTACTTTTTAAGGTAAGTGTAATTAATTACTTGTAGCGAAACATACATGCCAAAGTGAAGCTTATTGTACACTGAAACAACAGATTACTCGAGAACTATGCTCCATAGCACAATTTAGTAAAAACGTTTGTAATCAGCATGACAAATACTGTATGATTTGACATATGCAGTCTTTGTAGCAAACAAAAAGTTTATTTTTGTTGTTTAGTGTAATGTTTGTTACGGAGAGAGAGAATAATACCCAAACTTTGTTTTGTTTCGCGGTTTAACCGTGAACAACTATCTGGGATATAAGCAGTCGTCCGTCTGTAATTTAGAGTTACTGTTTCCAGGTAAGAGCAAGAGACAATGCCCTAGAACAACCACAAAACATCAGGCCTCATCTGAGGACGCAACCCCTAACTCGGACGATTAGCCAGAGGCCAGTGCTCGTAGCACTCAGCCAACGGAACGGCATGCTCTAATTTACTCAGTTTGCCCGATCGTACGCCCACCACTCTGGCAATACGCTGAGGTACCAAAAAATAGAGAAGGGTGCTACCATTTCCATTACATGCTACTACACCCATCCGGGAAGTGGTATAAACCGCAAACGACGTATGCGTAGAGGCAGATATCTCCGCAAGCTCGAGTAGTAGCATTCGCAGTTCAGATAGCAGCTAATCAGGATTTAAGCTATTTTGAATGTGGTATGACAGTCGGTGACCGGGAAATGGGTCACTCCATCTCGGAAATTACCCCAAAATTTGAAATTACACGGTCGAAAATTTCAAGGGTGTATTTAGACTACACAAATTCACGGGGAAAATCCATAATGAGAGACCGGTGTGGCCGTAGACAATCGTGAACAGCAGCGTATGATATGCATCGTTACATTTGCCCAGAATGAAACACTGCCGCAAATCACAGCAGAATTAAATGCTGGGACAGTAGTAGCGTCAGCGTTCGAACAATCAAAAGCTCTCTGTGTTCTTTGGGGTTCCTGATCCGACAGTTCACCCAGGTGACATTGGTGACCCGACGACAAATGGCTGTGCACCACTCCTGGGCTCAGGAACATCGCCATTGGACCCGACAGTTCACCCACGTGACATTGCTGACCCGACGACAAAAGGCTGTGCACCACTCCAGAGCTCAGGAACACCGCCTTTGGACCCGACGGTTCACCCAGGTGACATTGCTGACCCGACGACAAATTGCTGTGCACCACTACTGAGCTCAGGAACACCACCAATCGACCCGATGGTTCACCCAGGTGCTATTGCTCGCCCGACGACAAAAGGCTGTGCACCACTTCTCGGCTCAGGAACACCACCAATCGACCCGATGGTTCACCCAGGTGCTATTGCTCGCCCGACGACAAAAGGCTGTGCACCACTTCTCGGCTCAGGAACACCACCAATCGACCCGACGGTTCACCCAGGTGTTATTGCTGACCCGACGACAAATATCTGTGCACCACTCCAGGGCTCAAGAACACCGCCTTTGGACCCAACGGTTCACCCAAGTGACATTGCTGACCCGACGACAAAAGGCTGTGCACCACTCCAGGGCTCAGGAACATCGCCATTGGACCCGACAGTTCACCCAGGTGACATTGCTGACCCGACGACAAAAGGCTGTGCACCACTCCAGGGCTCAGGAACATCGCCATTGGACCCGATGGTTCACCCAGGTGACATTGCTGACCCGACGACAAAAGGCTGTGCACCAATCCTGGGATCAGGAACACCGCCATTGGAAACGACGGTTCACCCGGGTGACATTGCTGACCCGACGATAAAAGGCTGTGCAGCACTCCTGGGCTCAGGAACACCGCCATTGGACGCTAAACGGATGGAAACGTGTAGCTTGGTCGAACGAATCGCGTTACCATCTGTTTTGGGCAGATGGCCGACTGCGGGTGTAGCAACAATCCTACGAGGCAATGGATCACGCATGCCTACCAGGGACAGTGCAAGCGGGCAGTGTCTCTTTTATGATGTGGGGTGTTATCAGATGGCAGGCATTGGGACCCCTCACACATCTGCAGACTGCTCTGACCGGTGGAGGCTACGTAACTATTCTTGGGAATCATTTACACCTGTTCATGTCATGCAACCCCACCGACGTGTGCGACCTCTTTCAACACGACAATGCGCCACTGCACACGTCTGCAATCTCCCGATTATGGCTGAAGAAACATTCCACGGAGTTTGATATCCTGACTTGCCACCCCCTCGTTCCCCGGAGTTAAACGCCATCGAACACATTTGAGATGCTGTTCAACTCGCCGTCAATGCCAGGAATCCTCCACCCTCGAATATTACGGAATTGTGTGACGCTTTTCAGGGAGCATGGTGTCACGCTTTTCAGGAAGCATGGTGTGACGCTTTTCAGGAAGCATGGTGTGACGCTTTTCGGGAAGCATAATGTTTTAGAACCTTAAAATTGCTCATGCAAGTGCAAATATGCTCATGCAAGTGCATATGTTCATGCAAGTGTAAATGTTTTAGAACCTGCAAAATTTGCAGGTTCTAAAACATTTGCACTTGCATGAGCATATGTCAAAAATACGTTGCGAATCTGCACGAAATTGTTCAATCTTCTTTCAGTAGGTTTCATCCATTCTTGCAGCGTGTTTTTTCAGCTTTCGGATTTCAGTGTTGTATGCGGCAATACGCTTTGCAACAGATTTGTGGAGAGATGTTGGAAGAGATGCTCTTTTTCCATATACTTAGCACTTTGTCCGCGACAATACTTGCTATTTCTGTTGCAGCAGGCTCATAATTTGCAGCTTCGTGCCTAAGAGTATTCCTCTCAAGGCAGTAATGGCGCATTACATCTTCGTACGTAGGCAACACATTTTCATGCATCTCCTTATAACTCCCGAGGATAGGGCAATAAGCTTTATTTCTTGTTTCCGCCATCTTAAGTAGTTGGACGACAATACGAAAATGCCGGTAAGCTCCAATCAACGTCACTAGGAGTAAAAGAAACTGTTGCATCATTATGACGCAAACCCGCCAACACTCTCTCCCAAACGGACCTGTGCGACTGTGATGAGATGACTCAGCGAGTTCGCAAACAGAGCTCCGCTGTGAGAGAGGGGGTGGGATGAGATGAAAAAGGTAACAAAAACAAGGCAGAGCGCAAAACAGCAAGCTATGTTTCTGAAAATCAACAAGAGGTTTCCACCAGAAAGTATGAGAGAGGAGGGGATGGGTATTGTTAATGTTAAGCCCAAATTGGTAACAATAAGGCTGCTGTCGAACTTAATGCTTACGCAACTTATCATGCCATTTTTGGCAAAAATTACATACTTTAAGGGATCTGGGAAGCCTAAGAAATTAACACATGTCTGCTGAACTTTTACCCGTGTTTATACACTCAAAGGTGGTATTAAATAACATGGTGATACAGTTTTTTTTTATATTTATAAAATGGAGAAAGCGGGTGTTTTTAAACCATTTTTCCCTATAACTTTCAAACTTCGAGGTTCTTGGGGCAGCCTAAGATATCAAATAATGTCATCCATATTTCGGAGGGTCATTTCAGTAATAAAATCGCAGCTATTGCACATGGTGAAGTTTCAAATAAAAAAAAAGTGTTTTTCGCTCCACCCTACTGGCCATACATGCAAAAATCATATATCAAAAATCATAATTAGAGAAGATCTGGCCATACATACAAAAATCATAAATTTTGTATGTATGATATTCCAGCAGGACAAGGCGCAGCCCCACCGACTGTTTGACTGTTGACATATATTATATAGTTGACTGTTATACTGTTTATGTTATATACAGGGTGTCCGATAACTATTGGACACATTACAAAATGATATAAAACTCAACATTAAACAGATAGAAAGAAACTGACTGTACTAACTTACAATGTAACTACACAAGTTAATAAATTTCGATGTGAGATCCCTTGGTTGCTCGTAATACGTCCAAGCGATACTCGATTTGATGCCATGTATTGGCAAGCATCTGAGAAGTTATGGAGTTAATAGCAGCTGTGATACGCTGCTTCAGTTCCTGCAAATCAGTATAAAGGCGTCTGATAGACACGATCCTTCACATAACCCCACATGAAATAATCCAATGAATTTAAATCTGGAGAGCAAGGAGGCCACGGAATGGGAACACCACGCCCAATCCATCTGTTGGGGAAATGCTCATATAGGCACTTACGTACACACGTTGACCAATGCGGAGGCCCGTCTTGTTGGAAAACGACGTTGTCATATCTTTTGATCCTGGGTATAGCGAAATTTTCTAGCATATCCAAGTAAATGTCACCGTTTATGGTTTTTTCTCAGGAGAAGAAAGGGACTATCACTTCTCTTTTTGATGGGGCGCACCACACATTAACTTTTGGAGAATCACGTTCCAGTTCAATAGCAGCATGAGGTGGTTCACTGCCCCATATCCAACAGTTGTGACGATTCACAATACCTGATACATGAAATGTGGATTCATCACCAAAAATTACACTACTGAGAAAGTTTTAGTCCTTTTCCACTCGATTCAGCATATCCACAGCGAAATCGTATCGCAGAGTGTGATAATTTACATGCATCTTTTGCACTATTTGAATTTCATAAGCATGAAGCTTTTATTTCTTGTGCAAGATATCGTGAACTCTCTATTTCAGAATGCATAGTTCTCTGCTTGCTTTACGAACGGATTTCCTGGGACTTCGTCGGAAACTTTCATTAACTTGGTCAACCGTCTCACTGCTGATGCTAGGCCTACCGGCTCCTCTACGATGTTCCACATTGCCAGTTTCTTTAAACTGTTTCAGCCACCGCTTAATTGAATTCGTTGACGGAGGATTACAACCACTCTGTAAACGGTACTGTCTTTTAACTTTAATAAGAGACTTTAATTCCGCAAGCCGTAACACACACATCGCTTTCTGCTGTACGGATAACATGACTACTGATTACGCATTTCTCATACATTCCTCATGAGGCCAGACCTAACGCCATCTATCGGATTCTGGGAATAACAATTCTGCAAAACAAAAATATAGAAACTGTGTTAGTAATACGTGACATAATTTTGTAATGTGTCCAATAATTCTCGAACACCCTGTATATCGTTAACTGTTATCATCATCATCATCATTGTCAACCATTATCAATCCACTGCTGGACGAAGGTCTCCCCAAGTTTCCTCCACAACGGTCTGTCTTGTGCGAGTCTTCTCCATGTCACTCCCGCATACTTTCGAAATTCATCCACCCAACTTCCACGTGGTCTTCTTCTGGGTCTTTTCCTGTCCCTTGGAATCCAATCTAAAATTTCGGCTGTCCATCGATGATCTGTCCTTCTGCCAGCATGTCCAGCCCATTGCCATTTCAGGGATTTAACTCTGATCATGATGTCTTCCACTCTTGTCATTTTTTCAATTCCACGAGTTCCTCTTCTTATCTCTCCTGGTTAGACCAAGCATGCACCTCTCCATGCTACTTTGAGTTGTCTGCAGCCTTTGTATGTCTCTTTTAGTTAAGGTCCATGTCTCTGCACCATACGTAAGCACTGGAAGTATGCATTGATAAAACACTTTTCTTTCAAGACATAATGGCATATTGCTCTTGAAAATTATGCTGTTTCTTCCAAAAGCTTTCCTGGCAAGTTTTATACACCGATTAATTTCTTCATCAATGTGAACTTCACTTGATATCTGCTGTCCAAGATAAATGCAGGTATTGGTTATCTCTAGCATTGTAACTGCTGATGGTTTCACCAAATCAAAGGCTTTTTCATAATCCATAAAAGCCATGCACAATGAAAGTTCATATTCCCTCGCTCTTTCAATTAGTTCTCTCAATACTTGGATATGATCTATTATGCTGTAGCCACTCCTGAATCCAGCTTGTTCTCTCGGTTGAGCCATATCCAGTGTCACCTTCAAACGGTGTGAAAGAACTTTAGTGAAGATTTTATAAACCACTTATAGGAGGCTGATAGGTCTGTAGTTCCTGAGATCCTCAATGTCACCTTTTTATGTAGCAAGATCATTGTAGCGTTGTTCCAATCCTCAGGAATTTTCCCTTCATTAAGGCATCGAGTGAAAATTTGGGCGAGTACTGTTTCGATTTCTCCACTTGCTTCTTGTATGATGTCTACAGTAATTCCATCTTCTCCTGGAGCTTTTCCCCGCTTCATGTTCTTGATTGCATGTGCAACTTCTGCTGGGAGGACTGGAAGAACTCTGGTACTGGGACCTTTCATGATGTCTGGAGTACATGTATCATCCCTTTCATATAATTTGGAGTAGAAATCTTTCACTCTTGTCAAAATTTCGCCTCTATTTCTACAGAACCATCTTCTTTTCTGAGTGCCATAATCTGTTTTCTTCCCTTAATGAGATGTCCCTTTGCTATCTTTAGGCTTTGGTTGTTTTCAATTGCTTTCCTTACTAGTTCACAGTTGAATTTCCTTACGTCTTCAGTGATACTTTTTCGTACTGTCTTCCATAGCTCTATATATTCCACTTTGGAAGTCACCTCTTCTTTAGTTGTCCTCATCTCTCTTCTTTTTTGCATCAACATTTTGGTTTTTCCTGATAATTTGTTCACATGCAACTTGTTCTTAGACCCAGCTGATTTTGCTGCTGTTTCCATAAGAGCTTTGGCTACTTTTCTGTTAACTTTAGAAATATCCACTTCTTCCGATGTTAGGCCTTCCAAAGCAGAGAATCTGTTCTTCAGTTCCAACTTGAAGGTATTACGGTGTTTTTTAAGGTTGGTTATGTCAATACATTTTGTTTGTGTTATGAGCTTGCTACGTTCGAGTTTAGTGTTGAGGTGCATCTTACATCTCACCAATCTATGGTCACTACCTGTGTTGTACTTGTTTAGCACAATGCAGTCTTCTATGACGAATTTTTTGTTACACATAATAAAATCAATTTCACTTGTCTTCCCATTTGGATGTCTCAATGTCCATTTCCTGTGTGGCTTTTTCTTGAAAAAGGAGTTCAAGATGAAAAACCCTTCTGCCTCTGCAAACTCTACGAGAGTATTTCCACGCTGGTTTCTGTTGCCGTGACCGAATTTACCTACTGAAGTTTCATTCTGTTGCCGTTGCTCTATTTTTGCATTGAAATCTCCCATAATTATCTTTAAGTGCTGCTTACCTTTATTATTTAGATGACGAATTTCCTCATAAAATTCTTCAATTTCTTCTTCAGGATGACTTGTGGTGGGTGCATCAGTTTGAATAATCTGAGCCTGGTATCTTCTCGAGAGTAGGATAACGAGTCGTGCAGCGCTGTCAGAGGAACTTTCAACTTCTACAACTTTATCCTTCAGTTTCTTGTTTATTATAAATCCAACACCACTAGTTCTGCCAGTATCAGTCCCACGATAGTAGAAGAGATGTCCATTTTTCAGTTCAATGAGATGTTCTCCTTTTCTCCTTACCTCACTTAGCCCGACGATGTCCCACTTGATCCTTTGTAGTTCCTCTTCCAATTCAAGAAGCCTTGAATCAGAAGATAGGGAGAGCCCATTATACGTAGCCAAGGTCAGCATCAGATGGCAGCCTAGTCCGGTCCTCCGGGGATTCTTAGCACCCTCTGCCTCCATGTCGTACTGACCGCTGCCTTGGCCAGGTACATTCCAGCTGCCGGAGACTGAGGGCCAAGATTTAAGTTGTGGAGTCATTTTGGAGGGGTTTGGCCATAACTCACCACGCTGGCCAAGCGGGTTGGTGAGTGTGGGATAGCATTTCCTCTAAACCTGATGGTATAGTTATACCGCTATTGGCGGTCGTCAGAGCCCTTTTAGTGGGAACAGGATGCACCACGAGAAGGCGGGGTTGACATTTGTCAAGGAGGGGCTGTGATGTTACGCATCACCTGACCTTACATCCCTTAACTGTTATACTGTTTATTATATATTAACTGTTATAGTTGACTGTTGACATATATTATATAGCAGGACCACTGTTGAACTGTTGGCATATATTTATAAGTCAACAATCAAAACATATAAATTATGCTGTGGCCATACATACAAAAATCATATATCAAAAATCATAATTAGATTATTAGATTAAAAATCACATCACATAAATCAAATTAGATTGATATGATTTTTGTATGTATGATCTGGTCATGCATACAAAAATCATACAGTATTTGATTTTGTAGTCATATTTGATTTTGTATGTACGGCCAGACCATTACAAACGATTATTTTGCAATGAAATGAGTAATCAAAACTCTAATGGTCTGGCCATTACAATTGTAATAGCCAGATCATTACAATTTAACGGGAAGCAGGGTTGAGGTCTTGAGCATAAATATAACTCCGTGCATTTAAGGGACCTCAAGAGTGAACAATATTGTAATGGTCTGGCCATTACAATTTGGCCTTTGTCAAACTTGTGCATTGCCTTTTCCATCAGAAGAACAATTCTAGCATTGAATAACAGAGCTCAGTACCAATGTTATTTACTCCGTTTCAAGACCCTCACACTCGCCGACGTACCTGCAGTTGCTTCAATTTGCATAAACACACGCTGATCGTAATGGCTTCGCTCTCCGGTGAATGTTTATTTTCTCTTCCTTACATTGCAATTAAATTAATTTTACTTTGAACTCGACCAAGCTCTTTAAACGGCCACCCTCCTTTACCGCCAATTTAGCATGTTGACCAGCTTATGGCAGTTTAAAGAGGTTCTACTGAATTGCTTCCCTAAAAGTCGGAACTGCCTGTATGGCTGAGTCTTCAAAAACACGGGTTTTTCTTGTCAGTGGTCCGAGCTTGACCTGCGCCCGAGTCCTGATGGGACATGAGTACCGAGCCTGTTATACGGTGTTTGCCCTATCCTCTCCCTAGAACCACTGTTCCACAAATTCTGGGGACAGAC
The DNA here is from genome assembly GCA_039090855.1 of Macrothele yani. NCBI lineage: Eukaryota > Metazoa > Arthropoda > Arachnida > Araneae > Macrothelidae > Macrothele > Macrothele yani. The sequence goes on along the minus strand of CM077032.1, from coordinate 30,864,178 downwards.
TCCATAGCATTTAAGGATTTAAATGCTGACAAATGTCCACAAATTCCGGGCAAGGACCTCGTAGCATTTAAGGATTTAGGTGCTCATAAGTGTCCACAAATTTTGAGCGGGGACTCACAGCTTTAAATATTTAAGTGCCCATAAGTGTCCACGAATTTGGCGCGGGACACCGTAGCATTTAAGGATTTAAGTGCTCATAAGCATCCATGAATTCGGAGAGTGGGCCCCATAGCTTTAAGGATTTTTTTTTTTTTTTTTTTTTGATTGGAGGTTTAACGACCACCGTGAGCAACTCAATGGGCTATAAGCAGTCGCCCGTCCCTAATTTAGGGTCACTGGTTCCAGGGAAGGGAGAGAGCCAGTGCCGTAAGACAAACACAACATCCATGCCTGACCGGGATTCGAACCCGGACCCCTTACGGACGAATGATCAGAGGCCAGCGCCTTTGACCACTGCGCCACCGGAGCGGCCTTTAAGGATTTAAGCGCTCCACAAATTCAGAGCGGAGACCCATAATTTTAAAAATTTAAGTGCCTATAAGTGTCAACAAATGTTGATTTGATTGATTTGATTGATTTGATTGATTGGAGGTTTAACGACCACCGTGAGCAACTCAATGGGCTATAAGCAGTCGCCCGTCCCTAATTTGGGGCCTCTGGTTCCAGGGAAGGGAGAGAGCCAGTGCCGCAAGACAAACACAACATCCATGCCTCACCGGGATTCGAACCTGGACTCCTTCCGGACGAATGCTCAGAAGTCATCGCTTAGACCACTGCGCCACCTGGGAGGCGTTTGAATGTTTAATAACCATCATGAGTAAATCGATGGGCTCTAAACAATCGCCTGTTCCTTATTTAGGGCCAATGGTTCAAAGGAAGGGATACAGGCAGTGCCATAAGACAAATACAACATCCATGCCTTTCCGACAATCGAACCCGGGCCTATCTCGGACAAATGGTCAGAAGCCAGAACTTAGACCACTGCATCACCAGGGCACCATGTTCCGGAGTTTACCAATTACTTTGAACAACTCTTTGGGATATAAGTAGTCACGCGTCTCTAATTTAGAGCTATCTGCTTCCAAGGAAGGAAAAGAGCCCGCGCCGTAGGGCATCCTCAAACTTTCAGGCCTCATGACCAAGTCGGACGTCTAGCCAGTGGCCAGTACTCGTAATACTCGGTCACCGGCACAGCATGCCTTAATTAATTGAGTCTGTACGTTCATCTCTCTATCAGTCTTCCTTTTGTTTTTTTTTTATTCGAGGTTTAGCGACCACCGTGAGCAACTTAGTGGGCTATAAAGCAGTCGCCCGTCATTAATTTAGTGCCACTGGTTACAGGGAAGGGAGAGAGCCAATGCCGTAAGATAAAAACAACATCCATGCCTCGCCATGATTCGAACCCGGACCGATATCTGACGAATGACCAGAAGCCATCGCTTAGACCACTGCGGCTGTTTAGACTTCTCTGCTGGCAATACGTGTGAACGCTAGTACAGTTTTAAAGTGTGATGACATGCATAAATTATGTGTTGTTTTTGGGGATGGGTAACGGAGTCAATGACCTCATTGAGCAACTCAATGAGGTACAAGTAGTCGCCTGTCCCTAATTTGAGGCACTGATTCCATTAAGAAGGGAGAGAGCCAGTGCCATAAGACAAAAGCCGCCCCGGTGGCGCAATGGTCTAAGCGATGGCCTCTGATCATTCGTCCGAACGGTGTCCGGGTTCGAATCCCGGTGAGGCATGGATGTTGTGTTTGTCTTACGGCACTGGCTCTCTTCCTTCCCTGGAACCAGTGACCCTAAATTAGGGACGGGCGACTGCTTATAGCCCATTGAGTTGCTCACGGTGGTCGTTAAACCTCCAAACAAAAAAACAAAAAAAAAAAAGACAAAAACAACATATATGCCACATTGGGATTCGAACCTAAACTCATCTCGGACGAATAATCAGAAGCCAGCGTTTAAGTCATCGGCCTCCGGGGCGGCCATTTGTTTAACGAACTAGATTTACCCATAATAAACTTCGAATTATTTATTATGAAACACTTTTTTATTATCTTACTTCAAAATATTATTATGAAAACATATATTATTTCAAATGTATATTATTATGAAACAATTACTTTATATATGCCGCCCCGGTGGAGCAGTGGTCTAAGGCAATGGCCTCTGATCATTCGTCCGAAAGGGGTCCGGGTTCGAATCCCGGTGAGGCATGGATGTTGTGTTTGTCTTACGGCACTGGCTCTCTCCCTTCCCTGGAACCAGTGACCCTAAATTAGGGACGGGCGACTGCTTATAGCCCATTGAGTTGCTCACGGTGGTCGTTAAACCTCCAATCAAAAAAAAAATTACTTTATATTGTTTTCGAATTTTATGTTATTATGAAACAATTACTTTGGATAATTTATTATGAAGCAATTTCTGTATTATGAAACTAGAAATAGATTTCAGATAAAGTTATGCCTGCCTAAAACACAACAAATTAAACAAAGTGTCAACTAACAGAGACCAACTTCTTGGATCATTTACCTGATGAACTAAAACACATTAATAAGTACAACTTATTTAAAAAAACGTTAAAACATATTTGCTTAATTTATAAAAAAAGGGAAAGGAAAAAACTCATTATTATGCACTGGCGGAAAGTGAAAAAAGAACACCAAGAAGGAGACGTTCGATACCAACGAAATTTATACAGCATAATAACGGAATACAGAGGATAACGTGATCAAAACATTATGGCAAAATACAGCTGTATTTACTGGTAAACTGAAAAATAACATTTCCATGTAACATGGTTAGTACGAGGTTGAACCGCCATGAACTGCGTCACACAGTGCAATTCTGGCATGGAGTCTGTCGTACAGATGTTGGATGTAGGTTTGGGATAGTGAGTTCCAAGCATCCGGAACCTGGACGCGTAAATCGGGGATGGTTGTGGCTGGCCGTGGAGACCAGATAAGTCGTTGTCCCATAAAATCCCAAACGTGCTCAATGGGGACAAATCCGGTGAACGTGAAGGCCATGGAAGTTGTCTCACACCCTGAAGTACATGTTGCGTAGCACGTGCCGTGTGTGGGCGTGTGTTATCTTGCTGGGAAACACAACGATGGACCGACCTTACAAATGGCACAACAACGGGCTGAATGATGTTGTTGATGTAGGAAGTGCTGTTTAACGAACCCGGTACAAACAATAGTTGTGTACAGGAGTGATAGCTGATCTCTCCCCACACCAGGAGACCAAGTGTAGGCCCTGTGTGTCGCTGTCGGATGCAAGAAGGGTGGAGACGCTCCCCTGTTTGTCTGCGAACACGCATACGGCCATCGGAGGCTCCCAAGCAGAATCTGCTTTCATCGCTAAACACGACAGGTCGTCATTGCGTTCTCCAGTGCAGACGTTGGCGACACCACTGCAGTCGTTCCTGACGGTGGGCTGGAGTCAGAGGTACACATGCCAGAGGCACACGTGCACGTAGTCCTGCATCCAGTAGACGGTAGGGGATTGTTCGAACAGTCACTTCAGGTGCAACGGCAGCTCGGATTTTCGTCGCAGTGGATGTTCTGCTTGACAAAGCCGCTCTTCGTATGCGTCGATCGGTCCGCTTATCAGTTATTCTGTGACTCCCGGTTCCACGTCTTCTCGTGGGGAATGTTCCTCGGATCATCTACGCCACCATCGTACCAGCACCGATACTTCCCGTCTAATTCGCTCCGCAATACGACGATACGACCACCTGGCCTTGCGGAGTCGGACTAGACGACCTCGCTCAAAGTCCGATAACTGCTGAAATCCTTCACGTCTTCCATGTCCAGGCATTGCAGCTTCTTCTCAGTTAGTGAACTGGGGTACAGCACAAGGCTGTACACTGTTCTGCTGAAACCCATATTATGGGTCAGCCAAGGCACTATCATCATCGAAGTGAAACACACACACACACACACACACACACACACACACACACACACACACACACACTAAAAAGAAAAGAAACTACTTATCTTACTTACCAAACTCGGAAGACGAAACACAAGCAATAACACTTCCAGGGAAGAAGTATCTCTGAAAACAGGGTGGATGTGCTTAGAGAAAAAGTGGACCCACATCTAAGCACCTCCAACGAAAACAAAAGCATGAAAAGTCATTTGTCACACCCCTCCCCGCCCGAGAGGCATGACAAAGGCGCAGGAAGTGGTCTGAACTGTCGTCCGAGAGGCACAACAACTGCCACAGACAACAGACAGAACAAAAGCGCGGGCCAAGCATAGACAAATGCAGACAAAGACAATATATACACAGTAGAAAAGCATGTAAATACAATTCATGATGCAAACACAGGATCCAGACAAGCAAGTAAAAAGAGCAGCGGTAGTCAGGCATGCGACATGCTCCAACAGAAAACACATTCAGAACCGAAAGCAGAGCACATTATTGCGTAAGGAAACCAGTCGAGACCAACAAAGCCATCGGACGCGAAAAACGTCTTCCGGCCAGTGGTGAAAGTCGGAAATCACCGTCTCACGCAATCTGATCTTGACAAAGAGGGCGACCACATCAGGCCTATTCGAATAGAGCCTAACGTGGTGAGACAGAGCAGTATCATGTCACACAGTACAAGCAGTCTGTGGCTGATAGTTCTTTGTCTGGCGCTCTTTGGCCAAACCTGGCCCTTGCGCCAATAAAATCCAACAACCAACCAACCAGTACAAGCAGTAGCAAGGATCACCTTTAAACCATAGGCACGCTGACCGGAAACAGGTAGCGGGTGCTTAAAAACAATAATTTTAAAATTACACATATTAACAGAAATCCATCTAGACAAAAGTTGCCAAACTTTTCGAACAAAATTACATTCTACAAATCGGTGGTATAAAGACTCCGGCTGTCCGCAGTGGGGACAGTCCAGGGAGTCGATGACTCTCCAACGAAAAAGGGAATCACGGGTGAAAATCACCCCATGGGCCAAGCGCCACTGCAGGTCACGCACACGACCTTCCACACCCGCAAACGCAACATTGGCCCATGCGACCCTCCAGTTCATCCCCAAAGCGGGAAACCTGCGCTGAATGTGAGGAGCAAAGGATGGCAAGAATACATTATAAAGGGCATCGGGTTCATGCCAAGAGGAACACCTTATGTTCTGGCTAGTTAACAATCTAGCCTCACAAATGGTAGTGCCATGTGGTCCACCGGGCCTCGGAGCTCTAGGCCCAAGGTAGTTACAAGCGAAAGAAAATAACCTAAGATTATAGGAAATGAAATAACACGTGAAGTTAAAGCTAGGATGAGAATCGCTTTTCAGGATGTAGGCCACATTAGAAACCATCAACGCGCGACACCACGCAAGAATGTGCCGAACACCCAGTCCCCCCCCGATAGACTGGTTGAACCAGGCAATCCCGGGAAAGGACAGCTCTAGTTCCCCAGACAAACCGAAAAACTAGGGAATTTAGAGCCAAAAGGACCCTGTACGTCGGGGGTTGTAGGGTACCGCAAAAAGCAATTTCGGAAACCAAGAGACTGTTAGCCAATTTAGCCCTATTAAAAAAAGAAATTTGGCAGCCCTCCCATCAAGCACATTCCGACGTGAGCTTCTGTTTAACAAAGCTCCACTTCTTGCGGTGAACCCCCTTTTTATCAAAGCAAACACCGAGGATCTTTATGGGATCATCGGTTGAGCCTACAAACTGCAAAACGTCAGGTGACCAATCCCCAAAACACAAGGCTTTAGTTTTATCCACATTCAATGCAGCGCCTGCACTGTCCGCATGAACATCATAAACATGAAGCAAATTTCTCAAGGAAATCTCATCCCGAAGGAAGAGAACAACGTCATCTGCATACGCAAGGTATTTGAGCTCAGCTGTTGTAAAGCTCGAACCCGGAACTGGGATGCCAGAGATATTCGGTGCAGATTGAATCTTCTTAAGGAGAGTTTCAATGCTCAATACGAACAGTGCAGCAGACAATGGGCAGCCTTGGCGGACCCCTCTCCGGATGGGAAAGCAGTCCGTAGGTTTACCGTTGACTGGAATAAAACTAAAGATATCAGTATACAAGACCTTCACCATGTGTACAAAATCTTGGCTAAAGTTACAAGCCTCCAGCAGGGTCACAAGGTACTTGTGAGAGACCCTGTCAAAGGCTTTGCTCTGACCCAAAGAAAGGATACAGCACTTCAACCTCTTGCGGTCAAGGTAGTGAATACCGTCCCGCACGAGGACAAAATTTTGAAACATTCTCCTCCCCGGGATTCCAGAAACCTGGCACACGCCTACTAGGCCAGAAATAATCCTAATCAGTCGGCTAGCAAGGACTTTAGCCAAAATCTTATAATCGTAATTGAGAAGAGTGATGGGTCTCCACTCTCCCAAATGACGACCAGGACCATCACGCCGCTTGTTAACCAAAACGATCTGACCAAGCCGCATCGTCGTGGTTAACTGCCCAGTTGACAGAACATGATTAAAAACATCACATAGAGGTTCAGCAAGCAAATCAACAAAACGTTTATAAAATTCGACACGGATGCCATCAGTATCCGGACTGCGACCATTACGCAAGCCGGCAATGGCTTGCCTCACCTCAGAAATACAGACAGGGCCCGATGTAAGCACAGAAGCCGCGGCGTCGAGTTGGGTCACGTCAGCGACCCAAGAGTCGACGGACGACTGCTGCACTTCATCAGATGCAAACAGGTCTCTGAAATGCGAGAAAACCAAATTGTGAATTTCTGGTTGAGAGGTCACGAAGCGTGACTCATGCTGTAAGCCAGGAATTACCTGGGAAATAATTTTGTTTCTGCGAGATTTCGCAAAAAAACTTGCAAGTGAAATCTCGTTTTCTAAATTTTGTGAAATAGAGTCCTGTGTGCATCTTTGGCCGGTTTTACAATATAAATCTGTCAACTGAGCTTGAAGTTCAGCAATCATACCAGCATTCTGCGCTCCCATTTGCTGCCCGGCTTTGCATGCGCGCAACATACAGACAAGGCGAGTTCGCTCTAAAAGCCGCTGACGAGCCGAAAGTTTCCCCTGAAGTTGTAAATAAGACTTCACTTTAAGTTTAACCCCCTCCCACCACTCACCAGTGTGATGAGTCTCAGACTGAATTTCACCCCGAAGCAACCTCTCAAGGCCCTGAAGGATGTCGTCATCTTCGAGAAGATTCAGATTCATCCTCCACGGGCCCTGAGTTCGTGTCCGGGCCCCTGTTAGAACGATCTCACCAGAAACGGCACGATGGTCACTCACACGGAGAAACACAGAATTAACATCACAATGAACAAAAGACGCAAGGTCACAATCCCCAGGGCCCCCCACAAGAATCCTGTCCAGGCGGGCCCGAACCGAACCATCCGTCCAAGTCCAGTCGAAGACCCCAAGGTGAGTAGAACGCCAGGCGTCCACCAGCCCCGCCCCCGACATTAATCCGGAGAAGACAGCCCGGGACGAGTCCGTCTGACAGGTACCCCCTGTTTATCAAGAGGCTCCGTTACAAGATTAAAGTCACCCCCAAAATGAGGAAGTCTTCACCACCCCCAAAACTAAAGGAAGCCTCCTGAGGAATCTACCCCGTTGGGCGGGTTCCAATGGCGCATAGGCTGAAATAACGCGAATTTTAAACTCAGCGAGGGCGAAGTTGATAGCAACTACTCGACCCTCGTCATCATATTGAAATTTCAGTTGTCGACCCTTGAAGTTAGGGTTGACAATAATTCCGACGCCCCTGTGACTAGTCGGAGAAAGACTAAACCAGCACGGGGCATTAGTGTAATGACGAAAATCCGAAACATGCCTAAAATTGTTAAAAAATGTTTCCTGGACACACAGGATATCAATATCCTGGGTCATAATCCAGCCGATGAGCCAACGCCTTACTGACCGGGACCGAAGTCCCTGAATATTTAATGTTGAAACTTTAAGCAGATAATTGAAATACAAAAATACACAAAACAAAGGTCAGTAAGGAGGGTAGATTCAAATTAGCCCACCCGTTTTAGAAACGTGGACCGGCACTTAGAACTGACGATGCCAATCTCCAGAGGTGGAACGGTTGTGATTCCGGCAACGGTTCCGTCGGTGGCTACTTGGGGTAAGTTCCCCTTCCTCCAGTTGGACGGGTGATCTTTCCCAACGGCCAGGATGAACACTTGCCGAACGGCTGCCGCGATTCCTGCCCTCCGAAGATGTAGAGGACTGTCGTTGTTGACGGTAGGAATGGTCAGCAGGACGAGTCTCTCTGGAAGGAGTAACATTGTGGATGGTAACAGGAACACGTCCCGGCGGCCTGCTGGAATGGATAACGGGTATAACTTTGTCCCCGGAGGTGGAAAGTAGGGAGACAGTTCCGACAGGAGAGGTGAAAGCAACATCATCAACGGAATCTATGTAAATGTTGTCATCATCCGAAATAACCTCTGTAAATGCAACAGTGGTAACAAGTCCGACTTGGGCGTCCGGAGAATCAGGTGAATGAGACTCAGGGACCTCGGTACATACGTCGGCGTCCATGGGAAGCTCAGACTTAATAACAACAGCCGATTCAACGGCAAGAGGCAGTGAGGTGACCTCTGTAGATGGCGTGTCAAGAACCTCAAGATCTTGCACTGGTGAAACAGCAGAAGAAGCTCCAGGCTCGACGCGGCCGTCAACAACTAAGGTCTCTTGAATAACAGAAGTCACGACATTCTCGGAAGGCGGATCGACAGGTATGACAACCGGTAATTTCAAAGGAGCAACATGTTCCGGGTCCATGGTAACAACTGCATCAGGAACACCAGAGTCCCCGGGAACAACAGTAGTACTGGTGGACGGTAGCTCTGGAAACTCCTCATTGAAAACAAGGGGAGCTGTTGAAGGCCTAGCTACAACATCTGCGAAGGATGACTGGGTGCATCTGGATTTGGTGTGAGAATCCGCACCGCACTTATAGCAGGCTTGCTCGCACGAGATCTCTAAGTTCCCCACCGTACTACCGTTGGGGCAAGCTCGGGATGGGCACTGAGGAGCAATGTGGCCATCATTACCGCATCTACAGCATGTGCGTATCATGCCAGCATATGTGACCATGGCCTTCCAACGGCCCACTTGAAGGAAATTGGGTACTGGCTTTGTCATACGCAGGCGAACAATTCTTGTGCTTGTATAAACATGTTCCAGACCTTTGAGTGTGTGCCGCTCATTCTGAATGGGGGTGACAATCTCCCCATTTCCGGTAAGTGCCGCAGAGATCTTCTCATTAGGGATGTCAATGGGCACGAGTTTGACATAGACGGTACGAATGCCGTCATCTACTGGCGAAACGTTCACCGCAACGTCCTTGTAGGCTGTCAAGGGGTGCTCAAGGTAGTGCAGCGCTTGTGCAGCAGTTTGGAAACGCACTGTGAAAAGTCCATTGTTAAGTCGCTGGACTGTGTGCAAATGTTCCGAAAAGTCAAGTTTGTCGACTAATTCCTTAAGAATAATAACATTGGGATACTTCTCATTATGAGTAACCTGAATGGTTTCAGGTAGGTTCAAAAAGTTTGCCATTCCGGAGGCACGGAGCCCCGGTTGGCCTAGAACCGGAAAACAAAAATAAAGCTTCTAACTTGAAGTTTAAAGAACAAGAAATAAAAATAACTCGCAGTCAAATCCTTGACGACCACAAACTATATGAGAATCACTTAGTGGTGAAGCAACTCAACTCCATGCAGCTAAATAATAAGAAGGATTTCTCCCACGTACTTTGCTATTCACTACTGCACGAGACCGAAAATACGTAAGTACACCGTCTTGCTCGGGGTCCTTCGCACGTGTCCGTATGCCGACGACTGATTACATTCAGTTCGCCGTACTCCTTAAATACCACCGACGATAATTTGCATATTATGCCGTGCTGTGGCGTAAGCTCTCGCCGGTTGGTCGGGAAATTAACATCACACCTACATAAACTCGACCCATTAACATATGTAAATTTCATGATCGTCCGCCAATTCCTTCTTGGTGTTCTTTTTTCACTTTCCGCCAGTGTATAACACTTGAATCCCCTGCTAAACTAATATCTGCTAACAGCTGCTGATCCACTACATGACATGGCTACCATTACTTTAATTCTATTGTAACTTTTACATGATTTGTATTTATCATGTGGGGAGATCAGGATTTAGGCCATTAAAGATCTTTTCACTGATTTCCTTACCTGTTATAATGATTATTTTTATTATACTAAAATGTAAATATAAACTGGATGTAAGGTATGATGAAACAGCTAAAACAATAAAAAATAAAATAAAATATAAAATATTATTTAAATTGATGACCCACTAACTATTATGTGGTTATAACAAACTGATTATAAATTTTTTCGCGGTGGATGTTCTTTTACCTGAAAATTGAATCCGAAAATTTTGTACACTGCGTTGTTGCCTCTAAAAGATAAAATCCATCTGGTTTTAGCAATAACATTAAGGAGCATTTAAGACTTTTTATTGGGCAAATTTGATAATTAATCTCAAATGAAAGACAGTTTCTTTCAGACGTGAATTTGACAACACACATCAAAACAATCTGAATGTAAAGCACTGGCACGATGCTAATTCAGTGGGAAACATGCGGTTAAAGATGTTGGACTCAGCGAACTTAGCATACGTAAATTAAAGAAGAAATTCAAAAGTGTTTGCGCCTATGGCAGTGTGAAAGCAGCAAAAAAATCAGTCTTATCTATTTAAATTTAATGGCTCATTTGAATATCGCACAGTATTTTCCGCTTTTCAGTGGAAATCCATTCTCTAGCGCATCCATTATTTAATCAAGCGCACACATGCGTTCATGAATCCTTGAATTATGAGCACGGGAATTGTGGTCGGAATATTTTTAAATGCTCGGTCCATCAACTTCGCTTTCATACGAAAATGGTTTATTCTTAACGGGGAGTTTAAAAGTTCGAGAGGTATGAGGAAGAGCAGCGATATTGAACGCAATTCAAATTTTTTTCTCAGAGCATTAACAAAAAAGGGAAAAAAATATATTGCCGAAGAGAAATTTGTAGATGGGAAAGTTTTAAAGAAATTCTTTCTCTTTTAAGAGACTTCAAAACTTTGATTAAATCCAACTGACTTCGAATCATTTTTCAAATATATTTGCAAACGACATTTTTGGAAGAAAAGTACCGTACGCGTAATATACACTGGTGACCCATTACATCATGACCACCAACCCAAATAGGCAACAGTACCCCCTTTATCCTGCAAAACAGCGTCCACTAGGCGAGGCATTGATTCCATGAGATGGCAGTGGCGCCCATATGAGTAATTTTAGGGGGGGGCTAAGAAAAATCCTTACCTCCTTCAAGGCTGTCAAATCTATTAGTAAGCCTACAAGATACTAAAATACAACAAAAATTATTGATATCAATAACTTATGATTTTTAAAAATACTTTAAAAAAAGGTTTCGTCAATTTTAGTGTTGGCTATACCAACGGCTAGGGGGCTCGACCCCCTGGCCCCCTTATGGGCGCCAATGTGCAATGGCGATATGTATCCTGGGTTATCTGGTATTATAATGTCAACAGCAGGTCCTCCAGTTCCCGTACATTTCGGGGTGGTGGTGATTTAGCGCGAACCCGCTTTTCCAAGTCGAACCACAAATGTTCGATTGGGTGCGTGTCGGGTGAATTTGAAGGCCAGGGCATTAACAGAAACTCACCAGCATGTTCCTCGAACCACTCCTTGACTATTCTGGCAGTGTGGCATGGCGCATTATCCTGTTGGTAATGGTCGTTGTCATGAATGGGTGAACTTGGTCAGCAACGATGTTGAGATGCCTGGCAGTTGTCAGGGATTGTGCTATTGGGATAATGGGGCCTAAATTGTTTTAAGAAAGCATCGCCCACAGCATAACACCGCCGCTGCCGGCCTGTTTCCGTCCAACAGTGCATCTAGGTGCCATAGAATCCGTTGGTAATCGGCGTGTATGCGCACGGTTGTCTACGTGATGCACCAGGAATCTTGATTGGTCAGACCACGCCACTTTGTTCCAATTATCCACGGTCCAATCTCAATGAGTTCGGATCCATTTAGTACTTTGTTGGCGATGACGTACAGTTGACCTGGCTGGGTCTTCGGCTACGCAGGTCCATGCGAATAAGGCTGCGAGGGACAGTATGCTGCTCTCCTTTTCCTGGAACCAGTGACCCTAAATTAGGGACGGGCGACTTCTTATAGCCCATTGAGTTACTCACGGTGGTCGTTAAACCTTCAGTAAAAAAAAAAAGAAAAGAGCTGTGGGCTGTGACACATTATCCTGATCACTGTTGTAGCTGCGTGTGATTTGTCGCACTGTGGTTCTCTGGTCGCTGTGAACAACGCGCGACAATTTGCGCTCCTCTAGGGCATCAATGAGCTGCGGACGACACACAGCTGGACGATGGCTCGTCGTTTGGCCATCTGTGCATGACTTTTGATACGTATTTACTACAGCGGGACGTAAACCACCCACAAGCTGCGCCGTTTCCGAGATCGTAGTTTCGGGACGCCATGCCATCACAATTTGTCCTTTATAAAATTCCGATAAATCGGCAGATTTTTCGATTCTAATTACGAACACTCTACTCTAACTCTCTCTAACTCCGAACACTCCACTCTAATATACTCTAACTCCGAACACTCTACTAACCGAAAGCCGGTTCTTGGGTTGTATATATACTGCTCTGTGAACTTTACCTGCGCCACCGTTCGGGCTCCAGGCGCGCTCATTTTTCTAGGTTGGGGTGGTCGTAATGTTCGTCGATGTACTTTAATGTTTTTTCCTTCTGTTTATACACTAGTATTTGTGAAAATTGTAGCACCATGAAAGACTGCTGGTATTAGTTTGAAATTTACAGAATATGTAGAACAGGTTAGAACATGTAAATGATTAAAATGCCAGTGTAAATGCGCATACGGTTTGAGCGCAACGTCCACTGAAATGTCATTTCTTGGGTATAAATTGTTGGCTCCAAAGAGATGTTTCAATCAGTGAAGAGCCGACATTGACTGGAAAGGGTGTTTCTTGTGTCTCTCTATGTCCCTTCGCCGAAGAAGGTCGCATTATGAACATCAGGCGGACTTCGAGCGAGGAAGGGTTGGTGGGATGAGAAAAGCTGAATTTTCCTACCGAGAAAGTACCACTCATACAGGACAAAATGCCAGTACAGTGACGCACAGAAACAGGGAAAATGAACCAGAAAATCGCACGACTGTACGGGCTGATAGACACCTCTATCGCATGGCAGTGACCGATCGCACTGCCACATCAACGGTGTTAGCAAAGCAGTGGGTCGCTGTCACGTACCAGGCTTTGTCCTCTATTACAGTTCGACGTCTTCTGCTTAACAAAGGACTGGTTGCTATAGTAAGCCATTGCTGAACATTTCTATGACCTTCAACCACAGACGCTTCAGGCTGTAATGGGGTCTTGAACACAGAAATTGGCGAGCTGATTGGCAACAGGTCGTGCTTTCTGACGAGTCACGATTCAGCTAGATGCACTATAATGGTCATAGGGCTGACTCCAATGCATTACGATTGGACCATCCAAAACCACGATTTTCAACCGGTGGTGAATCAACGGTTGCATAATTTATGTAGAAGACATAAGTTGGCCTTTGGGGTTAAAACAACAAACTTTTATGAAATGATAAAGTGCGACCGCGACCGCGACCCCACTCCACATATAAATGCGCATGGTGTATACATGATATCATTATTGCCAAGTGCATCGCATCAAGAACCCATATTATATATTGGATCAACTACAAGAACATTGGGAGTACGACGTAAGGAGTAACAATACGATATCAAAAAAGATAATATGAATACAGTTTTGGCCAAATTTGTAAAAGAAGAAGACTACAGTCCCCAATTAGAAGACATAAGACATTTATCAATTACAATGAATAAAAGTTATACGTGGTTCACAGAAGCAATGCATATCCTTCTATATGGTACCCAGTGTTGTAATGAAGATTTACCAAATGTAATACCTTCATCATGGAGACAATTTATACATACTATGCCAGCACCTGTTCATGAACATATATATCGATCGAACGATCTTGAAGATACGTGATTGACGCAAAAATGGATTTTAGTGATAATTATGTATTCATTATTACTGTTACTGCATTGTACAATGTGTTCATTTGTAAATTAGGGATTAACTTCTTTAACATCTTAAAAAAATTTAAACTTTTTGTTGTTCCCTGAGAGTGGTGTAGCTTGTTTGTAACTTTACAGCATTACGTTGTCAAGACAACGTGACGTGAACTTTTGTATATAAATGCGTGTCTCTGAGGGTCCACACGGCATTATGGCTTGAAAATGAGCTCCAGTGGGAGCTCGAAAGATCCTGCCTTTTTAACCTATCATCTTTTATTTGTACTTTGTGACTTGACTGTAATAAACCTTCTGCCAATGACTCAGGTGGACATAATGGAGATGTTTTTAATCGTGTGAGACAGTTGTAATTTTAAATGTTTGGTAGCATACGTGTTCGAAGATATCGTGGTGAACGGCACCTTGCAGCATTCATTTAGCAGCCTCATACCGATTCAAAGCCAAGCGTTATGGTGTAGGACGCCATTAGGCTCAATTCGAGATCTCGTCTGATATTAATTGAGGGAACCCTCAACAGCCAGCGATACATCACGGTTGTTTTAGAGGCAGAGGTGATACCATTCCATCAGAGTTGTCCTGGTGGCATATTCCAGCAGAACAATGCTCCGCCGCAAGTGGACCGGAATGGCCAAGACCTCTTCTATGCAAGACGGAACCGATTTCTCTCTGCGCTGCACGTACGCCAGATATGTCCTCAATGGGACATGTCTGGGACATGGAACCTAAGCAACTGTCCCATCAAGCGCCTCCGCCAGTCACCACAAATGAACTCCGGTTGTATTCCAGCATCGGTAAAGAAAGATCAAAAGACGTAAAAATCTCATCTCGTAGCATATGATAACAGGGAGGCGGTAAGACACACAGTGAATCGAGACAGACCGGATGATGAAAAGTCCACAGAAAGATTTTGGGTACATAAGCTTGATTTAACTAGAAAGAAATTGTCCAGCAGGTGACTGCAGAGACTAGAAAGAAATTGTCCAGCAGGTGACTGCAGAGACTAGAAAGAAATTGTCCAGCAAGTGACTGCAGAGACTAGAAAGAAATTGTCCAGCAGGGGACTGCAGAAACTAGAAAGAAATTGTCCAGCAAGTGACTGCAGAGACTAGAAAGAAATTGTCCAGCAGGGGACGGCAGAGACTAGAAAGAAATTGTCCAGCAGGGGACTGCAGAGACTAGAAAGAAATTGTCCAGCAAGTGACTGCACCACCTAGAAAGAAATTGTCCAGCAGGGGACTGCAGAGACTAGAAAGAAATTGTCCAGCAGGTGACTGCAGAGACTAGAAAGAAATTGTCCAGCAGGTGACTGCAGAAACTAGAAAGAAATTGTCCAGCAGGGGACTGCAGAGACTAGAAAGAAATTGTCCAGCAGGTGACTGCAGAAACTAGAAAGAAATCGTCCAGCAAGGGACTTCACAGACTAGAAAGAAATTGTCCAGCAGGGGACTGCAGAGACTAGAAAGAAATTGTCCAGCAGGGGACTGCAGAGACTAGAAAGAAATTGTCCAGCAGGTGACTGCAGAAACTAGAAAGAAATTGTCTAGCAGGGGACTGCAGAGACTAGAAAGAAATTGTCCAGCAAGTGACTGCAGAGACCAGAAAGAAATTGTCCAGCAGGTGACTGCAGAGACTAGAAAGAAATTGTCCAGTAAGTGACTGCAGAGACTAGAAAGAAATTGTCCAGCAGGTGACTGCAGAAACTAGAAAGAAATTGTCTAGCAGGGGACTGCAGAGAGTAGAAAGAAATTGTCCAGCAAGTGACTGCACCGCCTAGAAAGAAATTGTCCAGCAGGGGACTGCAGAGACTAGAAAGAAATTGTCCAGTAGGGGACTGCAGAGACTAGAAAGAAATTGTCCAGCAGGGGACTGCAGAGACTAGAAAGAAATTGTCCAGCAGGGGACTGCAGAAACTAGAAAGAAATCGTCCAGCAGGGGACTCCAGAGACTAGGAAGAAATTGTCCGGCAGGGGACTACAGAGACAGGAAAGAAATTGTCCAGCAGTGGACTGCAGAGACTAGAAAGAAATTCTCCAGCAGGTGACTGCAGAAACTAGAAAGAAATTGTCTAGCAGGGGACTGCAGAGACTAGAAAGAAGTTGTCCAGCAAGTGACTGCAGAGACTAGAAAGAAATTGTCCAGCAGGTGACTGCAGAGACTAGAAAGAAATTGTCCACCAAGTGACTGCACCGCCTAGAATGAAATTGTCCAGCAGGGGACTGCAGAGACTAGAAAGAAATTGTCCAGCAGGTGACTGCAGAGACTAGAAAGAAATTGTCCAGCAGGTGACTGCAGAAACTAGAAAGAAATTCTCCAGCAGGGGACTGCAGAGACTTGAAAGAAATTGTCCAGCAGGTGACTCCAGAGACTAGAAAGAAATTGTCCAGCAGGTGACTGCAGAAACTAGAAAGAAATCGTCCAGCAAGGGACTTCAGAGACTAGAAAGAAATTGTCCAGCAGGGACTGCAGAGACTAGAAAGAAATTGTCCAGCAGGGGACTGCAGAGACTAGAAAGAAATTGTCCAGCAGGTGACTGCAGAAACTAGAAAGAAATTGTCTAGCAGGGGACTGCAGAGACTAGAAAGAAATTGTCCAGCAGGTGACTGCAGAGACTAGAAAGAAATTGTCCAGCTGGTGACTGCAGAAACTAGAAAGAAATTGTCTAGCAGGGGACTGCAGAGAGTAGAAAGAAATTGTCTAGCAGGGGACTGCAGAGACTAGAAAGAAATTGTTCAGCTGGTGACTGCAGAAACTAGAAAGAAATTGTCTAGCAGGGGACTGGAGAGACTAGAAAGAAATTGTCCAGCAGGTGACTGCAGACACTAGAAAGAAATTGTCCAGCAGGTGACTGCAGAAACTAGAAAGAAATTGTCCAGCAGGTGACTGCAGAGACTAGAAAGAAATTGTCCAGGTGGTGACTGCAGAAACTAGAAAGAAATTGTCTAGCAGGGGACTGCAGAGAGTAGAAAGAAATTGTCTAGCAGGGGACTGCAGAGACTAGAAAGAAATTGTCCAGCAGGGGACTGCAGAGACTAGAAAGAAATTGTCCAGCTGGTGACTGCAGAAACTAGAAAGAAATTGTCTAGCAGGGGACTGCAGAGACTAGAAAGAAATTGTCCAGCAGGTGACTGCAGACACTAGAAAGAAATTGTCCAGCAGGGGACTGCAGAGACTAAAAAGAAATTGTCCAGCAGGTGACTGCAGAGACTAGAAAGAAATTGTCCAGCAGGTGACTGCAGAGACTAGAAAGAAATTGTCCAGCAGGGTGACTGCAGAGACTAGAAAGAAATTGTCCATCAGGTGACTGCAGAGACTAGAAAGGAATTGTCCAGCAGGTGACTGCAGACACTAGAAAGAAATTGTCCATCAGGTGACTGCAGAAACTAGAAAGAAATTGTCCAGCAGGTGACTGCAGACACTAGAAAGAAATTGTCCAGCAGGTGACTGCAGGACACTAGAAAGAAATTGTCCAGCAGGTGACTGCAGAGACTAGAAAGAAATTGTCCAGCAGGGGACTGCAGAGACTAGAAAGGAATTGTCCAGCAGGTGACTGCAGAGACTAGAAAGGAAATTGTCCAGCAGGTTACTGCAGAGGCTAGAAAGAAATTGTCCTGCAGGTGACTACAGAGACTAGAAAGAAATTGTCCAGCAGGGGACTGCAGGGACTAGAAAGAAATTGTCCAGCAGGTGACTGCAGAGACTAGAAAGGAATTGTCCAGCAGGTAATTGCAGATACTAGAAAGAAATTGTCCATCAGGTGACTGCAGAGACTAGAAAGAAATTGTCCAGCAGGTGACTGCAGACACTAGAAAGAAATTGTCCAGCATTGGACTGCAGAGACTAGAAAGAAATTGTCCAGCAGGTGACTGCAGATACTAGAAAGAAATTGTCTAGCAGGGGACTGCAGAAACCGGAGAGAAATTTTTCAGCATTGGACTGCAGAGACTAGAAAGGAATTGTCCAGCAGGTGACTGCAGAGACTAGAAGGAAATTGTCCAGCAGGTTACTGCAGAGGCTAGAAAGAAATTGTCCTGCAGGTGACTACAGAGACTAGAAAGAAATTGTCCAGCAGGGGACTGCAGGGACTAGAAAGAAATTGTCCAGCAGGTGACTGCAGAGACTAGAAAGGAATTGTCCAGCAGGTAATTGCAGATACTAGAAAGAAATTGTCTAGCAGGTGACTGCAGAGACTAGAAAGAAATTGTCCAGCAGGTGACTGCAGAGACTAGAAAGAAATTGTCCAGCATTGGACTGCAGAGATTAGAAAGAAATTGTCCAGCAGGTGACTGCAGAAACTAGAAAGAAATTGTCCAGCAGGTGACTGCAGAGACTAGAAAGAAATTGTTCAGCAGGTTACTGCAGAGACTAGAAAGAAATTGTCCAGCAGGTGACTGCAGAGACTAGAAAGAAATTGTCCAGCAGGGGACTGCAGAGACTAGAAAGAAATTGTCCAGCAGGTGACTGCAGAGACTAGAAAGGAATTGTCCAGCAGGTAATTGCAGATACTAGAAAGAAATTGTCCAGCAGGTGACTGCAGAGACTAGAAAGAAATTGTCCAGCAGGTGACTGCAGAGACTAGAAAGAAATTGTCCAGCAGGTGACTGCAGAGACTAGAAAGGAATTGTCCAGCAGGTAATTGCAGATACTAGAAAGAAATTGTCCAGCAGGTGACTGCAGAGACTAGAAAGAAATTGTCCAGCAGGTGACTGCAGAGACTAGAAAGGAATTGTCCAGCAGGTGACTGCAGATGCTAGAAAGAAATTGTCCAGCAGGTGACTGCAGAGACTAGAAAGAAATTGTCCAGCAGGTGACTGCAGAGACTAGAAAGAAATTGTCCAGCAGGTGACTGCAGAGACTAGAAAGAAATTGTCCAGCAGGTGACTGGAGAGACTAGAAAGAAATTTTCCAGCAGGTGACTGCAGAGTTCCTATTAACATATCACCAGTGCAAAGCATCCGTCAGTGTAAGGCGTGTCCCCTTTGACCGGCAGCGCATTTCTTCGGTGGAAAAAATTGCACTTCTTTGGAGGGCTGTGGTGCTATCCGTCACCTAGTCGGATCTCTCATCAAAATGGAAAAATACCGTGTTCGCCTAAGAGAGTGAAAGTTTCCGAAAGTATCAACCAGCGAAGCCAACGAATGAATCATAGTGAATTAGCGGGGTAGCTGAAAACTTCCTGTGCTCTTTGGGTGTGCGCTGGCATGATTTCTGGATTACTAATTCTGTGTTTAGTAATTCACCCAGTATGTATGTAAACTTTGTTTATCTGTTTGTTATGCGGCTGTTTTCCGCGAGGAACTATTTACAATCAGGCCAGACACTAAAGTTAAACTTACCCGTTGGAAACGCCATTAGATAAGTAGACAAATTAGGAAATATAATGTTGGTCGCAGCGACCTGTAAGCATCGAAAACCAGGCTTCATAAGTTATGTTAATATTTGTACCATTGATTAAAGTATGTATTGCGCCAGAAATCCTCGCACCTTATTTGTCGATGCTAATACATGCTAAAGTTGTTTTTTAAGTGAACCATCAATTACAGCCTTCAATACGTCAAGGATCCTGCAAAGTTGATTTGTTAAAATTTATTTATCGTATTTTTTGGGGGTATAAGTTGAGTCGTTTTTCTTCTGATATCCGTACCTCGACTTATGCGCCACATCGACTGATCTATTGATTGATCACTGAAATTTCTCAATGGAAAAAAGTACGGTGCCTTAAATTTGGTCGTGATTGCAGCACCCAAAACGCAATAGTACACTAATCCATTCCGAATCAGTATGAAGTGTAATAAATCGTTCATTATGAACTCGTTTAATAGATGTCGAAACGGATATCTTCATTCGACAGAGACATCATTAAAATCACCGTGACCGATTTGGAGTGGCAGTTGTCGTATGTTAACTGCATTGCCGTCGCAATCACGTTGCAAGCATTCCTTCCTAATTCTTCCTGTTCAGTTCGACATAACGATTACAGATCAACCGAGAGATGATACCGGAATGTTTTTGTCATATGAATACGAAAAAGTGAGAACCGAGATTTCCCGTTAATTTTCGAAACGAATTGCGGTAAGGTTTCTGAAAATTCAAAATTTTCCGTTAACGCATCTTAAAACGGCAATTTACCGTTAATATAGAAAAAGAATTACGAAAAGGTTTCTGAAAATTCAGAATTGTCCGTTAATGCTTCTTAAAACGGCTATTTACCGTTGATATAGAAAAAGAATTACGAAAAGGTTTCTGAAAATTCAGAATTTTCCGTTAACGCATCTTAAAACGGTAATTTACCGTTAATATGGAAAAAGAGTTTCGAAAAGGTTTCTGAAAATTCAGAATTTTCCGTTAACGCATCTTAGAACGGCAATTTACCGTTAATATAAAAAAAGAATTACGAAAAAGTTTCTGGAAATTCAGAATTTTTCTGGAATACAAAAAAAAGCCGTTTAATTCAGTTTTTTCTGTCCTTTCACTGAAAAGGTTGTATCGGAAATATGTTTCGTTAATTCACGAAAGGAAACACGGAAAGTGGCTTGTGAATTTTAGAAAAATATTTACAGTGTAACAAATCGTGGTCCTACCATTTGTCTTGCCCTTAACTCTGTATACAGCAAATTGTATTGACCTTTGACTCACTTCCAGTGATGCCAACTTTGGAAATTCATAGGAGAAATAACGTGTCGTTAAGTCAGAAATGTTTGAGGCCACCCCGGTGGCGCAGTGGTCTAAGCGATGGCTTATGACCATTCGTCCGAGATGGGTCCGGGTTCGAATCCCGGTGAGTCACGGATATCGTGTTTGTCTTACGGCACTGGCTCTCTCTCTCTCTCTCTCTTTCTCTTCCCTGAAACCAGTGGACTTAAATTAGGGCTACTACTTATAGCCCAATGAGTTGCTCACGGTGGTGGTTAAACCCCCAACAAAAACAGAAAAGAAAGAAAGGAAAAGAAAAAGCATGTTTAAGAAGAAACCAAATTTATAGAAGAATACAGAAACACAAAAGAAAGTTAAAAGTAGAGATACAGGTCAGATAGTACTTATTGTCATTGAACATGCACTTGAAGTATGTCGGGTAGGGTGGAGCGGAAAACACTTTTTTTATTTGAAACGTCCCCAAGCGCAATAGTTGCGATTTTATTACTGAAATGACCCCCCCCCGATATATGGATGACATTATTTGATATCTTAGGCTGCCCTAAGAACCTCGAAGTTTGAAAGTTATAGGGAAAAATGGTTTAAAAACACCCGCTTTCTCCATTTTGTAAATATAAAAAAAAACTGTGTCACCATGTTATTTAATATCACCTTTGAGTGTATATACACGGGTAAAAATTCAGCAGACGTGAGTTAATTTCTTAGGCTTCCCCAAAGAGCTCAAGATTTGTCATATTTCTCCAAAAATGGCAAAAGTTATGTAAATATGATAGACACCAGCCTTACCTAGTAGCATAACTTGAAGAGTGAGTTTATTTCCCTTGGAAATCAGACTTTTTTCAAAACTTGGCGTCAGCTTCCTATCCAAAATTTTTGCTCTGATGAATCCATCTCTTAAATGAAAAATATATATATATTATGAAAAATATATATTTATTATATATTATGAATCCATCTCTTGCAAGATGGCCGCACACATGAGCAGAAGAATCTGTAACAATCTTAACCATCCTCTCTACTGCCTGAAAATGGCAGGGTATTTTTGTAAATCCGTGGCAAGAACTTGGATATTTATCCGACTGTAGTAATTCCAGAAGCTCATCATCTTTCCATTTCCGTGTGATGGGAGGCTCAGTCACATTACACTCTTGTCAGTCGATTAGGTCCATGTAATCATTGCTCTGGAAATTCAGCTTAGGAATCCAAAACTTCCTAATGGTAGTTGTTTGTTCGGAAGATTTCCTGGCCTTCATGATACGTTGAACAGCAAGCTCACGGACATACCTTCTGTCGTCAAACAACATTGCAGCTAGCAAGTTTTCTGCATGGGCAAACTACGCGTTGTCTTGGACGACTCTTTTTACAATATCCTTTAAATTATCTGGAAGATACAGAAACCTAGATATAAAAAGCTGCAAATTTCTTGGACCATCTTTACAGGTACCGTTACATTTGATCGTGAACCACGATGGTGCATATACTTTCATTATTAAGGTGGCTAATGAGACAAGCTGTGGTGTTGGATCACTAGTTCCAACATACAAACGCAGAATGCGATTTGCGAGGGACAGCCAACGGGAATGTGCAAGTGCTCCAGGATCCCGATTTGCCAGATATTGTGGGCAATCACCTGCAGAGACTGCCTTACAAATTCCCCACAAATAAAGTTGATCCGAACTAAGATCTCCATAGTTAATGTCGGACTGAAGCGAAAATTCAATTTTCTGGAAATTAACGATAGGAAGGTTTGCGCACGACTTCAGGCGCTTTCCAATCAATCCACTAAATCCTCCTGGACCTGATGTTTTCCCATCAAGTGCTTCAGTGAGGTGGCGTAAAGTCAGTTCATTAAAATGAAGTTGACATATAATCCAATGTACGGGAGAATTAAGCTTCTCTTCAAGGCGCCTAATTACACCTTCATTTGTGCCGGTATTAGTCACTTCCCCGTCACTTCCAATAAAGACTAACTCCGACAAGTCAAATGCCTTCTGGTTCAATAAGCTGAAGATACCGTCGGAAATGTCCCTTGTACTCTTGCTCTTCGGTGCAAAATGTCCCAAATAGATTGAACCCGGTTCTTCAACAAACTTAATATGCTCCTCCCATTTGTTTCGTTTGTGCCACTTGTCATCATCTGTCTGTGTATTCGTAAGAGTTTCATCCCTTCTTCCGTCCAAAAATAAAGCTACAATCTTGCGACCAGTCAAATTTACTTCATCTTGAATTGTTTGACGGGTCTTTTCCCTTTCTCGTCGTACTTTATGCCGGTCAATAACAAATACATTACATTCTTTCGAATGAACCGGTTCACTTACATCATGAAGCAACGCCGACGCAAGATCAGCTGCCGCTCAGTCGCTGATGCCTCGCCTATCGCACTTTCTAGAAAATGCAGACAGTGTTATCTGACGCCTAGGTTTCGAAAAACGACGTGGAGTGAAATCGTAATCTTTCTCCGAAGCCAACAAATGACTAGGACCTGGCTCGTCTGGTTTTCCTGCAGAATTAGTATTTGTATCCTCTTCTGAAGGATCATCCTCGACTCGCAGAGCCGATTTCAGTGATGCAGTTTTCTGTAACTTCCTACGGACATGATCTTCCCTAAAACTCTTTCGAGCTGATCTTTTCTTCAGTCCACTGGTGGTTTTTGCGCCAAGCCCACCTACTATCATTCTTCTGTTTGTTCTCTGGTCCATCAGAAAGTCTCGTTCTTTCACGGGTACCTTTTTGGCAGAGCTGCATTTGCACGTTCTAAAACATTTGCACTTGCATGATCATATGTCAAAGATACGTTGCGAATCTGCACGAAATTGTTCAATCTTCTTTCGGTAGGTTTCATCCATTCTTGCAACGTATTTTTTCAGCTTTCGGATTTCAGTGTTGTATGCGGTAATACGCTTTGCAACAGATTTGTGGAGAGATGTCGGAAGAGATGCTTTCTTCCATATACTTAGCACTTTGTCCGCGACAATACTTGCTATTTCTGCTGCAGCAGGCTCATAAGTTGCAGCTTCGTGCCTAAGAGTATTCCTCACAAGGTAGTAATGGCGCATTACATCTTCGTACGTAGGCAACACATTTTCATGCATCTCCTTATAACTCCCGAGGATAGGGCAATAAGCTTTATTTCTTGTTTCAGCCATCTTAAATAGTTGGACGACAAAACGAAAATGCCGGTAAGCTCCAATCAACGTCACTAGGAGTGAAATAAACTGTTGCATCATTATGACGCAAACCCGCCAACACTCTCTCCCAAACGGACCTGTGCGACTGTGATGAGATGACTCAGCGAGTTCGCAAACAGAGCTCCGCTGTGAGAGATGGGGTGGGATGAGTTGAAAAAGGTAACAAAAACAAGGCAGAGCGCAAAACAACAAGCTATGTTTCTGAAAATCAACAAGAGGTTTCCACCAGAAAGTATGAGAGAGGGGGGATGGGTATTGTTAATGTTAAGCCCAAATTGGTAACAATAAGGCTGCTGTCGAACTTAATGCTTACGCAACTTATCATGCCATTTTGGCAAAAATTACATACTTTAAGGGATCTGGGGAAGCCAAAGAAATTAACTCATGTCTGCTGAACTTTTACCCGTGTTTATACACTCAAAGGTGATATTAAATGGCATGGTGACACAGTTTTTTTTTATATTTACAAAATGGAGAAAGCGGGTGTTTTTGAACTATTTTTCCCTATAACTTTCAAACTTCGAGGTTCTTGGGGCAGCATAAGATATCAAATAATGTCATCCATATTACGGAGGGTCATTTAGTAATAAAATCGCAACTATTGCACATGGTGACGTTTCAAATTAAAATAAAAAGTGTTTTTCGCTCCACCCTAATGTCGGGTCACCTCTTACGCATTTTACACAGTCCCAAGAGATTTTATCGGTCCTGTTCATCTTTGATTTGCTGCCAGTGTTACTTGAAGAATAGAAAATATTGGAAGCTCAGTTGTGATGTTCAGTTCGAAGTGAGAGATTAAAACATTTTGCAGAAGTAATAGAAATAAAAAAAAAGTTCGAAAGATTACAAATGTACGCCGCAAAGTTCACGTGCGAAGTCAAAAACGATCTTGAAAATACACTTCCGGAAAGTGAAAGAAAGAACACTATTAATAATTGCATGCAGCATGATATAAATCCATGAGATTTATAATTGCATGACATAAATCCATGAAATTTATGTCGTAGCAACAACTTGTTAAGAAAAGAAAATTCATCACACGTGTTAAGTGATTCAATGTATATTTTACCTTTTAATGAATATTATCGTGTACAGAAGGCACATTTTAATAAGGTGTTACACCTCCTCCAGCAGCAATGCAGGCTTCCAATCTGGCGTTCAATCGGTCGTACAAATGCTGGATATCACGCTGGGGGATAGCATTCCATGCGCTTTCAGATTGGACGCGTAATTCAGAGATGGTCGCTGCCTGCCTTAGTCCGCGGAAGACTCTTTGTCCGATCCAGTCCTAGACATGCTGGATTGGAGACACGTCCGGAGGGCGTGCTGGCCAAGGGTGTTCATTTGCAGCCTGAAGAGTATGTTCAGTTGCCAGGGCAGAGTGTGTCCCGGCAGAATCCTGCTGGAATATCGCATTTGGGATCGCACTCAAAAATGGCAAGACGACCGTCTGTCCGATGTCGCTGACGTACGTAATGCTAATCAGTGTACCTCGTACAAACACCAGATTCGTACGAGAGGGATAGCTAATCGCTCCTTACGCCAAATGCCCGGGGTGGCACCTGTGTGTCATTGACGGATTCACGATGGCAGAAGCCGCTCACCTTGTCGCCTTCGAACGCGTACACGACCGTCAGATGCTCCCAAACAGAATCGGATTTCATCACTGAGGACCACAGACCGCCATTATTCCCTCTAAAAAACTCGTTCTTGACATCACCGCAAACTTGCTCGACGGTGACCAGGGCTCAGTGGTAACCGTACCAGCGGCGAGCGTGCCCGTAGACCTGTTTCAACAAAGGATTCCGTATTGTTCTGGCAGACATCCTTGGTATGACAGAGGATCGAATTTGTGATGTCGTGGCCGTCTGCTCTACCAACGCCGCCTACCTGATACGCCGATACGCTCGTGCGTCCGTAACTCTCTGCCGCCCGGAACCTCGTCTAAGAGTGTGCGAATGCTCCTCTGACCACCGATGCCATCATCTTGCCACGCCGATACCTCTCGTCCCACTCAGTCCGCAATTTGACTGAAGCCCCAACCTTCTTCCCACAGACCCACAATACGGCCTCACTCGAACTCCGATAACTCAACAAATGTTGCGCGCCTGCGTCGTCCAGGTGTGGTAGCTTCTTCAACGAGCACTGATCAACATGACACCAGACAGATGACTTCTTCACATCAGATTAGATCATATGTAGAGGATTTTATGAAGGGAGTGTCTGACCCCAGGTCTTAAACAACCCTTAGAAATAGGAAGCTAGTAGATTTGAGCTAGAGTGTCCGATAGGAAAGTGACACGGAAGCAAGGTAGAAAGGGTTAGGAAGACGCCCTTATTTATTACCGGGGGGGGGGGAAGTACCCGGGTCCGACGGCTTAACGTTCCCATCCGACGCACAGCTGATATTCAGTGGTTCGAGCGTTCGTACCTGCTTGGGATCGAACCTGAGGTCCTCCCCGTAGCAGTCACGAACGCTGACCACTAGGCTATCCGCGGCTCTCGAATGACTTCTTCTGCACGCCCTAGTCCTTAAATACGCTCTGCGTCAATTTGTATGTTGTCGTCTGCAGTGACGTCATTATTTCATCCAATGACATTCTAACGTGGATCACATTCTTTGCTGCCCTTAACAATTAACATATTACAATATGACGCTCTTACCGGTATTCCTTTTGGGTGTTCTTTTTTCACTTTCCGGCAGTATATATTGCAAAAAAATGTTCCTCTTTCGCTGCTAACAAGAACTGCCGCTGGTTGTAAGAAAATGCCAAGCCACGAAATGTTATCACTTTCATTTTTTCTATTAAATGGCTTTTGAGAGCTCCGCTTTTCGAGTGGGCACCTTGAAATCCAAAACACCTTTTTCATCACTTTCTGTTTTATCTCTCTATACTGTATTTGATTTTCATTTCCTCCTAAAACCACATTGTCTAGGGATTTCAGTCTGTTTTCTTTTCATAGGATGTGTATGAACGCCGTTTTTCAAGCAAAATGCTTCAAAACTTTCGTCCTGTTTTGTAAAAATACTGTTTTCGGACTTCAAATATGATGTTCTTGTGGGGAATTGAAATGCTTTTGTTTAATATTTTTCCAACTTTCTCTTCTGGCCTCTTCGCCATACTCATTTCATTTGACGTGAGAAAACATTGAGGTTCTCAGAAAGAAAAAAATGTTTTCAAAATAAAGACGATGCAGAAACTTTTGTACTAACACTGAGATGTCAGCTTATTAGATACAATAATTTTTGTCACAAAACGGGCTTCCTCCAAGTACATCGTAAAATCCATTCGCTGGTGCAGAAATAGAAGCCCCGTCCTTCTGCTCCGGAGCCGAATTATTTCTCAATTAAGTTACACAGACAAGGGAATATCACTGATACTTACCATCTTGTCATGCGCGTCACCTCTATAGTATGTCATATATATACCCCCCTTGATAAAAGCGGGGGCACGAAATCGCAGTTTCCGGGTCCGCCGCAAACCATGCTTGAAGTGACTCGCTGTAGAAGAAGGAATTCTCATTAAGAAATTATCATTCGAAATTCTTTCGAAGCAAAGAAGAAATTCTCATTAATTCCAGCCGATGTGTGAAAGAAGAATTGCACATTTCTCGAAGCGTAGAACGAATTCTCATTCATTCCAGACGATGTGTGGAAGAAGCATCACACATTTTTCGAAGCGAAGAACGAAGTCTCGTTAATTCCAGACGATGTGTGGTCACATATTTTTCAAAGCGAAGAACGAATTCTCATTCATTCCAGACGATGTGTGGAAGCATCACACATTTTTCGAAGCGAAGAAGAAATTCTCAATAATTCCAAACCATGTGTGAAAGAAGCATCACACATTTTTCCAAGTGAAGAAGGAATTCTCATTAATTCCAGACGATGTGTGGAAGCATCATACATTTTTCGAAGCGAAGAAGAAATTCTCAATAATTCCAAACCATGTGAAAGAAGCATCACACATTTTTCCAAGTGAAGAAGGAATTCTCATTAATTCCAGACGATGTGTGGAAGCATCACACATTTTTCGAAGCGAAGGAGAAATTCTCAATAATTCCAAACCATGTGTGAAAGAGGCATCACACATTTTTCCAAGTGAAGAAGGAATTCTCATTAATTCCAGACGATGTGTGGAAGCATCACACATTTTTCGAAGTGAAGAAGCAATTGTCATTAATTCCAGATGATGTGTGTAAGGAACATCACCCATTTTTCGAAGGACCTAACAGATTTTGACGTTCAGGTGCCAATGTGAAAACACAAATTTGCAGGTAGCGGTAATTGAACCAGCATCCTTCTGCTCCGGAGCTGAATGCTTTCCCAATTAAGCTAAGCCGACAAGTGCTTATTACTGTTACTTGACGTGGTGCGTCACCTCTGTAGTACGTCACACGACAAGTAAATATGCTAGCACAGTGTGCGGTACAAATCAGGCTGACCAACTCGTTGAGTGTCAACGTTTCATTGAGGTTCGAAATGGGGAAAACGAATGATCTGAGCCACTTTGAATGTGTCATGGCAGTTGTAACCAGGCTTTCCAGCTCGAGCATAACCCAAGCTGCCCTTCTCCTGTCTGTACTTTTCACTCAAACCCATACCAACGGTTTACCGTGAATGGCGAAACACGCAAAAAACAGTAATAATCAGTAATCGACGTTCCAGTGGACAAAAACAGCTGGGGTGTCATGGAGGTCAATCCCTGTTTATAACCGCCGCTTTCTCAAACTGCACTATTATGCTGAGCATATCCTGGGTGTTTTTTTTTTTTTTTTTTTTTTTTGCCTACACTCAGTCTCTCTCATTTGTCCGTGATGAAGATCGAATCCCAGCCCCCTCACTCCGAAGTAAGTTGCTCTCCCGATTGAGCTACACGGATAGAATGTACCGCTGCAGATTTGTCTCATCTTGACACGTGACTCACCTCTATAGTTAGTCACAACATCTCCTTTTTTTTTTTTTTTTTGAAGCAAGGTAGGAATTTTTTATTAATTCCAGGCGATGCGTGGAAGAAACATCACACATTTTTTGAGGAATTCAAGAGCCAGTAGAACCATATTTACGTTCGTGCGCCAATGTGAAAAAACATATTTGTCCGTGATGGTACAACATGAAATAACAGCAAACGTGCTGTACACAGTCACGCATAACAAACAACATGAGCGGATTTGCAAACTTCCTGGTATTCAGGGAACAAAGAATCAGCAACCTTAGGTGGAAAAGTGTCGCACAGAGACGACTCATAAAGTTCTTTTAGACGTCTCAAGCGTGAAAGAAATGTGCAGGCGAGGGCAGAGTATCGTTGATCAGAACGGCGGTGCGATTGAAAATTACGGATATATTTTTCGAACCGACAAGCAGCAGCTTGAATGTCCAAGTCAAAAGACTGACGAAACTTCGTTGAAAAGATCTGTGGATTCGTGCCAGGAGAAAGAAAGAGAAGTTATTTACGGAACAAAGGCCAGGGAAACAGAGGAATTGAGTCCACTGTAGGTGCAGTGTTAGCAGTAGTGATGGCAGATGTCTCGGACACTGTGCTGGAGCGAGCGCGAAGTGTCACAGCACCTTAGGTGACTGGGATCGAAGCGGTATCAAGAAAAGTCGAACCAGCGGATGTATAGTTGATGTACCTTCTTCTGCTTGGTAGATTTCCTTGAGAAGACAGACCTCTTAGATGAGGAAGTTGCTGGCGACTAATCCATCTACTGATCAAGGACGGTATCAGATTAGAAGGTAGGGAGAACAGATTGCACAGAAAAGTCATCAGCGTGAGAGTCGGACTCGTGTGAAAGGGATGAGGCGCGACGACAATAAAGCGTTCCTGGAGAAAAGAGACCTGTGGGACCACACTTGGGATTTCCAGTCCGGAAGCTAGCACTCAGGATTCTCCAACCAGAAGTACGGGAGAAACGCTTGGTGCATCAGAGTTGGAAAAGTCATTCGCAGAGATATCAGTGGTCGAGATAGTCTTCATGAGGTGTAGGGAAGGATGCAGTACCTTCTGCTGGGACAACGGTGGAAAATTGCTGGAGTCTGTCAGATAACCCGGAGGAAGCATAGAAGAGGGTGGGGCAACACCAGTAGATGTACTTGCAGAAACATCTGAGGGCAAGGAGGATCCAGCTGCCGCGGACGAATTATCACCAGGTTGTCGGTTCAGGTTGTCGGTTCGGACAAGCTGCAGTAGTGTGTTCTTGCGTCAAACACTGTGAACAATAATGAGAAGTGAAACTCCTGAGAAGTAAAAATCCTATATCAGCGGACACCCCTTCAAAAGTAAATGAACGGATGCGCTGTGTCGTTAAGAGGCGCGGTACAGCTGCAAACGGTATAAAAACAAGCCTGCAGCTGACCGGGATCATATAGCACTGTCAGGTTGAGTGAAAACGTCGCGGCGGGAGAGAACTGACTTGGAGAAAGGAAAGATTGTTGGGTGTTATATTTGTGGGTTGTCCATAAGAGAAACAAAGAGGCGTTTAAACATACCCAAATCAACTGTTTTGGATGTACTGAATAAGTGGAAGACACATGGCGTGCCTGGAGCAACAAAACGTATAGACAGGCCAAAGAAAATCAGTGATAGAGGACGTCGAAGACTTAGGAGAGTCGTTACAGCTAATCGACGGAGTACTACTGCACAAGACCTTTATAGTGTAAAGGTGAGTAAAAATGCTAGGACCTCGGTATGTACACGCAACATTCGCAGAAAACTTCATTCCATGGCTTACCGTGGTCTTGCTGCTACTCATAAGCCTTTCATCTCCACTCGGAATGCTGCTCGTCGTTTAGCATGGTATAAAGAACATTTATCGTGGACCTTAGATCAATGGAAACGGGTCCTATGGACTGATGAATCCAGACACACGATCCAACAGTCTGATGGCCGTGTGTGGGTATGGCGGCAGCCGGGGGAAAGCTACTTACCGCAGTGTATTGTTCCTACGGTCACGTTTTTAGCTGGTAGTGTATTGTGTGTGGGTATTTTTCGTGGTATGGTCTCGGCCCATTGATTATCGTAAACAAACCTCTTAATTAGCCAGCCTACCTCGATATTCTGGAAAATTATGCCCTACCAACTCTGTGGTAATACTATGGAACCAATCCTTGTTGGTACCGCAGGATAATGCACCGAGCCATAAAGCAAGGACTGTTACGGCGTGGTTGACGATAATTTCTTATCGTGTGTGAACTGGCCAGCACATGGACCTGATCGGAATCCCATAGGGCACCTATGGGATGAATTAGAACGCCGCATAAGAAATTTGGAACCAAGGCCTACTACTAAGCAACAGTTAGCGGCGGCATTATGTACTGAATGGAGACGCATACCTATCGCTGTGTTCCAAAACCTGGTCGAAAGCATGTCTCAAAGGGTCAGTGCATGCATTAAGGCCAAAGGTGGACCGGCACCGTACTAAGGTATGTCAATAAATGCTATGTTGTGTTTCTCTTCTAGGTGTCCAGTGACTTTTTTCAATGTAGTGTATTTGTTTTCAGCGAATTAAAGCGTATTAACCAGAAAGAGGTTGAAACAAACTGGTTGAAACAAAGGCTCAGGTTTTGTGAGCTCAGACGATGAAATTTTCAAACTTTCTTTAAAAATTCATTGCTCTTTGATGCAAGTTGGTGCAAAATATATTGCATTAAGTATTTTCATGAAATTAAATAATTCATATCCTTATTTACCTCATTTTTCTAGACTTAAATTTTTTTTTGCCTAAATTCATTCCCGTTTAAAAAATTGAAACCGTAATTAACCCGAGTTCTGTGGTACTTTGGCTTTCATTAAGGAAAAAAAATGGTGTTTCATTGCTTTGTTAGTTCGGGAACCAACTAAATAACGTGAAAGGTAGGGTTGGATTACGTTTCCATATTTCTTTTTCCATGTTTTTTATTAATTCCTCGGGTGATGATATGCAAAGAAATAAGGTAACTACATTTTGAGCAATGTTTACTTCTTTCACAAAAATGATCTGAAATTACC
Source organism: Macrothele yani (assembly GCA_039090855.1). Classification (NCBI taxonomy): domain Eukaryota; kingdom Metazoa; phylum Arthropoda; class Arachnida; order Araneae; family Macrothelidae; genus Macrothele; species Macrothele yani. The sequence continues at coordinate 30,832,206 of CM077032.1, read as the reverse complement.
TCATTTTTTTATTGTTAATGTGGTAAAAAAAGTGGTACACATATTTCTGTAAATTTGCGAGAACACAAGAACCTTAAGAGAACGTTTGTGTTTCCCGTTCCAAGAAAAAAATAGCACAACTCCTAATTTGCATTTTTGTATGAACTAAGTCCTTTAATTAGCGGAGCTCAAAACGAATTCTTAAGAAATTTTCGCACGGATGTTTTCGTTAATTACTTAATTCATAAATAAAAAGATTCAGCCATGAAGAATATTACGCGAGTTCTTGCTTTCAAAATTTAAAAAAATTCCTGAGCTCCCACAAACATGAATATAAATGATGGAAAAATTTCATAAGATACATTTACAACGAAAGAAAAAGATAAAAAATAAAACAGGAATCAAAAAAGGAGTTATAATGTTACTTTATAAAACACCCTAGCAAGCAAATGTCTTGTATCCTGCTGGAATTCATTTCGTACACCCCTCTCTTTCTCTTTTACAGGCATGTTCACTAACACCTTTCAAGTTCTTTTCTTTATAATACGTCTTCTGTAAAGCAAAATGCGTTGTTGTATCATCATTATGTCTGTGGACAGCAGATTTCTAGATGTATTAGTCCCATCTGGAAAAGTTCTCCTCTTAAAAAGTTTTAACTTTTTTACGTATTTCTCTATTTTAACTTTCCTGTTTTGTGCAAATATTGGTTTATCCTGGTTAGACGTTTTTCTAAGCTGAACGCTGCATTTTTCTTTCTCGATGAATTTGTGTTTGACAATCTGACAACTTATTCAAAGGACGTAATCGAAAGCTGAAAATAAAAGTTGATGTTTAACTGGTACCCCGACGAAATAGCCTAGACCAAAGCATCCCCGACGTCACAGCCAAAGCACAAAATAGCCCGTCAAAATAGCCTGAAACATATCCATGTTCCACAACCCTCTCAGCCTGTTGATTAATAACGTTATTCGTAAAGGAAATGGATTTTAACTGAATTGTACTTCATGGCGTCCATATGTGTCTATAAGAAATATTCGGAAATGCAGTTAGAATATTTATTCCGGGCACAATATGCACGCCATGAAATACATTGAAGTTGTAACTAAAGAAATGTTACAACTTCAATGTATGTATGAAATACATTGAAGTTGTAACATTTCTTTTACGAATTATGTTTGGATTTCGTTATGGAGCGTTTACAATGGAGTTTTCAATAACCTTACTCGCACTAATAACTCAGTTGAAGGATGGCATCGCTCTTTTAAACAGACCCTAGATTGCTATTACCCCCATCAATGTACAAACCTATACATCGATTTCTAAAACAACTGAATCCAGTTGAAATTGATTCAGCTCGTTTTCAAGCAGAATTCAGGCACCAGAAGCATCAAAGCAAACGTGTGCGCAATTAAACCTGCAACTTGAAATATTTGTGCAGAATTATCATGGCACCAATATTCCGGACTGTCGGCATGGAATTTTTAATGACTTGATAACGAAACTTGTTTAAAACTAATAACTAAACATTGTTCAACATTCTGCAGAATCATCGTGTCACTAATATTTCGGTCTCTCTACGTGGTATTTCCACAATGTGACAATTTAATTTGATTAAAAATATTATTCTTCTTTTACTAAAAATTGCTTATATTCTTTTATTTTTGGCAAAAAAATTTTTTATTATTTTCTATTTATTTCAGTTGGCAATTTAGTGGAGGTACTACAGATATTATATATTATATATTCCATTTTGTTTCAAGCCAACATGATGGGAATATTTTGTGTATTGGCTGTGATGTAGAGGATATTTAGTCGGAGCTATTTTGTCGGGTCACCATTTTGACTTTATGATTTAGCACTATTTAAAGCGAGTACTGTTTAGAGAGAGTACTTGTTTAGTAAGAGCACCGTTTTGTCGTAGCACTAGCTTATGAGTCTCACTAGTTATCCGATTACGGCATTTGTTTACAGGGTGTCCTGAAAAACAAAACGTGTTTTTGATACAAAAGTTTCACTTACCCAGAATCTCGGAAGAATCTAAGCAAATTTTCAAAGTACATGCCATCACTTTCAGTAATTTGAACCCATCTGTTTCTGTTTACCAGCTTTTCAATTAATGCTCTCGCCGACCCGGTCGCGCGGTGGTCTAAGCTCTGGCTTATGACTATTTGTCTGAGAAGGATCCGGGTTCGAATCCCAGTAAGTCATGGATGTTGTGTTTGCCTTACAGCACTGGCTCTCTCCCTTTCCTGGAACCAGTGCTTCTAAATTAGGGACGTGCGACTGCTTATAGCCCACTGAGTTGCTTACCGTGGTCGTCGAACCCCGAATAAAAAAAAAAACACTTTCCATATCCTGCAATTGTGCCCACAGTCGGGAAATGACACTTCGCGACACTCCAATGGCTTCTGCTACCACTTCGTCTGTCTGATCTGCTTCCAGCCAGCTAATATCTCTCCACGCAGTTCGATAAACCACGCTGTTGAGACATCGTTCGAACAGAGAAACGAAATGTCACAATACAATTTAAGAAACGAAATGTCACAATAAACGCGATAGGATAAGAGACCTCCCGGAAAGCATTCGTTTTATCCCAATCTGTGATTTATGCATTCTGAAGTCACAGACGTTAATTTACATTAGGTTGATGCATGATTCCGCTATCTACGTCACACTAGACTTGCGCATTCTACGATTTGGAAAGATATCACACAGTTGGCTTGCATAATGTTTGCCTTGCACTCCTAATTATTTTGAGCATTGTAGGTGATAGTTGACATTCTTTATTTAAGTTAAAAACTAAAACTCATAAACAGCATCATAGCGGCAAAAATTTGAAAAATAAGTTAGTAAAATCATACAATGCGTTGATTATGATACGCTTTCCAACATACCAGAAATCATTACTCAAGTTATCACTCAAGTTATGAGGATAATGGCTGTGGAACATATCTCGCCCCTGTGCCCTGACCTTTGACCCCATTTCGATTATATTAAACCGAAGCGGTTCATTATACCTCCGAAACAACGTACTAAAGTTTTGTCGCAATAGAAGCATTTTTAGTCAAGTTATGTGGATAATGGCTGTGGAATAAATCTCGCTCCTGTGCCCTGACCTTTGACCCCATTCCGATGATGTTCAACAGAACCGGTTAACTATATATCCGGAGGTGTCACGTGCGTCAATTCGTCGCGCGTCAATTCGTCGACTGCGTCAATTCGTCGCGGACAAATTCGTCGACTACGTCAATTCGTCGCGTTTACAGATTTTGGTTACATACAAAACGAATGCAGGAAAACGTACGATTTCGAACGTCTTGCTCCCTGATCGAATTTATAAAGTTTGGACACGCAGACAGGATAGGAATATTACGTTTTTCTTTGGCACTAAAAATATTAGACGGTAAACGGTTTTTGGAACGGGGCAGGGCCCGGTTGGTCAGAGCCACCCATATACAAAATTTTCGTAAAATCTACAGTTTTCAATTCAGAACCACCAAATCTGGTATACTATCTCGTGGTATTCTAACTTAGACTGCAGACGGTTTTAGGAAGCGGTTGGAGAGGGGGGGGGGGGGTAGAGCCCCCCTCCCATACAGAATTGCCGTAAAATATAGTTTTCAATTTAGAACTACCAAATTTGGTATATTATCTCATGGTACTCTAACTTAGACGGTTTTTGGAACGGGTCAGGGACCCGGTTGGTCAGAAACCCCCATACACAAAATCTACATTTCAAAATTGCCTTTATTCTTCAGTAAAATAACATTTCTATGTACATGACAATGGAATTCTGCCAATAAATACAGTGGTATATACATCAGCTGGAAAGTTCCAGTGAAACGTAAAACAAAATATTGTTAAAATCATAAAATTATTTCGCCACGTATGGCGAAGGAGAGGCAGACAATAAAGCACGAGCGATACAAACGAAAATGTTTACCTACAGTATTGTAGACAGGGCAAGACATGATTCTATACTATTCGCAAATTCCAATTAAGCATTACTACCATACTAAAGATTAAACATGCACAAGGTACTAATTCTCATAAAAGACCATGGGTGAGAAGGAACTAACAGGTGCAACAGTATTTAGAGATATGACAGTAATGTTAGAAACAATTAAGCACAAATACTTATTATATGCACAGAATTATGCAGTGACAAGAGAGAAATACGCTAAACGAACCCAGGAGAGCAACTTTACAAAAAAACAGAAACCGAACAGAAATGCAATGCCCAAGTTTCATATCATATGTACAGAACAATACAGTGACAAGGAAGGAAGCCGCTAAACATACCCAGAAGGGCAGCTTCTCATGAAACAGAAATGCAACAGTGATGCTACATTCAAAATTTACAACATATGTACAGAAGTATTCAGTGACAAGGGGAAATAACGCTAAATGTACTCAGAAGGGCATCTTGTAACAATAAATTATACACACAGTGACTAATATTTTAAAAATATATTCAACATACTGAAGGGGACATTGCGTGGGCAGTAAACTGTGCAGAAGGAAGAATTATATACAACAACATAAAACCCAACATTATCGAAGAGAACATGGGAAACATGGTGAGCTATCTTCAATGGCACATTAAAACAGAAAAATCACAAATAGCGAAGCACCAAAATTAATACGTAAAAACATGATTTGTTACAGTGAACGTGGGCGACAACAAAAATCCCACTTACAGGTTGAGATGTAACTGCAAATTGTGGATATAGAACCACCCAGCCGATTGGGTCCAGGTGGATTGAAAAACGCTATCGGTGTTTGTTGAGGCAGCACGAGAGTGCTCCATTTGGAAGCGAGTGGTTAACCGTGCTAGGAAGCGTCTCCGAATGATAGCACTTGCCTCCTGAGGAGGTGGAATAAGAGCGGGGAAGCGTTGTTGAAGATGGAAAGCATATACAGTGAACTTCACAAGAAGAAAAATGTAACGGCACACAGGAGGCAAGTGAGTAGGTGGATGCTTAGTTTGGAGTAGCCAAGCATATGCAAGAAATGGTAACGATCGAGCACAAATTCGATCAGCAAGACGAAATGCTGTGTTTAGGACTGGCAGGAGAACGGGGCAGAATAGGTATTGATGTTGGACGTCGCTGACTTCAGGGCAAAAGGAACAATGTGGAGAGGTGAGAAGGGTCATGCGAAACAGTACTGATGGGGCGGGGAGACGAAGGTGAAGAAATTGCCAATGGACATTGAGTTCAAGAGGGGAGGAAAGGGCAGAGGTAGATGCTGTCCAGATGGCGGGGAGAAGAGAAGGAGGAGCAGAATGAACAGAAAGTGGAAGTGCGGGAGGGGAAAGAAGAAGCCAATAAAGAGAAGAGGAGGAGAGAGAAGTAACTAGAACCGGGGAGCTACGAATGAAGAGAAAGAACGGTAGAGAAAGAGGAGCAGAGGGGACCGAGAAGAGACCATCAGGTGAAGCGAGGAGTGGAAAGAGGCTCCAAAGCGCTGTGCGAACGAGAAAATATTCGTTAGCAAGAGTAATGGTTGGAGATAGAAACAAGGAAGAAAGAGGTCTCCAGGTTAGATCAGAAGTTACGAGAGAACGGACAGTTATCACACCAGAGCGGATCCAATGAGGAAAGTAAAAGTAAGGGAGGTTAGGAGGGTGAATAAGAGAAGAGAAGAAGAGAGGTTCATCTAGGAGATCAAGAGCTGAAGAAGGAAATGAACGGAGAAGAGGAAGCCAACGAAAGAGAGAAAGGCCCTCTCGCAGGACAGGAGGGAGGTGGGACGGGAGAAGAGAGTATGCATCCATCTTCAGAAACAGTAGGAAGGTGAAAGATGGGTCACGGGAAGAAGCTAGAACATTCAAGGTAGTGGTAAGGGACGGAACAGTTGAAGTGGCAAGGAGAATGAAATGAATAATGCGATGTGTTTTATAAAGGAAGGCTGGATCAAGAAGCTGGATGCCACCTAAAGAGGCTGGCAGATGAAGCGTGGAAGGTTTAAATCAGTGATGTGAAGACCAAATGACGGAAGTTGAGAGGCGAGTGATTGTCATCATTTGTGACACGGGCACAACCGTCGACATCCAAGAGTATTCGCATAGGGAGATAAGTTGTCGACGAACAACGGCTGCTCGTTGACGGAACGATGTGAAAGGGCGGGCCTTACTCCAGTAGGCAGCAGTCCGTTGTATCCGGGGAAGAAGAGCAGTCCAGGTGGCGGATGCAGAAGCCAAGGGCAATCCGACATACGCACCGAGGATCTTCTGTGTAGTGGCTGTCCACTGCGCACCCCAAGGAGCATCGGTGCGGGCAGCCCATGCCCCGCACCATAAGCCCAGTGCTTTTAGTGGCATTCAGCGCAGCTCCAGATAATGCAACATACTGTTGATATACAGAATACAGGCGATCCAATTGAGATTCATCCCGGACGCAAAAGGTCACATCATTAGCATAGGCGGTGAAAATTATTCGATGATGACGAGTACTAGTCACTGTCGGCGGTAGGACATCCAGGAGTGATCTTCGGGCTGCTAACAGGAAAGGCTCAAAAGCGAGAGCGAATAGCTGGCCGGAGAGCGGACATCCCTGCCGGATGCCGGGCTTAAACGGAATTGGAGCGGTTAGAAATGTGGCCGCTCGAACATGGAAACTGGCGCCCTGATAAAGGGCCAAGAGTGCGGAAGAAAAGCTAGGAGGAAAGCCAAATTGTGAAAGGACAGCAGAGAGATAAAAATGAGAAACGTTATCAAAAGCGGACTTTTGATCCAGATTGAGAAAGGCAAGAGGATCAGAAAAAGAGCGAGCGAGGAAGTGAAGATGAAGCAGAAGAGAAACGTTAGTGGAAATAGTCCGACCAGGCACAGTGTATGTCGTTTTCAATTCAGAACCACCAAATCGGGTATCCTATCTCATAGTACTGTAACTTAGACGGTTGTCGGTTTTTGGAGCGGGTCAAGGCCCTGGGAGTCAGAGCCCCCCCCCCCCCTACATACAAAATTTTCGTAAAATCTAGTTTTCATTTCAGAACCATCAAATTTGGTATCATGAAACTCTAACTTAGACGCTAGACGGATTTTTGGTAGGGGTTGGAACCCGCGGGATCGGAGCCCCCCCCCCTCATAAAAAATTTCGTAAAATCTACAGTTTTCATCTTAGAACCACCTAATTTGGTATACTATCTTATGGTACTCTAACTTAGACGGCAGCCCGTTTTTGGAACGGGTAAAGGCCCGGGGGTCAGAGCCCCCACATACAAAATTTTCTTAAAAACAGCTACAGTTTTCAATTTAGAACCACCTATCTTATGGTACTCTAACTTAGTCGGCAGACCGTTTTTGGAACGGGTCAATGCCCGGGGGTCAGAGCCGCCCCCCACAAAATTTTCCTAAAAACTACAGTTTTCAATTCTGAACCACCTAATCTGGTATACTATCTCAGGGTACTCTAACTTAGACAGTAGACCGTTTTTCGAACGGGTCGGCCACGGGGTCAGAGTCCCCCGCCCATAATTTTTTTTTCGTAAAAACTAAAGTTTTCAATTTAGAGCTACCAAATTTGGTATACTATATAATGGTGTCCTAAATCAAACGGTAGACGGTTTTCAGAACGGGTCAAGGCAAGGGTGGTTACCCCCCCCTACACACAAACTTTCGTAAAATCTATAGTTTTCAATTTAGAACCACCAAATTTTGTATACTATCTCATGGTACTCTAACTTAGACGGTAGACGGTTTTTGGAACGGGTCAGGGGCCCGGTTGGTTAGAGCCCCCATACACAAAATATTCGTAAGATCTACAGTTTTCAATTCAAAACCACCAAATCAGGTCTCATAGTACTCTAACTTAGACGGTTGTCGGTTTTTGGAACAGGTCAAGGCCCGGGAAGTCAGAGCACCCCCCCCCCCCCCCCCCATACATACAAAATTTTCGTAAAATCTAGTTTTCATTTCAGAACCATCAAATTTGGTATTATGAAACTCTTACTTACACGCTAGACTATTTTTGGTAGGGGTTGGAGCCCGCGGGGTCGGAGCCCCACCCCTCATAAAAAATTTCGTAAAATCTACAGTTTTCACTTAGAACCACCAAATTTGGTATACTATCTTATGGTACTCTAACTTAGTCGGCAGACCGTTTTTGGAACTGGTCAATGCCCGGGGGTCGGAGCCCCCCAGAAAATTTTCTTAAAAACTACAGTTTTCAATTCTGAACCACCTAATCTGGTATACTATATCATGGTACTCTAACTCAGACGCTAGACGGTTTTTGGAAGGGGTTGGAGCCCGGGGGTCAGACCACCTCCCCGAATAAAAACTTTTTCGTAAAATCTACATTTCAAAATTGCCTTTATTCTTCAGTAAAATAACAGTTTTCATCTAAGAACCACCAAATTTGGTATACTATCTTATGGTACTCTAACTTAGTCGATAGACCGTTTTTGGAACGGGTCAAGGCCCGGGGGTCAGAGCCCCCACATACAAAATTTTCTTAAAAACTACAGTTTTCAATTCAGAACCACCTAATCTGGTATACTATATCATGGTACTCTAACTTAGACGCTAGAATGCTTTTGGAAGAGGTTGGAGCCCGGGGGTCAGACCCCCCCCTCCGAATAAAACCTTTTTCTTAAAAACTCCATTTTTCAATTCAGAACCACCTAATCTGGTATACTATCTCATGGTACTCTAACTTAGACGCTAGACGGTTTTTGGAAGGGGTTGGAGCCCGGGGGTCAGACCCCTCCGAATAATTTTTTTTTTGTAAAATCTACAGGTTTCAATTTAGAACCACCAAATTTGGTATACTATCTCATGGTACTCTAACTTAGACAGTAGACCGTTTTTCGAACGGATCAAGGCCCGGAGGATCAGAGCCCCCACATACAAAATTTTCTTAAAAACTACAGTTTTCAATTCAGAACCACCAAATCTGGTATACTATCGCATGGTACTCTAACTTAGACGCTAGACAATTTTTTGAAGGGGTTGCAGCCTGGGGGTAAGGGCCCCCTCATATAAAAATTCGCAAAATCTACAGTTTTCAATTTAGAACCACCAAATTTGGTATACTATCTCATGGTACTCTAACTTAGACAACAGCCCGTTATTGGAACGATTAAAGGCCCGGGGGGGTTAGAGCCCCCCACATACAAAATTCTCTTAAAAACAACAGTTTTCCATTCCGAACCACCAAATCTGGTATATTATCTCATGGTACTCTAACTTAGACGCTAGACGGGTTTTAGGAGGGGTTGGAGCCCGGGGTCACCCCCCGAATAAAAACTTTTTCGTAAAATCTACAGTTTTTAGAACGGGTCGGGCACGGGGTCAGAGTCCCCCCGCCCATAATTTTTTTTTCGTAAAAACTAAAGTTTTTAATTTAGAGCTACCAAATTTGGTATACTATATAATGGTGTCCTAAATTAAACGGTAGACGGTTTTCAGAACGGGTCAGGGCAAGGGTGGTTACCCCCCGCCCCCCTACACACAAAACTTTCGTAAAATCTATAGTTTTCAATTTAGAACCACCAAATTTTGTATACTATCTCATGGTACTCTAACTTAGGCGGTAGACGGCTTTTTGGAAAGGGTCAGGGGCCTGGTTGGTTAGAGCCCCCCATACACAAAATATTCGTAAGATCTACATTTCAAAATTGCCTTTATTCTTCAAATAAAAATAGCATTTCTATGTACATGACAGTAGAATTCTGCCAATAAATACAGTGGTATATACAACAACTGGAAAGTTCCAGTGAAACGTAAAACAAAATATTGTTAAAAACATAAAATTATTTTCGCCCCGAAGGGCGATGGAGAGGCAGACAATAAAGCACGAGCGATGCAAATGAAAATGTATACTACAGTATTGTAGACAAGAAAAGACATGATGCTATACTATTCACAAATTCCAATTAAGTATTACTACCATACTCAAGATTAAATATGCACAAGGCACTAATTCACATCAAAGACCATGGGTGAGAAGGAACTAACAGGTGCAACAGTATTTAGAAATATGACAGAAATGGTAGAAACAATTAAGCACAAATACTTATTATATGTACAGAATTATGCAGTGACAAGAGAGAAATACGGAAAACGGACCCAGGAGGGCAACTTTACAAAAAAAACAGAAATCGAACAAGAATGCAATTCATAAGTGTCATATCATATGTAGAGAACAATACAGTGACAAAAAAGAAAGCCGCTAAGCATACCCAGAAGGGCAGCTTCTCATAAAACAGAAATGTAACAGTGGTGCTACACTCAAAATTTACATCATATGTACAGAAGTATTCAGTGACAAGGGGGAGAATCGCTAAAAGTACTCAGAAGAGCATCTTCTTACATTAAATTATATACACAGGGACAATAAAATTTCAAAATATATTCAACATAATGTAGGGGACATGGCGTGTGCAGTAAACTGTGCAGAAGAAAGAATTATATACAACATAAAATACAACAAAATCGAAGAGATCATGGGAAACATGGTGAGCTATCTCCAATAGCACATATAACAGAATAATCACAAATAGCGAATCATGTGGGTGAAAAAGGAGACTCCACCTAGGAGCCTCATACCACCAAAATTAATACGTAAAATCATGAGTTGTGACAGTGAATGTGGGCGACAACAAAAATCACACCTATAAGTTGAGATGTAGCTGCAAATTGTGGATATGGAACCACCCAGCCGATTGGGTCCAGGTGGATTGAAAAACGTTATCGGTGTTTGTTGAGGCAGCACGAGAGTGCTCCATTCGGAGACGAGTGGTTAACCGTGAGAGGAAGCGTCTCCGAATGATAGCACTTGCCTCCTGAGGAGGTGGAGTAAGAGCAGGGAGGCGTTGTTGAAGATGGAAAGCATATACAGTGAACTTCACAAGAAGAAAAATGTAACGGCACACAGGAGGCAAGTGAGTAGGTGGATGCTTAGTTTGGAGTAGCCAAGCATATGCAAGAAATGGTAACGATCGAGCACAAATTCGATCAGCAAGACGAAATGCTGTGTTTAGGACTGGCAGGAGTACGGGGCAGAAGAGGTATTGATGTTGGACGTCGCTGACTTCAGGGCAAAAGGAACAATTTGGAGAGGTGAGAAGGGTCATGCGAAAGAGTACTGATGAGGCGGGGAGACGAAGGTGAAGAAATTGCCAATGGACATTGAGTTCAAGAGGGGAGGAAAGGGAAGAGGTAGAGGCTGTCCAGATGGCGGGGAGAAGAGAAGGAGAAGCAGAATGAACAGAAAGTGGAAGTGTGGGAGGGGAAAGAAGGAGCCAATAAAGAGAAGAGGAGGAGATAGAAGTAACTAGAACCGGGGAGCAACGAATGAGGAAAAAGAACGGTAGAGAAAGAGGGGCGGAGGGGACCGAGAAGAGACCATCAGGGGAAGCGAGGAGTGGAAAGAGGCTCCAAAGCGCTGTGCGAAGGAGAAGATATTCGTTAGCAAGAGTAATGGTTGGAGACAGAAACAGGGAAGAAAGAGGTCTCCAGGTTAGATCAGAAGTTACGAGAGAACGGACAGTTATCACACCAGAGCGGATCCAATGAGGAAAGTAAAAGTAAGGGAGGTTAGGCGGGTGAATAACAGAAGAGAAGAAGAGAGGTTCATCTAGAAGATCAAGAGTTGAAGAAGGAAATGAACGGAGAAGAGGAAGCGAACGAAAGAGAGAAAGGCCCTCTCGCAGGACAGAAGGGAGGTGGGACGGAAGAAGAGAGTATGAATCCATCTTCAGAAACAGTAAGAAGGTGAAAGATGGGTCACGAGAAGAAGCAAGAACATTCAAGGTAGCGGTAAGGGACGGAACAGTTGAAGTGGCAAGGCGAATGAAATGAATAATGCGATGTGTTTTATAAAGGACTGCTGGATCAGGAAGCTGGATGCCACCTAATGAGGCTGGTAGATGAAGCGCGGCAGGTTTAACCCAGTGATGTGAAGTCCAGATGACGGAAGTTGAGAGGCGAGTGATGGTCATCATTTGTGACACGGGAACAACCGTCGACATCCAAGAGTATTCGCATAGGGAGATAAGTTGTCGACGAACAATGGCTGCTCGTTGACGGAACGATGTGAAAGGGCGGGCCTTACTCCAGTAGGCAGCAGCCCGTTGTATCCGGGGAAGAAGAGCAGTCCAGGTGGCAGATGAAGAAGCCAAGGGCAAACCGACATACGCACCGAGGATCTTCTGTGTAGTGGCTGTCCACTGCGCACCCCAAGGAGCATCGGTGCGGACAGCCCATGCCCCGCACCACAAGCCAGTACTTTTAGTGGCATTCAGCGCAGCTCCAGATATTGCAACATATTGTTGATATACAGAATACAGGCGATCAAATTGAGATTCATCCCGGACACAAAAGGTCACATCATCAGCATAGGCGGTGAAAACTATCCGATGATGACGAGTACTAGCTACTGTCGGCGGTAGGACATCCAGGAGTGATCTTTGGGCTGCTAACAGGAAAGGCTCAAAAGCGAGAGCGAATAGCTGGCCGGAGAGCGGACATCCTTGCCGGATGCCTCGCTTAAACGGAATTGGAGCGGTTAGAAATGTGGCCGCTCGAACATGGAAACTGGCGCCCTGATAAAGGGCCAAGAGAGCGGAAGAAAAGGCAGCAGGAAAGCCAAATCGTGAAAGGACAGCAGAGAGATAAAAGTGAGACACGTTATCAAAAGCAGACTTTTGATCCAGATTGAGAAAGGCAAGAGGTTCATCAAAAGAGCGAGCGAGGAAGTGAAGATGAAGGAGAAGAGAAACGTTAGTGGAAATAGTCCGACCAGGCACAGTGTATGTCTGCTCGGGAGAAATAACGAAAGAGAGAACACAAATAAGGCGACGGGATAAAAGTTTTGTATAGAACTTATAGTCAGTGTTTAGGATGGAGATAGGGCGCCAGTTTCCCAGATCCAAGAGGTCACCCTTCTTAGGAAGGAGGATGATGTGTGCCAAAGTAAAGTCGGGCGGTAACGCAGGAGAGGAAAAAGCAGAGGAGAAACACGCAGACAGAAAAGGCAGAAGGCACGGTAGAAAAGCACGGTAAAAGGACAGAGGAAGGCCGTCAGGTCCAGGAGCAGCATGAGGATTGAGAGTAGCGAACGCCTCACGGAGTTCGCGAAGAGAGAAAGGGGAAAGTAAAGAAGTAGATAAAGTTGAGGGGACCTGAGGAAGAGAGGAGAGAAGAGGAGAAGCTAATGAGAATGAAGACTGCGTTACTGCACTGTACTTGGCGGTGAAATACTGTTTAGTGAAAGTGCATAGCTTCGATGGGTTCGAAGTGATGGAACCATCCTGGAGGCGAAGATGACGCAAAGATGTAGCAGAGCGAAGTTGAGATTCCAAGGCGGTTAAGTAATCGTGAGAATCAGCTGTAGGGGAGAGATGCAAGAAATGCATCCTGCAGGCTGCATCGGATGCGCGAGGAAGAAGCACGGCGTGAAGATCTGCCAGATAGCCGGGGTATTGCGGATCATCAAGAGAGAGCATCGACAATAGAGCACGTAGATTCGCAATTTTCATATCGCTCTCATTCCGAGAGGCATGGGAGAAGCGCCGTACAAAAAGGACCAAGTCGTGTTTGACACTGAGCCACAGTTGCATCGCGTCTGACGTAGTATCAAGAAGGGGCTGACGACTACGGAGGAACTCACGCACAGCAACACAAAATTGTTGATCATCCAGGAGCGAGTCCGGAAAAGTCCATACTCGTCGAGTCCTTGAAGGTGAAGGAGAAACACACATCAACAGACTGACAATACTGTGGTCTGAAGCGGCGGAAGGATGATGGGTAGCAGCTGCGATCGACGGGAGAAGAGCAGTCGAAACATAAAATTTATCCAGCCGTGCTGCCGTAGTGCTGCCATGGATGGAAGAGCGCCAGGTAAAAGAGATTTCCGACGGGTGTAGATGCCGGAACGCATCAACCAATTGAAAATCATTAACTAGCTGAGAAATCTGTAATACACGTTGCCTGCGGTATTCGCCAACGGTTGAATTGCGGTCAAGAGCCGGCAACAACGTACAATTGAAATCTTCGCCGATGAGAATATATTCAGACGGTGGGATGCATGACAGCTCTGTACGGAGTGTGGAGAGAAGATCAGGTAACAGACGCTCATCACAGGGGACATATATGTTCAGTTTTCAATTCAAAACCACCAAGTCAGGTACCCTATCTCATAGTACTGTAACTTAGACGGTTCTCGGTTTTTGAAACGGGTCAAGGCCCAGGGGGTCAGAGCCCCCCCCCCCATACATACAAAATTTTCGTAAAATCTAGTTTTCAATTCAGAACCACCTAATCAGGTATACTATCTCATGGTACTCTAACTTAGACGCTAGACGGTTTTGGGAAGGGGTTGGAGCCCGGGGGTCAGACCACCTCCCCGAATAAAAATTTTTTCGTAAAATCTACATTTCAAAATTGCCTTTATTCTTCAGTAAAATAACATTTCTATGTACATGACAATGGAATTCTGCCAATAAATACAGCGGTATATACATCAGCTGGGAAGTTCCAGTGAAACGTAAAACAAAATATTGTTAAAATCATAAAAAAAAAAAATTATTTCGCCACGTAGGGCGAAGAAGAGGCAGACAATAAAGCACGAGCGATACAAACGAAAATGTTTACCTACAGTATTGTAGACAGGGCAAGACATGATTCTATACTATGCACAAATTCCAATTAAGCATTACTACCATACTAAAGATTAAACATTAGGTACTAATTCACAGAAATGCAACAGTGATGCTACATTCAAAATTTACAACATATGTACAGAAGTATTCAGTGACAAGGGGAAATAACGCTAAATGTACTCAGAAGGGCATCTTGTTACATTATATTATACACACAGTGACTAATATTTTAAAAAAATATTCAACATAATGAAGGGGACATTGCGTGGGCAGTAAACTGTGCAGAAGGAAGAATTATATACAACAACATAAAACCCAACATCATCGAAGAGAACATGGGAAACATGGTGAGCTATCTTCAATGGCACATTAAAACAGAAAAATCACAAATAGCGAAGCACCAAAATTAATACGTAAAAACATGATTTGTTACAGTGAACGTGGGCGACAACAAAAATCCCACTTATAGGTTGAGATGTAACTGCAAATTGTGGATATGGAACCACCCAGCCGATTGGGCCCAAGTGGATTGAAAAACGCTATCGGTGTTTGTTGAGGCAGCACGAGAGTGCTCCATTTGGAGGCGAGTGGTTAACCGTGCTAGGAAGCGTCTCCGAATGATAGCACTTGCCTCCTGAGGAGGTGGAATAAGAGCGGGGAAGCGTTGTTGAAGATGGAAAGCATAGACAGTGAACTTCACAAGAAGAAAAATGTAACGGCACACAGGAGGCAAGTGAGTAGGTGGATGCTTAGTTTGGAGTAGCCAAGCATATGCAAGAAACGGTAACGATCGAGCACAAATTCGATCAGCAAGACGAAATGCTGTGTTTAGGACTGGCAGGAGAACGGGGCAGAATAGGTATTGATGTTGGACGTCGCTGACTTCAGGGCAAAAGGAGCACTGCGGAGAGGTGAGAAGGGTCATGCGAAACAGTACTGATGGGGCGGGGAGACGAAGGTGAAGAAATTGCCAATGGACATTGAGTTCAAGAGGGGAGGAAAGGGCAGAGGTAGATGCTGTCCAGATGGCTGGGAGAAGAGAAGGAGGAGCAGAATGAACAGAAAGTGGAAGTGCGGGAGGGGAAAGAAGAAGCCAATAAAGAGAAGAGGAGGAGAGAGAAGTAACTAGAACCGGGGAGCTACGAATGAGGA
Organism: Macrothele yani; assembly: GCA_039090855.1. Classification (NCBI taxonomy): domain Eukaryota; kingdom Metazoa; phylum Arthropoda; class Arachnida; order Araneae; family Macrothelidae; genus Macrothele; species Macrothele yani. The sequence goes on along the minus strand of CM077032.1, from coordinate 30,816,465 downwards.
GAAAGAACGGTAGGGAAAGAGGAGCAGAGGGGACCGAGAAGAGACCATCAGGTGAAGCGATTAGTGGAAAGAGGCTCCAAAGCGCTGTGCGAAGAAGAAGATATTCGTTAGCAAGAGTAATGGTTGGAGATAGAAACAATGAAGAAAGAGGTCTCCAGGTTAGATCAGAAGTTACGAGAGAACGGACAGTTATCACACCAGAGCGGATCCAATGAGGAAAGTAAAAGTAAGGGAGGTTAGGAGGGTGAATAAGAGAAGAGAAGAAGAGAGGTTCATCTAGGAGATCAAGAGTTGAAGAAGGAAATGAACGGAGAAGAGGAAGCGAACGAAAGAGAGAAAGGCCCTCTCGCAGGACAGGAGGGAGGTGGGACGGGAGAAGAGAGTATGCATCCATCTTCAGAAACAGTAGGAAGGTGAAGGATGGGTCACGGAAAGAAGCTAGAACATTCAAGGTAGTGGTAAGGGACGGAACAGTTGAAGTGGCAAGGCGAATGAAATGAATAATACGATGTGTTTTATAAAGGAAAGCTGGATCAGGAAGCTGGATGCCACCCAAAGAGGCTGGCAGATGAAGCGTGGCAGGTTTAACCCAGTGATGTGAAGACCAGATGACGGAAGTTGAGAGGCGAGTGATGGTCATCATTTGTGACACGGGCACAACCGTCGACATCCAAGAGTATTCGCATAGAGAGATAAGTTGTCGACGAACAACGGCTGCTCGTTGACGGAACGATGTGAAAGGACGGGCCTTACTCCAGTAGGCAGCAGTCCGTTGTATCCGGGGAAGAAGAGCAGTCCAGGTGGCAGATGCAGAAGCCAAGGGCAATCCGACATACGCACCGAGGATCTTCTGTGTAGTGGCTGTCCACTGCGCACCCCAAGGAGCATCGGTGCGGGCAGCCCATGCCCCGCACCATAAGCCAGTACTTTTAGTGGCATTCAGCGCTGCTCCAGATAATGCAACATACTGTTGATATACAGAATACAGGCGATCAAACAGTTTTCAATTTAGAACCACCAAATTTAGTATACTATCTCATATTACTCTAACTTAGACGCTAGACGGTTTTTGGAAGGGGTTGAAGCCCACGGGGTCGCCCCCCCCCCCCTCATAAAGAATTTCGTAACATCTACAGTTTTCATCTTAGAACCACCAAATTTGGTATACTATCTTTATGGTACTCTAACTTAGACCGCAGACCGTTTTTGGAACGGGTCAATGCCCCGGGGGTGAGAGCTCCCCACATACAAAATTTTCTTAAAAACTGCAGTTCTCAATTCAGAACCACCTAATCTGGTATACTATCTCATGGTACTCTAACTTAGACGCTAGACGGTTTTTGGAAGGGGTTGGAGCCCGGGGGTCAGACCCCCTCCGAATATTTTTTTTTTTTTTTGTAAAATCTACATTTCAAAATTGCCTTTATTCTTCAGTAAAATAACATTTCTATGTACATGACAATGGAATTCTGCCAATAAATACAGCGGTATATACATCAGCTGGAATCTACAGTTTTCAATTTAGAACCACCAAATTTGGTATACTATCTCATGGTACTCTAACTTAGACGACAGACCGTTTTTGGAACGGGTAAAGGCCCAGGGGTCAGAGCCCCCATATACAAAATTATCTTAAAAACAACAGTTTTCAATTCAGAACCACCAAATCTGGTATACTATCTCATGATACTCTAACTTAGACGCTAGAGGGGTTTTGGATGGGGTTGGAGCCCGGGGTCAGACCCCCCCGAATAAAAACTTTTTCGTAAAATCTACAGTTTTCAATTTAGAACCACCGAATTTGGCATACTCTCTCATGGTACTGTAACTTAGACGGTAGACGGTTTTGGGAACGGGTCGGGCACGGGGTCAGAGTCCCCCCGCCCATAATTTTTTTTTCGTAAAAAGTAAAGTTTTCAATTTAGAGCTACCAAATTTGGTATACTATATAATGGTGTTCTAAATAGACGGTTTTCAGAACGGGTCAGGGCAAGGGTGGTAACCCCCCCCCCCCTACACACAAAACTTTCGTAAAATCTATAGTTTTCAATTTAGAACCTCCAAATTTTGTATACTATCTCATGGTACTCTAACTTAGACGATAGACGGTTTTTGGAACGGGTCAGGGCCAAGGTTGGTTACAGCCCCCTATACACAAAATATTCGTAAGATCTACATTTCAAAAATGCCTTTATTCTTCAGTAAAATAACATTTCTATGTACATGACAATGGAATTCTGCCAATAAATACAGCGGTATATACATCAGCTGGAAAGTTCCAGTGAAACGTAAAACAAAATATTGTTAAAATCATAAAAAAAAAAAATTATTTCGCCACGTAGGGCGAAGGAGAGGCAGACAATAAAGCACGAGCGATACAAACGAAAATGTTTACCTACAGTATTGTAGACAGGGCAAGACATGATTCTATACTATGCACAAATTCCAATTAAGCATTACTACCATACTAAAGATTAAACATTAGGTACTAATTCACAGAAATGCATCAGTGATGCTACATTCAAAATTTACAACATATGTACAGAAGTATTCAGTGACAAGGGGAAATAACGCTAAATGTACTCAGAAGGGCATCTTGTTACATTATATTATACACACAGTGACTAAGATTTTAAAAAAATATTCAACATAATGAAGGGGACATTGCGTGGGCAGTAAACTGTGCAGAAGGAAGAATTATATACAACAACATAAAACCCAACATTATCGAAGAGAACATGGGAAACATGGTGAGCTATCTTCAATGGCACATTAAAACAGAAAAATCACAAATAGCGAAGCACCAAAATTAATACGTAAAAACATGATTTGTTACAGTGAACGTGGGCGACAACAAAAATCCCACTTATAGGTTGAGATGTAACTGCAAATTGTGGATATGGAACCACCCAGCCGATTGGGCCCAAGTGGATTGAAAAACGCTATCGGTGTTTGTTGAGGCAGCACGAGAGTGCTCCATTTGGAGGCGAGTGGTTAACCGTGCTAGGAAGCGTCTCCGAATGATAGCACTTGCCTCCTGAGGAGGTGGAATAAGAGCGGGGAAGCGTTGTTGAAGATGGAAAGCATAGACAGTGAACTTCACAAGAAGAAAAATATAACGGCACACAGGAGGCAAGTGAGTAGGTGGATGCTTAGTTTGGAGTAGCCAAGCATATGCAAGAAATGGTAACGATCGAGCACAAATTCGATCAGCAAAACGAAATGCTGTGTTTAGGACTGGCAGGAGAACGGGGCAGAATAGGTATTGATTTTCGTAAAATCTAGTTTTCATCTCAGAACCATCAAATTTGGTATCATGAAACTCTAACTTACTCGCTAGACGGTTTTTGGTAGGGGTTGGTGCCCGCGGGGTCGGAGCCCCCCCCCCTCATAAAAAAAATCGTAAAATCTACAGTTTTATCTTAGAACCACCTAATTTGGTATACTATCTTATGGTACTCTAACTTAGTCGACAGACCGTTTTTGGAACGGGTCAAGGCCCGGGGGTCAGAGCCCCCCACATACAAAATTTTCTTAAAAACTACAGTTTTCAATTCAGAACCAACTAATCTGCTATACTATCTCATGGTACTCTAACTTAGACGCTAGACGGTTTTTCTAAGGGTTTGGAACCCGGTCAGACCCTACCCCCGAATAAAAACTTTTTCGTAAAATCTACAGTTTTCAATTTAGAACCACCAAATTTGGTATACTATCTCATGGTACTCTAACTTAGACGGTAGAAGGTTTTTGGAACAGATCAAGGCCCGGGGGTAAGACCCCCCACACATACAAAATTTTCTTATAATCTTTAGTTTTCAATTCAGAACCACCAAATTTTGTGTCATGAAACTCTAACTTAGCGGGAGACTGTTTTTGGAACGGGTCGGGGCTCGGGGGTTGGAGCAACCCCCACCTACAAAATTTTACATTTTCGTAAAATCTACAGTTTTCAATTTAGAACTACCAAATTTGGAATACTATCTCATGGTATTCTAACTTAGACTGTAGACGGTTTGTGGAAAGGGTCGGAGCCCGGGGTTCAGAGCCCCCCCCCCCCCTCATACGAAATTTCGTAAAATCTAGTTTTCAATTTAGAACCACCAAATTCGGTATACTATATCATGGCACTCTAACTTAGACGGCAGACGGTTTTGGAACTGGTCGGGGCCCGGGCTGTTAGAGCCCGCCCCCGTACAAAATTTTCGTAAAATACACCGTTTTCAATTTAGAACCACCGAATTTGGTATACTATCTCATGGTGTTCTAACTTAGACTGTAGACGGTTTTTTGTAAAGGGTCGGAGCCCGGGATTTAGAGCCCCCTCCCCCCATAAAGAAATTCGCTAAATCTACAGTTTTTAATTTAGAACCACCAAATTTGGTATACTATAACATGGTACTCTAACTTAGACGGTAGGCGGTTTTTAGAACACGTCGGCGCACGGGGGTTAGAATGCCCTCCCCGACAAAATTTTCGTAAAATCAACAGTTTTCAATTTAGAAAAACCAAATTTGGTATACTATAGAGATGAGCTTACCTGTTACTTGGTGTTCACGGCGCTAACTGTGACTGCTACTCAAAAGTAACAGTGATTTTTAACTGTGATTGGAATCACAGTTTAGGACCTGTTATTTGTTTCCCTTCCGTGAATTCGTGCACCAGTAACGACTAACGAACGAGTAAAGTAACTGATAGCAGAATCACTTAATGGAACGGTGGGTTGGCCATAATACAGCGGATCCTGGGTTATATGTTTTTTACTTTTAAACATAAATCTGCGTTAACCCCGATATTTTGCTGTAGTTATAATGGCTTTTTCAGTTGCGTAATTCTTTCATGCGATTTATAGGTTAAATTTTGAATTCAGATTATCAAATATACAGTTCATTTATACATAACATGGTGCTACAACTTTGAAAAAAATGAGACAGCATTTATTTTTCAGCCTTGAAATGGACGAAGCAACAAAAAAATTATCATCTAATGTTCACACACAATTCACAAATTTCTCCAAATTCAAAAAAATTAAAACAAACAGAAAGTAGTGATATTTTACCCAGCATTAATGGTAAATCAACTAGTGAACAAAATTCTTTGAAAAGGGCCAAGTATTATAAGTAAATAATGTGTTCTAAGGGTGTTGAATATAAGAACACATTCGGATTTACTACCTAATATTTCAAAGGTAAGAGTTCTTTCATATATTGAAAATATGAAATCATGCAGAATTTCTTACCTTGTTTTATAATGTAAAAAAACAAAAAAAAATTAAAGGTCAAAATAGACAGGCAAGAACAAAATAGAATGGACAGGTAGCGAACAAAGTATTCATTAGCATAATCTAAAATTGCGAGCCCTCTTCCGCTTTTTTTTTCTTTTTGGAAGCATTTAAAATTGTACAATAGTATTTAATATTTTGAAATTTCAGTCACATGTTTTTTAAGCCATTCCATAGTAAAATGTATAACTGAGATACTACTGTCTGCCACAGATTACAAAATTATGAACTTTATAATTTTCCGACAGAAGATATGGGCACAGCCCACGTAGAGTTCTCTGACAGAAATTTCAGTCGGTAGTCATAGTCATAATATCTATCAGATTTTGTAAAGTGGTTAATACCTGATGATTTTTGTAGGGAATGGAGAGGGGGGATCATATAAATTGTGGACAAATATAAGACTAAATTTAAGCAACTGATTACCTCCCTGTTGGGGAAATTTCTGTGAAGGTATATCTATAGCTTGCATGTGTGTGTATTATTTGGAGGGAATTGCCACACTGGCACGACCCTAAATCGGCAGTTAATAATTAACATAAGAAATGTGTTACCGAATTGTGGACTAGACCTCCATACAGAAGAATGCAGAGTCTACAGGAAATAAAGTAACTAGCATTCTAATAGTATATACAGCAAAGTTAATGTCAAAAAGCCTCCCGGTGGCGCAGTGGTCTAAGCGATGGCCTTTGATCATTCGTCCGAGAGGGGTCCAGGTTCGAATCCCAGGGAGGCATGGATGTTGTGTTTGTCTTATGGCACTGGCTCTCTCCCTTCCCTGAAACCAGTGATCCTAAATTTGGGACGGGCGACTGCTTATAGCTCATTGGGTTGCTCACAGTGGTCGTTAAACTTCCAATTAAAAAAAAAACCTAGGCTTCCTCAAAAACTACACTATAGTAGATGTTGCCATTCGTGAGCTAAATTCCAGCATAAGGTTGGACACCTACTAACCTAAGGGGTATTTAGCTCACGAATGACAACACCTACTATAGTGTAGTCTTGTGGACGGGTAGGGATGCTACCTGAAAATTCGACTGTAAGTAATATCCTTTTATTCCCAAGTAAATCCTATAATTTAGTGAAATTTGTAATACATCAAGTCTAGAAATAGCCATGACATCAAATTATTACCTCTTCATCAAGTTCAGGGGGAACCCTGAGCTGAACTACTTTTTTGTAATTTTTGAATACAGAAAAAGAAACAAAATAAGAAACTGTGAGTACTGATATTATGATTGTAAACATCACAATAGAGTATTACAATATTTAAGCACGAAAAGACTGTTACTTTTGGTATTGACTTTGAGATCAACGCGCATCTAAAAAAATGTGAAAACACAATTTACTGTAAAAACTATAATACTTATGAGTTTATTTATATAATTTAAAATGTAAACCAAGATCTACAGGATTATAGCAAGTATGGATGTCAAGGGCCTTTTTCCAAGTACCACTGTACCGGAAGCAATTGAAAACATTATTAAAAAATTAAAACAGGACAAAAATCTTAATAACACACAATTTCAAGAATCAAAAGCAGTTTTGTTATACATTTATGAAAACAATATTTTCAAATTTGAAGAGAACATTGCAAACAAAAAAATAGAGGCCCAATGGGTTCCCCTCTGTCAAATCTATTTGCAGAAGTGACTATGAGCAATATTGAGGAACAAATAATCTGTACAATGGAAGAAACTCCTTTGGTTTACTGTAGATATGTGAATGACATTTTTATTTTGTCACGAATGAGTATTTATGAACTTGAATCATTAACTCAGCAATTTGGTAATATCTATCCAACGTTGACAATAGAACATGAGGAGGAGAATACTTTGATCTTCCTTGATGTTAAAGTTGTCAAGCAAAGAGACCAACTACAATACAGACTACATAGAAAACAGTCATTTATTCCTGTTCTGATTCCATATATTTCAACACATCCATACACACAGAAATACAATAGTATTAAAACTTTAATCAAAAGAGCAATGATTACACACTCCTCAAAAGAAGAATTCTTTACAGCCATTCCATGAAAAAGTGGACAAACAGGAAAAAAATTAAATTGTATCATATTATTATTTATGATACATCAAATTGAAGGTATGAGTACTACATAGAATTTGAATTCACAACAAAAAATGCTATATAAATCATTGTCTCCTTGCATTTCAGTCTTAAACATCCAGAACAAAAGGTAGAATTTACATTTAGTAATTAGACAATTCTAATACCAGTTCTGGAAATGTTTTGACAACTGTTTTTCACTTGCAGTTGTATTTGCTAGATGTAGCAGAGTCCAAAACACTTTGTAATAACATATTTTACACTTAAAAATAATTGAAAATTTAAAAACATTTTTTTTTTAGTCTGCTGACCGTCATTTTTTTAGTCTGCTGACCGTCATTTTTTTTAGTCTGCTGACTGAAATGACCATAAAGATAGTTTATACTAACATACCCTTTGTGTAGAAATTTCAAACTTTGTGGAAGTTTGACTGTCAGCAGTCTGAATAAGTGTAGAAAAAGTCATGTAGAAAAAACTGAGGTGTGACGTGTGTGACATTATTGAAAGTCACACTTAAGTGTCACACTTTGGTACTGAGGTGTTGCCTGACATTGCCACAACTCTGTTTAATGAAAAAGAAAAGACTTCACGCTGTATATCAGATAGCACAAAGAAAAAGAAAAGATTTTTATGCCATAATGATATATTGTAAGTAGACAGGTACCAGGAAATGTGTGAAATCAATAAAGGACTCACTATCAAGGAGGCACAATTTAATACAAAAAAGACACATGCTAATGACTATAAGTGGTGCTTTCACACAGTTCAAAATTGAAAATTAGAACATTTTAATTAAAAAACTAAGTTTTGCGACCTGTGTCCTGGATATGTGACATTAATTTTGTAAACACCATGGAATTATGTGCTTGCAAATATCATGCAAATTTACATTTTTTTATACAATCCTTGGCCAGCAAAATTCCAATTCCCCAAAGTTTCCTTCAAATGAAATAGAACTGATGAGTGTTTTGTGCTGCAGCATTCAAAATGAGAACTGCATGATTGGATTTTGCACAGACTGTAAAAGTGATGTTTGCATGTGTGTTGAAGAGATACATATAGACACATTTGTAACATGGAAAGATATAGATGGTTTCAAAATAGTGGTTGAGATTGATGGTTCTGTTTGAAGAACTGTGCTTCGTAATCAGTTACATTATTATAAAATTCATTCTTTTGTAAGAACAGTTCAGTCACCAAATGAAGGTGATTGGATTTTGCACAGACTGTAAAAGTGATGTTTGCATGTGTGTTGAAGAGATACATATAGACACATTTGTAACATGGAAAGATATAGATGGTTTCAAAAAGTGGTGGAGATTGATGGTTCTGTTTGAAGAACTGTGCTTCATAATCAGTTACATTATTATAAAATTCATTCTTTTGTAAGAACAGTTCAGTCACCAAATGAAGGTCTGCTCCAAATTGATTTTTTTGAAAATTACAGTACTATCTCCCAAGATGAAATCCAGAGTGGACACTGGAGGCACCAGCAAATAACTACTGTATATTTACCAGTTGTGCATGAAATATTAAGCATACTGTAGCTGTAATAAGTGATGAGCTCAACCATTACAAAAATGCTGTGCAGGCCTTAAAAATTGCTATAGCTACATTAAAGGACAAATTTCCAGAAATAGAAAAGTTAACAATTTTTTCTGATGGAAGTTCAGCTCAATTTAAAAACCAATTCACTCAGTAAAATCTTTATTTGAAGCAGGACTTTGATGTCGCTGGAGAGTGGAACACTGAAACGCAGAGTAGAGACAGTGAAATCTAAGGCGATGATTGTCAATTCTGCAGGATTTTTTCTAATGTGTAAATAAATACATTATATGAGTTTATTCTTTTCAGAAAAAAAAAAAAGAAACTAACCGTCGATTCCAATGGGTTTTGTCTAGTCTCTTTTTATCTAACCATTTCTTCATTATCAAGCAATGACGATAAATTAAACTACGATTGGACGAAAATTCCCATTTTCATCTGACTTATTTCCGCAAAGAGCAATGCCTTGCCTGGCCAATGTTCTGGCAACATCAAATAAAATATTTAAAACTTTAGTATTAAATTCTTTATCATGTTCTTCTTGAAAATTACACTAGCCCTTTTATTTTTGTCTAAAAGAATATCGACGTGTTTATCTTTTTGTGAAAAATGGCAACAATCCACTAGTGCAGCTTTGTGAGCTTTAAAAGAGAAATGCTGGGATAATTTTCCTAATTTATATTTACCCACACTCTTCATTTTGTGTCATTGCCTTACACCTGTTTCATTCCAAGTACAATCTAATTTCTCCCTGTCTGGACCTTCAGGGAAAAGAAAACAAACTCAAAGCAATAAGCAGTATCTTTAACAATGCTTTACTCTATATCAGGATATTGTTTATACCAGGAAGGAGAAAAGCGTCTCGAATTATCTGAGGGCATCTGCTGCCTCAGGAAACCTGTCGGGGTGAGGGCGGATACCAAAATTGTAAAAAATAAAGAATTTTTCGTCCGATCGGGAGATTTTTGACATTTACAAGCTACAAATAGACATTATCTGAGGACATGTGCCTACTCAGCAAACCTGTCGGGGTGGGGGTGGGGGTTAATACCAAAAGTGTAAAATATGAAAAATTCCTCGTCTGATTGGGAGATTTTCAGCATTTACCAGCTACAACTCAGCAAACTATCTGAGGTGTACCTACTCAGGATACCTGTGTGTGTGGGGGTGGGGTGGTAAATAAACAGTGTATAATATGGCGCATGCGCTCAGATAATGTGTCGTGTTGTAGCTGGTAAATGCTGAAAATCTCCCGATCAGACCATAAATTCTTCATATTTTACTATTTTACACTTTTGGTTTTACCCCCCCCCCCCCCGGACAGGTTTCGAGAGTAGGCACATGCCCTCAGATAATGGGTTTAGTTGTAGTTTATAAATGCTGAAAATCTCCCGATCGGACGAGAATTTTTTTATATTTTACAATTTTGGTATTACCCCCCCCCCCTCCCCCGACAGGTTTCCAGAGTAGGCACATGCGCTCAGATAATAAGTCGAGTTGTAGCTTATAAATGCTGAAAATCTCCCGATCGGACGAGAATTTTTTTATATTTTACAATTTTGGTATTAACCCCTCCCCCCCCCGCCCCGACAGGTTTCCAGAGTAGACACATGCGCTCAGATAATGGGTCGAGTTGCAGCTTATAAATACTGAAAATCTCCCGACCGGACCAGAATTTGTTTACATTTTACAATTTTGGTATTACCCCCCCCCCCCCCCCCGACAGGTCTTCTGAGTAGGCACATGCCCTCAGATAATGTGTCGAGTTGTAGCTTGTAAATGCTGAAAATCTCCCGATCGGGCGAGAATTTTTTTTATATTTTACAATTTTGGTATGCCACCTCCCCCCCCCCCCCCGCCCCCGATAGGTTTCCAGAGTAGGCATATGTGTTTAGATAATGTGTCGACGAGTTGTAGCTTGTAAATGCTGAAAATTTCCCGATCGGACGAGATTTTTTTTTTATATTTTCCACTTTTGGTATAACCCCCCCCCCCCCCCCCCCCCGACAGTTTTGTTGCCGAGTAGTCACATGCGCTCTGATAATTGTCAGACTTGTAGTTTGAAAACCCTAAAATATTTTGTTGAGATGCAGATCAAACATTTGTTGTAAAGAATTACATTAATTATCGCAATTAAGAAAAGACGAAATTACGGAAGCTTTATATGACTTAGATTACCAACCTCTGTTGTGGGGTCGTGGATACGAGGCGGTCAAAAACGTAATTTTTATACGGCCCCTTAAAATGTTTGTGGCCAGTTCTCCTACACCCAGGCCGCGGGTGGCCTAGTGGGCAACGTTCGTGACTGCCACGGAAAGGACCTCAGGTTCGGCAGGTACGAACGCTCGATCCACTAAATATCCACCTTGCGTCGGATGGGCACGTTAAGCCGTCGGATCCCGGGTACTGGCCCCCCGGTAATAAATAAGGGCGTCTTCCTCCCCTTTCTACTTATCTTCTGTGTCACTTTTCTATCGGGCACTCTAGCCCAAATCTCCTAGCTTCCTACTTCTAAGGGTTGTTTAAGACCTGGGGTCAGACACTCCCTTCATGAAATCCTCTACTGAAGATCTGATCTGAGATCCTACACCCAACTTGAGTTAATACGGAATTGTTATGAATGTGACATCGATAGAACAAAAGCTGTTAAAAATGTCTAAGCCTCGGGCCTGTGAAATAACATTTAGTGCCAAAGTAAAAGCGCAATGCTACTAACTTTATTTGAATCATAAACGTTGCGAATATGACTTTGAGTAAAAACTATTTAAAAAGCCTAGGCATAGGGTAACGAATGAATATTTCGTGCCTGAGTAAAAGCGGAATATTATTAACTTCACTTGATAAGTAATAGTTGTGAATACGACATTAATTGAATAAAAACTATTAAAAAGGCCACGGCCTAGGCCTAGGGAACGTGAGAAAGTTTTTAGTGAAAAATTAAAGGCGGGATATTATTAACTTGAGTTGATACCTAATTGTTATGAATGTGGCATCGATAGAACAAAAACTGTTAAAAAGGCATAGGTCCTGTGAAATAATGTTTAGTGCTTAAGTAAAAGCGCAATATTATTTACCTTGAGTTGATACGTAAACTTTATGAATGTAACATCGGTAGAAGAAAGACTGTCAAAAGGTCCTACGAATGAGGCATAGTAATTTAGTGCCTAATTAAGTAAGAGAGAAATATTAATAACTTGAAATGTTATGTAAACATTTAGTACCTAAGTAAAAGTGCAGCGTTATAAAAAAATCCCTGTTTGTCGTCTTTTTCCGAACATAGTATGAGTTCTGATGTAATTGTTTTGTTTCGTTGAAACCTAAGAAATGTGTTATGTAATCATGAATATGATGTAATCCATATTCATGATTATGTGCTATGCAATCCCGATCCAGGACGACGAAATTTTCAAGTTTTCGGATATTGTCCTTCTCATATTTACACCAAAAAACAGATTTTCATCTTCAAAATTTGTGCTTTGTAATTTTTTTAAAATTCAGTTGTAATTGTCGTTTGTCTTACTGGGAACGTTATCTCCATTCAATTCCCCTCACAGCGCCAAGAAACTGCAATTTTTGTACGGCCCCTAAAGATTTGTGCCCAAAAGTCCGTTATGTCCTAAACTTGTTTTAAACTTTTATAGGCCGCCCCGGTGGCGCAGTGGTCTAAGGCGCTGGCCTCTAATCATTCGTCCGTAAGGGGTCCGGGTTCGAATCCCGGTCAGGCATATATGTTGTGTTTGTCTTACGGCACTGGCTCTCTCCCTTCCCTGGAGCCAGTGACCCTAAATTAGGGACGGGCGACTGCTTATAGCCCATTGAGTTGCTCATGGTGGTCGTTAAACCTCCAATCAAATAAAAAAAAAAAACTTTTATAGCGAATTCTGATATTTTGCTGTAGTTTTTACAGCTTTTTCAGTTGAATTATGCGTAATTCTTTTATACGTTTTTCGCGGTTAGTTAAATTTTGGATTCAGATTTTCTAAAACTCACTGTTCTTTTGTACCTAACATGGTATGTTGCAACTTTGAAAGAAACGAGGCAGCATTTTTTCAGCCTTGAAATGGATGAAGCTACTAAAGATTTACTAAGTAACGTTCACAATTCACTATTTTCTCCGAATTCAAAAAATTTTAACCCCACTCACTGCGAGAACGATGAGCTCAGAAACAACGCTGTGAAAAAATCACAAATAGCAGGCAGGTGCCAAACGCAACAGCAGATAACGAGTAACAGCTACAGGAGCAGAATTCACTCGGTAACAGTTAAGACGGAGCTGTGAAAAATCACGAAGAGCATGATGGGTAGCAATAACAGAGTGAGGAACGCTTATTGGACGATCACTGTTACTCACGGTTTTCAGTAGCAGGCGCTACCTGTGACTTTTCGGTAACCGTGATCAAATCACAGGTAGTGAAATAACGCTCATCTCTAGTATACTATCTCATGGTACTCTAACTTAGACGGTAGACGGTTTTTGGAATAAGTCAAGGCGCGGGGCTTAAGAGTCCCCACATACAAAATTTTCGTAAAATCTATAGTTTTCACATTAGAACCACTAAAGTTTGGTATCATGAAACTGTAACTTAGACGGGAGACGGTTTTTGGAACGGATCGGGGCCCGGGCGGTAAGAGCCCCCCCCCCTCCCCCCATAGAATTTTCGTAAAATATACCGTTTTCAACTTAGAACCATTAAATTTGGTATACTATCTTATGGTACTCTAACTTAGACGGTAGACGGTTTTTGGAACGGGTCGGGCACGGGGTAAGAGCCCCCCCCCCTCCCATAAAAATTTTTCGTAAAAACTAGAGTTTTCAATTTAGAACCACCAAATTTGGTATACTATCTCTAGGTACTCTAACTTAGACGGTAGATGGTTTTTTGGAAAGGGTCGGAGCCCGGGGTTCAGACCCCCAACCCCAATAAAGAATTTCTTGAAATCTACAGTTTTCAATTTAGAACCACCAAATTTGGTATACCATATCATGGTACTCTAACTTAGACCGTAGACGATTTTCGGAACGGGTCGGGACCCGGGGTTAGATCCTTCCCCCCATACAAAATTTTCGTAAAATCTACAGTTTTCAATTTGGAACAACCAAGTTTGGTATACTATCTCATGGTACTCTAACTTAGATGGTAGACGGTTTTGGGAACGGGTTGGACACGGGGTTAGAGCCCTCCCCATAAAAAAGTTTCGTAAAATCTACAGTTTTCAATTTAAAACCATTAAATTTGGTATACTATGTCATGGTACTCTAACTGTGAATGCAGGCGGTTTTTGGAAACGGTTGGAGCCTGGGTTTCAGAGCCCCCCCCCATGCCAATTTTTGTAAAACCTACAGTTTCGAATTTAGAACGACCAAATTTAGTACACTACCTCATTGTATTGTAACTTAGACCGCAGACGGAAACGGTCGGTTCCCGGTGTGAAGGGGGCCCATTCAAAATTTTCGTAAAATTACAATTTTTACTCTTAAGAACTGCATCCCAATACAGCACTCCATTACCCCACCTACGGTCTAGGTTAGAGGCCGTAGATAACAAAAAAGTGAAAAAATATCCGGTTCATGGTGTATTAAAAACACAAATTAATAAACGTTAGCTTTCACCACCAACGGTTGCCTTATCAGGCAGAAATACAATGTAATGTAAATAATGTAAATTCTTTTTTGCTTCGTATAATTAAATTAACTAAATCAAAAGATTTAAAATAAGTTTCCTGGAAATTTAGAAATAGCTTTTTCATTCATTAACTTTCACCCGCTGAACTTGGTGATTTTAGAAATAGCAATATTTACCTGGGAAATACCGGGTACCCCAGCTAGTAAGAACTAAAGATAATGTTACACTTTTAGTCAGGTACAAAACAATAATTAGAAAGCCCTAGGACTGGGCCTGTTTAGCAATTTTCAGTGTGCCGTGCTAATTTTCATAATGTTTTCATAGAAGTCCAAGATTTTAGCAATGCGCTTTTCTGAGATTGGAACTATTAAGCAGACCCCAGGCCTAGAGATTTTTGATAGTTTTCAGTCCTCCGAGCTGATATTTATGTAGTTTTCATAGAAAATAAAATGAATTCTGTTTAAATGTTACTCGAGCACAAAGCATTAATAGATACGCCCAAGACCTAGGCATATGCATTTATAGTAATTTTTATAATGCTGTGATTATATGAGGTTTGCATGACAAATCAATTTAAGAGTGTTACGCTTATCAAAAATTATTTAAAAGGCCTAGGCCTAGCGGCCAATAATTAGCATTTGGTGCCTATGTGAAAGCGCAGCATTATTAACTTGATTTGTTATGCAAACCTTATAAATACGACCACAGCGATTAAAAGTTACTAAAGAGTCCTTGTAAGTAATATTTTTTGACCGAGTGCAAGTACAATTTACGAAATGTCAACAGGTCAAAATATCTAAAGTAACAATGAAATTTGGAATATTTCTTTTTTCTTTCTTTTTATTTCAGTTTTGACACTTGTATTAAGTTTTAAAAACATATATTTATCCTATCGTATACCTTCATTGTGCTTTCAACAGAATTTCTTACCATGTTTTGGGTATTTTGTTTCGTGTGGTTGCAGTTTTTTTAATGTTTTGGGCATTTCATTTTGTGTGGTTAGTTCTTTTTATGTTTTGGGCATTTTACTTTGTATGGGTGTTTTTGTTATGTTTTTGTTATTTTCTTTTCTGTGGTGGTTGTAATGTCGACAGGATGAAAAGGGGAAACTGTGGACAGTCACGATGCCTACTTGCTTATAATTTTTTTTTCAAATACAGCACATGATTTTGTAATAAGTTATACCATTTACTCATTAAGCGACTAGAGGGTTTCTTTAAATATGAACTTTTTCTTAGAGCCTTTTGTTTCCTCTACCTAGCTTTTTCGGCTCCGCAATTTCTTTTTTGGTTTTAGAATATTTTCCTTATTATTAATCTTTTTTCTCATGCAAACTCTTTATGTAAGGTATGTTTATTCTATCGTGTAATATGTACTTATTGGTAACCAGGCAAAATTTTAAGGAAGAATGAGCTTAAGAATTTCTAACTGCAACAAAAAAGAGCATCCGCACTGTATCCCTCCCCATCCCCTAGTGCCGGCCTTTGGACGTCTTGAAAGAGAAGTCTTAAGGACACATCTGTATCGTAATTGCCTGAGCATTCGCGACAATCTTCTGGTGTCGTAGTAGAAAAACACACTTCCTACTTCGCCTAAATTGCTTGGATGTAATGCCAACGAACAAAGTTTTGCTCTCGCATTGGATTTCTGTTGCTTTTGATGGAATACTTTTCCCCTGGGGTTCACCGCTTTCACTATAGTCTTCAAGACAGGCGGCAATACACCCCAACGTAAAACACCAATTTCACGGCAATTAACTGCAATTAGCGAAAGAGAGGGGCGGTACAGGAAATAAGTCGAACGAGACAGATCTGAACTTAGAAAGTCTGGGGAAGGTGTTGCATGAAAAACTGTGTTTGGCTTACAGATCATTTGGCACGTAGGGACGTAGGTTTCGTTTAATATGTTACGGGGTAAACAAATTGTCTTTTCAGTATAACAATTTTCTTTCATACGCATGGTGCAACACAAAAAATTTGAATTTATTTTTGAGAATTAGCATGACGCCTACCGGCCCAGAGTACAGCTGCCCAGTCCGCGCCTGCTGCCGCCTCCGGAACCTGGCTCCCGGGTTTTTCGCATCTGTTGATCCCCCGCCTGGAGCGTCCCAGCTGTAAAATACATGTACCTCTGCGTTTTGGAAAAACAAAACATAAGATGCCGATCCTTAAAATTAACCACTTCTTGTGACCGCAGGTACGAAAATCTTGAACTTCGCTTAAAGCCTAACTGGAGGAACAAGCTTCACGTGATTGTCTGTATTCTGAGTGTTTTATTGAATGGTTGCTCATTAGTTCGTAGTTGACTGGAGAACAGAGAACGTGCTTGTTGAAACCTTTGTTGTGCGTTGTCAAGTGATAATAGTGGAAATATATCATTCTAAATATTTTGGAAAGAGAAAGTGCATTGTTTTCCGAAGGCACTATGCAGATGAAGAATGCAACATAAATAGTTAACTCACAAAAAGAAAATGATTTGCTGAAATGGAAAGGGTATTTATTTTGCCATAACAGAGTGCGAGGTGATTTACGGTATTGTCACTGTATTGAAAGAAATTATGGAAATTGTACTGGCTTTGCTAGTACTATTCTTATTGGAGATGAACACAGGATGCGCAATGAGAAACCACATAATCATGCTCCAAGACCGGAGAAAAGGGATGTTGCTGTTGCAAGAGCGCAAATAAAAGAACGAGTGAGAAATACGGACGAAGCCCCTGCACAAATTATTCAAACCGTGACAACGTCAATGGCTACAGTAAATGCAGCTTACATGCCTAATATGGATGCACTAAGGCAAGTTGTAAAAAGAGAAGACATGCCAAGACATGCCTGCGGAGCCTACGACTTCAGAACGGATCGATGCCCCAATAAATTTACAGGAGGAGATGGGGCAAAATTTCTTGGCAGAGATAGCGCATTTGGACATCAAAGAATTATTTTATTTTTAACAGAGAATAATTTACGAAAGCTTAAAGAAGCACCCCTCTGGATTATGGATGGGACATTTGAAACTTGTCCAACCCTTTTTAGGCAATTATGTTCCATTCATGCTATGGTTGAAACGAATCCAGAGATGCACAGACTTGTCCCACTAGTTTATGGGTTACTTTCCAGCAAGTATAAAGAATATGATACTATTATACAGTATTTTTGTAGAATTTACAAGATTATGCATCAGACTATGATATTCAGCTTGCACCACAATATACGCATAATAATAGATTTTGAAATAGCTACCGTTATAATGCTGCTAAAAAGGAATTTGGAAGCAGCACACACAAATGTTGTTGGTTTCATCTCGGAAAAAAATGTGCTGAGGAATATCCATCCTCTGGCATAGCCTTGGAATATAAGGAAAACAGTGAGTTTGCTTTCAAAGTCAGACATTTGCAAGTACTCGCATTTTTTTCATCTGATGAAATTCCAGCTGCTTTTGAAGAAGTGAAATCAATTTTACTAGAATATGCAGATTCTGTAGTTCAGTGGTTTGAGGAAAATTATGTTCTTGGAAAATTTCGTGGAAGCAGAAGAAACAATCCGAGCAGAAGCTCTCCGCTGTTCCCGCCAACAATTTGGTCAGTAAGTGAAAACAATTTATTTGGCTTTCCCAGAACACAAAACGAACTTGAAAGATTAGACAGACGCTGGAATACAATTCTGGGAGAAAAAAAACTGTGACTGTACGAAATAATCAGTGAAATTGCGAAAGAGCAGAGAACAACTATGGCTAAATTCGAAAGAGTGATAGCACAGATTCCAACAAATCCACCCAGAAGAGAAACGCTGGCAAGATAAAAAGGAATTCGAACTTCTTTGGTGCACAGAGACAATGTTAACATGCTGGACTTTTTAAGAGGTATTTCATATAATTCTACCCTTTACTAAAATGTGCTGGTTTTTCTCACTAATTGAATTATACCTTTTACTAACTTGTATTTGAATTTTTCAAGAATTGTAATTCCGCCGAAGATGCAAGAATGTAAAACACAACGCAAAATTAAAAAAGACAAAATTTTCAAAATAGCATGTCAAAAACATAAAATGTCAAAAAGTAATCTAAAATGTAATCCAAAATAAAAATTCAAAATGCAATCCAAAATGTGAAACAAATAGAAATTCATAAAATGTCAAAAAGTAATCCAAAATGTAATCCAAAATAAAAATTCAAAATGCAATCCAAAATGTGAAACAAATAAAAAATTCAAAAGCAATCACAAGTCACAAGCATTACAAAAATGCGAAACGCTATGTAACAAGTACAACACAAAATAAAACAAATGCCAAAAAAAAATGCATACGCTTTGTAAAATGTACAAAATAAAATAAATGCCATATTCATAAGGATTTCATGACGAGTCATGTTAAAAATGAGCTTTTACTTAGACTTCAAATAATAATTACTAGCCTCTACACCTTTTTAAGTCTTTAATAAGTGCAACATCATTAACCTGACTTGTCATCAAACATTATCAATATGACCATAGCATACAATCACTTAAAAGACTTGTTAATGGATGAATTGAGGAATCACCAAGTTCAGCGGGTGAAAGTTAATGGCTGTTTATAGTTTTGTACTCGAATAAATGCGCAACACAGTAAACTTGACTTTCTCTGAAAACTTTATGTATATGAGCACGGTTGATTGAAAACTGATAAAAAGGCTTAAGGCCTGTTTATTAATTTTTGTGCCTCAGTCAAAACGCAGTACCATAACCTTGGCATGTTATCGAAACCTTATGAATACGTCGGACTAAAAATTCCTAAAAAAGTTTACGCCTAAGGTATTGTAACTAAAGTTTTGTGACAGGGTAAAACTGCAACATTAATAACTTGACATGTTATGTTAACGTTGTGAATATGAGCACGGCGGATTAAAGATTTCAACAAATAGCCTTTGGGATTAATGTGTTGTAGCTGAGTAAAAATGTAACATTACCTTGATTTTCTATATAAACCAAACTACGTGCTGAAATGGCCCAACTATATATACGTATACTTCAACCATATACCGAAGCGCTGACAAGGTGAAAACAAAAGTGCAATTTTGTACGGTCCCCTAACATTTTATGGCCAGCCTACATGGAAGTGGACACGTTGATATCAAAAACATACTTTTTGTACGGTCCACAACAAATAGCAATGGACACGTCGCAATCTTTTTTTTTTTTTTGGAAGGGGGGGGGTTAACAACCACCGTGATCAATTCAGTGGGCTATAAGCAGTCGGACGTTCCCAATTTTGGGGCACTGGTTCCTGGGAAGGGGGACAGCCAGTGCCAGAAGTCAAGCACAACGACCATGATTCACCGGGATTTGAACCAGGATCCTTCTCGACAAGTGGTCAGAAGCCAGCGCCTAGATCACTCCGCCGCCGTAGCGGTACACGTTGAAATGTATTTTTCATACGGCCCCAAACGCTCTTATGGACATACTAGATTGAACTGGAAGCAAATAAATTATTAATATAATTTGTACTAGCAGGGATACCAGTTATTTGCCAGGTACATATTACTATTTGTGGAATCACCAAGTTCAGCGGGTGAAAGTTAATGAATGAAAAAGATATTCCTGCAATTTTCCAGTAAACTTATTTTAAATTTTTTGATTTAGTTAATTTAATTTTGCGAAACAAAAAAGAAAGAAAAAGGAATGGGAGTACTTACCTTCTAGGAGACATCTATAGAACTGCCGTACATCTGGCGTGTGCTTCTGTGAATCCCGCGACACAGAAATGCAGTGTACCTATGTGATTTCGCATGCATACGACTTCACATTGGCATTGATCATCTTTTTCTTACCGTTTTGAATTTTGAATATCTGGAACTCTCTGTTTACATTACATTATATTTCTTTCTGATAAGCCGCTCGTTGGTAGTGAAAGCTAAACTATATAGATTTGTGTTTTTAATACACCATTAAACGCATATTTTTGCACTTTATTGTTATCTACAGTCCCTAACTTAGACCAAAGGTTGGTTAGTTGGTTGGTTGATGGTTTATGGTTCAAGGCTCTCAAAGGGCCAAAGAGCGCCTTAGAACGTAGATAGGGTATTCTTAAGAGTAAAAAACGGAACTTTTTACGAAAATTTTGCATGGGGCTACCTTGACCCGGGATCCGACCCATTCTAAAAACCGTCTACCGTCTAAGTTAGATAACCATAAGTAGTATACCAAATCTGGTTGTCCTAAATTGAAAACTGTAGATTTTACGAAATTTTTATGAATAGGGGAGGGGCTCTCACCCCGGGGTTCCAACCCCTTCCAAAAACCGTCTAGCGTCTAAGTTAGAGTTTCATGATACCAAATTTGGTGGTTCTGAATTGAAAACTGTAGTTTTTAAGAAAATGTTGTATGTCTGTGTGTGTGCGGGGAGGGGGGGGGGGGCTCCGAACCCCAGGGCCTTGACCCGTCCCAAAAACCGTCGACCGTCTAAGTTAAAGTACCATGAGATAGTATACCAAATTTGGTGGTTCTAAATTGAAAACTAGATTTTGCGATTTTTTTATGAAAGGGGTCCTTACCCCCTTCACAGAAAAATCTGCAACCCCTTCCAAAATCGTCTAGCGTCTAAGTTAGAGTGCCATGAGATAGTATACCAGATCTGGTGGTTCTGAATTGAAAACTGTAGTTTTTCAGAAAATTTTGTATGTGGGGGGCTCTGACCACCCGGGCCTTGACCCGTTCCAAAAGCGGTCTACCGTCGAAGTTAGAATACCATGAGATAGTATACCAAATCTGGTAGTTTTAAATTGAAAACTGTAGATTTTACGAAATTTTTATGGGGGGCGGGGGCTCCAACCCCTTCCAAAAACCGTCTAGCGTCTAAGTTAGAGTTTCGTGATATCATATTTGATTGTTCTGAATTGAAAACTGTAGATTTTACGAAAAAAAAATTATGGGGGGGTCTCTGACCCCCTGGTCTTGACCCAATTCAAAAACGGTCTACCGTCTAAGTTAGAGTACCATGAGATAGTATACCAGATTTGGTGGTTCTAAATTGAAAACTGTAGATTTTACGAAATTTTTGTGACAGGGGAGGCTCTCACCCCCCGGCTTCAACCCCTTCCCAAAACCGTCTAGTGTCTAAGTTTGAGTTTCATGATACCATACTTAATAGTTCTTAATTGAAAACTATAGATTTTACAAAAAAAGGGGGGCTCTGACCCCCGGGCCTTGACCTATTCCAAAAACGGTCTACCGTCTAAGTTAGAGTACCATGAGATAGTATACCAAATTTGGTGGTTCTAAATTGAAAGCTGTAGATTTTACGCGGCATTTTTTATGGGGGGGGCTCTTACCCCCGGGCTCCAACCCTTCCAAAAACCGTCTAGCGTCTAAGTTAGAGTACCATGTGATAGTATACCAGATTTGGTGGTTCTGAATTGAAAACTGTAGTATTTAAGAGAATTTTGTATGTGGGGGCTCTGACCCCACGGTTCCAAAAACGGTCTGTCGTCTAAGTTAGAGTACCATGAGATAGTTTACCAAATTTGGTGGTTCTAAATTGAGAACTGTGGATTTTGCGAATTTTTTATGAGGGGGCCCTTACACCCCGGACTGCAACACCTTCAAAAATCGTCTAGCGTCTAAGTTAGAGTACCATGCGATAGTATACCAGATTTGGTGGTTCTGAATTGAAAACTGTAGTTTTTAAGAAAATTTTGTATGTGGGGGCTCTGATCCCCCGGGCCTTGATCCGTTCGAAAAACGGTCTACTGTCTAAGTTAGAGTACCATGAGATAGTATACCAAATTTGGTGGTTCTAAATTGAAAGCTGTAGATTTTACGCGGCATTTTTATGGGGGGGGGGCTCTTACCACCGGGCTCCAACCCTTCCAAAAACCGTCTAGCGTCTAAGTTAGAGTTTCATGATACCAAATTTGATGGTTTTGAAATGAAAACTAGATTTTACGAAAATTTTGTATGTAGGGGGGGGCTCCGACTCCCCGGGCCTTGACCCGTTCCAAAAACCGACAACTGTCTAAGTTAGAGTACTATGAGATAGGATACCTGATTTGGTGGTTCTGAATTGAAAACTGTAGATCTTACGAATATTTTGTGTATGGGGGGCTCTGACCAACCGGGCCCCTTACCCGTTCTAAAAACGGTCTACCGTCTAAGTTAGAGTACCATGAGATAATATACCAAATTTGGTAGTTCTAAATTGAAAACTATATTTTACGGCAATTCTGTAGGGGGCTCTAAGCCCCCCCTCTCCAACCGCTTCCCAAAACCGTCTACAGTCTAAGTTAGAATACCACAAGATAGTATACCAGATTTGGTGGTTCTGAATTGAAAACGGATTGACGTAGTCGACGAATTTGTCCGCGACGAATAAACGCGCGAAGAATCGTCGTGGTCGACGAATTGACGCGCGACGAATTGACGCGCGACGAATTGACGCGCGACGAATCGACGTAGGCGACGAATTGACGCAGTCGACGAATTGACGCGCGACGAATTGACGCAGTCGACGAATTGACGCGCGACAAATCGTCGCAGTCGACGAATTGACGCACGCGACGAATTGACGTAGAACCATATCCGGAACAACGTGATAAAGTTTTGCCGCAATCGAAGCATTTTTACATAAGTTATGACGCATAAGGGCAATGGAATGGATCCCGCTCCTATGTCCTGACCTTTGACCCCATTTCGCTCATTTTTAATAGGGTTCGTTCCCAGTTGTTCCCTACCACATACTAAAATTTCATCGAAATCGAACCATTTTTACGCGAGTTATCGTGCGGACAGATAGACGAACAAAGCTGCAGCATATACGCTTCTTCAACCTACGGTGGGAAAGCGTAAAAAATGGTAGTCAGATATCTCAATAAAAGCTAGTAAACAAACCAAAATCTCTGAAAAAGGAAAATAAAATAAATCTTTGGAAAGTGGTATCGCATGTACTTTCACTGCCTGTTTGATAGGAATCTGTTAAAATCTGCATAACACAAAATTTTCGATGAAATTTTTATCATATATAGAAGATAGTTTACACCTCCGAAAACATTTTCTTGAAATTCACGATATGTTTTCCATTATTAAAGAAACATAGTCATGATTAACCTATTCTCTGAAGTGACGGAAAAAAACCTGAATTTCACAAATTTTTGGAACGTGGTCTGACAAAGATACTCTTGTTAATGTTTCTCCCGTTAAAGAAATTTTCCGTTTTGAAAACGTTTTATCAGAAAAACCCGAATTTTTTCAGGGTATCTTTCCGAGATTCCGCTCGTATATTTACGAAACAATTCTGTTCTAGCTTTTTCGTTTCCATGTGACTGAAATTTTCTGGTACTAAACTGTTCGCGGGAAAACTCGAGTATGTGAAGCATCATGCAGGGGACTGAGCAAATAATGTCAATGTATCAAGTCTGAGGACTTAACAGCAACTATAGCTATCAAGACCAAATTTTATTTTTAGGGGTTTTGCGAAATAATACTACACAGTCGAGTCACATTGTCATGACCACCTCTCACTTTTGACGTCAACAGCGCGTAGCCAATAAAAGAAGCTGGCTTGGAGAGTATATAAGGTATGCTGTTGGCATTCTGAAAACATATCACTCGTTGCTGTCATGGATAAAAGGAGTAATTTATGAGATTTGCAAAAACGGATGATTATCGGCTTTCGGGCCAAGGGTGGCAGTATTTCTGAAACAGCGCAGTCTGTGAACTGTTCGCATGCTGCTGTGGTTGTGAACTGTTCGCATGCCACGTGTCATTGATGTGAGGGGTGAACGTCGGCTTCGAAGTTGCGTGAGGGCAGATCGACACGCTACATTGAAGCAACTCACTGGCCGAATGAACCAGGGGGCCACCGGAAGTGTGTCTGAATCGACAGTCCAGCGGACCCTGCTGCGTATGGGGCTCCGATGCAGACGGATGGTCACTGCACCTATGGTAACGAAGGTGCATCGGCAGAATAGGCTTACATTTGCAGGGCAGTATCGGAATTGGACCTCCGCTGATTGGCAAAGTATTGCCTTCTCCAATGAGTGACGTTTTCTGCTTCAGCGAACGGATGGACGTTGGAGTATAAGGCGAGAAACACCAGGGAACAAACACGCTTCGACCATTTCTGGCAGAACACAAGCTGGTGGGGCATCGTTATGGTCTGGGGAATGTTTTTGTGGCATTCTCTAGGTTCACTCATACCTGTGGAAGACACTATGGACCGAATTCGTTATGAATCCATCCTTGCAGACCATTTACACGCATACATGCTGATTGTCTTCCCTGGGGCAGATGGGATCTTTCACACAACAATGCGACGTGTCACACAGATAGAAACGTCCGAGAGTGGTTGGAAAAGCACGGTGAACACATCAAAGTACTTCTGTGGGATCACTTCGATCGTGTTGTTTGCTCTATGAATCCTCCACAACGCACCTCCAGCAGATGTCAGATGCACTGCAGTCAGCATGGCTCTACCTACCTGTGAACACCTTCCAGCACCTTTTTGAGTCAATCCTAGCCCGTCCAGCTTCTCTCCGCGCTTCATACAGCGGTTACTCTGGATATTTGCTGGTGGTCACAAAAATGTGACTCGAACGTGTATGAAGTAGTACATTTCATCTTTTCTTAAACGTAATTGATAGTTATTGTCGAGTTCCAAAACATCTTGTTCCTTTGAGAAATCATGGTAAAAATACAGAGTGTCTCATAATGATGGGACACACTTTAGTTTTAATTTACAGGAGCGTGAGCACTTGCCCATTTTTAAAATGTATTGTATTTCAAAGCCTGACTTTGGGAGATAATGTTGGTCTTCGTTCCAGATTACTTATCTTTAATGATGTCGCCGTGGACGCCAATAAAAATTTCACGTTGCGAAAGAATACTTTACCAGTGGACGCTCCATCGTCACAGCACAAAGGCGATTCCGACAACATTTCCGGTAGCGTGAAGCTCTGTCCCGGAAGGTGATCCTGCATGCTGTTAGTAACTTCCGTGAGACAGGCAACGGCAAGAAGAAACTATACCCATGACAACCTCGATCGTCTAGTAGCGCAGAGGGCATTGAATGTGTGGCGAATGCCATTGAACAAAGTCCCAAAAAATCTACCCCTCGTTTGGCCCAACAGGTGAACGTTACTTGAGCCGCCCCGGTGGCGCAGTGGTCTAAGCGATGGCCTCTGATCGTTCGTCCGGAAGAGGTGTTCGAATCCCGGTGAGGCATGGATGTTGTGTTTGTCTTACGGCACTGGCTCTCTCCCTTCCCTGGAGCCAGTGACCCAAAATTAGGGACGGGCGACTGCTTATAGCCCTTTGTGTTGCTCACGGTGGTCGTTAAACCTGCAATCCAAAAAAGAAAAGAACGTTACTTGTACCAGTGTTCACAGGATTTTGAAAAACTATCTGCAACTGTATCCTTATAAGGTACAGTTGGTGCGGCAATCGCTCCCGGCGAATAGGGTTCACAGAGTCCCGTTCAATGAATGGTTTGTCAAAACGTGCAAGGAGGAAACAAATTTTGTGCAACACCTGATTACATCACATGAAGCTCATTTTCACCTACCGAGTTATGTCAATAAACAAAACCGTAGATTTTGCGGTAAAGAAAACCCATAAGCCTTGCACGAAAAGTCCATGCCCAGTGTTAAGGTCATAGTGTGGTGTGCAGTGACACGCTATACTGAGGATGACAGAGAAAGAGGCGAAGAATATTCTCTTCGGGGTGGTGACCATCTAAGGCAGAGGTAACCAAATTTTGAGGAACCAAGATCTACGTTAAGCTATCATTTCCTACTGTGATCTACGGTATAAGCCAATATCACGAGTGTTTTGTTAGTGTGTGTGGTTTTGTAAGTTTCGAAACAAATACAGAAAAATAATGTTTAAATCATTTTTAGCACGTCTTTTGTAAAATAAGATCGTGCTTATGTTATCGGTTTGCCCGTCCGTCCGTTTGTACCCAAGATATGTCTGCAACTATTAGTTCGATTTGAAAAATTCTTTCTGCATTGTTAAGCTTGAAATATGCGAATGATGATCCTTTATTTCGTTTTTTTTTTTTACGATGTACAATTTTGCCGCTAGGGGGCGTAAATGCAGATGATGTCGAATTCAAAAATACGTTTTATTCCACATATTTGCTTCTAAACATCCGATTGAAAAAATTCTTTTATCTTTCGATTCCATTTATGTCGAAGAGTATTTTAGATATAGTTACTTTTTCAAATTACGCATTGATTTTCCGCTAGGGGGCGTAAAAGTAAATTGCATTTTGCCCGAAAACTTTTCTTCTAAAACTCCGAAAAAATAACTTTTCTTCTAAATCTTGAAAATTTTTTGCATCATCGGATGCACCTCGTGATGGAAAATCTTTTGCATATAATTTCAAATATTTGGTAAAGAATACTTTAGCCACCAGGGGGCGTAAGGGTTAATTTTTGCATTTGACGTATTTGCCATAAAATCTGAGCTTCTAAAATATCGATTGAAAAAATTATTTCGTGGACTGATGCCACTCACTTCGATGAACCTTTTTGGAATATTTTCTTAAAATATTCAACAGTTTCTCCGCCAGGAGGCGTTGATGTATATTTTACTTTTGTCAATATCTCTACTTCTAGGAGTCCGATTTGAAAAAATCCTTCTTTGTTAGATAGTGTTTTCAGTGTGACACGTTTTGCATATAATTTCAAAATTTCAAGTAATTCATGGACTTTCCGCTAGGGGCGTAGAGGTAAATTGGGTTTCCCCCTATATCTCTGCTTCTAAATCTCCAATTTGAAAAATTCTTTCTGCACCGGATACAGCTCCTGATGGGAAATCGTTTGCACATAATTTCTAATTTTTGCAAAAAAATAGTTTGGCCGCCAGGGGGCGTAAATCTGAATTTCCGCTTCTGATGTATTTCCAGCAAAATATGAGCTTTTAAATTCTCGATTGAAAAAAATGTCGTTTGTAGACCGATGGTACTAATGTCGACAAATCTTTTAGAAACGTTTTCTTTTTAAAATAATGCATCGTTTCACCCCCAGGGGGCGTAGATATATACCTTATTTTTGTCAATATCTCTACTTCTAGGAGTCCGATTTGAAAAATTCCTGCCTTGTTGGATAGTGTTTCCAGTGTGACATGTTTTTCATATAATTTCAAAATTTTCAAGTAATTCGTTAACTTTCCGTTAGGGGGCGTAAAGGTAAATTGCTTTCCCCTAATATCTCTGCTTCTAAATCTCCGATTTGAAAAATTCTTTCTGCACCGGATACAGCTCCTGATGGGAAATCCTTTGCACATGATTAATTATTTTTGTAAAAAATGGTTTGGCCACCAGGTGGCGTAAGTCTTAATTTCCGCTTCTGATGTATTTGCACCAAAATATGAGCTTCCAAAATCTCGATTGAAAAAAAAGTCGTTTGTTGACCGATACCACTCATATCGACAAACGTTTTTGGAACATTTTCTTCTTGAAATAACGCATGGTTTCTACTCCAGGGGGCGAAGATGTATATCTTATTTTTGTCAATATCTCTACTTCTAGGAGACCGATTTGAAAAATTCCTTCTTTGTTGGATGGTGTTTCCAATGCGAAATGTTTTCCCCATAAATTCAAAATTTTCAAGTAAATCATAGACTTTCTGCTAGGGGGCACAATGGTAAATTGCGTTTTCTGCGTTATTTCTGCTTCTAAAACTCCGATTTGAAAAATTCTTCCTGTATCGCATACAAGACCTAATGAAAAATCTTTTTCACATAATTTCTAATGTTTGGTAAAGAATGGTTTGGCCACCAGGGGGCCAAAGTGTTAATTTCAGCTTCTGATGTATTTTTAGCAAAATCTGGGCACCTGAAAACTCGATTAATTTTTTTTTCTTAGACCCATACCGCTCATATGGAAAAACCTTTTGGAATACTTTCTTCCTAAAATAAAGCATGGTTTTTCCACCAGGGGACGTAAAGTCACATCTTATTTTTGTCGATATCTCTGTTTCTAAGAGTCCGATTTGAAAAATCCTTTCTATGTTGGAGAGCGTTTCCGGTGTGAAATGTTTCTCATGTAAATTCATGTTTTTCTTAAAACACAAGTCTGCAACCATAGGGCATAAGCTGACGATTCCGTTTACAGCAATATCTGAGGAATTAAAAACCCGATTGAAAAACTTCTCTCTTCCGTCAGATACTGTTGTTTTCCATACCGGTTCCTTTGACTTTGAATAGCTTTGATAAATTTAATTTGCGTCAGAACGGATTCAAAAGATGTGCTTATTACATCCGAAAATTCGGTGTCATCTTTCTTGTTTTATTTTTGAAACACTATCTTTCAGACAAGTTATATAATTTTACTTATAGATCCTTTATTTACAGCATTTAATTCTTAGATGATGCATGAGACTACATGTCCTCGCAAAGTTTAGAATAATCAGGAACATATTCAGTGAGGCACAGTCGGAGACACCCTTCTAAATGGCATCATATTAAACACAAACACTTGTCACGAAACATTGTGAAGAAATAAGTTTCTTCCCATTCAGTGTGGTTATGATACGTTTTCGGCTTCTTAGCTCCACTCATTTTTTACACTTTCCAACCGTAGGTTGAAGAAGTGTATATGCTCCAGCTTTTTCCGTCCGTCTGTCCGTCCGTCCGTCCGTCTGCCTGTCTGTCGGCACGATAACTGACGTAAAAATGGTTCGATTTCGATGAAATTTTAGTATGTGGTAGGGGACCACCTGGGGACGAACCCTATTGAAAATGGGTGAAGTGGGGTCAAAGGTCACGACATAAGAGGGGAATTCATTCAATTGTCCTTATGCGTCATAACTTGCGTAAATACGGTTCGATTTCAATGAAATTTCAGTATGAAGTAGGGGACCACCTGGGGACAAACCCTATTGAAAATGGGTGAAATGGAGTGAAAAGGTCAGGACATATGAGCGGGAGCATTCCATTGCCCTTATGCGTCATAAGGTGCGTAAAATGGTTCGATTTCGATGAGATTTTAGTATGTGGTAGGGGACCACCTGGAGAGAAACCCTATTGAAAATGGGACAAATAGAATCAAAAGTCCGGACATAGGATCGGGATCCATTCCATCGCCCTTATCCCACACTGTTAAGGTGGACGTCAAGTAATTTTGCTTCCTATGTTTCCAAAGGAAAACCTTTTGTACACATTTCCTTCACAAATAGTGTATTCCCAAGGATGAAAATTTGAACTTCGATTAAAATAACTTCATACTATAACTTGGAATACTTAACATTTTCTAAAACATAAGAATAATTATATTAAAAAACAATAACGTTTCCTTTGGTGGTGTTGAAACCAGAAAAAAGATGGCGTGACCTGTGCTATGATGACGTCAGGGGACAAATAAATGTTGGATTGCATAATTACGGTTATGGTTTAGAAAATATTAAGTATTCAAAGTTATGAAATGAAGCTATTTTAATCGTTGTTCAAATTTTCATCCTTGGGAACGCATTAATTGTGTAGAAAATGTGTACAGAAGTCTTTCCATTGGAAGTATAGGAAACAAAATTACTTGACGTCCACCTTATTTTTTTTTTTTTTTTTTTTTGATTGGAGGTTTAACGACCACCGTGAGCAACTCAATGGGCTATAAGCAGTCGCCCGTCCCTAATTTAGGGTCACTGGTTCCAGGGAAGGGAGAGAGCCAGCGCCGTAGGACAAACACAACATCCATGCCTGACCGGGATTCGAACCCGGACCCCTTACGGACGAATGATCAGAGGCCACTGCCTTAGACCACTGCGCCACCGGGGCGGCCGTCCACCTTAAAGTAGCAATTCTTGTATGTATGTATGTATGTATGTACATTTCATTTTGAAAACGGCTGTAAGAATTTTGATGCAAGTTGTTAACCTACAGTTTTCTGGTACTAGAAATCGATTTAGCTTAATGTCGACTTTAAGAGAATTCGTTTAGTGGGTTAAATAACCACCCCGAATTATAACGTTTTTAATGTCATGGCGTCGTTCCATTAATGTTACCAATACTTAGAAATCTTATGACGTCACAATCTCGTGTTTGAGAATGTTGGCGCGCGGTCACGCCATCTGTCTCATTACGTCACGTGTTGTGTGTGGATCCTATTAAAGTTTTATGACGTCACGCGTTGTGTGTGGATCCTATTAAAGTTTTATGACGTCACACTTTTGTGAGCAGATGGTCCCGATTCCCATCTGCCTCATTACGTCATGCGTTGTGTGCGTATGTCCGTCCGCACGATAACTCGCGTAACAATCGTTCGATTTCGATGAAATTTTAGTATCTGGTAGGGGATCACCTGGGAAGGAACCCTGTTTAAAGTGAACGAATTGGGGTCAAAGGTCAGTACATAGGAGCGGAATCCATTCCCTGCTGTTATGCGTCATAACCAACGTACAAAAATGTTCGATTTCGATGAAACTTTAGTATGTGGTAGGGGACAACCTGGCGACAAACCCTATTGAAAATGGGCTAAATGGGGTCAAAGGTCAGGACATAGGAGCGGAATCATTTCCATCACCATTATGCGTCGTAACTTACGTAAAAATGCTTCGATTTGAATGAAATGTTAGTATGTTGTAGGGGCCTGCCTAGGGACAAATTCTGTTGAGAATGGGCGAAATGAGGTCAAAGGTTAGGACACAGGAGCGGGATCTATTCCATAGCCCTTATGCATCATTACTTACGTAAAAATGCTTCGATTGCGACAAAACTATATCATGTTATTTCGGAGGTATACCGAACCGGTTCTGTTGAATATAATCAAAATGGGATCAAAGGTCAGGGCACAGGACCGAGATTTATTCCAAGAATGATAACTTGAGTAATGATTTCTGGTATGTTGGAAAGCGTATCATAATCAATGCATTGCATGATTTTACTAACTTGTTAATAATTAAACAAATCTTAATAACTGAACTCGTATCTGCACTCAATAAGTGAAGTAAGTTCTTATGCATGAATAAGAATGTTGACAGATCGGCCTTTTTGTAAGTGTAGGTGTTACGATTGACGCAGGGCCGTAGCCGTAGGAGGATCGAGCCTGGCTGATCCCGACCTGTGTTTCCTTTTGCCCGTCCTAGCGACTCACACAACAGTATAGTGTCTGAGGACTTTATATTCTTCTCCCGATCTCAGTCATTAGCCACCTTTCTCAACTTGCTTGTCTGGCTACGGGCCTGGATTGACGACCAGCGGAGCGGGAAATAACAACAAGCGTCATGCGAAAGACTGCAGATGACCGATGACCATGCGCAGCAGTTAGGGTTTGGGAGGGTAGTCTGATTAATTCATTCTATCATCTGGTCTCAGGCAGTTCGTATAGAACAACATACGCCAGCGCGATAAAACAAACAATCGACAGTACAACAGCTCGCGATCAACCGTTTGGCCTCCCCTTATCTAAGGGATGTGATATTCAAACCTTGAACAGTACTATGAACCCCTGTACCTTGGTATGTATTACACACAGTCTTTAATATACACTATATTGACAAAAGTCACCGGACACCTAGAAGAGAAACACAACATAGCATTTATGGACATACATTAGTATGGTGTCGGTCCACCTTTGGCCTTAATGCATGCACTGATCCTTCGAAGCTCAGTGGTTAAGTTTTAAGCTCCGGGATTTTCGTTACTACAAGGTGTCTATTGAGTGCTTTAGTTTCTGTGGTTGCGTGTATCTTCAAGTTGAAGGTCTGCACTTTGCTTTCGTGTATTTCCCAGGTTGGGGAGTGTCATATTTTTTTCATTTTTCACGGTTTTATTTTTCAACAAAGCTGGTCTTTTTTCATTAAAGTCTCGCCATTGCTTCGATGGCGGCAGCAGATACGGGTGACGCCCACATCCTTATCTTGGCATATCAGCCAGCTCCCTCCTCTTCTTCTCCCGCGGCAGCCCATACTCAGCTTATTGAGGTGAATCCCGAGCGTCATTGCGACGTCATGGACACCTCTTCTTCTCCAGCAATGGCTCCCGCCCTTCCCACCAAGTGCGGTGGTGTCAAGTCTCCTATCTACATCTCAGCAGAAGATGACGTATATCAGCGATACTAAGCTAATAACTTCCACTTCTCATCAACTTCCTGATCCGCCCCTATTGCTAGGGACCGCTTCATCGACTTCTTGAACCATGTCTGCTCAAGGGTCCTATGCTTCTGCAACTTCTGGCGTCCTCACACCCCCAGTTTCATCTGCTATGCCTTTTCCTGAATCCTATATCACTGTCGTCGGTTCTACCGCCACAATTGACATTCCAGAAGATTCCCGAGCAGGTCACCTTTTTTCCTCCACTATGGAACTGGGAGTCTATTTTGATGCGCTTCCCGACATCAAGTTGGGGCAATATAGCCGTGCCCTCAAAACTATCTTACCAAAGGATGCTATAGACTTTGTAGCTCGAAAACCCAGATCTGTCTTGGTCTATTTCAAGGATAAAGCGCATGCTGACCAGGTCCTAACAGAAGGTCTAACCATCAATGACGTGCATCTGCTAGCACAACCGGTTGCGCACCGCCCGGTCCAGGTGACCTTCTACCCCGTTCCAATAGAAGTTTCCGACGCCGCACTCTGCACCTTGCTCAGCAAGTACGGCAGGGTTGTTGGCTCCATAACAACTCTCTCTGAGGCTCCCAGAGACCCTGAGCACCAATCAATTCGGGGCTTCCGACGCACTGCTCGAATCCTCTTTCCATCTGATGCTCAGCTGAAAGCGGTTCCGAATGTTTTTCACGTCCGCTGTGGACAGCAACGCCAAAGAATTGAGATAATCACTTTACAGTATTGCACTATCTGCCAGAGCGAAAGTCACATAAGGACTCAGGGCCCACGTGCCCCCCTGCAAACAGCTCCACACACTACATCATATTCTACTTTATCCCCCAACGCTCCACCGACTTCTTCCTTTTCGAGGAAAGTCGCGGAATCAAGATTTTCCACAAGTCAGCCTACTGCCATTGGTCAACAAACGACTTTGTCGTCCCGCAGATCATCTCGCTCGTCTTCCCGCTCATCCACTCGCTCCGTCAGCTCTCGACGACCGTTCTTCAGATCGCCTACACACGCTTCCTCTGAGACAGCATGTGAGGGTACTTTTCCCTCAATGAATGAATTAACAACTTTTCTTGCTGAAAATGCTTTTCCTGCAGAGCCTCTGCCACACGAGGACGTGCTGGAGTGCCTTTTAGGGTCCTCTACCGCTTCCTCAGCACGCACTTTCCTTCAGCAGTAGGAAACAGCTCTACCACAAGTGTTGGATCAATTACACTCACTTTAAAATACTCTTCGGCGCACCGCAAACGAGGTCCCGTGGAGTGCATGTTTCTTCCTTCGATTCTACTCCATCACTACAGCCAGTCAATTCCTTCTGCATCCTACATCTGACCTACACATCCAGGGTGGTATCACTTAATTGTCGCGGTTTTGCAACACCTCTCGCGAATGCGCTGGTGCGAGAAGATCTTGCTCCGCCGAACGCCGATATATTACTCCTGCGGGAAACAAACTGTACTTCCACCACTCAATTTCATCAATGGCATCAGTGAGATCATACTTTTCGCACGCCTACAGCCAACTGTCGCGTGGCGGAATGACATTTGAAGTTCATTAACGTTTTCGTGCAACTCTTTCCTCCTTCTCAGTGAAAAAGTTATGTCGAGACTTATTGCGACGGGTCTCCTTCACCGTAGCAGCTGAAAAATTTCATATATTCAACATTTATGTTGCTTGCACTCCTACTCATGTGGCAGAGCTGTTTACAAAACTTCGACGGGCTCTGTCCCGTATTCCCATCACCGACCGTATACTTATCGGAGGTGATTACAATTGCACTCTACATCCCCTAACTGATCGCTCTTCTACTTTCAAAAAACACCGTGTGACGTACCTGCCAGCAGGACGCACACGACATAAAAGGCAGATAGCAATCAGAATGAACGTCTGCGTAGCTCAGTTGGTAGAGCGACTTGTTCCGGAATAAGCAGACTCGGGTTCGAATCCCGGCGTAGACCAAAAATGACGGAAAAATTTACTTCGTTATAATGGCGCCCGAACTATCCGGATGACCCGGCAGTTCAAAATCTCGCATTGGTGTGATGTTCTTTCCACACCGCGAGATAGGAAAAATCAGAGAATCCCTTCTCCAGCGCTTCGAAAAATAAAAATGTGTGATGTTGCATTCCACACACCAGATTGACTGGGAGTTCTCAAGTGCACGTTCTACAGTGGATGGCTGCCTGCAACGATTCATGGTCACGGCTGACCCGTGGGCCATGCCCCCGGCCCTCTTTCGGGGGGGAATGTGACGTACCTGCCAGCAGGACGCACAGGACATAAAGGCAGATAGCAATCAGAATGAACGTCTGTGTAGCTCAGTTGGTAGAGCGACTTGTTCCGGAATAAGCGGACTCGGGTTCGATTCCCGGCGTAGACCAAAAATGACGGAGAAATTTACTTCGTTATAACCGTACGGAAGTAGTACATCTTATACAATCTATCACTTTAGATTTCTCACGCGCAGATGTTCGGCGTCACTTGTCACCAACCCAGACTACACAAACCTAGCGTGCACCGGGAGCCATTGACCCTCCTACAGCAAGATTGGATTGCTTTTATGCGACTTCTCTTCTTCTACCAGCAATTTCGGATTCATGCTGTCAACCCACAGCATCCTCGGATCATTGCGCCATTGCCATAACGGTTCTTGCTACGTCAGCACAGCCACGTAAAATCCGGCCCTGAACTTTTGACAACGCTCTTTTAGATGACCCAGCCTTCTGCTTTTCGGTGAGCGACTTTCTCGCGGATTGGCGTCCAAATTTCCATTCTGCATCGTGCCCCCTCACCTTTTGGTTGGGAGTAAAACGTCACCTCATACTACTGGTACGGAACCTGTCATACTCGATCAAGACACAACGGAGGATGCGACTTGATCATACTAGGCAAATGCTTTCTTTGCTCAATCTTGCTGATCCCTTCTTTCAAGTCTACCAGGCAGAATTGCATTCACTTTTGGTGCCGCTTGCAAAACAAGCCCTCCAACGCCTTAAACTTCAACACCTGAAACCTGATGCTTGTTCGTACGAATTCCTTACATCACTTGAGTCAACTCGCAGAGCCTCATCTGTTCTACAGCACCTTCGTCTTTCAACTGGAGTTGTATCATCCGAACCAGTTCCAATTTGTTCTATGGTACAGAACTACTACATTTCAAAATTTTGTGAAACTCCTCCTCCCTCCCCTACGGCTTCTGCTCTTCTGTTCTCTTCTTTGCCTCAGGTCTCTTCTCATCTTTCAGCCGGCCTCCTCCTTCCTCCCACTCTAACTGAACTCACTGACACTTTCTCGTCCCTTAACCCCATGGCTTCACCTGGCCCGGACGGTCTCCCTGTTTCTTTCTACAAGGCTTTTCTTCTTGCCCACCTTCCGTTTCTCCTCTGTGCTTTTTCTACTGCCATGCATCTTACGTCTCTTCCGAGGAGTTTCATGCTCGCACCCTTTAACACAGATTATAAACTCTATACTAAATTTCTCTCCCGCCGGCTTAACCCCATACTCCCTCATATCCTCTCTACTAATCAAACCTATAGTCTACTCGGCCGCACCATCTCCCATAACATTCAGCTTCTTAATGATCTAATTCACCTCGCCCGCTCCCGCTCGGAACCCCTTGCTCTTCCTTCCCTCGATCAACGCTCAGCATTCGATAATATATATTTCTCATGATTACCTTCTTGCAACATTACTATATTTAGGCTTTCCTCATTCCTTTGCTTCTCTTCTCATCTCTCTCTCTCTTCCGGGACGCAGTTTTCCACGTGGAGCTGCTCAACCTTCTCACAGCTCCCATACCCATTCATCGCGGCGTGCGTCTAGGCTGCCCCTTATCCGGGCAGCTCTTCGCCCTCGCAATAGAACCTTTTTACGCACAACCCATCGATCCTTCTTTGCTTCACTACCGCCGGTGGTAGCCAGCACACCTCACCATATTGCTACCTATGTTGCCTACGCAGATGATATTACATTCTGCATTCGGCAAGAATCACAATTTCACGATCTCCGCAATCTCTACAATACCTACGCCTCATGTTCCGGAGCAGCGCTAAACACAACGAAAAGCACAGGCTTATGCACCGGATCGTGGTCTAACCGCACTGACTCTCCTTGGGGAGCAGAGTGGTCCAACACCTCTCAACGATTCCTAGGAGTCCACTTTGGAAAGCCAGCAGCTGCTTCACTCGTCACCTGGACGACTCTCGGCCACGCCTACATCGCTCGGTCGCAATCTGGCGTCGCGCACAATTCTGCACCTCCGTTTTTCAAAGAGCACGTCTAACGCACACTTACCTGCTTCCAATGTGCACGTATTCCTGGTTGGCATCGAAGCAACCAGCACTACGTCTTCTTGAACTCACCCGTTGTCAAACTCAGGTTATCTGGCCCGGCCATCATTGGGTCGGAGCACCTCAACTCAGCTTGTCTCCTTCCAACGGAGGCATTAGTCTACTCGACGTCCTTTCTTATTACAAGGCTTATCGTGTGTCTACTTTTTTACGATCACTTGCGGCACCTGCTCCCTCTGCAGTTGCTGCTCGTGATGTTACATTCTCTCCGCATAACCCACGCTTTACTCTCCTTTCGTTCTTACTCATGGACCACTGTCTCCTTCTCACACTTTTCCCCCCTGTCTACAAGGAGGCTATCTTCTTTCTTCGTTCCCTCCCTCTTTCTCGCTCTCTCCCTGCCTCCACAAATGACCTACTTTCCGAACCTCTTTTTTTCTTCTCTGCTACACCCTCCCCATCTCCCATGTTTTGCTTTTTCTTCATGGCTCCGAGCTGGAGTCGTTACAGTCAGCGATCTTGTTAACACCGATCTTTCCTGGCTCCCCTTCTCTACTCTACCCTCTGCTCTCCGTTTCAATGCCAATGCTCACGTTGTTCACAACTCTCTTATTTCTGCTATAATGTCCC
The DNA here is from genome assembly GCA_039090855.1 of Macrothele yani. Taxonomy (NCBI): domain Eukaryota; kingdom Metazoa; phylum Arthropoda; class Arachnida; order Araneae; family Macrothelidae; genus Macrothele; species Macrothele yani. The sequence goes on along the minus strand of CM077032.1, from coordinate 30,779,011 downwards.
TGTTCCCTGAGCTTGCTACTCCCTCAGGTCTCATTTCTATCCACTCTGCCTCTCTCCCTCTCCCATTTTTTCTGTCGTCCAATGTCCCACCTCTTCTTCTTGTCTCTTTCTCAACAGATGATCTCTACCGTCTTCTCTCTCGCTCTTCTGCATCTCTTCCCATTTCTGGCATTCCACTTTCTTCTACCTCCGCAGTGTGGTCCGCTGCTCTTTCCCTACTTTCAGCACCCCTTGAAGTCAATTCACATTGGCTTTTCTTACACAACCGCCTCCCTATGCCGTCTATTTTACATCACATGACCATTTTATCTTCCCCCTCCTGTCCGTATTGTGGCGAGGAGGCTGACGTCCATCATGTCTTCATGTATTGCATAGTACACTGCCAGACAATTGCTAAGGACGGATGACAATAGCAAAGATAGCAACCATAAAATGGAAGGCGGGAAAATGTGGAAATTAGCATAAGTGCGGGATACAGTAAGACGTGTTGTGCGTATGCAAATTTTGGATTACCGAACTTGTTCGTGACGTCATAGCGCTGATAAGAGATATAAAGGATTTGACGCGTATTGACCGTTGTTGTTCAAACGCAACGTTGGAATGGAAATAATCAATTGACGAACTTGCAATTTTCAGTATGTCTTCCCGACATCACCTAGATGATTTTACGCGTGGCCGTATTATTGGCAAGATTGAAGAAGGACGAAAAATAACAGCTGTTGCCAGGGAGTCCGAAGTCAGCCACAGTGTTGTTTCAAGGCTTTGGAAATCATTTCAAACAAATGGAGAGTGTAGCAAACGTCACGGGGGAGGTCGTGTTCGCAGTACGACACCTGCAGAAGATCGGTACATAGTGCTATCAACAAAAAGACACCGGCGCAGCACAGCTAGTGAGGTAGCAAATCAGTTTATGGCTGCTACTGGCAAGCGGATCTCCCGAAAAACTGTCGCCAGACATTTGCATGAAGGAGGACTATACGCCCGCCGTCCTGTTGTGTGCATCCCATTGTCCAGACGTCACCGTGCCGCCCGTTTGCAATGATGCCATCAACATCGCAATTGGACTGATAACGACTGGTCTGCTGTCCTCTTCTCAGATGAGAGTAGATACAGTCTATCATCTGATTGTCGACGACAACTGATCTGGCGTGATAGTGGTACTGCATATTGTCCAGCAAACATACAGGAAAAGGACCGATATCCGACATGTAGTGTCATGGTATGGGCTGGCATCATGATCAATGGCCGTACGTCCCTCTATGGGCTTTCAACTGAGACTATGACTGGCCAACGATACATTAATGATGTTCTGCTACCTCATGTTCGCATGCTCCGTGGTGCTGTCGGTGATAGATTCATTTTCATGGACGACAACGCAACATGTCATCGAACAGTCGCTGTCCAGGAGTGTCTTAAGAGCGAGGATATTCAACGCCTCGTATGGCCAGCACGTTCTCCATATCTGAGTCCCGTTGAAAATGTGTGGGATGCTTTGGGAAGGATCCTGCTGGTCGCTAATGCCCTCCAATAAGCAAGGACACCCTCATCCATGCACTGACAGAGGAATGGGATAAATTACCCCAACATCTGCTTGATAATGTTGTGCAAAGCATGACACGACGTGTGGAATCTTGCATCGCCCTCCATGGTGGCCATATCCCGTATTGACATCTTACGCCGGAACGCCTGCGGACGGTAATTGCATTTTTTCACGTTTACGTATTCTGCACAAAATAGCCTGTTTGTCCCTTGAACACGTTCCAAAGCCTTCTGGATTTCAGAGCACAATAAATTGTCTTTCTTGTAATGTCCTGGCATTCTGACATTATTTTTTTTCACTTGGCATCCAACCACACTTACTTTTTTATGCGATATATAGCCGTTTATGATCTGTCCTTAGCAATTGTCCGGCAGTGTATTATTGCCAATGCTCCATCTCGCTTTCACGCTAGCGCAACGATCCTGTGAGTCCGTCCTCACCTTCAGCGCCTACCGAACACTATTTCGTAACTCTTCTCACCCTATTCACCTTCCGGTAGTCTGCTCCTACATATTCGTGCTTGTAAAACATATAATTCATGTGTATCATCTTCAGCGTCCCCCCGAAGCTTCTACTGACATAAATAAAGTGTGTACTGCGTTCCTTTGTTATTTTCGTAATCGCCTGCTCTCCCGCCTTCGACTAGAACTTACCACTGCAGTAGCACGCTGCAGTGAACCACAGTTCCTATCAACTTGGTCACCAGCAACCTCTTGGTTTGCAGGGTTGCCCACAACGGTCGGAACTTTTGTTTCACCTACCTCCTGATAGACACAATATTTGCCATGCTGATTTGTTTTCAATTTCTGCATGACCAGAGACTAATTTTGTCTTGCCCGACAATTTTTTGTGCATAAATTGTATTCTCTCATGACTGTATTGAACTTTGTGAATAGGTCATTGCGTAAGCTACAAGCACCTGTAAATCTTCTTTTCATATGTCATTTAAAACGATATTCCTATACACATTTCCTGTTTTTTTCTTGCTTCGCAACTGAGTGTATTCATGTTCCTCAACATTCACTGTGCCATATTATTTCTACTCTCTATCTTATCAGAATTTTTTTGTCTTACATAGCATTTTAGTAGATCATCATTGTATAGAATCCTATGAATTGTTTTAAGCATGAGCTACTTGTAATTGTCAATTTCTATTCACACTTTCTTTAAGACTCAGTTCTCATCATCTTCACACGTTTTACTTCATGTATAACTAATGTGTAATTTTTTCAATGTTCACCATGCTCAATTGTGTATTCTCTCTGCGTTGTCAGAGACGATTCCTTTTTGTCACCTATGACAAACCAATATATATAAATTGTAACTTCTCATTGTACAGAGTCATGTAAATAAGTCGTAGCACGAACCACAGACATCCGTAAACTTTCTCTTCTTTGTGGTTTTACAGTATGTTCTTATCTTTAATTCCTGTACTATATCTTGCTAATCAACTGTGTAAATTTGTGTTCTCCAATACTCACACTGATGAGTTGTGTCTTTTCTATGTATTTTCAGAGATTATTTGTTTCGTTTGCATTCTCAGAAAAATTATTGTACATAACTATTTTCCATATCACCGTTGTATGTAACATGTAGTACCACGAGCCACATTCATCTGTGAATTTTTCATCATCTGTCTTTTGAACTTTTGATTTCATGTTTGTCTCCTTAGTCACCTACAACCTCTTGGTTTGCAAGGCCGCCCACAACGATTCACCTTACAGTCGGAACTTTTGTTTCACCAATAATGCGTCAAATTTATGCTCTATAGTGCTCATCATGCTGCATTGATTCTACTCTCTGCATTACCAGAGATTCATATTGTCTCGCCAGATTTCTACTGTACTTAACTGTTGTCATGTCAACGTTGCACAGAATCCTGTAAATAACGTAGCGCAAGCTGCATACATCTGTTAATTTCTCATCACCTGTCTTTTGAATCTATGTCTGCAAGCTCGAATTCTGTATTATTCCTTGCATCAATACTGTGCAAAATAATATTCTATATCGCTCTTCAAGCTGAATTGTTACTATTCTCTGCTTTGTCAGATACTTTTGTTGCCTCACCAGACACTCTAGTGTAACTAACAGTTTTTACTATCATCAATGTACAGAACCGTGTAAATAAGCAGTAGCGTAAGCTACAAGCATCTGTAAATATTTTTTGTCATACATCATTTGAGATGATATATTCAAGCACATCTCCTGTATCTTTCTTCTAATAATTACTATGTGAAAACTTAACCTACGAGACATGCTTTCGACAAGGCTTTGGAACACAGCGATAGGTATGCGCTCCCATTCAGTACATAATGCTGCCGCTAACTGTTGCTCAGTAGTAGGCCTTGGTTCCAAACTTCTTGTGCGTTACTCTAATTCATCCCATAGGTACTCTATGGGATTAAGATCAGGGCTCTGCGCTGACCAGTCCACACACGATACGGAATTAGCGCCAAACCACGCCGTAACAGTCCTTGCTTTATGGCTCGGTGCATTATCCTGCTGGTACCAACAAGGCTCGGTGCATTATCCTGCTGGCACCAACAAGGCTCGGTGCATTATCCTGCTGGTACCAACAAGGCTCGGTGCATTATCCTGCTGGTACCAACAAGGCTCGGTGCATTATCCGGCTGGTACCAGCAAGGCTCGGTTCCATACTATGGCCACAGAGTTGGTAGGGCATAATTGTCCAGAATATCTAGGTAGATGTGCTGGTTAACAGGTTTGTCCACGATGACCAATGGTCCAGAACCATATTACGAAAAACACCCCAACACGGGTGCACTACCAGCTCCACACTTGACCGTACGAACAATACACTGTGATAAATAGCGTTCCTCCGGCTGCCGTCATACCCACATACGGCCATAAGACTGATGGATCGTGTATCTGGATTCATCAGTCCATAGGACCCGTTTCGATTGATCTAAGGTCCACGATAAATGTTCTTTACACCATACTAAACGATGAGTAGCATTCCGAGTGGTGATGAAAGGCTTATAAGCAGCCGCACCACTACGGTAACTCATGGAAGGAAGTTCTCTGCAAATGGTACGTGTACATAACGTGGTTCCAGCATTTTTACTCAACTGTACACTGAGATCTTGGGCAGTACTCCGTCGATTAGCTGTAACGACTATCCTGAGGCTTCGACGTCCTCTATCGCTGATTTTCTTTGGTCTGCCGGTACGTTTTGCTACTTCCGGTACGTCATGTGTCTTTCACTTATTCAGTACATCCAAAACAGTTGACTTGGGTATGTTTAAATGCCTCTCGGTTACTCTTATGGACAACCCACTAATATAACACACAACAATCTTTCCTTTCTCAAAGTCAGTTCTCTCCCGCCGCGACATTTTCACCCGACCTCACAGTGCGATATAATCGCGGTCAGCTACAGTCTTGTTTTTATACCGTTTGCAGCTGTATCACGCATCTAACAACGAAGCGGATCCGTTCATTTGCTTTTGGAAAGGGTGTCCGATGACTTTTGCCAATATAGTGTATGTGTTTGTTCCAGTCCTAGATACTTGCGTTTGAAATGGAACTTCGATTGTATATTTCTCAGTTATACGTTTCTCACTTTTCTTCATAATTCTGAGCAGTCCCGATATTTTACTGTAGTTTATATCGCCTTTGAACTCGGCTCGACGTAATTCATTTATAAGCTTTTCGCGATTATACGATAAATTTGAATTTCAGATTATCAGAAACACATGGTTGTTTTATTCTTTTACATGTAACCAGGTATGGCACGTATTTGAGGGAATTGAGACAGAGTTGTTGCGTTCCTTCTTGGTGCAATCAAAGTTGAACTTTCATCCCATCAAAGAAGGCTACGTTGTTTAATTTCGGTTTGGATGAAAAATTAGTTTTGTATTTCAGGACTCACACACATATACTTTATTTAAATATAGATACATCTTTTGGACGTAATTTTGCGGTTCCACTATTACGTGACGTAAAACAACAGAATCCTAAATGCATCATGAATATTCATCTTCTGGTTTCAAATGGATGCACCCATGCGCCGTTGAAAAAATTAACTGTTAATTCATTAGTCCCTTACTGATGCACTGGTCTCAGCTTCTTAGTATTTAAGATTTCACTTAATCTACAGGGTGCCCCATAAAGGTGAAACCGATTTCAAATAATCATAACAGTTTTAATACAAATGATCTCAGTACACAACTTGTGTTAATTGGCAGAACAAATCATGAAGTTTTATAGGCATTCGACATGGGCACCATTTGTCACCTGAACAATATCTAAACGGTATTCCAGTTCCAACTATGTTCGTTGGAGAATGTCCGTATTAATATATATATCATCATTGTCAACCGTTATCAGTTGATAATACACAAGGATTTCGTGCCACATAGACTACTCTTTATTATCAACTGTAGCTGTATTGGTATGTGATTTTATACTTTCATCTTGCATTTTATTCTTCAAGTATGGAGTTCGCCATTAAGATGTTTCGTCGTTTTCGGAGAAAACTTTTTATTGAGGAGACACATTTATCGTTTTTAGTGAACTGTAGAGACTTGCAGGTTGTTCCCAACTACCTGAAGTTACGCTGTTTTCCAGTCTCTCGCCGCGATGCCTCAGTCCTTGGTTCTGCAGAATACAAAAGACTCACTTCAGAGATCCGAACGAAACGTAGTTTCATAGACTATTTGCACTGGAAATCATATTACGCTTTCCTGCATTTACCATTATACTTTCACCCTGCACTACTGGATAGGCTTCTTATTACATTTTTGGCCTCCTGCAATACGGAAGTACAATTTTTCAAAACAGACAGATTAAGAAACTACGCAACTTAGTTGCTGACTCTTGCTCTGCAAGGCGTTGTTCTTCACAGCTGCAAAGGCAAAGTTCTACCGCCCAACCAGCTTACATTAACTTCAGTTCTCATCCTCTTAATTCTTTACAAAAGTCTGCCTTAAATAGAGGTCCTAAATATGCTTATCCGGAGTTTAACCCTAATCCCTTTCAGCTTATTTCCCAGGCAGAAAAGATTATTCAATCTCTCCCCACTCCTGAACGAGAACCCACCAGGTATAAGGTAGCGAAAGCCATCAAATTCAGTAGAAGTTCAAATATCTCTCCTGCATCTAAAACCCTCCGTAAAGAAAAAACTCAGCTGCGGGCTCTTCGCTCGAACCCTAATTTGGCAGTTATCACAGCAGACAAATCCAACCAGGTTGTAATTCTCGATAAGCAGGACTACGTAATGAAAATGGAAAATGCCATTGATAATACCCCCCATTCTATTATTCAAGGTGATCCTACCTCTGCCACTATTTCTGCTTTAAGCAGACTCCGTAATCATGGGGCCTTACCCCCTTGCATTTCAAACTTCATGCACCCACCTTTTGGACCTAGGGTCCCAGAATTATTTGGGAAACTGAAAACCCATAAGGAAAATCACCCCATTAGGCCTTTGGTTTCTGGGTATGCTAATCCCACCAGGCCTTTGGAGAAAGCAATTGTCGAATATCTTACCCCCTAATCTCTTCCTCACAATATTCCATTTCTAGCTCCGTAAAAGCCTTGCAACGTATCAAGGCTTTCAACCATCCTGGTTCCTCTTTCCTTATGGCTTCTTTAGACGTAGTGTCTCTGTTTCCCAACGTCCCCATTTCTATTGTACACAATATCATTGAAAGCAAACTTTCCCAATTGGGGTCTGTACCCCCTGAGGAAATTCAAGCCGTTCTGCAGGCATTACGCCTCATTCAGAAACGTTCCTTTTTCAGGTTTAATGGCATTTTATATCGCCAACTTGAGGGAGCCCCCATGGGATCCCCCTCTCCCCTCTGTTGGCTGAACTTCTTCTTCAAGACATAGAACATCGCATTTTGGACTTTTGTCAGTTTGTACCTTTATTATATCTTCGGTATGTTGACGATGTCTTGGTCTTTTGGCCTTCGTCAGTTGAAAATTTGTTCTCTTTTGCAACCACGTTGTCGTCTGTTTATCCTTCTATATCCTTCACTGTGGAGGTTGAATGTGACAATTCTCTTCCGTTTTTAGACTTCCAACTTCGTAGGAACCCCACCTCCCAGTACCTGAGCTATTCGGTTTACAGAAAGCCTTCCTCTATACCTATCTTGATACCACGCGTTTCTGCCCACCCGACCAGATATAAGGTTTCATCTTTATACTTCCTTATTCGAAGAGCATTTACCCACTCTTCTTCTGTAGCCTTCCGTGAGCAGGAACTTCAAAAAATATATACCATTGCTTATCAGCACGGATTTTCTCATTCAGATGTCCATAGAATCTACAGAAAAATCCAAAGTTCAACATTTTTACCCTGACACGTGAACGAAAGGATATCAAATATGTTGGATCAATGACTTACGTCCCTCATGTGAACGGTAGTTTATTGAACATCTGTCACAGTCACGGTGTCGGTTTTGGGTTAAAAACATCGAACATTTATTCCCTGATTAAAAATGATCGGGACTGTGTTGAATTGTTGGACAAATGTGGCATCTATTCCATTTCTATGAAATCTGTCGATCCTCAAGACAAGGACCTCATATATATCGGCTCAACCCTACGGAGACTGCAAACAAGAATTAAGGAACACCAATATAGTGTAAAAAATGGCTCTTGATCGACTGCTTTAGCCAGGCTTTCTTCAGCTGGTAAACATTATCCATCTTGGACAGACGTCTCCATTCTTTCTACCTCTACTACGAGGGAAACAGTGCTCTTTACAGAGAGTCTGCACATTTTGCATCGAGTGGGCACTTGTTGCAACGATGAAGTACCCAGCTATATTTCCCAGGCCTGGAAAACTTTACTGTCCTCGATTCCTGTTTCTTCTTCTAACATAGCAGACTCTGAACATCATTAATAGAACTCTATAGGCCTCTATTTGCTCACATGACGTTAGAGCAAGTGAACCTTCTTGTATTTCTTTCCTCAGTGTGAACGATTGGCAACGGCACCGATACATAAATGTGTTTTCTGGAACTCCAACTTGTCTTTCATCTGATGATGTGCTCGTAGCGAGCACGAAAGTACTTATGTTGTTTTAAACCCTGTAAATAGATTTTAACTTGTGTGTGTGATTTTAGTTATTAAAGTTTGCATGGAACTAGAACCATTCGGCAAGTTTGTACATCGTGCGTTAACAGCAAGTTTCTTACCCTGAGTAACCGTTATCAGTCCACTGCTGGACGAAGGTCTCCGCAAGTTTCTTCCACAACGGTCTGTCTTGTGCCAGTCTCCTAAATGTCACTCCCGCATACTTTCGAATTTCATACACCCATCTCCCATGTGGTCTTCTTCTGGGTCTTTTCCTGTGCCTTGGGATTCAATCTAAAATTTCGGCTGTCCATCGATGGTCTATCCTTCTGGCAGTATGTCCAGCCCATTGCCATTTCAGGGATTTAACTCTGATCATGATGTCTTCCACTTTTGTCATTTTTCTGATCCACGAGTTCCTGTTCTTATCTCTCCTAGTTACACCCAGCATGCACCTCTCCATGCTACTTTCAGTTGTCTGCAGCCTTTGTATGTCTCTTTTAGTTAAGGTGCACGTCTCTGAACCATAAGCACTGGAAGGATGCATTGATCAAACACTTTTCTTTTAAGACATAATGGCATATTGCTCTTGAAAATTATGCTGTTTCTTCCAAAAGCTCTCCAGGCAAGTTTTGTACGCCGATTAATTTCTTCATCAATGTGACCATTACTTGATATTTGCTGTCCAAGATAAACGTACGTGTCTGTTATCTCCAGCTTTTCTCCATCATGTTCCATTGTGCAATGGAACATGGTGGTCACTGGTTGCATTGCGCAATGGAACATGGTGGTCACTGGTTACATTGCGCAATGGAACATGGTGGTCACTGGTTACATTGTGCAATGGAACATGGTGGTCACTGATTCCATTGTGCAATGGAACATGGTGGTCACTGGTTCCATTGGGTAATGGAACATGGTGGTCACTGGTTCCATTGTGCAATGGAACAATGGAACATTTAGGGTCACTGGTTCCAGGGAAGGAAGAGAACCATTGCTGTATGACAAATACAACATCCATGCCTAGCTGGGATTCGAACTGGGACCACTTTCGGACGAATGATCAGAGGCCATCACTTAGACCACTGCGCCACTGCGGCGGCTACAAAAAACTTTACATCAGGAATTTGGTTCACTACCTGAACCGGTGTTTAGCCATCTGTATGAGGCAACGTCAAGAGTACGACGATCTGAGGACGTCATGATAAAAACAGTTCACGGAAAAGAACAGGGGAAATGGATACAGGGTTTACAGTCGCTGTATACGAAAAATGTTGTATACAAGGAAGTGTTGACGAAATACGGACTAAAGGTTTTACAAAACACATAACAAACAGACAGCCCGTTGTGTCGAATTCCATAACCGACTGCTCGGAAACTTTTCAGGAAGCTGTGAGCCAACGTCGCCATCTGTTGACGTGGAACTCAAAAACTCAGTAAAAAAATGGCAATAATTTCTGTATCATAAATTTTATTTTCCCCATCATTATTGACGGGCTTTCATATAATTGTGAATAATTCAGTGCTGTAGTTGTATTTTTATATAATTTATTTACTTAGGGCAGCCACGGTAAGGCAAAACCACTGGATCACTAAGTTCCATGCTTGTATTACATGCAATTTTACAACTTCTAAGTACCCGAAAACGCTCAAATTTAATAATTAGCTAAAAAAAACTCCTAAGAAACAACAGATTATGTCTGAACGGAACAACTGTTATTCCACAATCTCAAAACTTTTTTGAATTATAACAGCACTGTGTACTACTATTTCTAAGAAGGCTTTGATAATAGCCCAGACGAAGCCTTCCGAGGGAGCACAAAAGCTCGGCTTAAACTGTAGATTAGTTTTACGCCATTAAAGGAATGTTGTAGCCAATATATTTATAAATAAGGGTACATGTGACAGTTTCACCAAATGATATATAAAATAAATGCCAAAACTTGCTTTGTCCCAGGAGAGTTAATAATATAAATTTACATGTACTAAAAAGCACTACGACCTGTATATGCACATTTACACAATACTTAATCATACCTAATCCGTCAGGAAAACAGGAATACGCAACTCTCATGTCATGCAAGAATAACAGATTTGATACTAATTTTATAATGAAATTTAAAAGTTCAGAATCCTTATTTAAATAACAATGAAAAAAATTAAATATAGTTAATTAGGTAAACGAATTAACTTGATACCCTTATGCAGAGGTGTAACTAGGGCGGTGCAGGCGGGGCGACTTCTCCAGTAGCACTTAAGTGAGGGCGTAACTCACTATGCACAATTTGACTAAAATTGGGAGTGAAACTTTTGCATCAGTTCCTGATACAATTTTGTTGCTCCATGCTTTGCCATTTGACAATTTACAGAATTCGGTTGCCATATGTTTCGCTGGTTTCGATATCCTGGGCAGCTTAAAATTTGCATATGTTGCTCAAAATATTGATGCTGTGTTAATCACTTACATTTGGAAATTAAGGCGCAGTTGTAAGTGCGTTGCAAGATAACGGAAGCCGTTCACATTGTTGAAGATTCTGGGTAGGGTATTCGATCTTTACTGCGTGCCGCGAAAGCCAGCTGGATTTGGTCCGTTTGACGTGGTATCGAAGGAGAAGTTGAGAATTCTTTTTGCTGTTGCTGTTTGGGGTTTTTAACGACCACCGTAAGCGTTCCTTATATAGGGCCACTGGTTCCAGGAAAGGGAGAGAGCCAGTGCCGTAAGACAAACACAACATCAATGTCTCACAGGGATTTGAAAGCATACCCATCTCAGACGAGTTGCGAATCTCACCTTCTTCTTCTGTATTTTACCGCCCGAAGTGGCGTCCAGTGCTGGTTATAGCCCAGAGCCTTCCTAATATAAGAACAAGTTAGTAAAACCACGCAATGCATTGATTATGATACGCTTTCCAGCATACCAGAAATAATTACTCAAGTTATGAGGATAATGGCTGTGGAAAAGATCTCACTTATGTGCCCTGACCTTTGATCCCATTTCGATTACATTCAACAGAACCGGTTCAGTATACCTCCGGAACAACATGATAAAGTTTTGCCGCAATCGAAGCCTTTTTACGTACGTTATGACGCATAAGGGCAATGGGATGGATTACGCTCCTATGTCCTGACCTTTAATCTCATTTCGCCCGTTTTCAATACGGTTTTTTCATATGTGGTTCCCTACGACACAATACAATTTCATCGAAATGGAACCAATTTTACGCAAGTAATGGCGCATAAGAGCAATGGAATGGATCCCGCACCTATGTCCTGACCTTTGACCCCATTTCGCCCATTTTCAATAGGGTTTGTCCCCAGGTAGTCCTCTACCACATACTAACATTTCATCGAAATCGAATCATTTTTAGTCAAGTTATGACGCATAATGGCAATGGAATGGATCCCGCTCCTATGTTCTTACCTTTGACCCCATTTCTCCCATTTTCAATAAGTTTCGTCCCCAGGTCGTCCCCTACCACACACTAAAGTTTCATCGAAATCGAACCATTTTTACGGGAGTTATTGTGCGGACGGGCAGACAGACAGGCAGACGGACAAAGGAAGAGCATATACGCTTCTTCAACCTACGGTTGGAAAGCGTAAACAAGGGAAATGCACAAAATGCTCCTGCTTAGTATCCCTTCCCCCCCCCTCCATTTTCCAAGTTCTTCCTATCCAAGTAAATACCTTAAAATACCGCTTCCGTTTGGGACAAGAAATGAACCCTTGCTCAAATACTCTGTTTACTGTGTCATCATACTCCCTCCTCCCAACGATACTTTTACATTAGGTCCTTAAACTACAATGAAATGGCATTCTGGGCACCAGGAAAACGATAAAGTGCTCGTCCGACAGCAACAGAAGTTCATATAGGAAGGAAACTAAACCAAACTCAGACCATTGGAAGTAGACGCTTGAGATTCATTCGCTGCTTTACTACTTAATACGAATTTCGAGTTCTTATATTACTGTGAATTTTCTGCTGAATTAAATTGGGCGGGAGAAGAAAATTACCTTTGGTTCAGCTTCAACGTTTCAGTTTCAGTTTCCTAAGCAATGAAGAAACCATGCTGAACTTTTATGCATTAAATTCTTCCCGTACAACTCTACAATATTTGATCAAATTCAGATTAGCCATTGGTTTCCTGGAATTGCTGTGAAAATAATCAGTTTGGTTGTGTCCCACGATAGAGATAACATTGGGGTGTGTCCTTACTTTCGTCAAGAAGTGTAAATTTATGTATATACGTATGCTAATGTACTGTATGTATAGGCTAAAAGATAGAAAAGTATATGGGGGGTGCAATATTTCGAGGTTTGCACCGGTTGCAGAAATGCCTAATTACGCCTCTGCCTTTATGAAACAAAATGAAGGACATTTTGTTACGTGAATATGATGCACATAATAATAATCCTTTCTCTTTTTTGGGAGATAGAGATTTACATTAACGGGAAGCACTAACATTGTTATCTGATGTTGAAAATATACACTGAAGAGCAATTGAATTAGAGATACCTGTCTAGTAACTTGTAGCACCACCTTTCGCCCTGATGACGGCGGCGATTCGTCTCGGCATGGACTCGACAAGACACCGCAAGCGTTGGGAAGCCATACGGATCGACGAACCCTGAACAAGCTCCCACAGTTCACGAAGATTTGAGGGAGGGTGTCATCTCTCTCGATGGCATCACAGATGTGCTAGATGGGATTGAAGTCAGGTAACCTAGCAGGCCAAGGAAGCGAGGTCACGTCGGTGGAGTGTTCATCCAACCATTCGGATACAATTCGGGAGCTGAATTGTCTTGTTGCAGGATGAGGTCCCAGTGGGATGTTGAAGACGCACAAACGGGAACAAATGGTCGTCCAGGAAATCCCAGTAACGTTGACCTGTGAGAGACGATGTCACACGTACCAGGGGGTCCCATTTCACTCCACGTAAACACTCCCCAGACGAGAATGCCACCCCCACCAGCTTGAAGAGTACCCTGCTGTCAAGAAAGATCCATCGCTTCATGTGATTTGCGCCGTACTCGTATCCTGCCCTCCGCATGTACCAACGTGAATCTCGACTCATCAGTCCAGGCAACATTTTTCGGTATGTCTAGGGTCCAGTAGCGATGTTCCCGCGCCCATGCTAATCTTTGCACCCTGTGATGTGCAATCAGCAGCATCATCTATGGGGTACAGAAGCCATCGTGGGACGATGGCTTCTGTACCCCATAGCGAGGAGATGGTTCTAGATGGTGTGGCTGCTTACACGTTTTTGTGCTTCAGCGTTAAATTGCCGAGTGATTTCTTGCACTGTGGCCCATCCATCCGCTGTTACAATGCGAGCTAGCCGACGACGACCCCACTCATTCACACACTGTTGTCCACGACAGTTGGCCCTTGCAGGGATGGTTTTACCGGATACGATGTAGTCACGGTGCACCCGTGACACAGTGGCTCGTGAAAATCCCCGTGCCTGCAGGACTTCCGAGATGGAGTGACCCATTCGTCGGGCCCCGACAATTTGCCCACGATCAAATGCGCTTAGATCCTTCGTCTTATCCATACTGCGTCCGACTCTTACTGATTCCCGTCGCATCACTCCTTATATTGTCAGATGGTTGCATACGTCATGTCGTTTCCGTTTACAGGGCCGCCCACAGCACCACATTTGCATAACGCTAGCTGTCTCTAATTCAATTGCTCTTCAGTGTAAATAGGAGTAACAACATATGCTTTATTTTTTTCCGTAGGGGCCGTGCATAAAGTACGTCCGTGATTTTGTACTATTTTTAGACCCCCTTCCCCTCCCCCATGTCACATTTTGTCCGATTGTTGACACCCCTCACCTAAAAAGTACGTTCTAATTCCTGCAACCCCGTTTATTTTTGATCACTGCCTTTAGAAGTCCGTTGAGAAAGAGAAGGAAAACGTGTATTTATTTAATGGGATCTTCCACATATTTACACGCTTGCCTTCGAAAATATCTATTATTTAGGCATTTATTTATTCCCAAATGTACCCGAACTTTATCATTCTGAAATAAAGATCTACATATGAACGCACGCATTCAAGATTGCAACACTCCCGATTATACCATCTACAAAACACGATAGATTTGGTAGGACAAATACTAGAACTTAATATTAATTTTCTGATTTAGCTAAATATCATCAGAAATCTGAAATATTTCATCCCTTTTTTTAACTATTAAAAGAAGAAAAAAAGAGAAAACAAAACGAAGAAATACCACCCACTATATTTGTGCCGCTGGACGTCCGAATTACTAAACCTCCCCCTCCCCCATGCCACGTTTGGTCCGGTTTTCAGGACCTCCCCTCCCCCATGTCACATTTGGTCCGGTTGTCAGGAACTGTAATCTCGGACGTACTTTATGGACAGCCCCTTATTCACATGGGGAAAATTTGCACAAATGTTCAAATCAGGGCCTTAAAAAAGGTGCCCGTGCGCATCTATAATTCACAACTGTCTTCATGATTACCGCCTTAGAGAAGGGGAGGGGTGTAGGGGGGGGGGAAGTCGGAATGTGGGATGTCAATAGAAGTCTATGTGCTGGAACTGAAGAAGTCGAAATCGAAATTTTTGAAATCTCGGAGAATGTCTGTATCAAAATGGGGAAATGTAGAAAAGCGGAAAATCTTGAAATTGAACAGTCCTATAAAAGAGCAGAAGTAGTACTAAGGGGAGCACAATCGAAACACTAAATGTTTCCGTTATAAGAAACAGGTATTTTTCAAAACGGAAATTTCGTTAAAAATTGGAAACCTACCGGCAACTTTGCTGCACTTTATTTTCGGAAAT
Organism: Macrothele yani; assembly: GCA_039090855.1. Lineage (NCBI taxonomy): Eukaryota > Metazoa > Arthropoda > Arachnida > Araneae > Macrothelidae > Macrothele > Macrothele yani. The sequence continues at coordinate 30,763,613 of CM077032.1, read as the reverse complement.
TTCACGCGAAATCACGTCATTTTTTTTTCAGTCTCTGTTTGTCTCCCTGACTTTGAACGCTGTTGTTGCCACCGCTTTGCAGCTTAAACGGGAAGAAATTAATTTGCGAACGATGAAATATAACATTCATTTAACCAGCTCGCGGTCGTTAATTTCTTATTTTCAATTACCTTTTAATCTTTATTAATATTTAATGTTCTTTATGACTTTAATTCAATTACATGGTGCACACGCGCGAAACATGATGTGAGAAAATTAATATTTAAACAACTGGAAACAACTGGAAACTTCCCTCATCCCGACTTTTTTTTTCCTTTTCTTGAATCTCTATTTTTACGTCGTCAAGGTTTAATCTGGCCCAAGACTTTAAACAATGTTATAATACATACTAACATCTTTCCGAAAATAAAAACTGTTTTTAATCACTATCTTTTGAGAAAAAAAATTAAGCAAGATATTTTTTCAAGCATTCTTATGCTTTTTCATAGAATCTGGGCTCCAGGCACCTTATACACTCAATATACACTGCTGGCCACCCAAAATGCAACACCAAGAAGGAAGCATCCGATTAGCCTGAAATTCGCAGCATGCGTCGCCCGTGAGACGACATATAAACGATTAGCATTGCAGGGCATATGCAAATCATGTGCGCCCGGCACGTCACCGAGAAGCCCTATAAGAAGGGTGCACAGAAGGCTGGGTGTAAGTAGTGGAAGTGTGTTGAGCTGCCGGACCTGTGCGTGGGAAGCTTCCTGGTGCCTCATCGCAGAATACGGCAGTCATTCCAGCACGTTTCGGAGTACGACAGAGGACTAATAGTAGCTTATCGCGACAGCGGTTTATCGTACCGAGACATCGGCGCCCGTGTGCGACGACATCCAGCCACAGTGAGGCGAGTATGGATTCGGGGGTGCAGGAGGGACGGGCGGTCCAACGTGAGCGATTGCCGCAGCTGCGGCACACCACCGAATGAGAGGACCGGCATGTTGTGCGGCGGACATTGACGGCTCGCACCGCCATATCACGAACGTCAGCGCAGGAATTAGGGTGTGTTGCGCAACAACCTGTGTCAGCACGTACCGTTCGACGACGTCTGCAGGAGCGGGGACTTGTCGCACGGCACCCATTGCTCCGATTACCATTGACGTTACACCACCGGCGAGTGGGGCGGCAGTGGGTGGTTGAACGCCGCACCTGGACTACGGAATGGCAAGACACTGTATTCTTCGACGAATCCCGCTTCTGCCTGCAACACCACGATGGTCGGATCCGCGTGTGGTGGCACCACGGCGAGAGACTGTATGACACCTGCATTGTGCGTCGCCATACCGATCCGTCGCCTGGCGTTATGGTTTGGGACGCAATTGGATATGACACCTGCACCCCTCTGGTACGCATCGCCGGTACACTAAACAGCCACCGCCACATCGCCGACGTTTTGGAGCCTGTAGTCCTCCCTTACCTGCAGGACCTGCCAGCGGCCACGTTTCAACAGGGCAATGCGCGCCCGCAAGTGGCACGCATCGTGCAACAATTCTTCACCGCCCACCAGGTGTCACTGCTGCCGTCGCCCGCCTGTTCTCCCGATATGTCGCCCATCGAACATTTCTGGTCGCTGATCGGCAACCGAGTGCCCCGGCAAACACCACCTGAGGCTACGCCTGATGAACTGTGGCAACGTGTGGAAGCAACCTGTACCGACAAACTGCAAGCCCACATCCAAAGCCTCTTTCGTTCGATGCCGCGGCGTGTAGATGCCGTTATTGCCAGCCATGGGGGCCACACGAACTATTGATGTCTGCATGTACCGCAAGTCGCACAGGCCTGTAAGCTCAATCGTTTCATCTTTGTATCTGTTGTTATGTGTCCAGTAAATCTGGCTTTGCTATCTCGTGTTCTTCTTGGTGTTGCATTTTGGGTGACCAGCAGTGTATTTATAAAACAGTCGGAATGTGGGTTGTCAATAGAAGTTGCATTGAATCACACACACGTGTACGCCTTTTTCATCTCATATACAATGGTGATTCAAAAGTAATTACTGTTTCTTGACAGTTGATGTAAACGTACAAGGGTTGTACTAAAAGTAATGCAAAAGTAGGCATAACTCTTTTATTAATTGGCAGAGATCGTTCAAATTCCACATTTTGGTAGAGTAACTCTTCTTGTATACAAAGGTACAACTCAGCATAGTCTCCAACACAAGCGATGCATTTGGGCAATCGTTGAACCCAACTCTCGAATCCTCTTTGAAAAATTCAGGTGTGGACTGTTGTACGCACTTCTTCACAGCCACTTTCCCATACCCTAAGTCTTCCACTATCTTCTGCATGGCATTATGACAGCAGTCCAGTTGTGCAATAAGCTCACGGATTGTGACTCGTCTCTCCGCGCGAATCAATTCATCCACTCGCTGACGATTCGTGTCGGTGGTCGCAGATGATGGTTTTCCACAGCGTGGTTTGTTTTCAATTTTGATATCCCTTCTTTAAATTTCTTCACCCATCTGTGCACATTATTCTTGTCAATGGTGTCATTTCTGTAAACATTCTATAACCTTCTGTGGATGTGGGACAGCCCGCGCCCTTTCTTCGTCAAGAAAATGGCGGCACGTTGCTTCTGCTTGGAATCCATTATTTACCTGCAATGAAGAAGAAGGGGTTACTATAGAGTAAGGGTTACTCTAGCAACATGTGCAAGTTGAACGACCTCTTTCAGTTAATAAAAAGGTTATGCCCACTTTTTCTTTACCTTCGGTACAACCCTCGTACACTCACCGACAATAAAATTTGCGCACCAAGAAGGAAGCATCGGATTGAACTGAAATTTTATGGACATAATGATACAGATGAATGATACACATGATTGCAAAAACAGAGCTACAGGATAATTACAGAGGGATCTGTGGCAGTCCGGTAATCTTCAATAGCGCGTCGCACCACCTGCTGCAATACGGTCTGGCATGGAGACGCCTGATGTTGTCCAACGGCAGACTGGCCCACACATGATGAACGGTGTGCTCCAAATCCCAGTTCGGCAGCAGACGTTTTAACTGGTCTCACACAGGCTCGATAGGCGATGTGTCCGGGGAGAAGGCAGGCAATGGAAGTTTCTGGACATGACGTAGGCAGTCGTGAGCAAACCTAGCCGTGTGCGGGCGGGCATTATCCTGCTGGTATAGCGTACCTAGAATCCCGGCCAGGAATGGGGGCACGTGGGGCCATAGGGTCTCATCCACAAACCGCCGCTGTGACGTCACTGATCTACGTACCACTACTAGAGCTGACCGGCTATCGTAAGCTATGGCTCCCCAGACCATAATGCCTGCAGTGAGGGAGGTGTGGCGCTCGATAGCAAGGTTGGGATAGCGCCGTTGACCCGGGGACCTCCACACCCGGACATGATGATAACCTGTCCCCAAAACAAAGCGGCACTCATTGCTAAACACCACACTGCTCCAGTCTGTGGCGTTTCACGTTGCTCTGGCCTGGCACCGCTGCACACGGACCTGGCGATGTTCCGGTGTTAATGGGGGCACACGTAAGGGGCGATGGAATCGCAGATTCGCTTCCGCGACGTTTCAGGAAATGGTTCGTGGGCACACAGGAAAAGTTACATCGCCTGTATAGTGGACCGCGTCCCTGAGAAATCCGCTCGTGCCTGGCACGCGATCCGTCGATCTGCTCTGCTGGTGGTCCTCTTTGTCCGTCCGTAGCCGCTCCGCCGTGTGGCAGTGCCGTCACGTGTCCTCTGCTCCCAAGACAGTCGAACGGTATGGTCAGAACGATCCGCATGGTGGGCTATGAGGCGCGCCGATCACCCTGCGGTTTCCATCCCGATGATCAGACCTCTCCCAAAGTCCGTACGTTGCATAAATCGCCCAGACCACTGCGCCACCGGGGCGGCGTGAGATTTTTCTATTATTTATAATTCAAATTTCTTAATCAGTCATTGAGGGGTATACTGCTAATTAAATACGATTTCAAAAGACACCTCATGCTCTGAATTTCACAAATATTTGTTAAAGAAAATCACTTCCAATGAAAAAAAAATATAAGTAAAAATGTCCAGCTGAGTGAAATCTTTCTTTCTTTTTTAAAGTTTTACACGTATAAACTCTCAAACTGTAAAATTTAAATACAGAGTATGTGCATTCATATTTATTATTGTACAAGTTTATTGTGTCCTCCTTTTTCTCGAAAATGTCCTCCTTTTCTAATGAAAATGTGTTCCAAAAAGTCATCTGGTCACTTTGGTCTTACCGAGCGTGTGCAGTTGGCGAACAATTGTGGGCCCAGCTCATTTGACAGTCTAGTGCTTGTGCCCGGATCTGACTCTACGGCTTGGCGTACAGCTTCGGAATTCATTGTCGAAGGTCTTTCAGCACGTGCTTTCCTTCAAGGCTGCAGTCCTCACATTTAAATCGCTGAAACTAAAATCTTGCCATTTTTTCAGGCACTGCTCCTTCACCTTCCACAACACAAATTTTCCTTGCTCCAGCTGCAGCAGTCACACTTTTTTGAAAAGGAAAAACGTAACAGTACTAGGATCGTGTATTTTCGTCTATAGCTTTTGACAGCACAAAATGTTCCAATAAATCATGGCATCATGTGCTTATATTTATACCAACTAAACGATACTGAATTAATAACAAGGAAAACTTTGAAACTGTGATTTCTGTTCAACGCCAAGAAATCTGAATTAAAAACAAGGAAAAGCTTGGAAACTTTGATTTCTGTTCTACGCCAAGAAATCTGAATTAATAACAAAGAAAAGCTTGGAAACTTTTATTTCTGTTCTACGCCAAAACATCTGAATTAATAACAAGGAAAAGCTGGGAAACTTTGATTTCTGTTCTACGCCAAGAAATCTGAATTAATAACAAGGAAAAGCTGGGAAACTTTGATTTCTGTTCTGCGCCAGTAAATCTGAATTCATAACAAGGAAAAGCTGGGAAACTTGATTTTTGTTCTATGCCAAGAAATCTGAATTAATTAGAAGGTAAAGCTGGAAAACTTTGATTTCTGTTCTACGCCAAGAAATCTGAATTAGTAACAAAGAAAAGCTTGGAAAATCTGCTTTCTGTTCTACGCCAAGAAATCTGAATTAATAACAAGGAAAAGCTTGGAAACTTTGATTTCTGTTCTGCGCCAGTAAATCTGAATTCATAACAAGGAAAAGCTGGGAAACTTGATTTTTGTTCTATGCCAAGAAATCTGAATTAATTAGAAGGTAAAGCTGGAAAACTTTGATTTCTGTTCTACGCCAAGAAATCTGAATTAGTAACAAAGAAAAGCTTGGAAAATCTGCTTTCTGTTCTACGCCAGTAAATCTGAATTGATAACAAGGAAAAGCTTGGAAACTTTGATTTCTGTTCTACGCCAAGAAATTGGGATGACTAGTACGGTTGTACTATTTTGAGTAAACGATACCGGTTTTCGGGTTGTGCGTTGTTCTTATCTGCATAACGCAAGCAAACGGAGTAATTGCCTGACACGGAACGACTGTTCAAAACGGCAATGACTTTTGAATCACCCTAGCACACTGAGATGTCAGTCTATTAGAACCACCTGCCCTCGTCACATGAATAGCTCATTCTAAGAAATAAAACGTCACATGACCTATGCGAACTGCATAAATCAAACCGACCAGCTCTTACAGTATCAGGTAGCGTTCAGTTGATAATCAGAATGGGCAAAACGAATGATCTGGGCGACTTTGAACGGGGCTTGATAATTGGCGGGAGGAGTGCCAGTTCAAGCACTCTGAAAGAGCTGTCCTCCTGAGCTTTCCGTGATCAGCCGCAGTAACAGGTCACAACGAATGGTTCGACATGCCAGACATTTCCAGCACTCAGGGATCTTGGGGCGTAAACGGTTGGTTGATCACAGGTATCAAAGGAAACCGGCGTGAATAGACAAAGTAAACACAGACGTGAAATTACAGCAGAATTCCCCATTGGTGTGCCTAGGTGGTCTCCGAGCACACCAGATATTGCACCATGTCGCGAATGGGTTACAATGGCGGACATCTATGCTGAGTGCCGGTGCTTCCAACACAGAACAAGAAACCGTACCTCAAGTGCGCACGGGATTATCGACACTGGCCCACTGAGAACTGCGAAACGTTAGCCTGGACGGACGAATCGAGGTTCTTTATATATCATGAGGATGGCAGGATCTGAAATTAGAGAAATTGTTTTGGAGCCCTCCTGTCAAATGTTACCCAGGTAGAGCAGTGGTCTGAGCGCTGGCTTCTGAACATTCTTCCGAGATGGGTCTGCGTTCGAATTCTAGTTAGACATGCGTATTGTGTTTGTCTCATGGCATTTGCTCTGTACCTTCCCTGGAACCAGTGATGCTAAATTACGAACTGGCGGCCACCCCAGTGGCGCTGGCTTATGAACATTCGCCCTAGTCGGGTCCGGGTTCGAATCCAGGTGAGGCATGGATGTTTGTGTTTGTCTTTCGGCACTGGATATCAATATGTTACTTGTCCAACACTGGTTATCTGTGTACATTGGTCATTTAACATACTGTAAAACCATGTATGACATAGAAGTCTTTTCGTACTTCTCCGTTATTTTAAAAACATAACCATAAGATGAAATAGTTCCTAAATTAAACCTTAATGGGCCGCCCCGGTGGCGCAGTGGTCTAAGCGATGGCCTCTGATCATTCGTCCGAAAGGGGTCCGGGTTCGAATCCCGGTGAGGCATGGATGTTGTGTTTGTCTTACGGCACTGGCTCTCTCCCTTCCCTGGAACCAGTGACCCTAAATTAGGGACGGGCGACTGCTTATAGCCCATTGAGTTGCTCACGGTGGTCGTTAAACCTTCAATCCAAAAAAAAAAAAAAAAAAAACTTAACGGCCGGACGAAACATGTAAACAACAGAAGTCAAACTTACGGAAAAGATGCTTTATTCAGGATGTAGCACTTCCATAACAAATCGGTATCAACATTAAACACACCACACACCACACAGCTCTTAACACAACGCTCTTTTAGCAACAGTTTTGTCGTAGTTTTTTTCTCTCGTTCTTATCAAATCAGGCATACGTCACGTTCATTCAACCTCATTTATGTTGCCAACAGTATTCGTTTGAGAGAAAAGATATCACGTTAAGTGCGAAGTATAACAGAATAAACTCAAGATTTACATAGAGAAAGAAACTTAAAACGAAAGTTAATTTAGAATATGCGTCACATCATCTACCTCGTAATTTATTTATTTTTTTGCCAAGAACCTATCAATTTTGTAGAGGCATCCTTTCAAACTATCTGATAATTCATTCAACTCTTTCAGATAAGAACTTACAAAATTGATGAAGAGATTTGTTGATCAGTTGCAGCTAACTTTATATCAGTTCACATTCTGTAACATCAATAGTTCAATATCACTAACATTCATTGAAAAAAGAAACTTTCTGTACGATATGAAATCTTCATTTTATAAGTCGTGATAAATATTTTGTCACGATATGTGCGGAGAACTCTCATCAATATACATGTAAGAAGTAGCATAGTAGTAAAAAAAACTGCGTATGGCAGGAAAAAAGGATACAACATTTGTAACGAAGTTAATTTACACATTCGTCCACTCCTGATAACTTCTCAGGGAAAACAAAACATTCAAACTAAGTTAATTGAATAGTCGAGCATTGTAACATGGTGTAAATTTAGTTAGTTGGAATAAAAACTGCACTTGCAGAAAAAAATTCAACACCAAACCAACAAGTGTCAAGCACACAAAAAGGTTAGTCAAAAAGGTTAGTCACACCACAAAAACCTTTAACTGAACACTTGGCGGCCAGGGCCGACTTCGAACTACTCCCATGCATTCGCACATCAATTGTTGATGGGATAGGAGAAACCCTGGAAAACCCTATCCTGGGAGTAAAACATCTTTATAGATATCAACAAAGGGAATGGCTGATATTTATGTTATGCCGAAAAGACAACATGCACAAAATGAAGTTACAAGCATTTTAGTACTAAAAAAAATATTAATGTGGCGCCACACCAAGTAAAAAACATTACATACTGGCAAGGAGATAATGTATGGGATATTTTGTCCTCAAAGTCTGTCAAAAAGTTCTGTGATACTTTGAGTGCAGAGAAAAGTTCAAATAAATAGTCTTTTTAAAGCAAAGTTCTGTGATACATTTTGAGTAAAAGGAAAGATTCAAATAGTCTTTATAGAGCAAAGCTTTATGTAGTAAAAAAGTTCCTTTGAGCTTGAAGGTCAATTGTAATAACAAAAAAATGTTTTAACAATACCTTTTACTAGCAAAGAATACACGTGTGCGGACATGCTTACTTTGCTGTCGGGGCGACAACGGTACTCTCGAAGTTTCCCGCTTCACAGGCTGAAGTTGCAGGTCGCTGGATCGCCGGGATGTCTCAGGATTTCTCGTGGACAAGGCAAGTTGACCAGAAGAAGCAGAGTCATCAGGCTGTTACAAGGAGGTTCCAGGCTGAAGCAAGGAAGTTCCAGGCTGAAGTCACATCATGAACAACGAGGAACGGCTCACCAACTCAAGTTCCTGTACGGCATCATCAATGGAGAGATTGATGATACTCAAATTGTAAACCAATTTAAATTTCGGTGTCCGACGTTTACAGAGGACAAATTGTGAATTATTTGCAGTGCCATTTTGCAAAACTGATGTTGGAAAACATTCTCCGTTATGCAAAATGTATACACTCACTAGAAAAATGTCCGGATATTTTTAATGTAATAATTTTTATCGTAAGGCATGTTTTGCAAGACTGTAAATATCACATGGTAATTTAAATATCACTATAGCAATTCCTGTAACTAGATATACAATCAGTAGGGATGTGCTTTCAAATAAATAAATCATATTAGATTTGAAACAGCGCATAATAGATGCCATAATCATCATCATCATCCTTGTCAACCATTATCAATCCACTGCTGGACGAAGGTCTCCCCAAGTTTCCTCCACAACGGTCTGTCTTGTGCCAGTCTCCTCCATGTCACTCCCGCATACTTTCGAATTTCATCCACCCATCTTCCATGTGGTCTTCTTCTGGGTCTTTTCCTGTCCCTTGGAATCCAATCTAAAATTTCGGCTGTCCATCGATGGTCTGTTCTTCTGGCAGTATGTCCAGCCCATTGCCATTTCAGGGATTTAACTCTGATCATGATGTCTTCCACTCTTGTCATTTTTCGGATCCACGTGTTCCTCTTCTTATCTCTCCTGGTTACACCAAGCATGCACCTGTCCATGCTGCTTTGAGTTGTCTGCAGCCTTTGTATGTCTCTTTTAGTTAAGGTCCACGTCTCTGCACAATACGTAAGCACTGGAAGGATGCATTGATCAAACACTTTTCTTTTAAGACATAATGGCATATTGCTCTTGAAAATTATGCTGTTTCTTCCAAAAGCTCTCCAGGCAAGTTTTGTACTCCGATTAATTTCTTCACCAATGTGACCCTCACTTGATATCTGCTGTTCAAGATAAAAGTACGTATCTGTTATCTCCAGCTTTTCTCCATCAATCAATAAATCTTCATTTCTTGTAAAAGCATTGCACATCACTTTTGTCTTCTAAAAATTCATTTTAATCCCACTTCTTTACTCTTGTCAGCAAGTTCCTGGATCATACTCTGTAGCTCTGATGGGGTAGTTGCAAAAATGACTATGTCATCAGCAAAATGAAGGTGGGTTAGATAATCTCCATTCATCTTTATCCCTTTGTTTTCCCAGTTCAGTGATTGAAAGACATTTTCCAATGTGGCATTAAAGAGCTTCGGAGATATGGTGTCACCTTGTCTCACTCCTTTTCCAATTTTTATGTGTGTTGTAATTTCAAACAGCCGAATCTTTGCACTTGCATTTTCATAGATGTTATTAATAATATTAATGTATGCATCTTCAATACCGCAGGATTTCAGAGCCATTGCAACTGCTGATGATTTCACCGAATCAAAGGCTTTTTCATAATCGATAAAAGCCATGCACAATGGAAGTTCATATTCCCTCGCTCTTTCAATTAGTTCTCTCAGTACGTGGATATGATCTATTGTGCTGTCCCCACTCCTGAATCCAGCTTGTTCTCTCGGTTGAGCCATGTCCAGTGTCACCTTCAAGCGGTGTGAAAGAACTTTAGTGAAGATTTTATAAACCACTGATAGGAGGCTGATAGGTCTGTAGTTCCTGAGATCCTCAATGTCACCTTTTTTATGTAGCAAGATCATTGTAGCGTTGTTCCAATCCTCAGGAATTTTCCCTTCATTAAGGCATCGAGTGAAAATTTGGGCGAGTACTGTTTCGATTTCTCCACTTGCTTCTTGTATGATGTCTACAGTAATTCCATCTTCTCCTGGAGCTTTTCCCCGCTTCATGTTCTTGATTGCATGTGCAACTTCTGCTGGAAGGACTGGAAGAACTCTGGTGCTGGCACCTTTCATGATGTCTGGAGTACATGTATCATCCCTTTCATATAATTTGGAGTAGAAATCTTTCACTCTTGTCAAAATTTCGCCTCTATTTCTTGTTACAGAACCATCTTCTTTTCTCAGTGCCATAATCTGTTTTCTTCCCTTACTGAGATGTCCCTTTGCTATCTTTAGGCTTTGGTTGTTTTCAATTGCTTTCCTCACTAGTTCACAGTTGAATTTCCTTACGTCTTCAGTGATAGTTTTTCGTACTGTCTTGCATAGCTCTATATATTCCACTTTGGAAGTCACATCTTCTTTAGTTGTCCTCATCACTCTTCTTTTTTGCATCAACATTTTGGTTTTTCCTGATAATTTGTTCACATGCAATTTGTTCTTAGACCCAGCTAATTTTGTTGCTGTTTCCATAAGAGCTTTGGTTACTTTTCTGTTAACTTCAGAAATATCCACTTCTTCCGATGTTAGGCCTTCTAAAGCAGATAATCTGTTCTTCAGTTCTAACTTGAAGGTATTATGGTGTTTTTTAAGGTTGGTTATGTCAATACATTTTGTTTGTCTTATGAGCTTGCCACGTTCGAGTTTAGTGTTGAGGTGCATCTTACATCTCACCAATCTATGGTCACTGCCTGTGTTGAACTTGTTTAGCACACTGCAGTCTTCTATGACAAACTTTTTGTTACACATAATAAAATCAATTTCACTTGTCGTCCCATTTGGATGTCTCCATGTCCATTTCCTATGTGGCTTTTTCTTGAAAAAGGAGTTCAAGATGAAAAACCCTTCTGCCTCTGCAAACTCAACGAAAGTATTTCCACGCTGGTTTCTGTTGCCGTGACCGAATTTACCTACTGAAGTTTCATTCTGTTGCCGTTGCCCTATTTTTGCATTGAAATCTGCCATAATTATTTTCAAGTGCTGCTTACCTTTATTATTTAGATGACGAATTTCCTCATAAAATTCTTCAATTTCTTCTTCAGCATGACTTGTGGTGGGTGCATAAGTTTCAATAATCTGAGCCCGGTATCTTCTCGAAAGTTGGATAACGAGTATCTGTCACTAAAAACGCATTGCAGAACACATAGCGTGAAATTGAGAGCAGACTATACATCATCCTTCCTGCCTCCAAAGGCGGCCATGTGGGGCTGCATGGAACTAATATGAACATTTTGTGAGTATAACTATCATTTTAATATCTTGAATGATTGTGTACATACACTGGCGGAAAGTTAAAAAAGAACACCAAGAAGGAGACGTCTGATACCAACGAAATTTATACAGCATTATAACGGAATACAGGGGATAACGTAATCAAAACATTATGGCAAAATACAGCTGTATTTGCTGGTAAACTGAAAAATAACTTTTCCATGTAACATGGTTAGTACGAGGTTGAACCGCCATGAACTGCGTCACACTGTGCAATTCTGGCATGCAGTCTGTCTTACAGATGTTGGATGTAAGTTTGGGGTATTGAGTTCCAAGCATCCTCAACCTGGACGCGTAAATCGGGAATGGTCGTGGCTGGCCGTGGAGACCGGATAAGTCGTTGTCCCACAAACTCCCACACGTGCTCAATGGGGGACAAATCCGGTGAACGTGCAGTCCATGGAAGTTGTCTCACACCCTGAAGTGCACGTTGCGTTGCACGTGCGGAGTGTGGGCGTCCGTTATCTTGCTGGAAAGCACCACGATAGACCGACCTTACAAATGGCACAACAACGGGCTGAATGATGTTGCTGATGTAGGAGGTGCTGTTTAACGTACCCGGTACAAACACTAGTTGTGTACGGGAGTGATAGCTGATCGCTCCCCACACCAGGAGACCAGGTGTAGGCCCTGCGTGTCGCTAGCGGATGCAAGAAGGGTGGTGACGCTCCCCTGTGCGTATGCGAACACGCATACCGCCATCGGAGGCTCCCAAGCAGAATCTGCTTTCATCGCTGAACACAACAGATCGCCATTGCGTTCTCCAGTGCAGACGTTGGCGACACCACTGCATCCGTTCCTGACGGTGGTCTGGAGTCAGAGGTACACGTGCCAGGGGCAGACGGTAGCGGAATGTTCGCACAGTCACCTTAGGTGCAACGGCAGCTCGGATTTGCGTCGCAGTAGATGTTCTGCTTGACAACGCCGTTCTTCTTATGCATCGATCGGTCCGCTCATCAGTCCGTCTGTGACTCCCGGTTCCACGTCTTCTTGTGTGGGAATTTTTCCTCGGGCCATCTACGCCCCCATCGTACCACCACCGATACTTCCCGTCCAATTCGCTCTGCAATACGACGATACGACCACCCAGCCTCGCGGAGTCCGACTAGACGACCTGGCTCAAAGTCCGATAACTGCAGAAATCGTACACGTCTTCCATGTCCAGGCATTGCAGCTTCTTCAGGGTTTTCGCACGTGTCCGTACGCCGACGACTGATTGCATTCACTTCGCCGTACTCCTTAAATACCACCGACGATAATTTGAATATTATGCCGTGCTGTGGGGTAAGTGCTCACCGGTTGATCCCGAAATTAACATCACACCTACGCAAACTTGACCCCATTAACATATGTAAATTTCATGATCATCCGCCAATTCCTTCTTGGTGTTCTTTCTTCACTTTCCGCCAGTGTATTTTCCTTCAACCTGTACTTCCTTAAAATGTTAGAGTCTCATGGTGGATACCCTGTACAAGCAACCTGGGGCTGAACCGGCAGAGAAATGACCGGATAATTTGTTGGTTGGCAGTGGTAGGTTTATTAAATTGTATTATTTTTGATTTCCTATTTTCATTTGGATTGCTACGATATATCCAAAAAGCACTACTTCACCTTAAATGACTTATCACATTAGCACTTTAAAACACAACAATTTATTACATAAAAAATAACACGAAGACACAATGAGTTATTCGCTGCACAATTTACGACAACCTCTCTCTACGGAGGCGAATCTTGAAGTGACGCTTTTACGTCGTACACAGTCTCTGTAGTGCGGTGTGCACCTGGCGCCATCTATTAATCAAAATTGCATGTAAAAGATTAAGAATTACAAAAATGTACAACATACACGGAAGAGTAATTGAATTAGAGATACCTGTCTAGTAACGTTTCGTCCTGATGACGGCGGCGATTCGTCTCGGCATGGACTCGACAATGCACCGAAAGCGTTGAGAAGCCATACAGATCCACGACCCCTGAACAAGCTCCCACAGTTCACGAAGATTTGATGGAGGGGTGTCAGAGCCTCGAACATCTCTCTCGATGGATACCCAGATGTGTTCGATGGTATTGAGGTCAGATGACCTAGCTGGCCAAGGAAGCAAGGTCACGTCGGTGGAGTGTTCATTCAACCATTCGGATACAATTCGGGAGCGATGGCCCGGTATATTGTCTTGTTGCAGGATGAGGTCCCCAGTGAGATGTTCAAGACGCATAAGCGGGAGCAAATGGTCTTCCAGGATATCCGGGTAACTGTTACCTGTGAGGAACGATGTCACACGTACCAGGGGTCCTATTTCAGTCCACGTAAACAGTCCCCAGACGAGAATGCCACCCCCACGAGCTTGAATAGTACAAGATGGATCCATCGCTTCATTATCTCCGCATGTACCAACGTGAATCTCGACTCATCAGTCCAGGCAACATTTTTCCACATGTCTACGGTCCAGTGGCGATGTTCCCGCGCCCATGCTAATATTTGCACCCTGTGATGTGCGGTCAGCAGTGGTACCCTCGTGGGCAGATGGCTTCTGTACCCCATAGCGAGGAGATGGTTCTGGATGGTATGGCTGCTTACACGTTTTTGTGCACCAGCGTTAAATTGGCGAGTGATTTCTTGCACTGTGGACCGTCTATCCGCTGTTACAATGCGAGCTAGCCGACGATGACCCCGCTCATCCACACGCTGTTATCCACGGCAGCTGGCCCTTGCAGGGATGGTTTTACCGGATTCGATATACTCACGGTGCACCCGTGACTCAGTGGCTAGTGAAAATCCCAGTGCCTGCACGACTTCCGAGATGGAGTGACCCATTCGTCGGGCCCCGACAATTTGCCCACGATCAAATGCTCTTAGATCCTTCGTCTTACCCATACTGCATCCGACTCTTACTGATTCCCGTCGCATCACTCCTTATAATATCGGATCGCTGCATACGTCATGTCGTTTCCGTTAACAGGACCGCCCACAGCGCCACATTTGCATAACACGAGCTGTCTCTAATTCAATTGCTCTGCAGTGTAAGTCTTAAAGAGTTTTTTTTGTGACGTATACCGCTAATTTACATATCCGCCATTCCCCAGCTTTGTTGTCATGTGACCGTAACTGGTCCAGAATATAAAATGTGACACCGAAGTTTGCCCAACGAACAAACGCACTTGCGCATCGGTAGGTGAGAGATGGCAAACGATACTGCATTTAATCGACACTGCATTCGCTACGAATTTCATCTAGGAAAATATGCTGCAAAAGCATGTGTATCGATCTGTTCTGTTCTGAGGGAGAATGTTGTATCGAAATGCACGTGTGAGGTTTGGTTTAGACGGTTTAACTCAGGTGATTTTGATGTTAGCGATCGAGAACGTAGCGGCACCTCCCAGAAGGTTGCACATGAAGAGCTGCAAGCATTGCTGTTAAAATTGTCAAATTCACACGTTATTATTTTATTAAATTTATTTAATAATTATAATTTAAAGTTCGGCTCGACAAGGAGAAGTTTGGGTATTCGTGTTCGGAAACATGAGTATGATATTCGAACTTTCCGCAATAATACGGCATTATCTAGAAACGTCGTAAATGGAACTTTGCAATCAGACTGAGCGAACATTAGACTGCTGAACAACCCTGCGTGCGTACACTCACTGCACCTTGCTGAAAGCCTGTACATTGAAATGTTGGGGGACAGGTGCTGTAATGATAACACGCCAGTGGACATACCAAAAGTTTGGGAAAACCACGTCGCCGATTTGAACTTTAAATTATAATTATTAAATAAATTTACGAAAACAATAACATGTGAATTTGATAATTTGAACAGTGCAACACAATTTGTATTATGTGTAACTAAAGTTGGAAATTTTATATATTGCTCGGCTGCGATGGCAACACCTTAACCTTGGGACGCTTGAGAACTATACCATGGTGCATTGCTGCGCTCCTATAAAGGTCAACGCGAGTACTGCATTAACCTCTCTGTTTCACCTGATGTTAGAACTTTCAGCAATAGTTACCCCGAAAGTGCTAGTGGAGGGTTTAATTTGTAAATAGATTTCATCTTTTAATTAAATAACGTACTTAGATGGTGGTATTTGTTTTGTATGACATATTGTACGAATTGTGCTTTTATCTACACAACTCAAGTCTCTGGAGGTGCTGTCATGGTGTGGAGCACATTCTATAGATACGACACGGGCACCCTAATGTACCGATGCACCGACGGTAGGCAGAGAGTTTGGTAGAAGTCTCATGAAGCAATAGACCCATCTTACCTTGTAAACACAACTCCAGGTTCTGGAGGTGGTGTCATGGTGTGGTGCGCGTTCTGTTGATGCGGAACGAGACCCCTGATGTGCCAATGTATCGACGGTAGGCAGAAAGTTTGGTATGAGCCCCATTGAGCAATGGACCCAGCTTGTCTTGAAAACACTACTCAAAGTTCTGGAGGTGGTGACGTCATGGTGTGGGATACATTCTGTTGATACGGGACGAGACCCCTGATGTGCCAATATATCGACAGTAGGCAGAACGTTTGGTGGAAGCCCCATGAAGCAATGGACCCAGCTTGTCTTGTAAACACTACTCAAAGTTCTGGAGATGATGACGTCATGGTGTGGTGCGCGTTCTGTTGATACCGAACGAGACCCCTGATGTGGCAATGTTTCGACGGTAGGGAGAAAGTTTGGTAAGAGCCCCATGAAGCAATGGACCCAGCTTGTATTGTAAACACTACGCAAAGTTCTAGAGGTGGGGACGTCATGGTGAGGTGCGCGTTCTGTTGATGCGGAACGAGACCGGTGATGTGCCAATTTATCGACGGTAGGCAGAAAGTTTGGTGGGAGCCCCATGAAGCAATGGCCCCAGCTTGTTTTGTAAACACTACTCAAAGTTTTAAAGGTGGTGACGTCATGGTGTGATGCGCGTTCTGTTGATACGGAACGAGACCCCTGATGTGCCAATGTATCGACGGTAGGCAACACGGTGGGTGGGATCCCCATGAAGCAATGGACCCAGCTTATATTGTAAACTCTACTCAAAGTTGTGGAGGTGGTGACGTCATAGTGTGCTGCGCGTTCTGTTGATACGGAACGAGACCCCTGATGTGCCAATGTATCGACGGTAGGGAGAAAGTTTGGTAGGAGCTCCATGAAGCAATGGACCCAGCTTGTCTTGTAAACACTACTAAAAGTTCTGGAGGTGGTGACGTCATGGTGTGGTGCGCATTCTGTTGATACGGGACGAGACCCCTGATGTGCCAATATATCGACAGTAGGCAGAACGTTGGGTATGATCCCCATGAAGCAATGGACCCAGCTTGTATTGTAAACACTGCTCAAAGTTCTGGAGGTGGTGACGTCATGTTGAGGTGCGCGTTCTGTTGATGCGGAACGAGACCCCTGATGTGCCAATGTACAAACGGTAGGCAGAACGTTTGGTGGGAGCCCCATTAAGCAATGGACCCAGCTTGTCTTGAAAACACTGCTCAAAGTTCTGGAGGTGGTGACGTCATGTTGAGGTGCGCGTTCTGTTGATGCGGAACGAGACCCCTGATGTGCCAATGTATCGACGGTAGGCAAGACGGTGGGTGGGATCCCCATGAAGCAATGGACCCAGCTTGTATTGTAAACTCTACTCAAAGTTGTGGAGGTGGTGACGTCATGGTGTGCTGCGCGTTCTGTTGATACGGAACGAGACCCCTGATGTGCCAATGTATCGACGGTAGGGA
This sequence comes from Macrothele yani, assembly GCA_039090855.1. NCBI lineage: Eukaryota > Metazoa > Arthropoda > Arachnida > Araneae > Macrothelidae > Macrothele > Macrothele yani. Next base: position 30,746,258 of record CM077032.1, on the reverse strand, counting down.
GAAAGTTTGGTAGGAGCCCCATGAAGCAATGGACCCAGCTTGTCTTGTAAACACTACTAAAAGTTCTGGAGGTGGTGACGTCATGGTGTGGTGCGCATTCTGTTGATACGGGACGAGACCCCTGATGTGCCAATATATCGACAGTAGGCAGAACGTTGGGTGGGATCCCCATGAAGCAATGGACCCAGCTTGTATTGTAAACACTGCTCAAAGTTCTGGAGGTGGTGACGTCATGTTGAGGTGCGCGTTCTGTTGATGCGGAACGAGACCCCTGATGTGCCAATGTACAAACGGTAGGCAGAAAGTTTGGTGGGAGCCCCATTAAGCAATGGACCCAGCTTGTCTTGAAAACACTGCTCAAAGTTCTGGAGGTGGTGACGCCATGGTGTGGTGCGCGTTCTGTTGATACGGAACGAGACCCCTGATGTGGCAATGTATCGACGGTAGGCAGAAAGTTTTGTGGGAGCCCCATGAAGCAATGGACCCAGCTTGTCTTGAAAACACTACTCAAAGTGCTGGAAGTAGTGACGTCATGGTGTGGTGCGCGGTCTGTTGATACGGAACGAGACCCCTGATGTACCAATGTATCGACGGTAGGGAGAAAGTTTGGTAGGAGCCCCATGAAGCAATGGACCCAGCTTGTCTTGTAAACACTACTAAAATTTCTGGAGGTGGTGACGTCATGGTGTGGTGCTCATTCTGTTGATACGGGACGAGACCCCTGATGTGCCAATATATCGACAGTAGGCAGAACGTTTTGTGGGATCCCCATGAAGCAATGGACCCAGCTTGTATTGTAAACACTGCTCAAAGTTCTGGAGGTGGTGACGTCATGTTGAGGTGCGCGTTCTGTTGATGCGGAACGAGACCCCTGATGTGCCAATGTACAAGCGGTAGGCAGAAAGTTTGGTGGGAGCCCCATGAAGCAATGGACCCAGCTTGTCTTGTAAACACTACTCAAAGTTTTAAAGGTGGAGACGTCATGGTGTGATGCGCGTTCTGTTGATACGGAACGAGAAACCTGATGTGCTAATGTATCGACGGTAGGGAGAAAATTTGGTAGGAGCCCCATGAAGCAATGGACCCAGCTTGTATTGTAAACACTACTCAAAGTTCTGGAGGTGGTGACGTCATGGTGTGGTGCGCGTTCTGTTGATGCGGAACGAGACCCCTGATGTGCCAATGTATCGACGGTAGGCAGAAACTTTGGTGGGAGCCCCATGAAGCAATGGACCCAGCTTGTCTTGTAACACTACTCAAAGTTCTGGAGATGATGACGTCATGGTGTGGTGCGCGTTCTGTTGATGCGGAACGAGACCCCTGATGTGCCAATGTATCGACGGTAGGCAACACGTTGGGTGGGATCCCCATGAAGCAATGGACCCAGCTTGTATTGTAAACTCTACTCAAAGTTGTGGAGGTGGTGACGTCATGGTGAGTTGCGCGTTCTGTTGATACGGAACTAGACCCCTGATGTGCCAATGTATCGACGGTAGGCAGAAAGTTTGGTGAGAGCCCCATGAAGCAATGGACCCAGCTTGTCATATAAACACTACTCAAAGTGCCGGAGGTGGTGACGTCATGGTGTGGTGCGCGTTCTGTTGATGCGGAACGAGACCCCTGATGTGCCAATGTATCAACGGTAGGCAGATAGTTTTGTGGGAGCCCCATGAAGCAGTGGACTCAGCTTGTCTTGTAAACACTACTCAAAGTTCTGGAGGTGGTGACGTCATGGTGTGGTGCGCGTTCTGTTGATGCGGAACGAGATCCCTGATGTGCCAATGTATCGACGGTAGGCAGAAAGTTTGGTGAGAGCCCCATGAAGCAATGGACCCAGCTTGTCTTGTAAACACTACTCAAAGCTCTGGAGGTGGTGACGTCATGGTGTGGTGCGCGTTCTGTTGATGCGGAACGAGACCCCTGATGTGCCAATGTATCGACGGTAGGCAGAAAGTTTTGTGGGAGCCCCATGAAGCAATGGACTCAGCTTGTCTTGTAAACACTACTCAAAGTTCTGGAGGTGGTGACGTCATGGTGTGGTGCGCGTTCAGTTGATACGGAACGAGACCCCTGTTGTGCCAATGGTTCGACGGTAGGCAGAAAGTTTGATGGGAGCCCCATGAAGCAATGGACCTAGCTTGTCTTGTAAACACTACTCAAAGTTCTGGAGGTGGTGACGTCATGGTGTGGTGCGCGTTCTGTTAATAAGGAACGGGACCCCTGATGTCCCAATGTATCGACGGTAGGCAGAAAGTTTGGTGGGAGCCCCATGGAGCAATGAACCCAGATTGTCTTTTAAACATTACTTAAAGTTTTAAAGGTGGAGACGTCATGGTGTGGTGCGCGTTCTGTTGATGCGGAACGAGATCCCTGATGTGCCAATGTATCGACGGTAGGCAGAAAGTTTGGTGGGAGCCCCATGAAGCAATGGACCCAGCTTGTCTTGTAAACACTACTCAAAGCTCTGGAGGTGGTGACGTCATGGTGTGGTGCGCGTTTTGTTGATGCGGAACGAGACCCCTGATGTGCCAATGTATCGACGGTAGGCAGAAAGTTTTGTGGGAGCCCCATGAAGCAATGGACTCAGCTTGTCTTGTAAACACTACTCAAAGTTCTGGAGGTGGTGACGTCATGGTGTGGTGCGCGTTCAGTTGATACGGAACGAGACCCCTGTTGTGCCAATGGTTCGACGGTAGGCAGAAAGTTTGATGGGAGCCCCATGAAGCAATGGACCTAGCTTGTCTTGTAAACACTACTCAAAGTTCTGGAGGTGGTGACGTCATGGTGTGGTGCGCGTTCTGTTAATAAGGAACGGGACCCCTGATGTCCCAATGTATCGACGGTAGGCAGAAAGTTTGGTGGGAGCCCCATGAAGCAATGGACCCAGCTTGTCTTGTAAACACTACTCAAAGTTCTGGAGGTGGTGACGTCATGGTGTGGGATACATTCTGTTGATACTGAACGGTTCCACTGATATTACTGAAAAGTTGACTGACCTCCAAGGACTATCTGAGCGTTGTTGCCGATCAAGTTATGAGACATGTTAGAAAAACAGATCCTGGAGTCAACTCTGAGCCAGTTTTCTTGCATTGTTGCCTTTTTATCCATCAGGTGACGGCTGTTACATTGACGACAATGCTACTGTCCATCGCGCAAGATGTGTTCAATAGTTGTTCGGCGAGCATGACAGCGACTTCCACCACCTTCCCTGGACATATGGACATATTATGGGACATGTCTGCGACTTCTTCCGCCTTACCTGGGCATATAGACATATTATGGGGCATGTCTGCTACTTCCACCACCTTCTATGGACATATGGACATATTATGGGACATGTCTGCGACTTCCTCCACCTTACCTGGGCATATAGACATATTATGGGACATGTCTGCGACTTCCACCACCTTCTATGGACATATGGACATATTATGGGACATGTCTGCGATTTCCACTACCTTCTCTGCACATACGGACATATTATGGGACATGTCTGCGACTTCCGCCACCTTCCCTGGGCATATTATGGGACATGTCTCCGACTTCCAGCACCTTCCCTGGTTATATGCACATATTATGGGACATGTCTGTGCCTTCCGCATCCTTCCCAGGACATATGGACACATTATGGGACATGTCTGCGACTTCCACCACTTTCTCTGGACATATTATATGACATGTCTCCGACTTCCAATACCTTCCCTGTACATATTATGAGACAGGTCTCCGACTTCCACCACCTTCTCTGGACATAATATGAGACATGTCTCCGACTTCCACCACCTTCCCTGGACATATGGACATAATATGGGGCATGTCTGCGACTTCCACCACCTTACCTGAGTATATAGACATATTATGGGACTTGTCTGCGACTTATACTGCCTTACCTGGGCATATAGACATATTATGGCACATGTCTGCGACTTCCACCACCTTCTCTGGATATATGGACATATTGTGGGACATGTCTGCGATTTCCACCACCTTTCCTGCACATACGGACATATTATGGGACATGTGTGCGACTTTCACCACCTTCCCTGGGCATATTATGGGACATGTCTCCGACTTCCAGCACCTTCCCTGGTTATATGGACATATTTTGGGACACGTCTGTGCCTTCCGCAACCTTACCTGGACATATGGACACATTATGGAACATTTCTGCGACGTCCACCACCTTCTCTGGACATATTATGGGACCTGTCTCCGACTTCCACCACATTCCCTGGACATATTATGGGACATGTCTGTGACTTCCACCACCTTCCTTGGGCATATTATGGGATATGACTCCGACTTCCACCACCCTTCCCTGGATATATGGACATATTATGGAACATGTCTGCGACTGCCACCACCTTCCCTGGACATATGGACATGTTATGGGACATGTCTGTGACTTCCACCACCTTCCTTGGGCATATTATGGTACATGTCTCCGACTTCCACTACCTTCTCTGGATATATGGACATATTATGGAACATGTCTGCGGCTGCATCCACCTTCCCTGGATATATGGACATATTATGGAACATGTCTGCGACTGCCACCACCTTCCCTGGACTTATGGACATAATATGGGACATGTCTGTGACTTCCACCACCTTCCTTGGGCATATTATGGGACATGTCTCCGACTTCCACCACCGTCCCTGGATATATGGACATATTATGGAACATGTCTGCAACTGCCACCACCTTCGCTGGACATATGGACATATTATGGGACATATATCCGACTTCCACCACCTTCCCTGTACATATTATGGGACATGTTTGCGACTTCTACCACCTTCCCTGGACATATTATGGGACATGTCTCCGACTTCCACCACCTTCCCTGGACATATTATGGGACATGTCTGCGACTTCCACCACCTTCCTTGGGCATATTATGGGACATGTCTCTGACTTTCACCACTTCCCTGGATATATGGACATATTATGGAACATGTCTGCGACTGCCACCACCTTCCCCAGACATATGGACATATTATGGGACATGTCTGCGACTGCCACCACCTTCCCTGGACATATGGACATATTATGGGACATGTCTACGACTGCCACCACCTTCCCTGGACATATTATGGGACATGTCTGCGACTTTCACCACCTTCCCTGGACATATGGACATATTATGGGACATGTCATAAACACATATCCTGGAGCAAAATCGTCATCCATCAAATCTGAGCCAGTTCAAAGACTACCTGGTGAACGCCTAGATATGCTATAGACGTAGAAGCACTAACGCACCTTGCGAGATCTATGCCGAACCGCAAATGTCATGTAATTCGGACAAAAGGAGGTTCAACCTGATACTGAATTGAAGTTTCTAGTTCAATAGCCGCTAAGTGTACATATGGAAAAATTTTGGTGTTCCAGTTATCTTTTGCGCTGCCTTTAAAAACATCCCTGTTTCTCCTCGGTGCATTTAATTTCCTGTAAACTGTAATCTCCTTGGAATAAGTAGCCACCTAATGACTTCAATGGTTCCGTTTAGCAAATGAGTTGGCAAAGAGATTAGTGTAGCATGGGATCTCAGTTTCTACAAAATGTTCCTAATATTCTGTGAGACGTAATCAAGATTTCTTTTCCCAGAACCTCAGAAGACGGAGCGGAGGTAGGGCATATGTATTTTCATTTCTTTTGTCTGAATTCCTCGCTGGGAAATTGACATGTGTCATTCTTTTTCCTTCCCCTTTTGTCTGCAGACGGTGGCGTTTCGAGCAGCATGACCGGAAGCTGAGCGGAACATCGTCTGCTAAATTCCTAGTTCTTTTTATTTTGATTGCTATATTTCCTCTCTCCCTCCCCCTCCCTCAGCCTTTGAAAATCGCGTTACGAGCTGAGTGAATGTCCAAGACAATTTCAAAAAGAGTTGCTGACCGCTCGTCCAGAAAAATGGTTTTCGATTACGCCGAATAAGTTGTTTTTCAGTCGGTTAAGCGACAAAGTGCCATCTTCTCTCTTCGCGTCCGCCCCCTGTTTTTCTTTTATATTTTCTCATAACGGAGTAGGGAATTCGCTTGCTTTGAAAGCAGTTCGGAGTCATTTATGTGGCAGGGACAATTCTCTATGGCATGTCGGACGTGGTTTCTGAAATCTGTGGTGACTTGCACCCACCCTTCGTCTTTTGTGAAGCGAAAGGAATTTTCCGCAATTTTTGGTTTATTTTTTTCTGATCGTTCATGGGAGCTTGTCAAGATGAAAGCAGTAGAAATTGTGCGAGTGTCAAGATACGACGTGTGCCGCTTTTCATAACACAAAACTTGTGTCTGCTTGGCCAAAGTTTTAATGAACTTCTGAAGAAGAGGAAGTGGTTCAGAACCAGAAGGAATTGTATTTTATGAAGCAGAGCAAGTTGTAAAGAAGTTAACTTTGTAAGCTTGTTCTGCAGGAAACGCGGTTAAAATTTATTCAGACGCATGATGGAATACGTGCTCGAAGGCTATGATTCCGTCTTAAGGTTTTTCACGCACACTCTGCCTTTATGTCTTATCCAGCAGATTTCCCTTAAATTTTTTATTTTGTTTGAGGATTTAACAACCACCGTGAGCAAATCTATGGGATACAGTCTCCCGTTCATAATTTGTGACTACTCGTTCCAAGGAGTATAACGCAAATGTCTTTTCGTACTGCTACGTTATTTTAAAACATCACCATACGATGAAAGAGTTCCTAAATAAAACTTTAACGGTTAGACGAAACATTTATACAGAAGTCAAACTTACGGAAATTAGCTTTATTTCTCCAGCACAGATTATAGCACTTCAGGATAGTATAGAAATCACATAACACAAATCAACGCTCCACACGAGCAACTGTTGTCTCGTAGTTTATATCTCTGGTTCTTATCTCAAAACAGGCATACGTCACGTTCATTCTACCTCAATAGTTTTGCCAACAGTATTCGTTTGAGAGAGAAGATATCACGTTAAGTGTGAAGTATAACTGACAACAAAATCAATATTTACATAGGGAAAGAAACTAAAAAACCAGTTGTGCTGGGAGTTAGGAATGGTCCCTCGGGATTGGAAGGATGTTATTATTGTTCCCTTGTATAAGGGAAAAGGTGATCAGACTGAATGCAAGAACTATCGTGTTATTAGCCTACTGAGTGTGCCAGGGAAAGTGTTTGGTAAGGTTGTTATTGAAAAAGTACGGGATCTTACATCAGAGAAAGTGTGGGATGTTCAGAGTGGTTTTATGCCTGGTAAAGGCTGCACTAACCAGATTTTTGCATTACGCATGATGATTGAAAAGTATCTGGCTGTTGGAAAGAAAGCTTTTACTGCCTTCATAGATTTAGAGAAAGCTTACGACCGAGTGAATAGGACACTTTTGTGGAAGGTATTGAATGAATATGGTGTTACTGGGAATCTACTTAATAGTGTAAAAGCCATGTATGCTGGTAGTAGAGCTTTTGTACGAGTGAATGGTGTTTTATCAAAATGGTTTTCCATTGGTGCAGGAGTTAGACAAGGTTGTGTAATGTCACCATGGCTGTTTAATATATTTATGGATGCATGCATGCGTGAGGCCAAAAGAGATAATAGTGGTTTATGTCTTGGTGATATCCGTGTGTGCAGATTGCTGTATGCTGATGACACTGTCCTGTTGGCAGAGAGCAAACGTGAGTTGCAGAGTATGTTGACTCGGATGCACGAAGTTTGCATGAAATTCAAACTGAGTATAAATAAGTGAAAAACCAAAGTTATGGTGTTTGAGAGAGGAATGGGTAGCACTGAATGTAATGTAAGTATAAATGGCACTGTGATTGACCAGGTGAGTGAGCTTTGTGTATTTAGGAAGCATGTTTGACAGAGAGAACAAGTTGGATGGTGAAATCAGTAGGCGAGTGAATTCTTCTTTGAAAGTCATAGCTGCTCTGGGAGGTTTTCACAGGAATGATGGGTTCTCTAGAGAGTTCCCGCATGGCTGTGTATGAAACAGTAATTGTTCCTACACTGGTGTATGGCAGTGAAACCTGGGTACTGCAGAAGAAACATAGGAGTCGTTTGTGTGCTGGAGAAATGCGTTACTTACGTGGGGTTTGTGGCAAGACACGATCTGATTGTGTGAGGAATGAAGATGTATTGCAGTTGTGTGATGTAAAGCAAAATGTTGTTAGCAAGGTGGAGACTCGTATGCTTCGGTGGTTCGGCCATGTTGAAAGAATGAGTGATGAAATGCTTACTAAGAAAATATTTTCAGCCCAAGTGGCAGGAAGGAAAGGCAGAGGAAGGCCAAGGAAGACATGGGTGGATCAGATTCAGGAGTCTCTGCATGAGAAACAGATTATGAGTATGAAGTATAAAAGATCTTGTGTACGGCGTGTAATGGATATCAGTGAAGCACGAGTTGTGTGTCAGGATCGCTGTAAATGGCGAAGTTTGATACGACAAAAATAAGTAAAAATATCTGTAAGTTTGTATTTCTTTTTGGAGCTAACCTCTGAATCTCAGAAAACAGCTTAGTGATATGTATGTAATATGTAAGAAACTAAAAAGGAAAGTTAATTTAGAATATACGTCACAGGAGGGAAAAGAGTAAGAGCCGTAAGAAGAACACACCACCCGTACACCAGGGGTGATGTGCCAAATCGATAACAACTGGCTCGCTTGAGCAGCAACATAAACGATGGCAGTGGAAGATAAGTGTAACACAACATGTACCAGCAGAAGTTCATTGCGATTCCCGAAAAATTATGCGTTTTTGTTGTAAACTGAAAGCCGCCCAGGTGTCGTAGTGGTCTAACTGCTTGGGTCTTGGGTTCGAATCCTGGTGAGAAATTGCTGTTGTTTTTGCCTTATAGCATTGGCTCTTTCCCTTACCAGGTGCCAGTGACTCTAAAGAAGATTTCAGATTTATGTCGAGGATTTTATGAAGCGAGTGTCTAACTCCATGTCTTAAACAACCCCTAGAAGTAGGAAGCTTGGAGATTTAGGCTAGATTGCCCCACTGGAAAGTCACACGGGTGGGTAAGACGCCCTTAATTATAACCGAGAGGCCAGTACCCGGAGTCCGAAGGGCTTAGCGTGCCCATCCGACGTATGGCGGATATTTAGTGGTTCGAATGTTCGTACCTGTCCGGGATCCTTCTTGGTTCTATGCTATTTTGTTGCAGTCACGAACGTTAACCACTAGCCATCCTCTGTCCAGTCGCTCTAATTTAGAAATGAGAAACTTCTTGTGGCTCACAGAGTTGCTCACAGGTGTTGTTAAACCCTCAACAAAAAAAAACTGAATCTTTTCTGAAGTTCAGTTTCAGTTTCAGTTGGAGACAGAGCCTGATTTACATACAGGCCTACAGAGTCCAAGACCCCATTTTTACGGAACCCTTAAATTCCTTCAAAGTGCATTGTGTACCAAAAACATACTATTCTCTATGGTTCCGTAAAATGTAAGGGCTCACATTTTCAGGTTTACTCAGGAGCTCTTCATGTGTAAGTTGAACTCTGCCTCTAGGTACTAAAGATATTTAAATAGGATTCATTTAATATAGGATTAAAGTTTCTTTTTTGTGAATGAATTTCAATGTATAAATTTATATACATATATATATATATATAAATTAAAAGTTTTTCCTTTGTTTTCAGCTTTGCTCTGCAGTATATATATATATATACACCTAAGAGCAATTGGATTAGAGATACGTGTCTAGTAACGTGTAGCACCACTTTTCGCCCAGATGACGGCGGCCATTCGTCTCGGCATGGACTCGACAAGACACCGGAAGCGTTGGAAAGCCATACGGATCCACGACCCCTGAACAAGCTCCCACAGTTCACGAAGATTTGATCGAGGGGGTCATCTCTCTCGATGACATCCCAGATGTGCTCGATGGGATTGAGGTCAGGTGACCTAGCTGGCCAAGGAAGCGAGGTCACGTCGGTGGAGTGTTCATCCAACCATTCGCATACAATTCGGGAGCGATGGCACGTTGCATTGTCTTGTTGCAGGATGAGATCCCCATTGGGATGTTGAAGACGCACAAACGGGAGCAAATGGTCGTCCAGGATATCCCGGTAACGTTGACCTGTGAGGGACGATGTCACACGTACCAGATGTTCCATTTCAGTCCACGTAAACAGTCCCCAGACAAGAATACCACCCCCACCCCCCACCCCAGCTTGAAGAGTACCCTGCTGGCAAGAAGGATCCATCGCTTCATGTGGTTTGCGCCGTACTCGTATCCTGCCATCGGCATGTACCAACGTGAATCTGGACTCATCAGTCCAGGCAACATTTTTCCACATTTCTAGGGTCCAGTGGCGATGTTCCCGCGCCCACGCTAATCTTTGCACCCTGTGATCTGCGGTCAGCAGCGGTACCCTCGTGGGACGATGGCTTCTGTACCCCATAACGAGGAGATGTTTCTGGATGGTGTGGCTGCTTACACGTTTTTGTGCACCAGCGTTAAATTGCCGAGTGATTTCTTGCACTGTGGCCCGTCTATCCGCTGTTGCAATGCGAGCTAGCCGACGATGACCCCGCTCATACACACGCTGTTGTCCACGGCAGTTGGCCCTTGCAGGGATGGTTTTACCAGATTCGATGTACTCACGGTGCACCCGTGACACAGTGGCTCGTGAAAATTCCAGTGCCTGCACGACTTCCGAGATGGAGTGACCCATTCGTCGGGCCCCGACAATTTGCCCACGATCAAATGCGCTTAGATCCTTCGTCTTACCCATACTGCGTCCGACTCTTACTGATTGCCGTCGCATCACTCCTTATTGTCGGATCGCTGCATACGTCATGTCGTTTCCGTTTACAGGACCGCTCACAGCGGCACATTTACATAACGCCAGCTGTCTCTAATTCAATTGCTCTTCAGTGTATATACAATGCGAAAACAGAACGGGAACGGCGCTACCTTTTCCATTATATGCCACCACACCCACGAGGTAAATGGTATCGTCCGCAAATGACGTCAATATAGAGGCACATAAGTCCGCGAGCTCAAGTAGTACCATTCACAGTTCAGATGGCAGCTGATGAGGATTTAAGGGATTTCGAACGCAGAATGATAGTCAGCTACAGGGAGATTGGTCCTTCCATAAGGGAAATTACCACGAAATGCCGATTTACACGGTCAGCAATTAAACGAGTGTATCTCGACTACCCAAATCCAGAGGGGGGGGGCGAAATCCATAGTGCAAGACCGTTTTGCCCGTAGAAAAGCAATGGATGATCGTGGGTAGCTGCGTCTGGCACACTTTGTAACATCCGCTCGGCGTACAACGCTCCCTCTGTTCTATGGGGTTCTGGAGCCGATGGTCCACCCGGGTTCCATTACTGCACACATCGTAACATCGGCCCGGCGTGCAACGCTCCCTCTGTTCTTTGAGGTTCTGGAGCCGATGGTCCACCCGGGTTCCATTACTGCACACATCGTATATCCGCTCAGCGTGCAACGCTCCCTCTGTTCTATGGGGTTCTGGAGCCGATTGCCCACCCGGGTTCCATTACTGCACACATCGTAACATCCGCCCGGCGTGCAACGCTCCCTCTGTTCTATGAGGTTCTGGAGACGATGGCCCACCCGGGTGCCATTACTGTCACACATCGTAACATTCGCCCGGTGTGCAACACTCCCTCTGTTCTATGAGGTTCTGGAGCCGATGGCCCACCCGGGTGCCATTACTGGCACATATCGTAACATCCGCCCGGCGTGCAATGCTCCTTCTGTTCTATGAGGTTCCGGAGACGATGGCCCAGCCGGGTGCCATTATTGGCACATATCGTAACATCCGCCCGGCGTGCGACGCTCCCTCTGTTCTATGAGGTTCTGGAGCCGATGGCCCACTAGGGTGCCCGTATTGGCACACATCGTAACATCCGCCCGGCGTACGACGGTCTCTGTTCTATGGGGTTCTGGAACCGATGGCCACTAGGGTACCATTACTGACACACATCGTAACATCCGCCCGGCGTGCGACGCTCCCTCTGTTCTATGAGGTTCTGGAGCCGATGGCCCACCCGGGTGCCATTACTGGCACATATCGTAACATCCGCCCGGCGTGCAATGCTCCTTCTGTTCTATGAAGTTCCGGAGACGATGGCCCAGCCGGGTGCCATTATTGGCACACATCGTAACACCCGCCTGGCGTGCGACGCTCCCTCTGTTCCATGAGGTTCAGGAGACGATGGCCCACCCGGGTGCGATTACTGTCACACATCGTAACATTCGCCCGGCGTGCAACGCTCTCTCTTCATTGAAGTTCTGGAGACGATGGCCCAGCCGGGTACCATTACTGGCACACATCGTAACATCCGCCCGGCGTGCGACGCTCCCTCTGTTCTGTGAGGTTCTGGAGCCGATGGTCCACCCGGGTGCCATTACTGGCACACATCGTAACATCCGCCCGGCGTGCGACGCTCCCTCGGCTCTATGGGGTTCTGTCGCCGATGCCATTACTGACCCGACGTCATAAGACTGTGCGCCTTTCATGGGCTCGGGAACACAGCTATTGGACGCGAGATGACTGGAAACAGGAAGCCTGAACCGAGAAATTGCGGTATTGACTGTTTCGAGCAGATCGCCGACTACCCGGGTGGATACAACCCCACGCGGCAATGGATCCTGCATGCCTACAAGAGACAGTGCAGGCCGGCGGTGGCTCTGTTATCGTGTGGGGTGTTTTTAATTGGCACACATTAGGACCACTCTTACGTCTGCAGATGGCTCTGACCGGTGGAGGCTACGTAACCGTCCTTCGGGATGACCATATGATCATATGTAGAGGATTTTAGGAAGGGAGTGTCTAACACCAGGTCCCTAACAACCCTTAGAAATAGGAAGCTAGGAGATTTGGGCTAGAGTGCGCGATAGGAAAGTGACACTGAAGTACAGTGCCTAGAAGAATTAGTGTGTCGTGCTCGCAGAAAAACTTCCTGCCCGCAATCATGAAAGCGGTAGATGGCGTCACGTCGCTTTTCAGGGAGGAAGGACGACGAAAACGCACATCTTTCTATGACACACACTCAGATCGTCAGTATTATGTGTACTTCTGGAACGATATTTTATAAGCAGATAACTTAAGTATATACGAAATAATCGACACATCTCTTTCACCCCCCCCCCCCAAAAAAACAAAAACAAACGGGGTGATCAAGATTCATTAATAAGGGTATCGTAGTTTAAGTTAAGCTTTGCATTGTGCTAACGTCAACATTAATGTTAAATATTTCGGAAGTTTTAGAGTCATACATGTGTTACATTATGCAAAAACACTGGAGACCAATATGCAATTTACAGTCACTGAAACATCAACTTATAGTATAAAGTAAAAATAAAATAAAAATATTTTGCCTCTCAAAACCTTACCGGAAAAAAAGGGGAAATATTTTCTCAATGAGACATCGGCTTTATAATTTGCATTCCAATAATCCAATTAGGTCTTGAAATTCAGTAACCCAGAAACTTTATAAATTATTTAATAATGTACTTCATTTTTCAGCAATGAGTGACTAAATTTCTTGGTAAGAACATGGGATCAAAATAAATATTGAAACTTAATGCTTTCCATTTAGTTGGCTTTGAAAAGAAGCCTTTTAATGAGTTGAAAATAGAATACAACAAATGCGATTACTATTTTTAAAATTGGTCTATTTTCTAATAATATACCAACTGCAATCCATTTATAAAAATCATTCCTAAAAAAACTTTGCCTGTTATACGATAAACAAAAACTGAATGTATATGATGACATTCTTTTAAAGAAAAATAATTATAACATTTTCCTTTACTTTTCTTCACCTTATAATAATTATGTGATTAAATTTGCTATTCAAATGGGTTTGCAGTGAAGAGAGGAAAATTCTTTTGCACCTTAAGTAAAAAGTTCAATAAGGTAAAAATTAAGAAGTGGGTATTCATGGAGTCTGTCTAAATGGGTTAATTCTATGAAGATCCTGTAAACTATTTTTACCCTTAAAAAAAGGGAAATTATTAATGTAGCATACACACAGGCGTAACGTTGGGAAGGCACAGTAGGGCATGTGCCCCCCACCCCACTTAAAAATTGGAAAAACTAATTAGTCGTTCGCCTTTTAAATGCCTTTTAAATTTGTGAAAATAGTAGGTATGGGGTCAGGCTTGAATAATGGTTTGTCTCGGCATGTTAGAGCTTCCTTACCTTGAATAGTGGAACGATAATGCATCTCCATGAATTTAGATTCAAAGTGCAAGGCACATACAACACAACTTTCATCAAGTTTCTTATCAGCTCTGGGAATCACCTTATCCCATTTGCTCAGCATATCAGGAATTTTGGGGACAGCAAAGAGTGATATTTTATTTTTGAAGGATTTATAGCCAGTATTACAACCTGGCACAAAACAGCTGCTTTGCCTTTTCCGTTTTCTATGTTTTTTTATTATTTGCTAATGCAGAATTTCCCAGTCCTTTCATAGCCGACATTATTTCCCTATGATCATATAACTGTTGCTGTCGATTTCAGTACTGCACTTAAGTTTAACCACAGAGTAGGTTTAACGCGTGAGAGCCAATACTTGATAAACTTCTACATCTTCATGAATAAAAAGTTACTAATTTCGGAAATAAATTTCGTTATAAACAATACACAGTTGAATAAAACTAGCACACTAACACCCGAATAAGCCTATAGCGTTTTAGTGATCAACTGTTGAATTATCTAGTGTATTACTGTTATGATCGAGCTACAACGAATTAGCAAAGATACTGTCAAAAAGATTTCCCTCCACTAACCTTTGTTTTGTGAAAATTTGAAGTTTCGTAAGGCAGCAAATCCTTGGCAAACAAACTTCCCACCATTGAATAGCTTGGAGCCGATGAAGCATCTTAACGTAACTTCCGATGCCAGCGCTCTCTGTCATTTCATGACGATTGGTCACAAAACCGTGAGGGACATCTTAGGAGACGTCACACTAATTCTTCTAGGCACTGTAACTGAAGGGAAGTAGAAAGGGGGAGGAAGACGCCCTTATTTATTACCGGGGGCCAGTACCCTAGGTCCAAAGGTTTAACGTGCTCATCTGACGCACGGCGGATATTTAGTGGATCGAACGTTCGTGCCTGCCTGGGATCGAACCTGAGGTCTTTTCCATGGCAGTCACGAACGTTGCCCGCTAGGCCACCCGAGGCCCTCGTCCTTGGGGATCATTTGCGCCCGTTTATATCATGCAACCACAACGACGGGTGCGCCCTCTTTCAATTCCTCAGGGCGCCACTGCACATGTCCACGGTAGCCCGATTATCGCTGAAGGGACTTTCCACGGAGTTTGGCATCCTGACTCCCTTTCACTCATTCGCAGGATTTAAACGCCATCGAACACATTTGGGAGGCTGTTCAGCGTGCCGTCAATACCAGGAATTATCCACCGCCGAATATTATGGAATTCTGGGATGATCTTCAGGAAGCAGGGTGTGCATTGTCTCCACAGTACCACAGAGATCTCGCGGAGTCCATGCACCGAAGCGTTGCTGCTGTTATCCGATCCAGAGGAGAACCAACATGGTATTAGAGATGTATCCTAGTTTTGTTTGGCATTTCAGTGTGCATACATCATCATTATCAACCATTATCAATCCACCGCTGGACGAAGGTCTCCCCAATTATCCTCCACAGCTGTCTGTCTTGAGCCACTCTCTTCCATGTTACCCGGGCAAGTTCACGAATTTCATCCACTCATCTCCCATGTAGTCTTCTTCTGGATCCTTTTCTGTCCCTTGGTATCCAGTCTAAAATTTCGGTTGCCCATCGGCGGTCCGTTCTTCTGGCAACATGCCCAGACAATTGCCGTTTCAGGGTTTTTACTCAGATCATGATATATTCCACTCTTGTCATTTTCCTCACACATGAGCGTATTCCTCTCCTGAGCGTATTCCTCCCTCTCCTTGGAAAGTGTATCATAATCAATGCATTGCATGATTTTACTTACTTGTTTAGTTACGGTCCATGTCTATGTATAATTGGAAGCATGCAATACATTGCATGATTTTACTAACTTGCTTAGTTACGGCCCATGTCTATGTAAGAACTAGAAGCATGCATTGATTAAACACTTTTCTTTTAAGACATAATGGCATATTGCTCTTGAAAATGTTACTGTTTCTTCCAACAGCTCTCCAGCCAATTTTTGTACGCCAATTAATTTCCTCATCAATGTGACCTTTGCTTGATATCTGCTGTCCACGGTAAACATAAGTACTGGTTCCCTCGAGCTTTTCGCCATTAATCGCACAATCTTCATTTCTTTCAAAGTTCATTGTTAATCCCACTTCTTTACCCTTGTAAGCAAGTTCCTGGATCATAGAAATGCAGTCCTGTAGAGTAGTTGCGAAAATGATTACATCATCAACAGAACGAAGGTGAGTTAAACAATCATCATTAATCTTTATTCCCTTGCTTTCTCAGTTCAATGGTTGAAAGAGGATTTGCGATGTAGCATTGAAAAGTTTGGGAGAAATATTGCCACCTTGTCTCACTCCCTTTCCAAGTTTAATTGGTTCTGTATTATCAAATAGCCAAACCTTTGCACTTCCATTTTCATGGGTGTTATTAATAATGCTAATCTTCAATACCGCAGGATTTCAGAGCCATTGTAACACTTGGTGGTTTCACAGAAAATAAAGCTTTTTCGTAATCGATAAAAGCCATGCATAACGAGAGTTTACGTTGCATCGTTATTTCAATTAATTCTCTCAGTACATTCATATCATCTATGCTGCTGAAATTTTACAAGAAATGAAGATTTGTCGATTGATGGGGAAAAGCTGGAGATAACCGTTATCTGCATTTTCCTTGGACAGCAAACATCAAGCAAGGATTACATTGATGAAGAAATTAATTGGCACATAAAATTTGGTTGGAGAGCTTTTGGAAGAAACAGTGCAATTTTCGAGAGCAGTATGCCATTATGTCTTAAAAGAAAAGTGTTTAACCAATGCATCCTGCCAGTGCTTACGTATGGAGCAGAGACATGGACCTTAACTAAAAAAGACATACAAAGACTGCAGACAACTCAAAGGAGCATGGAAAGACGCATGCTTGGTGTAGTTAGTTAGTTAGTTAATTTATTTTTGTGGCGCAAGGGCCAGGCATGGCCAAAGAGCGCCAGACACAGAACTATCAGTTAAAGATTTTTAAAAGCGGGGTGAAATGATTAAGACCAGACAGGCTTGGTAAAAGTTAGAAAGGAGAATGATGAAAGTTGTGAAGACTAGTTAGTTAATTAGGTTTATATATGAATTTATTCATTTACTATTATAATTATTATATGACTTTTTTTTTAATATGTTTTAAAACGTTAATCTGTTTTAAAAAGGAAAATACTGCGAAAGTGTCGCAGTGGTCACCCAAAAGCTTTTGAAGCGTAGCTGCGCCCTCGTCCAGCAGATGAGACTGACAATAGTGAAACCGATGATAACGAAAACGAACACAACTGCACAAAACATGAGAGATGGTGAGTAAACAGTCGCATGTCTCACACACCGGAGCAGTGTCGCCACAGAGCAAATAGCTATGCGTGAAGCGACAATGCCCAATGCGGAGACGCGCAAGAACAACTTCTTCCCAACGGTTACGGCGACACGATGATTTCCAGACTCCAAGGTTAAGTTTTATACGGCGCAGTTTATTCTCCACCTGTTGGTCCCACAGACTTCGCCACGTTCGTCTGATATGATCGGGAACAAGAAAGCGAAAATCACGGTGGAACAATGGCAAGGGTGTGACGACCAAAGAGGAGGCAGATCTAGCAGCAGCATTAGCAGACTCGTTCCCTGGGATCCCAACATGCCCAGGAATCCAGCAGAACCGAATCTGGACATCAGCCTCGAGCAAAGAACGAAGAAGTCTCCGTACGGTAAAAAGAAGTGGGTGGCCAGCGAAATCCAAAGATGACAGTGATTGCACAACACTCAACGAATCAGTGTACACAATAGCACGCTGATGAGAGCTCGACTGCACGTGAACAAGTGCAAGATACACAGCATGCATCTCCGCCGAAAACACCGTGGCCTCGGTAGGAATGCGGGCAACAGAAACTTCGTCAACGCAGACGGCGGCGGATCCAACAACACCAGCCGCCTTAGATCCATCGGCGAAAACAGGAATAAAGTCGGCATTGACGTAACGGTGTTCAGCGAAGAGCTGCTGGTACACTGACGCAGGGGTTGAGGACTTGTCAAAAGATGTAAAGCTGGTATCAACCATGATACCAAGAGGATACCATGGGGATCCTCAAAGCCCCTGGTCTCTCCAACGAGTGACACGTCGAGCCCTGCATCACGAGCTACGGCCGCCATACGAAGACTGAAGGTTCGAATGCACGAGGGACGGATCTCGAACAAACGAGCATGCTGGGGATGAAAAACTGCATCGTATAAAGGATGGTCTGAGAGAGATTTAAGTTTCAGGTAAAATTGAAGAGACAGCTGCAGACGGCGTAAATGAAACGACGGTTCGTTCGCGTCGGCGTAAACTCTGGGAATGGGTAACATGCGAAATGCTCCCGTACAAAGACGCAGCGCTTGATGGTGGATGGTATCCAACGGCCGGAGAACGGAAGGACGCGCAGAGCCGTACACCATACAGCCATAATCCAGCTTAGACCGAATGAGAGAATGGTAAATATGGAACAAGGAAGTCCTGTCTGCACCCCAGGAGACTGAGGCAAGGATCTTAAGGATTGACAAGGCTCTCAGACAGGAAGTCCTTAGCCGTCGAACGTGCGAGCGAAAGGTGAGAGCACGGTCAACGGTCAAATCAAGGAACTTGGTTTCCGGCAAAACTGGAATGGCTGCACGGTCCAAATAGAGCTCTGGATCAGGATGGGGGCCACGCCTCCGGCAGAAATGGACACAGGCTGTCTTCTCGGGAGAAAGAACAAACCCATTATTGTTAGCCGCTTTAACAATCTGGGTAATTGCAGACTGCAGCTGCCTTTCAACGAAATGCATGCTGGATGACGAACAGAAGATGTGAAGGTCGTCAACATAAATGGTAGCCGAAACCGCTGGAGGAAGATTTTTGAGCAGACAGTTTATGCGGAGGGTGAACAGAGTCACCGAAAGAATGCTGCCTTGAGGGACACCTTGTTCTTAATGGAAAAAGGCAGAGAGCGTCGTACCCAGGCGCACCTGGAACACGCGGTTACGAAGGAAGCTGGCAATGAATGTTGGGAGGTTTCCACGCAACCCATTTTCGTGGAGGTCACGGAGGATACCGTGACGCCAAGCTCTATCGTAAGCTTTTTCGATGTCAAAAAATACAGACACCAGGTGCTGCCTACGTACGAACGCCTCACGAACAGACGTCTCAAGGAGCAGGAGATGGTCAGGAGCTGAACGATGACGGCGGAAGCCGCTTTGTGATGAAGACAGTATTCGATGTTCTTCTAGAAAATAAATTAGCCGGGAATTAACCATTCGTTTAAGGATTTTGCACAGACAGCTAGTGAGGGCAATTGGCCGATAACTAGAGGGAGACTTGGGGTCTTTGCCAGGCTTGGGAAAATGTAAAACAAAAGCTCTTCGCCAAGAGTCCGGGAAATTGTGCTCCGACCAAATGCGGTTGAAAAGCACTAACAGATTCTCGAGAGACGACTGCGAGAGATGACGGATCATGTCATAGTGGATGCCGTCGGGACCGACAGATGTTGCACCGGACCGATGCAGAGCCACCCGTAGTTCAACCATGCTGAAGGGGAGTTATACTCAGTGTTATAAAAAGGCGCAAAGGAGATTTTCTGGCGTTCCGCGGTAGTTTTAATCCTCTGAAAGGACGGGAGATACGCCTGAAAACTAGAAACTGAGGCAAACGCTTCGCCTAAGCAATCCACAATCTCCCCAACTTCAGCATACGTGCAGCCGTTATTCTCAAGAATTGAAATTTAGCGGGAACTATAGTTTCCCGGGATCTTACGAATTTTTTCCCAAACAGTTTTTGAACTGGCACGTGAATTGATAGATGAAACGTACTTCATCCAAGACTCCCTCTTGCTTCGTCGACGCACCAACCGAGCGTAAGATTTTGCTCTTTTAAATTTAACAAGATTAGCATCGGTTGGATAACGCCGAAAAGTACACCAGCCTTATGTTGAACTCTCCGAGCCGCTGTGCAATCAGGGTTCTACCAAGGCTTCGGACGTCTTGGGAGCGTCGTTGATGTTTTGGGATAGAGAGATCTGCTGCCTGAATGATACACGTTGTGACATCAGTAACAGCTGCGTCAATTGACCCCCGGGTCACCATGGCAAAAGATATCACTGCGGACGATGTGAAGACCTCCCACTTGGCACAATCCATCTTCCAACGAGGAGGGCGGGAGGCAGAAGATGGCACGCTCACATTATACCTAAGTACAATTGGGAAGTGGTCGCTTCCATAGAGGTCGTTACACACCGTCCACGACCAGTCGGCCAAAACCGATGGTTGACCCAAAGATAAAAAGATTGCACTGAAACTTCGTGTAGGCTCGTGGAAGTAAGTGTCAGCACCGGTGTTAAACAGGCACAAAGAGGTCAAGAAAAGAAGAGATTCGATCCTACGGCCCCGTGTGTCTGTTCTGACACTACCCCACAATGGATTATGAGCATTGAAGTCACCCAGAAGAAGAGCAGGTGACGGCAGCTGCTCAACTAAGCTCTCAAGAACGGACACGCTCACGTCCTCATCCGGCGGCAGATAGACGCTGCAAACAGTTAGAGGCACAGGCATGGAGATACGCACCGCAACGGCTTGTAAAGATGTTGAGACCGCAACGGGAGGAACTGGAACACTGTGGGGGACAAGGATGGCAACTCTCCCGCAAGCTATATCTTCTGAAACATTATCTTTCCGAAATGCACTGTATCCTCGAACTGAAAGGAGATCTGATGGTTTAAGTTTTGTCTCCTGGAGGCAAAGGCACACCGGAGAGTATGACGAAAGCAGATGTTTCACGTCGTCATGTCTTGATCGAAAGCTTCGACAGTTCCACTGAACGATTTGACCCATGGTTTGAAGTGCGGTGAATGAGAAAAAGAAAAACGAAAAACAAAACCCGAGAAAGACTGGGACAACTAATAGTTGTCCGATTCCATCAGTTCGTCAGCAATGTCCATTTGCGCTTGGGACTGTTTTGTCCGACGCCCTGTAGTCTCTGGTGGTAAAATGGGGCGGTAATTTGGTTCCTGTATCGCAGATGATCCTGCCCGATTCTGGTTCTTATGATGAGAGTTTGAAGATTTCTTCTCTTTTTCCTTTCCCTTTCCTCCCGGGGTTGTTGAAGTCCCGGTGGTGCTGGTGTTAGTTGCAGCAGGTTTAGGCATAGTGGTTGCTGGAGCTTTCGCGTCCCTAGCTCGGGATGGCAGTGCTGCCAGACCAGCAGCTATGATGTCGTCTAGCTTGTAGGGACAGTTCACTGGGATTTGGCTATCAGTCTGTGTACCGACTGTAGTCCTTGCAACAACCCCTGATGCATAGGATCGCCGATTTAATTGACTTGGAACGACCTTTCTTCTGGCCTCTGGGTAGGAGATTCCCTCAACGGTCTTAATGCGTTGGATCTCTTTTTCCTCTTTCCACTTTGGACAGTCTCTCGATGATGCTGCATGGGATCCCTTGCAGTTGAAGCACAGCTCGGCTTCGGCATGGAAATCTCGCAAAGTATGGTCTGTTGCTGTACAATGCCCACACCAAGCAGTGCTCCTGCAAGACTGCTGGGAGTGACCATATGCTTGCCATTTGAAGCATCGTAGAGGACTTGGTATGAAGGGGCGCACTTCAAGGTGTAGATACCCTGCCTTGATTGATGTTGGCAGGGATGGGGTGTTAAAGGTCAGTATGATGTTTCGAAATGGGACAAATTGGCCATTTCGCCGAAATAGGATGCGCCGGACTCCACTCACTTGTTGGTCTTTCAATTCCTCCAGAAGTTCTTGGTCACTGCACTACAGAAGGTCTTGAGAAGAGATAACACCTCGTGAGGAATTGAGGTAGCCGTGAGGGGTAACTTTTACTGGACAATCTAAAAATGAGGTAGTGTTTAAAAGCACTGTAGCATATCTGGGACTCGACATCTCAACAAGAAGATCTCCAGATTGGAGCTTCTTAACGCTCTTAGGAGAGCTGGCAATTGATTGCAATGCTTTATTTATCCAGAAGGGGCTTTTGGTGTTTAATGGGTTTGAAGCGTCCAAGAAGTGGATGCAAAAGAACCGAACATTGGCAGAATCAGGTGTAGGTTTCTTGTTGGGAGGGGGTGACCCTTCCTCAATGGGCCGCTTTGTTTGAAGTTCTTGGGGAAATTTTTTTGTTAGCCATGAATAGAAGTGAAAAGTTCGTCCGCCGATTTCCCCGCCCACAACCGAGCCCAACAGGGGAGAGCCGGAGGTCCGCAAGCCCAATTGGACGCAGGACACGACTCTAGGGTTAAGCAACGGATATAGCATGTTGACAGTGCAGACATGCGCTCAGCGAGTACCGCGACTTTCCCAGGTCTTGGTAACACCCCTTTGGCATACCCGCACTATCCCCAAACTCACCCTGTTGTACGTAACAACAAGCCGATTGACTAGGAGCGGGTTAGTTCCTAGCCGCCCGTTTAGGGTGAAGCAGGGGGCAAAGAGGAGTGTTGGCGACTGGCGACAACTAAAACCTGGCCACCAGAAACCTCAGCCTCCAGCATCCCCTTTTCCACCTTACGGGTCACCTCACACGGCAAACGTGCAGGTAGGTCTAGCAAACCAGCCCGGAAAAACAAGAGAGGAACAGAAAATGGAGAAGCAAGTCGAGTAGAAAATGGAGAAGAAAAGAAGAACAGGTAGTGGAGAAGAAAGTAAAAACAGGAAAGGGAGAGGAAAGCGACAGGAAAGGAAAGGGCTGGCGCATAATCACAACCTCAGCAACCTACAACTGAGGCGGGTGCTGTCAAGGTGGTGGCAACACAAAGTTGTAATGGGAAAAATCAAACATAACATGTCGGCTGGGGCCGTGGGGTCGCTACTCCCCATCAGCTGGATGAACAGCTGTCCCTGCGGTGACGTGAAAGCACAAATACAAGAAAGCAAAAAAACCGTCACAAGGTCAGCTCGGGCCGTGGGGGCGCCGCTCCCCAAATAACTGGAAAACCAGTTATTCTCGTGCAGGGCATGCTTGGTGTAACCAGCAAAGATAAATGAACGCGTGGATAAGGAAAATGACAAAAGTGGAAGACATCATGGTCAGAGTAAAATCACTCAGATGGCAATGGGCTGGACATGTTGACAAACCGATACCTACATTAACCTTGGAGATAACCGATACCTATATTTACACTCAAACTTTCTTCTTTACAATTTCAGCAGCATTATCACCTGTCTTCTGCATTTAGAGTTCTTCGGGGTAAATCTGTTGTACCTTTAAGCTGAAGTCACTTACATCGAACACAATTACGTCGTCGATGTATCTCATGTATTTACCCTGCGAGACATTTGTTCATTCTTACGTATTTTGGCACCCGATGGCGGTTGGGCGGTTTTCGAAGTACTAGAGTCATGCGCAGCTCTGTTATCGCTATGGCATTCGACAGGTGCTAGTCCTAGCTGCAGTCTAAAAGGAATAGTGAGCGATTTGGTTGATTTGCGGAGTTTCGACATCAAGTAGAAGATGGAAGACCAAACTGTGCATTTTCGCCACATTTTACTGTTTTACTTCCGTAAAGGGAAGAACGCGCGCCAAGCGTGTGAAAAGTTGCGTAAAGTGTACGGTGATAATACTCTACAAGAACGTCAGTGCCAGCTGTGGTTCGCAAAATTCCCTGCTGCTGATTTTGACCTCAACGATGCTCCTCGGTCCCGAATGCCAACCGAGGTTGATGACGACCAAATCAAGGCATTCATCGAGTCAAACCCACGTCACACGACACGAGAGATTGCTTATACATTGCACATCCATCATTCAAGCGTTCACGACCACCTGAAGAAGCTGGGATACGTAAGCAAGTTAGATGTGTGGGTTCCTCGTAAACTCAAAGAAGCTCAATTGACGGCGCGTATAAACATCTGCGATATGCTCATTAAACGTGAGGAAAACGATCCTTTTTTGAAGCAACTGATAACTGGTGACGAAAAGTGGATTCTGTACAGCAATGTGCTGCGCAAACGGTCTTGGTCCCGACGTGCCGCTTCGCTTCAAACGACACCCAAAGCAGACATTCATCGGCGGAAGGTTCTGGCCTCAGTGTGGTGGGATTTTAAAGGCGTCGAAAAACTCCTGCCACCGAACCAAACAATGAATTCGAATGTGTACTGCCGGCAATTGGGCAGTTTGAACGAATCCATTATCCAGAAACGTCCAGAGCTCGTTCATCGTAAAGGTGATGTGTTCCATCTCGACAACGCGAGACCACACACAAGTTGGATCACCCGCCAAAAATTATTGGAGCTTGGGTGGGATGTGTTGCCACACCCAGCATACTCGCCTGACCTTGCGCCGTCAGACTTCCACTTGTTTCGCTCTCTTCAACAGTCTTTGCGTGGTATAACGTTCAATTCAGATGAGGCTGTAAATCAGCACCTTGTATAGTTTTTCGCCACGAAAGACAGGTCCTTCTATGAACGAGGCTTTCTGCAGCTCACTGAAAGATGGCAAAAGGTTATCGAACAAAACGGGCATTATATCATTGATTGATCTTTGTTCTTTCTATCAATAAATGACCTGTGCAAAACATGGCTAAAATACGTCATGACTTTTCCGGCAACCGAATATACAAGTCCTAAGTCACCTCAATAACTTGGGAACAAAGACAGCTAGAGCTATGGAAGTAAGGTATGGTACAGTAAAACATCCATGCGCTATCGGATGAAAGTAACTGCAGCGCCCCTAGTGGCAAAATGTGGAAGTTAGCACTCCTATCTGGAAAACCATGAGAGATACGGGAAAGAGATCAATTAGAAACTTGTAGATTATGAACGAATTAGTAGGAAACGAGGAAACGACATATGGTAGAAACGACTGGGGTAAGTAGAAGGTTGGAAACGCGAACTTGGGCGAAGCCGGTTCGTGCCGTTGTCGCGATAACAGTCTAACAGAGAGAAATGTATGACGTATGCGACCGCACACCTGTGAGTGTCGTATGCAAATTATGGTGTGGCATAACGTCTCACCTGCCGTATCAGGCGCGGCGTGGCAATGCATGAAGAATCGTCGGTCAGGAGCTATGTCATTTGTAACGTGAGTATCGGGTAAAGAAGGAGCATGGCAGGCTATTCGAATGAACAGTATTGCGAGATGTTACTGCTATATGCAGAATTCGGACGCAACGCGAGGGAAGCGTCACGCCAGTTTGGCTTACGATTTCCGACTCATCCATCGCCGAGAACGTGGACCATCAGTCGCGCGGTTCGACGTCTACGAGAGATAGGCAGTATTGCAACGCTTCCCCGTTCGGGCTGACACACCGGAATGGGTAGGGATGTGCAACAAGTTGATGTTCTGGCATTCGTTTTGGCCAACCCACACACCAGTACGATGGAAGTCAGTATGGCATGTAGCTTATCACAATCCCGTGTGTGGAACATTTTGCATCCGCATGGTGCCCACCCGTACCGTACAGTACCGCTGCACATACTGATGCCAGGGGATAACCAACGACGTCTAGGTTGGTGCAATTTTGTAATGAACACTGTAGAAGAAAGTACGGCCTTTTTATCAAACATCCTTTGAACTGACGAGGCGCAGTTCACACACGCCGCGGTGCTGAACAAGCAAAACACCCATTCCTGGCCAGTTCAGAATCCATTTTTTACACGGGAAATGAGGCATCAGGTGCGCTGGTCGATCAATGTCTGGTGTGGCATCTGGAAGGACCGACTTGTTGGGCCTGTGTTCTATGAGGGCTCATTAAATGGACGAAGATACCTGCAGCTGTTACAAAGCAAATTACCTGAGTGGTTAGGTGATCTGTCTCTGCAAGGTGTACGCTCATTATGGATTCAGCATGACGTCGCTCCAGCACATCAACCAACAGCGGTACAGCACTTCCTGTCCGACACTTTCGGGCTACAGATCATCGGTTATGGTGGTCTCGTAGCGTGGCCTCCATGATCCCCGGACCTAACTTACATGGATTTTTTTTCTGGAGTTACCTAAGGGATCACGCGTACAGGGTGGAACCGACGAGTCTCCACGATCTCCGGTTGCGTATCATCGCTGCGTGTGAGAGCGTGACACCTGTTATGCTGGAGAACGTACAACAGGAAGTTCTGTCTCGCATTCAAATGTACATTGTGGAAGATGGTGGCCATATTGAACCCTATTTACGTTAAATACAACGTTATGTAAGTACCGCTGTTGCATTAAATACAACCAATGTAGTCCATTTTTATTCATGCCTGAGTATAATAAACCTTGTGTTTCCTTCACGTTTCCAGCCTTCTACTTACCTCAGCCGTTTCTACCATATGTCATTTCCTACTAATTCGTTGATGCTCTACAAGTTTCTAATTGATCTCTTTCCCGTATTTATCATGGTTTCCGAGATAGGAGTGCTAACTTCCGCATTTTACCACTAAAGGCGCTGCAGTCACTCTCATCCGATAGCATGGTTGTTTTACTATACCATACCTTACTTCCATAGCTCTAGCTGTCTTGTTCCCAAGTTATTGAGGTGACTTAGGACTTTTGGAATCACCCTGTATAGTAACCAGGAAAGATTATATATAATTAATATACCAGTACATATATTATCCTCAGAAAGCTTTCCTCCAGCTTTGAACGCGGTTTGGATTTCTGTGCTAAAATGTATTGCGAGGACATGACACTTCCCTGTGCTTCTTTCTCGCTGCTCCTAGGGGATCCCTGCCCCCCCTTCTTCCCTGTTGTGTTGCCGAGAGATTACTGTTTGTGAACTCAGAAGTCCCGCTCTACGAGGTCGTCCCCTTCTACGCTGTTGTGTGGCGGAGGGATAACTGGTTGTGAAATCACAAGTCCCTTTCTGCGAATTCGTCCCCTTCTTCCTTGTTGTGTTGCTGGAAGATCACTGGTTGGGAACCAACAAGTCCCACTTTGCGAGATCGTCCTCTTCTACCCTGTTGTGCTGCAGAGCAATCATTGGTTGTGAACTCAGAAGTCCCTTTCTGTGAGTTTGTCCCCCTTCTTCCTGCGGAGAGATCACTGGCTGTGAACCCAGAATCCCCTATCTGCGAGTTCGTCCCTCTTCTTCCCTTTTCTGTTGCGGAGGGATCACTGGTTGTGAATTCAGAAGTCCCTCTCTGGGACTTCGTTCCGCTTCTCCCCTGTTCTGTTGCTGAGGGATCACTGGTTGTGAATTCAGAAATCCATCTCTGGGACTTCGTTCCCCTTTTCCTGTATTCTGATGCGGAGGGATCACTGGTTGTTAATTAAGAATTCCCTCCTTGGGACTTCGTCTCCCTTCCCCCTGTTGTGTTGCAGAGGGATCACTGGTTGTGAACTCATAATTCCCTAACAGTGAGTTCGTCCCCCTTACTCCGTCTTGTGTTGCGGAGAGATCATTGGATGTGAACTCAGAAGTCCGATCGGCGAGTTCGTCCCTCTGCCTCCCTTGTTCTGTTGCGGCGGGATCACTGGTTTTCCATTCAGAAACCCATCTGTGGGACTTCTTACCTCTTCTCCCCTGTTCTGTTGCTGAGGGATCACTGGTTGTGAACTCAGAAGTCCCTATCTGTGAGTTTCTACAGGGCATGCAGGCGGTGACAAAGCGCGAAAGCATGAAACAGCCTCCCTTTTTTTATGAGGTGCTTCTGTGTGCGAGATTTTGGTGTAGCGCATATCTTAACAGCTGATGTGACGTGGGGCAAAAATAGAGAGAAATTAAAGCGGAGGAAAAAGACAAGAAACTCCCAGTGATATACGGCCAAATATTTACCTTCATACTTCAAATCCGGACGTTTGATTTAACAATCGGTACAGGCAAACCGTGCGGACTTGAACAAATTTGCTCGAACTGAACCGAGCCGACTAAATATCACCCCTGCCTGGGACTCGAACACGGGTCCACTCAAATGAACGGTCAGAATCCAGCACTTAGACCAATGCGCCTCTGGAGGGGCTCCCTTTTTAATAACCATAAAGTAAGTGGCTAAATTTCTCGTATGTAACATTTTCCAATTTAGGTTTGGCGTGAATATTATACTTAAGGGATATACACTGAAGAGCAATTGAATTAGAGATACCTGTCTAGTAACGTATAGCGCCACCTTTCGCCCTGATGACGGCGTCGATTCGTCTCGGCATGGATTCGACAAGACACCGGAAGCGTTGGGAAGCCATACGGATCCATGACCCCTGAACAAGCTCCCACAGTACACGAAGATTTGATGGAGGGGGTCAGAGCCTCGCTCATCTCTCTCGATGGCATCCCAGATGTGCTCGATGGGATTGAAGCCAGGTGACCTAGCTGGCCAAGGAAGCGAGGTCACGTCGGTGGAGTGTTCATTAAACCATTCGGATACAATTCGGGAGTGATGGCACGGTGCATTGTCTTTTTGCAGGATGAGGTCCCCAGTGGGATGTTGAAGACGCACAAACGGGAGCAAATGGTCGTCCAGGATATCCCGGTAACGTTGACCTGTGAGGGACGATGTCACACGTACCAGAGGTTCCATTTCAGTCCACCAGTCCCCAGACGATAATGCCACACCCACACCCACCACCAGCTTGAAGAGTACCCTGCTGGCAAGAAGGATCCATCGCTTCATGTGCTTCGCGCCGTTCTCGTATCCTGCCATCCACATGTACCAAAGTGAATCCCGACTCATCAGTCCAGGCAACATTTTTCCACATGTCTAGGGCGCAGTGGCGATGTTCCCGCGCCCATGCTAATCTTTGCACCCTGTGATGTGCCGTCAGCAGCGGTACCCTCGTGGGACGATGGCTTCTGTACCCCATAGCGAGGAGATGGTTCTGGATGGTGTGGCTGCTTACACGTTTTTGTGCACCAGCGTTAAATTGCCAAGTGACTTCATGCACTGTGGCCCTTCTATCCGTTGTTACAATGCGAGCTGGCCGACGATGACCCCGCTCATCCACACGCTGTTGTCCACGGCAGTTGGCCCTTGCAGTGATGGTTTTACCGCATTCGATGTACTCACTGTGCACCTCTGACACAGTGGCTCGTGAAAATCCCAGTGCCTGCACGACTTCCGAGATGGAGTGACCCATTCGTCGGGAACCGACAATTTACCCACGATCAAATGCGCATAGATCCTTTGTCTTACCCATACTGCGTCCGACTCTTACTGATTCCCGTCGCATCACTCCTTATATTGTCGGATCGCTGAATACGTCACGTCATTTCGGTTTACAGGGCCGCCCACAGCGCCACATTTGCATAACGCCAGCTGTCTCTTTTTTTTTTTTTTTTTTGTTTTTTTTTGATTGGAGGTTTAACGACCACCGTGAGCAACTCAATGGGCTATAAGCAGTCGCCCGTCCCTAATTTAGGGTAACTGGTTCCAGGGAAGGGAGAGAGCCAGTGCCGTAAGACAAACACAACACCCATGCTTGACCGGGATTCGAACCCGGACCCTTTACGGACGAATGATCAGAGGCCAGCGCCTTAGACCACTGCGCCACTGTTCAATTGCTCTTCAATTGCTCTTCTGTCTCTTGTTCAATTGCTCTTCAGTGTATAGGGCCCATTGAAATTCTTTCATGTTAAATTTGCAATGTTTATATACTTTTTTCTGCGAAACCATTTAACAGAACTGAATAATTTTTGAATGTATATTTAGCCATTCATCTGACATATTTTACTAGGAGCGTTTTTTTTTTCTTTTTGATTAAAAACATTTAGTATTTTTTAACTTTACCCTACAAAAAAGTGAAAATTTGGACTTTAAATTTTTTTTTAAATGAAAAAATGTTTAGGATTAAAATCTCCTACTTAAGTGTGTATTTTTATACGGCATATAACATTTTAAAATGTAAGAGAGCAATACCTTGTATAGTTCCTGAGGAAAGGTACATAAAATAAGGATTTTGAGAATAACGGCTTTTAAATATAAATTTGCATTCGATACCTTGTTCAAGTCTGTTACACAATCCATCACCTAAAAAGGTTCATTATTCATGTACGAAGGTTTATCATTATGAACTCACCTACATAATGAACTTCAAGTTGCGCACCTAGAAGAAAACATGCTACAACCGCGAAACTTTGCAAATAGCTAGAGTGCGTGCGGGTATGCAAATGATCCACGTTTGTTGCGAGTGCGCATGAACGCACACCCAGTGGTAGTGCTGCAAGCACGAACCGGAAGCCTTAAAACCGGCGTGTAGTCGATGCCCCATGACAGCGAAAAGCACCGGCCGACGGAAGCAAGAGTACAGAGTGACAAGAATGCCAGGTAGATGCCAGAGACGTCGATTTACGCAACTTACAGACTTTGAGAGAGGTCGGATCATCGGGCTAAAAACCGCAGGGTGGTCGGCGCGCCGCATAGCCTGCTACGTGGATCGTTATGGCCATACCGTCCGACTGCGTTGGGAGCAAGGGACACGTTACGGCACACGGAGGAGTGGCTCTGGGCGGACCAGGAGGACCACCACTAGAGTTGATCGACGGATCGTGCGCTAGGCACGAACGGAGCCCATTGGGACACGGTCCACTATACAGGCAAATGTAGCGCTTCCTGTATGCCCAGGAACCATTTTCCGACACCTGGCGGAAGCGAATCCACTATCCCAGTGCCCGTTAAGTGTTCTGCCATTAACAGCGGAACATCGCCGGCACCGTGTGCAATGGTGCCAGGCCAACGCGATGTGGAACGCCGCAGACTGGCGACGTGTAGTGTTTAGCAATGAGTGCTGCTTCGTTTTGGAGTCAGATGATAATATTGCCCGGGTGTGGAGGTCCCCGGGGTCAACGGCATAATCCCAACCTCGCTATCGAGCGCCACACCTCCCTCACTGCAGGCGTTATGGTCTGGGAAGCCATAGCCTACGATTGCCGATCAGCTCTAGTAGTGGTACGTGGATCATTGACAGGTCAGCCGTATGTGGATAAGATGCTACGACCCCATATGCTCCCATTCCTGGCCGGGGTTCCAGGTGCGTTTCATACCAGCAGAATAATACCCGCCCGCACACGGCTCGTGCTGTCTAGGACTACCTACGTCATGTTCATACACTTCCATGGCCTGCCCGCTCCCCGGACATGCCCCTTATCGAGCATGTGTGGGACCAGTTGAAACGCTGGCTACCGCCGTGCCGCACTATCCGGAATTTGGAGCACACCGTTCAACATGTGTGGGCAAGTCTGCCGCAGGACAACATCAGGCGTCTGTTCGCCTCCATGCCAGACCGCATTGCCGCATGTATCGCCGCACGAGGCGGAGATGACCGGACTGCGTGCCACAGATCCCTTTGTAATTGTCCTGCAGCTTTATTTTTGCCATCATGTGTATCATTCATCTGTATCATTACGTCCAGAAAATTTCAGTTCAATCTGATGCTTCCTTCTTGGTGCGCAAATTTGATTGTCCGTGAGTGTATATACGCGTTGATCCTAATAAATATAACATATTAGCATTAAAACAATTATATAATTACAATTTAGGGAAAGCCATGTACTGAAGAATAAAAAATGATATAGATAATACATTAATTGAAATTTCATTACCTACCCATGAATGTAATATTAGAGGTGAATCTCAACTGGGACCAGTTTTTCACAGGACTCAGTATGTTAAACAGTCTCTAAGTTATACTGGACCTCAATTTTGGAATTCTCTACCTCATCATCTTACAATCGTAAATAATTTCAATCTATTTGAAAAAAATTAACTTTACATTCAGGGACTACCAAGAATATAAAAAAGGGGGGAAAAGGAGAAATTAAACGGAAAATATTAAAAAAAAAGAGAGAGGGAGGAAAGAAAGGACTAAAACGCCAAATGGATTCCTTAGGAAAACGGGAACATGAGGGCAAAGTAGCAGGGAAGTGGGGACAGTTGGGAGGAGGGTGGAAAAAACGGGGATAGGAAACAATTTTACTAATACTAATTTCTACTAATACTTTTGAATGTTATGTGCCATACTTTCAGGTGTAATTCTAACTTGCCTACATTTGTATACAGAGATCAGGGTCTTATCGACTTTTGTGGCCTTTTCCCAGAACTTCCTTGCTGTTACAATTACTTACACTGCTGATATATTACATTGTACACTGGCGTGCAAAAATTAAGGAAAAGACGCTTTTTCGAATGTAACGTCGTGCATAAGTGCTCCACGTCGACTCAAATCATACCATAAGATCCCCAAGATGTAAAAATATGGGACAAGTGAGCAAAACCGTCCAAACAAGGAATCCAAAGAATACAAAGGCACTTTATTGAAAAGGTAGCTTTGAGCACAACTGGACAGAAGACAGAAACGTCCATGTGACAGGCTGCTGCCAAGAAAAATCCAGTCTTTAGTGGGGGATATGATCACCCCTGACTGCGTTGCAGGATTTACAACGTCTGTCCAAACTGAGGACGAGGTTGTCAAGGAGCTGTTGAGGCATCGCGGCCCATTCTTCTTGTAGCGTCAATCGCAGCTGCGGAATCGTTGCTGGCGGCTGATGACGTGCTGCCAAGCGTCTCCCGAGAAGGTCCCACACGTGTTCGATTGGATTTAGGTCCGGGGACCTTGCGGGCCAATCCATGCGTTGAATGTCTTCACTCTCCAACAGCTCTGCGACAGCCATCACTGTACGATGAGGTATAGCGTTGTCGTCCATGAAGAGGAACTCGGGACCCACAGCACCCTAAACAGACGCACGTGAGGCAGGAGAACCTCGGTACAATAGCGGTCACCAGTGACTGAACCTCCTTGGAAGATGTGGTGGTCGGTACTGCTACCAAGCTTGATACCGCCCCAAACGAGAACTCCGCCACCTCCAAACCGGTCCCTTTCGATGATGTTGGAGGTGTGATTGCGTGTTCCCTGCTCTCCCCAGAATCGCTCATCAGACTAAATCGGCTCTCATCCGTAAAGAGAACACGGCCCCATTGCTAATGTGTCCAGTTTTTTGGTTCCTGGCACCACAGAAACCGCCGTCTCCGATGAGCAGGCGTTAATGGCACACACCGTACTGGTCGTTGTGCAAATAGACCACCTTTGTGCAGCCTCCTGGCCACGGTAAAACGCGATAACGGACGTCCAGTTGTCTATTGCATGTGCCTTGCGATTTATCCCGCTGTCTGCCGTCTGTCTCTTCTCACCTGTAGGACAATATACCGGTCGTCCGCCGCCGTGGTTGCTCGTGGACGACCACTGCTAAACTCTCGGACAGCTGTTCCTGTCGTTTGAAATGCTCTCCAAGCTCGTGAAACGATGCTGTGAGCGATCCCGAACTCCTCGGCCACATTAGTCACACTTCGACCATTTTCCAACTTTCCAATGACGCGACCTCGGGTAAAGTCATCCAGATGTCGTCTACTGGATTGCCTGTTGGCCATATCACACGGTGGCAACAACTCGACGTCGTTCAAACCGATGTACACCGTGCAACAGCTTTCACTGTATTGCTGATCGTATGCCTCCCGTGTGCTTTATACCTTTCCGACACCCCCTACGTCATGCAGCATGCATGCGCATGCCCTACCGTACCGGACCCTAGTCTATCTCTTGAGTGGTCTTTCGGTCCTTTCTGCCTGCTCGTTCCGCTGTTATGCTAATTTCTCCTCTTCGTCCTTAATTTTTGCACACCAGTGTATCACAGGGGCATTCATTTGTTGCCTGAAAAATGGCCAAAGGTCATTGATGCTAACTGCCAATATTTAGTTGAATAAATGTGTACTGGTTTCTTCATTGATCCTGCCCCTTTCTCCTTAAAACGGTGGAAACGCATACCCCTAATGTAAAATCAAACATCCGCTATCAAAAAAAAAAAACCCTACAAATTTTAGCAGAATAACAAATTAAAATCGGATTGAAAACGGAGTAAAACATTACAATAACAACAGCAGAGATTGATAGTGAGTCATAACAGGAGCACGGATACCGCGAGATCGAATATGCCCATTTACAAATTTTGCGAGGTGGAATATTTAAAAATAAAAAGAAAAAAAATACTTGTAGTTATTTGTTAATATTACGAGGGTCATTTCAAAAGTTGCACACTGTGGGTTATCTCTTAAAAAACATATTTACACTGAAGAGCAATTGAATTACAGATATCTGTCTAGTAACGTGTAGCACCACCTTTCATCCCGATGACGGCGGCGATTCGTCTCGGCTTGGACTCAAAAAGACACCGGAAGCGTTGGAAAGCCATGCGGATCCACGACCCCTGAACAAGCTCCTAGAGTCCACGAAGATTTGATGGAGGGGGGTGTTCAGAGCCTCGAACATCTCTCTCGATGGCATCCCAGATGTGCTCGATGGGATTGAGGTCAGGTGACCTAGCTGGCCAAGGAAGCGAGGTCACGTCGGTGGAGTGTTCATTAAACCATTCGGATACAATTCGGGAGCGATGGCACTGTGCATTGTCTTGTTGCAGGATGAGGTCCCCATTGGGATGTTGCAAACGCACAAACGGGAGGAAATGGCCGTTCAGGGTATCCCGGTAACGTTGATCTGTGAAGAACGATGTCATACGTACCAGGGGTCCCATTTCAGTCCACGTAAACAGTCCTCAGACGAGAATGCCACCCTCACCAGCTTGAAGAGTACCCTGCTGGCAAGAAGGATCCATCGCTTCATGTGGTTTGCGCCGTACTCGTAACTTGCTATCCATATGTACCAACGTGAATCTCGACTCATCAGTCCATGCAACATTTTTCCACAAGTCTAGGGTCCAGTGGCGATGTTCCCGCGCCCATGCTAATCTTTGCATCCTGTGATGTGCGGTAAGTAGCGGTACCCTCGTGGGACGATGGCTTCTGTGCCCCATAGCGAGGACATGGTTCTGGATGGTGTCGCTGCTTACACGTTTTTGTGCACCGGCGTTAAATTGCCGAGTGATTTCTTGCACTGTGGCCCGTTTATCCGTTGTGACAATGCGAGCTAGCCGACGATGACCCCGCTCATCCACACGCTGTTGTCCACGGCAGTTGGCCCAAGCAGGGTTGGTTTTACCGGATTCGATGTACTCACGATGCACCCGTGACACAGTGGCTTGTGAAAATCCCAGTGCCTGCCCGACTTCCGTGATGGCGTGACCCATTCGTTGGGCCCCGACAATTTGCCCATGATCAAATGCGCTTGGATCCTTCGTCTTACCCCTACTGCGTCCAACTGTTACTGATTACCGTCGCATCACTCGTTATATTGTCGGATCGCTGTATACGTCATGTCGTTTCCGTTTACAGGGCAGCCCACAGCGCCACATTTGCAAAACGCCAGCTGTCTCTAATTCAAATGCTCTTCAGTGTATTTCACTTATGAAAACTCTGCAGATAATTTAGTAATTACAGTTTCGTTTTTTAACCTACTTCAAAATTATTCCCCCTCATACGTTCTTTGTACGCCCACTAAAGCCTTGATGCGGTCCTGCTCATATTCACTACATACTAATACTAACATATAAGTAAAATGACCACGAAATTAAAAGGGTTTAAGCTAAAACCTACATTTCTACACTGGCGGAAAGTGAAAAAAGAACACCAAGAAGGAATTGGCGCACGATCATGAAATTTACATATGTTAATGGGGTCGAATTTACGTAGGTGCGATGTTAAGTTCGGGACCAACCGGTGAGCGCTTATGCCACAGCACGGCATAATATGCAAATTATCGTCGGTGGTATTTAAGGAGTACGGCGAAGTGAATGTAATCCGTCGTCGGCGTACGGACACGTGCGAAGACCCTGAAGAAGCTGCAATGCCTGGACATGGAAGACGTGTACGATTTCAGCAGT
This sequence comes from Macrothele yani, assembly GCA_039090855.1. Classification (NCBI taxonomy): domain Eukaryota; kingdom Metazoa; phylum Arthropoda; class Arachnida; order Araneae; family Macrothelidae; genus Macrothele; species Macrothele yani. The sequence continues at coordinate 30,710,405 of CM077032.1, read as the reverse complement.
TATCGGACTTTGAGCGAGGTCGTCTAGTCGGACTCCACGAGGCCGGGTGGTCGCATCGTCGTATTGCGGAGCGAATTGGACGGGAAGTATCTGTGGTGGTACGATGGTGGCGTAGATGGTCCGAGGAACATTCCAACACGAGAAGACGAGGAACCGAGAGTCACAGACGGACTGATGAGCGGACCGATCGACGCATAAGAAGAGCGGCGTTGTCAAGCAGAACATCCACTGCGACGCAAATCCGAGCTGCCGTTGCACCTGAAGTGACTGTGCGAACAATCCGCAACCGTCTACTGGATGCAGGACTACGTGCACGTGTGCCTCTGGCATGCGTACCTCTGACTCCAGCCCACCGTCAGGAACGACTGCAGTGGTGTCGCCAACGTCTGCACTGGAGAACGCAATGGCGATCTGTCGTGTTCAGCGATGAAAGTAGATTCTGCTTGGGAGCCTCCAATGGCCGTATGCGTGTTCGCAGACGCACAGGGGAGCGTCTCCACCCTTCTTGCATCCGCCAGCAACACACAGGGCCTACACCCGGTCTCCTGGTGTGGGGATCAATCAGCTATCACTCCCGTACACAACTATTGTTTGTACCGGGTACGTTAAACAGCACCTCCTACATCAACAACATCATTCAGCCCGCTGTTGTGCCATTTGTAAGGTCGGTCCATCGTGGTGTTTTCTAGCAAGATAACACACGCGCACACACGGCACGTGCAACGCAGCATGCACTTCAGGGTGTGAGACAACTTACATGGCCTGCACGTTCACCGGATTTGTCCCCCATTGAGCACGTGTGGGATTTTATGGGACAACGACTTATCCGGTCTCCTCGGCTAGCCACGACCATCCCCGATTTACGCGTCCAGGTTGAGGATGCTTGGAACTCAATACCCCAAACTTACATCCAACATCTGTACGACAGACTCCATGCCAGAATTGCACAGTGTGACGCAGTTTATGGCGGTTCAACCTCGTACTAACCATGTTACATGGAAATGTTATTTTTCAGTTTACCAGCAATTACAGCTGTATTTTGCCATAATGTTTTGATCACGTTATCCTCTGTATTCCGTTATTATGCTGTATAAATTTCGTTGGTATCAGACGTCTTCTTCTTGGTGTTCTTTTTTCACTTTCCGCCAGTGTATTTAAAATACACTGTCTGACAGAGAAAATGCCACACCATGAAGGAATGCTCGAAAACAGACCAAACTGCACGTACAGATAGCCAAGTAGGTTCTGAACAAATGATTTAACCGTCAAATGCAGACTAGGCTTCAGTGGCCGAATGTACAAAATGATCCATAAGGAGCATGGTCCCCATTTTGGGCGATACATCGTTGAATCTGACGAGGCATAGAGGCAATGAGAGTCCAAATAGAGTCTTGGGGTATAGTAGATATTGTGATATTGATCCGAGTCCACAGTTCATCTTCATTTTGCGGGGGTGGGAGGGACCTCAACCGACGTCCAATTGTGTCCCTTAGATGCTCGTTAGGCGAGAGGTCGGGGGATCGTGCTGGCCACGGAAGCATCCATGCACTGTGTAAAGCATTCAGGCTGATCCGAGTGATATGCGGACGATCGTTATCCTGTTGATAAAGGGAGTTTCGTACACCCTGCAGATACTGTAGTGCCACGGGCCACGCCACCTCGTCAACAAAGCTGCGTGACGTCACTGTGCCCGTAATGAGTACCAGCGGTGAGCGACTGTTACGCATTAAGGACGCATTTTAGCACCACACACCATGATTCTACGTTGCCAGGCCGTGTGGCGCTCGATAATGGCGGAGAAATCCGCCCGTTGGCCACGTTACCTCCAGACGCTCGCACGGCTATCATCCGTGGTGAGACAGAACCAAGATATGTCGTTGAACACCGCACTCTTCCGTTCGGCACCCTACGCAGCTCTGGAGTGACACCACGCCAAACGGAGACGACGATGGCTAGCCGTTAAGATAAGCCTTCGCAACGGATGGCTGGACAGCAAACCAAAAGCAGCCAACCTGGGCGACACTGTCCGCCTCGATATCGGAGAATCCAAGCCTCCCCGCACACTCCATAAAATGTCGCCCGTTGTGGCCTGTATGTCCGCTACGGCATGACGTCAGATGCGACGATCGGTGCGCTCGGACGTCCGCACCGTGCTCCGTTCCCGCTACGACGTTACACAGATCCTTCCTATGACCACTGTCTCCAAATATGACCCGCGGTTGTGGCATCACGTTGTGTTTCTTCCGCAATACGACGCAAGGACAACCCGGTGGTACGAAGGCCTACGATAACATCTCTCGTGAACTCATCCGTTTGACGAAATCGCGTACGACGGGGGGCATTGACACTCCTTTTTCGTTCTCCAGACACGGTTACAGGAAAGCCGCTTACTTCTCGCGGACGTGACGACGTCTCGACTGATGGCTTCTTTTTTTTTTTTTTTTTTTTTTGTCATTTTCATGTAGGACTTCCGTCCACAAGGAGTAGAGTTTAGGTCCCAGCCACCTACAGCGAGATCGCCTTTTGGGCAGGACACAGAAACGGAAGGAATGAGAGCAAGTCTAGCGACTTTTGACAGAACAGTTTGTAGTGAGATTAGAGTACAGTAGATGGCACCACCGTACAAGTACGATATTGCACATAGATGGGTGAGAGAATTTCAGGGAGGACATAGGAAAGGATACCCATTTAACCAGTGGGTCCAGTCACTTTACGTGCTCGTCCGATGCACGGCGGATATTCAGCGATTGTTAGTAAATCACACCATCTCTGAAGGATCAGCCCAGGCTAGAACCTGGGGACCCAGCATCGATAGTCTCACGGGCTGGTTGTCCGTTTATATTCCGCGCGCTGTTCGTGCGATTGGCCTGCAAATGCAATCATTTGCATAACTTGTACGTGTACGCCCACTCTGCAATTTGCATGGCACTGCGTTCACGTCTTCGTGGTGTGGCATTTTCTCTGTCAAGCAGTGTATCTTCATTACTAACCTAACACTGAAAACGTATCTCTCTAATTCGGACAAAACATTAATACTACTTATCAATTACATCTATTCAAATAAATTAACAATTTAAAATTTACACAACGAACTTAAAAACTTCATTTTCGCACTCCTCACTTGGTGTCCCTCACTTGTCGGCAAAACGCTCACATTCACTTCACTCTGAGACCTTTCACTCCTTCCCGAAACATCTTCATAAAGTATACGCCCGCAATGTCTACCAATGACACCAAATTGATAAAGGAAACTTCTTACTATCTGTCATGCTGGGAAATACTTTTTTCAACCAATAGTTTATCAACACCGAAACGCTGCGGTTGTAGGTAATTTGCGCTGGTGCTGCCATCTTGCGGAAAGAAATCCAAATCTAAATATTAATAAGAACAAATGATAATTTTTTTTATACTGTTTAATTAAAATTTTCCAGGGATCAGACAAAGCATGACTATTACAAACTTTTTTTTTAATCTGTAATTCTAAGTTCCCTTTCGTTTTTATACTTAGCTAATAATTTGATATCTTGAAACTTCGCAATTTCTTTATTTTTAATACAAAATTGTGTCAGAGCAGTTTTTTCCTCATTTCTCGTGAAGTTCATGGTACACAGGATGAAATCATTTTCAGGAAAGTGAATTCCACATAAGGATAAAACTGATCATTTCACCCCATGAACATTGCGCACTTGACTTCGAACACAACTGTGCAATATTTGGAAATCGGGCAAAAAATAAACTAGATTGGATGCATTCCAAGAATTTCCAGAATCATCCAATGATAGCAGCTAGCTAATACTAGATGAAACGTCTAAATGACTAGTTTCTTCTTGTTCCTGACATCGGCACTGATGCTACTGTGATGTAAAATCCAATCTTTTCCATGTGATACAGAAAAAATGTATCCATCGCAATATCCCATACTGTGATGGAAATTCCTTCAGTGGTGGAACAGCTGTTCTTTTGTCACAGCACCATGGCAACCTACGTTCAGCACCGAGTGGTATTTGAGTTTGTCAATGAGGATAGGGTTTCATTTCATAAACGAATACATTTTACTTTTCTAGAAGGAGCTCTAAACTTAGAAAATCATAGGTTTTGGTTTTTGTCATATGTGGCAAGAGTAGTCTTAAAACAGTTTCGATGGGTTCCATTTCAACTCAGGCAGGGTCGTACCATCATGGTCTCAGATTTCTCTAAAAAAATTAAGGGGTGTTCCTTGACTAAAATCAGGAGACCCATATTTTTTCTTTCGGCAAGAAAAAATTTTCCCTTCGAGATAGAGGGTTTCAAATCTTGCACCGTCAAACAAGCTCTCTAGAAAACGGTTATTTTTCCTAACTTCAGCGAGTCATTGCAGCAGAGTTAAAAAAGATATCGTGTTCTTGTATTTTTTTACATTGTGTGTATAACATATAATAATATATGGTGCTAATATTTGCTACACATCGTATGATTAAAATTTAAAAAAATCGTAAACTTTGTGATTTTTAAAAAAAATTTAATTTTTTAAGTTTTTTTTAAAAAGTTTGGATGGAGTTTTTTCTATATTCGTTTTTTTCGTTAAAGACATAGAAATGTGCACTTTATTTGTAATTTTTTGTGTGTCTGTGAAACTGCTAGTTTCCGCGTTTCGGCAGCGTTAAAACCAGCCGATTTTGAAAAATCTCTAACTTTGCCAACGATTTTCTCAAAAAGGCCATTTTTTAAAATTCTGAAAATTTAATCCCTGTTTCATTATCAACAGGAGAATATCTGTGTAAATTTTCACGGACCTAAAAACGCTAGTTTCCGAGTTAGACGCGTTTGAATTCGGTTTGAAAGCCTACGATTTCCCGTGTTCTAAAGGCGCCATTTTGCAAAATCTCAAGCGCAAAGTACGTACGTTATCTCTTACCCGAATCAAAGCGTTAGATATTCTTTGCTCGAATGATGGAATGAGAGCATTGGGTCAGCTGGCCCTGGTTGGATACATCCACCTTTTCTGGGAGTTGCTAATTGTAGGCTACTGTCAGAAGAGCAGTTACTAAAATTAACTACTCAGTTTTTCGTAATAGTAAAATATTCGCTCAGGAGAGTTTTGTCCTCTGCGAACGGGGAGAGAAGGTGCAATGCTCTTGACCTCGCTGCTGGGTTGATAGCGCTGGTCGCTACCGAAGCTCTGCTTACCTCCACTCCAAAACGTAATGGCAATTGTCTAATCTACTAAATAAATAACAATTAACACATACGCGTGCATGCTTATTCATAAAATGTAAGTTGAGTATATTTCCTGTTCAATCAGCTGATTTTACAAGTAAAATTCATATACAACTAATGCGCTTATAATGGTGTAAAGATTTTTATCTATTTAAAACATATTCAAAGATTTCAATTTTTTTAAACAGGGAGGAGGGATTGTGTTCGTAGTGATCTCCACCTGGGCCACGATAAACCATGCACTGCCCATGTCTTCTGCTCCCTTACAAGATAATCCTGGATCGATGGGTGACCAGCGGAGTTTTGACACCCCCCACCCTCCTCTCACGTGGTGGTGAGGTGTCTCAAAGCTAGGTAGCTTTCAAAAATGTTTCAACTTAGTTGGCTGGTAATAAGAGAGGGATTCCATTTCAATTCTGGCAGGGTCGTACCATCACGGTCTCATATTTCTCTAAAAAAATTAAGGGGGTGTTCCTTGATTAAAATAAGGGGACCCATATCTTTTCTTTCGGCAAGAAAAAATTTTCCCTTCGAGACAGAGGGTTTTAAATCTTCCACCGTCAAACAAGCTCTCTAAAAAAACGGTTATTTTTCCTAACTTCAGCGAGTCATTGCAGCAGAATTAAAAAAGATCTTTTGCTCTGGTATTTTTTATTACATTGTGTGTATAATGTATAATATTTGATGCTAATATTTTTTACACATCGTATGATTAAAATTTTTAAAAAATCGTAAACTTTGATTTAAAAAAAAATTGAAATTTTTAATTTTTTTTTAACTGGTTCAAATGGAGTTTTTGTTTTCTGTACTCGTTTTTTTTTGTTAAAGACATACAAATGTGCACTTTATTTGCAATTTTTTATGTGTCTGTGAAACTGCTAGTTTCTGCAGCGTTAAAAACAGCCGATTTTGAAAAATCTCCAACTTTGCCAACGATTTTCTCAACAAAGCCCTTTTTTTAAATTCTGAAAATTAAATCCCTGTTTTATTATCAACAGGAGAATATCTGGGTAAATTTTCACGGACCTAAAAACGTCCGTTTCCGAGTTAAACACGTTTGAATTTGATTTGAAAACCTACGATATCTCCGTGTTTTAAAGGCGCAATTTTGGAAAAATCTCAGGCGCAAAGTACGCACTCTCTTACCCGAATGTGAGAGCGTTGGATCCGTCCACCTGACCCTACCCTGGGCGATAATATGCCTAAAAAACGGTCTTGGAAAAAAAAAAATCTATATATATAGAATTGAATGTATGTCTGCTAAACAAATTTACAGTTTTCAATTTAGAACCACCAAACTTGGTATACTATCTCATGGTACCCTAACTTAAACCGTAGACGGTTTTTGGAAGGGGTTGGAGCCCGGGGTCAAGGGGCTCCACACAAAACTTCCATAAAATCTAGTTTTCAATTTAGAACCACCAAATTTGGAAAAGACATACAAATCTTAGACCGCAGACTGTTTTTGGAAGGGGTCGGAGCCCTGGGTCAAAGGGCCCCCACACAAAATTTCCGTAAAATATACTTGTAAACTATAGTGCCCTAACTGAGACCGTAGATGGTTTTTGGAAGGGGGTAGAGCCCTGCGTGTGTGGGAGCCCGTGGTCAAAGGGCCCCACGCAAAATTTCCGTAAAATCTAGTTTTCAATTTAGAACCATCAAATTTGGTATACTTTTTCTTGGCACCCTAACTTTGTAAAATATTTTACGAAAATTTTGTAGGGGTGGGGGGCTTGACCCCGGGTTCCGACCCCTTCCCAAAACCGTCTAGTCAAAGTTAGGGTGCCAAGAAAAAGTATACCAAATTTGATGGTTCTAAATTGAAAACTAGATTTTACGGAAATTTTGCGTGGGGCCCTTTGACCCGGGCTCCCCCTTCCAAAAACCGTCTACGGTCTAAGTTAGGGTACCATGAGATAGTATACCAAGTTTGAAGGTTCTAAATTGACATACATTCAATTCTCTATATATATAGATTTGATATTTTTTTTTCCAAGACCGTTTTTTAGGCATGTTATCGCTCAGGGTAGGGTCAGATGGACGGATCCAACACTCTCATTCGAGTAAGAGAATACCTACTTTGCGCCTTAGATTTTTCCAAAATGGCGCCTTTAGAACACGGAGAAATCGTAGGTTTTCAAATCAAATTCAAACGCGTGTAACTCAGAAACGGGCGGTTTTAGGTCCGGGAAAATGTACACAGATATTCTCCTGTTGATAATAAAACAGGGATTTAATTTTCAGAATTTTAAAAAGGGGCTTTTTTGAGAAAATCGTTGGCAAAGTTGGAGATTTTTCAAAATCGGCTGTTTTTAACGCTGCGGAAACTAGCAGTTTCACAGACACATAAAAAATTGCAAATAAAGTGCACATTTGTATGTCTTTAACAAAAAAACGAGTATAGAAAAAAAAACTCCATTTGAACCAGTTAAAAAAAATCTTAAAAATTTCAATTTTTTTTTAAAAATCGAAGTTTACGATTTTTTAAAATTTTAATCATACAATGTGTAAAAAAGATTAGCATCACATATTATTATACGTTATACACACAATGTAATAAAAAATACCAGAACAAAATATCTTTAATTCTGCTGCAATGACTCGCTGAAGTTAGGAAAAATAACCGTTTTTTAGAGAGCTTGTTTGACGGTGGAAGATTTGAAAACCTCTGTCTCAAAGGGAAAATTTTTTCTTGCCGAAAGAAAAGATATGGGTCTCCTTATTTTAATCAAGAAACACCTTAATTTTTTTAGAGAAATCTGAGACCGTGATGGTACGACCCTGCCAGAGTTGAAATGGAATCCCTCTCTTGTTACCAGCCAACTAAGTTGAAACATTTTTGAAAGCTACCTAGCTTTGGGACACCTCACCACCACGTGAGGGGAAGGGGGGGGTGTCAAAACTCCGCTGGTCTCCCATCGATCCAGGATTACCTTCTAAGGAAACAGAAGCCATGGGCAGTGCATGGTTTATCCTGGCCCAGGTGGAAATCACTAAGAACACAATCCCCCCCACCCCTCTTTAAAAAAATTGAAATCTTTGAATATGTTTTAAATAGATAAAAAACTTTACACCATTATAAGTGCATAAGTTGTATATGTATTCTACTTGTAAAATCAGTTGATTGAACAGGAAATATACTCAATTTACATTTTATGAATAAGCATGCACGCGTATGTGTTAATTGTTATTTATTTAGTAGATTAGACAATTGCCATTACGTTTTGGAGAGGACGTAAGCAGAGTTTCGGTAGCGACCAGCGCTATAAACCCCCCAGCAGCGAGGTCAAGAGCATTGCACCTTCTCCCCCGTTCGCAGAGGACAAAACTCTCCTGAGCGAATATTTTACTATTACGAAAAACTGAGGTTAACTTTAGCAACTATAACAAAACAGCAACTGCTCTTCTGACAGTAGCCTACAATTAGCAACTCCCAGAAAAACTCAAGGGTGTTTAGCCATCGAAAATTAACTTACAGTACACGTGCCTGCACTCTTTTTCTTAAAATTATTTCACAACAGTTTTCTACTCTTTCATAGTCTTTTTTTATGCGATGTTTAAGTATATACGTAAACAAACAACTGCTGCTGTCTTTCGCAACTCAACTTTGTTAGTGGAGCAGCAAGAATTTTCTTTATGTATTTGTTACCCCCCCCCGACAGTTTTATAGGCATGTCATCACTCGGGGAAGGGTGAGTTGGATGTATCCAACCAGGGCCAGCTGACCCAATGCTCTCATTCCATCATTCGAGCAAAGAATATGTTAGATATTCGGGGGAGAGATAACGTACGTACTTTGCGCCTGAGATTTTTGCAAAATGGCGCCTTTAGAACATGGGAAATCGTAGGCTTTCAAACCGAATTCAAACGCGTGTAACTCGGAAACGGGCGTTTTTAGGTCCGTGAAAATTTACACAGATATTCTCCTGTTGATAATGAAACAGGGATTTAATTTTCAGAATTTTAAAAAATGGCCTTTTTGAGAAAATCGTTGGCAAAGTTAGAGATTTTTCAAAATCGGCTGTTTTTAACGCTGCCGAAACGCGGAAACTAGCAGTTTCACAGACACACAAAAAATTACAAATAAAGTGCACATTTCTATGTCTTTAACGAAAAAAACGAATATAGAAAAAACTCCATCCAAACCTGTTTAAAAAAAACTTAAAAAATTCAATTTTTTTTTAAAATCACAAAGTTTACGATTTTTTTAAATTTTAATCATACGATGTGTAGCAAATATTAGCACCATATATTATTATATGTTATACACACAATGTAAAAAAAAATACAGGAACACGATATCTTTCTTAACTCTGCTGCAATGACTCGCTGAAGTTAGGAAAAATAACCGTTTTCTAGAGAGCTTGTTTGACGGTGCAAGATTTGAAACCCTCTTTCTCGAAAGGAAAATTTTTTCTTGCCGAAAGAAAAAATATGGGTCTCCTTATGTTAGTCAAGGAACACCCCTTAATTTTTTTAGAGAAATCTGAGATCATGATGGTACGACCCTGCCTGAGTTGAAATGGAACCCATCTTTCCTTAAACTCACCATATGTTTTGTTTGCTTCTGTATTTCAGGAATTAACTATTCCCACGATCTGAAGTTATAAGTAGTCTTCCCTAGTTTCAGGGAAGACTGGCGCTACCGCCTTAAGATGAACGCGTTGGCGCTACCGCCTTAAGATGAACGCGTTGGCGCTACCGCCTTAAGATGAACACACCGATTATAACTCAACCGCCAACACGATCATCAAGACATCCATAGATTAAATAGCTACCCCAAGATGCGATAGTAAAATCTCCCGAAATGTTGTTCCCTACCGGCGTGAGGAAGAATAACTCATTTTGTTGTATGATAAACAACCATTACTAATTACCATAATTGACTTAAGGCAAAAAAAATTGCCTGTTTTTTTTTTCCAATTACGGAAGGCGTCTAACTAAAGTGGCTAAGCACGAGGTCTCACAACGAAATGAGTAACTCTCCCTAACTCCGGTAGGGGACAACGTTTCGGAAGATCTCTGTGTCGCATCTTTGCTTACCTATTTAATCGGAGGTGTTGTGAAAACACAGCCTAGTCCACGCCAGTCATCGAAACCGGGTCCCCGAACTCCAGAGTAAGTCGCTCTCCCAACTGAGCTACGCGGACATGTGCTCTCACTGCTATCTGCCATTATCTCATGTGTGTCTGGCGATGCAGGCACGTCACAGTGTAACTAGGTAATTCTGCGCCCTGGGCAAACCACAAAATACTGAGCCCGCCGTCCTTTTTTTCCCGTGATTTTACGACCACCATGAGTAATTCTAAAGAGCAAAAGCTGTTCCCGGTACCAATTCCAGCCCACTGATTCCGGGGATTTAGGAGAGACACTGCAGGAAGGCCGGCACACAACCCATCCTCATCCTGGACAACAACCCTGCATAGGCGCCTGGAGGAAGTTTTTCAAGGGGGTCAAGTGTAATTAATTAAGGTTTGGCTAATATGAAGAAAACAGTAATTTGTGAAAATGAAAGAATAATACTATTACTATTACTACTACTTACTTACTATACTAGAACACTACTACTAATACTATTATTATTATTATTACTAATTGATGCTGCTCTTGAAGAAAGCGTATGTTAGTAATAGTCATGTATAATCATGTACATTGGTGATTGTTTTCAAAATAATGAACAGTGTCGGCCACACCAAACCATTTAAGTTCAGCACACATCACCCTGAGCGGAACTTGTTTTGGGGTACTACTACCTTACGCTTTACTAGGTTTTCCGCTTTCACGTTATCGTTTTCCAATTCCAAATTTCTAATAAAATTGGGATATTAAATTAAACGCCCCAAACTCCATCTTTCCTTGCGTTCCAGTTCTGTGAGTGTAAAAACAAAGTAAAATAAAGGGAAAAATAGTTCTACAGGAGGGGTCAAGTGACTCCTGTGACACCCCCCCCCCGCGTTTCGGTGCCCATGCAACCCTGGCACATTCGAACCTACTATCAGAGCCCAGCCTTTGGGCTACTGGGCCACCGGGCCATGTGTTTGTCTATGTATTTTCTGTGTATATGTTTTTGTTTGTTTGTGGGTTTCGTGATTCCCATGAGGAACTCAATGACCTATAAGCAGTCACCTGCCCTAATTTGTGACTAGGGCGTTCGCGGGGCATCACACACACACATACAGATGTACACTGCTCATCAAAACAAAATTAGTGCCACACTCTCTGTTATCTCCATAAAGGTGGTACATTCAACCCGTGACTACTTTTCCCATGTGATTTGGAGTTCAGAATTACGGTACCACATCAGATGGACCTAATTCAGCGGAAGTGGTGGCTTGCAACTGCAGTAATGATTGAACAGCCCCTAGAGAATCTTCAACAGCGTGAACAACATCGTTATCTTTCAACGTACGAGCAACCGCGCCTACATTTTTGAATGTGAGCAACTAACATCCCATGAACATTTTGAGGAAGAAATGCAAATTAGCGAAAGCTATAGAAGCTGGCAAAGCATATAATATGAGTATGTAACTTCTGTAAACGAAAAAATGACAAAATGTGGTGCGAAAAAAATTGTACGAGAAACTGGGGCTAAAGTTTCGTTTCTAGTTTTAATCATATTGTAAGCAGTGGCTTCTGCGCCCTCTCTTGCCAGCCCCAATTTTAAGCAGTGCGCAGTGGCTTCTGCGCCCTCGGCCAGCCCCGTTTTCTCCACCCTAATTACGCCTTTGTGTTTAATGTACGCAAGACCAAACCTAGGCGACTGTTTCGAGACGGTACGATGAACTGCTAAAATCTCTTACACCATTAGTTGACTCTTTCACTGAACACAGAATAGTCAGGGGCAACCAGTGTTCTGAAAGATTTCAGTCACTTCTCGTGACGTAACGGCAGGCTTCCTGCAACTCGAAAAATTTTCTGAAGGCCACGCCTCTGGCCATTCTGCCACCAGGTGGCCTCAGAAATCATAAATGAAAGAATGTAAGAACTATTTTTTTTTTTTTTTTTTTTTTTTTTGGATGTGCGTGGCTCAAAATACTGAAGATACAAATAAGAATACTCGGGAGAAAACGTCTACCAAAATATTGGGAAGAGATAAAAATATCTGCCCCATATTAAAGTGCATTTCCAGTTATTCGTGAAACATATATTTAAAAACATGTACAAATATATTTAAAAATAAACAGCTAATAGCCAAAAACGAAGGATCCAAATGATGAGGAGGGACCGAGTTCCTAAGACACCACTACTGAGTGCGCCACTGAAAGAATGAATATATAAGTAAACAGCGAGTAGAGCCAGTTTAAAGCTACTGTCAGGGCCAGAGTGGGAAGAAAACGCAACCCTGACATTTTTAATTACGGCAGCCCACTTTGGCATCTTCATTTATATTTTAGTGAAAAGCTAAAAGTATGGACCTTATTCGTCTGATGTCAGAAGTGGATTTCTGCGGACCAACATGGCTGCTGATTCAATGTTGTCGCTATTTTTTTTTTTTTTTTTTTTTTGATTGAAGGTTTAACGACCACCGTGAGCAACTCAATGGGCTATGAGTAGTCGCCCTAATTTAAGGCCACTGGTTCCAGGGAAGAGAGAGAGCCAGTGTCGTAAGACAAACAGAACATCCATGCCTCACGGGATTAGAACCCGGATCCTTCTCGAACTAATGGTCATAATCAAACAGAGGTCATCGCTCTTTCCCTAATTTAGGGTCACTGGTTCCAGGGACCCTTAAACGTGGAAAGAGTGATGACCTTGGATTGATGTTCCCAGTCCACGTCAAATGTCTGTATGATTGGTCATAAACCTGCGGTTAGAACACTACGTCACGCTAGCGGCGTTGTCGCTATTTGATTACCCCTTCCTGTTGGCCAATTTTAACAATCTTAACGTTACGGAGTATGCCAATGAATAAACATAGCTGCTGCCCCAGTGGCGCAGTGGTTGAGCCGTGGATGGCTTAGTGGTTAGCGAGTCAGACTATCAATGCCAGATCCTCAGGTTCGATCCTGGGCTGATCTTTCAGAGATGGTGTGATTTACTAACAATCGCTGAATATCTGCCGTGCATCGGACGAGCACGTTAAGTGACGGCCCCCAGGCCAGACCCACTGGTTAAATGGGTATATTTTCGCATTCCCCCGCTGAAATTCTCTCACCCCTCTATGTGCAACATCGTACTTGTACGGTGGCACCATCTACTGTACTCTAATCTCACTACAAACTGTTCCGTCAAAGTCGCTAGACTTGCTCTCATTCCTTCCGTTTCTGTGTCCTGCACAAAAGGTGAACTCGCTCTAGGTGGCTGGGGCCTCTACTCACTATGGACGGAAGTCCTACAAGAAAATCCCAACTACTTAGTGGCGCAGTGGTTTAAGCGATGGGCTCTGATTATTCGTCCGAAAGGAGTCCGGGTTCGAATCCCGTGAGGCATGGATGTTGTATTTGCCTTACGGCACCGGTTATCTCCCTTCCCTGGAACCAGTGACCCTAAATTAGGGACGAGTGGCTGCTTATAGCCCATTGAGTTGCTCACGGTGGTCGTTAAACCTCCAATAAAAAAAAGAAAAATACACTGCTGGCCACCCAAAATGCAACACGAAGAAGGACACGAGATAGCAAAGATAGATTTACTGGACACATAACAACAGACACAAAGATGAAACGATTGAGCTTACAAGCCCGTGCGACTTGCGAAACACGCAGACATCAATAGTTCGTGTGACCCCCATGGCTGGCAATAACGGCCGCTACACGCCGCGGCATCGAACGAAAGAGGCTCTGGATGTAGGCTTGGGGTGTGTCGGTCCAGGCTGCTTCTACACGTTGCCACAGTTCATCAGGCGTAGCCGCGGGTGGTGCTTGCCGGGCCATTCGGTTGCCGATCAGCGACCAGACGTGTTCGATGGGCGACATATCGGGAAAACAGGTGGGCCACGGCAGCAGTGACACCTGGTGGGCAGTGAAGAATTGTTGCACGATGCGTGCCACGTGCGGGCGCGCATTGCCCTGTTGAAACGTGGCAGCTGGCAGGTCCTGCAGGTAAGGGAGGACTACAGGCTCCAAAACGTTGGAGATGGTGCGGTGGCTGTTGAGTGTACCGGCGATGTGTACCAGAAGGGTGCGGGTTTCATATCCAATTGCGCCCCAAGCCATAACGACAGGCGACGGACCGGTATGGCGATGCATAATGCAGACGTTATACAGTCTCTTTCGGCGGTGCCGCCACACGCGATCCGACCATCGTGGTGTTGCAGGCAGAAGCGGGATTCGTCGGAGAAGACAATGTCATGCCGTTCCGTAGTCCAGGTGTGGCGTTCAACGGTCCACTGCCGCCGCACTCGCCGGTGGTGTAACGTCAATGGTAATTGGAGTAATGGGCGCCGTGTGACAAGTTCCCGCTCCTGCAGACGACGTCGAACGGTACGTGCTGACAACGGTTGTTGCGCAACACATCCAAATTCCAGCGCTAACGTTCGTGATGTGGCGGTGCGAGCATTTACAATCTTTGTATTTTTGTCCATCATGATGACAGATGGAACTTTAATATTCTTCATCGCAGTCATCATCTTCACAAATCATAAGATCAAGGTGTTGAGACGTCTTTTTCAAATTCGACTTGGAGTGGCAGTTTCAATTTTTGGCTATTTGCTTGCGAAATCCTTCAAGTCAGCTTTCAGTTCAGTTTTATCAAAGTCCGAGCATTTTCTTTTTAAAACACAACTGACATCTGAGTTTTTTAGTGCCGTTTCTAGGACATTTTCTTGAAGTTGGGGAATATTTCATGGGTCTGAGCAGCTGACATCACCTGCGAGTGCACCATGCTCTCGGAAGCGATCACTGAGACTGAACTGTCACATCAAGAACATTGTTATACACATTTATGCGGTACCGATCTTCTGCATTACTAATGGGCTCGTCATCTGCCGTTTCTGAAAGAATCTTTTTCTTTCTTCGAATCCTGCTTCCTGGTAGTTCTGAACGAATCTCCAAATTGATCTCTTGTTCTTCAAATTTCTTATTTCCACAAAAAAAAAAAAAAAAAAAAAAAAAAATCATCAGCAGTTTTTTCCATGCCTAAGAAATCCCGCTGAACATCCTTCAACTTACTAAGGGTACAGTCCTCCATGCGCCAGGAACAGGTGTGCAGTGAGAATTGTT
Source organism: Macrothele yani (assembly GCA_039090855.1). Lineage (NCBI taxonomy): Eukaryota > Metazoa > Arthropoda > Arachnida > Araneae > Macrothelidae > Macrothele > Macrothele yani. Next base: position 30,695,052 of record CM077032.1, on the reverse strand, counting down.
GAATACTTGCACAGTGTTTCTTCAAAGCTTCCTGCCATGAACCTGGCTTCAGAATTAAACTTATCGGACGATACAATTTTATGTATTTTCATTATCATATTAACATACATGATCATTTCATATGTGATGCACACAAATTTTTTGTATACATATCGAAAGGATCTTAGTCGATGCCTCCTCCGGTCCTTCTTTGTAGTCTCCCTGCTTCTGAATGACGGAGTTCCAACGTTTTGGAAGGTCTACAATTCCAGTCAAGTCCCCTCTTTTGTTCAGCTGTTAGACGCGCTAAGTAACTGCTGCAGAAAGGTCCTCCAGGGAGGAAAATCGCTGTCCACGGATGGGGAACAAGTCCTCCAGGGAGGAAAATCGCTATACACGGATGGGAAACAAGTCCTCCAGGGAGGAAAATCGCTGTCCACGGATGGGGAACAAAGTCCTCCAGGGAGGAAAATCGCTGTCCACGGATGGGGAACAAAGTCCTCCAGGGAGGAAAATCGCTGTCCACGGATGGGGAACAAAGTCCTCCAGGGAGGAAAATCGCTGTCCACGGATGGGGAACAAAGTCCTCCAGGGAGAAAAATCGCTGTCCACGGAGGGGGAACAAAGTCCTCCAGGGAGGAAAATCGCTGTCCACGGAGGGGGAACAAAGTCCTCCAGGGAGGAAAATCGCTGTCCACGGATGGAGAACAAAGTCCTCCAGGGAGGAAAATCGCTGTCCACGGATGGGGAACAAAGTCCTCCAGAGAGGAAAATCGCTGTCCACGGATGGGGAACAAAGTCCTCCAGGGAGGAAAATCGCTGTCCACGGAGGGGGAACAAAGTCCTCCAGGAAGGAAAATCGCTGTCCACGGAGGGGGAACAAAGTCCTCCAGGGAGGAAAATCGCCGCTGTCCACGGATGGGGAACAAAGTCCTCCAGGGAGGAAAATCGCTGTCCACGGATGGGGAACAAAGTCCTCCAGGGAGGAAAATCGCTGTCCACGGAGGGGGAACAAAGTCCTCCAGGGAGGAAAATCGCTGTCCACGGAGGGGGAACAAAGTCCTCCAGGGAGGAAAATCGCTGTCCACGGAGGGGGAACAAAGTCCTCCAGGGAGGAAAATCGCTGTCCACGGATGGGGAACAAAGTCCTCCAGGGAGGAAAATCGCTGTCCACGGAGGGGGAACAAAGTCCTCCAGGGAGAAAAATCGCTGTCCACGGATGGGGAATAAGTCACAGACTGGTGCGCTCATGTCTGGGCTATAACACTTCCTGCCTGTACTTCTACAGCAAAACTGCCACCACCCTCGTTATGTGTAGAGCACGTGATTGGGGGACCTCTTAGCAATTTGACAGCGATCCAATTCGATGTTAATCTTCATCTTTTATGCCTGCTTATTGCTTATGCAGACTCCCTCTCAGCTAAACCGGTTTTTTCAATTCTTCGCAATATTTTGTGGTCTTGTTGACTAAAACAAAATTACGGAAAAATCTTTCCACAAAGAAAAAACTCATCATCAGCAAAGAAAAACTCATCACTGACGGCGCACCAGGCATTTTTCCGGTGACTCCTATGGCCAGTCCGGCCCTGGCTAATGCAATTATCGCAGGCACGCAGTCTCAGGCGGTAAAGCTGTCATTAAAAAGTTTTTTTTTAGTTCTGCTCACTTAATATTTGTCTCAACCCGTCGTATGACGCGCTATGAGAATTTCTCCCACGCTTCGCATATAAAGAGCGACATTTGTTTGGAAATGACCCTGCAACTCGTTCTGTATGACTTTTGAAATCTCCTCAACAACCTTTTTCTAGTTCCGATATGAACTGGCGCGTCTTTGATCTTCAAACAGTATGCTCTTTGCTCCCGTGTACTTCGTGTAAACATTTTTATCATCAAGCGACCGCTGGCGTTTACGTCACGTGAGAGCTTACCTCCTCATCAAGGGGTCACTAGCGTTTGTGTTTCGCATTTTTATAGATAACGTGATGATGATACGACCTGTGCTTTTGTTCATTTTTGAGCAAAAATATCGGGAAAAGGTAGTGTGAGAAAAAATCTCACGCGCGACCACTGGCTTTGTTCAACGTGTAGCGACCAACGACGACTTAAGATAACTGAAATTGAACTTCTGTTTATATGATTTATGAAGCTCTGTTGTATTTGTAAAACTAACGAAAAAAAGAAAATAATAAAAACACGCACACTTCAACTTTCATTTATTTCATGAACAAAAAAATTGTATGTTTTATAAATAAATAGGTCATAGATATTCAAATAAAAATCGTTCTTCCTACTTTTTCCATTGGCAAGGTCTGTAATTAAATCTTTGGTATTTAATTTAAATCTCTAATTAATTCTCTGGTCTTCGGCATCAGTGGCTATTACTGAAAGATATTCCAGTTGTTTCTGATAACTGCATTTCGCCAAGGTTTTTTGACTGATTTTTCAAAAGTAGCTACTGTAACAGGTAGTGTCAGGTATGAAATGAATGTTGTAGAGACGAACAAACTGAAAAACAAATTCTCTACTTTTAGCTTGTTGTTTGAAATTGTGTGACACATACAGTGAAACACAAGTGCTGGGTGTCGTGAGTGACAGAAAACACATGATGATTATTTACATAATTACATAATCTAAGTACTATGCATGATTGTATGTTTCTTGGTTTATATTCTGTTTTATGTCAACAAGTAGTGTAAACATTGAATAGTATAGGTCTCGCTGTGGCTTAATATCTAATGTTCTACGTTCATGGGCAATTCATCATCATCATCATCACCATTGTTAACAATTATCAATCCACTACTGGACGAAGGTCTCTCCAAGCCTCTTCCACAAAGGTCTGCCTTATGCCAGTCTCCACCATGTTACTCCCACATACTTTCGAATTTCATCCACCGATCTCTCATGTGGCCTTCTTCTGGGTCTTTTCCTGTCCCTTGGAATTCAATCTAAAATTTCGACTGTCCATCGATGGTCTGTCCTTCTAACTGTATATCCAGCCCATTGCCATTTCAGGGATTTTACTCTGATCATGATGTCTTCCACTCTTGTCATTTTTCTGATCCACGAGTTCCTCTCCTTATCTATCCTGGTTACACCAAGCATGCACGTCTCCATGCTGCTTTGAGTTGTCTGCAGCCTTTGTATGTCTCTTTTAGTCTCTTTTTAGTAAATAAGGTCCACGTCTCTGCACCATACGTCAGCACTGGAAGGATGCATTGATCAAACACTTTTCTTTTAAGACATAATGGCACATTGTTATTGAAAATTATACTGTTTCTTCCAAAAGCTATCCAGGCAAGTTTTATACGCCCTTTAATTTCTTCATCAATGTGACCCTCACTTGATATCTGCTGCCCAAGATAAATGTAGGTATCGGTTGTATCAAGCTTTTCTCCATCAATTAATAAATCTTCATTTCTTGTAAAAGCATTGTACATCACTTTTGTCTTCTGAAACTTCATTTTCAATCCCACTTCTTTACTCTTATCAGCAAGTTCCTGGATTATTCCCTGCAGCTCTGATGGGATAGTTGTAAAAATGAATACGTCATCAGCAAAACGAAGGTGAGTTAGATAATCTCCATTAATCTTTATCCCATTGTTTTCCTAGTTCAGTGACTGAAAGACATTTTCCAATGTGGCATTAAAAAGCTTGGGAGATATGGTGTCACCTTGTCTCACTCCCTTTCCAATGTTTATGTGTACTGTATTCTCAAATAGCCGAATCTTTGCACTTGCATTTTCATAGATGTTATTAATAATATTAATGTAAGCATCTTCAACACGGCAGGATTTCAAAACCATTGTAACTGCTGATGGTTTCACTGAATGAAAGGCCTTTTCATAATCGACCAAAGCCATGCACAATGGAAGTTCATATTCCCTCGCTCTTTCAATTAGTTCTCTCAGTACGTGGAGATGATCAATAGTGTTGTAGCCACTCCTGAATTCAGCTTGTTCTCTCGGTTGAGCCATGTCCAGTGTTACCTTCAAGCGGTGTGAAAGAACTTTAGTGAAGATTTTATAAACCACTGATAGGATTATTTTTTTTGATTGGAGGTTTAACGACCACCGTGAGCAACTGAATGGGCTATAAGCAGTCGCCCGTCCCTAATTTAGGGTCACTGGTTATAGGGAAGGGAGAGAGCCAGTGCCGTAAGACAGACACAACATCCATGCCTCAACGGGATTCGAACCCGGACCCCTTTCGGACGAATGATCAGAGGCCATAGCTAAGGCCACTGGACCACCGGGTCGGCCCACTGATAGGAGGCTGATAGGTCTGTAGTTCCTGAGATCCTCAATGCCACCTTTTTTATGTAGCAGGATCTTTGTACCGTTGTTCCAATCCTCAGGAATCTTCCCTTCATTAAGGCATCGAGTGAAAATTTGGTCGAGTACTGTTTTAATTTCTCCACTTGCTTCTTGTATGATGTCTACGATAATTAAATCTTCTCCTAGAGCTTTCCCCTTCATGTTCTTGATTGCATGTGCAACTTCTGCTGGGAGGACTGGAAGAACTCTGGTACTGGGACCTTTATGATGTCTGGAGTACATGTATCATCCCTTTCATATAATTTGGAGTAGAAATCTTTCACTCTTGTCAAAATTTCGCCTCTATTTCTTGTTATAGAACCATTTTCTTTTCTCAGTGCCCAAATCTGTTTTCTTCCCTTACTGAGATGTCCCTTTGCTATTTTTAGGCTTTGGTTGTTTTCAATTCCTTTCCTCATTAGTTCACAGTTGAATTTCCTTACGTCTTCAGTAATACTTTTTCGTACTGTCTTGCATAGCTCTATATATTCCACTTTGAAAGTCACATCTTCTTTAGCTGTCCTCATCTCTCTTCGTTTTTGCATCAACATTTTGGTTTTTCCTGATAATTTGTTCACATGCAACTTGTTCTTAGACCCAGCTAATCTTGTTGATGTTTCCTTAAGAACTTTGGCTTTTTTTCTGTTAACTTCAGAGATGTCCACTTCTTCTGATGTTAGACCTTCTAGAGCAGTTCCTCAGTTCCAATTTGAGGGTATTCTGATTATTTTTAAGGTTAGTCATGTCAATACACCGTGTTTGTTTTGTGAGCTTGCCACGCTCGATTTTAGCATTGAGGTGCATCTTACATCTCACCAATCTATGGTCACTACCTGTGTTGAACTTGTTTAGCACACTGCAGTCTTCCATGACAAATTTCTTGTTACACATAATAAAATCAATTTAACTTGTCCATCCATTGGGATGCCTCCATGTCCATTTCCTGTGTGGCTTTTTCTTGAAAAAGGAGTTCATGATGAAAAACCCTTCTGCCTCTGCAAACTCTACGAGAATATTTCCACGCTGGTTTCTGTTGCCGTGACCGAATTTACCTACTGAAATTTCTTTCTGTTGCTGTTGCCCTATTTTTGCATTGAAATCTCCCATAATTATCTTCAAGTGCTGCTTGCCTTTATTATTAAGATGACGAATTTTCTCATAAAATTCTTCAATTTCTTCTTCAGGATGACTTGAGGTGGGTGCATAAGTTTGAATAATCTGAGCCTGGTATCTTCTCGGGAGTTGAATAACGAGTCGTGCAGCTCTGTCAGAGAAACTTTCAACTTCTACAACTTTATCTTTTAGTTTCTTGTTTATTATAAATCCAACACCACTAGTTCTGCCAGTATCTGTCCCACGATAGTAGAAGAGATGTCCACTTTACAGTTCAATGAGATCTTTTCCTTTTCTCCTTACCTCACTTAGCCTGACGATGTCCCACTTGGTCCTTTGTAGTTCCTCTTCCAATTCAAGAAGTCTTGAATCTGAAGATAGGGAGCGTCCATCGTAAGTAGCCAAGGTCAGCATCAAATGGCAGTCTGCTCCGGTCCTCCGGTGATTCTTAGCACCCTGTGCCTTCATGTCGCACTGGCCGCTGCCTTGGCCAGGTACATTCCAGCTGCCGGAGACTGAGGGCTGAGATTTAAGTTGTGGAGTCATTTTGGAGGGGTTTGGCCATAACTCACGACGCTGGTCAAGCGGATTGGTGAGTGTGGTATAGCATTCCCTCTCTACATATATACAGAGGCCAAAGCCGTCTCGAGTTTTAGAAGGCGTTAGTCTTCTATTCGTGATGTCACTATCAGGGTCAGAACAAAGGCTGCCGTGACTGCCATCTTAGCTAGCAGCAAGGTTACAGTGTGGCAATATCAGGACTGTAATTCCTAGTAACCACAATATCGATGAAAAAAAAGTTAAATTTCGCTAAATGCAAAACATTTGGTAAAAAGCAAAACGCAAACTCTTTTTGAGCCATGGGAGAGATGAATTCAGTGATTATTTTATTTCTACAAACTAACTCAGATATAAAAGACATGTGACTTGCTCTTTTTACGTCAATGGGTTGTTGTTTTGCACAAATTTACCAGTATTATGGTAGGAACCATGCATTTTGTTTTAAACAATTATATTCTATTTTTATCAAATAAGTTAGGGAGAAAAAAACAGGCGAAACTTAAAAACTTTATCTGATAAGTTAATAAGGAACGTTTCATGCATGACATTAAATTTGCAGTTATTGGTAAGGTAATTTCATATTTGCCGCCTCGGTGTCGCAGTGGTTTAAGCGATGGCTTCTGATCATTCGTCCGAGATGGGTCCAGTTTCAAATCCCAGTGAGGCATCGATGTTGTGTTTGTCTTACGGCACTGGCTCTCTCTCTCTACCCTGGAACCACCCATGTAGCACATATTAGTTGTTTCAACGTTCAGAAATGGTTGACGGGGTGGTTGCAGAAACCTTAAAAAGAATACGTTTAAAAAACACCAGGATGTCTGGTTGATAAACGATTATATCAACCATTAGAAAACCCCATTTTTAACTTTTATGAAACGTTGAAAAGCTATTTTCTAACGTATTTAAAGCAAAGATCTTGGAGGAGAATAGACCGGCAAATACCTAGCTGCTTCCGTCAGTGTTTGAAAACCGTTTGCTCCACCATTAGCGAGGACGGAAAGCTGTTCATGAGTATATGCCGGTTGCATGCGTGTTACAATTTGTGCTTTAAATAGTTGTTGTAAATAGTAAATATGGTCAGGTTTAGATCAGGTACTGTGTTAGATGTGGATGTAACACTAAGGCGAATGCGGCCGACATAAAGAACGGATGTTTTCACAAGTTAATTTTTTTTCTCATTGATGTCTTTGGCTGTAATTGCATAAATGCAGTGGCGTAGCGTGGGGGCGGCAAATTTCGAATATTCATTATTATTCAAAGATAATAATCCAGACGTTTAAGGTGATATATCATTGAAGAATAATCAGTAATTCACTTGTAAATATGAGTCAAAAACAAACTGCGGAGTTACAGGTGTAACCTTTCTATTTACGTTTCGTTCCACTCTCAACACTCGCTCCCACCGCCTCTTTCAGAAGAGAGACTCAAAGTGTTTTCATTGGTTAGTTAAAGAGTATCTCCACTGACCTCATACAGTAATACTCTTGCGAGCAGCGTTTGAAGTAATCTGTGCGTTTATTCCAACAATAACTACCTGCGATTTTGAAAGTTGACCGACTCTTGTAGAGTGTTAAGAGAGTATAATAGAGTTGTGTGAGAATAAAGTGGAGTATTTTGTACTTCCGTGTTTTTATTCGCGTTCAGGAGGCTATAGTCATATGATATCCACGACGTTCGTTAGCTTCGGTGAACGTGAACCACCAGCATTTTGTTTTACGTACGTTTCAATTTTCATTAGTAAACATTAAAGTGTTTTGCTATAGCACCTAAACATGAAAAGAGTAAAAGAAAGTGGGGTAGCGTACCGAAAAAAGGAGAGCCAAGGAAGAAAATATCAGAAAAAATGAAGGGGCTGTACTAAAGTATGTGAAAGTTCCTGTTCCTGAGACGTCAGATTCCACGTCAAGTGTAAGTTCTTCAGAGGCTGTTGCTCAGAACCAAAAAGAAGCTGAAGAAGTACGAGAACTTGACACTGATGACCTGGTACCTGTAATTAATACTTCGAGTTTGTCAGCTTCACGTGCTCCTACTGCGAATGCTGAAATTGCTACACAAGTTCAAATTCCAACAACGTCTACTGAGTTTGAGTCTGCATCAGCTGCATGTACAGATATAGTTCTCGATAGCTATGAGACTGGGACTGATGTGGCATCGGCTGCTGCGCAGTACAGAGACTTAGTGATATGGGAAAATGGCCTGAACACATAAATGAAAACATGCGATTGCTGCTGACGGAGCAATGTCCGGAAGCTGTTCAGCATAGCAATGCTAATTTCGCTGAAGTGTCAACAGTGACACGCTCGGACACGGACTCTACCACACCGAAAGGAGGGACAAGGCGGCTAACGCGAGACGGGTTTTACCGCACATTAAGTAACGGCGAAAACGTTTGACGTACTTGGATGGCTTATTATCCTTCTAAAGCATCATTGTTTTGCTTCTGTTGTCGTTTATTTAAGAACGTAGACACACCGAATGGATCGAAATTTTGCTTATCCAATGGATTTAATATTCGGTGGAAACTGAATCCCAAAGCCGTCAGTCACGAATCAAGTGCTCTACACAGCCAAAATTTGTGCAAATGGAAGGAGTTAGAAACAAGACTTCAAAAAGGACAGACTATTGACAGAAAAGAGCAAGAAGTCGTGGCCAAAAAAACAAAAAATGGCAAGAAATTCTTATCAGAATGTTTGATATTATAAGATTCCTGGCGAAACAAAATTTGGCCTTACGTGGAAACAGAGAAGACGATACCAGTGCAAATAGAGGCAACTTTTTAGAACTGGTGCATCTACTCGCAAAGTACGATGCTGTGCTCCGAGAACACTTAGTGAGAATAAAAATGGGTCAAAAATTTTAATAACGTATATGTCACCCAAAATTCAAAACGAGTTCATTGCAATTTTAGGAGATAAAATTCGTCAACAAATTATCCGTCAAGTACAAAAGGCCAAGTATTATTCCATTATATTCGACAGCACCCCGGATTTTCTCACAAAGATCAAACAAGCCAAGTATTGCAATGCATGGTGAGTGAAAATCAGGAAGTACAAGTGGGGGAATCTTTTATAGATTTCATTGAAACAAAAAACAAAACTGCTGAAGGCATTTCTGACATGAGTATTAGTAAGCTCAACGCTGATGGTCTTGATATAATGGACTGTAGAGGTCAAGCATATGATAATGCTGCTGTCATGGCAGGAAGGCATACACGAGTGCAGCAAAGAATCAAGGACATAAATCCCAATGCCGAGTTCGTACCTGCCTCAAACCATTCGTTAAACCTGGTTTGTTTACATGCTGCCTCAGTTGAGACAAATTCAGTAACTTTTTTCGGTGCATTAGAACGTTGTTATGCATTCTTTTCCATGTCCACACACCGATGGGAAGTTCTGATTGCTGCTACAGGAAGAATTTTAAAAAGGGTTCAGGACACACGATGGAGCGCAAGAGGCGATGAAGTAAATATGACACGGAATCATTACAAGGACATTTCGACAACTCTAGAAAAATTGACAGAGACAGACGAAAGCTTAAACACACGAACGGACGCAGGAACTTTGCTACTCGCGATGCAATCATTTTCTTTTCTATGTTTCTTGGGCCTCTGGCAACCGGTGCTGCATGAAGTTAATGATGCCTAAAATTATTCACAAACTAAGGGACTCAATGTACTCAGAAAATAAGTGCCTTGCAGACGGTACTGATAGAGAAACGAGAGGAATTGGTAGACAGCGCTTTAAGTTATGCTAAAAGTTTGTGTGAAGACCTTGGCATTTCCATGGAGCCTCGAAGACGAATAACGAGAAGGCATATTTTTGGCGACGGAAGTACAGATGCCGGCTTGTCCCACGAAAATGACTTGAAAAGACAGATGTTTTCTTCATTAGATAAAGTGATTGCAGAAATTCGCGAGAGGTTCCAGCAGCAACGGGATTTGGCGGAGAAATTTGCCTTTCTTACGCCAGCTAAACTACTGGACGTTGACGACATTGACAAAGAGGAGTTCAAGCTCGAGCGCGTGCGACTACGGACTTTCGTAGCTGCCACAGACAATCAAAATAAATTAGTTAATTCAGGTCCACTTAGATTATTAAAGTTTATTGTGCAATCCAAGCTGAAAGTTACCCAGCCCAACATAATAATAATGCTCCGAATATTCCTCACAGCTGCCATAAGCAATGCTAGCTGTGAGAGAAACTTTTCCAAATTGAAGTTGTTAAAAATTATTTAAGGTCAACAATGAGTACATTGAGATTGACTAATCTGGCTATCTTGGCTATTGAGTTGGAAGTAACTAATGCGATCGACATTGATAGTGCTATTAAACACTTTGCTCTGAGGAAAAGTAGGAGAAAAAAATTTTAGTTTAAGAATGACGTTTTATTTTTAATCCTTCCAAAATGGTGAGAGAGTTCTTCAGACTTTCTATCGATTTTTGAACCTTTTCAACCGAATTGCGAAAATAGGGGGCGGCAAATTCGGCCTCCGCCCCGGGCGACAGAACCCCTCGCTACGACGCTGCATAGATGATGTTTTTACCAGTATGAAGGAATATATGTTTTAAATATGAAGGAATATATGGGCATTACATCATTTTCAAAATATAATAATTATCTATAGAACAATGATTTTTAGTTTGAATATAGAACTGTTAACAATTTTTGAACACCCTCTCTGGTTCATTTGAATTTCTTGTATTCCATGTTCAAAAAATCAAAACCTCGAAATGCATGTTCGACATCCAAATAGTCATCTTTCGGGCTTAAGGATTGTTTGCAATTGAGATTTTCGAACATGGGATACTGAAAATATCAAAAACTGTGTGTTTCGAGACATCAGAATTTCTAAATTGTGCCTGGGGGCACTAAAAATGCAAATACAGTTCCTCGACAATCACCCCTGTGAGAAGTGACATGCTGTTCCTCCCCTATGGAAGGGTGAAATATATTTATTGCCGTACATTTTTTTTAATTTGCTGAAAAACACCAGTTGGAAACTATTTTCTCCTATAGATTTAAATTTTTAATCACATTTTTTTAATAAGATCGCCCAAAGCATGATGAAAAGCCTTCAAGGCTTTCTCTGTAAACATCTTTTGTATACTCCAGCTTTTTTAGAAAGATCATATAAATTATTACCCTACATTTTTTTTAATTTGGTGAAACACACGAGTTGAAAACTAATATTTATGGATTCAAACATTTTAATCATGTTTTGAATTAAATTGCCAGAAATGTGGCGAAAAGCATGCGGTAACTTTCTCCGCTTCTCTGGACAGCGTATCAGCAACATTCATTGAACATTTCAAAGTTCTTCTCCCTTCGGAAGCTAGAAATACACATCATTTGTGACCCCTGAAAGGTAATTCTTATGTGACATGCAAGTTTCTTTGGTTTGATAATCCAGTATGTCAGGTTTGTAAGCTCATGTGACATGGTTATAAAGTAACGCTGAGCCACTGTACAATATCAAGGTGTCAGTGTGTTAACAGAACAATTTCAAATGGAAGGTGTGATCGTGTCAAAGTGTCAGGTAGTCATGTAATTCTCATTTTAATACAACCACAGCTAGGTGAAATGAATTTTTTGTTGTATAAGAACCAGAACAATTTCAAATGGAAGATATGTTCATGTCAAAGTGTCATACAATTCTCATTTTATTCGATCATAGCTGGGTGAAGTGAATTTTCTGTATTTTTATCCATTCAGTTTGCTGTGGTTGTGATAAACACAGCTATTCTGTGCTTGTTTGTTGCATATATTCGTTGAATACAAGGTGTCAATTGTATTGATCTTTTACAGGATAGCTTGGCGAAGTGAATTTTGTCAAATGTTGCTACACAATCGTTGCATACAATGTGTACGATTGAAAACAACCCAGCACATTCTCAGATTGGCTATAGAGAGAAACGTCCTACAATCTCATTGGTAAATGTTACACTCATGGGGATCTGCGTCTTCCGTGTTGAGTGGGTCAAAGCATTACTTGATTTTTTTTTTATTGGAGGTTTAGCGACCACCGTGAGCAACTCAATGGGCTATAAGCAGTCGCCCGTCCCTAATTTAGGGTCACTGGTTCCAGGGAAGGGAGAGAGCCAGTGCCGTAAGACAAACACAACATCCACGCCTGACCGGGATTCGAACCCGGACCCCTTACGGACGAATGATCAGAGGCCAGCGCCTTAGACCGCTGCGCCACTGGGGCGGCCCATTACTTGATTACAGAACAGTTTGTTGACATTCAGTTCATATTAAAGCTAGCATTTGACTAAATCATAATTGCAGGAAGGAAAACAAAACTTGTTTACCACAATTTCAGTGCCTATCGTGTGCTATGTTTTCCTTTTTGATATTTTACAGGATAATTTGAAACAATGTTTATATAGTCATCTTTTCTTAGCAAAAAAAAAAAAAAAAAAGGTTCGCACAGGTCTTTAGTGAAAGAAAAAATTAAGGTAAAAATAAGAATTTTTGTATGCACGTATCAGTTAGAGGGAGTGGTGTATCAATTGTTCAGTTGCTTGTTGCTTCATAAGAACATACAGTGTTTACTGAGGCATAGAAGTGCTTGGTTAGAAAATTAGATGAGATAAGGTGCTGTGTTATTCTTTCAAATTATATGTAGGTAGCTTTTAAAGTTAGTTTATTGAGTATGAATATAGCACCGCAATTAATAATAGATATAAAGAGCTCTGCATGTCTGAGAAAAAGCAGCGATAGTTTGGTAAACATGATATCTGCAGACCTCCTTTTTTGTTTTATGCGATATTTATTTTTCATGAGCGCATGTGATAAAAATATTTTTCAATAAAACAATTTGAGGAACAAAATCGGGTGATTAAGGTTAGTATGAAGGAACGATAATGCGATATGTTTAAATTCGCATTGCTACAACTTCGCGTATCAGGTGTTCGTTGTATGTAGCGGCGTATTTTCTATTTCATAGCTGATTTTAATCGAAATTGAGAACTTGCTAATTAAATTTTGATCTAGAAATTTGTTTGTTTGCATTCGCACCCGAATAATCCTTCTGCGGTATTTATACGATACATTATGCGTTGAATCAAATACTGTATGTACCTTTCCAATAGCTACGTATATATTTCTCACCAAGTCCTCGCGATTACAGATGCCGCTGCTATCTCAATTGCTGCTCGTTGCTTCCGAAGGGCCAGCATTACGTTTTCCAGTCTATTCTCTCCAAGGTCCTTGATTTAAAGTAACTCCGAAAGGTAGATCTTTGGATTAAAACGGGGTTGATATAGCGTTTCCATTGTAATTTACGGCTTCAGCAATCACGTTTAACAAAGTAAAATTCCTGCAATTAAAGTGATCATTGCATGAGCTTGTATATGGCAAATCGTCAACAAATTCGCTAATTATACTACCTGCTATGCTTTAAATACGCCAATACTACTTATTTTGGAGAAGATTCAAGCCTCTTTGTCAGTCTTTACAACAAGACGAAGTTTTCAAGTAGCGGGAGGCAAAACATTTTAGACTGTCGTTTCGTCCTAGAGAAAAATAACCGCCCCGGTGGCGCAGTGGTCTAAGGCGATGGCCTATGATCATTCGTCCGTAAGGGGTCCGGGTTCGAATCCCGGTGAGGCATGGATGTTGTGTTTGTCTTACGGCGCTGGCTCCCTCACTTCCCTGGAACCAGTGACCCTAAATTAGGGACGGTCGACTGCTTATAGCCCATTGAGTTGCTCACGGTGGTCGTTAAACCTCCAATAAAAAAAATAATAATTAATAACATTCCTCGTATAAAAAATACCGCTCAAGTATAAGGCTATTAAGGCAAGATTCATACGTTTTTAAACAATGCAAAAGGCAGTAGAAAATCTTGTGCCAATTTGAAGTTCTGCTACGTGGTTTCCACTAAACGGTTTTTCGTGTGGACCAAAACAAGGCGCTGGATTATGCTTTATGAAAGGAACTGGAAATAGACTCAAGAAATAAAATATGATGTCTGCCGAAAAACAGAAGTTTTTTCAATACAGTTCATGTCCTTTTAGAAGTTTAGTACTTATGTAAAAATGTTGCCACTTTCTATTAAAATTAGGTGCGTTTATCATTAGTTTTTAAGTTTTGTTGATAGATGGCGTTGAGATCTGAGTCTGATTTTCAACGTTTTAAAACCATTTTAAGGCCGCCCCGTTGGCGCAGTGGTCTAAGGCGTTGGCCTCTGATCATTCGTCGGAAGGGGTCCGGGTTCGAATCCCGGTGAGGCATGGATGTTGTGTTTGTCTTACGGCACTGGCTCTCTCCCTTCCCTGGAACCAGTGACTCTAAATTAGGGACGGGCGACTGCTTATAGCCCATGGAGTTGCTCACGGTGGTCGTTAAACCTAAAAAAAAAACCATTTTAAAAATTCCACTATTTCAACACAAACATATCAGCTTTACTAAAATGTTTCATACACGTTATGAAACGTCCACTGTTTGAAAGTTCAGCCTGCTAACTACACACATCAACGTTTTAAAAAGGTTTTAAACAAACCAGAAACCAATTATCAAGTACCAAATCCAAAGTTTAACGTTCAAACAACGTTACTGTGCTACATGGGCAGTGGCCCTAAATTAAGTACGGGCGACTGCTTATGGCCCACTAGTTGCTCACGGTGGTCGTTACCCCCCTCCCCCAATCCATATTCTTTTAAAAATAATGTGCTAACTGATACATATTTTTTTTTTGTTTCACCATGACGTCGAAAAAGTACACTTCTACATATTTCATACAAAATAAAGCGAAACAGCACTGGACAAAAAGCAACGCATAGTGATTAATGAAACGTTGCTAAGCCTAAAGTTGCATAAAACGTTGCTTAAGCCGAATGATACATGAAACTAATCAACTTAGTATCTACTAGGTTGCTGAATCCCACTTAGTTTCGCCTAAATCCTACTTAGTTTTGCAATAAAATAGCCTACGTATTGAAAGAATATAACATGGCGCAACTTGTTAATGACATGGCATCCACACCATTTCTACCAAGCGCGTGGAAGCAACTAACCTAAACCCGTGACTGTAAACACCGTTTACAGTTCTTTCGTGACTGTAAATATCGTTCACAATTCTTACATGTATTCTCTCAACTGTTGTAATTTATGCTGGAGATCAATTCATATACAATTTGAATATTTACGTGCTATTCGTCCTGATGAAGCTAGGTCAATGCCCAGCGAAACGATGGTCGACTTGAAAGAAAAAATGTTTGTGACAAACCACGGTACTGCATTATCTTAATACGTATAATCGTCACAAGTGATCAACAAAATAGCCTAGTTCATCATTTCATAAGAAATATGCAATCTGAATTAATAAAAATATTAACTTCTTTTCTCATCTTGATATCACACAAGCCGTGGTCTAAGCGATGGCTTCTGATCCTTCGTTTCCAAAGGGGTCCGGGTTCAAATCCCTGTGAGGCATGGATGTTGTGTTTGTCTAACGGCACTGGCTCCCTCCCTTCCCTGGAACCAGTTGCCCTAAATTAGGGACGGACGACTGCTTATAGCCCATTGAGTTGCTCACGGTGGTCGTTAAACCTCCAATAAAAAAAAATATCGCACGTTAAGTCTTCCACACTCTCAGACAAGACACACGCCCAGCAAACAGACTGTTTTTCGGTTTCAATCTAGAGGGTTTCGTTTGTTATAACCCGATTACTGATATCGTGAACGGGTAAATCGCGTAGGCTTAGGCCTCTAATATTTTTTTTATTGGAGGTTTAACGACCACTGTGAGCAACTCAATGGGCTATAAGCAGTCGGCCGTCCCTTATTTAGGGTCACTGGTTCCAGGGAACGGAGAGAACCAGTGCCGTAAGACAAACACAACATCCATGCCTGACGGGAATTCGAACCCGGACCCCTTACGGACGAATGATCAGAGGCCACGCCTTAGACCACTGCGCCACAGAAAAAGAAAATCATTTGAGGTGGCCCACCGGGGCGGCCCTCTAGTACTTCAGACGGCTTTGCAGAGACATCACCGGGGCGGCCCTCTAGTACTTCAGACGGCTTTGCAGAGACCTCTAAATATTGTTTTTGGGCATGGCACAAAATATTATAAACCGGCCTTAACATCAGAAGCTCGCTTTTTGACGTTTAATTTGGGTCTAAGACTCTCATCTCATTGGATGACTTCTATACTTCGTCAACGTGAAATCATAGCCAACCAATTATTACAAACATAAACACTGACGTCATTGAGTGAGCTTTATATGTCTGTGGTATAGACAATTATTATGTAAGTGTGTTTGCACTGTTCACCTCAAATGATTTTCTTTTTCTGTGGATTTCAGATTAAAGTGTTTACAATTCTTGCTGGTAATTCCTTTTCCTACGTTTAAGTAAATTTACAATTGGCTCACGTCTTTGATACTGATGATGGTTGATTGGCTTTATCGGCCTTTTAGACATTTTTTATGGAAACCAATGAATGCATACTCGCATATTAAATTAATCAGGAACAATCACTTGAAAGCCTCTTTAAAGGTATGAAAGAGAAATATCTGGTTATTCATGCCTTTTTGTATTCAGCTCATAAAGTAACGACAATAATAACTACAAATTTCTTAAAATAATTGATAATGTTGTGTTTCAGGATATAGAATGCAAAATTTTCGAATGAATGAAGTCTATTGGTGTGTTTTTTATTGGAGGTTTAACGACCACCGTGAGTAACTCAGTGGGCTATACGCAGTCGCCCGTCACTAATTTAGGGTCACTGGTTCCAGGGAAGTGAGAAAGCCAGTGCCGTAAAACAAAGACAACATCCATGCCTCACCGGGATTCAAACCCGGACCCCTTTCGGACGAATGATCAGAGGCCATCGCTTAGACCACTGCTCCACCGGGGCGGCATTTTGGTGTTTCACATCATCAAGCAGCTATTAGGTCCTTAAGTTTCAAGGAGAAAAAGAATTTCTATAAACAGTACATTTGTTGGGCCTCCGAAAATTAAACTCGGTATTTTTTTATTTGTTCAGAAGCAGTAATATATGTATATTGCGATTCGTGTTAATTAAATGAACGTTGTGTACAGCTAAACAATTAGTTGATTCACGTTCTCAGGAATCATGTGATTTGTTGTTATTATATAACATTTCATGCAAGAAAAAGACGAGTGGCAATTTGACCATTGTTGTTTTTAAGATTTGTGGTAGGTGTTTGATCGTGAAGAGGCTGGTGGAGAGGAATTTCGTCGTGAGTAATGCTTTTTAAGGAGTTGTTTTGTAAGCAATATTTTATAAAGGAACAGTGACTGCACATAAATCTTAGAGATCACCCCATGTAAATTGCGACCACGGCCCGTAGTTCTTATCATCATCAACATTTGAGGCGGTGTGTGTTATCACCAACGAGTCTTCCCAATTCTTGATATTGCCTTAAGCTTCTTTAAATTACATTTTCAACAACATCTGCTTTATTTTTTAGGTGTACCTATGTAAGTTCAGATGGGAATCTCATAGATTTTTTTAATTAATACTTAAGCTTGATTTAGAGTAACAATTTATCTGTGCTGTAGCTTGCACAGTATTTTTTGTTGTTAATATGAACATCTGTTCGTATAATTTTTCTTCAGCTCACGTTACTTTAGTTTCGCCAAAAGCCACCAGTTTTTATTGAACTTACGTACTGTTTTATTGAACTTACGTACTGTTTTATTGAACTTACGTATCTTAATACAGCAATGAATGCTATTCATACCGAATAATTTATACTAGTACTGAGATTCTTTTTATTAATATGTTCATTATTACCAGATGGGATATAATTTCTCCCTGGGATCAAAATAAAGAAAATGATGTAACTTATTTGACATTAAATGTCAGTCATTACTGTTTCACACGTTACATAAGTTCTGCAATCAGGAGATTATTAAATGATGTTAGATACCTATGGGGCACAGTATCAGCAACTATAACCAAGAAATAATTAACTATATATGTACTTACAATATCCGTAATGGCTGTCGGGACTTCTTATGTATGCTTGTAATGATTCATTACAAGCATACATAAGAAGCCCCGACAGCCCTTACGGATATTGTAAGTACATATCATTGTCAACCATTATCAATCCACTGCTGGACGAAGGTCTCCTCAAGTTTCTTCCACAATGGTCTGTCTTGTGCCAGTCTCCTCCATGTTACTTCCGCATACTTTCGAATTTGATCCACCCATCTCACGTGTGGTCTTCTTCTGGGTCTTTTCCTGTCCCTTGGAATCCAGTCTAAAATTTCAGCTGTCCATCGATGGCCTGTCCTTCTGGCAATATGTCCAGCCTATTGCCATTTCAGGGATTCTACTCTGATCACGATGCCTTCCACTCTTGTCATTTTTCTGATCCACGAGTTCCTCTTCTTATCTCTTCTGGTTACACAAACATGCATCTCTCCATGCTGCTTTGAGTTGTCTGCAGTCTTTGTATGTCTCTTTTAGTCAAGATCCACGTCTCTGCACCATACGTAAGCACTGGAAGGATGCATTGATCAAACAATTTTCTTTTAAGATATAATGGCATATTGCTCTTGAAAATTATGCTGTTTCTTCCAAAAGCTCTCCAGGCAAGTTTTATACACCGATTAATTTCTTCATCAATGTGACCTTCACTTGATCTGCTGTCCAAGATAAATGTAGGTAATGGTTATCTCTAGCTTTTCCCCATCAATTGATAAATCTTCATTTCTTGTAAAAGCATTGTACATCACTTTTGTCTTCTGAAAGTTCATTTTTAATCCCACTTCTTTACTCTTGTCAGCAAATTCCTGGATCATACTCTGATGGGGTAGTTGCAAAAATGACTACGTCTTCAGCAAAATGAAGGTGAGTTAGATAATCTCCATTAATCTTTATCCCTTTGTTTTCCCAGTTCAGTGATTGAAAGACATTTTCCAATGTGGCATTAAAGAGTTTGGGAGATATAGTGTCACCTTGTCTCACTCCCTTTCCACTTTTTATGGATGCTGTATTCTCCAATAGCTGAATCTTTGCATTTTCATAGATGTTATTAATAATATTAATGTATGAATCTTCAATACCGCAGGATTTCAAAGCCTTTGTAACTGCTGATGGTTTCTCTGAAAGGCCTTTTCATAATCGATAAAAGCCATGCATAATTGAAGTTCATATTCCCTCGTTCTTTCAATTAGTTCTCTCAGTACGTGGATATGATCTATAGTGTTATAGCCACTCCTGAATCCAGCTTGTTCTCTCAGTTGAGCCATGTCCAGTGTTACCTTCAAGCGGTGTGAAAGAACTTTAGTGAAGATTTTATAAACCACTGTTAGGTCTGTAGTTCCTAAGATCCTCAATGTCATCATTTTTTATGTAGCAGGATCATTGTAGCGTTGTTCCAATCCTCAGGAATCTTCCCTTCATTAAGGCATCAAGTGATAACTTCAGCGAGTACTGTTTCAATTTCTCCACATGCTTCTTGTATGATGTCTACAGTAATCTCATCTTCTCCTGAAGCTTTCCCCCGTTTCATGTTCTTGATTGCATGTGTAACTTCTGCTGGGAGGACTGGAAGAACTCTGGTACTGGTACCTTTCATGATGTCTGGAGTACATGTATCATCCCTTTCATATAATTTGGAGTAGAAATCTTTCACTATTCTCTAAATTTCACCTTTATTTCGTGTTACAGAACCATCTTCTTTTCTCAGAGCCATAATCTGTTTTCTTCCCTTACTGAAATGTCCCTTTACTATCTGTAGGCTTTGGTTGTTTTCAATTGCTTTCCTCACTAGTTCACAGTAGAATTTCCTTACGTCTTAAGTGATACGTTTTCGTACTGTTTTGCATAGCTCTATATATTCCACTTTGGAAGTCACATCTTCTTTAGTTATCCTCTCTTTAGTTATCCTCATCACTCTTCTTTTTTGCATCAACATTTTGGTTTTTCCTGATAATTTGTTCACATGCAATTTGTTCTTAGACCCAGCTAATTTTGTTGCTGTTTCCATAAGAGCTTTGGTTACTTTTCTGTTAACTTCAGAAATATCCACTTCTTCCGATGTTAGGCCTTCTAAAGCAGAGAATCTGTTCTTCAGTTCCAACTTGAAGGTATTATGGTGTTTTTTAAGGTTGGTTATGTCAATACATTTTGTTTGTCTTATAAGCTTGCCACGTTCGAGTTTAGTGTTGAGGTGCATCTTACATCTCACCAATCTATGGTCATTACCTGTGTTGAACTTGTTTAGCACACTGCAGTCTTCTATGACGAATTTTTTGTTACACATAATAAAATCAATTTCACTTGTCGTCCCATAAGGATGTCTCCATGTTCATTTCCTGTGTGGCTTTTTCTTGAAAAAGGAGTTCATGATGAAAAACCCTTCTGCCTCTGCAAACTCTACGAGAATATTTCCACGCTGGTTTCTGTTGCCGTGACCGAATTTACCTGCTGAAATTTCTTTCTGTTGCTGTTGCCCTATTTTTGCATTGAAATCTCCCATAATTATCTTCAAGTGCTGCTTGCCTTTATTATTAAGATGACAAATTTTCTCATAAAATTCTTCAATTTCTTCTTCAGGATGACTTGTGGTTGGTGCATAAGTTTGAATAATCTGAGCCTGGTATCTTTTCGGGAGTTGGATAACAAGTCGTGCAGCTCTGTCAGAGGAACTTTCAACTTCTACAACTTTATCCTTCAGTTTCTTGTTTATTATAAATCCAACACCACTAGTTCTGCCAGTATCTGTCCCACGATACTAGAAGAGATGTCCACTTTTCAGTTCAATGAGATCTTCTCCTTTTCTCCTTACCTCACTTAGCCCGACGATGTCCCACTTGATCCTTTGTAGTTCCTCTTCCAATTCAAGAAGCCTTGAATCAGAAAGGTCAGCATCAAATGGCAGCCTAGTCCTGTCCTCCGGGGGAATCTTAGCACCCTCTGCCTTCATGTCGCACTGGCCGCTGCCTTGGCCAGGTACATTCCAGCTGCCGGAGACTGAGGGCCAAGATATAAGTTGTGGAGTCATTTTGGATGGGTTTGGCCATAACTCACCACGCTGGCCAAGCGGGTTGGTGAGTGCGGGATAGCATTTCCTCTAATCCCGATGGTATAGTTATACCGCTATTGGCGGTCGTCAGAGCCCCTTTAGTGGGAACAGGGTGCACCACGAGAAGGCGGGGTTGACATTTGTCAAGGAGAGGCTGTGATATATATATATATATATATATACAGTATCTACCAACAAGTAATTGGACACCTGTGATAGGAAAGGAAAACAAAGTATATTCACCTTCAATAGTTGGTGGAGCCTCCATGAGCGGCGATTACAGCTGCGACCCTCCAGGACATATTCTCAACCAGGCGTTGTACGACGGCTAGCGGTATTGTCTTCCACTCGGCTTGGAGAAGACACGTCGGTTCTTTCACCGATTTTGGACGGTGGGGGCATCCCTTAAGTCGACGCTCTAACTCGTCCCACAGGTGCTCGATAGGGTTAAGGTCCGGGCTCTGCAAAAGCCAGTCCAATCGATTAACCCCATTGTCACCATACCAAGCCACGGTGGACCTCGCAACATGACAGGTGGCATTGTCATCCTGAAAGTAACATGGGTCCACCCGTAAAACTGCCACAACGTAGGAAGCGCATGGTCATCCAAAATGGTGCAGTAGGTCTCGGTGTTGAGTCTACCAGGAATTGCGGCCAAGGGTCCCGTGCCATAACAGGAGAAACACCCCCATGGCATAATTCCACCGCCGTCGAACTTCACAGTTGGCACAATCCATTCCGGCAGGAGGTGTTCTCCAGACAGACGCCAAACCCAGACCCTACCATCCGAACGGTAGAGGTTGAACCTTGATTCATCGCTCCAGAGAATCTGCTTCCACTGTTCAACGGTCCACTGTCGACGTTCTTTGCACCACGTTAGCCAAGCAGCGCTATTCGAATTGGCGATCAAAGGCTTGTGGGCGGCAGCATGTCCATGATAACCCAGCAGATGGTGCTTCCTTACGGATGATATTCATCGAAAGAACACTCCCGGATGCCTGTTGAAACTCCTCGCGGATGTGGCCCATCGATTAGGTGCGGTTCTTCCGAATTTCTCTGGCCAGCACCCGTCGGTCTCTAACTCCCAGTTTTGTGGGTCTGCCGGGTTGGGGCACATTCCGACAGTCACCTCTCATCTTCCACTTGCCAATCACGTAGGCCACTGTCGATTTCGGGTACTTCAACTAGCTGGATATTTCACGTATGGATCGGCCATTTCTGTGATACCCGACGATTACACCTTTCTCGAAATCAGAGAGCTCCGAACTGAGTGGCATCTTGCATGCAACTGGTTGCGTTGTTGTTTCCCACACGATATTTAACGGCGGCGGCCGTGACGTGTATCAGGACCGCAGATATTGTCGATTGCAGAGGTGTCCAATTACTTGTTGGTAGATAGTGTGTATATATTTAGGGTTGATGCATAAGTTCGTGCCATTTTTTCACTGCACTATGGGAATATATTACATCAAAAGGGAAAACAGAGTCAATCAACTATGTATCCCCCTCCCCCATTGTTTATGATGGTGTCCCAACGTATGGATAGATTCTTGAAAAAACGTGCAGGTTTTGCTGTGAAGAAGACATCAAGGAAATTCTGGAGATCAACATCATTGTTCAAAGTTCTGCCACAAAGTGCATTCGACAGAGATCGGAACAGGAGATAGCCTGAAGGGGCGACATCTAAGAAATAGGCGGGATATGAAACGTTTCCCATTTCATGTCCTGAATGGCCATTTGGTCATGTTTGCACAGTGAGGGCATGCATTACCATGTTGGAGGACACCATGGCACCGATGTGGACATTTCTGCTGAATTGCTCCCTCCATGCACAGGAGTTGATATATATATATATATATACACTGACAGAAAAATAATCCCAACACCACGAAAAAATAATTGTAGCGGAATGAAATGGCGGCAATACATTTGTATAGGTAACATATTTAATCGATTAAGGTTTCAAGATCACAGCTTATTGTAAGCGCGAAGAGCCATTTTAAATGTGAAATGCTGGTACATTAATAAGTGGTGTAACCGCCAGAATGTTGAATGCAAGCACGCAAAAGTTCATGCATTGTGTCGTACAGGTGCTGGATGTCAGTTTGTGGGATGGAGTTCCATGCCTGTTGCACTTGGTCGGTCAATACAGGGATGGTTAATGCTGGTTGGGGGTGACGCTGGAGTTGTCGTCCAATGATGTCCCATACGTGCTCGATTGGTGAAAGATCTGGTGATCTAGCAGGCCACGTAACATGTCGACACTCTGTAGAGCATGTTGGGTTACAACAGAGGTATGTGGGCGAGCGTTATCCTGTTGGAAAACACCCCCTGGAATGCTGTTCATGAATGGGAGCACAACAGGTTGAATCACCAGACCGACATACAACTGTGCCGTCAGGGTGCGTGGGATAACCACGAGAGTGTTCCTGCTGTCATAGGAAATTGCTCCCCAGACCATAACTCCTGGTGTAGGTCCAGTGTGTCTCGGCCGCAGACAGGTTGGTTGCAGGCGCTCACCTGGCCTCCTTCTAACCAACACACGGTTATCACTGGCACCCAGGCAGAACCGGTTTTCATCTGAAAACACAACAGATCTCCACTCCGTCCTCCAATGAGCTCTAGCTTGACACCAGAGACGTCGCAAACGGCAGTGGTTTGGAGTAAGTGGAATGCACGCTACAGGGCATCTGGCTCTCAGCTGTCCTTCAAGTAACCGATTTGTAACAGTTCGTTGTGTCACTGTGGTGGCAACTGCAGCTCGAATTGCTGCCGCAGACGCGGTACGATGCGCCACGGCCATACGCCGTACTCTCAGTAGTGCCACGTGGCCGGCGGGAACCCGATCTTCTTGAGGCAGTACCTTCCCTTGACCACCGCTGCCAACAGTCATGCACAGTGGCTACATTCCTGCCAAGTCGTTCTGCAATATAATGCGGAAAGAAAATCCACCTTCTCGTAGCCCTATTACACGACCTCGTTCAAACTCCGTGAGCTGTTGATAATGGCTTCTTCGTCTTCTTAAAGACATTCTTGACTAACATCAACACCCCACGTCGAATCTCAACATAACTAACGCTCACGAATGTTACAGCACGTATTTACAGCAAACCTGCTTTGCATGTTCCGAGGCGCTACTAGCGCCACGTATGCGCCGAGTGCGAAATTTGCATAGACGTCATCTTACAGATTTTCTCTCACCGCCTACCAACTGTCGTTTATCTAACACAACCCCTTCTTGGTGTTGGGATTTTTTTTTCCGTCAGTGTGTATATATATATATAAAGAAGAGGAACTTGTGGATAAGGAAAACACAAGGTCAAAACGTGACCAGAGTGAAATCACTGAAATGGCAATGGGCTGGACATGTTGCCAGAAGAATGGACCACTGATGGACAACCAAAATTTTAGACTGGATTCCGAGGGACAGGAAAAGACCCAGAAGAAGACGACATGGGAGATGAATGGATGAAATTCGAAAGTATGCTGGAGTGACATGGAGGAGACAAGCTCAAGACAGACAATTGTGGAAGAAACTTGGAGAGACCTTCATCCAACAGTGGATTGATAATGGTTGATCATGATGATGATATACACTGCTGGACAATTGCTAAGGACGGATCATAAACGGCTATATAGCGCATAAAAAAGTAAGTGTGGTTGGATGCCAAGTGAAATAAAATAATGTCATAATGCCAGGACATTACAAGAAAGACAATTTATTGTGCTCTGAAATCCAGAAAGCTTTGGAACGTGTTCAAGGGACAAACAGGCCATTTTGTGCAGAATACGTAAACGTGAAAAAAATGCAATTACCGTCCGCAGGCGTTCCGGCGTAAGATGTCAATACGGGATATGGCCACCATGGAGGGCGATGCAAGATTCCACACGTCGTGTCATGCTTTGCACAACATTATCAAGCAGCTGTTGGGGTAATTTATCCCATTCCTCTGTCAGTGCACGGATGAGGGTGTCCTTGTTTATTGGAGGGCATTGGCGACCAGCAAGACTCCTCCCCAAAGCATCCCACACATTTTCAATGGGATTCAGATCTGGAGAACGTGCTGGCCATACGAGGCGATGAATATCCTCGCTCTCAAGACACTCCTGGACAGCGACTGTTCGATGACATGTTGCGTTGTCGTCCATGAAAATGAATCTATCACCGACAGCACCACGGAACATGCGAACATGAGGTAGCAGAACATCATTAATGTATCTTTGGCCAGTCATAGTCCCAGTTGGAAGCACATAGAGGAGGTACGGCCATTGATCATGATGCCAGCCCATACCATGACACTACATGTCGGATATCGGTCCCTTTCCTGTATGTTTGCTGGACAATATGCAGTACCACTATCACGCCAGATCAGTTGTCGTCGACAATCAGACGATAGACTGTATCTACTCTCATCTGAGAAGAGGACAGCAGACCAGTCGTTATAAGTCCAATTGCGATGTTGATGGCACCATTGCAAACGGGCGGTACGGTGACGTCTGGACAATGGGATGCATACAACAGGACGGCGGGCGTATAGTCCTCCTTCATGCAAACGTCTGGCGACAGTTTTTCGGGAGATCCGCTTGCCAGTAGCAGCCATAAACTGATTTGCTACCTCACTAGCTGTGCTGTGCCGGTGTCTTTTTGTTGATAGCACTAGGTACCGATCTTCTGCACGTGTCGTACTGTGAACACGACCTCCCCGTGACGTTTGCTACACTCTCCATTTGTTTGAAATGATTTCCAAAGCCTTGAAACAACACTGTGGCTGACGTCGAACTCCCCGGCAACATCTGTTATTTTCTCCCTTGTTCAATCTTGCCAATAATACGGCCACGCGTAAAATCATCTAGGTGATGTCGGGAAGACATACTGAAAATTGCAAGTTCGTCAATTGATTCTTTCCCTTTCAACTTTGCGTTTGAACAACAACGGTCAATACGCGTCAAATCCTTTATATCTCTTATCAGGGCTATGACGTCACGAACAAGTTCGGCAATCCAAAATTTGCATACGCACAACACGTCTTACTGTATCCCGCACTTATGCTAATTTGCACATTTTCCTGCCTTCCATTTTATGGTTGCTATCGTTGCAATTGTCATCCGTCCTTAGCAATTGTCCGGCAGTGTATATATACCCTTTCGATCTCTTTGCTTTCATTATTCTCTATTGCATTACATTTTTGCTATTATTGCATCGTCAATACTTTTCTAATAACACCAATCCTGGTAGTCACCAGGTGGATTTTTAAAAACACTGCAGAAACTTTTTTTTTCCCCCAATGTGTTGTCCACAAAACCTAAATTTATAACTTTTTAACTTCGCAGATTATATGACAGAATTATGATATTTACTGCAAATTACGAAATCTAAGTAAGAAATAATAGGTGCCAGGGTCACATTTTTAGGCACCTGGCGACCAGGTTTAATCGATCCCTGGATCATGATTAGCTGATTTCACTTTTGAAATGAAAACACCTAAAGTTTGAGAATAATCAAAGCAGCATCCGTTTCTCATGGGAGATGGGTCAAAACGTTATGAGGAAGCAAGGATGCTTCGATTAGCGAAAATCTGAGGATGTTCACATTCCTAAGATATGTTTGCTTTTAGCATACTTGAACAGAAATCGGGAGATAAAATTTTCAAGTTTTCTGAGAGATGTTACATGGATGACCAGTAAGTGGTACAAGAAAATTCAGAATTTATATTCTGTATTCTGTTTTGAATATTCTATTGATTCCCCATGTATTATGAGAAATATTTCTTCCTTCATTGATTTAGCTAAATTTCTGTGTATGATGACAGCACAATGAATACACAAGAATACTCCAAAATGCCCAACTTGGCGCGTTGGCATCGCAGTCAACAAAATATGCTGTTGAATTACTTACTCGAGACTCTACCCAGATATATTCATTTATACATATCTGGGTAAAGCCTTTCTGTTACAGCTGCATTCTCCCATGTCACCTATAAGAGTATATCGATAGTTATCCATACTGCAGGCTTGTCGGCTCTTCTTCACACTAACTGTGACACTGCCGCTACAGACTTCCAGGCAGCAATGGTGCATAGAACAAAGGGAGTGGAGTGATAAATTGGACAATAGTGTGTTCTTGGATGAAACATGCTTCTGTTTAGGCAAACATGATGGCTGCATCTGTGTATGCTGAAGACAAGGGAACAGGCATCGGGAAGAGTATTCGCATCAGGCATATCACACAAACATAAGGTAGCCTGGAGTACTATCAGATACAAAAACAGATCACCTCTCATGTCACTCCATACCACCATGATGAGCACTCGTTATATCAATGACATTACACAGCCAGTCTCCCTTCCATATCTGCCCTGCAGGATGTCCCGGAGCCATATTTCAGCACCACAATGCCACAGTGCATGTTTCAACAACAACATGTACCTTCTTCAGGGATCACAATGTGCAGTGGCCAGCTAGATCACCAGATTTATCACTCACAGAACATCCCTGGGACATGCTCAAAGAATAGGTGCAGCATCACAACCATCTGCCAGCAACTCTTGAAGAACTTTGGAAGCTGGTCAATACAGCCTAGATGGCTATTCCATTGTCACACCATTCACAGATTATTTGATTTGATGCCTCAGCACATACAGCAGGCGATACATGCCAGAGGTGGCCACCCCGATTGTTAGCTACATTGACGCACCTGGTACATATGGCACCGAGATGCTAATAATTTGTTCTGTATTTCCTGATGAACATATTCTGTAAACATCAAAGTCATAGTTTGACTTTGACAAGCTATGACTTTGTGCTCTGTTTTTTTTTTTTTTTTTTTTGTGAATATGAGTGTAGATATACTCAGTGTTTTTTTGTTTTTTTTTTAAGGTAAAGATGCCAGAACTCTTAAACACAAACTATTGTAAAGGGTTTGTGTGACCAAATAAAAAGCAACAAAATTTTTTTAACATTTTTCTTTAAGAATTACTATACTGGTGCATGCTACAAAATGTCAAAACATAATTTACATACTCATCTATATTAAATATAAGAACAAAAAACAGCATTCCACAGCAGTTTTATAATAGCAAATTC
This sequence comes from Macrothele yani, assembly GCA_039090855.1. Taxonomy (NCBI): domain Eukaryota; kingdom Metazoa; phylum Arthropoda; class Arachnida; order Araneae; family Macrothelidae; genus Macrothele; species Macrothele yani. Next base: position 30,666,984 of record CM077032.1, on the reverse strand, counting down.
TGAAATTAAAATATCTGTCAAACTTGTATCTACAAACGACAGTTTAATTTTCAGTAAAGATTGCAATGTACGCAGTGTAATAGAGCAGTTTGGTCCCAAATTTATAGTCCAAATTTTGTTCAACTCTTGAGATCAGCACCATTTATGCTATTATATTTCTGCTCCTTGCTTTTCATATCCACAGCTGAATAGTGTCTCAAAGGAGCCACAATTAGGAGTATTTTGTACAACGGTACTGATTAGTGGAGGCCAGTGGTGCACCCAGCAATTTTTTGCTTTAATTTTTGCAAATCTAAAACTGGTTTAGATTCCTAACAGGTGATGTACCTAAAAATTTATCCTCTATAATTCCCGTTAATAAAAATTTTACTGACAGTAATTAGAGGAAGCCACAAATTCATTAATTACTAGAATCATCATCATCATCATCATTGTCAACCATTATCAATCCACTGCTGGACGAAGGTCTCCCCAAGTTTCCTCCACAACGGTCTGTCTTGTGCCAGTCTCCTCCATGTCACTCCCGCATATTTACGAATTTCATCCACCCATCTCCCATGTGGTCTTTTTCTGGGTCTTTTCCTGTCCCTTGGAATCCAATCTAAAATTTCGGCTGTCCATCTATGGTCTGTCCTTCTGGCAGTATGTCCAGCCCATTGCCATTTCAGGGATTTAACTCTGATCATGATGTCTTCCACTCTTGTCATTTTTCGGATCCACGAGTTCCTCTTCTTATCTCTCCTGGTTATACCAAGCATGCGCCTCTCCATGCTTCTTTGAGTTGTCTGCAGCCTTTGTATGTCTCTTTTAGTTAAGGTCCACGTCTCTGCACCATACGTAAGCACTGGAAGGATGCATTGATCAAACACTTTTCTTTTAAGACATAATGGCATATTGCTCTTGAAAATTATGCTGTTTCTTCCAAAAGCTCTCCAGGCAAGTTTTGTACGCCGATTAATTTCTTCATCAATGTGACCCTCACTTGATATCTGCTGTCCAAGATAAACATATGTATCTGTTATCTCCAGTTTTTCTCCATCAATCGATAAATCTTCATTTCTTGTAAAAGCATTGAACATCACTTTTGTCTTCTGAAAGTTCATTTTTAATCCCACTTCTTTAATCTTGTCAGCAAGTTCCTGGATCATACTCTGCAGCTCTGATGGGGTAGTTGCAAAAATGACTACGTCATCAGCAAAACGAAGGTGGGTTAGATAATCTCCATTAATCTTTATCCCTTTGTTTTCCCAGTTCAGGGATTGAAAGACATTTTCCAATGTGGCATTAAAGAGCTTCGGAGATATGGTGTCACCTTGTCTCACTCCCTTTCCAATTTTTATGTGTGTTGTATTTTCAAACAGCCGAATCTTTGCACTTGCATTTTCATAGATGTTATTAATAATATTAATGTATGCATCTTCAATACCGCAGGATTTCAGAGCCGTGGTAACTGCTGATGGTTTCACCGAATCAAAGGCTTTTTCATAATCGATAAAAGCCATGCACAATGGAAGTTCATATTCCCTCGCTCTTTCAATTAGTCCTCTCAGTACGTGGATATGATCTATTGTGCTGTAGCCACTCCTGAATCCAGCTTGTTCTCTCGGTTGAGCCATGTCCAGTGTTACCTTCAAGCGGTGTGAAAGAACTTTAGTGAAGATTTTATAAACCACTGATAGGAGGCTGATAGGTCTGTAGTTCCTGAGATCCTCAATGTCACCTTTTTTATGTAGCAGGATCATTGTAGCGTTGTTCCAATCCTCAGGAATCTTCCCTTCATTAAGGCATCGAGTGAAAATTTGGGCGAGTACTGTTTCAATTTCTCCACTTGCTTCTTGTATGATGTCTATAGTAATTCCATCTTCTCCTGGAGCTTTCCCCCGCTTCATGTTCTTGATTGCATGAGCAACTTCTGCTGGGAGGACTGGAAGAACTCTGGTACCTTTCATGATGTTTGGAGTACATGTATCATCCCTTTCATATAATTTGGAGTAGAAATCTTTCACTCTTGTCAAAATTTCGCCTCTATTTAAAAAATTTCGCCTCTATTACTAGAATACTAAGCTACAATTGCTTAGTTTCAAGTGAATTAGCTTCATAAACAGCAGGAGACTGAATCAACTGCAAGCAAGCAGCTTGTTCTAGTGTCTACGTATCAAGATTAGCTGATTTCACTTTTGAAATGTGAACACCTAAATTTCTTTGTATGACAGCACTAGGAATGTACAAGAATACTCGAAGATGGACAGCTTGGCACTTTGGCATCACAGTCAACATAATACTTGTCCACTTCACAAAGGAAATTTCCTAAATTTGCTTGACCTTTTTCTTGAATCTGTCACTGTTTTCCCCTAACAACCCCCCCCCCCCCCGTAGCAGGATCGCGGTGACGGGCGACACACGTTGCAGGTTTTATTTTGGTGCTGCAGATAAAAACGGCATCCCCAGACTCTATTAAATCTTTCTTGAAAACTTCCGATTGCCGATTGTGGATGCAAATTTTTCGTCTTTCAGCAAGTTGAAAATGGAAGCAAAATTGTAGGTATTGTGTGTGTGTGTGTGTGTAGGTGTGTGTGTGTGTGGGGTGGTGGTGGGGGGAGGGTTCTTGATCTTAGTTATCATTGCAATAGCTGTAGTACCTAGGCTAAGCTTTTTTAAACTTGAAGAAAAACGAAGTGGTCAGTTTTTTTTTTCTTTTTTAAATTCTAGTTCCAGTTAAACAAATTTTGATTAATCTTCCTTCTCTCTGGGTTCTTTTGGATTTTTACAGACCTTTCTGGCCTCTTGATTTTAGTCAAGGCCTGTTCTCAATGTGTAACTCATTGACAACCTACACATTAGGAACAGGCCTTGACCAGTGGCGGCCCGTCAGATGAGGCAAGTGAGGTGCCGCCTCACCTGAAATTCTGCAGAATGAGAAGTGAAAAAAAAAAAAAAACTTCTGTCAGTAACAAAGATATAAGAACTTTGCAGGATAAATGCAACACTGAAATTCACCTTGTGATTCATGAATTAGGTTAAAGAAAGGCTTTCGAGAAGAGGAATGAATCATTATTTTTGCAAAGCAGCTGCATGTTTTAAGTGCTTAGAGGCGACCTGCTGAATCGTCTCAATGAGAAGCCGGTTTTGGGAACTGGGGATCAGAGAAGAGCCCTACAGAGTGAACCCCCACCCCCACGGTCCGAGGTCTACCCAAGGAGGTGCTGGACTTCCAGTAAGAGAAAGGAAATTTCTGAGGCGACCCTCCATTTCGCTTAAACAGGAATCGCATCTCTGCTGTTATTGGAGAACCCAAGGATTGTGTATCCAATGGGCGCGGGATAATGAGCAGATGACCTTGGTAAAAAGTGGTTTTACAGGCGATGACGCCGTTCGCCTCTATACGCTTTGGAGTAGGATGATTTCTACGTAGCTTTAACTATTTGTCAGAGTGTATTTGAGTCTAACTTTTTGTAGTGTGTTTTCAATCCTCTCTTCTGCGGGTGTTGGCCAGTTCACAGTAATGTTGAGTTTTTCTTCTTTTTTATTTTGTTATTGTTACTAAACAGCATATTTTGATTTTGGTTGGAAAATATGAATGGCCCAACAAACGACGTGATTTCTGTTCTGGAAGAAATTCCTTTTAAACACTGGAAAGATTATGATAAAAGGGATGTTCTCATATCTGGAAGAACGACACCTATAATAAGTTCAATATCTAAAGATAAGAAGTGCGGCAAATCGTTTTTTAGGTCTTTCAATAAATTATGGTACAAGATTTTCCCCTGGCTTTCTGGTAGCTATTACAAGCAAACTCTCTTTTGCTGGCCATGTTTACTTTTGAGCAATAAGAAAAATGTGTGGAATACAATGGGTTATTTTGATCTGAAAAACTTTTCTCGTAGTGCAAAATTGCACAAAAGCTCTAAAGAGCATATAACTTATCACGTAGGTCTAAAACGAATGGAAAAAAAAAACATAAACACTATTTCTGATATGCTCAAAGAAAATGCTGCTCTTCATAAAGTCAAGTTTAATGAAAAGGTCAGACTAAATAGGTTTTTTATGGAACATATAATCGATTTAGTTGTCGTTCTAAGCAAGCAAGAACTGCCCTTTTCGAGGACATGATGAATCTATTTCCTCATTAAATAAAGGTAATTTCAAGGAGATGTTCCATTTGGTACTTCATAGGAGCACCCCAGATTTAAAAGCACATTTTGAAGAAATACAAAGTTTATTTTCTGGACAATCTAAAACGATACAGAATGATTTAATGGAGTGTATTCAACTATACCATCGGGATTAGAGGGAATTCTATCCCACACTCACCAACCCGCTTGGCCAGCGTGGTGAGTTATGGCGAAACCCCTCCATAATGATTCCACAACTTAAATCTTGGCCCTCAGTCTCCGGCAGCTGGAATGTACCTGGCCAAGGCAGCGGCCAGTGTGACATGAAGGCAGAGGGTGCTAAGAATCCCCGGAGGACCGGACTAGGCTGCCATCTGATGCTGACCTTGGCTACGTACAATGAACGCTCCCTATCTTCTGATTCAAGGCTTCTTGAATTGGAAGAGGAACTACAAAGGATCAAGTGGGACATCGTGGGGCTAAGTGAGGTAAGGAGAAAAGGAGAAGATCTCATCGAACTGAAAAGTGGACATCTCTTCTACTATCGTGGGACAGATACTGGCAGAACTAGTGGTGTTGGATTTATAATAAACAAGAAACTGAAGGATAAAGTTGTAGAAGTTGAAAGTTCCTCTGACAGAGCTGCACGACTTGTTATCCAACTCTCGAAAAGATACCAGGCTCAGATTATTCAAACTTATGCACCAACCACAAGTCATCCTGAAGAAGAAATTGAAGAATTTTATGAGGAAATTTGTCATCTAAATAATAAAGGTAAGCAGCGCTTGAAAATAATTATGGGAGATTTCAATGCAAAAATAGGGCAACAGCAACAGAATGAAACTTCAGTAGGTAAATTGGGTCACGGCAACAGAAACCAGCATGGAAATACTCTCGTTGAGTTTGCAGAGGCAGAAGGGTTTTTCATCTTGAACTCCTTCTTCAAGAAAAAGCCACACAGGAAATGGACATGGAGACATCCAAATGGGACGACAAGTGAAATTGATTTTATTATGTGTAACAAAAAATTCGTCAAAGAAGACTGCAGTGTGCTAAACAAGTTCAACACAGGTAGTGACCATAGATTGGTGAGATGTAAGATGCACCTCAACACCAAACTTGAACGTGGCAAGCTCATAAGACAAACAAAATGTATTGACATAACCAACCTTAAAAAACACCATAATACCTTCAAGTTGGAACTGAAGAACAGGTTCTCTGCTTTAGAAGGCCTAACATCGGAAGAAGTGGATATTTCTGAAGTTAACAGAAAAGTAACCAAAGCTCTTATGGAAACAGCAACAAAATTAGATGGGTCTAAGAACAAGTTGCATGTAAACAAATTATCAGGAAAAACGAAAATGTTGATGCAAAAAAGAAGAGAGATGAGGACAACTAAAGAAGATGTGACTTCCAAAGTGGAATATATAGAGCTATGCAAGACAGTAAGAAAAAGTATCACTGAAGACGTAAGAAAATTCAACTGTGAACTAGTGAGGAAAGCAATTGAAAACAACCAAAGCCTAAAGATAGCAAAGGGACATCTCAGTAAGGGAAGAAAACAGATTATGGCACTGAGAAAAGAAGATGGTTCTGTAACAAGAAATAGAGGCGAAATTTTGACAAGAGTGAAAGATTTCTACTCCAAATTATATGAAAGGGATGATACATGCACTCCAGACATCATGAAAGATACCAGTACCAGAGTTCCTCCAGTCCTTCCAGCAGAAGTTGCACATGCAATCAAGAACATGAAGCGGGGAAAAGCTCCAGGAGAAGATGGAATTACTGTAGACATCATACAAGAAGCAAGTGGAGAAATTGAAACAGTACTCGCCCAAATTTTCACTCGATGCCTTAATGAAGGAAAGATTCCTGAGGATTGAAACACCGCTACAATGATCCTGCTACATAAGAAAGGTGACATTGAGGATCTCGGAAACTACAGACCTATCAGCCTCCTATCAGTAGTTTATAAAATCTTCACTAAAGTTCTTTCACACCGCTTGAAGGTAACACTGGACATGGCTCAACCGAGAGAACAAGCTGGATTCAGGAGTGGCTACAGCACAATAGATCATATCCACGTACTGAGAGAACTAATTGAAAGAGCGAGGGAATATGAACTTCCATTGTGCATGGCTTTTATCGATTATGAAAAAGCCTTTGATTCGGTGAAACCATCAGCAGTTACAATGGCTCTGAAAACATGCGGTATTGAAGATGCATACATTAATATTATTAATAACATCTATGAAAATGCAAGTGCAAAGATTCGGCTGTTTGAAAATACAACACACATAAAAATTGGAAAGGGAGTGAGACAAGGTGACACCATATCTCCGAAGCTCTTTAATGCCACATTGGAGGGTGTTTTTCAGTCGCTGAGCTGGGAAAACAAAGGGATAAAGATTAATGGAGATTATCTAACACACCTTCGTTTTGCTGATGACGTAGTCATTTTTGCAACTACCCCATCAGAGCTGCAGAGTATGATCCAGGAACTTGCTGACAAGAGTAAAGAAGTGGGATTAAAAATGAACTTTCAGAAGACAAAATGTGATGTTCAATGCTTTTACAAGAAATGAAGATTTATCGATTGATGGAGAAAAGCTGGAGATAACAGACACGTACGTTTATCTTGGACAGCAGATATCAAGTGAGGGTCACATTGATGAAGAAATTAATCGGCGTACAAAACTTGCCTGGAGAGCTTTTGGAAGAAACAGCATAATTTTCAAGAGCAATATGCCTTTATGTCTTAAAAGAAAAGTGTTTGATCAATGCATCCTTCCAGTGCTTACGTATGGTGCAGAGACGTGGACCTTAACTAAAAGAGACATACAAAGGCTGCAGACAACTCAAAGAAGCATGGAGAGGTGCATACTTGGTGTAACCAGGAGAGATAAGAAGAGGAACTCGTGGATCCGAAAAATGACAAGAGTGGAAGACATCATGATCAGAGTTAAATCCCTGAAATGGCAATGGGCTGGACATACTGCCAGAAGGACAGATCATCGATGGACAGCCGAAATTTTAGATTGGATTCCAAGGGACAGGAAAAGACCCAGAAGAAGACCACATGGGAGATGGGTGGATGAAATTCGAAAGTATGCAGGGATGACATGGAGGAGACTGGCACAAGACAGACCGTTGTGGAGGAAACTTGGGGGAGAGACCTTCGTCCAGCAGTGGATTGATAATGGTTGACAATGATGATGATGATGATGATTCACGAATATATAAACGAATGTGTTAAAAGCGAAATTAATGAGTCAGAATTTTTTTCAGTGCAAGTTGATGATACAACTGATATTACTCAAAAATCACAGTGTTCAATAATTGTCAGATACATATTGGACTCAAATTTTGAAGTAGTTGAGCGCTTCCTTGGTTTTTATGATATCAGCACTGACAGGACTGCTGTGGCACTGTATGATCTGCTAGCATCAGTTTTGGAGGAGTTTGATTTTAAATCAAGGTTAGTAGGCCAGTGTTATGATGGTGCAAGCATTATGCCTGGAGAGTTGAGCGGTCTGCAGAAAAGAGTCAAGCTAGAAGCCCCACAAGCTTTGTTTACCCACTGTTTCGCCCACCACCTTTACCTTGTCCTACAACAGGGGTGCAAAAGTATTGTAAAATGTCACATATATTTCGCAACTGTATCCAGCATGCCCTCATTTTTCATAAGTCTGCCAAGAGAACCCATGTAGCAGATTCAGTTGTTGGGAAACGGATTCCTCAAATAGCGGGAACACGTTGGGCATCACGTTCGCAAATTTTGCGTTCAATTGTGAGCGAATGGGGCAAACTAAAGAATGTGTTTGAAAACATAATGAATGAGCTGGAATCAACTGCAGAATGAATCAAACAGAGCCATAGGATATTTGAAAAATTTCACTGATTTTGAATTTGCTTTTTTATCACTGATTTTTGATGACATTTTTGGAATTACGGATGTACTGTTTGATGTTTTACAAAAAAAGACTTTAGATATCAGTTATTGCCAAAGACAAATTAAACAATGTTGCGAACAAATAAATAAGAAAAGGGATGTAACCACTTATTTGAAACATTTCAGTGAAGCAATTAGTTTGAGTGGAGGCCCTAAATGTCGCCAAAAGAAACATTTGACTAAAGAAGAAGTGGAAAACTATTACAAAATTTTGTTTTACGAAATCGTTGACAGCATAATAGTCCAAATAAATACCAGATTTGAAGATATGAGAAAGCTAGAGTTTCTGCAGCTAGTTGACAGCACAAAATACCATAGTTATTCAGAGTCATTTCCATCAGTGCCCTTAACACTCTCAAAAATATTTATCCAAACATTTTTACAGACACACAACGAGTAAAAAACGAATTAGATTTTTTATATAATGATCACAACTTCAGGGAACTCAGTGTTCAGAAAACCTTGAAAACAATAAAAGAAAACGTGCCGAAAGATGTGTTACCAGAAGCCTGCAAATTATTTTCTCTTGTATTGACACTTGCGTCAATAAGTTCTTTTGCTGAAAGGAGTTTTTCTTGTTTGAAGAGAATTAAGACTTACCTCCGTAATACAACGGCATAAGATCGTTTGTCTTCACTCGCTAAAATTTCAATAGAGAAAGAATTGCTGAACCATCTAATGCCCACCCAACCATTTTATGATCTGATCATAGACAAATTTGCAGCCAAAAAGGATCGCAGAATTGAACTTATTTATAAAACATAAACTGAAAGCATTCTGTTCGAGACCAAAGCAAATTAATATCATATTCCTCTGTTTTTAATTCCAGGTTTAAATTACGTAATACTTTTTTATATAGAAATGTGCTTCCTTAGCTTGACTTCTCCTGTACATAGTTATCACGAGCCTGGACTTCAGTTTGTGACCCGTGCTAAATGCACCTTCACTAATATGCCAATCGAACTGTGACTTTTATTCAAGCTCAAGAAACACTTCGTGAGAAAAAACATTTCTATTCAAATGATTTACTTTGAATTTCTTAAGAAGTGGATCTCCAACTGGCATTGGGATGTGAGTGACGCATTGACTAGCTAAAGAAACCGCGCAAATTGCGTATTTTCGCTCAAGTGTATTACATAAAAGAATACAGGTGAAATATTTCTTTCTTTGCTGTAAAATTATCGAATAATTGTTTTCATAAAAATATTGTTGCAAAAGTAGCGTATATTACACACACACATATTATCATCATCATCATTGTCAACCATTAACAATCCACTGCTGGACGAAGGTCTCCCCAAATTTCCACCACAACGGTCTGTCGTGTTCCAGTCTCCTCCATGTCACTCCCGCATACTTTCGAATTCCATACACCCCTCTCCATGTGGTCTTCTTCTGGGTCTTTTCCTGTCCCTCGGAATCCAATCTAAAATTTCGGCTGTCCATCGATGGTCTGTCTTTCTGGCAGTATGCCCAGCCCATTGCCATTTCAGGGATTTAACTCTGATCATGATGTCTTCAACTCTTGTCATTTTTCGGATCCACGAGTTCCTCTTCTTATCTCTCCTGGTCACACCAAGCATGCACCTCTCCATGCTACTTTGAGTTGTCTGCAGCCTTTGTATGTCTCTTTTAGTTAAGGTCCACGTCTCTGCACCATACGTAAGCACTGGAAGGATGCATTGATCAAACACTTTTCTTTTAAGACATAATGGCATATTGCTCTTGAAAATTATGCTGTTTCTTCCAAAAGCTATCCAGGCAAGTTTTGTATGCCGATTAATTTCTTCATCAATGTGACCCTCACTTGATATCTGCTGTCCAAGATAAATGTACGTGTCTGTTATCTCCAGCTTTTTCTCCATCAATCTATCAACATCACTTTTGTCTTCTGAAAGTTCATTTTTAATCCCACTTCTTTACTCTTGTCAGCAAGTTCCTGGATCATACTCTGCAGCTCTGATGGGGTAGTTGCAAAAATGACTATGTCATCAGCAAAACGAAGGTGGGTTAGATAATCTCCATTAATCTTTATCCCTTTGTTTTCCCAGTTCAGTGATTGAAAGACATTTTCCAATGTGGCGTTAAAGAGCTTCGGAGATATGGTGTCACCTTGTCTCACTCCCTTTCCAATTTTTATGTGTGTTGTATTTTCAAACAGCCGAATCTTTGCACTTGCATTTTCATAGATGTTATTAATAATATTAATGTACGCATCTTCAATACCGCAGGATTTCAGAGCCATTAGCCAACTTCAATACCGTAGGATTTCAGAGCCAACTGCTGATGGTTTCACCGAATCAAAGGCTTTTTCATAATCGATAAAAGCCATGCACAATGGAAGTTCATATTCCCTCGCTCTTTCAATTAGTTCTCTCAGTACGTGGATATGATCTATTGTGCTGTAGCCACTCCTGAATCCAGCGTGTTCTCTCGGTTGAGCCATGTCCAGTGTTACCTTCAAACGGTGTGAAAGAACTTTAGTGAAGATTTTGTAAACCACTGATAGGAGGCTGATAGGTCTGTAGTTCCTGAGATCCTCAATGTCACCTTTTTTATGTAGCAGGATCATTGTAGCGTTGTTCCAATCCTCAGGATTTTCCTTTCATTAAGGCATCGAGTGAAAATTTGGGCGAGTACTGTTTCGATTTCTCCACTTGCTTCTTGTATGATGTCCACAGTAATTCCATCTTCTCCTGGAGCTTTTCCCCGCTTCATGTTCTTGATTGCATGTGCAACTTCTGCTGGGAGGACTGGAAGAACTCTGGTACTGGTACCTTCCATGATGTCTGGAGTACATGCATCATCCCTTTCATATAACTTGGAGTAGAAATCTTTCACTCTTGACAAAATTTCTCCTCTATTTCTTGTTACAGAACCATCTTCTTTTCTCAGTGCCATAATCTGTTTTCTTCCCTTACTGAGATGTCCTTTGGTATCTTTAGGCTTTGGTTGTTTTCAATTGCTTTCCTCACTAGTTCACAGTTGAATTTCCTTACGTCTTCAGTGATACTTTTTTCGTACTGTCTTGCATAGCTCTATGTATTCCACTTTGGAAGTCACATCTTCTTTTGTTGTCCTCATCTCTCTTCTTTTTGCATCAACATTTTGGTTTATCCTGATAATGTTCACATGCAACTTGTTCTTAGACCCAGCTAATTTTGTTGCTGTTTCCATAAGAGCTTTGGTTACTTTTCTGTTAACTTCAGAAATATCCACTTCTTCCGACGTTAGGCCTTCTAAAGCAGAGAATCTGTTCTTCAGTTCGAACTTGAAGGTATTATGGTGTTTTTTAAGGTTGGTTATGTCAATACATTTTGTTTGTCTTATAAGCTTGCCACGTTCGAGTTTAGTGATGAGGTGCATCTTACATCTCACCAATCTATGGTCACTACCTGTGTTGAACTTGTTTAGCACACTGCAGTCTTCTATGACGAATTTTTGTTACACATAATAAAATCAATTTCGCTTGTCGTCCCATTTGGATGTCTCCATGTCCATTTCCTGTGTGGCTTTTTCTTGAAAAAGGAGTTCAAGATGAAAAACCCTTCCGCCTCTGCAAACTCAACGAGAGTATTTCCACGCTGGTTTCTATTGCTGTGACTGAATTTACCTAGTGAAGTTTCATTCTGTTGTTGTTGCTTTATTTTTGCATTGAAATCTCCCATAATTATCTTCAAGTGTTGCTTACCTTTATTATTTAGATGACGAATTTCCTCATTAAATTCTTCAGTTTCTTCTTCAGGATGACTTGTGGTGGGTGCATAAGTTTGAATAATATGAGCCTGGTATCTTCTCGAGAGTTGGATAACAAGTCGTGCAGCTCTGTCAGAGGAACTTTCAACTTCTACAACTTTATCTTTCAGTTTCTTGTTTATTATAAATCCAACACCACTAGTTCTGCCAGTATCTGTCCCATGATATTAGAAGAGATGTCCACTTTTCAGTTCAATGAGATCTTCTCCTTACCTCACTTAGTCCGACGATGTCCCACTTGATCCTTTGTAGTTCCTCTTCCAATTCAAAAGCCTTGAATCAGAAGATAGGGAGCATCCATTATATGTAGCCAAGGTCAGCATCAGATGGCAGCCTAGTCCGGTCACACACATATATATAGAGGTATATGTACATTTTTCCTCTAAAATTTTTGGATTTTTTTGTGAAGAAAGACTCCCCACGCCGTGTTTCATATATTTCTATAATTTTATTCCATTACTGTTGAATAATATTTGTATATAAGGGCTAAATGGCATTGGCTGAAGCCCTAAGGGATGAGGTTTACAGCTGTTTATAACAAGGTGCCTACCCGGGACCAATGGCTTAACGAGACTTCCGAATCTCAGCGGATTTTAATGATTCAGCCGACTCGAACCCAGACTTCAAAGATATCCAATGGGTGACACTGCCTTTGACATGAAACTTTTTGAAGGGGGGGGTCTGCACTTCTGCTGTATAACTGTGTATAAGTACATATAACAATTTGGGGGGGGGGCGCTTTGACAAATATTTTTCTATTGGTACGTACCCACATCTTGAACATTAATACAAAAGGAAGCTAATTTAATAAAATGAAGAAAATGCAATAAATTATAGTTGTTTTAATAAAAATTTAATAAAGCAACTTCTTTGGCCGCTTTGCTTTACTTTCTCTTCTATTATCAAGAAATTACATTGCTTTCCGAGTTATGTAAAAATCAATTAATTTAAATAGGAAAATTATCTATAAAAAGTACTTAGAAAAAGCTAACTGTCTTTCCTACTAAGGGGGTGGTGGTGCAAACTACGACCCCCCCCCGGCTACGCCACTGATATATATATATTCGTATCACGTTATAATTTATATATTTTTCAATAACATATGTTTTACTGTTTTGCATTTACATCAAGACCGTTCACCTCACCAGCATTTTACACTACGAGCCGCCACTGGCCTTGACTAAAATCAAGAGGCCAGAGAGGTCTGTAAAAATCCAAAAGAACCCAAAGGGAAGGAAGATTAAAGAAAATTTCTTCTAGAACTAGAACCAAAATAATAATAATAATGTCCTCTTCACAAAGCAGATTTCCTAAAATTGCTTGACATTTCTCTTGAAGCTGTTGCTGTTTTTCTCTCTGAGCTCATGAAGCAAGCATGCTAATTTTTTTAATAAAGCCTGTCATGCATAAGTAAATATGACCTCTCATGGATATGCAAATAGGACATGTTCCCATAGGAGAAAGTTCCTGATCAGTCTGTGACAGATATCATTGTTCACCAGTAAATCTGTGGGTGGTCACCCAGCAAGTTAACTACTAGAGGTGAAAAACAATAAAAATTTGCACAGGTAGAAATTAAAAAAAAAACAAAAAAAACTAACAACTTAGTTTTTCTTCAAACTTAAAAAAGCTTAACCTTGGTACTGCAGCAATTGCAATTATAACTAAGATCAAGAACACCCTACCCACAGTACCTACAATTTTGCCTCCATTTTTAAGCTGAAACACTGAAGGTACATTGCCGGAAAAAATATATATATATGATTACGGGAGAAATCTTCTTTCTGTCCAACTTCCGTTTTCAGTAACTTACTGAAAAGTAAAACACTTGCATCTACAATCGGAAGTCTTCAAGAAAGAATTAATTGAGTCTGGGGATGCTGTTTTTGTCTGCAGCACCAAAATAAAATCTGTGACTTATGTCGCCCGTCACCGTGATTCTGCTACAGGGGTGTCTGTCATGGATAAGCAAATAGGACCTGTCATGGGAAAGCAGTGACAGATTCAAGAAAAATGTCAAGCAAATTTAGGAAATTTGCTTTGTGAAGTGAGCAAGTATTATGTTGACTGTGATGCCAAAGTGCCAAGCTGTCGATCTTCGAGTATTCTTGTACATTCCTTGTGCTGTCATACAAAGAAATTTAGGTGTTCACATTTCAAAAGTGAAATCAGCTAATCTTGATACGTAGACACTAGAACAAGCTGCTTGCTTGCAGTTGATTCAGTCTCGTGCTGTTTATGAAGCTAATTCACTTTAAACTAAGCAATTATAGCTTAGTGTTCTAGTAATGAATGAATTCATGGCTTCCTCTAATTACTGTCAGTAACAATTTTATTAACGGGAATTATAGAGGATAAATTTTTAGGTACATTACCTCTCAAATTTTTGGTCCAGGATTAGATAGGTACACACAACAAACTGGCCACGAGAACTGCTTAAAAGTTATCAAACATCAATCCCATTCAATTATGGAAATTTCCTGTACACAAGGTGGCAAATATCAGCAACCATGCTGGATGGCAAATCAACCTGGCATGGTTGCCAGACCTGTGGGAGAAGTTAGACGCAAGTACTCCTGATGATGATCTAGTGTATGGATCAAAAATTTGAAAGGTAATGTACCTAAAAATTTATCCTCTGTAATTCCTGTTAATAAGATTTTTGTTACTGTTAGGAATCTAAACAACTTTTAGATTTGCACCAATTAAAGCAAAAAACTTCTGGGTGCACCATTGGCCTCCGCTAATCAGTTTGGTTGTATAAAATACTCCTAATTGTGGCTCCTTTGAGGCACTATTCAGCTGTGGATATGAAAAGCAATGAGCAGAACTGTAATAACAGAAATATCTCAAGAACTAAACAAATTTGGACTATATTTTAGGACCAAAATGCTCTGTTACCGTGTGTATTGCAATCTTTACTGAAAATTAAACTCTCGTTTGTAGATAAGTTTGACAGAGATTTTAATTTCAGCATTTGCTATTTTAAAACTGAACTGGGAAAACAAAGCGATAAAGATTAATGGATATTATCTAACTCACCTTCGTTTTGCTGATGACGTAGTCATTTTTGCAATTACCCCATCAGAGCTGCAGAGTATGATCCAGGAACTTGCTGACAAGAGTAAAGAAGTGGGATTAAAAATGAACTTTCAGAAGACAAAAGTGATGTACAATGCTTTTACAAGAAATGAAGATTTATCGATTGATGGAGAAAAGCTGGAGATAACAGATGCATGCGTTTATCTTGGGCAGCAGATATCAAGTGAAGGTCACATTTATGAAGAAATTAATCAGCGTATAAAACTTGCCTGGAGAGCTTTTGGAAAAAACAGCATAATTTTCAAGAGCAATATGCCATTATGTCTTAAAAGAAAAGTGTTTGATCAATGCATCCTTCCAGTGCTTACGTATGGTGCAGAGACGTGGACCTTAACTAAAAGAGACATACAAAGGCTGCAGACAACTCAAAGTAGCATGGAGAGGTGCATGCTTGGTGTAACCAGTAGAGATAAGAAGAGGAACACGTGGATCCGAAAAATGACAAGAGTGGAAGACATCATGATCAGAGTAAAATCCCTGAAATGGCAATGGGCTGGACTTACTACCAGAAGAGCAGACCATCCACGGACACTCGAAATTTTAGATTGGATTCCGAGGGACAGGAAAAGACCCAGAAGAAGACCACGTGGGAGATGGGTGGATGAAATTCGAAAGTATGCGGGAGTAACATGGAGGAGACTGGCACAAGACAGACCGTTGTGGAAGAGGCTTGGAGAGACCATCGTGCAGCAGTGGATTGATAATGGTTGACAATGATGATGACGATAGATGAGTATGTAAATTGTGTTTTTATATTTTGTACCATGCACCAGTAATAATTCTGAAAGAAAAATGTTCAAGGAATTTATTTGTTTTTTATTTGGTCACACAAACCCTTTTACAATAGTTTGTGTTTAAGAGTTCTGGAACCTTTACCTTAAAAAAACGAAACAAAAAACACTGAGTATATCTACACTCATATTCACAAAAAAAAAAAAAAAAAACAGAGCACAAAGTCATAGCTTGTCAAAGTCAAACTATGACTGATGTTTACAGAATATGTTCATCAGGAAATACAGAACAAATTATTAGCATCTCGGTGCCATATGTACCAGGTGCGTCAATGTAGCTAACAATCGGGGTGACCACCTCTGGCATGTATCGCCTGCTGTATGTGCTGAGGCATCAAATCAAATAATCTGTGAATGGTGTGACAATGGAATAGCCATCTAGGCTGTATTGACCAGCTTCCAAAGTTCTTCAAGAGTTGCTGGCAGATGGTTGTGATGCTGCACCTATTCTTTGAGCATGTCCCAGAGATTTTCTGTGAGTGATAAATCTGGTGATCTAGCTGGCCACTGCACATTGTGATCCCTGAAGAAGGCACGTGTTGTTGTTGAAACATGCAGTGTGGCATTGTGGTGCTGAAATATGGCTCCGGGACATCCTGCAGGGCAGATATGGAAGGGAGACTGGCTGTAGAATGTCATTGATATAACATGCGCTCATTATGGTGGTACAGAGTGTCACAAGAGGTGATCGGTTTTTGTATCTGATAGCACCCCATGCTATAATGCCTTATAATGTTTGTGTGGCATGCGTGGTGCAAATACCCTTCCTGATGCCTCTCCCCTTGTCATCAGCGTACACAGATGCAGCCATCATGTTTGCCTAAACAGAATCATGTTTCATCCAAGAACAAACTATTGTCCAATTTATCACTCCACTCCCTTTGTTCTATGCACCATTGCAGCCTGGAAGTGTCAAAGCTAGCCTGAGGAAGAGCCAACAAGCCTGTAGTCTGAACTGTAGTAACCAGCGACATGCTGTTGCAGCTGACATGGGAGAACAAATCACAGTTCACTGCTGCTGTGCTAGTGCAGTTGATGATGCCAAACTGTCACTCAAAGACATCCTCATGAGATGATGGTTGTCTGTGTGCGACATTCAGAACCTTCTCTTTGTGTCCTATGCCCTTTTTCGTACCATTGCCTTAACACTCCTGCCATGACAGACACATGACTGGTAATCTCCCGAAGGGAAGCATTGCGGTCTGTTATGGCGATAATGCCACCGCTGTCGAACTCGCTGATATGACAGGTACGATTGTCTTTTGCGACGATGAGACATCCTTACCCACTCCTGACTAAACACTGACATTCCAACCGAGTCTCACAGCACTTGTAAGAGAAAAATTGCCCAGCTTTTGGTATGTGGCATTGCACTATCTGATTTTCTTGGACATGGTATGCATGCACCTATGACCTTGAAATGCTAACCATTTGTGTGATATTGCTTGATTAATGTATCCTGTAAAAATCAAAGTTATAGCATGACTCCTTTCAGGTGTTCTGTTTTTTATGAACATGAGTGTATTTTGTTTTTTGCCCATGAATAGGAATTTTGATAATATGCCCTGGGAATGGAGCTCCCCATATAACATAAAAATATAAAGTTTGAAATCTGTACATACACTCACAGACAATAAAATTTGCGCACCAAGAAGAAAGCATCGGATTGAACTGAAATTTTACAGACCTAATGATACAGATGAATGATATACATGATAACAAAAACAGAGCTGCAGGACAATTACAGAGGGATCTATGGCACGTAGTCCAGTCATCTTCAATAGCGCGTCGCACCGCCTTGTGCAGTGATACATGCTGCAATACAGTCCGGCATGGAGGCGAACAGACACCTGGTGTTGTCCTGTGGCCGACTAGCCCACACATGTTGGACGGTGTGTTTAAAATACCGGATAGTGCGGCACGGCGGTAGCCGGCATTTCAACTGGTCTCGCACATGCTTGATAGGGGACATGTCTAGGGAGTTAACAGGCCATGGTAGTGTCTTGTTGACATGACGTAAGCAGTCCTGGGCAACCTGAGCCATGTGTGGGCGGGTATTATCCTGCTGGTATAGTGCACCTGGAAACCCGGGTGGGAATGGGAGCACATGGGGCCGTAAGATGTCATCCACATACCTCTGGCCTGTCAATTATCCATGTACCACTACTAGAGCTGATTGGCTATTGTAGGCAATGGCTCCCCACACCATAATGCCTGCAGTGGCGGAGGTGTGGCACTTGATATAAAGGTTGAGATTGTGCCGCTAACCCAGGGACGTCCACACCCAGATATGTCGATCATCTGTCCCTAAAACGAAGCGGCACTCATAGCTAAACACCACACGTTGCCAGTCTGTGGCGTTCCATGTCACTCTGGCGTAGCACCAGTGCACACAGAGCCGGCAATGTTCCGGTGTTAATGGCAGCGCAGGTAAGGGGTGCTGGAATCACAGATCCGCTTCCATGAGGCGTCGGGGAAATGGTTTATGGGCACATAGGAGCCGCTACTTCTGCCTGTATAGTGGACCGGGTTCCCGTGGGATCCGTTCACGCCTGGTGCACCATCCGTCGATCCTCTCTACCGGTGGTCTGTCCAAAGCCGCTTCGCCGTGTGGCAGTGGCATCACTTGTCCATTGCCCCCAACACGGTTGGGCGGTATAGTGAGAACGATCCACATGGTGGGCTATACGGCGCATCAACCACTCTGTGGTTTTCAACCTGATGATTAGGCCTCTGTCAAAGTTCGTAAGTTGCGTAAATCAACATCTCTGGTGTCTACCCGGCATTCTTGTCACTCTGCACTCTCGCCTGCGTCGGCCGGTTCTTTTCGCTTTCATGGGTCATCGACTGCACGCCGGTTTATAAGGCTGCCAGTTCGTGCTTGCAGTGCCACCACAGGGTGTGCAGTCATGCGTACTCGCACCTAACATGGATCATTTGCATACCAGCACGCCCTCTAGCTATCTGCAAAGATTTCGCGGTTGTGGCATGTTTTCTTCTAGAGGCACAAATTTCGTTGTCTGTGAGTGTATTTTCATGTATACATTGTATGCAAAGTAGAGGACTCCCTGTATTGTAAAATAAGGATAATTTATTAAAAGTGCTTTGCATTTTTATGTTGACATTTGTAGAGCTGTGTTATCCACCATTATATTAAATACAGATATGATACATGATTATATATCTTTGTTCTTTGTTAATTACTATCTGATTGTCTTTGTCTTTCTCATGTAATGTTTATTATAATGTAATTATGTAGGTGAAGATGGTATAGAAAAGGGTGCTGCAAGTTCTTCCATTTGTTGCAAACATGGCCACTACGAAGATTCCAGAGCAGAAAGTTATTCTGTGTGGAGAATTTGGAGTCGGTAAAAGTTCCCTCTTCCGTCGCTTTGCTACTAATTGTTTTGTTCAGAATTCTGATCGAAGCTCAACTCTTGGCCTAGATCATTTTGACAAAGTTTTTAACGTCCATGGCAGAAATGTACGGGTAAGTCTGTGTGTTTATTCCTTCCATAGAATAATTTGTGGAATTTAAAGAATGTAAGGTATGTACAATGGAGTGCTCGTTATTTCCAACTATGGTTATCCAAATTTCCAGGTGTAGAGTTCATTATTGGTGTTTTTTATAGGATAGTGCCCTGTGTGCCATTGGGTTTTGAAAAATACCGCCCTGCTTGCCCCAACACTAAAAATTGGGCACTCTACTGCCATTTTTTTTTCTTAAATCCCTCCCTGATGGACAGGATATTAAAAACTGCTCTTATTTCACCCTGCTGTTAAAGAAAAATAATGCTCAAACTCCATATTAACCCTCTCATTTGGAGATCTTGAAAGTTGTAACTAACCTGCATTGTTGTAGCAATTGAGGGATCCCCTTGTTTAATATCTTGGGATTTAAGAGCCAATAAGCTATGATTGCTTATTGCTCCCCTGTGCTGGGAGAGGAAAAAGGAAGAGCAATACTATGACAAAAGAACCTGTCCACTAAACCTCTGAGGTGTGTGCGGGGGGAGGGGGAGTGTATTATTGAAATGACTTTCAAAATGGAGGCGACTAGTAATGCAACTACATGTATAACCTGTAATCAATACATGAATATGAAAGTGTTTTATTATATGTAATTAACAGCAGGTAATGTCAATCCATAAAAAAAAACCAAATCAAAGTGCAAATAAAAAAATTCTGGAACAAAGGTATATAATTTTTGTGAAAAGATTGATGCACTCAATTTACTTGCACTTTCTCAATTATAAAACATAAGCAAAATTGAGCTTACTGCAAGCATGCTTTACAGGTCACTGCATGGCAGTGATTATGCAGGGCACTTATTGCGTGGAAAAATATTGTCAGCTGAATCTCGCAATAGCCTCAGCATTGTTTAAAATAAGCTTAGGAGACATACTAAATTAAGAGCTTTTTTTATTAATGTTAGTGTAAAAAAGTTAACCTGATCAAAAAAAAAAAAGTACATTTATACATTTCTATTTTTTGTAATGTGGCTTTGCTTATAACCTGTGTAAGAAATATCAAATGTAAGAAAAAATGGCAACCAGTCATTTACATTTTGTGATTTTTTTACCCTGTACCATTCATCATTATTTGTGACCCCGTATGATATTTTTGTAAATACGAAAAATGCAATTCTCACACGTAATGAATAAACGTAGGTTGTACGTAAGCACACACCATAGTTGCATAAAGAAATAGGAACATGGAAGCACTTTTGACTCGACTGAGGTCTTGATCACCCGTAAACAAACAGAGCGAGACTACTTGCCAGATTTTGATCCAACTTCATTTTAGTAGTTGCCAAATGATGTGGCTATCAGTATTAAATATGGACTATCAGTATTGCAGTTTCAAGAGGTAGATATTTCAATGCTCTCATGAAAACATACTAAGTCCATTTTTTTAGTGAAAGGAGTGAGAAAATCACTCCTTTCACTAAAAAAAAGGACTTTCGACATTAATATGCTAATGTCAAGACGATGCTCACTGTACATTATGTTAGCGCACAATAGTTACATACATAAAGAAATAATAGAAACCAGGGCACGAAAAATCTCAGAAATTTTACCTGTCTTCGAGGACGGTTTGTCTAAAAATGTACCCATCCTCCTTTGAAAGTAACCCGTCAGACTCGTATAAATACCATAACTACGTTGAATTTAAATATTGTCATTCTTTTTCAGTTAAATTCATTCAGTGGTTTAACTGTTGGAACTTTTTACATGTTATAGTTCCTTTGTGTGAAATGCAATTTTTCAGTTGGAAATTATTAGTATTTACTGCGAACAAATACCTTGGTAATCAAATGTAATTCAAGGAAAAACTTTTCATGTACCTCTGAGTTGTAAGTGGTCGATGTTCGAATCTTTGTTATGGCTGTTCTCATCAGGCTCTTGAGTTTAGACTTTTAAGAATTTATTCGGCACATTTTCTTCACGGGTCCTGAAATTGGATAGACAAATTAATTGAATTTGTCTATCCAATTTCGGGACCCGTGAAGAAAATGTGCCGACTAAATTCCTAAAAGTCTAAACTCGAGAGCCTGATGAGAACAGCCATACAAAAATTCGAACATCGAGTCATCGACCACTTACAACTGAGAGGTACGTTTTCCTTGAATTACATTTGATTACCGAGGTATTTGTTCGCAGTAAATACTAATAATTTCCAACTGAGAAATTGCATTTCACACAAAGGAACTATAACATGTAAAAGTTTCAACAGTTAAACCACTATTGAATGGATTTAACTGAAAAAGAATAACATATATAAAACATGTTTTTTAATCTCAATACGTCGAGAAATACGTGCATATTAAATATCGTCACTTAACTGAAAAAAAATTTACAAAAAATAAAATAAAATACATTTCTGCTTTCATAGCAAAAAGCTTGTTACACGGAATCCAGAATTTTCAACTTCAAAATGGCAAAAGATGAGAGAATAGTGCATGTGTGGTATTAGGTACGATCATCGTCAAGGACGCCAGGAAACATGCGGAAAAAGGTAATGCACGGGAAGCCAATATTACGGCGGGCATCACATGTGCGAGATGTCAAGGTCAACGTGAAGGGAAGAAGCAACCGTTGTTTAGTTGCATTGGTTAATACTGAGTCACCCCAGTATTAACAAATGAAACTAAACAAGGGATGACTTGGAAGACAGAGATAGACAGGAGAGAAAGGAAGAAGAAAAAAACAACAACTGTGAAGTCGCTATCCTTACACCCCCAACCCCCGCTTCAGGAGTAAAATTCACACAGGAAAACTATATGAGAGGGAATGAGAAAGCAGGACATTGGCTTAGTACGTTAAAATTTTGGAAGGGAGGGTGTCGCCACGGAACTATTTCGCCAAAACAAAGAACGGCTAATTGTTTAAGAGAATGCATAATTTCGTAAAACTGTGGCACTTGGCGTGCGCAAATTTTAAATTGGTAAAAAAAAAAATAAGTAAAATAAAAATGTTTTAATCACAATCATACTGCAAGCTTGTGGGGAAAAGGGCTGTCCGCGTGGACGTCGTGTTCGGGAAATTAATCGTCCACAATTAATTCTTGACTGCCACGGACGGGCGGTTTTGCGCGCCCTGATAGAAACACAGAAGCACTTTCCACTTGATTAAGGACTTGATCATCTGTAAAGAAATGGAGCAAGATCTGCTGCCAGAATTTGATTTCCAAATGATAAAATGAAAATTATTTCCAGAAAGGCACTGCTGAAGTATCTGAGAGTCAGTAAAGCCAAAAAGAATTAGGTCTACCTTGGGACCTAAGGTAGACTTAATTTTTCCTTGGTTTTGCTGACTCTCTCAGATAGTTCAGCCACACCTTTCTGGAAAATAATTCTTATTTTATCATTTGGGAATCAAAATCTGGCAGCAAATTTGCTCCATTTCTTTACAGGTGATCAAGTCCTCAGTCAAGTGGAAAGTGCTTCTGTGTTTATATTATTTCTATTGTGTGCTAACATATTGTACAGTCAGCATCGTCTTGAATTTAGCACACTAATGTCAAGGCGATGCTAACAGTTTTTTTCTTTTCAATCATGAGTATATTGCTCATCAGAAATACACTCCATCAGGCCAGACAATTAACAAGGAGTGTCAAGTTTTGCGGCATTTGAGGAATGCAATTCATTGCAAAAGGCTGGCGTGGCACAAGAGTGGCAACTCCACCCAAAAGGCTGGCATGGCACGAGAGTGGTAACTCCACCACAACAACACACCTGCTGATGCATCACATCTTGTGCAGCAGTTTTTTTGTGAAGGACTGCATTGTACAGGTCTGATAGCCACCCTATTCGCCAAAGCTTGCTCCCTGCAACTTTTTTCCCTTCTCAAAATTAAATACCGCTTGAAAGAAAAATGATTTCAAGATTTTGAGGAGATACAACAGGAAGCAGCTCTTTCCTATTTCAGAAGATGACTTCAAAATATGCTTCGAGCAGTGGGAACAGAAGTGTGATAAGGGTGTGGTTTCAGTAGTATCTACCTCAAAGGTGATCAGATTTGTAAGTCTTTTATCTTTTTTTAATAAATCCTGTCTGGATAATTTTTCATCACACCTTGTACGTATATATACATTTTTGGTATAAAAATTCTCATAAAGGAATTTTTTTCTGATGACAGTTTTTTTATTTCCCTTTATTAATGTGCACAAAATTACGATAAGTATTTTAATTACTGAAAAACTTTAATTACACAGTACTGAGAAAACTGGGATTTCTAATTGTTTTGTGTGCCTAGGGAAGGATGAAGATGCTGGTTATAATTCAAAGCAATACTTTCTAGCTGCTTTTATTTCAGATTTTTAACTATAAAACCACACTTTTGGTTTTACCTCATGAGAAAAATGCTAATTTCTGTATCGAATCATTGGTCATCATTTTTATACCTGAATTCAGTCGCCAGTGTGGTGATTTGTATAGCTACCATTTTATTTTACAGTTTTGTGAATTATATTCTGCTTTTATAATCAGTGTTCACCAGGGTGGGCCCAGTTCAAAAAACCCCACCAAAAACTCACCTGGGGTTTTTAAAATTAGATTCTGTTTTTGCTTCAACAATATTCGAAATTTAATCAGCACCCAATAAAATATTTTCTTTTACAATTAATAACAATAGGAATAATGACTAGATTCTCTTTCTTTCCTTTTTCTCAAAAATGATGGTTTGCCGATTTCATTATTTAGCAACGCAAAACTAACAGATCAACTGACAAAACAACTGATCTGAAAGAAGAAAATTAAACAATAATCCTGAAAATAGTAAATGGTTGCATGTAAGTAGCTTTCCACCTATAAAGAATAACTATAGAATAGACCAACATTATCTATTCATACTGTAGGGAAAAAAATATAGAAACAGAATATAACATACTTAGTTTCTAACTAAAATGTTATCTTTAAATAAAATTTGCCTGAGATATTATTTGTGTGTGCCATGACATGTAAACTGAATGGTTTTTAACTGTTTACAAAGATCGCCTACAAATTAACAATGGTAATTTGTAGGCGATCTTGTAACAGTTTGCTTTTGAGGTTCTAATAAGATAATAAAGCAGATTTGCTTTGTGTCTTATTAGAACCTCAAAAGCAGGCTAAATTAGTTGCATGACCCGCACAATTTAAGTATTTTCAAACCTTTGAGTTTTTCTGCGAAACAGCCACATTTAAAATAATTAATGTAATCTCAGGGATTTTAGCCAGAAACAAAACTACCAATCTACAGGAAATTTTGATTCGTGTTGTGATCTTAAAAATGTATAAACTGTTTTGTGGCTTTTCTACCCCAAGCCTATTTTGTAACTTACTCCAAATTAGCTCAAACATTGAGAAAACTCTCTCAATGGAGGCAGATGAAGATAGTGCTGAATGTAGGCATACAAAAAGCCACAAAATCCTGCATTTGAACCCTTTTCAAAATTTTTTGCCATGATTTGCCACCATTTTATGGGAGAAAATTGGCTGATGACCTTTTCTTTCATTATTGATGTTAGATAATAGTCTGTGTCATTTATTTTGAAAGCCATTACACCAGGCAAATACATAGTCATATCAGAATAATATGACTACCTACCTAATAATCGGAATAGCCACCCTTGGCCCAGATGACAGCGGTGAGACAGCGTGGCATGGACGTAATGAAGCCCTGGAAGGTTACCCGATGCACACGTGCCCATTCGGACTGCGGTAGAGTGCGGAGGTCCTGGAGATGACATGGTTGTAGGTCGGCATGCCGAACTTATCAATCCAAATAGTCCCACAAGTGCTCTATGAGATTGAGGTCGGATGATTTCGCTGGCCAAGGGAGAACAGACACATCGCTGCCATGTTCCCGGAACCAGTCATGCACCCCCTTAGCAGCATGGCAGGTCGCATTGTCCTGTTGGTAGACACCATCACCACCAGGGTAAACATCCAACATGAAGGGGATGCATGTGCTCAGGGAGGATGGACAGGTAGCCATTGGCATTCAGGGACCCATCCAGTGGTACCAGCAGTCCCAGGGCATACCAGGAAAACATCCCCCAGACATGCACACTGCCAACCTATACTTGACTGATAAGCGTGTCCCGGTGGTGGTTCTCTTGTGTCTGATGCTGTCTCCACCACCTCCCGTCACTTCTATGGAGTAGAAACCTCGATTCGTTGGTGAAGGCAACCTTTTCCCACTCTTCCACTGTCCAATGTGAACTGCAGGTATTGTTGCCAATGGACCTGGGTTAATATGGGTGTCTTGACGCAGCATCAACTCCAGAGAGCCATGCGTAAAAGCGTTCGCTCTACTGTCATAGCGGACACATACCTGGGTGCTCCAATGTTCATTTGCGTGGTCAAGTGCTGCACTGTTGTGCGTCAATTGCTCTTTACCAGTTCACGGAGGCGACATTCTCTTCTGAGGTTAATGGCTTTTCAGGCTCCTCAGTTATATTGTCGGGAGGTACTCGGTGTGCCAGCGGTCCATTCTCGGTATACCCTTACTACAGCACCTCACGAACAACCGACGAAGTCTGCTGTCTCTGAGATGCTTCCACCCTTGGCACGGTAACCAGTGATCATTCCTGTTTGAACGTCTGGCAAATCACTACCTCTCTCCATTGTGCTCGTCTGTCTTGGCCAGCCGCTTATATCTCCGTGTGGTTGAAGAGAATTACATGCACTCTGTGGCATGCCCGGGCGAGTACACAGTGATCCCGGAGGTGATCATATTATTCAACAGTGTAATCAGGGTGAAATTTGGATATCATTTTTTCTGCAATACTGTCCTGTTCTTGGTTAAGTTTCTGACCTCTGTATTTCGGATCCATGAGGTTTGCTAGAAAATGTGGTGCAAGATTTGCTTTTTCAAAACTTTTTTAAAAATGTAGATGGTAGCACTGCAGGATTTCTTCTGGTAGTTTGTATTTCTTTGTGGAGCTAACCTCTGAATCTCAGAGAACAGCTTAGAAAATCCAGCCATATTTCAACAGCAACTGAAATAGATGTTTTGTCTCTGTGAAGTGTGTCCAGTGTGCTAGCAACAATGAATAACTGCTTTTCCAGATTCATAGCTTCATGGTAAATGCCCATATTATCCAAGATTTTTAAAATAGATTGATCAAATTCCTCAATATGCTATAACGATATTTCTCTGTATTTGTGATAATTGGCCACAAATGTTTTAACATAGTCAGGATGAGAGTTGCACCTTGTTTCGTTAGGTAGTTGTGGCATTAAGCCAGGCTTTTCTTTGAACCATCCATGTGGTTGATGTTGGCCTATGTTACGAAAATATTTTTGCACCTCTACAATTTGTTTTAAAACAGGCTTTGGGTAAACATCTTTTTCTACCAAATTCAGCACATGTGCTGAGCATCCATATGTTATGAGTTAGATATTGTTCACTTAAAATTTTCCTTTTTTTTTTTTTTTTTTTTTTTGTCAATTACAACTGGAAAAACAGGTTTTCCAAATTTTTCTTCACATTCCTTTATGGCTGTTTCTAATGTAGAAGCACAATAATTTGCTGTTTTCTTTTCTGATCCAGTATCATCAGCATACAGCAAAAAAAACCTTTCTGTTCCGGTATGAGCACTAATAGCTTGGACTAGCTCATTTTTCACACTGCACCAGCGATCTATGGTGAGATTCAAACTGCCTAATTTTGTTTTTTTCTGAAAGCTGAGATTCAATTTCTTCTGCTGCTGTATCGAACAATTTTCCACCAATGGCTTTTGCTGAGGGTGGTTGATTTCCAGGTCTCTGTGTTTCAATCATTTTTTTTAAACTGATTCAATTCTGCTGCATTTAATGGTATGTTAGCAGTATTAAAAAAAAAAAAAAAGAATCAGCAACTGTTTTATCAATTGCCCTTTTGTGGTTTTAAGGCAGTACTCATTGATTGATGCTTTTTTGTTTTCCCAACAGCCCTAGAAAAATCCCAATCAAATCTGAAAAAGCCCAATAAAACCTGAAAACCCACAACAAAACTTTTAAAAATCCAAGTGGGCTGGGTTTTTTCAAACCTTGCTAATAATAAACACCAAAAAAAAAAAAAAAAATCTCAAAATCTTGTAGATTTTTTACATGCATTTTGCTACTTATGTTTTTGGCTCCTGCATATTTGCTCGTACAAAGCTGTGAACGCATTATTTTTAGGCAACTAATTTTTACACGAAAGTAGCAAATTATTATGCACACAACCAGTAGCAATCAGACGTGTGTAATCCTCTCTTGTATGCAACTATGACATTGAGATGACTTTGTAAACAGCTTACTGCAAAGGATTCAGACTTGTACAAAGTAAATCTGCTCTGAAGTTTCAGAAAATTAGAAACACCTAATAGCAACCAACCATATACCATCCTCACTTATGTATGCAACAACTTTGATAATGCTTTATAAACAATTTACTGCAAAGGATTCAGACGTGTACGAAGTGAATCTACAGTCAAGTAGCAGATTATTAAGAACACCCAATAGCAATCTAACACATGCCATCCTATGACATTGAGATAGCTTTATAAACAGCCCACTGAAAAGGATTCAGACATGTACGAAGTGAATCTACACTGAAGTAGCAAATTATTAGGAACACCAAATAGCAATCAGACACGGGCCATTCTCACTTACATACGTAACTATGATATTGCATAGCTGCCAATCCTTCCAATTTGCCTGGAAAGCTTCCAATTTTGGGGCGTCTTTCCGATCGGAATATCGGATTTTTCATTCTCATACCAAAAATCCCTATTTTTTTCCTCCCATTTCAAGAGCAAAAAAAAAAAAAAAAAATCTTTATTTCACTTCAAAAAATCCTTAACACGAGATGATTAAAAAGAAAAAGTTCTCCTTATTTCCGCTGTGAAGAGAAAGTGCGAGCGGCACGTTTCTGCTTACACGTAGACTTTTGGATGGATACGAGTACCTTCCTTCCCCTGTGCAAGCGGCCAGCTGCGTAACGTAAGGTTACAATCACGTTCTCTCTCTCGCTATTCCCCCCTCCCCGGTTTCTTTTTCAGATAATGCATTGTTCATTCCCGGGGCCGCAGCTTCTCAGAGGCCGGCGTCGGTGTGTCTTGCATTCCAGCACTCCCAGTTCGAAATGCTATTTCAGAACGTAGTTATCGTAGAAAAAAAATTCAAACGGATTTTAAATCTGTGAAATTTTTAAGCCCAGATCGATACCCAACATGATAAAATTAAGCAAAAGCTGCCAGTTTTGTGAAATTAAAAATGCATTAAGCATGGTTTCATAACTTCTGTGGCAATAAATTTGACCTAACAAAAGAAAGCTACTGTATAAGAGGAAGTTGAAAAAAAAAAAAAGTCCAATGTTCATTCGAGCCTGTGCTTCTCCAGCAATGATTTATTTTGCTGGTCCATTAGTCATTAAGTTTTCTACGCTTTTCAACCGTGCTTTTTTTGTTTGTCGCTCAATAACGTGCATAAAAATGTCTCGGCTTGATTCAACGAAATTAATATCCTAGTTGTAAATGCATTTATGGCACCTCTATTCATAGTGATTGTGGAATAACTTTTTTACGGGTCTTTTAGAGGTTATTTTTAATGAAAGTTGGTTGTCAAATTTTCGAACTAAAGCCTAGTTCGTCATCAGGACTATGTCACTGGAGTAGTTGCTGCCACTCAATTGGAAGAGACCATCCGCAATTATCGTTAATTGTGGTACTTCTTCTTCTTGCTATTTCGATCCCTTCTTCTAGTTTCTCTTTACTAAGTTTGACTGGTGGGCGATTATTTTCACTGAGTCCCAATTTATGGAGTGTCCACTTGCTTGTACATGTCTGTCTAGCCCTGTTTTGTTCCCAATGTTCCTAATAGCTGCTTGGTGTTCTTTCATTCGGACCTTAATACTTCTCCCTGTTTCTCCTATATAGCTGAGTCCGCAGTTACAGTCGATGCAGTAAATTACTCCTTCTTGCAATTGGATGTCCAATTCTTTCTGCTTTAAAGCTGGCAGGAATTTCTTTATTTTGTTATTAAGATCTGGAGCTAGCCTGATATTATATTTTGCTCCGATCCTTTTCAGTTTCTCGAAAAGTCCCTTGTGGTACGTAATTTTGCTGGTGAATTTGAAGTTGGTTTTTTCCTGCTTCTTTTTTGGCACTTGTTTAAATATTTTCTCAACATATGGGGAGGGGTAATTGTTTTCTGCCAACATTTCCTTTAATTCTTCTTTGTGAAGATCTTTTTGAGAAGCTGAAGAGACCAGGATTTCAATTTTTCCAAAAATTGTCTCGCTGTATTCGATTTAATATAATCAGGGTGGAATGAGCAGAAGTCTAACATCTTCCCTGTGTTGGTGGGTTTTCTAAAAAGCTGAGTGAATATTTTCCCTTCTCTTGAGGTCAAGGTTAAATCCAGGTAATTGATGCTATGGTCTTTTTCCTGTTCCAGGGTGTACTTCAAGGTATTCTCTAGTAAGTTAAATTCTTCCAGAATCTGAGAGGGTAGAGATTGGTCCACAGTATCTACTATAATTAGGACATCATCCATGTACCTTACATAGAGAGCAAACAAGGAGGGTTGTATAAGGATTTTTGCCTCTAGTTTACTTATATAATAATTTGCTAGCAGAGGTGCTAGTGGAGAACCCATTGCAAGTCCTGAAGTTTGCCTGTAATATTTCTTTCCAAACTGGAAGAAATTATTCTTGAAGGAAAATAGGAGCAGTTCATATATGCCAAGTAGTATTTCTCTATTGTGATTATGGAATACTATTTTTTCTGCCAGGTCATCTGCAATGAATTCCAGTAGGAGGTCCAGGTTAATGTTGGTATACATAGAGACTATATCCAGGCTTGCCATTACTGGATGAATTAATTCTGGCAAGTTGTCCAGTTTTCTTTTTAGCTGCATGGAATTTTTTAGTAGGTAGGGAGGAGAAGGGAAAATATCTCTGAGGTGACCAAGCAAATAATAATTAATGTTGGAGAGTGGCGAATTTCTAGTGTCTATTATAGGTCTTATTGGATGGCCTTCTTTGTGAACTTTTATCGTACCATAGATCTGTGGAATTCTTGACTGAATTTTGGAGAAGTTTTTGAAGAGCTCATTAATATGTTGGGGTAACTATTTTTTTCCTCTGCAAATTGCATCTCTTTAAGCTGTTACTGTTTTACTACAGCAGTTTTACTCGCATTTTTTTTTTCAAGTGTCAGTAAATTTAGTATTAGTGATTCGCTATGAGCAGTAATATGAAAGGGGGGAAAAAGTACTATCAAATATTCCGTGATGCGTATTCTGCGGAATTCCTGTGTGTTGCAAAATCTTCAAAAAATGAAAAATATGCATTTTGTACTTGCGTGTCATGTAATTTCAGTGTTTCACACGGGGGAAGGAACGATATTACTAATCATATTTTTAGTGCCCAGCACAAATCTAATGTTGACTGCGTGGAAAAAAAAAAATACAAAATTAACTTCCTTTGTTAAAAGTTTTAATGAACTGGATGCGATTCGTGCAAAATGTTTGTTCACTTCATCTTTAGTTGAGCATAATTTACCAATTAGTGTCACTCATTTATTTATTTATTTTTTTATTTGACTGTCTCATCGTCCGTCTCTCTGTAAGATAATCCTAGCATGAAAATGGTTTGTTTTTGAAAGCATTTTAGTTTGTTCTGTGACGGCGTGGGATATGATCCTATTGGATTTGGGGGTCAAAGGGTGTGGAACATTCTTCTCTTTAGATGCAAGCTTCCATAAAAATAAATTTTTATCTCTTTATAGATCATAATGATATAGCATAGTAAGGAGAAATTATGTATAGATTCTATTTTAATCGAAATAGTGCCGATAAATTCAAACATCTTTAGTCATATCAATTAAAAGTTGATACTTGAGTTAGGTAACATATCGTTTTCTAATCGATATGTTCAGTACATTTAATCAATATGCGCGACAAGTAATTTCATTGGATATATCGATTTAAAATTTCATCGAATATATCGATTATTTTTTTACGATTTTCGGTTTCTGAAAGTTGGCAGGTATGATATTAAGATAGATTTATAAACACCTCACTGTAGAAGACTCAGATGTGTACGAAATTTACACTGAAGTAGCAAATAATTAGGAACACCCAATATCAATCAGCCACGTGCCAGCCTCTCTTTGTACGCAACTATGACAGTGAGAAAGCTTCATAAACAGCTCACTGAAAAGGATTCAGACGTGTAAGAAGTGAATCTACACTGAAGAGCAAATTATTAGGAATACCCAATATAGCAATCAGACACATAATCCTCACTAACATATGCAAATATGACATTGAGATAGCTTTATAAACAGCTCACTGCAAAAGATTCTGATGTGTACAAAGCACAGATAGTGGCAGTATTTAAAAGACTCGTGATTCAAGTGACTGAAAGAGGCATACTAGTGGGGACTAGACAGACAGGTGCAACCATCTCAGAAATGGCAAACCATGTTGGCTATTCAAGAATAACTGTATTGAGGGTGTACAATCAGTAGTGTACAAACAACAAAACAAGATGTCAGCAGTCTTTCTGTGGGTAGAAAAGGCTGGTTGATGCTTGAGGTCAGTGGCAGCTGGAGGGATTTGTACAAGGTAACAGAAGAAGAACTGCATTGCATCAAATGCAAAGTGCAACAGCAATATTGAGTGAGCTAGAACTGGAGAAGTCTCCTTTGTGTTCCACTTGTCTGCTGCAAACAAACAAAGTTGTCTGCAGTAGGCACAGGAGCATCAAAACTGGACTCTTGAGAACTGAAAAAAGGTTGGTTGGTCTATTGAATCACATTTTTATTTAATACACAAACTGGTGGAGGGACCAGAATATAGTACCAACAGAACAAACCAATGCATCTCAACTGCTTAGTTTTTACTGTAGAAGCCAGTGGATGAGATATAATGGTGAGTGGGTCTGTTTTTATGGCAGACATTGGGTTCTTTAATACCTCTGGAACAGCATTTGGATTCAGTTAAGTATCTTAACATCATTGTGCACCAGGCACACATGTACATACATATGCATGGTGCTTTTAGATGGAGAAAGCTATTTCCAGCAAGATAATGTGCCATGCTATAAAGCTCAATTGTCACTCAGTGGTTCAAGGGGTACAACAATGACCTCAAAGTGCTAAAATTGCCCACACAGACTCCAGAACTTAACTCAATTGAACACCTATTGGATGAGATTGAGAGAGCCATTTGTAACAAAGATCCTCCTCCAGTGAACATTTGACAATTGATAGACACCACCACATACACTAAGAGTGGCCCAGCACATTATTTGGTAGGCATTCCTATTAATTTGCTGTTGCAGTGTAATACCTAGTTATATTTTGCATTGCTTTATTAATATAACTTTTAAGGGTTTAAAAAACAAAATGATAATTTAAAGTTTAAAATATTTATGAAAAGTAGCTCCTGTGAATAACAACATGGTCATTCTGAAGAGCCAATTAGGAGACATCAACTATTAAAAAAAATATTGTTTAGTTTTTTAATTTAATGTGTGGAATTAAAATTTAAGTCTCAGATCATCAAAAAATTACTGTGATTGCAGCATGTTCACAGTCATTTTTCAGTGATTTGAGAAATTGTTACACGTGCCTTGAAAAACATCATTAACCTCACCCATAAAAGAAATTTGGGTTGAACAACTGAAGTGATATGATCTCATGGATGACTATGTCAATCGGATATCTGAAGATGGCAATACGTTTGCAGGAAACATTCATAGTGAAAAGCAGTGTATTATTTGACATTTTATGGATGAAAATGTGCAGTGGGCTCTTGTGTTTTTAATTATTTTAATTTAATTTTGAATTCTGAATGTTGTAATTCAAGGGTTGCATAGTAGTTGGTGATCTGAAGAACCACACAGTTTCAGGTCTTAGGCAGAAACTTGGTTCCCCATTGTAGAACACATGATGCCTTTCTATATCCTAGTTGATTTGTGTGTAGCACAAATAGTAGTGATAATGGGTATCAGTGAATGATAGGCAACACAATGTTGTGTGTGTGTGTGTGTGTGTGTGTGTGTGTGTGTGTGTGTGTGTGTGTGTGTGTGTGTGTGTGTGTGTTTGTTTGTTTGTTTGTTTGTTTGTTTGTTTGTTTGTTTGTTTGTTTGTGTGTTTGTTTTTAGGCAGAATTCTCAAAAATCCATTAAAGTAACAGAACACACAGATGACAGTGAAACCTGGGTTCTTCAGGAAAGACATGGGAGTTGTTTGTGTGCTGGGGAGATGTGTTACTACTTACGGAGGATTTATGGTAAGACATGCTCTAATCATGTGAAGAATGAAGATGTGTAATGTAAATGAAATGTTAGTAAGGTGTAGTATAATATTCTTAGGTGGTTTGGCCATGTTGAAAGAATGAGTGATGAGATGCTTTTCTAAAAGAATTTATTCAGCCTAAGTGACAGGGAAAAAAGATAGAGGAAGGCTAAGGAAATCCTGGAAGGACCAGATTCAGGAATGTCTGAGTAAGAAAAAGATAATAAGTAGACGGAGTACAGAAGGTCTTGTGTGTGGCATGTGATGGATATTAATGAAGCTTGAGCTGTGTGCCATGATCGCTGTAAGTGGAGATGTCTGATCAGGAATGTCTGAGTGAGAAAAGATAATAAGTTCACGAAGTACAAAAGGTCTTGTGTGTGGCATGTGATGTATGTTAATGAAGCTTGAGCTGTGTGCCATGATCGCTGTAAGTGGAGATGTCTGATCAGGAATGTCTGAGTGAGAAAAGATAATAAGTACACGAAGTACAAAAGGTCTTGTGTGTGGCATGTGATGTATGTTAATGAAGCTTGAGCTGTGTGCCATGATCGCTGTAAGTGGAGATGTCTGATCAGGAATGTCTTGAGTGAGAAAAAGATAATAAGTAGACGAAATAGAAAAGGTCTTGTGTGTGAGGCATGTGATGGATGTTAATGAAGCTTGAGCTGTGTGCCATGATCGCGGTAAGTGGAGATATCTGATCAGTAATGTCTTGAGTGAGAAAAAGATAATAAGTACACAAAGTACAAATGGTCTTGTGTGTGGCATGTGATGTATGTTAATATGAGCTGTGTGCCATGATCGCTGTAAGTGGAGATGTCTGATCAGGAATGTCTGAGTGATAAAAAGATAGTAAGTACACGAAGTACAAAAGGTCTGGTGTGTGGCATGTGATGGATGTTAATGAAGCTTGAGCTGTCTGCCATGATCGCTGTAAGTGGAGATGTCTGATCAGGAATTTCTGAGTGAGAAAAAGATAATAAGTACACGAAATACAAAAGGTCTTGTGTGTGGCATGTGATGAATGTTAATGAAGCTTGAGCTGTCTGCCATGATCGCTGTAAGGTGAGATGTCTGATCAGGAATGTCTGAGTGAGGAAAAGATAATAAGTAGACGAAGTAGAAAAGGTCTTCTGTGTGGCATGTGATGGATGTTAATGAAGCTTAAGCTGTGTGCCATGATCGCTGTAAGTGGAGATGTCTGATCAGGAATTTCTGAGTGAGAAAAAGATAATAAGTACACGAAATACAAAAGGTCTTGTGTGTGGCATGTGATGAATGTTAATGAAGCTTGAGCTGTCTGCCATGATTGCTCTAAGGTGAGATGTCTGATCAGGAATGTCTGAGTGAGGAAAAGATAATAAGTAGATGAAGTAGGAAAGGTCTTCTGTGTGGCATGTGATGGATGTTAATGAAGCTTAAGCTGTGTGCCAAGATTGCTCTAAGTGGAGATGTCTGATTCAGTAACAGTGAGTTTTTTTCTGTGAGGAGCTCACTTCTGTATATCAGAGAACAGCTTAGTGATATGTATGTCAGGGTTCCCACTCAATCTGGAAAACAAAGAAAACCTGGAATTATCAAGGAATTTTGAAAATGGTTCCAAAAATCAGGGAAAACTCAGGGAAAATTACCCTTTTTTGTAAAAATCAGTGAAAACTCAGGGAAAATTACCCTTTTTTGTAAAAATCAGGGAAAACTCAGGGAAAATTACCCTTTTTTGTAAAAATCAGTGAAAACTCAGGGAAAATTACCCTTTTTTGTAAAAATAAGGGAAAACTCAGGGAAAATTACCCTCTTTTTTTTTGTAAAAATCAATGGATACTTTATTTTGCCAAAAAAATTGTTTTTTTAAGATTTCAAACTTTTGCTTGCAATTACTGCATGCCTAGAATTTGGTAGATCTTACTTTCAGTTATATTAAGTATTTCCTTTATTCTCTAAAAAGATGCAAAATTGAATTTTTTAAATTGCCAGTTATTAAGCTTTTGTTCAATTTCTTCAGGCAGTTGTTATAACATAGAACAATTAGGCACAATGGCTCCTGCTTGAAGAAACACTTCACAAGAGAACCAACCAAATGATGGATCAAAGTCCTTTGTCTGTTGGTTCTCTTGAAACATGTTTCTTTGAACAGAGCCATTCCATCATTAAGCTTAGCTGCATTGTGTTATAGAAAAACTGAAACTATTCAACTGACAGATTTTTTCTTACATGTGACCTGTTTCTATGGGAATGTATTTACAAATTCCATGTGGGTAGTATTCACAAAAGTTCACGGAACTTTGGCACAGAAAATAATGTGCACAGTTAGTTGTTATTAATGAAAAGCACGTAATTTTATAAAGACAAATTTCTTAAAGTATTTACAAGTGTGTGCTTTGGTGAGAAAAATGAATGGAATGGAATGAAATGTAACAATTCTTTGCAACATGCCACTCTGGAAAACTTTTAAAACCACCTGGAGAACCTGGAAAAGTCAGGGAATTTTTTTATTACTTTTGAGTGGGAACCCTGTATGTATGTATGTATGTACAAACAAATGGCTGCATTATAGGGTTTCACTGTGAACAAATATAGTACTTAGATGTAGAGTTTAACATCCCAGTTATGAAGCAGGCGTGGGGGCAAAAGGAAAAAGCAACTTGGGGTCAACAGTGAATGTTCAGTGTCACCTACTTGACTATAACTTTGGTGACTTTTTCCCAGTGCTACTTTTCTTATGCAACAGACTGTGAATCAAAACATTGAGCTACCCTCAGATCCTAATTTATAACCTCTGGCAAACAGCTGCTTTAGATCACTGACAGTGGAAGCCACTGTCAGTGTATTCTCTCAGCTTTCTTTTATTCACTTAAAATTTGAAACTTGCTGCCTAGTTCTTCAGTACTTTTACGTATTATACCTGAATTAATCATAAAAATGAAAAAAAAAAAAAAACCTAGTTCAAGAGAGAGTAAAATTAACTTGTCAATATGAAGATGAAAGCAGTGGTGTTATATAGATGATGAGTGAGAAGCACATAAAATCTGCTATCACTACATAGTAACATTCCATATTTTTAAAAATATATTGGTAAATAATAACTGTGGCACACACATTGCATGTTACATTGATGGAAAAATATATTTAATATATTCAAGTCTGATAATGTGTCCCATTATTTTTAAATTTAACAGTATAATTCATGCATGCATACATATATACATAACACCAGAGTAGCAGAATGTAGAAGTATGTGCGTACGCTGTGCACGGATAGTTTCCAAATTATTAAAAGATTTTGCAGATAGTTTTTGCTTATAAAGAAGAATAGAAATGTTATTCACAACAATTTTAACACTCAGATTAATATACTTAATTCAATTTTAACTTGAACTTTCAATTATTTTTCACATCTTCTGAGTTATTTTGTTTTTACGGACGTTTCTGGCCTCTAGTTTTTTCAAGGCCTGTTATCAATGTATAGGAACTGTATCAAAAGTTTCGTTTACCCAGAAAGAATTTAAATTTTATTGCCAGGTTCCTCTTGCAGTTGCCAGTTATTAAATTAAAATATTTTCATGTAGTTTGTAAGTCTACTATTTTTGAATTAAGTTGTTGAAAATGCAATTTAAAATTTTGAAGGTTCATTAGTAGAACTATTTTTCTGGTTATAAAAGCTTTATTTAATTAGTCTCTTGTTTTTATGAGGATTCATAGTCCAATATTTTAATATTTTGCCTTAAAGGTCCATTTTACACACATTGTTGCACATTCAATTGTAATGTACTTATTTTGTCCTTATTGGAATCTGTAATGTTCTGATAATTATTTATTGTTTTATTAATTTTTCTATAAATTATCTTTTTCTGTTGCTATCGCGGTTCACGGGTTTGCAGCAAGTTTTCTGTTTCCACAAAGAAAGGTAAGATCACGCTAGTTACGTTAACTAAAACTTTTACAAAAGTTCGTAAGTTGGAAGCTTTCGACCTTATCTTAGGTCTTCATCACGCCAATGGAGGGTTTATTTGCACGAGACAGGGTCGAGATCAATTACTATTAAAATAACTTAATTTAAAAGTTATTTTAGTCCTCCATTGGCGTGATGAAGACCTAAGATAAGGTCGAAAGCTTCCAACTTACGAACTTTTTGTAAAAGTTTTAGTTAACGTAACTAGCGTGATCAAGTTACCTTTCTTTGTTAATATTGTTACGTGTTTTGCCCATAATCGTCATGTTTTCTGTTTCAATGGCTGTGTACGCAGATACATTTTATTTTTATACAACTGTTGCATATCACTAAGCTGTTCAGAGGTTGACTCCTCAAAGAAAGACAATCCATGAGATAAATGTTTAATTCATTATTTACTTACTGTTGCTGTATCAAACATCTTCATTTACAGCGATCTTGGCACATAGCTCGAAGTATAATTCATGAGAAGCAAATAAAGTATTTTAGTTTATTTGTTTAGGCTATTAAATCAATAAAAATGTACTAAATAACCATTTAGTTTGTTTAGCCATTATCTCATAATAATCTAATAAATCCAATTAATGTTAAATATCTGTGAAGACCACAGGACAAGGAAGTTATCTATACTAAAAAGTCACCTCTTTGCCCATAACTCCATG
Organism: Macrothele yani; assembly: GCA_039090855.1. NCBI lineage: Eukaryota > Metazoa > Arthropoda > Arachnida > Araneae > Macrothelidae > Macrothele > Macrothele yani. Next base: position 30,628,895 of record CM077032.1, on the reverse strand, counting down.
CAAAAGAACATATTAACAAACGTATGACATCTTACACTTGCTTTGGGCATATCAAGTGGGAAACATGAAAAACACTAACCCAAACTCTTTAAAAATTCATTTTCACCTTAACCATTCTCTATTCATATTAAATACTTACATACAAATAAAATGAACTTGAGAATAAGAAGTTATACTAAAACTTACAATTGGTTTTAAAGTATCTTCATTACTACCACAACACCAAGAACACAGCATTCAAACTCAGACAAAACATTACTATTTATCAATTACTATTAAAATAACTTAATTTAAAAGTTCATAACAAACTCAAAAAACTTCGTTTTCCGCACTTCTCGCTCGTTGTTCCCCACTTGTTGAGTTTGTGGTGAACTTTTAAATTAAATTATTTTAATAGTAATTGATAAATAGTAATGTTTTGTCTGAGTTTGAATGCTGTGTTCGTGGTGTTCTGTTAGTAATGAAGACATTTTTTAATGAATTGGCCGCTCGGTAGCACAGTGGTCTAAGCGCTGGCTTATGACCATTTGTCCCTGAAAGGGTCCGGGTTTGAATCCCTGTGAGGCATGGCTGTTTTGTTTGTCTTACAGCACTGGCTCTCTCTCTTCCGTGGAACCAGTGACCCTAAATTAGGAATGGGCGACTTATAGCCCATTGAGTTGCTCACGGTGGTCGCTAAACCTTCAATCAAAAATTAAGAAAAAAAAATTATTGTAAGTTTTAGTTTAAACTTTCTATTTTTAAGTTCATTTTATTTACATATTAGTGTTTAATATGAAAAAGAATGGTTAAGGTGAAAATTAATTTTTTAAGAGTTTGGGTTAGCGTTTCGTGCTTCCCACCGGAGTTGCCCCCAAGCAAATGTCGGAGGGCATATGTGTGTTAATACGTTCTTTTCCATGGAGTTATGGGCAAAGAGGTGAGTTTTTAGTATAGATAACTTCATTGTCCTTTGCAGTGGAATACCCAGAAATAAATTTTTGGGGGTGCATATCGTCGCCGCAATGTCAAAACCACGAATGCAAAATTTTGTTTAAATTATCGCTATTTAAAAATTAAATTTGATCAAAGAATCACTTTTGCAAATTATTTGGTTGTCGGAAAAGTCATGACGTATTTTAGCCATGTTTTGCAAAGGTCATTTATTGATAGAAAGAACAAAGATCAATCAATGATATAATGCCCGTTTTGTTCGATAACCTTTTGCCATCTTTCAGTGAGCTGCAGAATGTCTCGTTCATAGAAGAACCTGTCTTTCGTGGCAAAAAACTGTACAAGGTGCTGATTTACAGCCTCATCTAAATTGAACGTTATACCACGCAAGGACTGTTGAAGAGAGCAAAACAAGTGGAAGTCTGACGGCGCAAGGTCAGGCGAGTATGATGGTTGTGGCAACACATCCCACCCAAGCTCCAATAATTTTTGGCGTGTGATCAAACTTGTGTGTGGTCTCGCGTTGTCGTGATGGAACACAACACCTTTACGATGAACGAGCTCTGGACGTTTCTGGATGATGGATTCGTTCAAACTGTCCAATTGCCAAGAGTACACATTCAAATTGATTGTTTGGTTCCGTGGTCGGAGCTCGAAAAACACTACACCTTTAAAATCCCAACACACTGAGACCAGAACCTTTTGCTGATGAATGTTTGCTTTGGATGTCGTTTAAGGCGAAGCAGCACGTCGGGACCAAGACCGTTTGCGCAGCACATTGTTGTACACAATCCACTTTTCGTCACCAGTTATCAGTCGCTTCAAAAAAGGATCGTTTTCCTCACGTTTAATGAACATATCGCAGATGTTTATACGCGCCGTCAATTGAGCTTCTTTGAGTTCATGAGGAACCCACACATCGAGCTTGCTTACGTATCCCACCTTCTTCAGGTGGTCGTGAATGCTTGAATTATGGATGTGCAATGTGTCTGCAATCTCTCGTGTTGTGTAACGGGGGTTTGACTCGATCAATGTCTTGATTTGGTCGTCATCAACCTCGGTCGGCCTCTCAGACCGAGGAGCATCGTTGAGGTCAAAATCACCAACACGGAATTTTGCGAACCACCACTGGCACTGACGTTCTTGTAGAGCATTATCATTGTACACTTTACACAACTTTTCACAAGCTTGATGCGCGTTCTTCCCTTTACGGAAGTAAAACAGTAAAATATGGCGAAAATGCACAGTTTGGTCTTCCAACTTCAACTTGATGTCAAATCTCCGAAAATCAACCAAATCGATCACTATTCCTTTTAGACTGCAGATAGAACTGGCACCTGTCGAATGCTATAGCGATAACAGCATGCCTCTGGTACTTCTGAAACCGCCCAACCGCCATCGGGTGCCAAAATACGTCATGACTTTTCCCGTCAACCCAATACATCAGACTGTTAAAGCACTATAAATAACATTTACATCAAGTTGCATCTGTATTACACATCAGTGAATAAAATTCTATATGATGTAAAGTCAACAATCGAAAGCCGCCCCTGTGGCACAGTGGTCTAAGCGATGGCTTCTGATCCTTGTGAAACATGCATGTTGTGTTTGTCTTACGACACTGGTTGTCTCCCCTTCCTGGGACCAGTGGCCCTAAATTAGGGACGGGCGACTGCTTATAGCTCATTGAGTTGCTCACGGTGGTCGTTAAACCTCCAATCAATCAATTGATCAATCAATCAATCAACAATCGAAAAATTCTCACGTTCTTTGTTTTATCACTGCTGCTTCGATATCATTTCTTCCTCAAGTGACGAAAAAAATGTGCATGAGAACAGGCATTTTTATTTCTTAAATACAATTATTAATTACAAAGTTATGTTCATTTCAGGTTTTGGTTTTCCTGTTATGGTATGTACTCAAGGTAAAAGGCTGACCCCCTCCCTCCCCAGGCCCCAGCTCCCACCATTCATTAGACTGACTCCCTGACCACTACAATATGCAACTCCAGTTCGCTCTCTTCTTTCTTTGGTGGCACCTCATCTGACCATTCTAAATAAAGAAGTAACTAACGGCAATTTAAGGAAGTCCAGAATGGCGACACTAGCAAAATAACATCACCCATAATTTTTTTTTCATTTTTTAATACTAGACAAAATTACTTTCGGAGGTGCGTATGGCACTTTGCACCCCGCCTGGGTACGCCACTGGTTCTTTGGCTTTCATAGATATTTAGCATTATTGCTATGCACGTTAAAGATACTTATAACTAGTGAGATAAGTTTACAAGCTTTTCTCATTGAAGTTTGTAGTAAAACAATGTAAATCCAACTGTTTCTTGCTTAAGTAACACCGAATTTTGGAGCATAATTCACTCAAGAAAATTAAGCCTCAAAGATGACTTATATTTGATGTAAGGGCCTAAACACTATTCTGATTTCTTTTCCTTTTTTTTTTTTTTAGGATAACAATTAGATAAAACATGTTATTAATCTGTGTGGTAGAATGATTTCATGTCCACAAAATTATGTCAGACATTTTGTAATTTGTAGATACCATTCATTAATATAAGCGGTATTCAGTGTCTGCTACATAATTTACATGTTGGATTTCATGGTAAACTGCTAGGCCTTGGGGCCAAAACGACCTCAACTTATTCTCCAAACTGACTACCAAACTCAAATTGCTTATTTTCAAGGCCTGTGTTGCTGTACACATTCCCTGCGTGGTGCCTTGCATCTGACACATCCTGGAATAAATTAGAAGCCTTTCAACAGATTTTTGCCAGGATGATCATGGGTGACCCCCCAAAATTTACAGTCCCAGAATTCTAAAAAAATATCTCACAAAAACTTTTATGAAACACTGGATAACTTTCCAAATGAAATGGTAATTTCTTACCATTTCATCAAACAGAAGTCATTGCTCTTTCCACGTTTATAAGTGAGTCACGAAAAAATTATCATTGGCCGCCACCGGAAATCGAACCCAGGGTCTTCCAGTTATGCGCCGGATATGCTTCCACTGCACCACAGCAGCCTTGTGTTCCTCCAGACTCACATACACTAACTGACAAGCTACTTGGCAGGTTGCTTCTTGGAGCCCCGCACGATTCCCGGTTACGGCCAGTGAGAATTTTTCCGTAACTCACTTATAAATGTGGAAAGAGCGATGACTTCTGTTTAATGTTCCTGATCCATGTCAAATGTCTGTATTTATTACCATTTCATTTAAGAAGTCATCAGTTTCTTACAGTTTGCACTGTTGACAGCATTTTATGTACCCTTAGGTTTTTCTAAATTGCCAATAGAAATAAGTATATTTTCAGGCCTTTGTGATTTTTTTCGGTGTGTTTTCCATTTAAGTGTACTTTCTCAGTCCTCATTTTGAAGGCAACTATCTTGCTTGAATCTGATTAACCAACCAGGAAAACTGAAATTTCCTATTTGTCTAAAGCCTATCCCAGCAGGTATCACGCTGCTCCGTCCCAGTGCCAGAGTCGGCTATTAATTCAGACTCAGTAGCAAATTAATGACTAGGAAATTTCCTATTGCCTCCTGGCTCCCAATGGAGCTTAAGGGAATTTCTCATTAGTTCCTAAGATGTTGGTTCGATCCCATCTATTCAGTGGCATCAAATTTGCAGGCTTTTCAGCACTCTGTACTCAATCACAAAAATTCAGGGAATACCTCATTCCCAACAGTGATGATTTTACTATTCAGTTGAACCTATCAGTCTACTACTCATTCTAGCAGACGGCAAAAGGAATGTCAAGGCACTCTCTCTGGTCCTCTTAGTTGAGGGGAGATCTTCCCCATGCAAATTGTTTTCTGTGTTTTTCCTAGTGGGAGGTGTCGCTGATAACATATTCCAAATTCCTTTTTCTTTCTTTTTACCCTGAAATTTGGCATTAATTGGCTCTGTGTTCAAAATTGGTTAAACAAACCTTTTGGTTTGCATTTTTTTAGGCTATCCCACTTTAATTTATTTGAGACTTTCTGGGCTCAACTCTAATTTTTCTATTTCTTGTGTATAGAGCTTTATGCTAGTGCATCCTTGGTTTGCAAACTTAAAATTTATTCATTTATGGAAAGGGGAGGACTCATTCAGTTTTTTTAGGTGTTCTTACTAATTTTGATAATTTAATTTTGCGAAGTCCGATTTGTTGTAATAAGCTATAGAAAGAAATACATTTATACTCTTGCTTTCTTGAATGGCAAGCATGTCAATATTTGGCAGTTTCCCTCTAAAACATTGCTAATTGTATTTAGCAATATATTTAATGATTTTTTTATTTGAACTGCCACTAACCATAACATAAATGTGCCTTCTGTTCTTCAAACTATATCAAATGATCATGTGCTGGCAAATGTGGCCGATACATTCTTTCGTATCATTATCTGCTGCATGTCCAAAAGGCTATGGTCGCCTCTCACTGCCAAGTGTCAGCACAGCATGCATTTTGCAAATCGTGCTTTCACAGCAGAAATATATTTTAAAATTATTAACCATGCACAATATCTTATACTGTGTGTTTTGGAATATAAAGATACACTTTTTGTTCCAAAAACTTGGTGTCAAAATTTCACTGCATCTTAGATACCAAAGGTCATTACTATTGCCATAAACGTATATGCATGTACGCTGCTATAAAGACAGCAAAACAAGTTAAAAATGTCATCACATTTTCTTAGGTACAGTAATTGATATTTTTTCTGTGCGTTATCTACTTTGTTATTCATACATGAGATTCTTCCGCGGATTTGCGGAATTTTGCTTTTTTCGTCATCATTTGAGGCACACTTGAGATCAATACAAAACTGAAGAGAAATTTTGGGATGATTAGGAGGGGGAGTAATTTTTTCATCCAGGAACGGTATTTTGTCTTTCAAAACTTTCGAGGACATAAGTTAAACACAGTGAAGATTTCTCCGGTAATCGTAATTTCAGTTTCTCACTATATTCCTTCTTCCCAGTAGTTCTTAAATATATTTTTATTCCATAAATATTAGCATTTCACCTTGAAAATGGTGTAACAATTCTTGAAAACAGAAGTTAGATTGCTCAAAAATTTCCCTTTAATATCAGGTACAAGATCTACGTATTCGCGGAATTCCGAGTTTTCCATCATCATTTGGGTGGTTCTCGAGATCGATGCACAGGTGAACAGGAATTTCTCGCAACATTTCTTCTACCCAGTATTGTAGTTAAATATAATTTTATTCCATAGGTATTTGTATTTCAGCTGGAAAATTCTGGAGAATTTTCCGAAAACAGAAGTCTGACAGAGAAAAGATTTTGCCCGCAGTGGTAAAGTTTTTCTCCCTGCAATGTTCTCTCTGTCCTGTGTTTTTGTTAAATATCAGTAATTTTATATTTTGAATGAAGTGATGTGCTCCAGTTTAAAATTTGCAGATATAAATTTCAGTGAACAATTCTGTCTTGCTCATACTGTGTTATATTCAGACTGTTTCGCAGTGCATTGTAATTTTTCGCCCCGGTCAAAAAGTTCAGCTTTTTTTTTCCTTCTTCAGTCTCATGTATGGTTATTGTATTGTGAATTCTTAAATATACTGTGCTTTTATGTTTATCCATTGTTAACTATGCAACAATGGATAAAATATTTGATGAGCTGAGTCGGTTATCGTGCTCGACATGTATTTATTTGCGCTGATGTGTGTGTATACCTGTGCGTTTGTGAGTTAATGGTGTAAAATACAGTTTAAGCACATAACCTCGTATTGTGACATAATGATCTGTAACAGGCATAAAAGGACCATCGTAATTCTTTTTTTAAAAAGCAAAGTGATAGAAAACGAAGGGAACGAACTACACCTCAGGAAGAAACATCACAACAAACGCTTTAAATATAGGGGACTACCCACATGAGAATTATCAAACACCTGCATTAACTTGGGAAGGTGCACAAGAGGAGAGTTCTGGTCCAACATCAACTCACAGTTTACACGTTAGCTGCCACTGTGCTATTTTAATGGCAAGCACACAGTGCTGGTAAGAAACTTGGGCAAATTTCCCATGATGCCACATGGTGTCACATGGCACCACGGATGAGCTTCTATGCATTTGAATCGACCTACCCGTGTTCGGATCTCATAGCTTTGCACGACTCCGCTATTCTAAAATACGAGAAAATTTATCCATAATTGATATTTGTAATTACACTGAAGAGCAATTGAATTAGAGAAACCTGTCTAGTAACGTGTAGCACCACCTTTCGCCCTGAGGACGGCGATGATTCGTCTCGGCATGGACTCGACAAGACACCGGAAGAGCGTTGGGAAGCCATACGAATCCATGACCCCTGAACAAGCTTCCACAGTTCACGAAGATTTGATGGAGGGGGGGGGGGTCAGAACCTCGGACATCTTTCTCAATGGCATCCCAGATGTGCTCGATGGGGTTGAGGTCAGGTGAGCTAGCTGGCCAAGGAAGCGAGGTCACGTCGGTGGAGTGTTCATCCAACCATTCGGATACAATTCGGGAGCTGCATTGTCTTGTTGCAGGATGAGGTCCCCAGTGGGATGTTGAAAACGCACAAATGGGAGCAAATGGTCGTCCACAATATCCCGGCAACATCGACCTGTAAGGGACGATGTCACACGTACCAGGGGTCCCATTTCAGTCCACGTAAACAGTCCCCAGACGAGAATGTCACCCCCACCAGCTTGAAGAATACCCTGCTGGCAAGAAGGATACATCGTTTTATGTGGTTTGCCCCATACTCGTATCTTGCCATCCGCATGTACCAACGTGAATCTCGACTCATGAGTCCAGGCAACATTTTTCCACATGTCTAGGGTCCAGTGGCGATGTTCCCACGCCCGTGCTAATCTTTGCACCCTGTGATGGGCGGTCAGCATCGGTATTCTCGTGGTACGATGGCTTCTGTATCCCATAGCGAGGAGATGGTTCTGGATGGTGTGGCTGCTTACACGTTTTTGTGCACTAGTGTTAAATTGCTGAGTGATTTCTTGCACTGTGGCCCGTCTATCCGCTGTTACAATGCAAGCTAGCCGACGATGACCCCGCTCATCCACACGCTGTTGTTCACGGCAGTTGGCTCTTGCAGGGATGGTTTTACTGGATTTGATGTACTCACTGTGCACCGGTGACACAGTGGCTCGTGAAAATCACAGTACCTGTACGACTTCCGAGATGGAGTGACCCATTCGTCGGGCTCCGACAATTTGCCCACGATCAAGTGCGCTTAGATCCATCGTCTTACCCATACTGCATCCGACTCTTACTGATTCCCGTCGCACCACTCCTTATATTGTCAGATCGCTGCATACATCATGTTGTTTCTCTTTACAGGGCCGCCCACAGCGCCACATTTGCATAATGCCAACTGTCTCTAATTCAGTTGCTCTTCAGTGTATAACCTTTAGTAACTCCGAGGATATAAACTCATCTACAGCATATGCTACAGACGTGCATATCCTGTAGACGGTAACTGATAAATTGTAAAATTCTTCAGTTGCAAAAAGATTGAAAAATTTGATTGGTTCAATACCTGTCATATTAATTTTCAGTCCTAGTACACGAGTGAACAGAATGGTTCTCAAGATGTTGGGAACATCACACTAATGTGTAGCTAAAATCTGTTGAGGTAGAATATGAGAGAGAACATCACATTCTTCATTTTCACTTTCACTATTGGTTGTACTGCAGCTACTAAAAGAATACATTTCTGCATATGATGACAAATCATCGGGATCATCTATTTCCACAGCAGGATGTGCCCGCTGATGGACTTTTGGTTGATAGAGACTGGAGATAGCCTGTCTGAATATGGTAAATGCTAAAAGTCTATTGTACTAAAGGTCACTAAAGTAATTCACCGATGCTGTCACACGTATGGTCATTCACAAACATAATTTTCAAATTGTAGGTCAAGATTAAAAACACTTTATTTGCAATTAAAAACTAATATTTTACACGCGAGATCTTTCGGGGCTGAACATAGCACCCATCATCAGGCTCAAGCGCCACGAAACACAGGAGAAGACATTATATACTGTCAAACACGACCCACAATTCACTCGGTTTTCTCAATCACCGGTGATTGAGAAAACCGAGTGAATCATCAGGCTCAAGCGCCACGAAACACAGGAGAAGACATTATATACTGTCAAACACGACCCACAATTCACTCGGTTTTCTCAATCACCGGTGATTGAGAAAACCGAGTGAATTGTGGGTCGTGTTTGACAGTATATAATGTCTTCTCCTGTGTTTCGTGGCGCTTGAGCCTGATGATGGGTGCTTGCTATGTTCAGCCCCGAAAGATCTCGCGTGTAAATATTAGTTTTTAATTGCAAATAAAGTGTTTTTAATCTTGACCTACAATTTGAAAATTATGTTTGTGAATGACCGTACGTGTGACAGCATCGGTGAATTACTTTACTGTCTGAATATATCCGTTGTTTTTACAAAACTAAGCACTGAAGTCAATATGGGTTTCCTTGAAACCCCTTTAGTGTCCTCAATAGGCTGCCCTCTTAAGTATGAACTCTAAATAAGCAGCAGATGCTTTTTATTGCCACTCAAGAATTTATTTATTAATAGTTCCCTTTGCTCTGAAACCAGTGACATTCAAGAGAAAATAAACATTGCAGTGAAAAGTGCCCACTGTGTAAGTATATGGGGAGTCAACTTATTTTCCCTTCCCTAAACCATGTGGAAAAAATCCGCTATACCAAAACTGCAGTCATTTTTAAACAGTTGGATACTCCTTCTGAACGCCAGTAACAAAGCAGATACCTCTCTTCAAGTGCCAAAAGTTTTAGGAAAGGAAATATTAAGCCACAATCACAATGCTGTTTGGCGGCGGCACATGGGCTAAGTATTGTATGACGCCATTCGGCGTCACGCAGCAGTGAAAGTGTTAAGCAGAAAGCAAATTGCAGGAGTGCGTGTGTATCCCTTCTTGCATGCGACCAAGTTGAGCCATTCTTGTACCACATTCTGACAAGTGACAAGAAATGGGTCCTGTATGACAGCGTAAGTGCCCCAAAACAGTGGTTGGACCCAAAACAGAAGGATATGCATGACCGCCAAAGCTGGCTTACACCCATGTAAGGTCCTGCTGTATGTTTGGTGGGATATGCGGAGTGTCATGTTTTTAGCACGTCTTTTGTAAAAAAAGATTGTGCTTCTGTTATCGGTTTGTCCGTCCGTCCGTACCTACAATATCTCACCAACTATTAGTCCGATTTGAAAAATTCTTTTTGCGTTGGGAAGCTTGAAATATGCGAATGATGATCCTTTATTTCGTTTTTTTTTTTTTTTTTACGATGTGCTATTTCGTCGGTAGAGGGCGTAAATGCAGATGATGTTGATGTTGAATTCAAAAATACGTTTTATTCCACATATTTGCTTCTAAACATCCGATTGAAAAAAAAATTATATCTTTCGATTCCATTTATGTCGAAGAGTATTTTAGATATAGTTACTTTTTCAAATTACGCATAGATTTTCCGCTAGGAAGCGTAAAAGGAAATTACATTTTCCCCGATAGCTCTTCTTCTAAAACTCCGATTTGAAAAATATTTTCTTCAGCGGATACATCTCCTGATGGAAAATCTTTTGTATGTAATTTCAAATTTTTGGTAAAGAATACTTTGGCCACCAGGGGCGTAAGTGTTAATTTTTGCTTCTGATGTATTTGCCATAAAATCGTAGCTTTTAAAATATCAATTAAAAAATTCTTTCGTGGACTGATGCCACTCACATGATAAACCTTTTCGGAATATTTTCTTCTTAAAATATGTCACAGTTTCTCCGCCAGGGGCGTAGATGTACGTCTTATTTTTGTCAATATATCTAATTCTAGGAGTCTGATTTGAAAAATTTTTTCTTTGTTGAATAGTATTTTCCGTGTGACATGTTTTTCCTATAATTTCAAAATTTTCAAGTAATTCATAGACTTTCCGCTTCTGTTGTATTTGCAGCAAAATCATCATCATCATCATCATCATTGTCAACCATTATCAATCCACTGCTGGACGAAGGTCTCCCCAAGTTTCCTCCACAACGGTCTGTCTTGTGCCAGTCTCCTCCATGTCACTCCCGCATATTTACGAATTTCATCCACCCATCTCCCATGTGGTCTTTTTCTGGGTCTTTTCCTGTCCCTTGGAATCCAATCTAAAATTTCGGCTGTCCATCTATGGTCTGTCCTTCTGGCAGTATGTCCAGCCCATTGCCATTTCAGGGATTTAACTCTGATCATGATGTCTTCCACTCTCGTCATTTTTCGGATCCACGAGTTCCTCTTCTTATCTCTCCTGGTTATACCAAGCATGCACCTCTCCATGCTTTTTTGAGTTGTCTGCAGCCTGAATGCTTCTTTGAGTTGTCTGCAGCAAAATATGAGCTTCTAAATTCTCAATCGAAAAAAACCTCATTTGTTGACCGATACTACTCATGTCGACAAACCTTTTACAAACATTTTCTTCTTAAAATAGTGCATGGTTTCTACGCCAGGGGGCATAGATGTACATCTTATTTTTGTCAATATCTCTACTTCTAGGAGTCCGATTTGAAAAATTCCTTCTTTGTTGGATAGTGTTTTCCATGTGACATGTTTTTCATATAATTTCAAAATTTTCAAGTAATTCATAGACTTTCCGCTAGGGGGCGTAGCGGTAAATTGTGTTTCCCCCTATATCTCTGCTTCTAAATCTCCAATTTGAAAAATTCTTTCTGCACCGGATACAGCTCCTGATGGAAAATAGTTTGCACATAATTTTTAATTTTTGTAAAAAAATAGTTTGGCCACCAGGGGGCATAAATCTTAATTTCCGCTTCTGTTGTATTTGCAGCAAAATATGAGCTTCTAAATTCTCGATTGAAAAAATCATCATTTATTGACCGATACTGCTCATGTCGACAAACCTTTTAGGAAAATTTCAAGCCCGGCTGGCGCCATCTATGTTAACGAAATATATCCAGGAAAGTATATCCGACGAATGGCAACATGGAGTATCGGACTCCATTAGCGCGAAGTTAACCACGAACATCGGTGGTAAAGTTGCCACGCTCCTGAGGATGCCCAGAGTATTGGCGAAAATTTCGAGTATAAAGAACGGTATAAATTGATGTGTTTGTATCCTAAGGCAAAGATCCAATGAGTATACCCAGCGAAAAGTGTGAGAAGTAAAGCTAGTCATCTCATACAATGGACTTTTAGGACAATAACATCAACAAAGACCGGAAAACACGTGTGTGAAATGTTCGCATCGCTAGAAAATAATGCCAAGGTAAGCATTATCCTCTAGAATATTGTACAAGTTACTTTGAAATATCGCACGTAAAAGAGAATAGTACAATGATTAGAGCTATCTAATAGTCAGAATTAGAACTACTAATAGGAATTGATGCCCAAATTACCTAAGAATATTAGTCTTCACCTTGCTAACAACATTTTGCTTCACATTACACAACTGCAACACATCTTCATTCCTCACACAATCGGAACACGTCTTGCCACCCTTCCCACCACCTGTAAGCAACGCATTTCTCCAGCACACATACGACTCCTATGCTTATTCTGTAGTACCCAGGTTTCACGGCCATACATCAGAGTAGGAATAATTACACTTTCATATATAGCCATGTGGGGCTCTCTTGAGAACCCATCATTCCTGTGAAAACCTCCCAAAGCAGCCATGACTTTCAATGAATAATTAACTTGCCTACTAATTTCACCATTCAGTTTGTTCTCTCTGTCAAACATGCTTCATAAATACACAAACTCATTCACCTGGACAATCACTGTGACATTTAAACTTACATTACATTCATTACTAACAGTTCCTCACTCAGAAACCATTACATTACATTCCGTACTAACAGTTCCTCGCTCAGAAACCATTACATTACATTCAGTACTAACAGTTCCTCGCTCAGAAACCATTACATTACATTCAGTACTAACAGTTTCTCGCTCAGAAACCATTACATTACATTCAGTACTAACAGTTCCTCGCTCAGAAACCATTACATTACATTCAGTACTAACAGTTCCTCGCTCAGAAACCATTACATTACATTTAGTACTAACAGTTCCTCGCTCAGAAACCATTACATTACATTCAGTACTAACAGTTCCTCCCTAAGAAACCATTACATTACATTCAGTACTAACAGTTCTTCGCTGAGAAACCATTACATTATATTCAGTACTAACAGTTCCTCGCTCAGAAACCATTACATTACATTCAGTACTAACAGTTCCTCGCTCAGAAACCATGACATTACATTCAGTACTAACAGTTCCTCGCTCAGAAACCATTACATTACATTCAGTACTAACAGTGCTTCGCTTAGAAACCATTACATTATATTCAGTACTAACAGTTCCTCGCTCAGAAACCATTACATTACATTCAGTACTAACAGTTCCTCACTCAGAAACCATTACATTATATTCAGTACTAACAGTTCCTCGCTCACAAACCATTACATTACATTCAGTACTAACAGTTCCTCACTCAGAAACCATAACTTTGGTTTTACCCTTATTTATACTCAGTTTGAATTTCATACAAACTTTGTACATCAGGGACAACATGCTCTGTAACTCACTTCTGGTCTCTGTCAACAGGACTGTGTCATCAGCATACAGCAATCTGCACACACTTCTCTGAAAGTCACTAAAATCCTTAGTAAAAATAGAAAAGAATCAGAAGCCAAAAACTAGGTTTCAATTAACTAAAAAAATTACTGTAAAGGACTATTCGAAAAACTTAAGAGGATTTGTGAGAGGTTTCTGGTCAGACTGGCTCCAGGATTACAAATTAAAATTAGTAACTACCTTCCAAGATTAAAGCAAAAAGAAGAAAACATCCATTTCTAGGAAGATCTAGTCTTAAATCACTTTCTCATGGTTTTACCCTGATATATTTATTTAATTCTAGTTCTACTTGAAGAATCTTTAGTTGATCTTCCTTTCCTCTGAGTTCCTTTGGTTTTTTTACAGGTTTCTGGCCTCTGGATTTCAGTCAAGGCTGAGTATGGCCATATGTGGGGAGACTGGTCAGACAGCTTAAAATTAGATTGGGAGAGAAAGAGAGTGAGACAGAGAGGGAGAGCATAAAGCTGCAATTAAAAATCTTACAAACAAAACAGGTTTGTACAGACATACAAAATACAGGACATAAAGTGATTTGGGACTCTGTAGAAGTTCTGACACACCAAACAGCACTTTATCAGAAGAAAAATTAGCAGAAGGACTGAAAATAAAGTGAAGAAGAGGTACAACATTAACACTTTCACTGCTGCGTGACGCCGACCAGCGTCATACAATACTTAGCCCAGGTGCTGACGCCACTGAACGGCATCGTAATTATGGCCTTATATTTCCCTTCCTAAAACCTTCAGCACTTGAAGAGAGGTATCTATTTTGTTACTCACACTGAGAATGAGTATCCAACTGTTTAAAAATGACTGCAGTTTTACGATAGCGGATTCTCCCCCCCCCCGTAGTTTAGGGAATGGAAAGCAAGTTGACTCCTCATAGACTTTGCTTTTTGCTGCAATGTTTTTCATTTGAAAGTTTTGCGGTTAAAGGAATTATCAATAAATAAATGCTTGAGTGGCAATAAAAAGCATTTGCTGCTTATTTAGAGTTCATACAAAAGAGGGTGGTCTATCGAGGGCACAAAAGGGATTTCAAGGAAACCCATATTGACTTCAGTGCTTAGTTTTCTGGAAACAACGGATATATTCAGACAGGCTATCTCCATTCCCTCTCAACCAAAAGTTCATCAGCGTGCTCATCCTGCTGCAGAAATAGATGATCCCGATAATTTGTCATCATATGCAGAAACGTATTTTTTTAGTAGCTGTACTACGACCAGTAGTGAAAGTGAAAATGAAGAATGCGATATTCTCTCTCATATTCCACCTCAACAGATTTTAGCTACACATCGGTATGACGTTCCTGACGTCAGGAATATAATTCTGTTCACTAATGTACTTGAACTGAAAATTAATATGACAGGTATTGAACCAATGAAATTTTTCAATCCTTATTTTGACTGAAGAATTTTACAATTTATTAGTTACCGTCCACAGGATATGCACGTCTAATTTATTAGTTTCTGTCTAGAGGATATGTACGACATCCTGCTATGGAAATAGATGATCCCCATAATTTGTCATCATACACTGAAGAGCAATTGAATTAGAGACAGTTAGTGCTATGCAAATGTGGCGCTGTGGGCAGCCCTGTCAACGGAAACGACATGACGTATGCAGCGATCCGACAATATAAGGAGTGATGCGATGGGAATCAGTAAGAGTCGGACACAGTATGGGTAAGACGAAGGATCTAAGCGCATTTGATCGTGGGCAAATTGTCGGGGTCCGACGAATGGGTCACTCCATCTCGGTAGTCGTGCAGGCAAAGGGATTTTCACAAGCCACTGTGTTACGGGTGCACCGCGAGTACATCGAATCCGGTAAAACCATCCCTGCAAGGGCCAACTGCCGTGGACAACAGCGTGTGGATGAGCGGGGTCATCGTCAGCTAGCTCGCATTGTAACAGCGGATAGACGGGCCACAGTGTAAGAAATCACTCAGCAATTTAACGCTAGTGCACAAAAACATGTAAGCAGCCACACCATCCAGAACCATCTCCTTGCTATAGGGTACAGAAGCCATCGTCCCACCAGGGCACCGCTGCTGACTGCACATCACAGGGTGCAAAGATTAGCATGGGTGCAGGAACATCACCACTGGACCCTAGACATGTGGAAAAATGTTGCCTGGACTGATGAGTCGAGATTTACGTTTATACATGCGGATGGCAGGATACGAGTCAGTGCAAACCAAATGAAGCAATGGATCCTTCTTGCCAGCAGGGTACTCTTCAAGCTGGTAGGGGTGGAATTCTCGTCTGAGGACTGTTTACATGGAGTGAAATGGGACCCATGGTACGTGGGACATCGTCCCTCACTGGTCAACGTTACCGAGATATCCAGGACGACCATTTGCTTTTGTGCATCTTCAACGTCCCACTAGGGACCTCATCCTGCAACAAGACAATGCACCGTGCCATCGCTCCCGAATTGTATCCGAATGGTTGGATGAACACTCCACCGTCATGACCTCGCTTCCTTGGCCAGCTAGGTCACCTGACCTCAATCCCATCGAGCACATCTGGGATGCCATCGAGAGAGATGTTTAAGACTTCGACCCCACTCCATCAAATCTTCGTGAACTGTGGGAGCTTGTTCAGGGGTTGTGGATCCGCATAGCTTCCCAACGCTTCCGGTGTCTTGTCGAGTTCATGCCGAGACGAATCGCCGCCGTCATCAGGGCTAAAGGTGGTGCTACACGTTACTAGACAGGTATCTCTAATTCAATTGCTCTTCAGTGTATGCAGAAACATATTCTTTTAGTAGCTGTAGTACGACCAATAGTGAAAGTGAAAGTGAAGAATGCGACGTTCTCTCTCATATTCCACCTCAACAGATTTTAACTACACATCGGTATGATGTCCCTGACATCAGGAGAATAATTCTGGTCACTAGTGTATTTGGACTGAAAATTAGTATGACAGGTATTGAACCAATAAAATTTTTCAATCTTTTTGAAACTGAAGAATTTAAAAATTTATCAGTTACCGTCTACAGGAAATGCACGTCTATAGCATATGCATTGCAAGGCAATGCATATGCTGTAGATGTGTTTATATCCCTATAATTATAAATATCAATTATGGATAAATTTTCTTGGATTTTAGAATAGTGGAGTCGTGCAAAGCTATGAGATCTGAACACAGCCAAGTTGATCCAAATGCATAGAAGCTCATCCGTGGTGCCACGTGGCATCTCAGAAGATTTGCTCGGCTTTCTTGCTGGCACCGCGTGCTTGCCATTGAAACAGCACAGCAACAGCAAATGTGTTAAATGATTTGAAAGGTTGGAATTTACTTGATGAATGGCAATACCTACATACCTGTAGTCATGAGGAAGGATGGGGTACTGCTCAAAAATTTTACTTATTTTATCCTTTTACTCCTTATTAAAAACAAACCATAATTTTGTGAAATGTGTAGTTTATACAGATTCTGTAACAGTCGGTATACACTAAAGAGCAATTGAATTAGAGAAACCTGTCTAGTAACGTGTAGCACCACCTTTCGCCCTGATGACGGCGGCGATTCGTCTCGGCATGGACTCGACAAGACACCGGAAGCGCTGGGAAGCCATATGGATCCACGACCCCTAAACAAGCTCCCACAGTTCACGAAGATTTGATGGAGGGGAGTCAGAGCCTCGAACATCTCTCTCGATGGCATCCCAGATGTGCTCGATGGGGTTAAGGTCAGGTGACCTAGCTGGCCAAGGAAGCGAGGTCACGTTGGTAGTGTGTTCATCCAACAATTCGGGAGCGATGGCACGGTGCATTGTCTTGTTGCAGGATGAGGTCCCCAGTGGGATGTTGAAGACGCACAAACGGGAGCAAATGGTCGTCCAGGATATCCCGGTAATGTTGACCTGTGAGGGACGATGTCACACGTACCAGGGGTCCCATTTCAGTCCATGTAAAGAGTACCCTGCTGGCAAGAAGGATCCATCTCTTCATGTGGTTTACGCTGTACTCGTATCCTGCCATCCGTATGTACCAACGTGAATCTCGACTCATCAGTCCAGGCAACATTTTTCCACATGTCTAGGGTCCAGTGGCAATGTTCCCGTGCCCATGCTAATCTTTGCACCCTGTGATGCGGTCAACAGCAGTAACCTCGTGGGACGATGGATGGTGTGGCAGCTTGCACGTTTTTGTGCACCAGCGTTAAATTGCTGAGTGATTTCTTACACTGTGGCCCGTCTATCCGCTGTTACAATGCGAGCTAGCCGACGATAACCCCGCTCATCCACACGCTGTTTTCCACAACAGTTGGCCCTTGCATGGATGGTTTTACCGGATTCGATGTACTCACGGTGCACCCGTGACACAGTGGCTCATATAAATCCCAGTGCCTGCACGACTTCCGAGATGGAGTGACCCATTCGTGGAGCCCCGACAATTTGCCCACGATCAAATGCACTTAGGTCGTGTATTATTTGATTCTACCCATACTGCGTCCGACTCTTACTGATTCCCGTCGCGTTACTCCTTATACTGTCGGATCGCTGCATACGTCATGTCGTTTCTGTTTACAGGGCCGCCCAGAGCGCCACATTTGCATAACGCCAGCTGTCTCTAATTTGATTGCTGTTCAGTGTATAACAATAAAATGTCTAGGTCGACATGAAGGTTGTGGAAGAAATATTCCTTGCAAATACATGGAACAACTACGGGATTTTTTAGGAGGCAAACAGAATAGTCATTGCCTTTCTTACTGTTCAACATGTAACCTTAGTATCAGAAAATTTAAAAATTACATTTCCCTGGAGTGGGAATTGAACCCTCATCTCCGCTTTTTCTGGTCAAACATGCGATCTGTTACAGCACCCAAGTTGACAAAGTACCCAGATACTTGGGACTTCGTTGTCCTGGGTGCTGTAACAAATAGCATGCTCGAACTGTTCAATTCCTGCTCCAGGGCGATGTGATTTTCAGGTTTTCTGATGTTAAGGTTACATGTTGAACAGTAAGCAAGACAATAGCTATTCTGTTTACCACCTTAAAAATCCTGTCTTAAACCACTCTCATAGAATGAGAAGGAATTCAGAATGAGAAAAAGTGTATTATTTGATTCTAGTTCCACTTGAAGAATTTTTTAGTTAATCTTCCTTTCTTTTGAGTTCCTTTGGTGGCTCATACCACTGCTTTTGAGTGGCGTGTATCACTCAAAAGTAGTAAAAATTAACACAGCGTGAAATTTAATAACTAGAGCTAAATTACTTTCATCACATAAAAATCAAATGGAAGCAATGACAAAAATGGCTATGAAGTTAATAATGATTTTCCCCCAAAAAGTATAATTAACATTGTGCAAAATGTCAGACAAAAACAATCTTAAAAAGAACATCACAAAGTTTGAAAAAACTGATAAAATAATATATACCAGTGGCAAATTATGGAAAATTAAATACCAAAATTAATAAACATTTAATAAAGAATAACATAAAAGTAGCCACTGCAGCAGAAAACAAAGTAGCATATATAGGTAGCAAAGAAACATACAGAAATACACTAGACAAGATGGAAAGAAAAAAAATTGTATATCAAATTCCACTTAATTGTAACAGTAATTATATTAGACAAACGTCTCAAAAAAATTGAAAATCAGAATTAAGGAAGATCAAAATAGTGTATTAGCAAATCATATACAGTTATACAAATGTGAACCTTATGGGGGGGGCGATAAAATATTGGACTATGAATCTCATAAAAACAAAGAGACTAATTAAAGAAAGTTGAAGAAATTAGAAAGACATGGAGATAATGCAAATAGACGATGTCATCACTCTGTCCACATTACTATAACCAGCGCATTGCAAATGAAAAATTGATCATCCGACACCACTCGTATTGAACCCCAGAATGCTCGATAACTAGCTGAGTGTGTTCGATTTACACCACAGTGCCAACAATTCACAGCGCCATGCGAGGTTTATCAGTCAGCAACTGATGTGGCGCCACATGGTGGCATTTAACGGTGCAAGCTACAAAATTACATCTGATAAATCCAAAGGGCGAAAGCAATGGTGAAGAAATTAGAAAGACGTGGAGATGATGCAAATAGACGATGACATCGCTCTGTCCACATTATTATAACAGTGCATAGCCACTGTTCATCCAACACCGCTGGGATCGAACCCCAGAACTCTCGATAACTAGCCGAGTTTGTTCGCTTTACACCACAAGAAGTAGTTGCTATGTGCTGGTTGTAATAACGTGGAAAGAGCGATGTCATTGTCTATTTAAAGAAAGTTATTACATCCAAAAAAATAGTGCTATCAATGAGCCTTCAAAGATAATAAGTGGTGTTTTAAACAACTTAATTACAACAACAGAATTATAAAATACACAATGAAAACATTTCAGTTTAGTAACTGGCAACAGTATGATGAACCTGGCAACAAAATTTAAATTCTTCAGGAGTAAACAAAACTTTTGTGATAATCCTCCTATGTTTTGAGAACAGGCCTTGACTAAAATCCATAGGCCGGAAACGTCTGTGAAAAAACAAAGTAACTTTGAAGAAAGGAAGATGTAACTGAAGATTCTTCAAGCGGAACTAGAATTATTTATTAAAAAACTTTGTATAGAACGTAATATGTGGCAAGATATATTATAATAACACTACTTGATATAAGCAGCATTTAGACTGTTTCACACGTTAAAACAACAAATGCACAGAAATGGTCGATTAGGCTAAGATACTGACTATATAACAAGAAGTGTGTAAAACATTGACTCACCTTCTTAAAAGTAGGAGTTATGTAGATTTATACTAAAAATGAGACGATATACTGCATAGCTAGTTGAACTTGAGATGAAATGCCATTCAAAATGGTATGTTCACAATTAAGAGCAATGAGATTCATATGCAAATAAAATGTTTTATTTGCATATGAATCTCATTGCTCTTAATTGTGAACATACCATTTTGAATGGCATTTCATCTCAAGTTCAACTAGCTATGCAGTATATCATCTCATGCTTAGTATAAATCTACATAACTTCTACTATTAAGAAGGTGAGTCAATTTTTTTACACATACATACATACATACAAACTACTAAGCTGTTCTCTGAGATTCAGAAGTTAGCTCCAAAAAGAAATACAAACTACCAGATATTTTTACTTACTGTTGTCGTATTAAACTTCTCCATTTAGAGCGATCTTGACATGCAACTCGGGCTTCACTGATATCCATTACACGCTGTACACATGGATGCCAACCTCTAAAAGTAGTTTTCAGTAACCAACATGTTCATTTTTCAGTCATTTTCAGGAACAAATTTTTTTTTCAGTAATTTTCAGTAATCCAGTCTACAGCGGCAAATTTGGGTATTTCACACTGCAACAAATTTTAATCTGTCAGAACTATTAACAAAATAATAATAATAATAATAATAATACAATAAAAAATAATTTGCTAGTGGAAAAATTTAAAATACTGTCTACCAGAAAAATATAATAAATTACCTCCAGACATGAAGAAAAATTATTCCTTGGAATGTTGCCAAATTATCATGATAAACTGGCTGTAGTTGCCATTTTCGCTTTCCTTAGTTCAATTCGCAAAAACTTCTTCTGATAGCATAGTTCACTGGGTGCAATGCTGTTTATTTTATCTACTAATAAAGAAGGCAGCACATGACTACTTAAATTAGGTCTGAATCATTCATGTCTTTGTTTTTTTTCACAATACTGAAAATTCTTTCTGTACTTGCATTGCTATGAGGGACTATTAAAATCATTTTCATAATTTTGCTTAATGATTCATACTTCAACTGGCCACTTTTCTTTTTCATTAAAGAAATTCTGTGCCACACTTCATCCATTCTCTCAGAAGTAACAGCACAGTTAAAATTTTCAAACTGGTAGTGAGCAAATTCAGATTCCACCTTGTCAGATTCTTCTGGTTTCAAAATTGGAAACAGGGAACACATATATTGGACTGATGCAAAAGAAACACTTTGCCTTAATGCTACATCTGCAATTTCAGCATGACTCAGAAATTCATCATTAAGTGGAAATTTTCTTAAAATGTAATTGTAGCCTGCCTTGAAAAATTCCCTTACCTCAGAATAAAAAGCAGCCACTGTGTCTTCACTCAGATCTGCAGTTGTGCCTTTATAAGATCTCGCTTTTGACCCAATTACGAGATCACAGTTTTCTTTTTGATTTTTCCTTCTTTCAAAATTTCCATCTGCAAAAGATGTTGGTGTCACATCAAATGCCGATGGCTTGATAAATCGTACAAGCAATTTAGATAACAGACTATGAAGTTTTCTTTTAATACATGCACAAGCGGAGCTCCCTGCTGCAAGAACACGTTAAAAGATGTAAACAAAGGAAGAGTAGCAGATAAAAAAAGACAATAAAGTTTAGATGAAGGATTTCCAATCATACTTGCAAAGTTCTTATACTGTGAATTAGCTTCTTCATTGTCACTAAAATAATGTTCTAGAGCCTCTCACTGTTCTAAAATTCTGTCAATGGATTCCAAAAGTGATAACCAGCAAGTATTGACATGCTTTAGAATTTTGTGTGGTTTAGTACCACAAACAGCTTGACTCAGTTTTAGATTGTGTTTCCTCTTTGAACTTTTCTCCAAAAAAAAAAAGTACAACTGTATCAGAAACTGCTTAACATTAAATCCTTTCAGTTGAGTAGCAGATTTCTGTGCAGCTAAATTTACTAAATGGCATGAACATCGCTGCACTATGATTGCAGGCTGAACCTTCTTTATGTGAGAAAGAACACCTTTTACTTGACCTATGATAGTGTTAGCATTGTCACAGGAAAATGACACACAGTTGCTCCATGAGATATTTTTTTAACAAACTCATTGTTCAAAACGTTGAATATTCCTTCACCTGTATTATTACTTGATTCAACCAATGATAACAAAACAGTTGAATTTTTCCCTATTTTTTCGTCAAAATATGTTATTGTAATGGGATACAGTTTATTTGCTTGAGCATCATAACTTCCGTCCGTAGATAGAGAAAAATATTTTTTTTTTTACTTCAGATACGATGTTACTTGTAGAAACACTGGCCATGTGCTGAATTAGTGCAGTAGCCTTGGTTCTTCCACACGAATATTTTTTTGCGATCGCCGAATCGGGAAACATGGCTTGAAATAACGGTTTTTCAAGCCTTCAGTTTTCGGAAATTTATCCAACATTTTCAAGCTGAATTGACTTCACTTTTCGGAAATTTATCCAACATTTTCAAGCTGAAACACAAATATTTATGGAATAAAATGATATCTAACAATACTGGGTAGAGGAAACATCACGAGAAAAAAAAAAAATTACGATTATCAGAGAAATCCAACCTCCGTCTACTTTCTGTTTTCGAAGGATGAAATTCCGTCCTCCGACGAAGAAAATGAGCCCCCCTCTTGCTGCCGCCACCACCAATCCTCCCAAAATTTAAGTTCAGTTATGCATTGATTTCGTTCATGGTCCAAATGATAACAAAAAAATATCAAATTCCTCGAATCAGCGTGAGAATCTCGTCGCCGAAGATTACGGGGAAATTTTCGGGCGGCCTAACTTCCGTTTTCGGAAATCGTTGCCTACAATTTCAAGCTGAAATTATGCAATGAAATTATATTTAACAGTACTGAACAGAAGCAACATCGCAAGAGAAAAAAATACGATTGCGGGAAAAATCTGCACTTCGTTTAACTTTCGTGTTTCCGAACGTTTAAAAAGACATAACAACGTCCCCAGACGGAATACGACCCCCCCCCCCAACTAATATCCCAAAAAATTTTTCACTTTTGCATCAATCTCGAAAATGAAAAAAAAACAAAAAACGGAGGGGACTCCGCGGAAGAATCTCACGTACGAATTAACCGCTGAATCGATTTCGAATGTCGTAAGATAACGCTAAAATATCGATGACCGGTAAATTTTAACTTTTGGCGCAAAATTGGCGCAGATTTCGGCGAAATGGCGATTTTTTAGCAGAATGGCGCAAGAACAACGTTTTGGCGCGGACTGGCGCAATTGGCGTAGGTCTGGCAGCCCTGAATGTAGCATTTAATTTTTTTCCCCCAGAAAAACACCAACAAAAAAATTTTAAGTTGATGAAAATTTGCTTTCTATCTCAGAAAATTAAATGAAATGGCGATTTTCCGTAATTTCAGCAGTGTTTCCGTACTTCCGTAACAGCAACCAAAAATCCGTAAAATTACGGAAAATCCGTACTAGTTGGCATCTATGTGTACACATGATCTTTTATACTTCATACTCATAATCTTTTACTCATGCAGACACTCCTGAATCTGATCCACCCATGTCTTCCTTGGCCTTCCTCTGCCTTTACCTCCAAAAAGAAATACAAACTTCCAGATATTTTTACTTATTGTTGTCGTATCAAACTTCGCCATTTACAGCGATCTTGACATAAAACTCGTGCTTCACTGATATCCATTACACGCCGTACACAAGAACTTTTATACTTCATACTCATAATCTGTTTCTCATGCAGACACTCCTAAATCTGATCCACCCATGCCTTCCTTGGCCTTCCTCTGCCTTTCCTTCCTGCCACTTGGGCTGAAAATATTTTCTTAGTAAGGATTTCATCACTCATTCTTTCAACATGGCCAAACCACCAAAGCATACTGGTCTCCACCTTGCTAACAACATTTTGCTTTACATCACACAACTGCAATACATCTTCATTCCTCACACAATCAGATCGTGTCTTGCCACAAAGCCCCCGTAAGTAACGCATTTCTCCAGCACACAAACGACTCCTATGTTTCTTCTGCAGTACCCAAGTTTCAATGCCATACATCAGAGTAGGAACAATTACTGTTTCATACACAGCCATGCGGGACTCTCAAGAGAACCCATCATTCCTGTGAAAACCTCCCAGAGCAGCTATGACTTTCAAAGAAGAATTCACTCGCCTACTGATTTCACCGTCCAACTTGTTCTCTCTGTCAAACATGCTTCCTAAATACACAAACTCACTCACCTGGTCAATCACAGTGCCATTTATACTTACATTACATTCAGTGCTACCCATTCCTCTCTCAAACACCATAACTTTGGTTTTTCCCTTATTTATACTCAGTTTGAATTTCATGCAAACTTCGTGCATCCGAGTCAACATACTCTGC
Source organism: Macrothele yani (assembly GCA_039090855.1). Lineage (NCBI taxonomy): Eukaryota > Metazoa > Arthropoda > Arachnida > Araneae > Macrothelidae > Macrothele > Macrothele yani. The sequence goes on along the minus strand of CM077032.1, from coordinate 30,604,156 downwards.
AACTCACTTTTGCTCACTGCCAACAGGACAGTGTCATCAGCATACAACAATCTGCACACACGGATATCACCAAGACATAAACCACTATTATCTATTTTGGCCTCACGCATGCATGCGTCCATAAATATATTAAACAGCCATGGTGACATTACACAACCTTGTCTAACTCCTGCACCAATGGAAAACCATTTTGATAAAACTTCATTCACTCGTACACAAGCTCTACTACCAGCATACATGGCTTTTACACTATTAAGTAGATTCCCAGTAACACCATATTCATTCAATACCTTCCACAAAAATGCCCTATTGACTCGGTCATAAGCTTTCTCTAAATCTATGAAGGCAGTAAAAACTTTCTTCCCAACAGCCAGATACTTTTCAGTCATCATGCGTAATGCAAAAATCTGGTTAGTGCAGCCTTTACCAGGCATACCACTCTGAACATCCCACACTTTCTCTGATGTAAGACCCCGTACTTTTTCAATAACAACCTTACCAAACACTTTCCCTGGCACACTTAGTAGGCTAATACCACGATAGTTCTTGCATTCAGTCTGATCCCCTTTTCCCTTATACAAGGGAACAATGATAGCATCCTTCCAATCCCGAGGGACCATTCCTAACTCCCAGCACAACTGGCAAATTTCAGTTAACCAGTCAATTATAGAATCGCCACCATACTTCAACATCTCTGCAGTTATGCCATCAACTCCTGGAGTATTACCATTCTGAAGAGATTTTAGAGCTGTACACACTTCTTCTCTTGAGATACCTCCTGTGCTTTCATCCCTCATTGTGACATCATCTGCATCTGTCTCAGAATCATTTTTGCTCTCCTGATCTAATAACTCACAGAAGTATTTGCCCCATCTGTCAGTTAACTCATTGGGCTCCCATATCATTTCCCCAATCTCATTCTTCACACAACTTACAACTTTGTTTCCCCTATTTTTCCTGAGTCTCATGTACTTCCAGAAGGACTTTCTATCTTTCCAAAAAGCCAGTTCATGCCCTTCCACTTTCTCCTTCCTATCTTTTGCCGTACTGTGGCGAAGCAGCTTCACGCTTCTTACAGCGATATTCATCCACAGAGACTCTACCTTGCAACATCCCCAAATAGGCTTCCTTATTTTTCTTTACTGCCTCATCAATCACACTATTCCACCAAGCATCACCTTTATTGTTACCCACTATTGTGGTGCCACAGACCTCTTTAGCAGCAGTAACAACACAGTTCTTAAAACATTCCCACTTCTTTTCTACATCCCTCTCACAAGATTTCAGATTTTTCAGTCGTTCTCTGAGTAAGTCAGAATACCGCCGATGATCTTCAAGGAGCCTATCAACCTTTATTCTTTCTATCCTGGGTCTCTTCCTATTCCTTTTCCTCCAACCAACATTAAGTTTCACTCGTGACACTACCAAGTAATGATCAGAACCAACATCCGCACCTCTCATCACACGGGTGTCAACAACTAAGTGTTTCAAACGCTGATCGTAAAGCACAAACACTCTTTTGACCAAGAGTACGATTTTCCCAAGTATATGTGTGCATATACTTGTGGTTGAAAAATGTATTAGATACACACAAATCATTCTCAATGCAGAGTTCAATTAATCTTTCACCATTATCATTCACACAAGGATCATTAAACTTACCCAGAACATTCACTCGTACACAAGCTCTACTACCAGCATACACGAATTTTACACTATTAAGTAGATTCCCAGTAACACCATATTCATTCAATACCTTCCACAAAAGTGTCCTATTTCCTCGGTCGTAAGCTTTCTCTAAATCTATGAAGGCAGCAAAAACTTTCTTACCAACAGCCAGGTACTTTTCAATCATCATGCGTAATGCAAAAATCTTGTTATTTCAGCCTTTACCAGGCATAAAACCACTCTGAACATCCCACACTTTCTCTGATGTAAGACCCTATACTTTTTCAATAACAACCTTACCAAACACTTTCCCTGGCACACTTTTACACACTTCTTGTTATATAGTCAATATCTTAGCCTAATTGACCATTTCTGGTATCCATGCATTTGTTGCTTTAATGTGTGAAACAGTCTATACACTGCTTATATCAAGTAGTGTTGTCATAAGGAACTAGAATTAAATAAATATAACTGGGTAAAGCTTGGATTAAGTGATTTAATTCCTGTTAAGTGTATTATTTCATATTTACTGTATCATGATGTTCTTCCATTAAAATTGTGCATTTTTTTCAGCTTCAATTATGGGACACTGGAGGAATGGAGCGTGTTGCATCCATAACCAGCAGTTATTACAAATTTGCAGAAGCAGCAATCTTGGTCTTCAGCTTTGACTGTCCAGACTCCTTTAACATCCTGTCTCAGCATTTGCTTGACATAGTCACTTATGCAGAAAGTGCCAAAATATTTCTTTGTGGAAACAAAACAGACCTTGTCACTCAGAAGTCGGAGCAGGTGACTGATGCTGACATAGAAGCATTCTGCGAGCAGTGTCACAACCTTATTAGTGGTATTTACAAAACTTCTTGCAAGACTGGGTCTGGCATTGAGGAGATGTTTTCAGACATTGCCCGACAGCTGGTGAACACATGTCGCATCAAAGACATGGAGAAGGATGTACATGACTCCTTCAAGGTCACCGCTCAAGATGAACCCCATGAATCTTGTTCTTGTTAGCACTAGTTTTATTATATATAAAGCTCAAAGGATTTTAAAGTGTGTTTTAAGTTTTGAAATGTGAACGGCGTGATTTTGAAGTCAGCTTGCAAGTAATTCAAGTCCAGCTAATTTTTTTACAATGTTTGGGACTACTGTTGTGAATAGAATGTGATTTATAATATGCATACAGTATGCTATGATGAACAATCTGATTTTTATATTAGCAAAAAATATTTTATTGAACAAATATTTATTCAGTTACATCTTTGATAATTTCACTTATAAATGGTTAGTAGCAAGCTGTTTTATTTATATGATAAACAGATCAGTATATAATATCAGTATATGAAATGGCCATTGTTATACACATCTGAGTATTATGTAGTATGCCTAAAACAGCTTAGTCATGCATCTTAAAATAATGAAACTTATTTTTTTCTCAGTTGCTTTTTCATTTGCAATATGTATAATATGATCAGTTAGACATTAATTGGTACTTGCTGTTTGTGTTTGAAGTAACAAAGTATGTTTTTTTATGACCATAATGCATGTTTAGGTTGTGCAACATTCTGCAAAACCCATGTGAAAATCTGTCAGAATTATTTTCTAAAAAATAAGTACATGATTCCTTTGAGGATAAACCCCCATTTGGCAAGGAATTTATTCAACCTGTAATGCAAATTATTAGAGGATTTGACAGATTTTGTGATTTTTTTCTTTTTATCTGCTGTCAACACTTTGAGACCCATTTTGTTGATACCCTTCTCTTAACCAGAACCTTCATGATTGTGTAGTGCACAGGCCCAAATAAATGCTGCCAAAACTGGAGATATGTGTTGTCACTTGCTAATCGCTCATTACCTTGTCCTGCACTTTGTCCAGACGTTTGGGACTAGTAAATGTAGCTGGCCTTCTACAGTGTAGAGAATCTTCCTCATTTGGTTGAACTGTTTACTTTAGTATGGAATAGGAAGGAGCATCCCCCACTTCAAAGTGCTGCAGTAATCAAATTTTTGCTTTATGCATGATAGAAAAGTATCTGTTGGTGAAAATCTTTCATAGATTTAGAGAAAGCTTATGACAAAGTAAATATGACTCTTTTGTGGAAGGTACTGAATAAATATGGTATTACTGGAAATCTACTTAATAGTGTGAAAGCCATTATGCTGGTAGTAGAGCACGTGTATGAGTGAGTGGTGTTTTTTCGAATGTGGACCCATATAAGTTGGCGCCCATGAACTTAACCATCACTAATAGTTGCAACTTCAGAGTTTGAGAACAGAATGGAAATTGTAAAACCATGAAATCTAGTAGGCAACTACATGAAGAGCAGATCATGTAGTGCAAATAGCAACACTGTTACACTCCTCCATCATTCCCAGGCCACCTTTCGAACATGCCTTATACCTGCAGATTGTTGGGTTCTTTACTATTTTTGAACTCAGTAGAAAATAGCATTGAATCAGTTTTACTTCATAATATGAGTAGCTGACATGCAGTACTGGATTTACCATTTATCAGAAAAACTGATGTATATATATATATATATATTGTGGATCCGAAAAATGACAAGAGTGGAAAACATCATGATCAGAGTTAAATCCCTGAAATGGCAATGGGCTGGACATACTGCCAGAAGGACAGATCATCGATGGACAGCCGAAATTTTAGATTGGATTCCAAGGGACAGGAAAAGACCCAGAAGAAGACCACATGGGAGATGGGTGGATGAAATTCGAAAGTATGCGGGGGTGACATGGAGGAGACTGGCACAAGACAGACCGTTGTGGAGGAAACTTGGGGAGACCTTCGTCCAGCAGTGGATTGATAATGGTTGACAATGATGATGATGATGATATATATATAATAAGGTCATAACCTCTTTCTGCCCCTTCTTCTATTGCTTTCCACCTGTTTCACCTTGTCATTTTGCTTTAACATAACTTCTCTGTCACTTCCACTATCAAACCCTACACAAAGACCTGTTAAGAAAGTTGTGTCTAAATCAAACTCCTGGATTGAGATAGTTGTGTCGAAACCTAACCTTGGAAGGAAGCTGTATAAGAAAATAAAGTGCGGCATGTTAGCCAATTCAATGTCCTATAGCTGGTACTGTGAAAAATCATATATTAGAATGTTTTTTTTTATTTCATTTAATATTTTTATGTGTATTACACATACATTAACATAATTTTCCATTCTGATCAAATCAATTTGGAATTCTTACCTCAGAAGTTTCTCCACGTTTTCAGCATCTTTCTTCTCTCATGCAACTTTTCAATCTGAAAATCTAGCCTTTGATTATTGAAGTTCTTCCATTTTATAGTGCTATACATGTATATATATTTTAATTTCCATGTAACAGTGAATGCAGAATTTGCTTATTATTCCATTGCATTAGATTGGAATTGTGATCCCAAAGGCACAGTTCAGTTGTTGATGTACATACTTAAAAGTAAATGAGAATGTTGGCATCTCTGAACTGCTTCCATTTCTTGCATTATCATTCTGGGGGCAGAAACATTTTTAAAGCATTAATTGTAGTTATGAAGGAAAGGACTTAAATCTTCCTTCATGTGCACAACCAACTTTACCTGGTGCACAATGCATAATTGGGAATAAAATGGATCAACCACTGTTTGCTACGACTTCCACAAATATTATAATATTAAAACAAGTTAGTAAAATCATACAATGCATTGATTATGATATGCTTTCCAACATACCATAAATCATTACTCAAGTTATGAGGATAATGGCTGTAGAATAAATCTCACTCCTATGTCCTGACCTTTGACCCCATTTCACCCATTTTCAATAGGGTTGGTAGCCAGGTGGTCCCGTACCACATACTAGAGTTTCATCGAAATTGAACCATTTTTATGCGAGTTATCATATGGATGGACAAACAGACACAGCTGGAGCATATACGCATCTTCAACGTACGGTTGGAAAGCGTAAATAAAAATACCATGATTTTGTACAACACAAAACTGTGTGACAAATTTGATCATCACAAACAATATAATTTCCTTTGTCTGAACATTTGTCCCATTTTGGTGGTGCAGTGAAAAAAGCACTTTCCCGTTTTAATTGTCAAATTCCTGCCTCAACCAATATATATATATTTTTATTGTTGTAATGTGCATGAAACACACTTTCATGTTTGGAACATGTCTGTTTCACTCTGACGAAACATTGTTTCAGATTCTCTATCAAAATAATTAACTATAAATACAGAATATTTAATTTCCACATATCATACTTTTCCTTTTTAACTCTACAAATCTTATCCCCCCCCCCCCCACCCCTCCCTGTCATTATTGGCAGGCTTTCACCTAGTGTAATACTATGGCCTTCATCTGTGGATGCTGCATTGGACCACTGCAAATTCGAAGGATGTTTAAGAAAAAAATTATAATTTTATGTTGATGTCACATAGATTATCATTAAGTCACAACATTTTGGTTTTGAAATCACTTAATTTTAGTTCTTTTGTTTATAATTCTTCTGAATTATTTTTTTGCTTTGTATCATTTGTTAATAGAAATTTAAGAAATCTAATATGCTTATCAATATTGTTATAAAATTTCTCTAACATTTGAGACAGAGAATTGTGCAGTTTTGTTGGAAGAAGAAAGGGAATTGTACGTTTGTGTTTATATTTCATGGATGTATACAACTATGTTATTTAAATTCTGATTATAGCATTTCAACACATACACACATGCTCATGTTTGGAAAAGGAATAGCAGTTAAAATTATGAATATGACAATTGCTAGAGTTTGATAATAAATGTATGGGATAGATATGATGCGATACATACATAACAGATAAATGTAAGTTGTGATGGAACATGCAATGTTATGTTCCAAAAGAAACTGAAGATGTACAGGAGCTTTGAACCCAGCTTGGGTCTTGATCACTAGTAAATAGTGGAGCTAGACTGGTTGCCAAATTCAATCATTTGGCAACAACCTTCGACCATATATACTAATGGACTGCGCACTGGCAATAGCTGCATCACAGCCGCCGTGGTCCTAACATGAGTGAGAGGGAATCAGATCACGTGACATGAGTAAAAAATGGTTGCATACCTTTTAATTCCAACATTTTCCTATGAGCTGAGAAGCCACTTGAAGGGATTAGGAATTAGTAAATTGTGTACATTTGAACTGTGGGTTTTAGGAATATCGTATATGAGGATATATTCGTTGAGAAAACTACCTCAATCAAAATTTTATTGCAATCGTTTAGAAGTAATTAGATCGAAAAGTGGTCATAAGTTTTGTATGTGTTCTAACGCGAATTTTTTTTTTGTACTTAAAATTCCGTGTAAAAATGGTGTTATGGTTACTAATTTACACTGCAGAACTTCAGTATTTTCAGTGCATTATGTGAAAACTCCTCATATATAGTGAAAACTCTTCAGGTGAGTTTACTTATGAGATATATGCATGCACAGATACTAATTTACGCTGCAGAACTTCAGTATTTTCAGTGCATTATGTGAAAACTCCTCATGTATAGTGAAAACTGTTCAGGTGAGTTTACTTATGAGATATATGCATGCACAGATCAGGTTGTTTACATTTCATTATTTATGATGTAATGAACATCTGCGAAGAATTTGGAACATGCATTCCGTTTTTTTTGGGGGGGGTTCTTAAGTTACTATATTTTTATGTCAATAGCCACAAGTTTCCTGGTTAAGTAATTGAACCTTATTGACTACTTCTGCCTCACCGTAATAATTATTGGAAATATGAAAAACAGGCCCAAAAAGTGGAATGGTTGCACTTGCTACTCTAATGAAAACTTGTGCGAACTTTGAATCGCTATATACCAAACCGACAAGTTTTCTGATGTACTAAAAACATTATACTTACTGAAACCGCATTGTGCCAAATACTATGCTTGTTAAGTAACCATTCCATAATTTTCATATTTCGGAATCAAATGTACATGATGCCTAGCAATTCAGCAAACTTCATGTACATGAAGTTCAGCAAGGCCACAAGAGCTTGGACTAGCGTGTCATGTTATAAGTACTGTCATGTTTTTATGGACAAGCTTCCTGTTTAAATATTTAGCCTTTGTCCGAGATGGGTCAGGGTTCGAATTCCGGTGAGGCATGGATATTATGTTTGTCTTGCAGCACTGGCTGTCACCTTTTACTGGAACCAGTGGCTCTAAATTAGGGACAGACGACTGCTTATAGCCCACATGGTGGTCGTTAAACCTCCAATAAAAAAAAAAAAAATAAAAAAAAAATATGTAGCTGATATTTAAAATTTCCACAATTTTCTTCGTGTTTTGGAAAACTGTTAAAGCAGAAATAATACAGTATCAAAAACTAAAACTATCCTGTGTCTGACACCTGTTGTTCATCTTAAAAAAAGGCATTTAGCTTAAAATTTTAAGATGACAACATGGAAGTGCTATAGTGAAATTATTATAAAGCATCCAAAGAATCTATTTAGGTATTTAATTTGTTTCTTACCCATGAAAAGTTATAAAACTTCCTTTACTAAATCGCTCAGAGCAACCATAAGCACAGCATGTGTGACCCATCTTTTGACACATGTCACGTGATTTCGATGTTAGAGCCAAAGATTTTTATGCCATGCACAGTCTATCAGTATATGGTCGAAGGCAACAACCATAATCAAGAACTTGAAAAACAAATCTGGCAACCAGTCTAGCTCCACTACACAGAGCAGGAAACTCAAGAGGTAAATCTTCCATAGAGACTCGTGGCAACAATTTGGCCCTGAAGATCTCAATAGAACAGTGTGCCAGTGGATGGACATGAAACTAAAACGTTGAACTGTAACTGTCTGCCATTTTTTTTTCTCAAGGGTTTACAACTCTTTTCTCTGTGCTACTTATATAGCCACTGGTACTGTGTCACATGACAGACACTATTGTAGTTTCATGTCTGACCACTAGGGCACTGTCATAAACACGAGAGTTGGACCTCTGTCTCCCCTCCTCTGTGCTCCACTATTTACAGATGATCAAGACCCAAGTTGGGTTGAAAGCTTCTGTATATCTTCAGTTTCTTTTGAATGTAACATTGTGTGATCCATTACAACCTATATTTATACATGTGGAATGAACAAGAAATGCCTTTTGCTGTAAACCAATGTATGATATATGAACATTAAATAACAAAACCCTTTCAATAAGTATGTGAATCTAATTTTAAAATGCATGATTCCATATTTGTTTCTTTGTTTTAATTTTGAAGCGCAGCTGTTTTGATGATCAAATAGTAAATAAGTTCTACTTAAAGTGTATGAATCAAATGGTTTTTGAATTGTTAAATATGTCTTGTGATTATTTGTTTTTTGTGCAATATACATATATATATTTTTACACTTTGAAGAAATGATAAGATAGTTTCACAATGCACATGTGACCTAAGATAAAATGTTGCATGCAAATAATTTTATGTTGGCTATTTATGAGAACAAATTATTTTTAGTTCTTAATTTTTGGTTTTGTTCTTGTATACTGAACAATTAAGTTACATGCAGGAAAAATTAATATGTATTCCTTTGTTTAATTTTTTACTCTTTATTGATTTTTTATTGATTATAGACTTCAATAGCTATTTCAAAATGTTTCTAGTATGCTTAAAAATAAAAAAGGAAAAAATGTGCATAATTATGGTTTGTTGACCACTCCAGCAGTTAAAACTCATGTAAACTCCAAAGTAGGTCAGAGATGATAAATCACTATTAAACAGTAGACATATCCAAAATCTTGATATGTGCATGATTTATGTATTTCTTAACAATGTGGCATTGCATAACATCAAATACTAAATGATTATTACATTATATCTCATGTGATTCTCTCATAAATTTCACATACAATTACGTGACCACAAGGTTTTTCAGGAAGACGCTTTAACGTCTGTAAATTCTGTTTTACACGTTCTATAAAGTGGATACAGTCTGTGGTGGTGCATTAACTTATGAAGAATGATTATTACATGTTATGCATTTTTGAACACCTGTGATTTATTTTAATATTTGTCAGCAACCAAACCAGTTGTCCGATTCAATAATAGTAATTTCTTGTATGGTTTTTGTTTGTGTGTACTTGAGAAATTTTTGCATTTGAAAGAACAGAATCCATTTGCAGTCCAGTTATTTGTACTTTTTGTGTTATTCTATAACTGTGGTTGCATCACATTGCAGTGGTGCTGTTTTCATTTTTTCATGTTTGTGAATGGTGAACCATACATTATAGGTTATGGATAACAGTATTTCTTGATAGTTTAGTGAAAAGTTGCTGGAGGTGGCATATAGTGTTTGTAATAATAACTGAAATATTCACTTATATTTGGACTTAAAAATCCTTTTATTTTGTTCTTATGTTATTACTTTATTCATAAAGTACATATAAGGCCTAATATAACTATAAAATAGTTGTTATAAAGGAAAGTAGGCAAAATATTCTTATCAGGACTCAACTTATTATTTGGGAATCATCTTTGTTCCCATATTTTATTGGTTTTGTTCTTGTCTGGCATTAACTTCTGTTTTAACATTATCTCAAAAATTTCTTCAACTAAAGAGCATCTTTCATGATAAAAAACTTCTATTAAAAGACAAAATGTAGTTAAAATATGTGAAAAGGCCCAAGCACAATCAGTGGTATGTGTTTAGTCTTAGTTTTTCCATGTATATGCTTCTTATTTGCATATATAAGTCCACAGAATAAGCCATCTGATGCACAATATTTCAGATAAAAGCACTCTTTAATATTTAAAAATGATGTTAAAAACACATTAAAAAGGGACGAGATCTTTTGGTGACCACATTGGTCCCTTCATCAGGTCAATACACACTGAGCAATAGAAATGAAAAGTTGGGTGACTTAAATACAGAATGATGTTGTAATACAAGTACGCTACGCACGTCAAAGAATCATATTTTCTTTATCTAAATATGATTCTTTGAAGAATCATATTAAATAATATTTACTACACATGTCAAAGAATCATATTTTCTTTATCTTAATATGATTCATATCAAAGAATCATATTACTACGCATGTCAAAGAATCATGTTTTCTTTATCTAAATATAATGCTTTGACATGCATAATAAATATGATTCTTTGACATGCATAGTAAATATGATTCTTTGACATGCATAGTAAATATGATTCTTTGATACATGTAGTAAATATTATCTAATATGATTCTTCAAAGAATCATATTTAGATAACGAAAATATGATTCTTTGAGATTTGTAGTGTACTTGTATTACATCATCATTCTGTATTTAAGTCATTCTGTATTTAAGTCACCCGACTTTTCATTTCTATTGCTCAGTGTGTATGACCTGATGAAGGGACTGACACGATCACCGAAAGATCTTGTCCCTTTTAATGTGTTTTTAACAACATTTTTAAATATTAAAAAGTGCTTTTATCTGAAAAATCGCACATCAGACAACTTATTCTGTGACTTCACTTACTTAGCACGAAAACTTCATGACTTTATACATATAAGTAAACACTTGTTCTTCATCAAACAGTTCACATTTCATCCACATGTGTCTTGGACATCTTTAATCCTTCTAAGCACATGTCAATACTCTGAGCCCCAGCTTAATGGTCATTATCCATGTAGTTAGGTACTATTGGTCTGTCAGAAAGTACACCAATTTGCTGCATCATCTGTTGGATGAAGAGTCATTCACCCCTTGTTCTCCATAATTTTTACTGCTGCATATTTGTTCTTTCTTAATTCTTTACAAGCTTCTGATAATTCACAAGGAGTTTTATTACAGCAGTTTACATTTCACATTTCCTCCATCAGTATGGCCTCTGACTAAAAGAGCTCAATTGGTTACTAGTGTTCTGACAATAGCTCCAGATTTTCCCTATCAATGCAGCTCTGTATAGTACTGGGTTAATGCTGTTCATTTTTCTTGTTTGTTCCAGCCTTTAATAGAAGATTTTATCATGTAAGACACTCTTCAGTTTAAGAAGTTTTCGAGAAGATGTATAGTTAAAGCCATAGTTCATGTGGGAAAATGACAAAGCCAATGCGAGATGGGAACAAAAATGGTTCTCAAATACCAAGATGAGGCAAAATTTTGTCCTATCTGCAGCTAAAAGGTTTAATGATGCAAGATAGCCGTACATGTACATCTCATTCTGCAAAGTACAGGCCATTGTTCACTATAATTTTTTGCCAACATTCCACCAGAGCCACAATCTTATGGTGATACCACTTGGTTGGCTTTAAGGACAGAAACTTGGTGATGCCAAATTCCACATCCACCTGTGAATTACCATCCTTGAGGAAATAGGCCACAGATCAAAACAGGTGGTAGTCAGATGGGGGGCAAGATCCGGACTTTATTATGGAGGATGGGGGATGAATGTCGGTCCTAATTTCTATAGTTTTCAATGCACCAGTCTAGAGGTGTGATTTGAGGTATTATCCATTTGGAGAAATGTCTCTTTTAGCGTTGTGTAGCACAGGCCATCCTGGACCCTCTGCAGTTGTTTGTTATAGAAGTTGCTGTCCACAACCCAACCATCTGGCATTATTTACCATTGTATAGAACCCCCGCAATTCCACCAAATGCACAGCAGTACTTTTCTCTGGAACTGCCCTCTTAGCACCATTGGCTGTGCTTCCTGATGTGTCCTCAGCCATTGGTTCCCACTGGTAGGAGGATAACGTAGAAATATCCACTTTTCATCACATGATACAATACCAAAACCTGTGATCCTGGAGATTTGACAGCAGTGCGTGACAGGAGCAACTCGTTCTGTCTGCTGGAGTGTGTTGCTCTGTGTCACCCACCAATAGTTTTCCAGTGCATGGGAAACTGTTCGATGTTGCCTGGAGAAGAAACCAAGCTGATGCAGGTGATGAACGATGGTAGATTGTGAAGACCCCCAACTTAATTGCCAATTTTCGTGTACTGGTACTGAGATTTGCTGCCACAGCTGCAAGCAGGGTGTTAGTGTTGGTTGTTGTTGGATATCCAGACTTTGGCTTGTCTTTGAGATTGGTTTTCCTATCATTGAAACCCAAAAACCCTTTTCATGCAGTGCTGCTGTTCACTGTTTCCTCACATTCAAAAGCACAAGTTTTTCTCTTTGCTTCCACAGCATTTAACCCCTTTTCTTTTCCATAGTAATAAGATCACCTAAACAGCATGTTTATTGACCTCCACCATCCTCTGCTCACCTGATATCATAGTGTGGCTCTGTGCCAAATGCACCTCATCATAGTAACCGGTCGACAGTGATGCACATTTCACACAGAAATGGAGGATCATTATGTGTTACTCAAAACGAGACAACTTTTAGTTTGCCCTGGTAACAGTAAGTCCCAATAAGAATACCTTGCCCACTCACCTTTGTAATATCTAATTATGATTATATTGGGTGTTACATGTACTGCGTGAGTAAATTCAGAACATGAGAACAGAATAAATGGACGATGAAACCCAGATGCAAATGCCTTAATACCATGTAATAATAGGTAATGAACCTAAAATATGAATGTAAAATAGCATAGAGCCATCACTGTCATTGTGTGAAAAGACTGAAAATAATTATTTTTGATTGTTTTAATCAGTGGAACCTCTAATGGCATTAAGAAGTTTTGTGGTTGATTGAAATATACCACCTCAGATATGAGAACTGTACTAACTTATATGACTAAGAAATTTTGATATTTATGCAGGAGCTGTTTAAAAGAATTTTGTTTAAGAATATTTTGAGCTTTCCTTGCAGTGGAAGAAATCTTTATTGACAAAAATCACTAGAATCATAAACAAGAAATATCATTTATTAGAAGAAAGCAGTATGGTGTTGTTCTACCTGTAGCTTAAATACATGCATTAAACCTCCTAGGCATGCGCTATCCACTAAATGTTAAAAAGTATCTGCAGAAATGTGTTTCCATTCCTCCTTTAACCAGCTCTTTAGCTAAAGCAAATTGATTTTACAAAGTCTAAATATGGTGCTGTAATTCATCATGCAGATGTTTACTGGAACTGAAATCATGGCTTTGTGAATGTCAGTCCAAACAGGAAGCTGATGTTTACTGAAACTGAAATCATGGCTTTGTGAATGTCAGTCCAAACAGGAAACCTGATTTTCTGTAAACCAGTCAGCAACAACAACACATGCTGTGTGGTAGCATGTGTAGTTCTGCTGATATCAGCAGGACTCATCTCCATAGTACTGTCATGATGTTGAAAGCTCCAAATTGCCCACATCAGGTTTTACATTGAGTTGCAGCACCACCAGTGGACTGAGTCTATTCCATGAGAAACAGCCCCACAAAAGAACACTGCTACCTCAAAAGTTGTGTAGGAATACTGCATTCCAGTAAGAACTGTTCTCCTGGCATTCACAATACCCATACATGGTATACCACCTGACTGCTACATTATGTATTGTGAATTATCCGTTCACAGAACTTTTTCTGTTGCTTCAGACCCCCAAGACTTGACTTTCAGTGCACCATAGTAACATTCTCTGGAGTGATATGGGGCTTGTGAGCTGAGGCATTACCATAAAAAACCATTGCACGAAGCTTGCTGCAAATGGTTCTTGTAGAAACAGAGATGCCAGAAGCCTTTGTAACATCTGAACACAGATCTGACATACACCGTCAATTGAATTTTCACAACTCTGACAGTCAATGTTTTGAGTCTATTACCATGGCCTTGATACGTTGTAGAGATCGAGGAACACAGATAATACTGTCTAATAAGGATAAATAGTGATGATGTATCCCTAAAAATTTGCATTGTTGTTATTTCATTTGACCCCTTTACGCAGAATTCGCAAAAAAAGAAAATACATGCCACATATTACGAGATAGAAAAGTATATAGTCTCTAGAAGGGTGCCACACAGAATTAAGTAGATAACATGTATTTTATTATGAATAATATGTAAAATATGTTACAACCTTTTGATGGAGAGCAAATTAAAGCTACCGAAAGTTATCAACTTTAGCAATGTTTACTGCTCCATGCATGTTAAGCATGTTCTGCCTCTAGTTACTAAAATTAAAATAAGGTTCCTATGAGGAAGGATAGCAATGGTGCATATACAAATACATACATATACAAGAAAGAGTCAACTGAGAACCTTTATTTTTTTTCTCACAATTTATTGAACAAAAATGGTGCACACCTGTATCAGTTTTCAACATAATCTCCATTTTGTTCAATACAAGTCCTCCAGCGCGTACATTCCTGTAAAAAAATTATTTCGTTCGGGTATGCAGCCACTCGTGCACCACCTGCTGCACTTATTCATTTGACCTGAAAGTCTTTCCTCCCATTGCACCTTCGGGTGACCCAAAGATGTAATCACTTGGGGCAAGGTCTGGTGAATATGGCAGATGTGGAAGACACTCAAAGTGCAGGTCTTGTATGGTTTCAACTGCTGCATGAGCAGTATGGGGCTGAGCATTGTTATGTTGCAACAAGACACCAGTACTCAGGAGTCCATGTCATTTGGAGGTCAAAGATGATTCCTGGTAAAATCTGCATATATGTCACTGGTTACAGTGTTCTCCCAAGTGTGTAAAACTCCAAAATTATGCCTTGTTCATCCCAAAAAAGAGTCAGCATAAGCTTCCCTACATTTGTTGCTTGCCGGGAACTTCTTCAGTTTTGGTGAGGAGGGATAGCGCCATTCCTTGCTTGCACTCTTGGTTTCTGGCTCATGATAAGTGAATCCAGGTTTCATCTCTGTACAAAGCCATCGCCTTCTGCTTCAAAGTGCCACAAATATTTGTGACAGGCATCAACACTTGTCTGCACAATGCTGCCATTTGTAAGAAAATGTTTTAATCATTGGTAACAATATTGCCAAGTTACAGGACAGTGACACTATTTTGAATTTTTTATCACACTTTAAGATTTTCATTTGACTCTTGATATATAACTTTGGAACTGAATGTGGGAAGAAAAAGATCATCTCACCTTATGTCCAGTGAAGACACTTGGGTCCAGTTGCCTTTGTTTTTAGCAAGTTCTCATAGATAAACTACTCTCCCTGTGCATATTCTATGATGGTTTTTCTAAATATGACTACTGAGTATCTGTTAAGTAATTAAGTCTCCTGTCCTTTTGAATTTGGTGCATACATAAAGTCCATTTAATTTTCTATGTGGTATGGACTTTTCCTAAGCCCATCAGGAGTTTTGGCTCAGAGCCTGATTGGTCAAACTGAGCTGTCCTGTACTTTACCCTGCCTGTCACTACCTGGCCCCTGGGCCAGTGAGCACCTAGCTACTAACAGCTGTTGATTTGGGCAGGTTATGTTTCATTGTGACTTAACCCTGATGTACTTCCCTCGTTTCGGTGAATAGGGTAAAATTATAACTCACCTCTGACAGCATTGTAACTTTTTTGTGCCACTCTGGTATACTTTGGGATGATTTGGAAACCAAAGAATGTCTGTTCAACTAAAACTAAGCTAGCTCAAAGCTGAGAAGAGTTATTGCTGGAATTGTGAGAATTCCTTGTTCTTTTTCACAAGGGGATCTTATGGTAAAGAAGAGAATACTTTTGTAATTCCCATAGTAAACGAAATTTGCAGATTTGCCACTAGGAAGTCCCAACAGAGTAGGGCCAGTGGGAGAGAAAAAGTGAGAAAAAAAAAAGTGTCACTTACTCATTAGCTGGGCAAAATAATGTGGTCCAAAATACGAAGTATTTCTGTGGCAACAGAGCTATCAGCACTTTCCAATGCTGTGTGTGTGTGGGGGGGGGGGACCTTCACTCTGCCAGGGATGCACAGTCCAACACAGTTGACTTGAATGCTTAACCAATTTTCTACCTCCTATTGAAAGACCACCTATGTGGCACCCTACAGTCAAACCTCCCTCAAATGTTGTGCATTTGTGTTGTAACATCCTGTCAATAAGTACATGTTCTGGGAGAGCAGTACCTTCTCTTTATACCATTCCACAGTAATTTGCATAACGTAATGTGTGGATGGCTTGTGTACTATGGTTCTGTAGGGGTGACTTTTATTTTCATAATGTAGTCTTGCCGATGACAAGATAGAAGAAATATTCAAACCTGAATCCGATGTAGAACTATTTCTGTCAGAGTTGACATTGTCATAAAATGGAAATTTTGTTTCTGGATCACATTACTAACCTTTAAGTAGGGGTTCATCGAGTTGCTCGTTAAACCCCCAATAAAAAAAAAAAAAAGTGGATGTCATCACAGTGCAGTTACTGCTAAGTACAGGGGAAATGTTTGATCTGCTAGAAAGGTAGTAATAATAATAGGAAAGAGATTTCCAAAATAACCATATTTTTTGGTGTATGAGACTTTTTCTTTAGAAGTCCAAGCTTGGTCTTATAGGCTATATCAATTTATTTATTTATTTCTCAGTGAGAAAAGAAAAAATTGTGCCTTAAAACTTGGTAATGATCTGAACATCCAAAATTCAATATTATGTTTACAAGAAACCGTTCCGAAATCATATGAAATGTAATTCATGAAGACGTGTTTAAAAGCTCCTAAAACAGTTGTTCTTTTCTTTCAATAAAAATATCATTATAAATTTCACTAAATTATGGGATTTACTCAGGAATAAAAAGGATATTACTTATATTCGAATTTTCGGGTAGCACCCCTACCTTTCCTCAGGACTACACTATAGTAAGTGTTGTCATTCGTGACCTAAATTCCAACCTTTCAAATCATTTAATGTTGTACCTCTTCTATTTTCAGTCCTGCAAATTTTGTCTTGAAAAAGTGCTGTTGAAAAAAGAAAATGTTCAGGACTGGAAACAGAGAGAAGAGATACAACATTAAATGATATGAAAGGTTGGAATTTAGCTCACAAATGGCAGTTCCTGCCATAGTGTAGTCCTGAGTAAGAGTAAGGGTGCTTGCTACCTGAAAATTCACCTGTGAGTAATATCCTTTTATTCCCTAATAAATCCCATAATTTAGTGAAATTTATATCAAGTCTAGGAATAGCCATGACATCAATTATAACCAAAAAGTATAATTAAAATCAGTGTCTGATTTGGAGTAGCAGCTTCTATCATCATATTAAAAGGAAATTTATTCTCCCTCGTAGACCCCGTGGGTGACTTGCAAATCTGCCAGAACTACAATGGGTGCACCTCATTTGTCCCGCAATGATTAAATCTGTGAAACAAATTGCTGCGTAGTGATTGTTTCACCTTTGTGGTGGAGCTTCTGCTGGTCAGTTGAAGGGTAGGAAAATGACAGTGTCAGTTTATAAGAAAAAAATAAGCTTATGAAATTCAACTTTGCTGAAAACAAAAATGTGGAAGTTACCTCATTTTCTCTTCCTTTTAATATTTGCTGAAACTTTAAAAATGCAGTTACAAAATTTTGAAACAGTAACTTATTTGTTTTAGCCTCATCTTATATATGAATAAAGGTAAGGAAATTAAGAAATTTAACCCATTCAACTTATACTCAGTATTGACTTATAACCTGAAAAATATGGTATGTGAATTAGTAGAAATGGGATCAAACCACACATCTTCAGTAACACAAGTCACAACCAAATAAGAAGCTAGAGTACTGGCAAGACAAAAGATGATCAGTATTATGTGAATCAAGTTCTTAGATTTTAGGCAGGATCAAATTCATTTAATTTTTCTACAAGAATTATGTACACATTGACACTGACTCAGCACTTTTCGTGTAGTAGTGCATAGCCTTGATAATTTTGAAATCCTGTTGAATTTTGCATTAGTAGTGTGGATATGTTTTATTCTAACATTGCCAGTGTTTTGTTTTTGTTTTTTATTTATTTTGTTTTGTAGCAAATTCAGGTCAACTTATAGAAACTGTCACATGTATCATTGTTTTGCACTTTAATTTTGAATCATTTCATGGCTGTGGACAGTGTTCTTCACAACATTAAGTTTTAGTCATGGTTTTGGTATTTTGTTTAAGTACACTAATTTCATCATGAAAATTAAAATTTTTATCTGAGGCTTACGCTTCCAACAAGAATTAGACAGTTTCATATTTGTGTGTGTGTGTGTGTGTGTGTGAATTCTAGGTGTAGGTATTTAGGAGCTTTCAAAGTAGATCATGTACAGGTAACAGTTGTGTGGTTTTTATTGAATTTAATGTATTGTAAATAATGTGTATGTGAATCAGTGGAATTGAATTTTCATAAATGCAGTGGCATTTCCCACAAGATTTCAGAAGTGTTGGTGTAATTATCTGTGCATTAATTGCATGTATCCAGAAACTTGATTTCCGAGTTCCATTGAAACTTTGTGTGGGTTTGGAGATGTTCCATTTGTCTGGCATGTTAATAAGTACAAATGTAAAATGTAGCCGATGTAAAAAGAATTGTATACTCCGATAGGTTACTCACTGTTCTGCAAATATCCTCACATTGCCTGACTTGATGCTGGAGCTCTATCCATTATTTTTATCAGAACATACATAGTAACTACTGGTAATTGATTTGGCTTAAATTGAGCCTTCTTTATGAAGTACTTTCTTGGTATTTTTTTCATTGTAACTGAAGTCTTTTCTGCAAATTAATGGTTGGCAAACACCTTAAAACTGGAATTTAAAAAAATCACATAGATCAAGGATGCCAGAACTAGGAATAAATCTGTATACTATCCTAAAGACTCCCCAAATTTTTAATACTCTAGCAAGATAAATCTCAAAAACTATTAAATTCTCTATAATTTGTGGCTGCTCTACAATAATTTTTATGCTCATGCACCCATACATTTATTACTAAGCTTCACATTGCTTACTATTTTTACAAATCTAAAGGATGAAATGCAGAATTAAAAAAGGAAGACCAAAAATAAATTCATTTCTTCTGGATTTTTCTGCCATTTTTTCAAGTAATTTTCAGTTAGTAGTCAGAAATGCTTAAGCATTTGGGATGGAAGGAAATAACATGTCTCAGAAAAGTGCAATTTACATATGTACATATTCAAGTATAATCAGTATTACTGTGACATCTGCATTTATAATAACATAGAGATCTAAGCCCTTAGAAAATGCACTGTTCATCTGCCCTCCCCCTTTTTAATATCCTGAAATTAAGTTTTCACATCTACTGAATACAAAAACTATATTAATAATTTACAATTTTTATCTGCTTGCTCTCCCTGCTTCATGTACTTATAATTATGATGTAAATTTTACAAAAGAGATGCTTTGACCAGTTAAAATGAATCAACTCTTGGCTCCTTTGTTAAGCATTTTTTTCTGGAAATGGAGAACCGTAAATTGGCTTATGTTTGTCATTGCTGGTAAACACTTTTTATAAAATGTACCACTAAAAATGCTATTAGTATATATTTTCCCAAACTTAGGGCAAACTTTTCATTAATGCATATTTCAAACATAAAAGTCAGAGAACTCATTGTTTCCAAGATTTACAGGGTTCCTTTCAGTTTTATTACTTTGTAAAGAAAGTTCCTGTGAAATTTCAAGTGAGCTTCCATAGGTGTTTCATTTACAGTTTAAATTATTTAAAAATTACTGCAGCAGACAACAGATGATACATGATGACAACCTTATGGTTAACAGTTAATTTGTTACAAATTGCTTTATTAAATATGTACAAGGGTGGTTTAGAAAGTAACATTTAGTGGGCAGAAGTATGACAAAAAGAAATTATTATATTAATGTATATAAAAGTATCTGCACTTGCATATACTACTTTTTACATAGGTGCCATGTGAAATGAGGCATTTGTTGTATCAGGAAACAAGCTTTTTAAATTTCCTAAAAGAAATTGGTTAGTCACAACTGTGCACTTGTTTTCAGCTCATTGTCACCAAAGCACTGTGTACTCAACACAAGTTTTTCATGTATTTGGAAAGGTGATAGTTGCTTGGAGCAAGAGCAGGACTGTATGGTGGTTATCAAATAATTCCCATTTGAAAGGTTCCAGAAATTCTCAAGTGTGAGATGCTGTATAAGGTCGCAAGTTGTCATGCAGAAGAACCACACCGGAAGTCGGCACACTGTGCCTTTTGTTTTGACTCTCTGTAGATATTTTAGTGTCTAACAATACACTTCGAAAGTAATTATGGTTCCTTTTGCAATGAAGTCAACAAGTAGCACTCCTTTCTGGACCCTAATGATGGCTACCTCTAAGCTTTCTTCATGATGAGTGTGGCTCCACTTCATAGACTGCTGTTTTGTTTCAACATTGATATAGGAAACCTAGGTTTCATCTCTCATTATGGTGTTGCTCCAGGAATGTGAGAGCTCTAGCCAGTCTCTTCTGGTGGGCATCTTCAGGATCCATCAAGTGCAAAACTTCTGATAGCGGAGCTTCTCTGTGAAGAATTTCTTTGTTTGTTTGAAGGTTTAACTACCACCGTGAGCAAGTCAAACACAACATCCATGCCTCACCAGGATTCTGACCCTTCACAGATGAATGATCATAAGCCACCACTTAAACCACTGGGGCGGTTGCACAAGCTCAGCAGGCCTCCCAGTTCGCTTGTCATTGTGAACATTCATTCAGCCATTTTTAAACATTCTACACCACTGTCTTACACCTCCACTCATACTGTTTAGTCTGATAGTGCCCCATATTGAGTGATTTAAAATAAAATGCATAATTGATGCTGAATTTCAGCTGCACTCCTTTTTTTTTTTTTTTTTTTTGCATGAAGAAAATTAATAACTACACAATTCACAGCTGTCAGGGTCATTGATTATATATAGCATTTATTTTAAATCACTCAATATGCTACACAAATCAACAGTAGTTAGTGAAGGTGACTGTGGGAAGCCACTGTGCATGCGCAACCCAGTTCTTGCTGTGCTGCTATAAATTAATGGAAGTTACTTCCCGAATCACCTACATATTTTCCTGAAAATAAAATGTTAAACTGGTTTGGTAAAAATATATTGATTGTATTTCATACATATGGTACTTCTTATTGCACTACTAAAAATTAATAGAAGTTACTTTCCCCAACTTCCTATGTACTTCCCTGAAAAAAAAAAAATTAAAACTGGTTTAGAAAAAAATACAATGATTGTATTTCATACTAATAGTACTTTTGTCATTCTTGTGCAAGAACTCCATGGCACAGATGTGTAATTCTACTTCAAAGCTTAAAAAACATAATGGCATCTTTAAAAAATAATTTATATGTTAGTTTGTTAGCATCATTACATGTACAGTGCATTCATAAACATGGCCTCCTGTAAATTAATTTAATAATTACTGGAACTTTGCAAATATTGTGAAATCAGAAAGTCAATTTATTATATGAAAGTAGTGTTATTTGACAGTTGTACCTTTTAGGTTCTCTTGTGTAAATGTTATTTTAAACATTTCTCATGTTAACTCAGTGCTTTAATTATGTGCTGCAGTGATCAACTTTTGTGTTAAAGTGAATTACTGTCCATGTTATAAATCCTATTATTTTGAGAAAAAAAATCTGGTAGACTTGCCGGTTATATGTAATGTGTTAATTATTCCAATAATGCTGTTACTAGCTAGGAATGTTTTTTTGAGAATTCCTACTTAAGATTTTTAGTTTTAACATAACAATTTTGAGTAATTGGACAGATCCAACCATATATCATTGTTTTTTGCTAAGCCTTATTTTTTCAAAATAAAAAGGCAAAAGTGTAAGGAATGATGTTTTTGTCTTTTTTTCAGTTGTGTCCCCTTAGGTTGATGTATCAGTGCTGACTGTGTGGAAGTTTAAAGGCTCAAAGTCCTCAAGAGGACCAAGTCCAAAGGTTTACAACAGTAACAAAAACATAACAGGGCTGTGGAGTAGTCACTCCCCATCAGCTGCATGAACACTTGTCCCTTCAGGGATGAAATCACTCAATGACGAGAAATACAAATCACAAGGTCAGCTCAGGCCATGGGGGCACTACTCCCGAAATAACTGGAAAGCCAGCTATCCCCATGTAGGCTCTGTGCTGGTTTCCTGCTATCTCATTAGTTAATTTTTGTATGCCATACATAATTGCATGGGTGTTCAAGAGAAAAAAAAATTATAATCACTGGTTAAACAAACAGACAGGTTCTTACCTGTAAAGTTCAACAGCATTTCCTCCAAGACTTAGTCAGTTTTGCATGGCTGAGGCTTAGCTTTCTCTTGCATAAACTGGTATGTATCAAACAGCACTGTATTACACTTCCTTTGATTGGTTGCAAAATAACAGCTAATTTGAAAAAAACTGTTCCTTTGGAAACACCTGTTCTTATTGTGACATGTTCATTACTCATGTGGTGGATAACTGAATGAATTTTAGCAGAGAAACAAAAAATGATGGATTATTATATTTGCACTTTTAAGGTTTTAACCTCTTGCAAAGTGCGCATAGTTTACGTGCAATTCATAAATGAAAAACCATTAAAAAGTACCAATCACTCACCCTAAAGATCATGGTAACCTCCAATGACAACACACTTCCAACACGTCAATCATTGTGATGTAACTGGGCTTCCAAGGTTTACAGACATCTTGCTTACTTACACTTCTTGCTTCCGGGTGTGAAACATCGTATTTTTTTTTTTTTTTTCCTTAGCCTTATAACATCTCATAAGGCTAAGGAAAAAAAGAAAAAATATGATGTTTCACACCCGGAAGTAAGAAGCGTAAGCAAGATGTCTGTAAACCTTGGAAGCCCAGTTACATCACGATGATTGACGTGTTGGAAGTGTGTTGTCATTGGAGGTTACCATGATCTTTAGGGTGAGTGATTGGTACTTTCTAATGGTTTTTCAAAAAATGATGGGTTCTCATGAATCCCACTTGGCTGTGCATGAAAGTGTAATTGTTCCTACTCTGACGTATGGCAGTGAAACCTGGTTGCTACAAAAGAAACATAGAAGTCATTTGTGTGCTGGAGAAATGCATTACTTACAAGGTGTTTGTGGGAAAACACGTTCTGATTGTGTGAGGAATGAAGATGTGTTGTAGTTGTGTAATGTGAAGCAAGGTGGAGACTAATATGCTTCGGTGGTTTGGCCATGTTGACAAAATGAGTGACGAGATGCTTACTACGAAATTTTTTAGTCCAAGTGGCAGGAAAGAAAATCTGAGGAAGGTCAGGGAGGATCAGATTCATGTGTCTTCAGGAGAAAAAGATTACGAGTATAAAGTATAGAAGGTCTTGTGTACATTGTGTAATGGATGTCAGTGAAGCCCAAGTTGTGTGTCAAGATCGCTGTTAATGGAGAAGTTTGATGTGGCAACAGTTAGTAAATAATCAGCTAACAATTTATCTGGTAGTTTGTGTTTCTTTGTGGAGCTAACCTCTGAATCTCAGAGAACAGCTTAGTGACATGTATTTATGGTCTGATCACACATTATCCTGTAACATACACTATCTCATTTGACGTTTCTGGACATTAATCTATCCACATACATATCACTAAGCTGTTCTGAGATTCAGAGGTTACCTACACAAAGAAATACAAACTGCTAGATAATTTTTACTTACTGTTGCTGCATCAAACTTCTCCATTTACAGCGATCTTGACATACAACTTGGGCTTCACTGATATTCATCACACGCCGTACCGTCCTCAAGATCTTCTATACTTCATACTCATAATTTTTTTCTCCTACAGACACTCCTGAATCGGATCCTCCCATGACTTCCCCTGCCTTTCCTTCCTGCCACTTGGACTAAAAAATATTTTCTTAGTAAGCATCATCATCACTCATTCTATCAACATGGCCAAACCACTGAAGCATATTAGTCTCCACCTTGCTAACATTTTGCTTCACATTACACAACTGCAACATATCTTCATTCCTCACACAATCAGAACGTTTTGGCTTTTGAATCTCAATGAAAACAGCATGTCATATGTGCAGCATTATTCTCCCTCATGAAGACTTGAAAATATTCATTATTTGCTTCAAATTATTTAAATTTCTTTTGGCTGATGATTATGAGCAATTACTACATGTACAAGATGTAAAGTTTGTGTTAAAAATATTAGTGGCTAAAAAAAACCAAAAAAAAAACTGCTTAATGCTTTCCCTGTCGTGCGACACCGAACAGCGTCTTAGAATACTTAGCCCAGGTGCCGCCGCCGAACGGTGTCTCACGATACTTAACCCAGGTGCCGCCGAACCGCGTCATAATCAGGACTTCATATTTTGCTTCCTAAAACTTTCGGCACTTGAAGAGAGTTATCTATGTTGTTACTGGCACTGAAAATGAGTCTCCAACTGTTTAAAAGTGACCGCGGTTTTGGGATAGCGGATTTTTTTCCCACACGGTTTAGGGAAGGGAATATAAGTTGACTTCCCATAGACTTAACACACAGCGCGCGCTTTTCACTGCAATGTTTATTTTCCTTTGAACGTCACTGGTTTTGCAGTGAAGGGAACTATCAATAATTAAATGCTTGAGTGGCAATAAAAAGTATTTGCTACTTAGTTTATACGTCACATGGAGGCTTATTGAGGAGGCTAAAGGGATCTCAAAGAAACCCATATTCACTTCAATACTTAGTTTTGCAGAAACAATGGATATATTTGGATGCGCTATCGTCGGTCCCTCTCAACCAAAAGTTCCTCGGCGGGCACATTCTTCCGTGAAAATAGGAGATGATCCGATAATTTGTCAAGTACAGAAACGTATTCTTTTACTAGCTGTAATACAACCAGCAGTGAAAGTGAGAATGAAGAATACCACATTCTTTCTCATACTCCGCTTCAGCGGATTTTGGCTACACATTGGTGTGATGGTCCCGACATCATGAGAAGAATTCCGTTCACTGGTGTACCAGGGCCGAAAATTAATATGATAGGTACTGAGCCAATCGATTTTTTTAATCGTTTTGCAAATGATGAATTTTATGATCTATTAGTTAGGGAAAGTAATGCATATGCTGTAGAAGTGTTTATCTCGGGAGTTACTGAAGGTTCACGAATAAATGAGTAGAAGGATGTGTCGGTAGATGAAATGAAAGTTTTTTTGGGCCTTCTGTTTCATGTGGGCATTGTACAAATGCCCCATCTCCAAGATTACTGGAAAACAGATCCATTATTCAAAATGGACTGCTTTTCTTCAAATATGAGCAGGAATCTTTTCCTTCTGATCATGCGGTGCCTTCATTTCACAAGAGATCCTCAACCTGGCGAAGCGATTACAACCAATCGCCTTGCAAAAATAAGGCCTTTACTAGATTTATTTAATGATACCATAGAGAGCAAATACTACCCTGGAAAAGAACTTACGGTTGATGAATCAATGGTTTTATGGAGAGGTAGTTTGATATTCAAACAGTACATTAAAGGAAAATGTCTTAAATATGGGGTGAAACTTTATATGCTAACGGAACCAAATGCTATGATTCTAAAAGCTTTTGGTTTACACACGGCAACTGGACACCCTGGGGGAAAGGTCATGCTGCTAATGTAGTTTTAAAATTGATGGAAAGGAAGCTAAATGTTGGTCATGCTATTTATATGGATAATTTTTATAATAGTTACAATCTTGCATTGCAGTTGTTGAACAATGACACTTATTGCACTGGAACTCTCTGTGCAGACCGACGAGATCTTCCTAAGGATGTCACGAAAGCTAAACTTTTGAAGGGGGAACTGAAATGTCAATATTGCAATGCTGTTGCAGTGTGCAAATGGAAAGATAAAAGGGATGTTCTCCTCATTACCACGGAGTTTGAGGATGATTTAGTTCAAACTGTAAATAAAAGGGGACAGATAAAAGAAAAACCAAAGGCTGTTGTCAACTATAACAAATTTATGTCAGAGGTAGATCGTCAAGATCAGATGCTAGCGTACTATCCTTGTAAAAATAAAACCATAAGATGGTACAAGAAGCTAGGAATGCATATATTTCATATGATGATAATCACTTCCCAGAACTTTTATAGTAAATTCTCAGGGAAGAAGATAAGCCTCTACGATTTTAGGCTATCCATTGTACGTCAACTTTTGAATCCAGAGCCATCAACTTCCCGAGCAAAGATATCTAAATCATTAAAAGTATGTGGCCATCTTCCAGTCAACAAAAAGGGACGTTTTTTGAGATGATGCAAAATGTGCTCTGCCAAAGGGATTTGCAGGGACACTCTATTACTGTGCCCAGAGCCCAGAAAATCCTGCACTGTGCTTTCAGCCATGCTTCGAATTATGTCATCGTAGATAAGGGATAAATATTTTGTCTTCCTAGTTAGCTAAAGAAAAGTATGTTCCAAGTCAAACTGCACGTTTGTGTGTGTGGGATTTTTACCCTACCCAAATCAAAATGTATGGATTTTGTATTTATCCAGTTCTGCATCATGGCACTATTTATGGAATTCTTTGGCGTTTAAGTTATTTCTCTTATTTTATATGCAACAATGTTCGAAATATGTATCCAGTAAATGTCTACTTTGGTATCAGAATAATACTTTATTGCTGACAGAATTATAATTATGAATACCAATTATGGATAAATATTCTCGTAATTTAGAATTGCTAAGTCATGCAAAGCTATGAGATGTGAACACACGACTGGTTGGTCCAAACGCATAAAAGCTCAATCGTGGTGCCGCGCGACGCCTTGTGGTGTCGTGGGAGATTTGCACGGTATCATACCAGCACTGCGTGCTTGCTGCTGAGATAGTATGGCGGCAGTGGACGTATTAAATAACAAGTTAGGGAAAAGAATTTTTTTTTGCAGCAGCTACTTTGTGAATCTGGTCTTCCTGTGTCCTCACTAACAATGGAAATATCACCAAATTTTGACAAAGACATTTGATAATCATCATTACAGGGTAACTAACTCCTAGATCTTCATTTCATGTGTGGGAAAAAATATGAAGGATGGCAAATCAGTACAAAGTAAGTTTATTTTTCATTTATTTATTTCTGTGTGTACATTGTGATGACAGTTACATATTATGACTTAATTTAGTCTAGTTGGCAGCCTCAAAACTTTATATCTATGTGCCTTGCAACATTATGCAGATAAATAGTGAGGGTACTAGTTTCCTTTAGCAACTTCATATAATTTACCCAAATTTCTTTATAAAACTCATGTTTTCTCATTATTATTAACTATATGTCAACAAAATAGTTTCCATATCATCTACTGTTTCGCACGTTATTAGAAATTCGAGCACGGGAAAAACGTCCATATAATAAGAAAATTTTTATTTCAACTTGTCACTAATATTCCTTTTTTTCTTTTTGATGTTCTTTATAATAGTTTAGAATTTTATTATGAAGATTACAAATTTATATGAAAAAATGTTTTAATATGTGCAGTCAAATGCATCATAAGTTGTCAAAGTCCTCCAATACGTAGAGACAATATGTATTAAAAGATTAATATTATTCCAGTTTTTTAAGTCATGATTTACGAAATTAATACAATAGAAAAGAACTTTCGAACCTTTTGATTATGATGCGTTGAATCAGTAATAAGCCATCTTGTTATCGAAGAAGGCATGATTTTCCTTTCCTGTGGTATCAGCTTCCAAGTTGAACTTCGATCTTATAATTTCTTATTATAGATGATGGTTGCATGTTTTATTTTCCGTGGCTCGATATCCCAAACTAGTTTCAATTCCTTCTTTTTGGAATCATCTTCAGTGGGTATTATGATCTTCTCATACATGTTGTGTTTCGGCCACTTACATCGATTCTACTGGCAGCGTCCGACTTTTCACGGCAGTTGTACTCTTGCGCATGCTATTTTTGGTATTAATGCACGTTCTTAGTCGTGTTTTGATATAACCGGATGACATGAATTCCGACTCCAAATTAATTGGTGTTGCCATTAATTTGTGTTGCCATTAATTCCAGGCATTGAAACTAGTAGCTGATAATAACTACTTCACATATAATAAAAAAATATACCGACAAAAACAAGGTGCACCAATGGGATCACCAATTTCGGGACTTCTTGCTGAAATAATATTACAAGACATAGAAAATAAACTTTTGGATTCATTCAATCAAAAACAACTAATACTATACGTAAGATACGTTGACGATATCCTTATCTTCTGGAAGCAATCTGAAAAAGAACTTGAAACATTTGTAAACAAATAAAATAGTTTTTATCCTACAATACAAGTTACTATGGAAAAAGAAGTTAAGAGACAACTAAACTATTTAGACATTTCTTTATTCAGGCGAAATAATATGATTGAATACGAAGTATATCGAAAACCAACTTATACTCCAACGATAATTCCGATTGATTCAAATCATCCTTGGAAATATAAAAGAGCAGCACTTCAATTTTACATAAGAAGAGCATTAACCCATTCCTGTAATAAACACAAAGAAAAGATTGAGATTAACTGGATAAAAAGAACTGCCATGAAATTTGGATACAAGAAAAAGATCATAGATGATATACTTGAAAATATAAAGAAATCTTTAAATGAAAATAAAAATAAACAAAAAAATGAAATAAAATTTGCTGGTAAAATTCCCTACATTCCTCCAATAACAGATATCTTAAAGAAGGAATGCATTAAAGAAAAAATGATATTGGCAGAAACCGTCATAGATAACGAAACTATATTAACTAATGGAAATGAAAGAAGATCAATGCTTGATAAAGCCGGAGTATATTCTATACCAACAAAATATTATACAGAAATTGAAAGAAATAAAGTATACATAGGAAGTACAAAAAGAAGATTTAAGACCAGATTAAAAGAACATATATCGAACTGGAATAAAAAAGAAAACAAAACATCATTAATAAATCATTGTATTGAAAATGAAGCGTATCCTGTTTGGTATGATGCAAAATTAATAACCTCACATAAAACTAAAAACCAAATATTAACCTCAGAAGCGATAATGATTGAAAAAACTAAAGAAATAAATTGTAATAATAATGATCCAATGAATCTACCGTACGCTTGGAAATATTTTATCGAAAAAGAAATTAACGATAAAAAATATAATAAAAGACCTTATTAATTATTTTCAACAAACGATTGGCAACACCAATTAATTTGGAGTCGGAATTCATGTCATCCGGTTATATCAAAACACGACTAAGAACGTGCATTAATACCAAAAATAGCATGCGCAAGAGTACAACTGCCGTGAAAAGTCGGACGCTGCCAGTAGAATCGATGTAAGTGGCCGAAACACAACATGTATGAGAAGATCATAATACCCACTGAAGATGATTCCAAAAAGAAGGAATTGAAACTAGTTTGGGATATCGAGCCACGGAAAATAAAACATGCAACCATCATCTATAATAAGAAATTATAAGATCGAAGTTCAACTTGGAAGCTGATACCACAGGAAAGGAAAATCATGCCTTCTTCGATAACAAGATGGCTTATTACTGATTCAACGCATCATAATCAAAAGGTTCGAAAGTTCTTTTCTATTGTATTAATTTCGTAAATCATGACTTAAAAAACTGGAATAATATTAATCTTTTAATACATATTGTCTCTACGTATTGGAGGACTTTGACAACTTATGATGCATTTGACTGCACATATTAAAACATTTTTTCATATAAATTTGTAATCTTCATAATAAAATTCTAAACTATTATAAAGAACATCAAAAAGAAAAAAAGGAATATTAGTGACAAGTTGAAATAAAAATTTTCTTATTATATGGACGTTTTTCCCGTGCTCGAATTTCTAATAACGTGCGAAACAGTAGATGATATGGAAACTATTTTGTTGACATATAGTTAATAATTTCTGAAACCACGTAATGTTTTCGACAAATGTTGAATTAATATAGTTTTCTCATTATTTGTGGGCTTATGATACCATACGTGTCTGTGGAGCACACACTTTCGGCGTTTAAATTGGTCGAAATGAAATTTAAAAAATCGGTACCTACCCACTGAAATGCTTCAGCAACCACCATTTGCAATAGCACGTAAAGTTGTTTTCACAGCACAGTTTTGTCTGCTATGTGAAACTGCCGGTAGCCAAACAATAAGCTGTGGATTCATAAACCTCTGAGCTGCATGCCGTCCTATTACAGTCCAGTGGAAAGAGCCATTAACTGGCATGTGATATGGTAAAACAGACTGTGATTCTTCCAACTGAATGTTAATCTATAAATTCTTTTTTTTCATTGCGTGCGACTCTCCTCAACTTTACAGATAAATCTTGTGAAGATTCTGTAAGATACGATCAATGCTTTTAAAAATCAGTAAATATTTTCTTCCGACTGCAGGAATGGTGTGGGACTGTAACAAAATACCGTAAGTTCCGGTTTGCTTCGGGAATTGTTGTTGTGCAGAAGATCATCTCCATGTATTTTGTTTTGTGTCATTACGTGGTGCAGTTTGATTGGGTAATTCTTGCTTCGTATTTTGTGGGCTGTATATTCAACTAAATTTTGTTTTGAGCTTTTGAAATTCTGCTTCATTATGCCATCTTGCAAAGGTTTTTCGAGAAAACTCCTGCAACAACATGGAGCTTCAAGTTTTACCCATACACTGCTTACGGCTTGGCAACCAGAAGTTCCACATATCAAATGACACCCATGCCACAAAAACAACTTTACATGCTATTGCAAATGACGGTTGCCGAAGCACCGCTGCGAATAGGTACCAATTTTCAAATATCATGTTGACCAATTTAAATGCTCCACAGACACACATGGTATCATAAGACCACAAATAATGGGAAAACAAACTTTATAAAGAAATTTAGAAAAATTATATGAAGCCACTAAAGGAAACTAGTACCATAGTGAGAAATGATTAGCTCTTAATTCCTTCAGTTTCAAAATTGATATGGGGGAGCTTAAGTTGTTAAAACCACACATAAAATATAGAGTGTAGTAGCACTATTAGCATTTGTTTTTTGCGTATAGTAGGCCTCCCCCAATTTTTTTATTTATTTATTTCGGTGTGTGCTGCAACATTAACCTGTGCAGCGTTATCATGATTTTTTCTTTTTTGTGAGTCACCTCAGTATATAAATTTTGTAACAGTTTGCCGCTTCAAATTTGTTATTTTTTTGGATGGAGGCAATGTTATTTGATCAGAAAAAGTTAGGGTTGGGGGCTGTTTTATTATTTTTTTGCTGGTTTTTCTTTTAAAGATGCAGATTGCTATGTGATGGTACATCTGCATACTAATATATTGTATTTCAGTTATTTTCTGCATCTGTTAAAACTGTATTAACAGCTTTTTGGCATAACCATTTTTGCTCATAGAGAACTGAAATTCCTGAGAAAGGAAACAGCGACACTAATTTCTTTTTTTTTTAATTTCAGCAAAACTTACGTCACAAAATAATTTGCAGGAAACTAAACTACGGGCTTTATTTAAGATCTTCATTCAGGCATTAAGTATGACCGAATGCCCATGGAACATAGTGCTGTAACCTTCTCAGTCCACAACTCCATCACTTAGCATGACATCACAAAAACAATGGCCAAGCCCATACACAGAGAAGGGTAGAGTCTTGGGAGCCCGGATCAGGCAGGTAGCATTCACCTGGCATCCTCCACACTTTATGATAAAGCTCTACCATCAGACTGCCAGATGATAAGGCATGGTTCATCACTTCAGAGAATGTTTCCACTGCTCTAGAATCTACTTTACACCACTCCAACCAGTTCCTGTTATTGATCTAACTTTCTTTTGTGCAGCTACTTGGCCATAGAAACTCATTCCCTATGGCTTTACACCACTCCAAGCAGCTCTAGAATCTACTTTACACCACTCCAACCAGTTTGTTATTGATCTTGCTTATGTGCAGCTACTTGGCCATGGAAACTCATTCCCTATGGCTTTACACCACTCCAAGCAGCTCTAGAATCTATTTTACACCACTCACTCCAACCAGTTCCTGTTATTGATCTTGCTTATGTGCAGCTACTTGGCCATGGAAACTCATTCCCTATTGCTTTACACCACTCCAACCAGCTCTAGAATCTACTTTACACCACTCCAACCAGTTCCTGTTATTGATCTTGCTAATGTGTAGCTACTTGGCCATGGAAACTCATTATCTATTACTTTACACCACTCCAACTAGCTCTAGAATCTACTTTACACACTCCAACCAGTTCCTGTTATTGATCTTGCTTATGTGCAGCTACTTGGCCATGGAAACTCATTCCCTATTGCTTTACACCACTCCAACCAGCTTTAGAATCTACTTTACACCACTCCAACCAGTTCCTGTTATTGATCTAACTTTCTTATGTGCAGCTACTTGACCATGGAAACTCATTCCCTATGGCTTTACACCACTCCAACCAGCTCTAGACTCTATACCACTCCAACTGGTTCCTGTTATTGATCTTGCTTATGTGCAGCTACTTGGCCATGGAAACTCATTCCCTATGGCTTTACACTACTCCAAGCAGCTCTAGAATCTACTTTACACCACTCCAACCAGTTCCGGTTATTGATCTTGCTTATGTGCAGCTACTTGGCCATGGAAACTCATTCCCAATGGCTTTATACCACTCCAACCAGCTCTAGAATCTACTTTACACCACTCCAACCAGCAACGAGTTCCTGTTATTGATCTTGCTTATGTGTAGCTACTTGGCAGTGGAAACTCATTCCCTATGGCTTTACACCACTCCAACCAGTTCCTGTTATTGATCTAACTTTCTTATGTGCAGCTACTTGGCCATGGAGACTCATTCCCTATGGCTTTACACCACTCCAAGCAGCTCTAGAATCTACTTTATACCACTCCAACTGGTTCCTGTTATTGATCTTGCTTATGTGCAGCTACTTGGCCATGGAAACTCATTCCCTATGGCTTTACACTACTCCAAGCAGCTCTAGAATCTACTTTACACCACTCCAACCAGTTCCGGTTATTGATCTTGCTTATGTGCAGCTACTTGGCCAATGGAAACTCATTCCCAATGGCTTTATACCACTCCAACCAGCTCTAGAATCTACTTTACACCACTCCAACCAGCAACGAGTTCCTGTTATTGATCTTGCTTATGTGTAGCTACTTGGCAGTGGAAACTCATTCCCTATGGCTTTACACCACTCCAACCAGTTCCTGTTATTGATCTTGCTTATGTGCAGCTACTTGGCCATGGAAACTCATTCCCTATGGCTTTCAATGAACCGTTGTGATGCTGACATTGCTTCCAAAGGCATTTTAGAACTTGCTGATGAGTGTAGCAATTGAGGACAGGCGATTTTGTTGTACTACTCGGCAGTCCATCTCTGTCGTTTTGCATGACCTACCAGATCATGGGTTGTTGCTCCTAAGTATATTCATTTCACAATAACATCAGTTACAGTTGATTGAGGCAGATGCAGCAGAACAGAAATTTCCCAAACTGACATATTGTTAAAATGTCATCCTATGACTGTGCCACGTTGAAAGTCACTGAGCTTTGCCATATGGCCCATTCCACTCACTATTCCTGCTCCTTGATGATGTTTGCCAAGCCACGTACGTGTCTTTTTATACTTGTATGGACCATGGCTATGACGTATAAGGGCAAATCCACTATTCAGAAGGGGTGTCCAGATACTTTAGATCATATAGTCATACCTGCCTACCTGAGAAAATTCAAATGTGTAAAATTACGTGCGAATGACATTTCTAATTTTTTTTTTTAACTATGCGCGAACAGCATTTATGTTTTTTTAACTATGCACAAATAACATTTATAATGAATTTAGCTATGTACAAGTAAAAATAAATGCAAATATTTGTGCATTTGATAATTTATTGGTGTTTATAATATAAACAAATTATATCACATTTTCATAGCATACTCAACATTTTCCATCGTCCATAGCGGACTGACAATTTCCATAGCATACTAGATGTTTTTCGCTGTCCATAGGGACGGACCTACGATTATCATAGCATACTAGACGTTTTCCGTCGTCTGCAGTGGACTGACGATTTCCATAGCATAGGCTACTAGACGTTTTCCGTCGTCCGTAGCGGACTGACAATTTTCATAGCATAGGCTACTCGACGTTTTCCGTCGTTCGTAGTGGACCAACGATTTTCATAGCATACTCAACGTTTTCCGTAGCGGACCTACGATTATCATAGCATACTCGATGTTTTCCATCGTCCGTAGAGGACCGACTATTTCCATAATAACTACGTAAAATCCGCATTAGTTGGAGTCTGAATCTTTCTTCTCACCGAATGATCTTTACTCAGCGTCAAGCATAACAGTGTGCAAGGAGAATTTACTGTGCCGAAGTCCCGACGATGACGACGGGGCATGGGTGTTCTGACGCACAATGACGCAAAATTCCTATTTCTGTTACATATTTTATTTATTGGGATATTTTTAACAAAAAATACAGAAAATTTTAAAAATCCGGAAGACTTAAAAAAAAACGGAAAACTTCCGCTTATTCCGGAAGAGTTGGTAGGTATGATTTAACTTAAACATTAACAAATATTTCTCAAAAAAGATTTTTTTTTTTTTTAAATTACAGAAATGCATAAAAAAAAAAAAGCGATTTATGCGTAAAATCGTAAATAGTTAAAACGCGTAAATTTTATGCATAATGCGTAAAAGTTGGCAGGTATGATATAGTGCACCTTTGTTTATTCATAATGACAGAATTTCTTTTTTTAGATATTTTACATTTAAAATGAACATGTTTTATTAGGCTTTCAATGAGCTTTAATTGTGACATTTCAAATTAGTCCAAAAATGTTTTATACCAACTGTAGTTAAAACTCAATTTAGTTTTCTGTAAGCATTAAAAAAATAGTGGTAGAATATAAATTACTGGGTGAATTTTCAAACTCTTTTGTGTAGCGTGTCATAGAAGACAAAAAAAATGTTTTTTTATCAAAACAGTTTTATACAAATTCATACCAATCTCAAAAATTTCACAGCACTCGTGGAGCTTGCAAAACATCCATGCATTTATGGAAATAATCTTTCATCTCACCTGTGACACATATATTCAAACTATCTTAGTTGTTTAAAAATTTTGTTGTACTGAAGTTCTGTTTTGTTTGGGTGTTTAACAACCATCATGAGTCTAACATTTGCAGTGGTTATTATATTTGCACTTTTAAGGTATTAAACCCCTGCAAAGTGCGCATAGTTTACATGCAATTCATAAATGATATACTATTAAAAAACACCAATCACTTACCCTAAAGATCATGGTAATTTCCATCCACAACACACTTCATATTGACGTGCTTGAAGTGTGTTGTGGATGGAAATTACCATGATCTTTAGGGCAAGTGATTGGTGTTTTTTAATAGTATATCATTTGCAGTGGTGATTGTGTTCTGCCTCTGAATCTTCTGATGTTCCTCTCTCATGTTGGCAATTAAGAAGAAGTTAGTGTAGAACAAGCTAAGTTACGTATAAAAAGTTTAAGGCAAATATATTTCATCCATTACTATGGCCTTCATCAGTGCAACTACGGTTGGTTTGTATTTCAGCCATTACTATGACTTTCATCAGTGCGACTACAGACTTATTGTTCTACACTACCTTCTTCTTAATTATGTTAGTTACGTGCATTGCCTACCACTCATTTACGATCATGTTGGCAAGTTGTAAACTTCTACGTAGTAACCTCTGCTATAAAAAAAAAAAAGGGTGCATATAATAAAATTAATCATGAATCTTTTCGTGGCAATTACTTACTATGCATAATTTTAACAATTGATTTCCAGTGTGATATTTTGGCTGCACAATAATTGGCATGAAAAGATCCATCTTTAATCTTATGTTTGTAATTATTGTAGTATGGTGCAATTGGCTAATCCTCTGCTTGTCTGTGCAGCAGGTAACCTGTTATAGGTTCTAATCCTACTGCCAACCATCCACTTCATTGTACAGGGTTCCCGATAGCGTGCGCAGACGCGCGTTTCGCGCAAAGAAGTTTGAATTCACGCAAGAAAAATTAAGTGATGCGCGAAATGGGCGCACGCGCAGAAAGATTTCAATCGTGAGCTATTATTAGCATGGAAAATCTACGAAGGCGATGCGGTTTCACATCACGTGTGCCGATTTCACGGTACAATCCTATTGTTCGTCACATGTGCCGATTTCATGTAGTCACGGTACAATCCCAGTATTTCCCTTCCGGTCGTATAATAAACAGATTATGCGAGTGCAACGAGACGAAAGCCCACACGCTGCTAAGGGTGCCAACCATTACGGTTTCGGCCACATGATTACTGAATTACGGACAGGTTGGAAGAATTGCGGATTTCAATTTATTTCGTAAAAGTTCTGAATTATGTGACCTTTTTTGTTAAAATCATGGTTTAAACTGCGATCGCATTTTGCGAATATATTTATAGTTTTTTTCGCGCAAATGTGAAAACTTAATTATTAATGGTCTCTTTTCTAAGTAAGCACCTTTGAAATTCAGATATTGGATACATAGGCAAAGCCAATATCGGACGGATATGGGGTGAAGAACGGCAAGAAGATATTGGATGCATTGGCAAAGCCGCTATCGGGTGAAGAACGACAAGGTGATATTACATGTCGGAAAAGCCGATATCAGTGCAATGACGTCCGCATACCTGCCAAGTATTCCGGATTTCCCGAAAGTTTTACGGAGTTTTGGGTAGTTTTATGGTCGGAAGATAGTTTCTTACGGATTTTCGCCAAAATGGCTCGTGAATTTTTTTTACTGATGGAACTTGATATTGTTGTTATTGTCGCTTAGTGTAAACTCCTGTTTTTGTTTTATTATGATCTCATAGCGATTGAACCTTATGTTATCTCATGTTTCTAGCTGGGAGCGATCGCACACACCCCCTCCCGCCAATCCTTCCCAACTTGCTCTCCCTCAGTGTTGGAATAGCTGCGCTAATTGCGCCAAAGTGCGAATTTTTTTTTTTTAATTCTGCGCCATGCAGTGTTCGCCAAACTGCATAATTACGCGTCTAGTACACATCAAAAAGTGTGTTTACGCATTGAAATTTTACCAACGCGTAAAAATACGCGTCTCGACGGTATTTCGTCTTTCAAAAACAGAAGTAAACGAAATAAAGATTTCCATAATCGTAATTTCTTTTTCCTGCGATGTTGCCTCTGTCCAGTATTGTTGTTATACATCACTTTATTCCAAAAATATTTGTATTTCAGTTGGAAAATGTAGGGGAAATTTCCGAAAACGGAAATTCGACGGCGCAAAATTTCCCCTGTAATCTTCAGGCTTGAGCGTGCAACAGCTTCAAGAAATTTCTTCTTTTCCGTCGCAATTGGAGTTTTCCTCGAGATAGATGCATAACTGAACAGAAATTTCGGGGCAATTGGTAGCGAAGGAGAATGTTTTTTGCTGAAACTTTCGAAAACGGAAGTTTCGTCTTTCAAAACTTGGGAAAACGGAAGTCAAACGCAGTGAAGATTTCTCTTATAATCGTAATTTTATTTTTCACGCGATGTTTCCTCTGCCTAGTATTGTTGTTAAATATCATTTTATTTTATAAATATTTGTATTTCAACTTGAAAATGGAGGAAAACTGTCCGAAAACGAAAATTGGACGTAGCAAAGATTTCTCCCGTAATTGTAACCCCCCCCACCACGATGTTCTGAACATGTATCCTGTATTCTTAAATATCCCCCCCCCCCCCAAAAAAAAATAAGGTTTGCATTTTAGCTTGACAAAGAGGGTGGGGGGGGAATAAAGATTTTTCCCGTAATTGTAATTCTTTTTCCGGAAAACGAAAGTGAAGAGGCTGAAAATTTGTAAGAATTGATGCATGGTGTTCAAAAGTATTCATATTCTCATACATACATATCACTAAGCTTTTCTCTGAGATTCAGAGGTTAGCTCCAAAAAGAAATACAAACTTCCAGATATTTTTACCTATTGTTGTATCAAACTTCGCCATTTACAGCGATCTTGACATACAACTCGTGCTTCACTGATATCCATTACACGCCGTACACAAGATCTTTTATACTTCATACTCATAATCTTTTTCTCATGCAGACACTCCTGAATCTGATCCACCCATGTCTTCCTTGGCCTTCCTCTGCCTTTCCTTCCTGCCACTTGGGCTGAAAATATTTTCTTAGTAAGCATTTCATCACTCATTCTTTCAACATGGCCAAACCACCGAAGCATACTGGTCTCCACCTTGCTAACAACATTTTGCTTTACATCACACAACTGCAATACATCTTCATTCCTCACACAATCAGATCGTGTTTTGCCACAAACCCCACGTAAGTAACGCATTTCTCCAGCACACAAACGACTCCTATGTTTCTTCTGCAGTACCCAGGTTTCACTGCCATACATCAGAGTAGGAACAATTACTGTTTCATACACAGCCATGCGGGACTCTCTAGAGAACACATCATTCCTGTGAAAACCTCCCAGAGCAGCTATGACTTTCAAAGAAGAATTCACTCGCCTACTGATTTCACCATCCAACTTGTTCTCTCTGTCAAACATGCTTCCTAAATACACAAACTCACTCACCTGGTCAATCACAGTGCCATTTATACTTACATTACATTCAGTGCTACCCATTCCTCTCTCAACCACCATAACTTTGGTTTTTCCCTTATTTATACTCAGTTTGAATTTCATGCAAACTTCGTGCATCCGAGTCAACATACTCTGCAACTCACTTTTGCTCTCTGCCAACAGGACAGTGTCATCAGCATACAGCAATCTGCACACATGGATATCACCAAGACATAAACCACTATTATCTATTTTGGCCTCACGCATGCATGCGCCCATAAATATATTAAACAGCCATGGTGACATTACACAACCTTGTCTAACTCCTGCACCAATGGAAAACCATTTTGATAAAACACCATTCACTTGTACACAAGCTCTACTACCAGCATACATGGCTTTTACACTGTTAAGTAGATTCCCAGTAACACCATATTCATTCAATACCTTCCACAAAAGTGTCCTATTGACTCTGTCGTAAGCTTTCTCTAAATCTATGAAGGCAGTAAAAACTTTCTTCCCAACAGCCAGATACTTTTCAATCATCATGCGTAATGCAAAAATCTGGTTAGTGCAGCCTTTACCAGGCATAAAACCACTCTGAACATCCCACACTTTCTCTGATGTAAGACCCCGTACTTTTTCAATAACAACCTTACCAAACACTTTCCCTGGCACACTCAGTAGGCTAATACCACGATAGTTCTTGCATTCAGTCTGATCACCTTTTCCCTTATACAAGGGAACAATGATAGCATCCTTCCAATCCCGAGGGACCATTCCTAACTCCCAGCACAACTGGCAAATTTCAGTTAACCAGTCAATTATAGAATCGCCACCATACTTCAACATCTCTGCAGTTATGCCATCAACTCCTGGAGCCTTATCATTCTGAAGAGATTTTAGAGTTTTTTTTTTTTTTTTTTTTTTTTGATTGGAGGTTTAACGACCACCATGAGTAACTCAATGGGCTATAAGCAGTCGCCCGTCCCTAATTTAGTCACTGGTTCCAGGGAAGGGAAAGAACCAGTGCCGTAAGACAAACACAACATCCATGCCTCACCGGGATTCGAACCCGGACCCCGTTCGGACGAATGATCAGAGGCCATCGCTTAGACCACTGTGCCACCGGGGCGGCTTTTAGAGCTTTACACACTTCTCTTGAGGTACCTCCTGTGCTTTCATCCCTCATTGTGACATCATCTGCATCTGTCTCAGAATCATTTTTGCTCTCCTGATCTAATAGCTCACAGAAGTATTCACCCCATCTGTCACTTAAATCATTGGGCTCCCATATCATTTCCCCGATCTCATTCTTCACACAACTTGGAACTTTGTTTCCCCTATTGTTCCCGAGTCTCAGGTACTTCCAGAAGGACTTTCTATCTTTCCAAAAAGCCAGTTCATGCCTTTCCACTTTCTCCTTCCTATCTTTTGCCTTACTGTGGCGAACCTGCTTAGCAGCTTCACGCTTCTTACAGTGATATTCATCCACTGAGACACTACCTTGCAACATCCCCAAATAGGCTTCCTTCCTTTTCTTTACTGCCTCATCAATCTCACTATTCCACCAAGTATCACCTCTATTGTTACCCACTCTTGTGGTGCCACAGACCTCTTTAGCAGCAGTAACAACACAGCTCTTAAAACATTCCCACTTCTTTTCTACATCCCTCTCACAAGATTTCAGATCCTTCAGTCGTTCTCTGAGTAAGTCAGAATACCGCTGATGATCTTCAAGGAGCCTATCAACCTTTATTCTTTCTATCCCTTTTCCTCCAACCAACATTAAGTTTCACTCTGGACACTACCAAGTAATGATCAGAACCAACATCTGCACCTCTCATCACACGGGTGTCAACAACCAAGTGTTTCAAACGCTAATCGTAAACAACAAAATCTATCACACTCTTATTCTCAAAGTTACACTATTCATCCTTTATCTGAAACGGTGCTATCGTGCATTCGTGATGGATAAAATTGCCATCTAAGGGCATTAAAAAAACAAGTCACTGTCTTGTCATTGCTTAAACGAAATAAAGTTATTTCTAAAATTGCATCATTCAATTTAAAAAAAAAATTCAAAACCTTGAAAATCATCACAATTTCTGAACTCCATCTATGAGTGACTGATACAGAAAAGTAATTGAATACAAGTATCATCAAACATACTGCTAGCACATCCCATATACATTACCGCTCTCCTTTAATAATAGATAATCATAAATTAACAGTTCTGGTACTGTCTCAAATCTTCTTGATTTTATAGTAAATCTTGATTTTTGCAAGCAATCTTCTTGATTTAGGAATTTTTTTTTTGGAAGGGGGGTAGGGGAGGCAATTGTGGTAACATACTTTGATAATCATTGCAAGCAAGTGAGATGCATGTTGCTCTCTTTACCATGCCTAGAACCCAGGTGAAAATATTGCCAAACTTGTGTCTGAAGAATTTTAGTATCTTGGTATTCCGTGGATGAACTGTCTTGCCTTATGTGATAAGACTTCTGTTATGGTGGGGAGAAAAATTGGTTAATCTCTGAAAAAAATAGTCTCACTCTCTAAAAATGAAACTCATTAACAAGGTTTGTTAATCTTATTTTATACTTAAATACTATTTTTTTTTGTAAATATTTCTTTATTTGTATTAAATAATTAACTGTAATTAAAAAATAGAGAAACCTATAATATATAATTTTATTATTTATAAAGTGTAAATACGTGCCGCTGAACGCGCGTTGATGTCCCGGTTTTTTATTTTGAAAAGTTGACAGCTCTAATATTTGTTCTTACTATAACACAATGGAAAAGTTCATTAGAAAGAGGAAGCATTCTACTGACGATTCTGCAAGTTCGGCATCTAGTGCTACGATTTTAAACAGTGAAATCATCATCATCATCATCATTGTCAACCATTATCAATCCACTGCTGGACGAAGGTCTCCCCAAGTTTCCTCCACAACGGTCTGTCTTGTGCCAGTCTCCTCCATGTCACCCCTGCATACTTTCGAATTTCATCCACCCATCTCCCATGTGGTCTTCTTCTGGGTCTTTTCCTGTCCCTTGGAATCCAATCTAAAATTTCGGCTGTCCATCGATGATCTGTCCTTCTGGCAGTATGTCCAGCCCATTGCCATTTCAGGGATTTAACTCTGATCATGATGTCTTCCACTCTTGTCATTTTTCGGATCCACGAGTTCCTCTTCTTATCTCTCCTGGTTACACCAAGCATGCACCTCTCCATGCTTCTTTGAGTTGTTTGCAGCCTTTGTATGTCTCTTTTAGTTAAGGTCCACGTCTCTGCACCATACGTAAGCACTTTTTTTTTTTTTTTTTTTTTTTGATTGGAGGTTTAACGACCACCGTGAGCAACTCAATGGGCTATAAGCAGTCGCCCGTCCCTAATTTAGGGTCACTGGTTCCAGGGAAGGGAGAGAGCCAGTGCCGTAAGACAAACACAACACCCATGCTTTACCGGGATTCGAACCCGGACCCCTTACGGACGAATGATCAGAGGCCAGCGCCTTAGACCACTGCGCCACCGGGGCGGCATACGTAAGCACTGGAAGGATGCATTGATCAAACACTTTTCTTTTAAGACATAATGGCATATTGCTCTTGAAAATTATGCTGTTTCTTCCAAAAGCTCTCCAGGCAAGTTTTGTACGCCTATTAATTTCTTCATCAATGTGACCCTCACTTGATATCTGCTGTCCAAGATAAACGTACGTGTCTGTTATCTCCAGCTTTTCTCCATCAATCGATAAATCTTCATTTCTTGTAAAAGCATTGAACATCACTTTTGTCTTCTGAAAGTTCATTTTTAATCCCACTTCTTTACTCTTGTCAGCAAGTTCCTGGATCATACTCTGCAGCTCTGATGGGGTAGTTGCAAAAATGACTACGTCATCAGCAAAACGAAGGTGGGTTAGATAATCTCCATTAATCTTTATCCCCTTGTTTTCCCAGCTCAGCGACTGAAAAACACCCTCCAATGTGGCATTAAAGAGCTTCGGAGATATGGTGTCACCTTGTCTCACTCCCTTTCCAATTTTTACGTGTGTTGTATTTTCAAACAGCCTAATCTTTGCACTTGCATTTTCATAGATGTTATTAATAATATTAATGTATGCATCTTCAATACCGCAGGTTTTCAGAGCCATTGTAACTGCTGATGGTTTCACCGAATCAAAGGCTTTTTCATAATCGATAAAAGCCATGCACAATGGAAGTTCATATTCCCTCGCTCTTTCAATTAGTTCTCTCAGCACGTGGATATGATCTATTGTGCTGTAGCCAC
Organism: Macrothele yani; assembly: GCA_039090855.1. Lineage (NCBI taxonomy): Eukaryota > Metazoa > Arthropoda > Arachnida > Araneae > Macrothelidae > Macrothele > Macrothele yani. The sequence goes on along the minus strand of CM077032.1, from coordinate 30,560,794 downwards.
TCCTGAATCCAGCTTGTTCTCTCGGTTGAGCCATGTCCAGTGTTACCTTCAAGCGGTGTGAAAGAACTTTAGTGAAGATTTTATAAACTACTGATAGGAGGCTGATAGGTCTGTAGTTTCCGAGATCCTCAATGTCACCTTTCTTATGTAGCAGGATCATTGTAGCGGTGTTCCAATCCTCAGGAATCTTTCCTTCATTAAGGCATCGAGTGAAAATTTGGGCGAGTACTGTTTCGATTTCTCCACTTGCTTCTCATGTTCTTGATTGCATGTGCAACTTCTGCTGGAAGGACTGGAGGAACTCTGGTACTGGTATCTTTCATGATGTCTGGAGTGCATATATCATCCCTTTCATATAATTTGGAGTAGAAATCTTTCACTCTTGTCAAAATTTCGCCTCTATTTCTTGTTACAGAACCATCTTCTTTTCTCAGTGCCATAATCTGTTTTCTTCCCTTACTGAGATGTCCCTTTGCTATCTTAAGGCTTTGGTTGTTTTCAATTGCTTTCCTCACTAGTTCACAGTTGAATTTCCTTACGTCTTCAGTGATACTTTTTCTTACTGTCTTGCATAGCTCTATATATTCCACTTTGGAAGTCACATCTTCTTTAGTTGTCCTCATCTCTCTTCTTTTTTGCATCAACATTTTGGTTTTTCCTGATAATTTGTTCACATGCAACTTGTTCTTAGACCCAGCTAATTTTGTTGCTGTTTCCATAAGAGCTTTGGTTACTTTTCTGTTAACTTCAGAGATGTCCACTTCTTCCGATGTTAGGCCTTCTAAAGCAGAGAACCTGTTCTTCAGTTCTAACTTGAAGGTATTATGGTGTTTTTTAAGGTTGGTTATGTCAATAGATTTTGTTTGTCTTATGAGCTTGCCACGTTCAAGTTTAGTGTTGAGGTGCATCTTACATCTCACCAATCTATGGTCACTACCTGTGTTGAACTTGTTTAGCACACTGCAGTCTTCTATGACGAATTTTTTGTTACACATAATAAAATCAATTTCACTTGTCGTCCCATTTGGATGTCTCCATGTCCATTTCCTGTGTGGCTTTTTCTTGAAGAAGGAGTTCAAGATGAAAAACCCTTCTGCCTCTGCAAACTCAACGAGAGTATTTCCACGCTGGTTTCTGTTGCCATGACCGAATTTACCTACTGAAGTTTCATTCTGTTGCCGTTGCCCTATTTTTGCATTGAAATCTCCCATAATTATTTTCAAGTGCTGCTTACCTTTATTATTTAGATGACAAATTTCCTCATAAAATTCTTCAATTTCTTCTTTAGGATGACTTGTGGTGGGTGCATAAGTTTGAATAATCTGAGCCTGGTATCTTTTCGAGAGTTGGATAACAAGTCGTGCAGCTCTGTCAGAGGAACTTTCAACTTCTACAACTTTATCCTTCAGTTTCTTGTTTATTATAAATCCAACACCACTAGTTCTGCCAGTATCTGTCCCACGATAGTAGAAGAGATGTCCACTTTTCAGTTCGATGAGATCTTCTCCTTTTCTCCTTACCTCACTTAGCCCCACTTGATCCTTTGTAGTTCCTCTTCCAAATCAGAAGCCTTGATTCAGAAGATAGGGAGCGTCCATTGTAAGTAGCCAAGTTCAGCATCAGATGGCAGCCTAGTCCGGTCCTCCGGGGATTCTTAGCACCCTCTGCCTTCATGTCGCACTGGCCGCTGCCTTGGCCAGGTACATTCCAGCTGCCGGAGACTGAGGGCCAAGATTTAAGTTGTGGAATCATTTTGGAGGGGTTTGGCCATAACTCACCACGCTGGCCAAGCGGGTTGGTGAGTGTGGGATAGAATTTCCTCTAATCCCGATGGTATAGTTATACCGCTATGGGCGGTCGTCAGAGCCCCTTTAGTGGGAACAGGATGCACCACGAGAAGGCGGGGTTGACATTTGTCAAGGAGAGGCTGTGATGTTACGCATCACCTGACCTTACATCCCCAACAGTGAAATATTAAAAAAACAGTGAAATATTGCCTGAGAAATGTAGTGAGGCTGTTCCTGCTGTACCTCTAACTAAATTTTAAAAAATCTTAACTTTCAAGAGAAATGGCGCAAAATGTACGACTGGCTTGAAGTCGAAACCGACGAAAATGATACAGTTTTAAAGTGTTAAATCATACAGTGTTAGTGATTTTTTGTTTTCGACATTCAATAATAAAATAAACATAGGGACCTTTACATTGTTGTGAAAGGAGCCAATTCGCTCAAACGCTTTTAGGATGGGAAGTAAATATCCCCATCAGTGTCATGCAAATTTGTTTTGAAGTTGTTAGACCACTTCAAAGATTTTGAAGATTTGAAATGCCTGTTGAGTGAATATCCACATATATTTATTCTGCTAAAAAATAGCTATGCTAGTTTTAAATTTGCAGATGTTGCAGAACTTTTCATCTGCAGGTATTAAAGATGTATATCCAAGCACAGTGTTGTTGTATGAAATTGCTTTGGTTGTGCCAATAAGTTCTGCATTAGTAGAGCATTCTTTTAGCACACAAAATAAAATAAAAGATAAATTTCGCAACAGACTGAAAGAATAAACTTTAAAGAATTTGATTCGAATATCAGCAGCAAATGCAACACTAGAAAGCTTTCCATTTCACAAAGCTGCTGAAATATTTAATAACAAAATTAGAAGATGTATAAAATATTTATATTATTTTTGTGTTTGTTTTTTACCCCCATAATGTAGTATTTTTCTCTAAGATTACGATTGTTTAAAATTCACTCCTGATTTTTCAAAATCCCCCCAGAAAAAAAAGCCTGGGGGACATTTTCACCCCTGATTCTTGAACCCTGTTGTATTTATGACATATAAAGAATCATAATGTATTTTCTGTTTCTCACATTATACTGTCTTATTTAACAATGGAGGCATATATGGTAAGGGTATCTATCCTTAAGTAAGTTGAAATAAAAATAAAAGAAAATGCTTACTTTGTTCTGGTTAAATAGAAGGTGCACTTTCTAAACTGCAGATTGTGACTCACTATCGACGACTTCTTCCGATACATGCGGTCGTCCAGGACTTCTAAGTTTGCACAAACAGCCCGAATTTTTATGCCAATCAGATAGATTTTCTGGTTGGAGGTTATTTTCCGAATTGTGATCGAAAATGCCTTTGCACAACAGTTACAGATTCCGTTTTGCTCAATTCAAGAGCACAAAACGCCTTCTCCACTACAGACGCTGCCATTTTGACTGACTAGTCATGTGACACGCACGCTATTGCTTACATCGACTTCCCTCAGTAGCGGGACACAAACTTTATGAGTACATCTACCCAACGGTTAGCAGTTGTGGTCCGTGTCTTCAACTGTTACTGTTTTACAGCATCTGGAAACTGTATACTTCTTTATGAATCACCCTGTATAACCCCAACTCCCACATTACTCCTAAAGACCTAAAAATGCCCCCTTCCAAGTCATTTGACAACAAACACTGATGCACTCATGTTACTCTAAAGACAATAAAATCATGATGTTTAACAAAGGAACTTAAAAAGGCTTAAATGCTTCCACCCCCGCTGGAGGCCACAAAGTCCCTAATTCCACTGTTGGCACTAATTTAGAATGAAAAAAGCCCCCGCACCCCAAAAAGAAAAAAACCAACTCCGGCACAATAAACAACATCCCCACCACCAAATTTTTAACCACAACCCCCAAGTGACACCCCTGAAATGTTCTCTCTCGAACTACATCCCACCACCACTTTTTGCTATTTCGATTTTTACTATTAACACAGCATACCTTTACCTAATCACTCAGATTCTGCTCAAAAGAACCATATTTTTATGTGCTGGTGCGATTATTGATGGAACTAATTACCAAGACATATGTGCTGGAATTGAACCTGCAGGAGGTGGGTTCAATTTCCGCTCAAAAAGCAGGGAATTGAACCTGCATATCCCGATTTCAGTTAGAGCGTGCTATCCATTACACAACCCAGGACAATAAAGTTTCAAGCAACTAAAGCTAAGTATTTACAAGCTTAGGAATCTGAATATCAGATTTGTTCTAGTCAAAGCAATCCTGCCTCATCATAGTGCCAACGACCCTTTTATATCCAGGCATGGACACAGGTCTTAATTCACCAGTATTTCAGATATAGAAATTAAGGAAGAAATATTCCTCAGAAAAACATGGGAAATTCACTTGATTATTCCAAGCAATCAGAATTGTGTATTGAATTACCTGTAGTTTATTGGTCTCCATGTAACATCTCAGGGAACTTTAAAACAATTGGGAGACGCATGTTCAATTCCTGCTCCAGTGCAATATAATTTTCAAGTTTTCTGAGATGTTACATGGAGACCCAGTAAACTACAGGCAGTTCAGTATGCAATTCTTATTGCTTTGAATAATCTAGTGGATTTGTTTTTCTGAGGAATTTTTCTTCCTTAATTTCTATACTGAGCTCATGTTCAAAAGACAAGTGGAAAATACATGGCACAATGATAATGTAATCATGATTAAAACTTATTATGACCCATTCCATCTCAATTCAGGCAGAGCATGTCAGTTGACCCCCTTAGATTTGTTCCAAAAAATTACAGTAGCTACTCCTACTACAGATATAAGATATTCCAAAGGGATTTGCTCCAAAAAAATTTATATCACTTGCTGCGCCATTTTGAAATTTGGTGAAAAACGCGTTTTTTGAAAGGAATGTCAAAAACGGCATATTTTAAAAATGTTATTGCGTTTAAACTATTTGGGCGATTCAGTTCATTTTTGTTTTGTTTTGTAGCTAATGAATTGATTTTTAACTTGACATACTTTAAATATGCATGTTATAATTATTAGTAATTAAAGAAATCCACTTTTTAGGTACAAAATTTTGGTTTTTCTGACATTTAACGATTTTTTTCTTACACTAAGAAGAGTTTTTTCAAATAAATAAAGATGGCAATGTGTAGTCCACCAATGGTAGTTTTAAAGCAAATTTTATTTATTGCCTAACATATATACAACTTCAAAATATGCAAAAGTGCGAAAATGCACTATTTTCAAGTAGCAATAACTCAAAAACCCCATTTTTTTAAAAATCTTAAAACTTGACCTTATGTTGTCCTATTAGTATATTATCAATTGGTGGGGGCAGAATTGTGTGTTTTTGCCTCGTAAATTTTGAACGTTTTTTTGAAAATGACAGTTCTCCAGCATTTGCAGGTCGCAGAAAAGCACTACAAAGTTTTGTTTTAAATTAGCACTGAAAGTTAAAATATAGGCTAGTAGACTAATTATAATACTTAAAGTAAAAATATTTAAAATATTAATCTAGTAAATAAAAAATATAAAATAATTTTAATTATTATATAATAAATTCTGTAATAAAGTTACAGTTGTTAAATGAACTGACCTACTAGTCTTAATGCTTAGACAACAAATAAGCTTGTTCTACACCTGTGCAATGCTGAATCAACAGGATCATACATCAGGGCTAGAGAATAAGGAAGGGCTGGCCCACCAGGCAGTCCAAAGCAGGTCGCTTTGCTGGGGAGGACGTGACGTCACTGCGAGTACGCTGACGATTTGGGATTCTGCCTTCGAAGGCAGAAGTCATAGCTGTCGGAGTAAGCTGAACACCATTGCAAGTATTATATTTTTTTTACACAACTCAAAACGTTATATACGTATATAGAGTAGAAAGTAACGTTTTTGTTTATTTTATCAGAAGGCGTAAATAATAGAAAGAGAAAAATTTATTAACATACCTGTATAGTTAAAAGGAAGAAGATATTCACCAGGTTTTGATATTGACATAGTCGTGCTACGTTTTTTAACGGCAGAATTTATCCATTTGGTTTTCTTTTGATTTGATTTCCTTTCCGACACTAAATCTTTGTTGTGATCAATACACCAAATTCTGATAAATGTTTGTATGCGCCAATAAATTTTCACAGCTTCTTTTCAGGTGCCAGGAAATCTTTCTTATATTACAGTTTTTAATTTTCGAATTATTCCTTTCTCTCCAGAACACTCTGTTCCGTGAATTGACGTAAAAATTATTTCAATTTGATCTACCGTTCTCATCCACTTTGGAGAAGGCACCGTTAGTCCCCCGAGTGATAAAGTTTTAATCCATTTAGCAGGTGGAAAATCTTTGGCATTTCTAGAAATTGTTCCGAGGGAGGGATCTTTATCACGCAAGCGATAGGCAATATAACCTGCGACATAACTCGGAGCTTGTTTCTCAGCATTACATTGCTCATTTTGAACTGTTTGAAGTATGTCGTCGTCCCAATCTTGCTGCCATGGCTCATTACAATTTTCTTCTAAAGCTTCTAAGTCATTTGCGTTTATTTCTCCAGATACTTCATCAAGAATTTCTTGATTATCATGTAGTGAAAGCTTCTTTTAGTAGCTCTGCTGTCAAATATGTTTGGGGCGTTTTGCCTTCTTGAAACTCTGTATTAACTTTTTTGGAAAAATTAGGCAATTTATTTGCTAGCAATATGTGTTTTAAACGACTACTAAATTCCGTAGGTGAGGGGTGGTCATAAAAAGCACCTATGCCTCTTATTTGACTGAACAAACTCTCCAGGGCATCTTGAGTCAAACGAGTAGTTAAAATGTAATGGACTCCACGAAGCGTTAAATCCTCGTAGAGACCGAGAAGAGAAGAAATTGACACAATGCCTTTTTTTTTTTTTATTGGAGGTTTAACGACCACCGTGAGCAACTCAATGGGCTATAAGTAGTCGCCCGTCCCTAATTTAGGGTCACTGGTTCCAGGGAAGGGAGAGAGAGAGCCAGTGCCGTAAGACAAACACAACATCCATGCCTCACCGGGATTCGAACCCGGACCCCGTTCGGACGAATGATCAGAGGCCATCGCTTAGACCACTGCGCCACCGGGGCGGCGAATGCCTTTTTGGAAACGTAGCATATGTTATCTCCCCATGACTCTGAGATTCAGTATTTCTGACTTCATTTTGTTCAGAATTTCCTTTTGTTGTATAAAAAGGGGGTTAATACCAAAAACTTGCTTTTAAAGGTTTGCTTTTGTCAGGGTGTGAGTTAAGTGCTATTCATAATGCCAAAAAAATGAATCTACTAAACTGAAGAAAACCAGCGCTTTTATGCTCTGTTTGATATTCAATATCCTTGGTAGTGGCGACTGAAAACAAAGTTTTTGCTGGGCCTACTTTTGCCTCTCGTTCCCTTTGATTGCTATATAGCACGGCAGCAATTTAGGACAACTTTTCTCCCCAGAATCCTTCTCGAAAACTTTGATGATGCCAGTTTGGAGCACAGATCCGTTCTGCATGACAAGTCCATGGTCTATGAAATGATTGCGTAACATTTTTAAATAGTGAGAAAGGTCTGCAAAAACCCAAATCTAAGAACTGTCGTCCAGCGGGTGATTAAAAGTTGATTTTTCGGGAGAAAATAATAGTTCCTTCCACAAGGTCATACAACCACCTAAATCTGAAACAATCTCTTTTATTGTAATTCCTGTTTTTTCAAGGTTTACAATTATTTCAAACACAAGCCTTTTTATTCATTGTATGTTGAAAGTCAAAATACACGGGTTGTTTCCAGGAAGACAATATTCCTCTAGCCAAAACCACTAGCAACTTTGAGTATGGACCTAAAATTTGGTCCATTCCTGTATCGTAACACACTTTACTATCGACGCAGACTGTCATTTTCGGAAAGGGTTTCTCTATTTTTCCGCATAAGGAGGAAAATATTATGCAGAATTCCGGGATGACACCTAAATTTAAAACACCATCGCTTTAACGTGCTAGCACTTGGCAAAGAAATGCCAATTTTACACTTCCAAAATTCGCAAGCTTTTTTGAAATAGCTCCAGTTACTATTCCTCTAGATATATATATATTCTTCTGTCCATTTGTTAATAACTTTTAGTGTTGCAAAGAACTTTATCTGTGTTGGTGTAACAATTTTCCTGAGGTTCATTTCCATCCGTTCAAGTATTTTATTTTTCATATTAGCTTTTGACAGGGCATTTCGTATGAGCACAATTTCTGCTCTCTTATTTCGTATGATGATATTTTTTTGACGCAAAACTGGAACAGTATTTTTGTGTTTGCTTTTCAAGCTACGTATTTCTCGTTCCAGTAAGTCAAGCTTTCCGGTGAGAATTTTGTTCTGACTTCTAACCTCTGAGCAAGACATGCACTGAACTGATGCACACTTTTCTTCTGAATATCCATTGTCAGAATTGCAAGCAACTTCATCAATGTGTAACTTTTCAGGACTTGGCTCCGGAGTTCGATTCAATGCCCTTATACGGATATCTCTCTTAATTATTCTATGTTCTCGACTTGTATGTAGCGTTGATTTTTCATTCGGTAAATTCAAACTGAGAACAGCTGTGGGTTTCAGAATTTTTTTTTTTTTTTTTCGGGAAGCCCAAGCAGGCAATTTTGCATGTCATCTTTGTAGTCTGAATTTTGGAAATGATCACTACATATTCTTGCACTTCCAACTTTAAATTTGTCAGCACGCTTACACTTAACAATCCATTCTTTTATCACATTAACATTTGAAGGGAAAACATGGTAAATAACGCCATTCTCTTTTGTTTTCTTAGTATTTGTACAGTTAGCGACAGCACAGGATGAAGGCATGTTGCGTATTACTTTGAATACAAAAAAAAAAAAATAGATGCTGAATTTTAGTTAAAATAAAATTTACATCAGTAAAAAACAGACTTTAATAAACTACATAAACCACTACCAGTAAATGGAGAGCAACAGAAATAAACTGCGCAGAACGACTGGAATGTCACCATACTCCGGCCCTGAGTTGGCACAGGGGTCACCGAATGTCCTCGCAGTGACGTCACAGCGCCTTCCAATTCCCCCTCGGTCGGAGCACGAAACTGAGACCGTTAGACAAAAGGATGAGCCAGCCCTTCCTTATTCTCTAGCCCTGATCATACATGCATGACCAGTGTTTGCTCACTGCACAGCTAATCAACTGTCTCACTAGCTCCTCCCCTCCATGGCCACACCCACCTGTGCTATAACTACTGTGCAGTCTGTTCTTTTGTTTGGAAGAGTAACACTTGATATGTGTTTGTGATTTCTCAGATATGTTTTTTACATTTTTGCTGAATAGGCCTATTTAATAATGTCAGATTATCATAGTTCTGAACGAATTAAGTGCGTGGACTATATTAGAAGACAAAAAAACTGTATACAAAAGTAAGAGTGTCAGGTTATGTGGTGTTGGTGATTTAGCTGATTCAATTCAAAGGATTGCAGGTAGGTCTGTTATTGTAAAAAGTATAATGACAGTTTGTGTAGTAATTGTATTGTTTTTTTATAAAAAAAAATTTGGGGAACTTACAAATGAACCTGAACAAGAAATTTAATCTGATGAACCTTTTATTGCAAGTGAGGAGATTGTAAATGCTGTCAACAAAAGTATTAACATTCTTGATGTAAATATGTCGCCATTGAAATCCCCTTCACAAGTTAGGCCTGAGAGGAGGCAAAATTATGTAAAAAGAAAAAAGTTGAAATTAGAGGAAGTACTAGTAACTGCATCTGTGAAGAAATTAGAAGTGTATAGTGTCAATGATGACATTTCAAGTGAACCTTATGCTGAAAAACCTGACTGTTATACTTGCAATCAGTGGTTTTTTAACATTAACACAGCTCTTCAAAATTCTAAATACAATGAAAAAGTGCAATTGTTGACACTGTTACCACATACTTTTACTAAAACGCAACTGGAGGCAAAGTTACCTTCAGTATCAAAGTACATCATAGATAAGTCACGTAGTGTTAAAAAAGAAAAAGGAATTTATGCTAAACCTGATCCCTACAGTGGACATCCATTGTCTGCAGATACTAAGGCAATTGCTTTGTCATACTACCTAGATGACAGCAAAGACTATGCAAGAGAGAGTCCAAACAAAAAAGATGTTATATGTGTTAAAGATGGTAATGGTAAGAAAGTTAAAAAGGCAAAAAGATTTATGACAAGATCAATCAAAGAGACATACAGTATATTGAAAAAGGAAAACTAAGGAATAAAAATTGGACTTTCAAAATTTTATTCACTATGTCCAAAGTGGGTGAAAATTCAACCTATACAAGCAGTTTGTACTTGCATTTACTGTAGTAATCTTACACTAATAAGCATAGCTCTCCAAAATGTAACTAATGAAAAGTATACTGAAGAGGCTCTTTTACTTAAGTGTCTGTGTAACAAAACAGACAATGAAGATTGTTGGCTCCAAATGTGTGGTGACTGTCTCGGTACAGATGCACTGACAGCTGATACTCTTGGCTTGTTGAATGAAGAAGAAGTTACATATGCTATTTGGGAACGTAATGACCTTATAAAGAAAACTGTACCTACTTGAAAGGTTCCTCGAAGATGCTAGGCATTGGATTAATAAAGCAATTCCTCATAATTATATCCGAAAAATCCAGAGAGAAGGAATAGCCAAAGCTAAAATCTCTGCGAAAGGGAGTTCTGTGTGTTTTACATTTTGATTTTGCAGATAACTGGTCAGTTATATTGCCTGATGAGATACAAAGCTATCACTGGCAAAATGTACAAATCTCATTGTTTACATGTGTTGCACAAATTGGTCAAGTGAAAGAAAGTTTTGCAGTAGTGTCTGATGATATAACCCATGACACAGTTCATGCTCTCTGTGCCATAGGTCTTATAAAAAATGACATTTCAAAATCGTATCCATTGAAAACTAAGACCTCAGTAGTTTACGTTTCAGATGGAGCTGCCGCACATTTCAAAAATCGATATCAACTTCATGAGTTGTCTAAGGGTAATCCAACCATAGAAAGAAAGTGGATATTTTCAGCTACTGGGCATGGTAAGAGTGCATGCGATGGTATAGGTGGCATATGCAAGCACTATGCTACAAGATTTAATCTACAAAAAGAATCTGTGGAAACCATAAGAGACGCAGCTTCATTTGTTTGTACAATTTCAAATCTTATACGTAATACGAAAATACTACAACCTCAAAAGTGAAGTTGTTCAAAAATTCAGGTCTTGTAAAGAAAAAGAATGGATCACTGTAAAACCTGTTTTAGGATTACAATCTCAGCATTATTGGTTGGTGCAAAATAATGAAGCTTATATGGCAAGAACAATTAAACATAATGTGCAGAAAGTAGAAATAACAAGCCAAGTAAAAAACAGGTACTCTTTGAGTGATTTCATATTAGGTCAATTTGTTGGGTGTGTATATAATGATTATTGGTGGGTGGGACAGATAAAGAGCATATCTCTAGAGCTCGAAGACATTACTGTGTCGTTTATGCATCCCCATGGCCCAGCTAAAGGGTTCCAATGGCCAGAGGAATGTGGAAAGATAGAGGATGTATGTGCAGTGCCATTAAACAATGTAGTGCTAAAGGTGAAGGAACCCACTCCCAGCGGACAATCCGCTCGACTCCACATTTTCGATACCAAGGAGCTGAACCAGATCCAACAGATCTGCAGTGTCTGAACTTTATGTAAACTTACTCTGTAATTATTTTAGTATAATGTTTATAGATCTCAGCTAACATGGAGTTGTTTACGATTATTTGTTTGTGTTACAGAAATCAGAAAATTGTAAAAAGACAAACAGTTCAATGAGTTCTCGGTTTTCCACATTTTCTATGTTTTTCTTTTTTCATTATTTTTTTCTAAATGAGTAACTTAAGTTTACTTAAAAAAGTGTTCAGTGGAGCTTAAAAATCAGGGTGGCTTTAAAATTTCATTGTAAAGAACAATTGTATATGTTTTTGTATCGTTTCTATTTGCGACCCGCAAATGCTGGAGAAGTGTCATTTTCAAAAAAACGTTCAAAATTTATGAGGCAAAAACACACAATTCTGCCCCCACCAATTGATAATATATTAATAGGACAACATAAGGTAAAGTTTTAAGATTTAAAAAAAAGGGGTTTTTGAGTTATTGCTACTTGAAAATAGTGCATTTTCGTACTTTTGCATATTTTGAAGTTGAATTGTATAGACTGTATATATGTTAGGCAATAAATAAAATTTGCTGTAAAACTAACATTGGTGGACTACACATTGCCATCTTTATTTATTTATTTAAAAAAATATCTTAGTGTAAGAAAAAAAATCGTTAAATGTCAGAAAAACCAAAATTTTGTACCTAAAAAGTGGATTTTTTTTAATTACTAATAATTATAACATGCATATTTAAAGTATGTCAAGTTAAAAATCAATTCATTAGCTACAAAACAAAACAAAAATGAACTGAATCGCCCAAATAGTTTAAACGCAATAACATTTTTAAAATATGCCGTTTTTGACATTCCTTTAAAAAAACACGTTTTTCACCAAATTTCAAAATTGCGCAGCAAGTGATATAAATTTTTTTGGAGCAAATCCCTTTGGAATATCTTATATCTGTAGTAGGAGTAGCTACTGTAATTTTTTGGAACAAATCTAAGGGGATCAACTGACACATGTTGGTATTCTCTGCCTGAATTGAGATGGAATGGGCCTTATTCTGTCTGTATAAATTGAAGCTCTGTAATGTATACATAAGTAAATCTAGTCATGTACATGTACTCTGGGTGATTAAAATTTTTCTCAGAATTTTATGAAATCAAGATTTCCTCATATGTACTTCACCATTTGAAATTATGCATCCATCTTTTAGCACAGTGAAAGGAAACAACTTACAGAAACCTTTAAACATATTAAAAAGTTTACTTTGTTAGATGATTCATCACATTTTTTTTGCTAGATTGGTAATTAAGAAATTCTACAAAAGTACATTAGATTAACAGTTCACAAAATACACATCAGAAGATTTAACATTTTCTTTCAAAATTGTCCTAAACTCAGTTTAACTAACTATCTGAAGGAGGTTTTTTGTATTGTTCAGCAAATTCTTTGATTTTTCGCCACACCTCTTTTGGTTCATCAACTCGTGGGACCTGGGGGAAAACAGAAAACTATCTTAAATTATTCTTAACAAGTTAGTTTAGTAAACTGATGCATTTTTTCAGATAATGTATACAAAAAAATTCCATGCACACAAAATTTATATAAGATCACAGACACTTTATGTCTAGAAGGATGCCAGTATTCTGCTGACACTACTACTAGCCAACAACATCCAATTCCCTTCACTGTTAAAAAATCAGAAATGTTAACTGACCAAGTATAACTGTATAGCAACTGCAGTAAGCCTAAAAATGTAAGCATATTCAACAACAAACAAATTGTCCTTTTAATATTTTAAAAGGAGCATTGTCCTTTTAATATTTTAAGGAAAAAGATTATCACTAATCAGATGGTGACAAATTAAATAGCTGTGAATGATAAACATTATTCATTAATAATTTGAGCCTGATCTAAGTATTCTTAGACCACGCTAACCACTGGACACAAAAATTGTAGAGCAGCATTACTGAAAAATCAGCCGCATAACTGTTTGTTCAGAAAGTACAGGGTGGTCAAAAAGTCCCCTAGGGGTATCGATTGACAAATGTACAAAAATGAAGTTCTACAGCAATGAGGTTTATGGCATTTGAAAGAGTAAATATTTGAGTTTTTAATGCCATCTCTTTCCAACAGATGGCATTATGTGCTCGCAAATACTAATGCTGACTGCAAAACAACTGAAAATCTCTATGCCGCATGAGAATGCAATATGTGTGCATTGGTTTTTTGAGACGAAGTCTGATTACGGTACAAAGAAATTACAGTCGGACATATGGGAAAGATCCACCAAGTGATTTCAGTATCAGAAAGTGACAGAATAAATTCTTGGATACTGGTAGCGTCCTGGACCGGCAAAGAAGTGGCAGACCCCCTGTCAGTGAAAGAACTGTGCAGAGCATACAGGAGGTTTTCGCTCGCAGTCCTAGCAAGTCCACGAGAAGGGCCTCCTTACAACTCAATGTTCCACGATCCACACTGATGGAAGTGCTTCACAAACGCCTGAAACTAACCACAAACAAAGTGCAACTCCTACACCAGATTAAACCGAACGATGGACCTCAGCGCTTAGCATTCACTCGAGATATGCTGGAGTGGCTGGAAGTTGATTAAAGTTTCCTACACCATATAATGTTCTTAGATGAGGCAACCTTTTATGTGCACGGAAAAGTCAACACTCAGAACGTTCGTATATGGTAGTGTTAGAATTAGAAATAAATCTTTTACTGGCCCAGAGGACCACTAGAATTTTCAAACCACTGGCCCACCAAAATGCCCACTGGCCTGTAAAAAAAAAAATAATAAAAAAATATTTAAATACATTTACAATATATGTAGAAAATAATGTATCATTTCAACAGAATTATCTCTAATATTTGTTTTTTAAACGTATAATTAGTTTGTAGCCTTAAAAAAAACCATACAGCAAGGTGAAAGAAACATTAATTTTTCAACTTGTGACTAATTAGAAAAAAAAATCTTACTGGCCATCTAAGCCAGTAAAATCAATAGTTCAGTGGTCTGACGGAAGTTTTACTGGCCAATGGCCAGTGGACCACTGGGTAGTTTGAACGCTGTATGGGATGTGAAAACACACATTCAGTCAGGGAGCACGTCGCACACAGTCCAAAGGCGAATGTTTGGTGTGGGCTCATGCATAATCATGTAATTGGGCCATTCTTCTCTGAGCCCACAGTGCAAATGAATAATTATCTGGACATGCTTCAAAACTTTGCAGTTTCTGAACTACAGGATTTGCAACCAAACGTCATACTGCAACAAGATGGCACTCCCTCACATTGGGGACTTGACATTCGTGAATACCTGAACCACGAGTTTCCTGACAGATAGATTGGCCACCCCGGTCCCCGGACATCACTCCTTTGGACTTCTTCTGGGGCTATATCAAGGACATGGTTTACCTGGAACGATTAAGCAGCCTTCAGGAGCTCAAACCGCTTTACAGCAGTGTTTGAGAGAATTGATCCTGACGTGTTGGAGCGCACATGGCAAGAAATTGAATACCAACTGGATGTGTTACATGCCACCAAAGGCACACATGTAGAGGTGTATTAAGGCAAGATTATTAAACTCTAATATTTACTCTTTCAAATGCCACAAACCGCATTGCTGTAGATCTGTTCGTTTCTGTACAGTTGTCATTTGAAACCCCTAGAGGATTTTAAGGGACATATGCAATACACATGTTACAAATAGATAAAGATATTTGGGTAAGCATGCTACTCACCATAAGAAAAATGTATACTTATCCTCCTGGACAGAGATAAAATCAAAGACCTTAATGTTCCTGGTGAGTAAAAGAATTCCCATTTCTGTCAGATTCAAGCAGGTAATGGGGCCTGGAACAGCATTCTGGTACTTTTATTTCTAGCTGGCATGCATTTGTATACAACATAATTTGTTTTCTTTTAAAAATGCAAATGTCCTACAATTCTTTTCCAATAAAAAAAAATGCAACAAAAAAAAATTGCAGTTAGTGAAATTAATGTCCTATGTTTGTTTGAAGGCAGAGTTAGTTTAAATCCATTCTCAATTGACTTCACCTTTCATTGTACATCAGATTGTCTTCTGATGTGAATATGAAGCATAGGAAGAACTTGAGAGTAGAATGTCTGTTTGAAGCAGGCATGAAAATGAGCAGTGATAGAAAAAGCTGAACTTCCACACGCAGAGAGAGAGAGGGGGGGATAGTTTTATTTATTGCATTTCCTTCTCTAATGTATACAACCATGACATTTAGGTATTGGTCACATGCCTGCCAACAAAATAGAGTTAATGTATGTATTTTGTTTCAAGAAAATTAAATATAGTACAATATAATGTAAGGTGGAAAAATTGCCGATGAGGTCATATGCATAGAAAATCAGCCACCTTAGTACAGAATGATGTCTTTAATCAAATGTCTGTATAAGATAACAATGTTGTATTGAAATGAAATCTTGAAGGCTTGAAAAACTTCAGACATATTTGTTGATAAGTAATAAAAGTTTGATGAAGAATAAATGTTCATTCTTGATTTAACAAAATTATTAATGAAGAAATATGATAAATGCTTGCGAAAACATTACATTTTTTAGATAAATTTTTAAAAGTCATTCACAACTAATTAAATTTCATTTTCTTAAGTTGTTTCTGTCTAACAATTTGTTCTAACCTTTTATGAATTAGCCGGCTAGAGTTTTCTTTTTCTTGAACCAATTCATTTGATTTTAATTTGCTGCATAAGTTAGAGATATTTAGCTCTTTTCATCTTCTTCCTTATCTTGTAATTCTTTCTTATATTCTGAATATGATGATTTCATATTTTGGCATAAATCTCTATTTACAGGGTCATGCAAATAATCGGTTTTCTTAAAAAATTCCAAGGCCGACTTATCCTGATTCAGTAGCTTATATTTCATGGTTTAAGCACATGAAAATGTTTCAATTTTCATGTTGCTGGATTCTTTATCAAGTACATCCCCCATCGTACTAAAGGAATTTTCCACTTCAGAGCCAGGAAAACAACTCAATAATGCCTTCATTATTTTTGAGAAGGCAATGAATTTGTTAACTTAAAAAGTGCATGTTTTGGGATTCACTGATTTTTTTTTTTTATGTAAATATGAAACTGGAGCACATCCCTGCATCCAAAGTACAAAATTACTGACATTTAACAACAACACAGGGTAGAGGAAACGTCGTGCAAGCGAGGATTACCATTACCGGCGAAATCTTCGCTCCGTTTGACTTCCGTTTTCGGGCATTTCTCTCCGTTTTTCAAGCTAAAATACAAATATTTATGCATTAAAAAGAAACTTACTGGGCAGAAGAAACATAACAAAAATAAATTAGGATTACGGAAAAAAATCTTCACTCCGTTTGACTTCCTTTTTCGAAAGTTTTGAAAGATTAAATACCGTCCCCAGATGGAAAAGACCCCTCCCTTCCCCCAAAAAAAACAGCTTTTCAGTTTTACATCGATCTCGAGAATGGCCCAAAGAATGACAGAAAAAGCGGAATTCCGCGAATCCACGAAATAATATCTATGAGTAAGAAATAAATAAGAAATAGAAAAACACAAATTTTATGGAAAATGAAAGTGAGAAATCGATACTGCGTTGCTCACTCTGCCGTGAAACAATTTTACAGGACACGGAAACTGCGCAGATTCCACCACGGGCGGATTAAATACAGATCTAGAAATTTCATTTTGTTTAATAAAAGGGAGAAAACGATTGCTCTCTATTGATTAGTTTTGAAGAAGAATATATTAGAAATAGGGTAACCTGCATTTCATTAGGAAAATAAAATTAAAAAACAAAACAAAAACGAAGTCGCTCCTTTTCACTATTACCGAAGATATTAAAAACAAGGAATATGACAAGACATCAAAAATAAAAATTTAATCAGGCAGAGAGAGAGAGAGAGAAGGGAAAGGGCTTGGTCGAAAAAATTTAATATGAGGAAACGGAAAACGATGTGACATTCTCAACACCCAAGAAACATTCCCGAAAATATTTAACAAGTGTTGGAATCTTGAAAACACAAAAATAAACTTTACACAGATGTTTAATAACGTTATTTCATCGAGATTTTCGATTTCCGTTGCATACTCGATGCTTTCTGTCGTCCGTAGCAAACAGACGATTGCCATAGCATACACGATGTTTTCCGTCGATTTCCATAGTAACTAAGTAAAATTCCTAGTACTTTGAGTCACTGAATCATTCTTCCCACCACATGGACTTACTCAGCGTCAAGCAGAAGAGTGCGCACGGAGAATTTACTCTACCGAAGTCTGGACGATGAAGACTGGGCACAGAGGTTCTGGCGCGCAATGGCACGAAACCTGCCTTTTGTAGCAAGATGTCGCAAGACTTTTGTTTTGGCACACTTTGGCGCAGAATTTCTATCCCTGGAAGAGGTGACTTCATTCCCAACCGCAACCATCCCGTCGTTCGAAGTCGTCACGATTTTGCTTTTCGCAAGAGCGAGGCATACCCCCCCCTAAAAATTTAATTGCATTTTTGGAATAATATCGGTAACATCAAAAACGGAACAGAAAAAAACGCCGATTTCCACATGTCTTTCGTGCCTGTTGAAGGTGGGGTTATTCTCTAAATCCATTCTCACTTAGCAGTTCTGAATGGTGAATGAAATCTTGTTCCTTGAATACCAGAATGTGTAAATCTGTGGAAGTCTGATTACGAACGATCACTATACTTTCTTATACTATAAATATAAGAAAGCAAAACGAGGACAGGTGGAATGGGAGGGGGGTAAGAAGTAAAAGGTATTGAAGACGTAAAGGCATAGTGCATTCCTGTACTTTTTTACTTAGCACTACACCACTGGTACACCAAGGATGAAGTGTTAAAAAAAAATCTGTATAGCAAAATCTGCTATGCTATATTTTTCTTTAATAACAAATTCTTGATTTCACATAGCAGATTTTTAATAAAATTTAGTTTTACTACATATACACTGAAGAGCCAAAACATTATGACCAACGTGCCTTTATGCAAATCAAAGCAAATATGGGTAAATGCTTGTGTGAAGGTCATGAAAAGGTATAACAACGCCTGATACTGTGCTTGGTTAAATCACTGTTATTCTTGCTCTTCAGATGGAAAAGGCAGTGGACTAAAGTGAGTTTGACAAAGGCTAAATTGTAATGGCCAGATGACTAGGTCAGAGCATTTCTGAGACCGCACGGCTTGTGAGGTGCTCATGATCAGTACCTACAAAAACTGTTCCAAGCAGGCAAAAACCACAAACTGCCAGTAAGGTGTAGGCTGACCACAGCTCTTCAATGCTAGAGGTCAGTTGAAGGTCATCTTATATGGTAGAGGTCAGTTGAAGGTCGTCTTATATGGTAGAGGTCAGTTGAAGGTCGGCTTATACGGTAGAGGTCAGTTGAAGGTCATCCCATATGGTAGAAGTCAATGCTAGAGGTCAGTTGAAGGTCATCCCATATAGTACAAGCCAACAGAAGGGATAGTATGAAACAAACTGACAATAATTTGAATGCTGGTGATGGGAGTAATGTGTCACAACACACATGCTGAAAATGGGGCTGTGTAACGACTGGCCACTCCGAGTGCCCATGCTGACACCTTGGGCACCGTGTGCTTACACTGGCCACAGAAGCATCAAAACTGGAACTTGAATAATTAGAAGAAGGTTGTCCAGTATAATGAATCTCATTTCCTGTTCAACCACTTGGACGGCTGGGTATATGTGTGTCATTTACATAGGGAAGTATTGGCTCCAGGATACACTGCAGAATGAAAACAAAACAGTGGAGAAAGTGCAACATTTTGGGCAATGTTCTGCTGGGAAACTGTCATTCATGTGAAGGAAACTATGTATGACATATATTGCCTACCTAACTAAACATCATTGCAGACCAGGTAAATCCTTTCATGGCCCCTCTAGAAGTGCCAACTTTCAGAAGGATAATGTGCCATACCACACTGCCCAGATTATTTGAGAATGGTTCGTGGAACATGAAGACTTCCAGGTATTGCCCTAGCCTCCAAATTCCCCAGAAATCAACCCAATTGAGCATCTGTGGTTTGTGTGTTGAAACAGCTAATCTGATCTCAAGTGGTTCAACCATATGAAAGTTACATGGTTGAGCTGCTGCAGATCAGATTGCTGCTAATATGTTGGTACCAGATACCACAAGATAACCTTTAGAAATCTTGTAGTGTCCATGGCTTTGCAGGGTAAGAGCTGTTTTGGCAACACATGGAGGAACAACAACACATTAAGCAGAAGATTGCAATGCTTTGGTGCATAACAGTATTAGCAATTATTGTTACTGCATGGTGGCTAGGCATATCATCATCATCATCATCATTGTCAACCATTATCAATCCACTGCTGGACGAAGGTCTCCCCAAGTTTCCTCCACAACGGTCTGTCTTGTGCCAGTCTCCTCCATGTCACCCCTGCATACTTTCAAATTTCATCCACCCATCTCCCATGTGGTCTTCTTCTGGGTCTTTTCCTGTCCCTTGGAATCCAATCTAAAATTTCGGCTGTCCATCGATCATCTGTCCTTTTGGCAGTTTGTCCAGCCTATTGCCCTTTCAGGGATTTAACTCTGATCATGATGTCTTCCACTCTTGTCATTTTTGGGGTCCACGACTTCCTCTTCTTATCTCTCCTGGTTACACCAAGGATGCACCTCTCCATGCTGCTTTGAGTTGTCTGCAGCCTTTGTATGTCTCTTTTAGTTAAGGTCCACGTCTCTGCACCATACGTAAGCACTGGAAGGATGCATTGATCAAACACTTTTCTTTTAAGACATAATGGCATATTGCTCTTGAAAATTATGCTGTTTCTTCCAAAAGCTCTCCAGGCAAGTTTTGTACGCCGATTAATTTCTTCATCAATGTGACCCTCACTTGATATCTGCTGTCCAAGATAAACGTACGTGTCTGTTATCTCCAGCTTTTCTCCATCAATCGATAAATCTTCATTTCTTGTAAAAGCATTGAACATCACTTTTGTCTTCTGAAAGTTCATTTTTAATCCCACTTCTTTACTCTTGTCAGCAAGTTCCTGGATCATACTCTGCAGCTCTGATGGGCTAGTTGCAAAAATGACTACGTCATCAGCAAAACGAAGGTGGGTTAGATAATCTCCATTAATCTTTATCCCCTTGTTTTCCCAGCTCAGTGACTGAAAAACACCCTCCAATGTGGCATTAAAGAGCTTCGGAGATATGGTGTCACCTTGTCTCACTCCCTTTCCAATTTTTATGTGTTGTATTTTCAAACAGCCTAATCTTTGCACTTGCATTTTCATAGATGTTATTAATAATATTAATGTATGCATCTTCAATACCGCAGGTTTTCAGAGCCATTGTAACTGCTGATGGTTTCACCGAATCAAAGGCTTTTTCTTAATCGATAAAAGCCATGCACAATGGAAGTTCATATTCCCTCGCTCTTCCAATTAGTTCTCTCAGCACATGGATATGATCTATTGTGCTGTAGCCACTCCTGAATCCAGCTTGTTCTCTCGGTTGAGCCATGTCCAGTGTTACCTTCAAGCGGTGTGAAAGAACTTTAGTGAAGATTTTATAAACTACTGATAGGAGGCTGATAGGTCTGTAGTTTCCGAGATCCTCAATGTCACCTTTCTTATGCAGCAGGATCATTGTAGCGGTGTTCCAATCCTCAGGAATCTTTCCTTCATTAAGGCATCGAGTGAAAATTTGGGCGAGTACTGTTTCGATTTCTCCACTTGCTTCTTGTATGATGTCTACAGTAATTCCATCTTCTCCTGGAGCTTTTCCCCGCTTCATGTTCTTGATTGCATGTGCAACTTCTGCTGGAAGGACTGGAGGAACTCTGGTACTGGTATCTTTCATGATGTCAGGAGTGCATGTATCATCCCTTTCATATAATTTGGAGTAGAAATCTTTCACTCTTGTCAAAATTTCGCCTCTATTTCTTGTTACAGAACCATCTTCTTTTCTCAGTGCCATAATCTGTTTTCTTCCCTTACTGAGATGTCCCTTTGCTATCTTTAGGCTTTGGTTGTTTTCAATTGCTTTCCTCACTAGTTCACAGTTGAATTTTCTTACGTCTTCAGTGATACTTTTTCTTACTGTCTTGCATAGCTCTATATATTCCACTTTGGAAGTCACATCTTCTTTAGTTGTCCTCATCTCTCTTCTTTTTGCATCAACATTTTCATTTCTCCTGATAATTTATTTACATGCAACTTGTTCTTAGACCCAGCTAATTTTGTTGCTGTTTCCATAACAGCTTTGGTTACTTTTCTGTTAACTTCAGAAATATCCACTTCTTCCGATGTTAGGCCTTCTAAAGCAGAGAACCTGTTCTTCAGTTCCAACTTGAAGGTATTATGGTGTTTTTTAAGGTTGGTTATGTAAATAGATTTTGTTTGTCTTATGAGCTTGCCACGTTCAAGTTTAGTGTTGAGGTGCATCTTACATCTCACCAATCTATGGTCACTACCTGTGTTGAACTTGTTTAGCACACTGCAGTCTTCGATGACGAATTTTTTGTTACACATAATAAAATCAATTTCACTTGTCATCCCATTTGGATGTCTCCATGTCCATTTCCTGTGTGGCTTTTTCTTGAAGAAGGAGTTCAAGATGAAAAACCCTTCTGCCTCTGCAAACTCAACGAGAGTATTTCCACGCTGGTTTCTGTTGCCGTGACCGAATTTACCTACTGAAGTTTCATTCTGTTGCAGTTGCCCTATTTTTGCATTGAAATCTCCCATAATTATTTTCAAGTGCTGCTTACCTTTATTATTTAGATGACAAATTTCCTCATAAAATTCTTCAATTTCTTCTTCAGGATGGCTTGTGGTGGGTGCATAAGGCATATACTTCACCTTAATTCCCAGTGTTCCACACTGATTTTTTTCTATGTCCCATTTCCACATGCAGCACATTAAAAAAATTTGCATGTAACAAAAATTATTTGGAAATGCAAATGTCATTTATCAAATACTTGTGGTACTTACAATAAAAAAAAAAAAGATGGACAAAAAGCATTGGTGGAAAGGTGTCATCACTCAGCAGCATAACTCTGATATGCTGGCTAAAAATTGCTAAAATGGGGTGAAAAGTTGTAGCAAAATGCTTAGTAAAGAAAGTTAACCACTTTTGTCGCTCAGTATATCATAACATCAATTTAATTGTTCACACTAACAACACTTTGGACATCAGTGAAAACTAAATTATATTGAAAGATACAGTACTAACACATTTAAAGAAAACTAAATTGAAAAGTATCTGTATACGGTTATATAAAGCTAACAGATCAGGACTTATTTCTAAAATCGTGATTCAATAAGCTTAAAATCCAAAACTGTATCACTTGCTAGGACATTGCTTTCTCTTGCTGCAATTCACACTTCAAATATGGCATTTTATCCATCCAGTTAACTTGCATCCATTTGTAAAGGGAGCACAATTTTTCACACAAGTTTTTTTCAGTGGATTTATCAACACTGTGTTTGTAATCTGCATTTCTTAATAATTAATTTATCCATAACAACAGTGGCACACATATGATAGATGGCACTGGGGTGGCAAGCAACCTCTAGCGAGCACTTTTCTTTCCTAAGCCGTGTTCAATCTGGGTGCAATCCGCAAGAGTTTGAAAGGTCAGTCTGGTCAAGAATGCACTGAAAATAAGAAAATAAGGGGTTGTTTATGGACTTGGGACTGGGAGGATGCCTTAGATGTCACAGGCGACTAAGGTTTAAACTTGAACTTTGAATGGGGGGGTCTAATCCAAAGCTGTCTCTAGTACTAGAGGCCTAAGCTTACGCTATTTTCCCCGTTTGTGACGTCATCAACCGGGTCATAACAAACCCGCTACGATTGAAACCGAGAAACAGTGTGTTTGCTCGGTGTGTCTTATATTGTGAGTGCTGAAGACTTAATGCGTGATATGAGGATTCGAAGAGAAGTTAGTATTTTTATTAATTTAGATTACATATTTCTTATGAATTGATGAACTAGGCTTTTTTTTTGTTGCAAATGTAATAGTTCCCGCGAAACTAAGTAGGTTTAAGAAACATTTCATGTATTATTAGGCTTAAGCAATGTGTCACGAATCATTAGGCTTGTCAACTTTTCATTAATCATTGTTTTTTTTGGTCCAGCCCAGTTTCCTTACTTTGTGCAGAAATGTGCTTTTCCGATGTCATGCTTAAATAAAAGAAATATGTCATTTGCACATTGTGTTGCTGAAAGAATATGGAATTACCATATCATTAATGGCAATTTTAATGCTATGCATGGAACGTTCCTCATTAACTTATCTAAAGTTTTTGAGTTTTGCCTTTTTTTTTTCTGCTAAACTTATTTAAATGAAATGGAATACAATTTGTTAAAAAAAATGCATTGAACCTATGAATTAATACCAGTGAATTTGTGCAAAACAACCACCCATTGATGTAAAAAGAAAATGTTAAAGCTCTTTTATATCTGAATTAGTTTGTAGATATGAAATAAACACTGAATTCATTGCTCCCATGGCTCATAAAGTGCTTGCATTTTGATTTTTATCAAATGTTTTGCATTTACCGAAATTTATAAATTTTTTCCGTCCATTCTGTGAAGTTACACAAAATTTGAATCCTCATATCGCCTTGCTGTAACCCTGCTGCTAACTAAGATGGCAGTCTTGGCAGCATTTGTTACAATCCAGGAGGTGATGTCACGAATCAGAGACCAAGGCCTGTTAGTAATAGAGAGCCCTTTGTCTAATCCTTCTAGCCTGTATAATCTTACCCCACCCTTTATGTAGTGCTCTGCAGTGTAATGGAGGAGGGAAGGGTGATTGAGCCAATAGGGAACTGTAGAAACATACCTTAAGGATTAAGCAAATAATAGCGGACGAGAATCGCTGCCATAATTTTGGAAATTGTTAATTTCATTGAAATAGAAAAGTCAGCAGAACCTGCTGAAGGGTAGATATTTAAAAGTGGCTGCCACCATTTTGTGACAAACACTAGTTTTTCTCTAGCATTTTGGATTAACTCGGCGCATTTCGCGAAAATAGTGACCGTAGCTTAACCTCAGATTCATATTGACATTTACTGCTATTAGGATGCCTATGTATTTTACTTAAAGAAACAGACATCCTAATGTAAAGCCTCTTGTCCATTCTGTTTCTGAAATGGACAAGTTTTTACACAGTTCATTTTCAATAGATAAGTTTTCACATCGCTCTCTTTGCCCATTGTTTCTGAAATAGGTAAGTTTACACACAGTTCATTGCTGAGAACACTCTTAAAATTTCAGGTTGGAAATGCACTATCTACCAACAAGTAATTGGACACCCCTGCAATTGACGATATCTGCGGTCCTGATACACATCACAGCCGCCGCCGTTAAATATTGTGTTGGAAACAACAACGCAACCAGTCGCATGCAAGATGCCACGCAGTTCGGAGCTCTCCGATTTCGAGAAAGGTGTTACACAGAAATGGCCGATCCATACATGACATATCCAGCGAGTTGAAGTACCCAAAATCAACAGTGGCCTACGTGAATGGCAAGTGGAAGATGAGAGGTGACTGTCGGAATGTGCCCCGACCCGGCAGACCCACAAAACTGGGAGTTAGAGACAGACGGGTGCTGGCCAGAGAAATTTGGAAGAACCGCACCAAATCGATGGGCAACATCCGCAAGGAGTTTCAACAGGCATCCGGGAGTGTTCTTTCGATGAATACCATCCGTAAGGAAGCCCATCTGCTCGGTTATCATGGACGTGCTGCCGCCCACAAGCCTTTGATCACCAAGTCCAATAGCGCTGCTCGGCTAACGTGGTGCAAAGAACGTCTACAGTGGACCGTTGAACAGTGGAAACAGGTTCTCTGATGCGACAAATCAAGGTTCACCCTCTACCATTCGGATGGCAGGGTCTGGGTTTGGCGTCTGCCTGGAGAACGCCTCCTGCCGGAATGTATTGTGCCAACTGTGAAGTTCGGCGGCGGTGGAATTATGCTATGGCATGGGACCCTTGGTCGCAATTCCTGGTAGACTCAACAGCGAGACCTACTGCACCATTTTGGATGACCATGCGCTTCGTACGTTGTGGCAGTTTTATGGGGTGGACCCATGTTATTTTCAGGATGACAATGCCACAAGTCATGTTGCGAGGTCCACCATGGCTTGGTATGGTGACAATGGGGTTAATCGAATGGACTGGCCTGCACAGAGCCCGGACCTTAACCCTATCGAGCACCTCTGGGACGAGTTGGAGCATCGACTTAAGGGGTGCCCCCACCGTCCGAAATCGGTGAAGGAACTGACCTGTCTTCTCCAAGCCGAGTGGAAGAAAATACCACTAGCCGTCGTACAACGCCTGGTTGAGAGTATGCCCTGGAGAGTCTCAGCTGTAATCGCCGCACGTGGAGGCTCCACCAACTATTGAAGGTGAATAAACTGAGTTTTCCTTTGCTATCCCAGGTGTCCAATTACTTGTTGGTAGACAGTGTACTTGCCAGATGTTAACGACCAAGAGCATGGCTGTGACTGTTCATTTTTGTTTGGAACCTCTCGCCAAATGACAGATGGCTAAAGCCAGAAAATAAATGGTTCTTCAACCTCCAGTCAGAAAACATTATAAAAGACTTATACTCTGGAGTCATTACTACTGCAAAAAACTGGCACTGTCTTAATCCAAATATTTCGAGTCTGACACCTCAGTTTCCTACAGTCAAAAGTTTTCATAAAACTTAAATATGGTTTACAATTCCTATATTCAGTTTTTTAGCAGTAAATACATGAATTTCAAAAAATCCATACATGGATTTTTCAAAAAATACCTGAATTATTTCAAAAAACTGTCATAGCAAAACCTGGATATTTTGAAATCTAGTTTAATTCCTTATGAACTTAGATTCCAAAACAAACTGGAAAAAAAAAAGCTTACTGGCCACCCAGGTCAGTAGAACATAAAATTTTTTCAGTAGTCAGACGAAATATTTACTGGCCGACAACTAGTGGACCACAGGGTAATTTGAAAGCTGAGATGTGCACTTTTTTACACTTTCCAACCCTAGGGGTTGAAGTGTATATGCTCCAGCTTTGTCAGTCTGTCCGCACGATAACTCACGTAAAAATGGTTTGATTTCGATGAAATTTTAGTATGTGGTAGGGGACAACCTGGGGACGAACCCTATTGAAAATGGGCGAAATGGGGTCAAAGGTCAGGACATAGGAGCGGCAGAATCCATTCCATCGCCCTTTTGCGTCATAACTTACGTAAAAATGCTTATATTGCGACAAAACGTTATCATGTTGTTCCAGAGGTATACTGAACCAATTCTGTTTAATATCATTGAAATAGGGTCAAAGGTCAGGGCACAGGAGGGAGATTTATTCCACAGCCATTTTCCTCATAACTTGAGTAATTTCTGGTTTGTTGGAAAGCATATCATAATCAATGCACTGCATGATTTTACTAACTTGTCTTTAATGATGCTGCAAAGGATAGCAAAGGAATTTTGTAAACAAAGGAAATAAGGGAAGATTAGCACTATTGAAGAACTTAAAAACGTATTTTGAAAAACATGCTAGCAATTGCAAAAAAAAAAAAAAAAAAATACTTGTAACAGATTTTTTGCAGTCAAAAATTACTGATTCAATTAAATGAGTGGTAAGTATGTACTTTTCAAAATTCATTGTGTAACACATTTTGTCATGTATGTATGTTCAAACATGCACTGAAATACGTACGTTGTATATGTACTTTATTTTTTTCAGTTAGAACCATTTAATGGTGAAACAAGAGAAAAAAATAATAACCACTGTGGTGAAACAAGAGAAAAAATAATAATAAAACAAATCTAAAAACATAATTTTAATTGTACACTGAGTTAGCTCTGCGTAAGGAACACCTACCTAATAACATGTTGGTCCACCTTTTTCTGCCCTCCCGGCTTGCAGCCACCTAAGAACAGATTCTACAAGGTGTCGAACATCCACCATGCATAAACTTGACCCATGTCTGCTGCAGCAGCTTTGTCAATTCATGCTAATTCCATGGAGAAGGATCAGCAGTTCTCGCACCCTGTCCTAGGGTATCCCAAAAATGTTCAGTTGGATTAGTCAAGAAAATATGGGGGCCAAGGCAATGTGGCAAACTCATCATCATGGTACTCAAGCCACTCAGTAGTTATACGAGCCTGATGACACAGTGCATTGTCCTGTAGAAAGATGGCAGACTGGACTGGGTAAACCTCTTGCAGATATGGATGGTCAACTAACAAGTCCACCATTCAGTGTTTGTGGAATAAGTTACCCTGCAGCAGAAACAGTGTGACACCAGTCATTGATTCTCAGAAAGGTATGCAGATTGTTTTTCTATTTGCTTAACATTAATTGTTTTCAAGATTTCTTTAAATTTTAGAACAAAAGAAAGGAAATTTTCCCGTGATTTTTAATGTTGGCTCCCATTCCAGACCTAAAGCTGTAATCGATGAATCATGCAGGTAACTGTCCCCCCTCCCCACCCAACCCCCACCCCTTTTATTTTAGCTTCCAACTTCATGAGATATAATTGCTTTTTTCCAGCTTTGATGCTAGGAAGCAATATTTTTGGGCAATTTTAATGCACCGCGCACATTTGGCGTGGCATTTCGGAAGCTAATTGTTGCAATTTTCCCTTTTGGCATGGAGGCTTAAACTTTCATCTAACTGAAAGTTACATTAAGGTGATTTTTTTTACAAGAGCCATATTTTTAAAGGCATTGTCTGTTTCCACAGCCATTGGCAATCTGTAAGTTAATGTTGCAATAGTGTTCTTCCTATATTTTTTTGCAGCTCGGTGGGAACATATTTTAGCTGGATGGTACTTTTAACAACCCTTTCCCCAATCAAAAAAAAAATGTTATTTTGCTTAACATTATTATACTTGTTAAACATCTTTAGCAGTGTGGTAAGCATTAATGTAACATAACATGATAAACATTAGAAAATCTCTGTATATATATATATATATATATATATATATATATATATATATATATAGGGATGTAAGGTCACGTGATGCACAACATCACAGCCTCTCCTTGACAAATGTCAACCCCGCCTTCTCGTGGTGCATCCTGTTCCCACTAAAGGGGCTCTGACGACCGCCAATAGCGGTATAACTATACCATCGGGATTAGAGGAAATGCTATCCCACACTCACCAACCCGCTTGGCCAGCGTGGTGAGTTATGGCCAAACCCCTCCAAAATGACTCCACAATTTTAATCTTGGCCCTCAGTCTCCGGCAGCTGGAATGTACCTGGCCAAGGCAGCGGCCAGTACGACATGAAGGCATAGGGTGCTAAGAATCCCCGGAGGACCGGACTAAGATGCCATGTGATGCTGACCTTGGCTACGTATAACGGACGCTCCCTATCTTCTGATTCAAGGCTTCTTGAATTGGAAGAGGAACTACAAAAGATCAAGTGGGACATCGTCGGGCTAAGTGAGGTAAGAAGAAAGGAAGATCTCATTGAACTGAAAAGTGGACATCTACTATCATGGGACAGATACTGGCAGAACTAGTGGTGTTGGATTTATAATAAACAAGAAACTGAAGGATAAAGTGGTAGAAGTTGAAAGTTCCTCTGACAGAGCTACACGACTCGTTATCCAACTCTCGAGAAGATACCAGGCTCAGATTATTCAAAGTTATGCACCCACCACAAGTCATCCTGAAGAAGAAATTGAAGAATTTTATGAGGAAATTCGTCATCTAAATAATAAAGGTAAGCAGCACTTGAAGATAATTATGGGAGATTTCAATGCAAAAATAGGGCAACAGCAACAGAATAAAACTTCAGTAGGTAAATTCGGTCACGGCAACAGAAACCAGCGTGGAAATACTCTCATTGAGTTTGCAGAGGCAGAAGGGTTTTTCATCTTGAACTCCTTTTTCAAGAAAAAGCTGCACAGGAAATGGACATGGAGACATCCAAATGGGACGACAAGTGAAATTGATTTTATTATGTGTAACAAAAGATTCGTCATGCAAGACTGCAGTGTGCTGAACAAGTTCGACACAGGTAGTGACCATAGATTGGTGAGATGCAAGATGCACCTCAAAACTAAACTTGAACGTGGCAAGCTCATAAGACAAACAAAATCTATTGACATAACCAAACTTAAAAAACACCATAATACCTTCAAGTTGGAACTGAAGAACAGATTCTCTGCTTTAGAAGGCCTAACATCGGAAGAAGTGGATATTTCTGAAGTTAACAGAAAAGTAACCAAAGCTCTTATGGAAACAGCAACAAAATTAGCTGGGTCTAAGAACAAGTTGCATGTCAACAAATTATCAGGAAAAACCAAAATGTTGATGCAAAAAAGAAGAGAGATGAGAACAACTAAAGAAGATGTGACTTCCAAAGTGGAATATATAGAGCTATGCAAGACAGTAAGAAAAAGTATCACTGAAGACATAAGAAAATTCAACTGTGAACTAGTAAGGAAAGCAATTGAAAACAACTAAAGCCTAAAGATAGCAAAGGGACATCTCAGTAAGGGAAGATAACAGATTATGGCACTGAGATAAGAAGATGGTTCTGTAACAAGAAATAGAGGCGAAATTTTGACAAGAGTGAAAGATTTCTACTCCAAATTATATGAAAGGGATGATGCATGTACACCAGACATCATGAAAGGTACCAGAGTTCTTTCAGTCCTCCCAGCAGAAGTTGCACATGCAATCAAGAACATGAAGCTGGGGAAAGCTCCAGGAGAAGATGGAATTACTGTAGACATCATACAAGAAGCAAGTGGAGAAATCGAAACAGTACTCGCCCAAATTTTCACTCAGTGCCTTAATGAAGGGAAGATTCCTGAGGATTGAAACAACGGTACAATGATCCTGCTACATAAAAAAGGTGACATTGAGAATCTCAGGAACTACAGACAATTAAAGCCTCCTCTCAGTGGGAGACCTTCGTCCAGCAGTGGATTGATAATGGTTGACAATGATGATATATGAATGTTTGTTTGTATGTCCACTATACAAATCTAGTTTTCAATTTAGAGCCACCAAATTTGGTATACTATCTCATGGTAGTCTAACTTAGACTGCAGATGGCTTTTGAAAGGGTTCCGAGCCTGGGGTCAAGGGGACTCCACACAAAATTTCGGTAAAGTCTACTTTTCAATTTAGAACCATGAAATTTGGTATACTATCTCAGGATAGGATACTCTTAGACTGTTTTTAGATGGAGTCTGAGCCTGGGGTCCAGGGGCCCCGATACAGAATTTTTGTAAAAAGTTCCATATTTTACTTTTAAGAACTGCAATACAATTCATCACTTCAATACCCAATCTACGGTCTATGTTAGATATCATAGATAACAAATGTGCAAAAATGTCTGTTTAATGGTGTATTAAAAACACAAATGAATAAATGTTAACTTTCACCCCCAACAGGCAGCTTCATTAGGCAGAAACACAATGTAATGTAAATAGAGTTACAGATATTCAAAATTAATAAATGGTAAACAAAAGAATGATTAATGCCAATGTCAAGTCGCATGCACACGACATGAAATAGGTACATTGCATTTCAGTGTCGCTGGATTCTCAGAAGGCACATCAGATGTACAGCAGTTCTATAGATGTCTCCTCGAAGGTAAGTATTCCACTTCCTTTTTCTTTTTTTTTCATAAAACAAATTAAATTAAAAAAATATATATTTTTCACATTTGCAGCCATCTCTGCTTTTTTTTTCTTTTTCTTTTTTTGCAGTAATATTACTGTGTCAACCAGTCACTAGCAGTGGCTGGCATTAATTTAGAGGAACCCTACTTTTCACACAGACAACTCTACGTCGCCTGCTCAAAGTTTGGCAATCCTAAAAATCTACATGTTTGCTCCCAATGGAAAAACCAAAAATATTGTTTACCAAAAAGCAATAACCTTAATGAATTAAAATAAATTTACAGGAAAATTACAGGAATATATTTTTCATTCATTAACTTTCACCCACTGAACTTGGAGATTCCATGAATATTTATCCAGAAAATACCAGGTACCCCTACTAGTTGTACATAAATGTTAAAAAGAAATGAGACTAATAAATCATATTACACAGATTTCAGCCAGTTTCCAAAAAATTATACATATTTTTATAATTGTATGACACAGATTTCAGCCTTTTTCCAAAAAATGATATTTTTACACATATTACATTTATGGTGTATGTGGGAATAAGTTTTCCAATCTTACTACTATGTACATTGTGAAAACGTTCACTAAAGGAAATTTAGCTAGGCGGCAGAGAAAATTAGCTGAGTGGGCCACCCAGTAAAAAGGCTCTAGGGAGAACACTACGCAACATTTTTTTTTTCTTTGATTCCAGATAGTTTCACTTCAGTTAAATTGATAAGGTGTTTCCTTCTCCCCCCTCCCCCTCTTTTTCCAAAAAAAAAAAAAAAAAAACCGATATTTTTACACATTTGTATCATCCATTTTCTGTTTTTCACTGTTACATTATGAGGCATTCCAGAAGTTGATGTTTGCAATTTTGCACCTTTCAGATTGCTTTGTTTCAGTTAAGATTAAAGATGATTTTTTTTTTAATGCAAAATCCATATTTGCCAAGCGTTTACATTTTCTTCTGTTTCCACAGCCATGCCACACTTCGGAAGTTGACGGTTGCATTTTTTTTATTATTATTACTTCCAGATATGTCAGACTTATTTTACTAAAACCATATTTTTAAGCATTTTTTAACGCCCCTGCTTCATTACCAAGGCTGGATTGCACTAAAAATTGCAATCCAGCCTTGGCAATGATTGCGCTTGAAAGGTGACTGTTGCAATTTTTTTAAATTATTTTCTTCCAGATGGTTTAATCTCAGATTGATGAGGTAAAAAGTTTAGCCATTGCCATTTTTCAAGAACTATTGCTGTTCTTCTCACTTTAAGTTTTTATGGGGATTAATTATTAGGTGCTTGAATTAATTCCCGCTATAGACATCATGATCAGAGTTAAATCCCTGAAATGGCAATGGGCTGGACATACTGCCAGAAGGACAGATCATCGATGGACAGCCGAAATTTTAGATTGGATTCCAAGGGACAGGAAAAGACCCAGAGGAAGACCACATGGGAGATGGGTGGATGAAATTCGAAAGTATGCAGGGGTGACATGGAGGAGACTGGCACAAGACAGACCGTTGTGGAGGAAACTTGGGGAGACCTTCGTCCAGCAGTGGATTGATAATGGTTGACAATGATGATGATGATTGTCCAATAGAGCGCAACAGTGGTGTGCTGTGACCCGGGCCACACGTGACCTCCCTTGCGCACGCACGTACCGTCCGTAGTCTGGGCGAAGCAGTGTGTGACACACGATCGGAGGGCACAGAACACGAGTTTGTATCGCATTCACGATGTCAAGTTTCGTACCAAAAAAGGAGCATTTGCGGGAAGCATTGCTCTTCTGCTTTCATCTCAAGAAATCTGAAGCGGAAAGTCATCGTTTGCTAGTGTAGGCCTATGGGGGAACACGCCCTATCGGAAAACAACATGCAGAGAGGACAAGGGCCCTGGGCAGCCGAAAAAGTTTGAAGATGGTGCATTGGAGGCCTTTTTGGACCAGGATTCATGTCAGACACTCCGTGAGTTGTCTGAAACACTACGAGTCGATGAGTCAGCAATGGGAATGATCCAGAAGCTCGGAAACGGGATCCCACATGACAAGGTTATTCTTCTCCACGACAACACTAGATCTCATGTCGCCAAATTTGTGAAGGAACTCTTGGAGGGACTTGGCTGGGACTTCTTATTACCCCACCTGCCTTATTCCCCGGACTTCTATTTGTTCCGGTCGCTACAACATGGCCTGTCAGAGCAGCACTTCCTTTCTGTCGCGGATATCCAAAAATGGCTCCATGAATGGTTCGCCTCAAAAGAACCTGCATTTTTCTACCGCAGAATCCATTTGTTACACCAACGGTGGGAAAGGGTCATGTAGCTGCCAATGGACACTACTTTGAATAGACTATCTTTTATCGTTCTGTGGTAACACACAGGTGTTTGTGTCCCAAAAAACAGCGGGAATTAATTCAAGCACCTAATATATCAATGAAAATGCTCCCACCACATCTTCACAATTTAACAGATTTTTTTTTAAAACTGTGGTCAATTCACAAATTGGGTTTCTAAAAAAATCTTATATGGACCAATGTTTTAAAAATCAAGTTAAATGTGGCAAAATTACTCTTTCCAAAGTGGGCATGATCCCTACCCCCCCCCCCCCAACACAGTCACCTAAATAATCTCCTGGTGAGGCCCCTAGTACAACATAATTGCTACAGGAAATAGTAAGAGCAGATTGTCTATCAGACAAAACATCCTTCGAAGGTGGAAGTTAGTTTAATCAATTAACAAAATACAAAAAAATATGAATTTTAAATTATTTGTCATTCCTTATACACACTTTCTGACCATTTCTTTTTAAAATCCAAAAGTATTTAAAGAATGATGTGTAAGTTCTGAATGAAATAAAATAGGTCTAGTTTCTACTGCATTTCTTATCAGGGAAAAGCTACTTTGATATGTTTAATTTGCACTATTAGCAAAATTTTAAATTGACTCAGTTTTTAAAACTTTGCAATAAATTTTATGGCAAAATCAACATTTATACATCCCTTTACCTTGGACTTCTGAAAAGATTCTGCTCATAAGATGATGACCAACAGACCAAGGGCTTGCTACGAAAAAGCTCCGCAAACTAGGACACCACCTCCACAGTCCTGTTGAACTCCAACTGTGAAAACAAGGGAACAGGGCTTCATGATTTTTACACCACATGCAAACCTGACCATCAGCAGGAAATGTGACTCATCACTCCAGACGACTTATCATCTATCGAGGGTCCATTGCTAGTGTTCCTTGGCCCATGCGAGGCATTGTTTGCAATGACTGGACATCATGGGTACTCTCGTTGGTCTCTGGCTGTGGAGCCTTAAGCAAAGCAAGGTACAACACATGATGTACATGGAAATTGGTTGAACTGCATTTCTGTTTGTACTGGTGGGAGGGCCGGGTGACTGCTGCAGGTGGTAGCTGAGATCATTACTCCCCACACTCACTTCTAGGATCAAACAGGCATGGCTTACTAATGTGAGCCCTTCTGCTGGATGTCTATGCATGGTTAACCCAGTCCTGATACACCCTTGATACAGTAGTACAAAAGCAGCCAACAAGTGTGGCTGTTTCTGAAATACTGTGTCCCCTGGGCCTCAACTGTCTGGCAGCAGTTAAAATTAGCTCAAGTCACCATGTTTCCCCATTACTGGCAAACATTTGGTTATTACATACAGAGAATAGGTGTGTACAGTTTATAGTAGCCACAGTGACATTGCTATCACATGGTACTTCATTATCGCTCTGAATATGCAAAACAGGGAGTGTTTCCAATGCAAAGCTAACTCAGTGTATATTGTATGCATGTATCTAGTATGAAGATTTTTTTATTGCAAGCCTTGTTGAGCTCAGAAGTCAAGCTCGCTGACAAGTGTTCACAGTCCCAGGGTATCCGCTATTCAGAGGTTTTACTGTATTACCAAGATAAGAATTAAGTACTGCACTTGCATGCAAACAAATTTATAAGTTACCTGATAGTTCTGGCAAATGTACATGCCTGCATACACACCTATGCCAAATGTTGCCTGAAAAATCAAAGATTATTATTAAGTACAAGGCAAATAAAGTTTTCACAACAAAATCAAAATAATCCTCAATAAAATGATTATCAAAACAATACCATGCTAAAAACAGTAGTATGAAATAATGATAATCAACTCAAACTATGGATTTATACTTCAGTCCACAATTATCATAATTTCAAATTTTTCACAAGTCCAACAACTCGACGGATAAGATTACATTACAAAACTACTGACATTTTTATGTACGAACACCAGATCATCAACACACAGTAAGCTGCTAAAACTAGGGTTAATGGTTGGTTAGTTGGACTGCAATGGTAGACTGGCTATCCATAAATGGCCATGGAAGCAGGTTTTTTGCTGCACACCTTTGGAAAAAAATTTTTGAAGTACCCAACGCTAAATTTAATGGCACGTCATTATCACCATTTTAATGCAAGCCTATGAATTACTGCAGTGTTTGTACTGAGGCTAAGGCAATAATCAATTAATATTTTTTTGTTCTTCTGAACTGCAGCATAAGACATCCCTAGTTAAATTTAATGTAAGAAAAAAAAACTTTTTGTTGCTGAAGCAATTGACAAGGTATGTTCTCAGAGAGACTGCTGAAGATTTTACTCCATTTTTTAAGAATTTTACTATTATAGCTGAATTCAGAGTTGTAAAACTTTACTTCTAGTGGAGGGAAATCCAAATGAACCAAATTGATTTTTTTTCCAAAGCATAGCTATCATAAACAAAATTAACAAAAACTAAATTGAAAATAAAAATCATTAAAAAAACTGAAAATTCCTAGAATTGCAAGTATTTCAGTTTCAATTTTTCTCAAGAATGTGAAAATTAATGTTTATTTGAATACTTTCAAATGGAAACAGCAATTTTGTTGTAATTAAGGAGAATTTCTAAAACTGTCGTTCAAAAATTCATGTAAGGCCCCAAAAATAGTAAAATCTGATGCAGATCTTATTAAAAAGAAAAGTATGTGCATATATCTACATAAAGCAACCCCAAAATTTTGCCATAGATGAATCTCAGTGCATTAGCATATTCAATGAATTTCAAGTTTCTAGCCCAGATTATTGATAGTATATTTAATTATATATACTGTATACAACTTCAATTGCAATTAGCTCAAAGCAGGCTGAATTACAGGAAATCAGTCGAGAAATAGAGCATAGGTTCAAAAGTCAAAAGGGGTTGGGTATAACAAAAACAGTGTTTGGCTCAAAAGAAAATTTGATACATAAATTCCTTTTTTCAAAGCCATCAAACTGTAAACAAACTACCATTTTTGGCAAGCCTTGGGATTCTTCTATTGGGTTGTCGGAAAAGTCATGACGCATTTTAGCCATGTTTTGCAAAGGTCATTTATTGATAGAAAGAACAAAGATCAATCAATGCTATAATGCCCGTTTTGTTCGATAACCTTTTGCCATCTTTCAGTGAGCTGCAGAATGTCTCGTTCATAGAAAGACCTGTCTTTCGTGGCGAAAAACTGTACAAGGTGCTGATTTACAGCATCATCTAAATGAACGTTACACCACGCAAGGACTGTTGAAGAGTGCAAAACAAGTGGAAGTCTGACGGCGCAAGGTCAGGCGAGTATGCTGGGTGTGGCAACACATCCCACCCAAGCTCCAATAATTTTTGGCGGGTGATCAAACTTGTGTGTGGTCTCGCGTTGTCTTGATGGAACACAACACCTTTATGATGGACGAGCTCTGGAAGTTTCTGAATGATGGATTCGTTCAAACTGTCCAATTGCCAAGAGTACACATTCGAATTGATTGTTTGGTTCCGTGGTAGAAGCTCGAAAAACAAGACACCTTTAAAATCCCACCACACCCTTCCGCTGATGAATGTCTGCTTTGAATGTCATTTGAGGTGAAGCAGCATGTCGGGACCACGACTGTTTGTGCAGCACATTGTTGTGCACAATCCACTTTTCGTCACCAGTTATCAGTCGCTTCAAAAAAGGATCATTTTCCACACGTTTAATGAGCATATCGCAGATGTTTATACGTGCCGTCAATTGAGCTTCTTTGAGTTCATGAGAAACCCACACATCGAGCTTGCTTATGTATCCCAGCTTCTTCAGGTGGTCGTGAACACTTGAATGATGGATGTGCAATGTGTCTGCAATCTCTTGTGTTGTGTAACGTGGGTTTGACTCGATCAATGCCTTTTTTTGGTCATCAACTTCGGTGGGCCTCCCGGACCGAGGAGCATTGTTGAGGTCAAAATCACTAGCACGGAATTTTGCGAACCACCGCTGGCACTGACGTTCTTGTAGAGCATTATCACTGTAAACTTTGCGCAACTTTTCAAAAGCTCGATGTGCTTTCTTCCCTTTACAAAAGTAAAACAGTAAAATATGGCGAAAATGCACAGTTTGGTCTTCCATTTTCAATTTGATGTCAACTCTCCGCAAATCAACCACATCACTTACTATTCCTTACAGCAGCTAGAACTGGCACCTGTCGAATGCCATAGCAATAACAGAGCTGCATGCATGCCTCTGGTACTTCCAAAACCGCCCAACCGCCATCAGGTGCCAAAATACGTCATGACTTTCCTGACAACCCAATATAAGCATAGTAAAGTGCAAAGTGTATATAAACATTTTTCTTTTCCTTGAGTTATTATCAATAAGGCCTGCAACAAAGTTCACAGTAGGCCAAACCATGAAAAGTCCCATGGTTTACAACAATAATGAAAACATCAAAACATAACTAAAAAAACTACAAATTTAACAAAATTATGGGGTTTTACTAAGGAATAAAATGATATCATTCACACACCAAATTTTTGGATAATTCCTCTACCCTTCCTCAGGACTACAGTATCAGTATGTATTGTCATTCACAAGATAAATTCCAACCTTTCAAAATAATTTAATGTTGTATCTCCTCTATTTCCCGTCCTAATTTTCTTGTGAAGAAATGCTTTACCTTGGAAATGCAAAAATATAATCACCTCAACGTTTTGGACTTCTCAATGTTGTTAATAAAAGAAGTAAAAATAGAAACATGATTATATAAAAAAACCTACCAACAATAATAAAAAGTTTGACTATCAGTCAAATCATCAAAATTACATAAAAACAAATGTGGCCACTCAATTTTTGGGGGAAATGTTGCAAATTCTTCAGAAATTTTTACAAATGCTCAAAAGGTGGAATTGAAAAAAGTTTTGAAAGAAAATAATTACCCTTTCCTACAAGTCACTAAAATTCTTAGCAAAAAAGAAAGGAATCTGAAGTTAAAAACTAGGTTTCAATTAACTAGAAAAATTACTGTGAAGGACTATTTGAAAAATTTCAGAGGATTAGTGAGAGATTTCTGGTAATACAGGCTTTCAGATTACAAAATAAAATGAGTAATCATCTTTAAAAATGAAAGCAAGATGAACAAAACTTTATAAAATGTGAGTGTGCCTCAGCTATGTTTTAGAGACAAGGCAGACATCTTAAAATAAGACAGAGAAAACATAAAAGCTGCAATTAAAAATATGAAAAACAAAACAGGTTTGGACATAACTGCCAAAATACAGGACAAAGTGATAAAGTGATTTAGAACTTTGCCAATTTTCTTTTGAAAAAGGTGCTGTTTGTGTGTGTCCAACAGCACCTTTTTCAAAAGAAAGTTAGAGAGGGACTCAAAATGTGACCCTGTCCAAAGAAAGGCAATTAAGGGTCCAAAACTAGTTTTGCTGAAAAATGTATTTAAAGTTGTTTTTGTTTGTATTCAGAACAAAATCTGCATTATCATGGTAACTAAGACATGCGTGTCACACACATTTGAAATAAAAAGAAACGATCAAAATTCTAAAATAGAGTTTTACACCCTTAACTGCCTTTCTTGGGGCAGGGTCACAAATAGAGAAAAAAGCAGTGCAATATTAAATTAATTGAAAGGCTAGAATTTGTCACATGAATGGCAACACCTACTGTAGGCCTGAGAAAGGGTAGGGGTACAATGTGAAAATTTGACTTATAATATCCTTTCATTCCTAACCTAAAAAAAAAGAAAAACATTGTGAACTTTGTAGTTTATTGAGTCTCAGAACAGCCATGTCATCAGTTATAACTAAAACGCATGACACAAGAAACACTGTAAATGGCAGACAAAAACAAAATAGATGACCAAACCTAAAGACACCAGTATAACATAAAAAACAGAACACAGAAATTCCATTACCATAATGGTTTAAAAGGTAACCCAGGGTCTGTAAGTCATCTGGAGGAGTGGGGAAAAAGCACAAAATGAGCACATTTAAAGCCATAAACACAAAACATGAACAAAGTGGGAGGTCAATCCAGGTGTCATTTGATACCTTCGAGTGGTAGCTTCACAAATATTTCTCAGCTTAAACTGTGTGTTCTCAAAAATATTTTGAACTTTAACAGCATCTTCACAGAAATATCTTTAACTGTAATGGTATCTTTACAAAATATTTTTACTAAAATTTGGTTTATAACTCAGGCTTCACGCGACAATAACACATAAACATAGAAAAGGAGCGAAAACACAGTCGCAAATGGTAAAAGGTTCGTTTAGCGGTAGCTTTCGGTCGTCCTACAACCTTGATCACCTGCGATCGACAAAATGGGCTGGTTGCCAGAACTACAATTTGAAGTTGGGGAGGTGGAATGTTGCCAGATTTTAGAAGAGAGATCTAGATAAATGAGATTTGGTGAGAAGTCTCTGAATTGCAATTTTTGGCAAACAAAATTTCATGTTTATCACATGAATGGCAACACCTACTGTAGGCCTTAGGGTAGGGGTACTATATGAAAAGTTGACTTATAATATCCTTTCATTCTTTACCTTAAAAAAAAAAAAGAAAAAAGAAAAACGTATTTTTGTAAAATTTGAAATGAAATTTTGTTCACCAAAAACTGCAATTCGGAGACTCCTCACCAAATCACATTTATTTGGATCTCTTCTAAAATCTGGCAACACCCCAACTTCAAATTGTAGTTCTGGCAACCAGCCCATCCAGTCGATCGCGGGTAATCAAGGTCGTAGGATGACCGAACCTTTTACCATACGTGCCTGTGTTTTCGATCATTTTCTATGTTTATCACTAAAATTTTATAATCATAATAGGTTGCTTACCTTTTGTACACAATTCCCTGCAAGTTTTATTCTTTTGGTTGTCTAGCTTGGTTCAAGCCTCTGGTGCGGTAGTCCTATTTTGTCTACAGGTTCATTCAATGCCTGGTGAATGCATAAGTCCTTGAAGTGCAGCACCTAATAAATCCTTGAGTGTAATGAACCTGAAGACGAAAAAGGACCACCGCACCAGAGGCTTGAACCAAGCTAGACAACCAAAAGCATAAAACGTGCAGGGAAATGTGTACAAAAGGCAAGCAACCCATTATGATTATAATTGTATGCACATAACTTAAGAATAGTTATGGCATATGCTATAGATGTTCTAACACTGAACTAAAATTTTATGTTAACAAATATTTTAGTGCAAGAGTATATCTTGAATATTGTCATATTTAATTAATGTGCTTTTCTTCATATTCACAAGTGTTTATTTTGCTATGAAAGCAAAATAGGGCTATTTGGAAGTTGTTTTTTCCATACCTGGCCACTTGACAGGATTTCTTGAAGTAAAAGATTGAATGGAGATTGCAGTCATTGATGATGGAATTTTGATTTTTCTCAAAAGATTCTCCCTGCCTAACATCTGGCAGGATTTGATGAAAACTAACTATAACCTTCAAGGTTAACTGTAACCGCGATAGTGTCGGGAATAAGTGACAAAAAAAGACAGCCTGAAGAAGAAGAGTTTTCTCTGAAAATTTGCAATTTAAATAAAATCTCCTAGTAAAATTTCCATAATAGTTGTTTTTGATAAGTAATTGAATTAAAAAACTAGGAAGCCAATTCTCAGCATGAGCTTTATTCAAAGGATTTCTTATTTACTTGCCAAGACCAATAGAGCTTTATTCAAAGGATTTCTTATTTACATGCCAAGACCAATAATTTTGATGAACCTTTGATCTGACCAATGCCATTTTGACAGTTCTAATTTGATAATGGCAATTCCATCTATTCCATGAATTCACACTATTTTGAACTTTTGTGCATTTAATAAGGTTTTTTTTTTTTTTTTTATATATAACATTTTTAGAAAAACTGCCCTATACACAAAAATAGGCAAATTTCACAAAAATGAGTATCATCTTTGAAAACCTGGATTGACCTCTGTAGGTGCATTACCTATTTCACACATAGGGGCAGTGTTGTCCGGCAGTGAGTGAAGCAGCAATGACCAGGGTGGAAACATGCCACAACAACTTAGAGCCCTACTTCTGGCATTTTGTTTACATTTCTCATTGTGACTCTCCATGTGTCACTTGGTATTCCAGGATGAAATGCAAAAGAATATGTGCCTTCGTGTGTGTACAATAAAAATAAACTTTTGTAAAGGTAAATTAGCATTCTTCATTTATTTGAGTGATCTTTAACCTTCAGTTGAACTGACTTTCTAAACATGCTAAGCTTGTATTCAGGAGACGATGTTATATTTTTGTAAAGGGAATAACATTCTGGATAGGTTACACAGTTTAATGAATATAATTAAGACAACTGAATGGAAGAAATAAGAAGCTAATTGTTCTTGCAAATATTTGTAACATTCATTCAGTTGTATTTTGATCCATATTTCATTGAAATATATTTTGCTTTTTAAATTAAATCTTTTACTAACATTATAGACCAACATTCTCTTGTTATATACCCAATTGTGTCACCTCCACCTGGCAGGTGGGATGACACATGCTAAGGATATAACTCATTTTAAAATGAACCTGTGGTTGAAATCATAAACTTGCATGCAACTGCCCCTGGAAAATTACTGTTGTAATGTTTATACAGGGCGATTCCTAAAGTTCTAAGTCACCTTCATAACTTGGGAACAAAGACAGCTAGAGCTACGGAAGTAAGGTATGGTACAGTAAAACAGCCATGCACTATCGGATGAGAGTGACTGCAGCGTCCCTAGTGGCAAAATGTGGAAGTTAGCACTCCTATCTCGGAAACTATGAGAGATATGGGAAAGAGATCAATTAGAAACTTGTAGAGCATCAAAGAATTAGTAGGAAACAACATATGGTAGAATAAGCTGGGGTAAGTAGAAGGCTGGAAACGCAAACTTGTGCGAAGCCGGCTCGTTTCGTTGTCGCGGTAACAGTCTAGCAGAGAGAAATGTATGACGTATGCGACCACACGCCTGCGAGTGTCGTATGCAAATTCTGGTGTGATATAACGCCTCACCTGCCGTATCAGGCGCGGCGTGGCAATGTATAAAGGATCGTTGGGCAGCAGCTATTTTATTCGTAACATGAGTGTCGGGTAAAGAACGAGCAGGGTAGGCTATTTGAATAAACAGTATTGCGAGATGGTATTGCTATATGGAGAATTTGGACGCAACGCGAGGGAAGCGTC
This sequence comes from Macrothele yani, assembly GCA_039090855.1. Taxonomy (NCBI): domain Eukaryota; kingdom Metazoa; phylum Arthropoda; class Arachnida; order Araneae; family Macrothelidae; genus Macrothele; species Macrothele yani. The sequence goes on along the minus strand of CM077032.1, from coordinate 30,518,167 downwards.
ACGCCAGTATGGCTTACGATTTCAGACTCGTCCATCGCCGACAGCGTGGACCATCGGTAGCGTGGCTCGACGGCTACGGGAGATAGGCAATATTGCAGCGCGTCCCCGTTCGGGCCGACCCACCGGAATGGGTAGGGATGTGCAATCAGTCGATGTTCTGGCATACATTTTGGCCAACCCACACACCAGTACGAGGGAAGTCAGTATGGCACGTGGCTTATCACAATCCCGTGTGTAGAACATTTTGCATCAGCATGGTGCCCATCCGTACAGTACCGCTGCATGTACTGATGCTAGGGGATAATCAACAATGTCTAGATTGGTGCAATTTTGTAATGAACACCACCATAGAAGAAAATGTGGCCTTTCTATCAAACATCCTTTGGACTGACGAGGTGTAGTTCACATGCGCCAGGGTTCTGAACAAACAAAACACCCATTACTAGGCAGTTCAGAATCTATGTTTTACACGGGAAATGAGGCATCAGGTGCGCTGGTCGATCGATGTCTGGTGTGGCATCTGGAAGGACAGACTTGTTGAGCCTGTGTTCTATGAGGGTGCATTAAATGGACGAAGATACCTGCAGCTGTTACAAAGCACATTACCTGAGTAGTTAGATGATCTGTCTCTGCAAGATGTACGCTCATTATGGATTCAGCATGACGGCGCTCTGGCACATCAACCAATAGCATCACAGCACTTCCTGTCAACACTTTTGGGCAACAGATCATCGGCTATGGTGGTCCCGTAGCATGGCCTTCACGATCCCCGGATCTAACTCCCATGGATTTCTTCCTCTGGGGTTACCGAAAGGATCACGTGTACAGGGTGGAACCGACGAATCTCCACGATCTCAGACTGTGTATCGTCTCTGTGTGAGAGAGCACGACACCTGTTATGCTGGCGAACGCACGATGGGAAGTTCTGGTTCGCATTCAAATGTGGTATTGTGGCCATATTGAAACCTATTTATGTTAAATGCAACGTTATGTAAGTACCGCTGTTGCATTAAATACGACCAATGTACTCCATTTGTATTCATGCCAGAGTATAATAAACCTTGTGTTTCCTTCATGTTTCTAGCCTTCTACTTACCCCAGCCGTTTCCACCATATGTCATTTCCTACTAATTCGTGGATGCTCTACAAGTTTCTAATTGATCTCTTTCCCGTACCTCTCATGGTTTCCGAGATAGGAGTGCTAACTTCCACATTTTGCCACTAGAGACGCTGCAGTCACTCTCATCCGATAGCGCATGGTTGTTTTACTATACCATACCTTACTTCCATAGCTCTAGCTGTCTTTGTTCCCAAGTTATTGAGGTGACTTAGGACTCACCCTGTATACCAGGGTTTGAAAAATATCTGAAAAGTTACATGCCCAGCAGGGCATGCACACAAATTACTTACTTGCCCAAGTAGTAAAAGCTAGATGTCCAGGAAAATTTATCTTTTAAAATAACAGATCAGAACCCTCATTTTTTTAAGTTAAAAAAAATGGGACTTTTACATGTTTTGCATTTCTGTTTTAAGGTACTGTATTCAAAATGTCAATGTACAAAAGTGTGTATCTTAAATTTCGAGATGCTGAAATTGGTATGAAATATGCTGATGAAATTGGTATTTGAGAAATTTAGTGATTCTGCCAGGTTTCTTTCGTTGAAGTTTTCACTCTTTGTCACTAAACATTAGAGGCTAGTTCCATCAGCAGCATGCATCCTATCAATGACTATAAACACCATTTGGTTCCAATTTCTAGACCTAGATCATAATATAATTAACAAAGTGATATTTTTTTGCCCTTGGCACTGCATAACAATAATACAAGTTCTGGTGATTAGCAATGAAATGAAACATGACATGCAACAACTGCCTTTTTTCTTGTAATAGCAAATTCTATACCAAACCTTTTTATTTTTAGTTGCCCAGACCAGGCAACTAGATTGTTTCAATAACTTACATGCTGTGGGCATGGTATTTTTGAAGCCCTGGTATATGATTGGTTACTACTAAAAGCAAGAAGACATTTTGTAAAATTTTAAACTCTTAAAGAGGGTGAAGAAACAGTTCTTTTTCTCTCCATGTTCTCCATGTATTCAATGGAGAGAAAAAGAACATTACACACACATATACAGTGAAAAACATTACACACACATATACAGTGAAACCCCATTAAGGGACACTTCCAAACAACGGCAAGTTTCAACTGGCACAGAACAGCTGCCATAGGATTAACATTAATGATAACCTCCAAACATTGAAAGCTATACTCAGTTTCTTTTAAATCGGCGCTCAAGGTCACCGGCTTCCTCTCTACCCTCATTCGTAACCATGATAGTGTTTGCCAGGATCGAGAGACTGAACTCGTTTTTCCACACTTTACTCTATGTTAGAGATTTACGTGTGTAAGCGGTTTGCATTTCTTCTTTGTTTACATTTTTTTTTCTGTTATTGTCATCATTAGCAGTTCTGATATGAGAAAACAATAGAAGATCATTTAATGTGTACAGCTATTTTAATGAGCTAGTAACATCCAGACCGGATAGGGCAACCGCCGATGTGTGTGGTGTGTCCCACCGGACAATGCAATGGATTTGTGCCGAAACAGATAGAACTGCTGCTGCCAGCATTGTAGGCATCGGGCCATCGTTTGTGTCACCAAAGAAAAACGTACCACAAGCGAAACATGTCACAGAGCACCTTGACCTTGATTTTAATAAAATCATGTGTCAGACTGTTCAGTTCTACAACCGAGGAGAATACCCAACGTGCCATAAAATTAGAGAAAGTTTGCTTCAGAAAATGCAATTTTCTGGGAGTACAAAATCAGTGTGGATCATTTTAAAAGAACATGGATTTCTTTCTTTCTTTTTTTTTTTTTTGATTGGAGGTTTAACGACCACAGTGAGCAACTCAATGGGCTATCAGCAGTCGCCCATCCCTAATTTAAGGCCACTGGTTCCAGGGAAGGGAGATAGCCAGTGCCGTAAGACAAACGGGTCATTAGCCATGTCAAATCCCCCAGCATTTTCACAAGATGTCACCCACCCATCTCAGATTTTTGTGAAAATTGTTACAAAGTATTGTACTGGTGAGATATGAAACCTGTTAAAATTCAAGGTCAGTCGGTCCAGTAGATCCTCAGTAATGCCACTTTAAAAATTGGGTAGCTCTGCCTTTGTAGCTTTTGCCCTATGAGCTTTCACAACTACACTGTAGGACAAAAAAAAAATCATAACTTCACAACTGACCATTTTCATCACAATTCAGGCAGGTGTGACCAATGTGTGTCAGTTGACCACCTCCAATTTTAAAAAAAAAATATGGCAGCTACTCCCAATAGATATATAAAAGTACTGCAAAAGCATTTTTCATAAAATAAAATTTTGGTCGAGCTACAGCATTTTGAAAATAGGCAAAAAAATACACCCGTGACGAAAATCATGTGAAACACCAAATTTTTAAGTGCACACTGCTCCTGAACTATAACAGGTAGAGAGAGACCTGAATATTTTTTTTTTTTTTTTTTTTGAAGCTATTGAGTTGGCCTTTCTTCAGATTCACAGAAATTGGTCAAACGAATGTTGCCAGATGGCAAAAAAATAATTATATTTATTACAATAAAAAAAATTTCCACAAATTTAGGATTTTTTTTTTGTTGTTGTTAGTTAAGAAAGACTTATCAGGTGGGTAAGTGTGCCAACCTGCACTCCTACTAGGGTTGTCTTAGCAGTAATTTTATTTTTATCCTGTGATGCATGTAACTCAAAATTAATTTTTAAAATATACAAAATTTCAAAAAAATCAACATTTTTTGAATTGCAATATCTCAAAAACCCCATTTTTAAAAATTCTGAAATTTTGTCCAAATAATGTCCTAATGGTAGGTAGTTTACTGGGGGAGTCAGGTTACTGGATTTTTGCCTTGAAATTTCCTTACATATTTTTAAAAATGACTTTTTTCAATTTTTTTTTCCAATTTTTGAAAAATGGCTTTTTTTTCAAATTTTTGAATTCAGTGAAAAAACGAGAACTATAAACATTTAGTAAAATTTTTAATAGCAGGAGAACACAATTCCCCGCAGGGCTCGCACTAAGCATTCACCAAGTTGCCAAATGTGAAGTCCAAAAATGGCAAGAAAAAATTAGTAACAGTGAAACCGGAGGTGAATGATTTTATGAAACTTAGGCAATTTTTGACTCGTGAGTAAACTGCAATTTGCGGTAATTTTTGGGCTAAACTGCAGCTGCTATGATTTAAAAGTTTGATTTTCCAAAGCTATGGCACTGAAAATGGTACTACCTGGTGCAATTTTTATGGATTACTGTGAAACACCTATTAAGGCTGCTTGAGAGTCGTTGGGGGAGTCAATAAAAATAAGAGCTACTGAAGGTGGGGATATAGAGAGGGAAAAAACTATTCCGTAATTTATAATGAGCGGATCCAGAGAAATGGGATAGCAAAGGTTTAACAGTCTGCAGCAAATAGTTCAGTGTTGGTGTTGCACTTTGACTTTGCTCAGAACTGATCTGTAATTCTACCTGATGAAGTGCAAAGTTGCTACTGGCAAACAATGTCCAGATCTCACTCTTTACATGCATTGCGTACTTTCTAAATAAGTCTTGTGGTAGCATGCAATGATATAAGCCAAGACACAGCACATGCTCTGTGTGCCATTCTGCTCATAAAAAGTGAAATTGCTAAGACTTGTCCTTTGGAGGAATTTAAAACAATTGTTTACATCTCAGATGGAGCAGCTGGGCACTTCAAAAACAAATATCAGTTCTATGAACTTATGAAGCGGAACCTAAATGTAACAAGGAAGTGGATCTTCTCAGCCACAGGCCAATGCAAGAGTGAATGTGGTGGTGTGGGTGGCCTGTGCAAACATTTTGCTACTAAATTCAACTAACAGAAAGAAGCTTCACAAGCTATAAGAGATGCTTCTTCATTTGTTGAAACTGTCTCCCCTTGATCCTAAAGACTAAACTTCTACTCCTCACAACTTATGAAGTTCAATCCTATCCAACCAGCAAAGTAGAAGAGTGGGATACAGTAAAATCTGTTGTTGGAATACAGTCACAGCATTCCTGGTTAGTACAAAGAAATAAACCATCAAAGGCCAGAACAGTCCAGCACCCACATAAAGCAGTGCAATTTTCAAGCCAACAAAAAAGAGCCCATTTTCTGTGAATGATTTTCAAATAGAAGAATTTATAGGATGCATTTATGACAATAACTGGTGAATGGATGGGACAGATTACAAACATACCTAAAGAATTTGAGGACATAACAGTATTTTTCATGCACCCTCATGGACCAGCCAGAGATTTTTGGTGGCCAGAAGAATGTGGCAAGAAAACAGACAAGTGTCCAGTGCCTTTAAAAATTGTACTTCTAAAGGTGAATGTCCCAACTCTTGTTGGGTGTTCTGCACGACTTCATACCTTTGATGAGAAGGAAATCAATAAAATCCAGCAGCTTTTCTCAGTTTGAATAATTTGTAGTTATGATGGTAAGCTCATGATTTTGTTTTTTTTTAGGCCTTTTTGCTTATGTAAATAGAAATTGAATCTTAACTGCAACTGAGATAATGTATTGTATGTGTATAGACTACGGATTTAAAAAAAATTAAATATGTACATGTGACAATTATTAAAAATCATAAAAATGACTAAAATATAGATTGACACTGCAATTTGGAATATATACTCAGGTAAACTTTTCAGAAATATATTTCAAAGTTTTTTTGTTTTGTTTTTAAATAACCCAACCGTGAGGTTCTAGCAGGAGAGAAGTGCATTTTCAAAAATTTGTAGGAAAATTTCAAGTCAAATATCCAGTAACCTGATTCCTCCAGTTAACTACCTACCATTAGGACATTTGGACAACATTTCAGAATTTTTAAAAATGGGGTTTTTGACATATTGCAATTCAAAAATGTTGATTTTTTGAAATTTTGTATATTTTAAAAATTAATTTTATGAGTTACATGCATCACAGGATAATTAAATTACTGCTAAGACAACCCTAGTAGGAGTGCAGGTTGGCACACTTACCCACCTGATAAAGTCTTTTTCTTAAAAAAAATCCTTAATTTGTGGAAAATTAAAAATGTTTGTAATAAATATACTTTTTTTGCCATCTAGCAACATTCCTTTGATAAATTTCTATGAACATATAAGAAAGGCCAATTCAATAGCTTCAAAATAAAAATAAAGTCTACCTGTTATAGTACAGGAGCAGTGTACATTTAAAAATTTGGTGTTTCACATTATTTTCGTCACTGGTGTATTTTTTGCCTATTTTCAAAGTGCTGTAGCTTGACCAAAAAATTTTTTATGAAAAAACCTTTTGCAGTACTTTATACCTTTATTAGGAGTAGCTACCACAATTTTTTCAAAAAAATTAGAGATGGTCAACTGACACCCCCTGCCTGAATTGAGATGGAAAGGGTCAACTAATTGTTGCAGCCACATAATTTTTTTCTTAAATGATCTACATGATCCACACATTTGGGAACAACCTGTTTCTGCACATTTTCAAAATTAAAAAACTTTTTTTTTATTTAATGACAAAAAACATGGAAAAATGAGGCCACATTTTTATTAAACAAAACAATTTTTTTCAAAATGAGCCTCACTTCAAATTTGCTAAAAATATTTTCATGTGTGTATTATAATGTTAACTTTTCATTAGGAGAAAAATACTTTGGGCAATTCGCAATTTTGGCGAGGAAAAAAATAATCCAAAATGGCGTCTTTTATATATGGAACATTCCGACACGGTAATTACCCAATATTTTTAATTAAGTGCTTGCTTGACCATTTTATATGCCTTTTCCCCCATTAGTTTAACCTTATTAGTGAGTAGCTCAAAACAATTTTAATTTTATTTTTATGTGCCACCAACTTGGATATATGTTCATTTTTCTTTTCTGCTGCAGGCCGAAATAGGGCCTCACAATGGTTTTGTAAAAAGGCAATTGCTTTCCACTCATTCCAGATTGGAAGTTTTCGTTTTCAGCACCTTTTTAAAAGAGGACATTTTAGTACTACAGAAAATGTGTAAAAATGATAGAAAATATTTCTTTAACCTTGCTTAAAATGGCATTGAAATCTGCAATACTCGCAAACATAAATCACCATTTTTGATGGACTTAAGGTGACTGGTAGTTGGAACCCCAAGTTGGTAATTTTTCTGTAATAATGGCTAGTAGTTTTCAGTTATGGAGAACACATGCATGCACACACACGTTTCAGATCATCAACAAATAAAATAATTTATTTTGGATCCTCACATTTTTTTCGTAAGTACATAGTACGTAAACTCAACAAGGAGAAATATTCTACTTTCATATTTAAAATGTGCAATCAAATGAAAAGTAATTTAAGCTGTTGAATGTAAAGTTGTAATAAGGCACAGGAATTTTCTTTAGTTAGTTTTTCATCCAGAGCATGTTAAATGAAACAAAAGAAAATGGAAAAAAAAAATGTCCGACCTAAATTTTTTTTGTATCAATAATGACATGCCCACACCATAAGTACTAATGAATGTTGAGCCCCCCCCCCCCCATCATTCCTTCTTACAGGACTTTAAAATAAAGTTATATCCTCACTTGCTATCTCTGGTTTTTGCCTCTTAAAATTTCTAGTCATTGTGGACATTTCTTTTTCAGTTTAGAAAAAAGTGGTGCATTACCACCAACTGAGAAATATTGAGTATTTCACTGATGGTTGTTCTGCACAATATAAAAACTGCAAGAATTTTCTGAACTTGCACATCATGAACAGGATTTTGTTTTGTTTTTAGATTGGTAGGGAAGTGGTCATTTTTTGCAGCAAGCCATGGCAAGTCACCATGTGAGGGTATTGGTGCAGATTGTAAACAGGCTAACAACAAAACCCAGTTTGCAGCGACCTTTAGCTTAACAAATAACATCTGCTGCAACAATGTATAACTTCTGCAAATATAAAAGAAATTACATTTTTCTTTGTGTGTGTGTGCAGAAGAGATGAACAAAGCGCGCAATCAGGTCCCCGTTTTGAAAAAGCAAAAGCTCTTCCTGGTAAACGCACAATGCATCACTTTATACCTCTTCCTAATTTCAGAATTGGTGCTGAGATTAAGTTCTGATAAATATCACAGTATTAGTTCCAAAATCAGTAACTAATTTTCAAGATGAGTTTCAGTTACATGTTAACTGCTGCGTAGCATGTGTAAATGATTCCTGTTGGTATGTGGGATTTGTTGAAAAGATTCACTATGATGAAGGTGATGTGACTGTTCAATTCATGCCCCCACATGGGCCTTCATCTTTTTATTGGCCTAATTAATGATTGCGAAGTACCTCTGACATATATTATGTTTGGCTGAAGTACTGCAACAGGAAGAACATACAGCCTATCCAAACAGGCTGAAGACCTGGCTCAGTCAGTTCTTTTCATATGAAAATTAGTAATTGTGTTTAGTTTTAATTCAAACTGACACAGAAAAGAATTCATTTATCTCTTATGTAACCAAGGAAAAGTTCATTTATAAATCATACATAAATGTATCATCCAATGTCAAAATAATTCATAAAATGGTTAGTTCCATTAGTTTATATTTTTATTAAAATTAGTAAGAAATTTAGAGACACCTAATCTTCACAGTTGCTTGTATTCTTAAAAACAAAAAAGAAAAACAGCTTGGGATAGCATAAGTGGCCCTGTCGGTCACTTTTTTCACAATTGGCGATTATTTTAAAACACAGCAACTATAAAAAACTTTAGTGATTTGACTGGTGATTGTGAGCACGGCTTTGCAGGCTAACGTTTTGATCAGTTACAAATTGAAATTGGTCAGAATATTAAACCCAACAATAACAAATACAGTGAGTTGCAGCACACTCACAGAAGTAAGGCTATACATCTAGACAAGTGTTGCTGCTAAAGTTCGTGAATCGCAAACTGTACAATATGCTCTGGTAACATTTTTTTCCAGTTTTTTTATTTACCTTATGTATAACTTGTACATATAGTATTTGGTAGTTAAAGGTGTTTAAAATATAATTCCATAAGACTTAAAAATATTTTGAAAACAGAAATAAGGATAAATATTCATCAGTTTCGGTGCATTTTGGAGTGCTGAAATGTTACCATTTATTCACAAATATTTCACAGCCTGTAACTTCTACATCAGTTTGAACCACAACATGAAACTCAGAGGTTTTGTTGAGTATCAGTAGGGGTATTCTTGGTGGTAAAAAAAAAATTATGTGGTCTCCCTTTTGAGATATGTAACCTTGAAACCTGCAAAAGTTGAAAAATTTTGCAACTTTGAGGGGGGCAAACCCAGACTTAAGTTCCCCATAGCTGAAAACTCAGCTAGCCGTAATTATTGCACAAAAATTCCCAACCTGGAGTTCCAACTCCCAGTCACCTTGACAGTCCATCAAAAATGGTGATTTATGCTTGCGAGTATTGCAGATCTCAACGCCATTTTAAGCAAGGTTAAAAAAAACATTTTCTATCATTTCTATACATTTTCTGTAATACTAAAATACTCTTTAAGGTAGTGAAAACCAAAACTTTCGATCTACAATAAGGGGAAAACAATTGCCTTTTTTCAAAACCATTGTGAGGCCCTACTTTGGCCTGCGGCAGAAAAGAAAAATGAACGTATATCTAAGATGGTGGCACATAAAAATAAAATTTGTTTGGAGCTACTCACTGATAAGGTTAAACTATGGATTGGGGGGGAGAGAAGGTGTATAAAATGGTCAAGCAAGCACTTAATTAAAAAATTGGGTAATACCATTTCAGAATTTTCTATACATATAAAATACTTCATTTTGGATCTTTTTTTTCCCTTGCCAAAATTGCGAATTGCCCAAAGTATTTTTTTTTTCTCCTAATGAAAGCTTACATTATAATACACACATGAAAATATTTTTAGCAAATTTGAAGTGGGGGCTCATTTTGAAAAAAATTGTTTTGTTTAATAAAAATGTGGCCTTATTTTTCCATGTTTTTTGTCATTAAATTTAAAAAAAAGTTTTCTTTTAGTTCTGAAAATGTGCAGAAACAAGTTGTTCCCAAATGTATGGATCATGTAGATCATTTAGGAAAAAAATTATGTGGCTGCAACAGTTAGTTATGAAATTTTTGTCCTACACTGTAGTTGTGAAAAAACAGCGTGAAAAAACTTCAAAGGCAGAGCTACCCAGTTTTTAAAGTGGCATTACTCAAGATCTACTGGACGGACTGACCTAAAATTTTAACTGGTTTCATATCTCACCAGTACAATACTTTATGCCCATTTTCACAAAAATCTGAGATGGGTGGGTGACCTGAGATGGGTGATCTGATATGAAATGACCCAAACACAACATCCGTGCCTCACTGGGATTCGAACCCGGACCCCTTTCGGACGAATGATTTTTTTTTTAATTTTTTTTTTTATTGGAGGTTTAACGACCACCGTGAGCAACTCAATGGGCTATAAGCAATCGTCCGTCCCTAATTTAGGGTCACTGGTTCCAGGGAAGGGACAGAGCCAGTGCCGTAAGACAAACACAACATCCATGCCTCACCGGGATTCGAACCCGGACCCCATTCGGACGAATGATCAGAGGCCATCGCTTAGACCACTGTGCCACCGGGGCGGCGGACGAAAGATCAAAGGCAATCGCTTAGACCACTGAGCCACATGGGCGGCAACTTGGATTTCAGTATAGAAAGTGTAATGATGGTTGCAGATTTCTCACAGAAAGAGCTGATATTGTCACAGCACGTACATTTCCTGAGAAAAATGCACAATATAAGAAAAGAACCTTCTACTGGGCCAATCACATATCTTGATGAGACTTGAATGAATCAAAATTCAAAGTATCAGAAACATTAATAATAATAATAAGCACTGCACACAAATACATTGATATTTAAACCATGGGTAAAAATGAGAAAGTAAGAAGAGTCACTATTCAGCACCAAGCAGTTGTATAATCTTAAAATGCCAAAATTCGAGATTATTTAAAAATAGATTGGCACTCTTCTGCATACCTTGCTTTAATTTTTTTTTTCTATTATTTAAATATTTTACATGTGTTAAGTTTCACTTTGCAGCAACATAAACCTGCCATGCATTGCCTTATGTTTTTTCCCCGGTAAAAATGACTCACAATTTCAGGAAGGAAAACTGGTTTTATCTGTGACCAAATGGGGGTTGTTCATACTCAAGCTTATCCTAAACTAAAGTGGGGAAAGTGAGTTTGTCGTATTGAGTCCCCTTCGCGGTTCACGCTACCATGGTTACGAGCGAATGAGCGAAAGAGCTGGTGACCTTGAGCTGCTGATTTAAAAGAAATAGAGCATATTAACAGCTGCCAATGGACATTCTAGTCAGTCCCAAAAGAGATTTAACAGACACCTTATCCTTCCGGATATCATGGAGTTATTTTGGTACTTTGCACGAGGGATAATGTAAGGGCAAATAATATCATTGCTTAAGGAACTATGCCTCAAGAAGGATGGGTTGGAGTACATCAGGTACAATGGCGTGCTTAAGTAAAAAGAAAAGAGTTAAAGTTTAGTTCTACGTGAGGAATGCACTAGCTCCTGTGTAAGGTTTAGTCGTAACTTGGTGTGCGGAGGGGTGGGGGTGGGGGGGGGGCTTTGCTGGTATGTGAAATATTTTTCATAGTAAGAAATAAATATCTTCACTTCTGGACCTAAATACCATTCCTTATAATCCATAGTTGATATGAAGCACATTATTGTTAGTGTCAATTTATTTTCTTTGTGGACACACTGATGAATCCCAACCATGCCATGATTCTTCCAACTATAACTCCATCAGTAGGTGAAACATCTGGATTTATTTTCTCATTCATGTACATTATTATAGCCCATTGAGGGTATATTTTTTGTCGGCAGTGGTATATCTTTGTTTTGTTCTTGTGGGTTCTGTTCTTATTTCTTGGCATGCAGCAGTTTGAATGTAATGGTTAACATTTTTTCTCTTGGCATATCCAAAACTTAACCTCTTAGCTGTTAAGTTTTAAGGTCAAGTTTAAGACAATGGGTCAGACATCACTTTTCTAAAATCCTCTACACCATTTTTTTTTATTGTTATTTTGAGTTTTATTCAGCAATCTGCATTTGGAGAAAGCTCTGAAACAGTTTTCTTTGTGTGTGTAAGCTTTGTACAGTTATCCCTCGTTTTGTTGTTCCAACACTACAGACTAGCAATGTTGACCTAGGCTTAACCTCTGAACAACTATACCTCCCAATAATGGTAACTTCTTCCTGGTGTGAGCAGTGATTGTCATTTGAAGGTTTCACTGTATATGAAAATTTTCTTGGATATCCCCCCCTACAGAAATCCTGCCGTGCACATCATAACTTTTAAATATAGCAAACCACCTGTTCCTGGTAACCCTGTCAAGTACAGAAATACCATACACAGATTTTGGTTTACCTGATATTTTTTCCCAGAAAGCTGTCTGAGGATGAATATATTACACTGGCATTTTGCAGTGGTATACTTGAATTACAGGGTCTACGGGCAGAAGCTTGAACTGGTGTCCCCACTATTTAAAAGACAGCAAAGTTAAACCATTTAAACTTGGTAGTAAACTACAGAGTATTGTGGAATAACTTGTATGTACAGGGTGCTGATAAAAACCTACTGCCAGTGTGGGAGCCATCTTGAATTGGCAGGTGAGATGTGCACACATTTCACTGCCACCTGCCTTGAAACAGCTAAGAAAGATGTCAAAAATCAAAATCTTTATAACAAGTATAACAGTAATATAAACTGCACAAAGGTATATTAAAATCTAAGGGCCTTCCTCTGGTACCCGCAGCTGTTATGAACAGCATTTTGTAAACATGTATTATTAGTATAATACATTGTGCAGAAACTATTAAAAACTGTTTGATAACTTGATGCAAAGGTAAATTTCTTCTGCTACAAAATACTCTTTACCTTCAATAAACACGGGTGAGCCCTAAAATACTCAGCAGTTCTACTTTTCGGGAGAAGTGGTTTACTAAGATGTCGAGACTTTTCATATTTGGCTTTCTTTGTTCAATTTACTGTGAAGTCTCCGTAGTTGTCTCGCTCTATTATAATAATGACATAGATGTTTCTTCCTTGATATTATTTCCCGACCGAACAAAATAAGAAAGCCAGCGTTAAACTCCTACGAAGTCGAATGCTGTAAAGAACGTAAGTCCTCACAATGCCAGAAAGAACTGCTGAAAACACAGAAAACATATAGTGGCAAAAATACATACCAAAACTTTGAGCATTGCTCTATCTCGAATTAACAGCTTATCAATAGGAACAGAAAGGAAGTAGGAATACAAGGCAGATAAGACTGTGAGAACCAATTTGGCTTTGGTAAGAACCTTTGTTGACAAAACAACATAAATGTCACAATCACATGTACTTCGAACAAAAAAAAAGGCTTTCCTGACTGGACAATATATATGAACGGCTATTCTTCCCCAAACGAGCGCACTCCTAATTTCTCACAGCTGAGCGCTAGAACAGCTCCGCGAGCAATCTACTTCTTTCGATCTAGCAACGTTCAGTAAATATTAAGTTGTCCATATTAACCTTCGTTAGTATTAAAATTCCGTGAAATTGTCGTTGAATGCCTCAATGGAATTTGTATCGTCTCCTTAACGATGTCATGCGAGATAACAAAGCATGCATATCATGTCCTAGATGGCCGCCCCGGTGGCACAGTGATCTAAGCGATGGCCTCTGATCATTCGTCCGAAAGGGGTCCGGGTTCGAATCCCGGTGAGGCATGGATGTTGTGTTTGTCTTACGGCACTGGCTCTCTCCCTCCCCTGGAACCAGTGACCCCAAATTAGGGACGGGCGACTACTTATAGCCCATTGGGTTGCTCACGGTGGTCGTTAAACCTCCAATAAAAAAAAATGTCCTAGATATGTTGGGGTTTTTTTATTAGTTTTAACGACCACCGTGAGCAACTTAATGGGCTATAAGCAGTCGCCCGTCCCTAATTTAGGGTCACTGGTACCAGGGAAGGGAGAGAGCCAGTGCCGTAAGACAAACACAACATCCATGCCTCGCCAGGATTCGAACCCGGACCCCTTACGGAAGATTGATCAGAGGCCATCGCTTAGACCACTGTGCCACCGGGGCGGCTCCTAGATATGTCATGGTGTCCTAGATGCATATCATGGTGTGAACGATATGGTTTGCTACCCACCCTTCAAATAATAAGGGCCGCCCCGGTGGCGCAGTGGTCTAAGGCGCTGCCCTCTGATCGTTACTACTGTAAATACGAAAGCATACTTTTTTATCGGTTTTCCAACGTATATAGTTGTAAGATCGTTCTTTTTTTTTTTTAGTTCTTTTTAACATCTCAGTTATTGTTTTCATTTAGTACATGAAATATTTTTTGATGAAACCAACGTTAGTCATCATGATGAATAAACAAATAAGAACAGAATGCAAAGATAACCACTTTGTCAATTTCCATCATATTTGCATTCGAATGGACCTTATTAAACCTTATTCATGTGACGACAGAAGTGGATTTCTGCGTACCAACATGGCTGCTGATTCAATTTTTTAACTATTTAATTATCCATTACTGTTGCCTAATTTTTACAATCATAACGTCATGGATTCTGTCGAGGAATTAATAGAGCTACAGGGCGAAAAAGAAGAAATTAGTTTCTTAGAAGAACAAATCAAGGTTGCAAAAAAATATAGAAAGACAATTTTGTGTTCGATGTTTATTTCGCATGACGCAGGAAAGCATCACCGCTAGTCATAATGAAGTTTTTAATGTAGCATTTCTAGTACACGCTATATTAAATTTTCATGTTCTTATTGCCAGACATTGGCGAAATATCTGAAACATAAAATTTAGTACCTTGTTTTGTAAAACAAAAACATTTAAAAGCTCAGACAAATACGTAATAAGGAAACAAACTAGGTTTCGCACGCTAAGCAATCTGCTTAAAAATTAAATGAATTTGTAACATTAAATAAAAGAGAAATTATAGATATGTTTGTTTTATTCTTTGAGGAAAGTAGAACTTAATTCATGATTTACCGATCCAAATATTCCATCAATTTTCGCCTACTATTTTTTTCCTTTTTGAAATTGAAATTCGAAGGAATACTACAAGGTTTCAACTGCCTTTGATTCGTAGTGCCATAATATCCAAAAGCTTTTTCGTTAAAGTGGAGAGAACATATTGTAGAGTGCACATCGGAATGGAAATCCTCGCGTTTCATTTTACACAGCCATTCCCTTAATGATTTCGTCTTTTTCAGCGGAAAAATTAAAGAATGTTTTTCTTTCGTCCACACAATTTAGGTTGCAGGATTTGTTAGCACAACCAAACGATGAGTAAAAGTTGTACATGTCGTTAATAAATTTACGAAAATCGCATTTTTCTTGAGCCCTTGCAACGTAACGCCACGTAAAGCAATGGGAAAACGCATGTAAACAAACATGTTGGTCTTCGGCACAAATATCATACAAGAGATTAGATTGGCTGCCCGCCATTTGTGTAACACTCTTACGATGTGGCATCAGTGAGCCACATTGTTTTTTTGTTTTTTTTTTTGAGGTTTAACGACCACCGTGAGCAACTCAATGGGCTATAAGCAGTCGCCCGTCCCTAATTTAGGGTCACTGGTTCCAGGGAAGGGAGAGAGCCAGTGCCGTAAGACAAACACAACATCCATGCCTCACCGGGATTCGAACCCGGACCCCTTTCGGACGAATGATCAGAGGCCAGCGCCTTAGACCACTGCGCCACCGGGGCGGCTGAGCCACATTGAGCGGGTCAGTTTGAGCCAAGGAGGTTAGAATACAACAGGAGACGCCCTGGTCCTTAGGCGCAGCGCAAAGTTAATGAAGCCACTTCCTCCCAAGGAGGTTAGAAGTAAGAGGAGGGGCAACAGCCATCACCCTCTAATAGCTTAACAGGCCCGCGCACCGATTTGTGACGTCACTAGAGTAGTCCGTAGTCGCGGAGAGGAGCATTACGGCGATGTGCGAAACGAACGCATCTTTATGTACACCAACTAATAAGGTCATGCGTTCTTTTAGAGTTTCACTGCATTTAAATAAGAACTTGTGTGTTAGGTTTTAAATAACTGCAGAGTTAAGAAGTTTGTTTAATAATCTTTTAAAATACAGAAGAAAAAGAAATTACAGCGTAAAATTTAGCGTAGAAATAATTTCGACTTGAAAGGGTAAGCAAGACAGATTCGTCAACTTAATGAAAGCATCACTGTCATTTCACTGGAAGTGATAAACCATTCCTATAATCGAAATTATAAACTGTTGTCGTAGTTTCACTTGAAGTTATAGTGTCTTTATAGTTAACCGAATGATTCCTGTACTTGTGAACAAATCGTTCTTGTATTTGAAGGATTACTTTGAGGGTCCATTACGAAGTATCGCCGTCGTTACAAAAGATGTCGATTGACTAATTTAAGGAATCAGATATTTCATTCATTGCAAACTTATGACTATGAAAATTTTAGTAATGAAATAATTCCTTTAGTGAAAATGTATTTTCACATCAGACAGTAACTAGCAATTTATATGCAATCCGTGATCACTAATATATAAAAAAAGGTCTAGAAAAACTGATTTTTTTTCTGTGTTTTTTAATTATTACCAAAGGCTCAATAAAACACGTTTTAACATACATACAGTAAATTGCTGCTTGATCCACTGATTGCATCAAATAAATTAAGATTTCAAGAAAATTATGCAATTGCTACATTATTAAACGTACAATAATGACATAACAAATTTTCCTAATTTTAGTACCATCTAGTAACGTGTTTGGACAACTTCATTTTGATAAGCAAATATAAAGTTTATCATTTTTGTCTTCCAGAGCACTATTTCAAAAAAGTTACCTTGTCAAAGTTCAACACATCTGTATTAAGTATATTAGAAGCATTAAGCAAAACTATTTGGATCCACAATATAAGCATTTCTTTTTATCTGGAAAAATACAAGTAACTTATTGGCAGAAATTTCCTCAAATTTGATTTTCAGGAAGTATTCAGGAAAACTGCCAATGTACAAATAATTATGGTTATGTAGTTCTTTGTGTATCACAAACACAATTTGATTATGTGTCCGTTAGCTGTTTCTTGAAGAATTTCAAAGACACATTTCTAAGAAAATCTGAAATTTGTTCCAATAATTTCTTAAAGTATTTTTTCAGATAATTATTATATTTTTTGAGAACCTGACAAATGCACATGCAGTTATTGTACTGAATAAATCTAAGCGATTGTTTTGGTACTATAGGATGTATTTTAAAAGATGTACATGTTTCATTATAAATTGACTAACTTGATGTACCATTTTCTCAGAAACTATAAAAAGCAATGGTATAAAATTTTGCACAAATGTTTTGTCATTACTAAAGCTATTGAAAAAAATTGCTTTTTCCTTTTTTTATGATTTTGGTATCAAAATAAATTCTATGAAGGATTAAAGAAGTTTTTCCCCATACAAAAATTGACACCCACCCCCACGTTTGGAAGCACACTTTCCAGTAGTTATCGGATAATATGAGATATATTAGTTCCAGTTATTATAGCTGTAGCTTGTGAAGACACAGTGCAGGAAGTCTGGAAACAGATAAGTCTAGATAAATGAATAAAATGTTGATCTCTCATTTTAAGCAAATGTTTTGAACATATTAAATATACGAGTGTATCAACATATTACTCCTGAGATCAAAAACATGCAACCCTTATTATTCTGTGCCCATAATAAAGTTTAAAATCTCTTCCTAAATATACATAATTTACTTTGAATTTATTTGATACATTGGCAAAAACATGTTATGGGTTACTATAACAACACAAGTAATCTATTCTTTCCATTACAAACATAAATTTCATTTTTCAAAAATTCTTTCAGTGCTTTGACTTCCCGCTGTGAGATGCATTAGATTATAAAATTAGCAAAATTTAAATTTTCTGGTTCAAAATTTTTATTTTACGAGTAGTTTAAATAAGGTTAACAAAAGGTTTCCACTTACCTTAGAGTTCTTGATCACTTGAAAATTTTCACGTTTTATTGCTGTAATCCATTTTCTGAGAACCTCCCTATTAGTAGCGACTTTTAAGACACTTAATATCCCTTTATGAAAATAAACTTAGTTGACAATTTGACAAGAACAATCACGCACATCGACAGTCACGCTTACACAGAATGAGCAACACATGCATGCTCGACCACCCACCACGGACATCAGCCTACTCCCCCTACGTCACGCAGCTTCCGGTGTTTGGTGCGCGGGCATGTTA
This sequence comes from Macrothele yani, assembly GCA_039090855.1. Taxonomy (NCBI): domain Eukaryota; kingdom Metazoa; phylum Arthropoda; class Arachnida; order Araneae; family Macrothelidae; genus Macrothele; species Macrothele yani. The sequence continues at coordinate 30,499,836 of CM077032.1, read as the reverse complement.
AACTGTTAGGGGTTGATGCAACAGCCCCTCTCCCTGTACTTCTGGCGTGACGCTACTTTTTATCAGTAGCGTCACGCCAGAAGTACAGGGAGTCGGAATGCGACAGGAGGTAAATAGAGAGTGTACTTTATTGGTAGGGGAACTTTTGAGTTTTTATGTCAACATGACTTCATGGACTTGTGACTTATCTTTGATTAATCGCAGAAAGCCATACTTCAATCCATATAGTTCTCACAGAACCGATAGATGTCAGCACGTCAGCGCGCACTGCTACAGAACAGGATTAGTGCTGATGTGTTTTGTATGGAGAACCATGAGCTGTTTAACGTTTTTTTTTTTTTTTTTTTTTTTTTTCGGGGAGAAGACTTTTTGAAATGTGGAATTGAAGGCATTTTTTATTAAGTTTGGAATGACAAAAATACGAAGAATTTCTTAAATATTAGAAATATATATATATATATGACAGATCACTTACTATTTTATCAGATCATTCTGGAGTTTTTATTCCAACGGAAGTGTCATATTGAGGTCGTACTCAGCGTTACATGCAGAGAGTTTTTTCCGGGGGATCAATCGCAAATTTTGAGGGGGCTCAAACTTGTTGTTATTTGTTATTTATTTATACATTAATACATATCATATTATTTATATATACATTAATACATATAACAAATTTTCTGAAATCTGCACATGCAAGTGATTAAAAATGTAAAAAAGTTATACTTTTATTTTAATTCAAATGCACCACGGATTTCACCATGCGGCGGTGGTGTAAAATATTAAGGATGCTCGTGAGATAACGCTGCTGTGCTGGAGAAAATTAAAAAATTCTCCCCCTCCCCTAAACATTAGGAGTGGCAAAATTATTTTAGTCTTACAACAAGCGTTTTTCTGATTATTAAGGAATCGTTACAGTGTTACCTGAAAACGTATGGTGCAAACCAATCCGCTGCCACTTGGTTTCAGCCCCTTTAGATTATTTAGGTTAACACATAGTAGTAAAAAAACAATCGTTTGAAATTCCTGGATTTTCTTTTTGTCACAGAGCGTAAACCACATACCGCCAGGAAAAAAAATATGGGAATCATTTTTAATAATTTGTTATCGTTAAAAATTAGGTAGCGCAAATACTTGGTTGTATTGAAAGCCCCAACGTCACGTTAGATACATTGAGGCTTACTTAACCATACTATAGCGTCTAAAAGGGGAAGTGTGCCGTGCGAACTCAAAATCTGCGTTCGAAATATGTCCCACGCCGCATCGCGGCGCTGCAGACGGCGTCTGTGTCAAAGATTGTGTGTACTGTTGTGCAATGTGAACCAAACAACAGGGGTTGGATTAGGATATGTACGATTTTCTTAAGTGTGTGATTATGGAAACACATTTTATGGTTCAGTGAAATGTCTACGTCTGGCGCAGAGTGCAGCGTCGGCAAATGTAATTGAAAGTATAATTATGCGTGATTTAAATTGATATGCTACCTCCTCGAAGAATGCCTACCAAAAGGCTAACAAATGGCTTGTATGTGCCAAGTAAAGAAGTGCTGTTTGGAAAATTTAAATGTATGTCACTTAGTAGCGGCTAGTGGTAAGCTGAGTCGAATCTGACGAAAAAGACAGGCTACGGTGCGAAATAGTCACGTGCACAACTTAGTGCTGTCGCCAAGTCAATCGGTTGAACAGCCATTGCGTTTCATTGTTGGTTCACATTTGTTTGTATTGAGTGAGTGTTCCGTTTATTGCCATTTGGATACACGTATAGTTTTGTAAAGGTAGGTATTATTATATTTCTAAGGTAAGGTTAATTCTTAGTAAACGTTTTATTTAGTTTTAGTAATAATTATAGGTTTAATGAGTAGATCTTAGTTTCACACGTGTTGAAATCTGTTCATGTCTCGTGAATAGTGAAGTATAAAGAAGTGAGTTATTCTGTAGTGTTGAATTCTTATTTCAAATAGAATAATTAATATATTTTGCCAATGCCGATTCACATAGAGCTTGAATATTACCAGAAATCAGGGCAACTTTTCAGGAAATTAGCCTTCGTAATTTGTATAACATTTGCATCTCCAACAATCGTTAGCCCTTTCTTTACGAAATTAATGCTTGAACTGTTGTTGCATTGTAATGTGTCTCTGAATTAAAGAGTACATTTTTTAATTTCGTAACTTAATGCAACTGTGATATAGCATTTGTCTGATTGAATTTACTAAAGCTGTCTGAACAGTGTGGACAGATTATGTTGAAAAACTTGCATGATCAACTTTATTCTAACTGTACAAAACATAGGGAACTACTTTCGATTAAAAATTTCATATCTAGTTCTTCACTTGTATTAAAAGGTGTAATTCTTTTTACAGGAATTGCCAAAATTTGCCATGCCACAGTGTTGCAGTGTTAGTGGCTGCTAGTTAAATTATAGAAGTCAAAAGGAGACTTACAACTTTTGCCATACCAATTGTCTTATACAAAATCTGCTGCATACATTTAAACAGACAAAGTTCTGATTTTAGATTTCCTTGTTCATTTTCCGTGGAATGTTTGTGTATGAGTAGCTTGAAAACTAAATAGGAAAACATAACTCTCCTCAGCTGGAAAATACTCTTGAACAACTTAGTGAAAGCCAAACATGACAACTGAAATTATTTGAAATCACGTGAAAGGAAAATTAAGAAGTTGAAAGTCTGAACGCTTAGTTTTGTGTGCCTCTCCTTAGTGCATAGTGTGCACAGAGTAAGTCCTGAGATAGGAAAAAGAGTTCAAACTTATCAAATATTTTATATGCAAAAGTGTATAGCCAGGTTGGTTAAAGTATTGAAATGTATTTTTCTTCTGTAATAAATGAAGATAACATTTCTGAAAAGTTATCTTTGAAACTGGAAAGTAAAGATCCGTCATATTTGGTTTAATTTTATTTGAAACTTGTATACCAGGAAGCAGTACTTCAGTTAGCTTCTCGTAACATATTTCCAATCTTTTTTCTGCTTCATCACATATTCACACAGTGATGCGGAGTGGTTGGTGGCATTCTGTACTGAAGATTTGTATTTAATATTTGGTGGTGTCTTTTTTTTTTTCAAATTGGAACTAATACTGTTTGTGCAGTGGTTGCCCGTCTTCAAAATGGACCAGAGGTCCTCATTTACTAGCAGGTTTGATTTCATCTGTCAAAATTCATTTGAAAATCTATGGACTATTTTCTTTCCGTGGAAGATGATGCTGTACTCCTTCGCGTCATGGGGTCCGGCTAGTCCCTCAACGACACCATACCCGTACGAGTTCCATGTCACTTATTTTCAGATTAATAAATGTTAGCAGTAATATTGTAGCATTTTTGTTTATGTTTCAATACTGTACCAAAAAATTCCAGGAAATTTCTCTTATTTTTCATACTTACCACTATGACTTCATTGCCATAAAATTTTTGATAAAAACACCTGTGAGAAATTAACTGAAGTGTTACTGTGTGTGTGTGTGTGTGTGTCAGAGCTGAGTTCGGGCTGAATTTCAAGATCCCGAGCCTGAAGTATGTCAGCTCGAACGAGCCCGAAAACTATGATTAACCTGTTAAGCATTGAAAAAAGTCTTCCAGACTTCCACTCTTTCCTACCCATGCAATTAACTGATGTCTTTCTCAACTGCGGAGTGGAGAAGGGATGTCTATCTATTTCTATAGTTACCTTTAACCATTCATTTATTCCCGAAATGTTTTTTTTTTGGGGGGGGGACATCTGGAGGCACAACAAACTACGTCGTATGTTGCTCAATAGAATTAGCAGGGAGCTGCCCCTTTGAGGTAGGGAGCAAAATTCCGTCAGCTTGCTATCTACTATCTATGCTTCTTAAAACTTATCCTTGGCAGAAATCCTGTAATTCATGGCCTATGGTATTTTGTTATCCAAGCCCGGAATGGATAGCCCTGCAGAATTCCTACTCCCCATTTGACCCAGTTGCTGAAGAATTCTCTTTCACAACTAGAAAGTGTAAAAAAAAGTCTCGTGTGCTAAATTATATAAAATCACATTAAAAGAAAAAGGAAGAAAATTCTTCCCTCTCTCCAAGCCCGAACTCCAGTAAGTATTACACAGCCAGCGCCCGGTTCGGGCTCGGCCCGTCTCAGCACTGGTGTGTGTGTGTACTAGTGCTTAGCTTGACATTTATAGTAGGTATATTGAAAGTAAAAATTTAATTTTACTATAATGAGCAAATTTGGCTTCTAGTAAAGAATGTTAGTAAAATGTATAAATTCCCTAGTGTTATGAAAAACTACTAACCAATTCTGCTTAATTCCTTTAGAAATGTGTGGGAAATATTTATTTATACTGTTAAAATGTTGTCTAATCTAAAAAGTGATATCAAATATGTTTTATAAAAAAGTAGATCACAGTTAGGTATGAACATTACAAGAATAGATTTTAGGTAAAGAAAATAATTGACATAACTCATACATAAAATATTCAGATGGTAACACACACTGGAGGATCTAAAGCTGAGATAATTTTGATGTAACTTGTGATGATTCAAACTATTTGAAACAGATGTCTTAATTTCTGCCATTGGTTAGCAAGAATTCTTTTTTTATTTTGTTGTGTGTATCTATAACTTTGTTGCAGATGCTATCACATAAAGGAAGTTTGGGTAACAATCTGAAGCTGAATACTGTTTAGCTTGTGATGACTTCCTTCTTTCAAACTATTTGAAACAGACATTTGAGGTACATTTATGTAAAAGAATGGACCCATTTGTTTATTTTTAATAGTATTTTTTACTTTGTTCCGCTTGAAGATACAAGACAAATTCATAGTCAATAGGTAAGTTGATTCTTTATCCAAATGTAGTATTTATGCTAATTTTTAAAACAAACTAAAAAATTAATTTCTGAATTGTAGCAAAGTGCTTTAATAATATGAGGGTGGATCAAAAAGTTAGTTACACTGTTGAATAAAAAAATCAAAGATATACTCAGGGGATGTATGTTGGTTTACATCATTAATTCATTTTTCGACATAGTCGCCTAAGGACTGTAAACATTTATCAGAATGTGCGATTAACTTTCCCATACCTGTACAAGAAAAGTCCAGTTTGGTGCAACTAGTTAAGGACCGCACTTTTCACAGCCTCATCCGTTGGGAATCACTGTCCACTAAGCTCCTGTTTCATTTTACCGAACAAATGGTAGCCGCATGGGGATAAGTTGGGGCTGTAAGGTGGATGCTGCCACACCTCCGACTTGAATTAATGCAGCAATTCCCTTAGTTTTCCGTGCTGTGTAATGTTCTTGGACATCAGTGTGACACCTTCGCTCAACTTACCCCGGCATCTGTCCTTAATTGAATTTCGCAAATTTAATGGTGTTTGGCAATATGAGTCACTTGATGGTTGTCTCTTTTGACAGAAATTCTGTGTAAACAACAGATTCACAGTCATCATGACCACTCCCGCAGACAGAGACAGTTGGACTTTTCACGTCTTCCTTGTTGGGAGGTGACATGTTTCCATTCCATGGACGATCGTTTGATTTCAGTTACGTAACAGTAAATATGTGATTTCAGATTGCTTATAGAGATATATTTCCCACGTATAATAAGAAGAAATATTTCTTCCCCAGTGTTTACCTGTATAACTGGGAATTTGCTAAGCATCGACCTGACTCTAAATAGCTGAGCTACGATGAAGCAAGGCTCGCTTTGACTGGCGAAAATCTGATATGAAATGTAAACTAGAACAATCTGTAGGATGCATAATGCTGTATTTAGTTCCAGAACAATCTGCTGATATACCAAATGTCTTCCACATATTCCTGGTCCAAGAAGCCCCATCACACGTAATGAAATTAACAAACAGACCTGCATTTTCAGTGAGAATAACAGCTTTAATAATTAATTTTGCAAGCAAAGTTCCACTTATATTGTTACTTGTGGCAAAAACACCAATTATTTGGGTCCAATCTCCATTTAATGGCTGAAACACCATTACCAGTCCGTGATTACATGGGGTATACTTAACAGTTTTTGAAGTGTATGGCTCAATATGAACAAACCCTAATATTTCACCAGATGATTTTGCATGCAGTTTTTCTGTAAGCTTCACTTCATCTATTAATATACCACCATGTCTTGCAAAAAGGCTCCATTTCACTTGTTTTCTTTGAAATAGTTTCAAACGTCAGTGCATTGAATCCAAAACTGCTGTTGTAATTTGAAATATACTTTCTAATAGTTGTTCTATTAGGTAGGATCATGATTTTGTGTTTCCGTATGTGCTCGTACAATTTTGGACTTTTTTATGTGCATTAGTAAGCATTCAAGTAACCATTCTTTGGTATATGACATACCTCTTGCAGATTTCTTTTTTGCTGCCTTATAACAATGAATAACCATTTGCTGCTGCTTAATGGGTAATTCTGCTATTTTTTCATTAATGGAAAGTTCTGTAAAATTCCTTTTTTTTTTTTTTTTTTAAGTTTAATTAGAGAGCGAAATAACTAGTTTCTTCAGCCTGTTGATTTTCCGAACTGTATTTTGATACTTATTTTTAAATGTAGCCTTTCTTCTATGATAAGCTATTTTGTGCAAAAGTAAGCGCTGCAGATACTTACATCTGAGGCAAGTCTTTGTTGTTCCTTTCGTTACACAATTTTTGCTGTACAAATTATTCTAAAAAATAACTCCACTTTCAAGGTACTTCATGTTATTTTCAAATTCTGAAATGGAGCCTGTGCCATGACATACTGGTAGCCTATCAGTGTCTCGAATAATGGATTTTGATTCATCTTTAGAAGTAATATTAGAAACTGAGTTAATTTTTATTCCACGTAAATACACTTTACAGGTAACCTCTGGTTAACTTTTGGTAACAACAACCAGTTTTTCTGTTGTCAATGAATTTGACAATTCACATTTGAATGAATGAACATGGAAAATTATGCACTTTGAATTATTTGCAGGAATTTGCTTACCCCAAAATTCTGAAGGCTGTGATATTCAGAAGGCAGTTTCGTGTAACTCTTTGGGAAGTAAATTCCAAGCTATTTAAATTACCATCAGGCTTATCATCGGTTTCCCTAACTTTCCTGTATTTTTGCCAGAGGTTTTGACAAATAATGGGGAAGGTTTGGAAATATTGTTGGAATTGCATCTGGTGTCAAGATGGGCCGATCTCTGGGTATTAACACAGTCTCCTCATTTATTTTATGCACAAAATTTCGAACCACAAATCTCTCAAAGTGCAGTTCACATACAGCACTAAATTTGTCGTAAGTTTTTATTTGCACCGGGAATCAATCTTTGCCACTGCTGTAAAAGTTTTATCATTTTTGGGTATTCCAAAGAGTGACGGCTTACTGTTTTTGTACTGAGTATTGCAACCTGGCACAAAACTATGGTTATTTCTCTTCCGCATAATGAGCTAAGTATAACTTATATACAATATTTAGGTAATCCACATTCCTTCTAAAACCTAAAACATAACACGTTTTCGTCTAAATTACCGTTCTTTTCACTGTAAGCAACACGAATTTAGTTTCCCGCTCCCATCACAGTAAGAAAGAGGGAAGGGAAGGCGATCGGAGCGCCATCTACGAAGGGGACAAATTTCGGTATCCACGCCAATCATTACGTACGCTAGGCGCTCGGCACACTTTCCCTTCTAGACGCTATAACCATACACATGGGAAGTCGACATCCAGAAGACTGAAATAAAGCTGAATGCCAGCTTCCAAAATATGGTGATGTATTAAAGTGCAAGCAGCATGCCGTTGGTGATTACAAATCCACAGTAAACTTAACTATCGAATGCAAAGGCTCTAAAAAAATTACCGAATTGTGAAACAATGCTTGGTTTTCTTGTTTGCCCCTCTTGCATATGTGATCAAGATGAACTGGTCTTCTTCTATCCTCCTGTTTCTTATACGGAGAAGTATTGAGTAATTTTGGTAGGACTTCATAATAGATTTTTAACATGGACAATTGTTAAATTTATAAACAAATTTACAAAAGCATTCTCCTCTAGAGCAACACATTTTTCTATAGAGTATATATATTTTCATAACTACTTTGATTTCAGAGCTACATTTTAAAAAAAGTTATTTAAAGTGTTAACACTTTGTGTGAAGTCATTTATGGCTCTAATTAACAACGGAAATTCCGTTTTTTTGCTCGTGGTATTGTATACATTATTGGCTGCATTGATTCGTTGGATTTAGAAAACGTAAATATACATGCCGATGGCAATTTTACTTTTAGTGTATAAAACAAAGCAATTAATTTAATACTTCAAATAATCTTAATGCTACTGAGATATGAAATCCATGTGAATGAGTTTTTTTTATTATAATATTTTCCCCCTTTTTCTCAAATTTTTAAAATTCATTTCTCCAAATTATCATTTATAAACAAAAAATTAGACTAAATATAAAGGGTGATCACCCAAAAACCTACGGGATGGGGGGATGGGGGAGGTGTCCATGGATTTTCGGGGGCTAAGACCCCCGAAAAGATGCCTGAATACTTCGTGCCATTAGGTAGCTCTTTGCTAATACAAAATCACTCTATTTGATTTTATTTTATAGCTAGACCTCCTCACATTCATGAGGAAAAAAACTTGATCGTCAGAATATTTCGTTGTGGCGACATACTTTTCATTGTTAAAGGTCCTTTTAAGGGTAACAGAAAGGACCTTTAAAAGGATACTTTTTAGTATCCCTATATACGCACTTTCACAACAGCACGGATCGTCATGGGTAGTTGACGTGCTGCCATCTATTGGCCAATACGAAGTATGGTAGCTAGTTAGTTATTAAAGTCGTTCTCAATTTTAATATAAATATAGATTTCGACTTGTATTCATCTGAGAAACTGCAGATATTCCTTATGATATCGTGCACGAAATTACTTTACCGTATTATTCAATATGATCATTTGTCACATTTGTTAAGTAACCTCACTGAATTTCTTAGGAAGCTGAACTTCCCACGATAAAACTTTTCTCGATGTAATTCAATATGATCATTTCTCACATATGTTAAGTAATATCACAGTGAACTTCTTAGGATGCAGAACTTTCCACGATATAATTCAGTATGACTTATTTGTCACATATGTTAAGTAACCTCACAATTAATTTAGCAAGCAGAATTTCCCGAGGTAAAAAGGCAGTGTTCCTGTCACATGACCCTCCTCATAGGCCCGCCCACTCGCAATCTCCAAAGTAGCTCTGAACCAATCGCGTGGCGGAAATGGCTCTAATCGCAATTTCGTTCATTCACTTGTGAAATACGCGTCCCGGTTGCGCTGTGGTCTAAGCGCAGGCTAATGACCATTCGTCCGTGAAGGGTCCAGGTTCAAATCCCGAAGTTAAGGACTGGTACTACTTCTAGCCCACTCAGTTACTCAGGGTGGTCGTTAAACCTGCAATCAAAAAACAAAACAAAACACACACACAATTAAACGTGCAGCGCCATCTATGAAGGGGGAGTTTGCAGAGAACAGATGTGTATTGGAAAGCAAGAATGCTTGATTCAACCCACAACGTGCTGCAGGAATTACCTGGAAAGAATTTTCACATACGACCCCAGAACTTTCTAAAACAAACTGTAAATAGCAAGTCTCATATCCGAGTAAAAACAAACAATACTGTACAGTCGATTAACATTATTGTTACCATCTCCTGCATTTAACGTCAACAGCGCGTAACCAATGAAATAAGGCACGTGTCGAGAGCTGGCTTGGAGGGTATATAAGGTGTGCTGTGGGCATTCTGAAAATATATCACTAGTTGCTGCCATGGATAAAAGGAGCGATTTATCCGATTGACACGCTATAGTATTTATACTGCTCTGTGAACTTCACCTGCAGTAGGCTGGGGGTGGTCATAATGTAATGGCTCATAAGTGTAGTGTCCCAAATTTCTGTCATTAGAGCAGTTTCAAACTTTTGCACTTTGGAATGCAATTTTTTTTCTTCGTAATGAGAGGACAATGTTTCATTATCAGTTGAAATATTATGCAAGAATTGACGTACTAACCTTATCCTTTGCTAGACCGTCAGTGACAAAGTCGTCAGCAGACATCTGCTTCTATTGGCCACCTTGTCACTAACACCGATTTAACGAACAGTTCGCCACCGGCCTTCACATTTAAAAGTTGCTGACGCAGAACTTTCCACCTATGTGTGGGGGCAGAAAAAAAGTTGTAAATGTTTGTAATTTACCAAAATAGGACTCTACTTGGTGGCAACATTCAACAGCACTCTTTCCAACAAGATTCAAGGAATGTGCAGAGCTTGGAACATACGCTGCTAAAGGACAAATTGCCTTGATTCGTGCTTGCAATCCTGAATACTGACCAGCCATGTTACTGTCATTATCGTACGATCGTCCCCTGCACTTCAATATGTCAAGTTCCAAATTTTCAAGTAAGGAAAGAACTGTAGTCGAGAAGGAAGTGGAAATATGGCTGTGTATGGGTCTGAAGTTAACGAAGCTCTGAAGTGATTCACCGTCCTCATTTACATATCTTTAAAAAAAAAAAGCTGCCAGTTGATCAGTATGACTTATACAAATTCGGAAGACGTGAATCCATTTATTGTTGTAAATATGACATTAAATCAGGTAATATTTCAAAACTTGAAAATTTCGTCGTCCTGGAGCGGAATCGAATCCACGTTTGTCAGATAGCGCCCGAGTATGCTAACCACAACTGTCTTTATTTTCACGGGTGCGTCTTGTGTATTTCTAAAATATTTTGGCAAGGCTTATTGTGAATTAAAAAATTCACGAACACCTTCTGTTTTCGTTCCAGGCCAAAGCGCAGGATCATTAAGATACACTCACGGACAATGAAATTTGCGCACCCAGAAGGAAACATGCTACAACCACAAAATTTTGCAAATAGCTAGAGAGCCTGCTGGTATACAAATGTTCCACGTTTATTGCGAGTGCGCATGACCGCACATCCTGTGATGGAGCTGCAAACACGAACCAGCAGCCTTGTAAACTGGCGTATAGTCGATGCCCCATGAAAGCAAAAAAGCACCGGCCGACTAAGCAAGAGTACAGAGTGACAAGAATTCCGGGTAGACGCCAGAGACATCGATTTACGCAACTTGCGATTTTGAGATAGGCCTGATCATCGGGCTAAAAACCGCAGGGTAGTCGGCGCACCGTATAGCCCGCCACGTGGATGTTCTGACCATATCGTCCGACTTTGGGAACAGTGGGCAAGTGACGGCACTGCCTCACGACGGAACGGCTCCGGAAGGACCAGGAGGACCACTGGTAGAGAGGATGGACGGATCGTGCGTCAGGCACGAACGGATTCCACGCGGACTCGGTCCACTATACAGGCAGATGTAGCGGCTCCTGTGTTCCCACGAACCATTACCCGACGCCTCACGGAAGCGAATCTGCGATCTCAGCGCCCCTTACGTGTGCTGCCATTAACATCGCCGGCTCCGTTGGCAGTGGTGCCCTACCAGAGCGACGTGAAACGCCACAGACTGGTGACGTGTGGTGTTTAGCGATGAGTGCCGCTTCGTTTTGGGGACAGATGATTATCGTGTCCGGGTGTGGAGTTCCCCGGGTCCACGGCACAATCCCAACCTCTCTATCGAGCGCCACACCTCCTCCACGGCAGGCATTATGGTCTGGGGATCCATTGATAGCCGATCAGTTCTAGTAGTGGTATGTGGATCATTGACGGGCGTGGATGAGATTGTAAGGTCCCATGTGCCCCCATTCCTGGCCTAGATTCCAAGTGCGCTATACCAGAAGGATAATGCCCCTCCCTGCACACGGCTCGGGTTGTCCAGGACTGCCTACGTCAAGTCCAGACACTTCCATGACCTGCCCGCTCCACGGGCATGTCCCCTATCCAGCATGTGTAGGACCAGTTGAAACTTCAGCTGCCGCCGTGCAGCGCTATCCGGGATTTGGAGCATACCGTCCAACACGTGTGGGCCAATCTGCCATAGGACAACATCAGGCGTCCGTTCGCCTCCATGCCGGACCGTATTGCAGCATGTATTGCCGCACGAGACGGTGCGACGCGCTATTGAAGAAGACCGGACTGCATGCCACAGATCCCTCTGTAATTGACCTGAAGCTCTGTTTTTGCCATCACGTGTATCATTAATTTACATCATTACATCCATAAAATTTCACTTCAATCCGATGCTTCCTTCTTGGTGCGTAAATTTCATTGTCCATGAGTGTATTTTTTTCTTTGGTGAACCACATTCATCACTGCACTCATCGTTTTTTTCATTGCATTTATCATCCAAAGCCAAACATACAATTTCCAGGTTCTCTGCAGCTTTATCCTGTACATTAGATAATTTTTTTTTTGGTTGGTGGTTTAAAGACAGCTGTGAGCAACTCAATGTGCTAAAAGCGGTAGCTTTTCCCCAATTTAGGGCCACTCCAAGAAAGGGAGAGAGGCAGTGCCGTAGTTCAAACATAACATCCATGCCTCAACGGGATTCGAACCCGGACCCATCTCAGACGAATGATCAGAAGCCATCGCTTAGACCACTGCGCCACCAAGGCGGCGTACATTAGGTAATTCACATTCCACAGATATTGCTGTCGATTCGTGAACATTTTGTATTTCAGCCACAGTTTCTGTTTCACAACTTTCTTCCGAATTTTTCATAAGAAATTTTTAGAGAGATCCTTTTAGTTTTTTTGCTTAAGATTCTGCCAGAGACTTTGTTTTGCCGTTTTTTATTACGGTAAACACTTCCGTGTTGCCGTTATCAGTAATCCAAATCAAAGTTCCTACTTTGTTTCTTACAAAAACAAACTCAAAAAGCAGAACGATTCGAAATAAATATAACTAAATGCAGAACAGAACAATACAGCGCGTCCCATAAAGGTGCAACCAATTTCAAATAATCATAACAGTTTTAATATACACTGAAGAGCAATTAAATTAGAGACAGCTGGCATTATGCAAATGTGGCGCTGTGGGCGGCCCTGTAAACGGAAACGACATGACGATCCGACAATATAAGGAGTGATGCGACGGGAATCAGTAAGAGTCGGACGCAGTATGGGTAAGACGAAGGATCTCAGCGCATTTGTTTGTGGGCATATTGCCGGGGCCCAACGAATGGGTTACTCCATCTCGGACGTCGTGCAGGCACTGGGATTTTCACGAGCCACTGTGTCACGGGTGCACCGTGAGTACATTGAATCCGGTAAAACTATCCCTGCAAGAGCCAACTGCCGTGGACAACAGCTTGTGGATGAGCGGGGTCATCGTCGGCTAGCTCGCATTGTAACAGCAGATAGACGGGCCACAATGCGAGAAATCACTCGGCAATTTAACGCTGGTGAACAAAAACATGTAAGCAGCCACAAAATCTAGACTCATCTCCTTGCTATGGGGTACAGAGGCCATCATCCCACGAGTGTACCGCTGCTGACCGCACATCACAGGGTGCAAAAATTAGGATGAGCGCGGGAACAGCGCCACTGGACCCTAGACATGTGGAAAAATGTTGCCAGGACTGATGAGTCGAGATTCACGTTGGTACATGCGGATGGCAGGATACGAGTACGGCGCAAACCACATGAAGCGATGGATCCTTCTTGCCAGCAGGGTACTCTGTAAGCTGGTGGGGGTGGCATTATCGTCTGGGGACTGTTTACGTGGACTGAAATAGGATCCCTGGTACGTGTGACATCGTCCCTCATAGGTTAACGTTACCTGGATATCCTGAACGCTCATTTGCTCCCGTTTGTGCCTCTTCAACATCCCACTGGGGACCTCATCCTGCTACAAGACAATGCGGCTCCCGAATTGTATCCGAATGGTTGGATGAACACTCCACCGACGCGACCTCGCTTCCTTGGCCAGCTAGGTCACCTGACCTCAATCCCACTCAGCACATCTGAGATGCCATCGAGAGAGATGTTCGAAGCTCTGCCCCCCTTCATCAAATGTTCGTGAACTGTGGGAGCTTGTTCAGGGGTCATGGATCCGTATGGCTTCCCAACGCTTCCGGTGTCTTGTCGAGTCCATGCCGACACGAATCCCCGCCGTCATCAGGGCGAAAGGTGGTGCTACAGGTTACTAGACAGGTTTCTCTAATTCAATTGCTCTTCAGTGTAAATGATCTCAATACACAACTTGTGTTAATTGAGAGAACAGACCATGAAGTTTTATAGACATTCGACATGGGCACCATTTGTCACCCGAACGATGTCTAAATGGTATTGCAGTTCCAACCATGTTCGTTGGAGAATGTCCGTATTAACTTTCTGCAGTGCATGTGTAATCCACCCGTTTAGATTAGCAATGTCTGTAACAGGGGTGCTGTAAACCTCACCCTTGGTCAATCCCTATAAAAAAAGGTCACAGAGTGTAAAGTCTGGCGAACGTGAGGGCCATGCATTGGTACCACCACGCCCAATCCATCGATTGGCAACTTTGGTATCCAGAGACCTCCTCACAATCAAAGCCCGATGAGGAGGTGTCCCATCTTGTTGGAAAATGACCGGATTTGCAAGTTCATCCAACTGGGGATACACAAAATGCTCAATCATGTCCAGGTAATTATGAGCTCTCACGGTCGCTTCCTTAAAGAAAAAGGGTCCAATAACACGGTCGACTATTATGCTACACCAAACATTGAATTTTGGGCTAACATGCTGATGTTCCATTGTGCAATGCGAGTTTTCAGTTCCCCAAATCCTCACATTATGTTTATTAACCATTCCAGAAACATGGAAAGGGCGCTGATCCGAGAAACAGATTTGCCTCAGGAAAGATTCAGCACTTGCAATGTTCTCCAACATCTCTTCAGCAAACTGTTTACATTTCACATTATCATCTGGGGTTATGTGATGGGTTATCTGCAGTTTATACGGGTGCATTTCCCATCTCTGGCGTAACACACTGTGCACTGACGACTTGGGGATGTTCGGCTGTCGTGGTGCTTTTCTGATTGACTTTCGAGGGCTACAAGTGGATGTTTGTCTCACGACTTCTTCCCTTTCTGGAACCAGCGATAGACGTCCAGAGCTTTTCTTTCTAAGGACGCTACCAGTTTCCTTGAGCGACTTGTACCACTGTGTTTCGTGTGGGCAGTTTGCTCTCATATTTTGTTCTAAAATTCCGCTGAACCTGCATTTCGGATAGGGTTTCAATAAACCCCTCCACAATCTGTGTTTTCGTCGCAGGATCTATTGGGTTCACTTCTAGAAAACCTGAGGGTATTCCTTACAAGCTGCAGCAAACATAATGCTGATATTAGTTTTGTTTCAAAATGTATCATGGTTTGAAATTGGTTGCACCTTTTTGGGACACCCTGTATAATAATCGATTACTTCAAAACTCCAACACTTTCTGTACTTATTACTTTTCAAGGATCAAGCCTAAACGGCATCAATATGACGGTCACGGATAATACTGAGAAAGAAAAGCATGTGATCACCTCACCGAGTTGCACCAATGACGTATTGCGACGTTTATTTATAGGTCCCGCAATACTTGCCAACGAGCTGTGTTTCCGCTGCAGTAGTAATTTTTTTTGTTTTTTGGATTTTTTTTATTGGAGGTTTAACGACCACCGTGAGCAACTCAATGGGCTATGAGCAGTCGCCCGTTCCTAATTTAGGGTCACTGGTTCCAGGGAAGAGAGAGAGCCAGTGCCGTAAGACAAATACAACATCCATGCCTAACCGGGATTCGAAACCGGACCCCTTTTGGACGAGTGATCAGAGGCCATCGCTTAGACCCCCGTGAGCAACTCAATGGTCTATAAGCGGTCGCCCGTCCCTAAATTATATGAGCACTTGCTATTTACAGTTTGTTCTAGAAAATTCTCGGGTCATACGTGAAAATTCTTCACAGGTAATTCCTGCAGTACGTTATGAATTGAATCAAGCCTTCTTGCTTTCTAATAGACGTCTGTTCTCTGCAAACTTCCCCCTTCATAGATGGCGCTGCACGTTTAATTATGTGTGTGTGTGTGTGTGTTTTATTGGAGGTTTAACGACCACCCTGAGCAACTCAGTGGGCTATAAACAGTCGGCCGTCCCTAATTTAGTGCCACTGGTTCAGAGAAGGAAGAGAGCCAGTGTCGTAAGACAAACACAACATCCATCTCTCACCGGGATTCGAACCCGGACCCCTTTCGGACGAATGATCAGAAGCCATCGCTTAGACCACTGCGCCACGGGGTGGCTCTCTAGTGGTTAGTTTAGAAGTGTCTTGATATTCAGCAAAACACGCTGAAAATACATGTTTTGATGACCTAAAGCAGTTTTTTAATGCGTGGAGTTTGTGTGACAAGTCGGGAGTAAACTTCAGCAGCAATTTTGCTATTATTTTGAAGACTTAAAGAAAAAAGTGCTTGGTGAAGCTGAAAACAATTTATTTCCTTTGGAGAAATTTGCCCCTCCCCATGGGGTCCCAGGGACTGGGCTCTGTAGTCTCGTGTATAAATCATGGCCTGAACGTACTTTTATTTTTCAAAAGACATGAAAGAATACGTAATGAAGATTTGTTTATTTTTAATCATGCTACCTACTTAATAAATGTGTCTGATGAAAAATGAAAGTAATATAGCGTGAAAACTCATCGATTTTTCGTTTTCACTGTCTTTATTAATAAGCTATTTTGTAAAGCCGTGACGTTGCGTGCTTTTCACAACTAATAATATCAAAAGAGTCACGCACGAATGTTTTCATTTAATATTTTGTGTATTACTTTTGTAAACATATAAATATCGGCAGCCTCAGCATGGTCTTCAAGCCATAAAAATGAAGGAGGTAATTGAAGCATCAGATATGCTTAGCGACGCAGAATTATTTAGTTCTTTGCTACACAACTTTAGCAACTACTCATTGGGAGCAGAATACAGCTTGATAAAATGAGTTCAAGAAAGAAAATGACAGTTTCGATTTATTGAAATATGAGAACGATCGAATATAATTATATGCCTTTAAATAGCGTTATGCAATATGTATTCACTGACCTTCAAAAATCATAAAATGTGTCCATTATATACACTCTTCGCAAAAAAAAAACAACAACAAAAAAAAAACGAAACACCGAGTAGGAATTATCCAATCGATCCAGAGTAGTTGGGCAATTTATTCTGATAAAACAGCTACACCAGTGAAACCAGTCAGTACCAAAGAGGTTAGAAGAAGCAGAAGATGGCAACAGCCCCTCTCCCTGTGCTTCTGACGTGACGCCACTTTTTATCTGCTGACTACGCCAATGCGCCCAACCCGAGAATCTCCTGTATGTCTCTACGGGAAAATTGCGATTTTGAACGGTTTTTTCGGACCCTTACTCTAACCATACAGTCGTGAAAAAAATTGAGGTTGAAAAATTCATTCCCATAATTACAAAATTCCGGAAAAAATTGAAAAATATGCGTTGGTATTTCTTTAAAAAAATGAACAAAACAATGCTTTTTTGAGCGGAAGTGCATACTGCGCATGTGCAAGTAACTATGTTTAAAATTTTATCAAAACCCTAATGTTGGGAAATACGAAGTCCGAAATATTTCTTGTTTGCATGTTTTGCATGCGCTAAGCAAAACTACTATAGGCACAGGAAGTCACGTCACGTTTCCGAAGTCCCGCGGGCTCCCACCACCTCATAGACAGGATCAAAACAGCTGATCCGTTTTGGCTTCACTCAAAACGGGTCCTTTCACCTCCTTTTCTTCTAACCTCCTTGGTCAGTACGTTATAGCGCCATCTCTGTATCGGATACTCGCAATTACCCGGCGTGCAATAGACACATATAGTTCGGGGATACTGTCCTGAGGTATAACATGCCTGATGGTGTCCAAATTGAGGGCCAGTTTGCCGACATTCGCGGATGGGCTTCCTATCATGTCCCAAACATGTTCGATTGGTGAAAGATCAGACAATCGGGCTGGGCATGGAAGGGTGTCGACATTACGGAGGCAGAAGTGGGAAAGCACTGTTGTGTGTAGCCGGGCATTATTCTGTTGAAAAATTGTTCCGTGATGCTGCGATAGGAATGGCAACACAATAGGTCGTAGAAAGATTTCGACGTACCGTTGAGCCGTAAGGGTGGTACGGAGTACTGCCGAGGGTTTCTGACTACCGTAGGAAATGGCTCCCCAGACGGTCACTTCCGGTGTACGAGTCGTGCGCCATTCCACAGTAAAGGCAGGATCCGTGTGCTGGCTGGCTCGTCTCGAGACACATACGCGAGTCATCGACGCCAAGTGAAATCTGTGTCTCATCACTGACGACAACGCGACGTCATTGGACACTATCCCACGTTGATCGGGCCCGACAGCACTGCAACCGGTGCTCGCTGGTCGGTGGTAGGCTACGGAGTGGTCTTTTCGAATGTAGTGTTCGTGTTCCAAGTCGTCTGGCAAGGGTCCGGATGGCCAGTTCCGTACTTGTAGACAAAGCAATATGGCCGCGGATGGGTGAGAGCGATGAATTTGGTTTCGTTCGTGCGGCTGTCACAATCGCTCGATCCTCGCGTTCTGTCGTTGCCCTCGGACGACCACTGCTCGCGTGCCGCCGGGTTGTGCCCTCCTGGCAATTGGCGTCAACAGTCGCAGTTTGCAGCGTCACTCCGACACAAATGGCGATACGACGACTTGACTAAGAGCAAAATTACACATCCTCTCTCAAACTTGCTCAGCCTCTCATATTGTAAACGGATCCGACGTCAACGCAACCTCACAGTCCATGAAGGTTAGTGCAACCGCAAACTGCGGCTACAATTGTCCGTGTGTACAAGCTTTGCTCTTGATATAGCCTCCTCGATACGCGGTTCCCGTTTGGGCGGGCCACTATTTCGTCAATGGTAGTTGTTTCTTAATCATCTGCATTTTGGGCACTGAGGTACTTGCATGCGGAGTTTCATCAGGATCGAACAACTTTCCAGGGATGCTTCTTTTTTGGCAAAGAGTTTATATAGTACATATTCATATCAAATTATCACGAATCAATTTTTACCACTATCACGCTTACTTCAAATTCTACTTTTTAATTTTTTATCATCACGATTACTTTAAAGTTGTTAGCATACACTGTCTGATCGAAGGTATCCAGACAGTTGCCTATCCACATATTCCCTGTTTTGGAAAAGCAATTACTTTTAAGTTGGTCCACCCTTTGATGCTATCGCAGCCTTTACTCTGCTAGCAAGGTATTTGGTACGTAGCTATTGGAAATGCTTTCCATTGTGCCACAAGAGCATAAATCACGTTGGTCACTGATTTAGAGGAGTTCAGCCTTGCATGCAGTAGGGGTTCCAGTTCATCCCAAAGGTGTTCCGTGGGGTTGAGGCAGGGGCTTTATGCTGGCCAGTTAAGTTCTTCCTCACACATCTCATCAAATCATTCCTGCATGTACCTCGCTTTGTGGACGGGGGCATAGTGTTCTTGGTAAAGGAAACGGCCTTTACTGAACTGTTGCCATAATGTTGGCAGCATAGAATTGTCGAAAAGGTCACTATAGGCAGCAGCGTTAAGATTTCCTAGCAATAGAACTAGGGGGTTAAGCCTAAACGATGGAAACCAGCCCCAGAGCATTATGGTTACTTCATCAAACTTCACACTTGGGCAGGTCGGTTTCACCTGGCATTTTCCACCAGCAGACTCGTCCTACCAGATGGTGGAACATCACTCTAAAGAACGCATTTTTACGGTTCTAAAATCTACTGGTACCGAGCTTTACACCATTTCAACCGACGCTTGGCGTCGATATTTTTGCTGTTGGACTTTCCGGCCATGGTAACTCACACTCTTCAGCTCTCAATGGACAGCTATGGTGCTGGTATTGCTTTCACAGGCATTTGGGACCTCGGAGGTGAGTGTTGCAAACGAGGAAAGGCGACTGCTTATAGTCCATTGAGTTGCTCACGGTGGTAGTTAAACCTCCAATAAAACAACAACAACAACAACAAGAAAAAACGAGGAAAGACAATTTTGTCCCACCACTCGCTTCAGCACACTGCGGTCTCCCTTTGTCATTTTCCGTGGCCTACTAAGTGGCGAATGCGCCCTTGTTGCTTTTAGGCGTTTTCACTTCACAGTAGCAGCACTTTCATTTGATCTGGACATCTGCAATGGGGAGAAATATCCCGAACTGATTTGTTGCTAAGATGAGCTGCGACGACCATGTCATGTTGGAAGTCACTGAACTCTGCCTCACGCCTTGCTCTACTGTTAATGCTTGTCTATTTGCTAAGTCACGGCAGATGCTGTGACGTAAATAGGAAAATCCACTACTCAAAATGAGTGACGGGACAATTTCGACCGCACAATGTATGACACATTTTAATGTAAGCACACCGGACAAAAGTTAGTCACCCCTGTCATAACTTACCTAATAACAAGTGACGGCGCCTCTTGTCTCAATAACAGCATGGATCCGGTGTGGTAGAGACTCCACGAGGTTGTGGATGTCTTAAACATCGATTTGCAGCTACTCGTGCGTCAATTGCTTCCGAAGTTCCGCCAGACTGCGTGGGTATCTATTTCAACATTTCCCCTTCTGTTCCAAATGATCCCACATATTTTCAATAGGGTTTAAATCTGGGGATTTGGCGGGCCAGTCGAATTGAGACAGAGTTGCTGATTATTTGTCGTGCCACTCAAACACAGGTTTATCCCTGTGCACACGGCAATTGTCGTCTTGGAAGACAGGAGTGGTAATGGGTGCTGCTCCTGGAGATGTAGGGCAAAGGGCAACACGTCGTCATTCAGAATGCGGAGGTACGCATGCTGGTTCAAATTCATCGTCACTGCAACGAGAGGACCCATTTCATGGTAAGAAAAACAACCCCAAAACATCACAGAACCCTCTCCAATTTGAGAAATACCTTCGACACAATCAGAATTAAAGACTTCATTGTGCCTGCGATGCACTCGTCACCTCTCATCATTGGAGTACAAACGAAAACGAGACTCATCAGACCAAATTACTCGTTTCCAATCCTCCACAGTAATGTTTTGGTGCCTCTGAGCCCATTGATAACGTACAACTTTGTGACTTGCTATTGAAAGAGACCTCTTTCGTGATACTCTGCTCCAGATGTCCATCGCATGCAGTTCTTGTCGCAATGTCATTCCGGAAATTGGTTGGAGTGGACTTTCATTGACTGCTTAGAGCAATAGTTGCCTGGTTTGAAACAGATTTGCGGTGAAACATGGTGGCGGTCCCTATTGGTGAGAATCGTTTTCTGCCCGCACTTACGTGGACGATTTTTAGTTGACTGCGAAGTACACCACCGTTTGTAGACCCGCTGGACAGTACGCTTCGACACAACAACAAATTGGGCGACTTCATTCACTTTTGTGTCCGTGGGCATGGGCAAACACGATGGCTCATTTTTGCCACTCAGTAATTCAACACACACACGTTGCTCTTCACCACTGCACGAGACAGAAATGATCCTGTAGGACACGTTAGTGCTGTTTATATCCACACAATGCTATCAGGGCGCCCTCTATGCAACTCTACTGTCATTTCTGTTAGGGGTGACTAATTTGATGTCCGGTGTTTTTATTTAATAGAACATTCAGTTTATATTATCATCATTAACTATTATCAATCAACTGCTGTATGAAGATTTCCCCAAGTCTCTTTCACAGCTTTTTGTCTTTAGCAATCTTCTTCCATGTCTATCCCACATTCTTTCGAATTTTATCGACCAATCTCCCACGTGATTATCCTCTGTGCTCCTTCTGACCTTTCGTATCCAGCCTAATATTTCAGTTGTCCAAGTGGTCACTCATTTTAGATATATGTCCAACTCAATGCTTCTTCAGGGCTTTTACTTTAATTATAATGTCATAACTTTCGTCATTCTACTGATCCATGAGATGATCTAATGTCTCGCTCCATGGCAACACAGACAGCTTCCACATGGTTTAAATCATGGGACCTTGGGAGCCATTGCATGGTTCCAAACTCAGACGAGTACTCCTCCAGCCATGCCTGGTGGCTGCAGCACGGTGGGGGAACGCATTAACCTCCTTTAATTGACCATCGGCCAAAAGATGGGCGAAGCCCATGAAAGCGCGTAGGTGATCAGCCAGAACATGCTGGTAGCGCGAAGCAGTTAAGGACCTCTCCTGGTACACTAAGTGACCTAATGTGTCCTGTCACAAGTCTCCCCAAACCATCACAAAGCTTTGAACAGAGCCAAACTGACACGACGGGTCGATGATCTGATGTAGTCAACGCCACACTCGTACCCTCCCGTCAGCTCGTTACAGCTGAAAAGTGTCTTCATCTGACCACACGACGCAGCGCCACATTGCAAAGGTCCAGTTTTGTTGTTCCCGGTACAATGTTCGATGACGAGCAGTAAACAGTAGCACACGAATAAGGCGTGGGGTCTCATAGCACAGGGTGTGAAGCGTGCACCTGTACCGGTCGCTCGTGACACTGCTTAAGGCTCCGACATTTAATATAAATGTGATTTGCGCCATCGTTGTCAAGCGATCGGTCTGTACGTGCCTGGATAGTCTTCGTCGACGCCGGTCATCAGCGGCGTTTCGTCGGTCACCACTTGCTGTCTGGGAGCTGATACGTCCGTCGGTGGTATACTTCTTTTTACATCTTGATACGGTTGCCCTCGGGAACCCTAGGGTTCTTACCCCTTGGGAGATAGAATTACCCACCTGTCTTCCGCCGACAATGTGTCCATGATCAAAGTCGCTCAAGTCACCACGTTTACCCATGTTCATCGATTGAGATGTATTATTGGGAAGCCCTGTTGTCTGCCTATTTATTGCCTGCGTTTAGTTTGAGTCTGTTCAATACGATGGGTTCCTCTAGCATATGCACTCAGTAGACAAAACATTAGAGATGGAGGTGATGGAGAACCGACATGAACATCCCACGTGAAGAGTGGAACAGACCCAAACCGAATGGAGTCGATAAGTAGGCGGGCAGCAAGGTTTCCTAACAGTGCCTCGCAATCGATGAACATGCATAAACGTGATGATCTGGGCAACTTTGATCGTGGACACATTTTGGGAGTAAGACGGGTTGGTTATTCTATCGACAAAGTGGTAAGAACCTTAGAGTTCCCGATAGCAACGTATCAAAGTTATACCGGCGCCCAGAGAGTAAGTGGTGTCCGACCACTCGCCATTAATGAACAGGGTCAACGTAGACTGTTCAGACTCGTACAGACTGACCGCTTGGAAACTATGGTGCAGATGACATCCAGATTAAATGTCAGAAGCCAACGAAACGTCATCGAGAGAACAGTACAGCGCACGCTGCATACCGTTGGCTACGGGAGCTGACGCCATATTCGTGTGCCAATGTTGACTGCTCGTCATCAGAAATTATGACTGACCTCGTACCAGAAACATAAAAACTGAACCTCTGGGGAGTGGCACCGCGTCGTGTGGTCATATGCAACCAGTTTTCAGCTGTAGTTCTCAGCTGTAGTGTGGTCATATGCAACCAGTTTTCAGCTGTAGTCTGGTCATATGCAACCAGTTTTCAGCTGTAGTTCTCAGCTGTAGTGTGGTCATATGCAACCAGTTTTCAGCTGTCGTGTGGTCATATGCAACCGGTTTTCAGCTGTAGTGTGGTCATATGCAACCAGTTTTCAGCTGTAGTGTGGTCATATGCAACCAGTTTTCAGCTGTAGTGTGGTCATATGCAACCAGTTTTCAGCTGTAGTGTGGTCATATGCAACCAGTTCTCAGCTGTAGTGTGGTCATATGCAACCAGTTCTCAGCTGTAGTGTGGTCATGTGCAACCAGTTTTCAGCTGTAGTGTGGTCATATGCAGCCAGTTTTGAACTGGTGGGTACGGATGTGGAGTGGCGTGGACAGAATGAGGCCATGGCTTCGTCGTTCCAAGTCGGCTCTGTTCAAGGCGGTGATGGTGGCTCTCTGATGGTTTGGGGAGCCATCTCATGAGACATATTAGGTCTTTTAGCGTGTCTGAAGAGGTGTGGTCATATGCAACCAGCATGCGCTGGGTGATCACCTACACGCTTTCATTGCCTTCGCGCATCCTGAGACCAATGGTGTATTCCAGTAGGACAATGCGCCGTCCCACCGGGTAGCAATGGATGATTTGGTGTAACCTGGTTGTTGGAGGATCAGCTGTCGCTGTGGTGGAAGACAGTGTGAACGGCGGCACAAAGATGTCACGTTGTTAGCGCCGTCTACGAATGAAGAGCAACGCGGTGTAGTGCTAAATGGAAAACTCTGACAGAAAATTCACAAATAAATTGTCGACGTGTATGGTGGTGATTGCCTGGACCGCAGCAACATCTCCAGATGGTGCAGTTTCTTTGGAGAAGGCCGTGGCAACCCTAACGATTCGCCACTTTCAGGTCGACCTGTAACTGCCCCTGCCACTGTGAGAGGCATTGAACAGGTAATTCTGAGTGACCGGCCGGTCCATCTGCGAACATTGGCACAGAAGTCCAACATTTCGTACGCTATAGCTTACGATATTGTGCATAACAAATTGCAATTTCACAAGGTCAGTGCGCGATGGATGCCCTAGAACTTGACACGATCAGAAGGGACAGAGAATGATATCATTCTTGGACCACTTGATACGTTGCGCAGAAGGAGGGCATGAATTTCTGGCAGGTGTAATGACGGGCGATGAATTCTAGAAAAAAAGGCCATCATGGTGTGGAAACATTCCGACTCCCCGTTTCCAAAAACATTGAGAGTAACCCAATCTACAGAAAAAAATCTTCATGACGGTGATGCATGGCGTTCTCCTGGTGGAGTTGCATCCAACGGAAACCACTGTGAATGCCAAAACCTACGCTAACACATTGATAAAGTTGCGTCGTGCCCTTCGTGACAAAAGACTCAACAGAGACGTTGCATATCCTTTGTTGGAGTTGGCTGTCGAAGTACGATACTACAGGATACACATGCCTTAGTTGAAATACTTTAAAATTTAATGATTAAAATATATACAAAGCTAAAAACACACACAAGATCTTTCACACAGATCATCAGGTGAAGAAAACTGGCGTAACAAAGAGTCTACTTGTTTTATATATATAGGATGGATTCATGATGTGTATTTCGAATACAGCGATCCTGGTGAACAGGGTAACAGTAGGTATAGTTCAAGATAAGGTGCAGTACCTACATAACTATACAACATGGCATAAGGTTGTTGAGAAACTCATAATGCAAAATATAAAATGGGACTCTGGAAGGGTTTAATGTGTAAAATGACGGATTATTTATCATAGTGAAAGGTGGGAGGCGGGAGGGTTATGTGAAGTGGAGACTTTGCAAATACGTCAGACTGCTTCATGACAACGCTCACCTACGTGTCGCACATCACGTTCGTGACAAAATTGCGTAATTTGGCTGGGAGGTACTCCAGCATCCACCGACCGTCCGGACCTAGCTCCTTCGGACTTTCATCTGTTTGATCCCTTGAAAAGATGCCTTAGCGGCTAATTCGGCAGACGAAGTCAAATCGGTTGTCCGCAGGTGGTTATACGCTTAGAAAACGGACTTTTATGAACAAGGTATACTAAAACTGGTATCACGTTGGGATATATGTCTCAAGCGTATCGGTTCTGATCTTGAAAAATAGATAATAAATGTAGTTTTACTATGTATATGTTTTGGTTTGCCTATCTATTAAACTGTTGCCCAAAAAAATAGTGTGCGTTACTTTTCGATCCACCTTCGTATATGTGACGATTTCTACCTCCAAGTTCAATAAGTTCTTATGACATCTGGAGTGTGGTCAGACAACCATGGAATTTCTCCGGTTGTTTTCTTACTCCAGAAATACAACAGAACCAAACTCCCTTGATAAAGGCAGTTCTACAAGGAACTTGTTTTCTTGTTAATTAGTTTTGCTATTTGGTTTTCTAGACATCAACCTCTAGGTATCACTTTCATTATTGTAATCTACTCCGTATTACTTCAGTGTGTTTTCTCTCATAATACATGATTATATTTATAAATGCCTTTAAATTTTTTGCTGATTTCTTTTTCTAAAAGTCTCCTTTAAAAAGATATTTTTATGTCGGAAATAATTCAGAAGGCTTTGGGCAGTGAATTTCGCGTCCTTGTTCTTTCTCTTTCGTTTTTACTGACAGATCGTGCATTTGGGTTCAGGTTTGTTGTTACGTTCCAGAAAGTATTATCCATTATGCATGGATAACAATAGCTTTTATAGATACAGTGTTTATCGCTCACTTTTAGTTCACGCACGCCAATCCTTGTTTCCCATCTCTGTGTCTTCTTTTGAGAAAATTCATAGAAAACTGCTTTTCTCATTTGAAATAAAACACGCAAGTGGGACATAAATCTATGAATATAGATTTCTTTTAAATGAGCCAGATTCAATAAAGTCGTAGGCTTATTAAAAATACTGTTGGCGCAGGCGTCGTGAATAAATGCAAACAGATATGATGAGCAAACCAAATATTTTGTTTGTGTGAGTGTTTTATCACGCATTCATTTTCTAACAGTGTATGGTTCCTCTTTCTGCAGATATGTTGTATTCTCGCTGTCTTTACAAATGCGGTAAGATTTTGTGCATTTCATTTTATATGTTTTCTATATCATATCCATATTATTTATTCAACCATTATATTTTTCGTTCAGTTGTTGTTATTTTGCTAAAGTTCGTTTAGCACTTCATGAATTTTAATCAGATACAGTCGAACCTCGTTAACGCGAAATACTGTTTTACGCGAAATATGTTTGGTCACCTCAAAGACTAGGTTAACATGAAGGTTATTGGTTAACATGAAATTTGGTTAACGCGAAATAATTGCTTTGGTCCCTACGGTTTCGCGTTAACGAGGTTCGACTGTATTAGATTTTTCACAGTTACGAAGATTTAAGTGTGTTTATGAAGTTTAACCCATAAAGCGTCATATCTATCTGAACCAAATAGTGCTCAATATTTTTTGTGCTACCCAAATAGAAATGGTGACATACAAGCCGGCTGCTACGAAAACAACGGCAAAACATTCCCTTTCTCTTTTCGCTTCAGAAGTACCAATCCTAAACTTGTAACAGGAGATAAGAGCTAGTGCAATATTCTCTGCTCCATGGTACAAGACTGATGGGGAAGAGTTAGTCCCTCTGACACGGACATTATGCAACTGACTAGAAACAAGCGACTAAAATATCTCCCTCATGTCTTAGGTCTAATTCTATCACTGGTGATAAGCGTCTATGATACAAGGCTGATAGGGAAGGTCTAGTTACCTAACACGGACACCACGCCGCTGGGTAGAAATAAGAAATTCTGAAATCTTCTCTCTCCTTTCTTAGGTTTAATCTTGTCACTGGTGATAAACGCTCCTTTCTAGTCCTTTATTATCTACTCCATGATAAAAGGCTGACGGTGAAGGTCTAGTTACCTAACACGGACATCACGCCACTGGGTAGAAACAAGAAACTCTAAAATCTTCTCTGTCCTTTCTCAGGTTTGATCTTGTCACTGGTGATAAACGCTCCTTTCTAGTCCGTTATTATCTACTCTATGATACAAAGCTGACGGTGAAGGGCTGGTAACCTAATACGGACATTACGCCACTGGGTCGAAGCAAGTAACTCAAAAATCTTCTCTGTCCTTTCTCAGGTTTGATCTTGTCACTGGTGATAAACGCTCCTTTCTAGTCCGTTATTATCTACTCTATGATACAAAGCTGACGGTGAAGGGCTGGTAACCTAATACGGACATTACGCCACTGGGTCGAAACAAGTAACTCAAAAATCTTCTCTCTCCTTTTTTAGGTTTAATCTTGTCACCGGTGATAAACGCTCCTTTCTAGTCCGTTATTATCTACTCTATGATACAAAGCTGACGGTGAAGGGCTGGTAACCTAATACGGACATTACGCCACTGGGTCGAAACAAGTAACTCAAAAATCTTCTCTGTCCTTTCTCAGGTTTGATCTTGTCACTGGTGATAAACGCTCCTTTCTAGTCCATTATTATCTACTCTATGATACAAAGCTGACGGTGAAGGGCTGGTAACCTAATACGGACATTACGCCACTGGGTCGAAGCAAGTAACTCAAAAATCTTCTCTGTCCTTTCTCAGGTTTAATCTTGTCACTGGTGATAAACGCTCCTTTCTAGTCCGTTATTATCTACTCTATGATACAAAGCTGACGGTGAAGGGCTGGTAACCTAATACGGACATTACGCCACTGGGTCGAAGCAAGTAACTCAAAAATCTTCTCTGTCCTTTCTCAGGTTTGATCTTGTCACTGGTGATAAACGCTCCTTTCTAGTCCGTTATTATCTACTCTATGATACAAAGCTGACGGTGAAGGGCTGGTAACCTAATACGGACATTACGCCACTTTGTCGAAACAAGTAACTCAAAAATCTTCTCTGTCCTTTCTCAGGTTTGATCTTGTCACTGGTGATAAACGCTCCTTTCTAGTCCGTTATTATCTACTCTATGATACAAAGCTGTCGGTGAAGGGCTGGTAACCTAATACGGACATTACGCCACTGGGTCGAAACAAGTAACTCAAAAATCTTCTCTCTCCTTTCTTAGGTTTAATCTTGACACCGGTGATAAACGCTCCTTCCTAGTCCTTTATTATCTACTCTATGATACAAGGCTGTCGGTGAAGGGCTGGTAACCTAATACGGACATTACGCCACTGGGGAGAAACAAGAAACTCAAAAATCTTCTCTCTCCTTTCTTAGGTTTAATCTTGTCACCGGTGATAAACGCTGCTTTTAGTCCTTTATTATCTACTCTATGATACAAGGATGACGGTGAAGGGCTGGTAACCTAACACGGACATTACGCCACTGGGCAGAAACAAGAAACTCAAAAATCTTCTCTCTCCTTTCTTAGGTTTAATCTTGTCACCGGTGATAAACGCTCCTTTCTTAGGTTTAATCTTGTCACCGGTGATAAACGCTCCTTTCTAGTCCTTTATTATCTACTCTATGATACAAGGATGACGGTGAAGGGCTGGTAACCTAACACGGACATTACGCCACTGGGCAGAAACAAGAAATTCAAAAATCTTCTCTCTCCTTTCTTAGGTTTAATCTTGTCACCGGTGATAAACGCTCCTTTCTAGTCCTTTATTATCTACTCTATGATACAAGGCTGTCGGTGAAGGGCTGGTAACCTAACACGGACATTACGTCACTGGGCGGAAACGAGAAACTCAAAAATCTTCTCTCTCCTTTCTTAGGTTTAATCTTGTCACCGGTGATAAACGCTCCTTTCTAGTCCTTTATTATCTACTCCATGGTACAAGGCTGACGGCGAAGGGCTGGTTACCTAACACGGACATTACGCCACTGGGTAGAAACAAGAAACTCTAAAATCGTTTCTCTCCTTTCTTAGGTTTTAACTTGTCACTGGTGATAAACGCTCCTTTCTAGTCCTTTATTCTCTACTGTATGATACAAGGCTGACGTCGAAGAGATAGTTACCAAACATGGACACCACGCCACTGGGTAGAAGAAAAAATACCTCAAAAATACTCTCTCTCCTTTCTTAGATTTAATCCTGTCACTGGGGATAAGCGTTCTGGTCTAATCCTTTATTTTCCGTTGTAGGATAAAAGGTGGATGTGGAATCTCTAGTTGCTCTGACACGGACATCATGCCACTGTGTAGAAACTAGTGACTCAAACATCTTTTCCCTTCTTTGATTTAATTCTGTTACTAGTGATAAGCCCTCCTTTCTAGTCATTTATTCTCTACTCTGCGACCCAAGGCATGATGGTGAATTGCTAGTTCCTCTGACACACACACACATGCCTCTGGGAAGAAATAACTGCCTCAAACATACCTCCCCTTTTTTAGGTTCGTCGATATTCTTATACTCTTTTAGCAATTAATCAGACAGAAAGGATTAGTGCCAATCTCCTCCCTATGTCGCCGCTTTCGAAACAAATCTAAGGGAAAAGCGACGAATTCAGATTCGCAGGTTCACGTATTCCACCCTCGTTCGGCCCACTTCTTAGACAGCGAATATGTTCTTTCGAGCTCGCTTCAGCTCATTTTGCTGATTCCGAGTTATTTCGTTCCAGGGGATTAAATGTTTGAATGTTTTTTGATGTTTTATGTTAGACTCAAATGGTTGCTTGTAATAGTTGAAAGATGTAAGTTTTCAAGCTTACTCATGCACTTGTAAATATTACTCAGATCAGATCAGACGTAGAGGATTTTAGGAAGGGAGTGTCTGACCCCAGGTCTTAAACAACCCTTAGAAATAGGAAGCAAAGAGATTTGGGACAGAGTGTCCGATAGTAAAGTGACACGGAAGCGAGGTAGAAAGGGGAAGGAAGATGCCCTTATTTATTACCGGGAGGCGAGTACCCGGGGTCCGACAGCTTAACCTGCCCATCCGACGCACGGCAGGTATTTAGTAGTTCGAACATTCGTACTTGCCCAGGATCGAACCTGAGGTTATCTCCATGGAAGTCACGAACGCTGACCACTAGGCCACCCGCTGCCCCTTGTAAATATCACTAAACACTCGTAAGTATAAAAAAAAACCTAACGGTGTGCGCAAGTGAAATAGAAAACCGCTTACTACTGTATTAATATAAGCCCATTGGTTTATTCGTTGCTATGGCAGGTCAGAGGTTAAACACATTTCCCAGAAGACAACTTGTGGACTTCAAATCAAACAACAACATCAAATTCCTCACTTCGGAATGCACTTATCGTTAGCATGACGTTATCTAAAAAATACTGTGTACTTAGCTTTAACAGCAAGTATTTCAACTCTGTCCTGTGTGCAATTGCTACGATTGTTGTACCGAATGTAAAGCAAAAATGGGCATAACTTTTTTGTTAACTCACAGAGGTCATTTAAATCGCATATGTTGGTAGAGTAACTCTTCCTCTATAGTAACCCTTCTTCTTCATTGCAGGTAAATAATGGATTCCAAGCAGAAGCAACGTGCAGTCATTTCATTCAGTTCTTGACGAAGAAAGGGTGCAGGCTGTCCGACAGCCACAGAAGGCTACAGAATGTTTATTGAGATGATACCATTGACAAGAGCAATGTGCACAGATGTACGAAGAAGTTTAAAGAAAGTGAAACCAGCAACGAAGACAACACACGCAGTGGGAGACCACCATCTGCGACCATTGATTTAAATCGTCAACGAGTGGATGAACTGATTCGCGCGGAGAGACGAGTTACAATCCGTGAGCTTGTTACACAACTGGACGGTGGTCACAATGCCATACAGAAGATGATGGAAGACTTAGGGTATCGGAAAGTGTGTGCAAAGTGTGTACCTCGGCAGTTGGCACTCGATTTGAAGGAGAGAAGGGTGAAAGTCCACTCTGATCTTTTGGAAGCGTTTGAAGCCAATGAAGACACGTTTTTTTCGATCTGGCGACAGGGGATGAAACGTGGGTGTATCTTTACGATTCGAAAACGAAGAATCAATCCATGGAATGACGTCACACCTCTTCACCAAGGCCTATGAAGTTCAAGAGCAAGCGATGAGCACAGAAAGTCATGGTGACTCTTTTTAGGAATGACAGGGGTGTCCTTCTCCTTGATTTTCTCGAACGTGGCGGTGCCGCTGCCAGCGAGCGGAACTCAAACATTGAGATACTCAATAAATTTAAAGAATCCATAAGGAGAAATACACCGAAAAATAATTTGAAAAGGATACACATTCACCATGACAATGCGAGACCACGCACATCTTTGCCAACAAATCAGGCGATCAGCAAATTAGGCTGGTCGGTGGACCCTCATCCACCGTACAACCCAGATCTGCCCCCTCCAACTTCCATCTGTTTGGCACAATGAAGGAAAGTCCCCGGGGACAACGATTTGATGACACAGATGAGGTGAACGTGACTGTGGAGAAGTGGGTAAAACAGTCCACACCTGAATTATTTCAAAGAGAATTCGAGAGTTGGGTTCAACGATGGCCCAAATGCATCGCTTGTGATGGAGACTATGTTGAGTAGTACCTTTGTATAGGGAAAGAGTTGCTTTACCAACATGCGCAATTTGAACGACTTCTGTCAGTTAATAAAAAAGTTATGCCCACTTGGAAGCGCTGTTTTCCAAAACCTTGTCGAAAGCATATCTCGAAGGGTCAGTGGATGAATTAAGGCCAAAGGTGAACCGACACTATACTGATGTATGTCAATAAATGCTATGTTGTGTTTCTCTTCTAGGTGTACGATGGCTTTTGTCAATATAGTGTATATATATGGAAACATAATTTTGTAAGCGAAAACAGTTGCATGCAGAAAACAACAAAGACTTCTGGTGTAGTATTATGACCAGCAACATAATATACACACGTCAAACGCTGTTGACCATACATACTTAACATAATATTCTAGCTTTATGAAATCAAACTATGCAACATTGTCCCAGAATTATATGGAAACAAAAGAAAACAACAACAAGAGAAGAATATTTAAATGGCAAACACAATTAATAACTAATTGACTTCCTTTCACACGCAATAAGCTGAAACTTACGTTCTGGCATACTGTATATTAAATTATGCGTAATTGTGTCGTCAATATTATACCAACACTTTCAATTGGGTTGAGATCCGGGCTGAGAGCTGGCCATGGCAATAATTTGGCATTGTTCGATTTCAGCCAGGCTGTCTTAGACGTTGCTCGGTGAATGCTCGCGTTTTCCTGCTGGAAAACCGAATCAGGAAAACCTATTTCAGCAGGAGCTGGGAGCAAACTCCCTTTCAAAAGTACCTGGTATGTTACGGCATTTGGACGTCCTGACAAAAAGCAGATATTACTTTCCCATTAAATCCAAAAAAGGTCTATATAATCACGGAACCTCCTACGGCTGAATATTTGGCGTTTTTCCATTCGCATATCATGCTAATAATATTTCTCACCGTCTGGACCATCTAAATTAAATTTCTTTTCCTCACAAATAATGCTTGGAGCCATTCCTCCTTCCATGAAATATGGTCTTTGGCCCAGTTTAATCGAGCTTGTGTGTGTGCTGTGCAGGTAAATGGAGTTTCTTTAACAGTCTTGCATATTTCACGAGGGTGTCTGTTGCAGTATTCTGTCAACCGTACTTTTTAAAATTTTCACATTTCTATGTTCATTTATATTCCGTACAGACAGATTATCATGCAGAGAGAGCTTCCAGATATGTCGTTTCATTCGAGGCGAAACATTACTATGCCGCCCAGTTCCTTTCTGAGCTGGATATTTTTTGCTACCACTTAAAACGTTATAAATAGAAGATTTGGATCGTTTCAATTTCTATGAAAACGCACTTACATTCATTCCTTGATCACGCAACTCCCGAAT
The DNA here is from genome assembly GCA_039090855.1 of Macrothele yani. Lineage (NCBI taxonomy): Eukaryota > Metazoa > Arthropoda > Arachnida > Araneae > Macrothelidae > Macrothele > Macrothele yani. The sequence continues at coordinate 30,466,568 of CM077032.1, read as the reverse complement.
GTGAATTATCTCCTCTGCTGACATCTCTTTCTCTCGTGCCATTGTTGAAACTGAATCAGCCTCACCATGTTAACCGACTATTTATCCTAGTCTGACGCCAGGCAAAATTGCATAGCAATGCTTGTTAGTGTTCGCGCGTTTGTGTAAAATTCCATGTAATTGTGGGACAGTTTCAGTACACTACATGTTTAAAACGTTTAATAGATATCCGAAATTGTTATTTTCTCATCCGCAAAATATGTCTGAAAAGACTATGTGGTTTATTTTCACTACTGTGCTAGCAGGTTGTGTACATTTTCACTAATCATACATTTACTCTGTTTTTACACCTTTCCATATAATTGTGGGACGGACTGTATAATATTCATAGCCTAAATTAATGACTCTTTTAAACAGCTAATTATAAGAGTTCACCTCTGTTTGCTTGTTCTTTGCATTGCACTGGTTTTCAGAAGTGACGTCACATCATCATCATAATCGGGAGCAAGCGTTTCTTACTAGGCCAGGCGCTTCTTCCAGGAGTGCTGCTCTCGCCGTAGTAGTGGTGTGTTTTCTTGCTCGTCATGGTGTTCCAAAAATCTTACAGGTGTGTACTGCTCGATATAATCTCCTCGTCTTAAAATCTGTTGATCGTGTATTTCTTGCATTCCATGATTATTGTGATTTCAGAAGTATTCAAAATGGCTATAAGGAAATATGCAATGTACGCTTAGTTTGATTCTGTTTAGTTATACTAAAGTTTTGTTATTTCACAGAGGGAAACATAAGATATGTCTTGTACCTTTTGATATTGCACTGCGCTTAATTTCTTTCAATGCAAATATGATTTATATACATATTAAAATACACCCATTGTCATAAAAATCTGCGCGTCAAGAAAAAACCGTGCGATTAACGCGAAACTCGGCGAATAGCTACGGGCAGGGCAGACATGCAAATGATTAAAGTTTCGTGCGATTCCGCATGCCCGCGCGTCCAAGACCGGCGCTGCAATCGCAATCCTTAGGTATTATAAGGCACCGCGCAGGGGACTACACATTCGTGCCGAAGAGCACGGTAAGAGTCAGGTGAGATCCCTGAGCGATAGACATGCAGAGGAGCCGCCGTAAATGTGCGTAGCGCAACTGACGGAGTTTGAACAAGGCCTTATCGTCGGGATGAGAGAGGTAGGTTGGCCGGCGCGCCGAATCGGCTACCATTTCGGCCCGTCGGACAGTACGATACGATCGTGTTGGGAGCAGTGGACACGGGAACGCACCCAAACACGGTGGACTGGCTCTGGACGACCCAGACACAACACCGGCAGAGAGGACCGTGGAATCGTGAGAGCGACACGCAAAGATGCAACGGCGTCCTTGTCCAATATCCAGGGATACGTGGAGGCTGTACAAGGGACTCCTGTGCCCGCCAGAACCATTTCCAGACGCCTGGAAGAGGCAAATCTGCACTCTCGACGGCCCTTACGTTTTCTGCCATTTACACGAGACCATCGTCGGCGTCGATTTCAGTGGCGTCAGCAGAGAGCAACGTGAAATTCTGCGGACTGACGACGCATAGTGTTCAGCGACGAATCCCGCTTTTGTATTGGAAAGGAGGATCACCGTGCCAGAGTGTGAAGGACCGCAGGTGAGCGCTACAATCCCAACCTCACTGTAAAGCGGCACACGTCCCGAACTGCAGGCGTGATGGTCTAGAGAGCCATCGCGTATGACAGCCGGACTTCTCTCGCAGTGATCCGAGGGACGTTTACAGCCCAGCGCTAAGTACAGGATATCCTGCTGCAGCATGTGCTGCCTTTCCTGCCTGGGCTGCCAGTAGCCATTTTCCAACAATATAACGCCTGTCTCCACACGGCTAGGGTTTCCCAGGACTGTCTATATCATGCTTCGACGCTTTCGTGGCCTGCCAGATCGCCTGATCTTTCGCCCATCGAATACGTGTGGGACCAGATGGGACGCCAGCTTTCTCCATGTCCTAGTGTTCGTGATTTAGAGCGTCAGTCGCAAAAAGTGTGGGCCAGTCTGTCCCAGGATAAAATACGGCGTGTCTTTGACTCCATGCCGGACAGTATCACCGCATGCATATCCGAGCAGGAGGCGATCTGACGCTGTACTAACGCTGACCCGAATGTGTACCATATGTCCGCGGGAAATCATCCTGCTGCTGTGATATTGAAATCACTTCCGTCCTTGGTATGTACCATCTCACTACTAAAATATCATTTCAATCTGACGCCTCCTTCTTGGTGCGCGGATTTTTATGGTAATGAGTGCATATTAATCAGTTTAATTGTTTAAGTGGTAGATGTCCCTGAAACAATTGATGCCCAAAGTTTTCTGCGATGCCCAAACAGAAATGTTCACATTTCTGTTTGGGAATCGCAGAAAACGTTTAGCGCGGTTTTACGAAAATAACAGCAAAAACCAATTTCTCCTCCCCTATCATCTCAGCGGTACTGATAATATCACTAGTGATAAACTTTTGCTTCTGAAGACAATGGCGACAGGAGGGGACTTGTTCTAATCTCGTAGGGACCGTGGAAATTAAAAGTACACTCCGGGTTTAATAAATTCTAGTTGCCAAGACGGGCGATTCGGGCGGCAGTGGCCGTCTGCATGTAAGAGCGTTTTGGTCGCTGTGGTCGTTAAAGGATTAGTGAATCAATTAGTAATGCTGACATTTAGATAACATGTCGCCCATGTAGAAAGAAACACGAGGAAAATATTTCTGTGAATGAATGCGAAAGATCAATTCATTCTGGTGTGATCGTTCATGTGGGGACAAACGTCCTAATTATAGTGCATGTGAAACCCTTTTTGTGATTTTTGTCTTTTAAAATGGTGTTTTAGTAATAAATATAGAATATTTATTACAATTGTTTTCACCCTTTCAGAATGATTAATACCAATGTGAATATTCTTCTGTGCCAGCTGAAATGAAACCGGTTTTCAGGAGCATTTTTAGATCCAAGGATCTCTGTGAACCAAGAGCGTTCTTTCGCAGACTGATGAAGATAATTATTGTGATCTGCTGCGGGGGAGGATTTATTTATCAAACTCATCGGTTCATGAGCATGTACTGGAAATACCCAGCAGTAGTCAATGTGGACATTCTGTATCCGCATTCTATCGATCTTCCTGCTGTAACTGTGTGCAGTAATAACGGGTAAGTCGAAGAATAAACAAAAATTTTATTTCTTTATCTTGGTACAAGCATTATGAATACACCTGTATTAACGATGAAACACTCGTTTAAAGAAGATTTTACGCAGCGCAAAATCTTCGGCGGTATGACTGACCGAGCATCTATTTGCGGATCTTCTTTCTGAAGTCTTTCCTATCTTGTGTCAACTCGCTTTTGTCTTCTACTTCATGCCATTATTACCAGAGCACAGTCAATTGCGAGATGACTAGACCCACATCTAGGTGAGACCTCTGTTACGGGTCCTCTTTCGCCACCCCTTTCTGTCTTGTGTAAACTGATTCTTTAATTTTTCTTCATATTATTGTTGACACGATATAATCACATTCTCTACAGAGTGACCAGTCCCACATCTAGGTGGGGATGCTGTTTCGGATCTACTTTCTGTACGCTTTTCTATGTCGTACCTACTCAATCTGCAATATTTTTTACTTCATGCCATTATTAGCGCAGTATACACGGTCGTATCAGAATAATATGACCACCTATCTAATAATGGGAATAACCACCCTTGGCCCGGATGACAGCGGCGAGATGGCGTGGCATGGACTCAATGAGGCACTGGAAGGTTTCCCGAGGACATACCCATCCCTAGTTATGCCTCTGTATACACACATATTTCATCTTGAATTCCTTTTTCAAGAACAAGCCGCACAGGAAATGGACATGGAGACATCCAAATGGGACGACAAATGAAATTGATTTTATTATGTGTAACAAAAAATTTGCCATAGAAGACTGCAGTGTGCTAAACAAGTTCAACACAGGTAGTGACCGTAGATTGGTGACATGTAAGATGCACCACAACACTAAACTCGAACGTAGCAAGCTCATTAGACAAACAAAATGTATTGGAATAACCAACCTTAGAAACACCATAATGCCTTCAAGTTGGAACTGCAGAACAGATTCTCTGCTTTAGAAGTCCTAACATTGGAAGAAGTGGATATTTCTGAAGTTAACAGAAAAAGAACCAAAGCTCTTATGGAAACAGCAACAAAATTAGCTAGGTCTAAGAACAAGTTGCATGTGAACAAATTATCAGGAAAAACCAAAATGTTGATGCAAAAAAGAAGAGAGATGAGGACAACTAAAGAAGATGTGTCTTCCAAAGTGGAATATATAGAGCTATGCAAGATAGTACGAAAAAGTATCCCTGAAGATGTAAGGAAATTCAACTGTGAACTAGTAAGGAAAGAAATTGAAAACAACCAAAGCCTAAATACAGCAAAGGGGCATCTCAGTAAGGGAAGAAAATAGATTATGGCACTGATGATACACAGTCGTATCAGAATAACATGACCACCTATTTAATGATGGGAATAACCACCCTTGGCCCACATGACAGCGGCGAGATGGCGTGGCATGGACTCAATGAGGCCCTGGAAGTGTGCCTGAGGAACACAAGCCCATCCCTAGTTAAGTATCTGTGTACACAGTCGTATCAGAATAATATGACCACCTACCTAATAATGGGAATAACCACCCTTGGCCCACATGACAGCGGCGAGATGGCGTGGCATGGACGCAATGAGGCCCTGGAAGAGTGCCTGAGGAACACAAGCCCATCCCTAGTTAAGTATCTGTGTACACAGTCGTATCAGAATAATATGACCACCTACCTAATAATGGGAATAACCACCCTTGGCCCACATGACAGCGGCGAGATAGCGTGGCATGGACGCAATGAGGCCCTGGAAGAGTGCCTGAGGAACACAAGCCCATCGCTAGTTAAGTATCTGTGTACACAGTCGTATCAGAATATTATGACCACCTACCTAATAATGGGAATAACCACCCTTGGCCCACATGACAGCGGCGAGATAGCGTGGCATGGACGCAATGAGGCCCTGGAAGGGTGCCTGAGGAACACAAGCCCATCCCTAGTTAAGCCTCTGTGTACACAGTCGTATTAGAATAATATGACCACCTACCTAATAATGGGAATAACCACCCTTGGCCCACATGACAGCGGCGAGATGGCGTGGCATGGACGCAATGAGGCCCTGGAAGTGTGCCTGAGGAACACAAGCCCATCCCTAGTTAAGCCTCTGTGTACACAGTCGTATCAGAATAATATGACCACCTACCTAATAATGGGAATAACCACCCTTGGCCCACATGACAGCGGCGAGATGGCGTGGCATGGACGCAATGAGGCCCTGGAAGAGTGCCTGAGGAACACAAGCCCATCCCTAGTTAAGCCTCTGTGTACACAGTCGTATCAGAATAATATGACCACCTACCTAATAATGGGAATAACCACCCTTGGCCCACATGACAGCGGCGAGATGGCGTGGCATGGACGCAATGAGGCCCTGGAAGAGTGCCTGAGGAACACAAGCCCATCCCTAGTTAAGCCTCTGTGTACACAGTCGTATCAGAATAATATGACCACCTACCTAATAATGGGAATAACCACCCTTGGCCCACATGACAGCGGCGAGATGGCGTGGCATGGACGCAATGAGGCCCTGGAAGGGTGCCTGAGGAACACAAGCCCATCCCTAGTTAAGCCTCTGTGTACACAGTCGTATCAGAATAATATGACCACCTACCTAATAATGGGAATAACCACCCTTGGCCCACATGACAGCGGCGAGATGGCGTGGCATGGACGCAATGAGGCCCTGGAAGGGTGCATGAGGAACACAAGCCCATCCCTAGTTATGGCTCTGTATACACAGTCGTATCAGAATATTATGACCACCTATCTAATAATGGGAATAACCACCCTTGGCCCACATGACAGCGGCGAGGTGGCGTGGCATGGACGCAATGAGGCCCTGGAAGGGTGCCTGAGGAACACAAGCCCATCCCTAGTTAAGCCTCTGTGTACACAGTCGTATCAGAATAATATGACCACCTACCTAATAATGGGAATAACCACCCTTGGCCCACATGACAGCGGCGAGATGGCGTGGCAGGGACTCAATGAGGCCCTGGAAGGGTGCCTAAGGAACACAAGCCCATCCCTAGTTATGCCTCTGTATACACAGTCGTATCAGAATATTATGACCACCTATCTAATAATGGGAATAACCACCCTTGGCCCACATGACAGCGGCGAGATGGCGTGGCATGGACGCAATGAGGCCCTGGAAGGGTGCCTGAGGAACACAAGCCCATCCCTAGTTAAGCCTCTGTGTACACAGTCGTATCAGAATAATATGACCACCTACCTAATAATGGGAATAACCACCCTTGGCCCACATGACAGCAGCGAGATGGCGTGGCATGGACGCAATGAGGCCCTGGAAGGGTGCCTGAGGAACACAAGCCCATCCCTAGTTATGCCTCTGTATACACAGTCGTATCAGAATAATATGACCACCTACCTAATAATGGGAATAACCACCTTTGGCCCACATGACAGCGGCGAGATGGCGTGGCATGGACGCAATGAGGCCCTGGAAGGGTGCCTGAGGAACACATGCCCATCCCTAGTTATGCCTCTGTATACACAGTCGTATCAGAATAATATGACCACCTACCTAATAATAGGAATAACCACCCTTGGCCCACATGACAGCGGCGAGATGGCGTGGCGTGGACGCAATGAGGCCCTGGAAGGTTGCCTGAGGAACACATGGCCATCCCTAGTTATGCCTCTGTATACACAGTCGTATCCGAATAATATGACCACCTACCTAATAATGGGAATAACCACCTTTGGCCCACATGACAGCGGCGAGATGGCATGGCATGGACGCAATGAGGCCTCTAGAAGGTTGCCTGAGGCACACGTGCCCATTCGAACTGCAGCAGAGCACGGATGTCTCGGGGATGACGTGTTGTGGATAGACACATCTAACTTGTCAATCCGATTAGTCCCACAAGTGCTCTATGAGATTTAGCCGGCAAAGGGAGAGCGGAGATATCACTGTTAGCGACATGGCAGGCTACAATATCCAGTTGGTAGAAACCATCATCACCAGGGTAAACGTCCAACATGAAGGGATGCATGTGGTCAGCGAGGATGGACAGATACCCATTGGCGTTCAGGGATCCCTACACGTGGTACCAGCAGTTCCAGGGCATACCAGGAAAACATTTCCCAGACATGCACACTGCCACCGCCCGCCGGCCTGTACTTGACCAACAAGCGTGTCTGGGTGTTAGTTATCATGTGTCTGAAGCCGTATCTGCCACTTCCCGTCGCTTCTGTAGAGTAGAAACCTCGATTCGTCGGATAAGACAACCTGTTCCCACTCTTCTGCTGTCAAATGACGGTAGTCCCATGCGAACTGCAGGCGTTGTTGCCGATTGACCTGGATTAAGATATGCGTCTTGACGCAGCGTCGACTCCAGAGACTCATGCGTAACAGGGTTTGCTCTATCGTTATAGGGGACACGTACCTGGGTGCAACAGCATTTATTTGCGGGATCAATTGCTGCACTCAATTGCTCTTTACCAGTCGACGGAAGCGACGTTCTTCTCTGGGGTCAATAGCCTTTGGGGCTCCACAGTTATGACGTCGGGAGGTACTCGGTGTTCCAGCGGTCCATTCTTGGTACACCCTTAGTATAGAGCACTTCGCGAACAGCCCACGAAGTCTGTTGTTTTTTAAATGTTTCTACCCTTAGCGCAGTAGCCGATGGTGATTCTTTTTTTGAAAGTCTGTCAAATCATTACCTCTGCCCATTGTTCTCACCTAACACACTTTGGCTCATCTGTACTGGCGGGCCGCTTATATCTTCGTGTGGTTGACCATGTCACGTGCACTCTGTGACGTGCCTGGGCAGGTACACTGTGCAATGTGATTCAGGGGTGGTCATATTATTCTGATATTATTGTGTAAGCATTTGGCAGGATGACGTTTTTTTTTTTTTTTTTTTTTTTTTGATTGGAGGTTTAACGACCACCGTGAGCAACTCAATGGGCTATAAGCAGTCGCCCGTCCCTAATTTAGGGTCACTGGTTCCAGGGAAGGGAGAGAGCCGCCAGTGCCGAAAGACAAACACAACATCCATGCCTGACCGGGATTCGAACCCGGACCCCTTACGGACGAATGATCAGAGGCCAGCGCCTTAGACCACTGCGCCACCGGGGCGGCCAGGATGACTCCATCCGCATCTAGGTGAGATCACCATATTGATCCTGTTTCTCTACTCTTGTATCTACTCAACTTTTGATTTCTTCTACCACAGGTCATTATTAACAGAGGGCAGCAATTGATTCTGAAGAATGAACTGGCTCACTTCTAGATCACGTCATTGTTTGGAATCTCTTTCTGTACACTTTTCTATCTTGCTTCAACTCGCTTTTCAATTTGTTCTCTATCATGTCATCGTTGAAACAGTATAGTCACTTCTTTTGCAGGAGGATTTCTTCCACAACTAAATGGGGTTAGTGTTGTGGATTTTGGATTTCTGCAGTGGGTCGCTTGATGAAAATGGAGGTACGCGTGAATGCTCACGTGTTGCTTGCTGAAAAAGTTCATCCAACCATAGTTCATCAGTACCCTCGGATTGATAAATTAGCATGGTTTTCTGGCAGTAAGGTGTGAAACATGTTTTCGTAAAAAAATTTTTCTAATGTTTAATGCGAGTGGACTTACGCCAGACTACACAATCGTATTGAAAAACCTTCGCTGATTTCGATCATCAAACGAAGGTCATGATGCCCCTATGATGATCGATATTTTTAGAAGGACGTACTACAGGGCTGACCTACATTTGAAGAAGCAAAGTTGCAGCAATAAGCTTCGTCCATATAGATTATTTGGGAGAACAACGCACTCCGGAGCGAGGACACGTGGCTTCAAACCCTACTCTGAGAAAAAGAGGGGCTCGAATTTCACATTGACGCCCGAACGTAAAAACGGTTCTTCTGACAGCAAGGCTCTTCGAAAAAAACGTGATGTTTCTTCGACACATTGTCAGGAATTGATGAGAATTCCTTCTTTGCTTCGAAAAAATGTGTGACGCTCCTTCCACACATTTTCTGGAATTTATGAGAATTCCTACTTCGCTTCGAAAAAAAATGTGTAATGCTTCTTCCGCTCATCATCACATCGGCTGGAATTAGTGAGAATTCCTTCCTCTACAGTGAGTTACTAATAAAAAAGTTGCAGCGGTCTCTGCGCTGCCGCTTTTCTCAAGGGAAAGGGGGGGGGATATGTGACGTAGTACGCATGTGTCAAGAAGAAAAGTTGCAGCAATAAAACTTTGCCGGCATATCTTTATTGGAAAAGCATTCTGATCGGAACCAAAGGGTGCGAGTTCGAGTTTGCCATCGGCAGAGATGAGGGCACCGTCCGGTAGCGCAGTGGTCTAATCGCTGGCTACTGACCATTTGTTCAAGATGGGTCCGGGTTGGAATCCCGGTTAGGCGTAGATGTTGTGTTTGTCTTAAGGCACTGGCTCTTTTTGGTCCCTAGGACCAGTGACACTAAATTAGGGACGAGGGACTATTTATAGCCGATCGAGATGCGCCCCACTGGCGCAGTGGTCTAAGCGATGGATCTGATCATTTATTCAGAAGGGGTCCGGGTTCGGATCCCGGTAATGCATGGATGTTGTGTTTGTGTTATTGCACTGGCTCTCTCCCTTCCCTGGAATCAAAGAACCTAAGTTGGGTACGGGCGACTGCTTATAGCTCATAGCCTATTGAGTTGTGTAACGTATACTCTATATTCACTTTCCTTTTGATTTTACTATCTCTGGTTATTTTATTTTCCTATGTAAATTATCTTCTTACTGAACGAAATATTATTTCACCCGATGAATGAGATCTGGCAATGAGTGTAAGTCATGACGTGGTGGTAGCCAGTATAAATAGGCGCGTTCAGCGATACCTGAGGAGAGCGTTTGTTGTTGTACGGAGAGCGTTTGTTGTTGTGAAGGAGAGAGTTTGTTGTTGTATTGAGAGCTTCGTTCTATGTGATTAGGTTGATTCTTCATTATTGTGATACGAGTAGTGTGTGTGCGTTGGATGATTTCAGAGTTATCTAATAAAAGAGCTTTTTCGTAAGTACGTCTTTCTCAATTCATAGTTTTTGTCAGATCTCTGTCTGGCTGTTAGGTTAATGTCATTTGTTGATTATTATTAACAACCAGCGACCAACTCCGCAATCAGTACGAATCATGGCAGAAAAAGCTCGTGTTGCAATGCTAGGAGCACAAGCGGCTCAAGCAAGATATTATAATACTAGGCGTAGGGAACCAGATCTTGTCGTTGGAGATCTCACTCTCGTGGAAACGCACTTCCAGTCTTCTGTTTCTCATACTTTAGTGAAGAAATTTGCACCCAGCTACGAAGGTCCATATCGGGTAGCAAATGTGTTTGAAAATAACATTGTTCTTGAAAAACCTGACAATCAATTTCAATACGTACACGTTGCTCAGTGCCGCAAGTATCATGAACGAAATATCGATTTTATAATCAATCCTACTCAACCTTCTGTTCCACAGACTCAAGAGTCTATATCTCACGATCAACCTCCAGAAATTTTGGACGAACCAACAAACATTTTTGAAGAATCTCCAGTGATTTTTTCTTCACCCTCCCCTCCTCAAGACGGGTTTCCAAAAACGCAACCTGACTCTCCCATGAGACGAAGGCTCGAATCAAGTTCTTCGAATACTAGTATCGTTCCTTTCCCTCCAACCATTGCCAAGACTATTGCTGCGCCGTTTCCTGATAATTCTGCACCAACACAGGCTCCTACTTCCTTGAATACCTCGTCAGAAAGTATTCCTATAGGCAAAAATAAACATCGCCCTGCACGACCACTGAATTACAGCAGCGACTCAGAGGCTTCGGACATTTCTGATTTATCAGTTATGGACAATAATTTGACTATTACAAATCGTCCAGAACCACCAAAAGCTGGGCGAAAACGTAACTTGTCTCCCCAATCTGCTTCGCCGCAACAGCGACGAAGGCAGAGATCCTTGCATCCGCCCGGGTTTCGCCCCTGGAACCTACGCTCAGGGCAAACAGGGCCGATGCCTGCTGCTACTCTCATGCCACGAGGGCGTAAGCGAAAGCAAACGATGTGGCCGGAGCCACGTCCGTCCAAAAGAATACTGGAAGGACACCACGGGCCCCAGCACAAAGGGACTCCATATCAAAAGCCTGGGGAGCCGACTTCAGCCGTTCCTGATCGACGGACTTCAGCAGTTCCTGACTGTTCCTGTCAGCCGCAGGGATTTCCGGACCGTCAGACTTCGACCGTTCCTGATCGACGGACTTCAGCCGTTCCTGACCGTTCCTGTCAGCCGCAGGGATTTCCGGACCGCCAGACTTCAGCCGCTCCGGACCGACGGATTTCAGCCGTTCCTAACCGTTCCCGTCAGCCGCCGGGATTTCTTGACCGACAGCAGACCGATGTTCCAGATCCATTCAAGTCCTTGAAACGCTCAACGCCACCTGAATTTACCAGTCCGATTAGGCCTGGAAAACGTTATCGTACTAGAGTTTTTTATGCGTCCTCGAGATAAGTAAGTTCTCGTGGACAGGTTCTTTTCTCCGTTTGTTGTTTTTCCTGCACGACCAGTTGGCGTGACAGAATTTCTTTTTTTCGTGTGGGCCTATGCATTCTTTTTGGTGTATATATGTTTTTTTTTTTATATTTCTTCTAGTTGTACGGAGAGCGTTGGTTTATGTGAAGGAGAGAGTTTGTTGTTGTATTGAGAGCTTCGTTCTACGTGATTAGGTTGATTCTTCATTATTGTGATACGAGTAGTGTGTGTGCGTTGGATGATTTCAGAGTTATCTAATAAAAGAGCTTTTTCGTAAGTACGTCTTTCTCAATTCATAGTTTTTGTCAGATCTCTGTCTGGCTGTTAGGTTTATGTTATTAGTTGATTATTATTAACAACCAGCGTTAAGACTTTATTCATCCTAATTACTGCTACAACATTACTACCAGTTATAAGTTTGTTCATTACTATTACTACACTACTAGCAGGAGACTTTATTCATGATCTTAATTAACTAGTAACAACAACCATTTGAATTCACTATTAGAAGCTTAGTACAAGCATATAATTCAGTAGTAGAAGCATTATAAAACATTACTAGCTTAGTTGAAAGCTTTATTCATTATAATTAGCTTAGCTGGTAGAAAGAGTTTATTCATTATAGTTGTTCACGGTGGGTATTAAACCTCCAATAAAAACAAAAAAACAAAAAAGAAACAACAACTTCGGAACAAACAAGAAAATAGATTGGGGCTTTAATATAACAAATGTACCAACCCACAATACCAATTTAGCGTCGGAGTGGTTTCAAGAAAATAATGGATGGGTAACGTGGCTTCTTTGGGCGGAATACGTATCCTGGCTTCTTCGGGGGCAATGGATATTTTGGCTTCTTTCCCATTTAGCCTAAAGTGGATCACCGGCAGCTTTCAGAGCTTTACAGGGAGCTATTCTGGAATGATTGGTGTTGATAGAAAACGAACAGTTTCAGCACCTGGTGTAAATTCTATGGCTCTATATGTGAAAGCCCACATGCTACTAAGTGTGCGTGTAATAAGTTATATTGTGAGTGCATTACGTCTGTCAGTTTTACTGGTGATTTTCTATGATACACGTTGATTTGTGGTAATTACCATATTTGTGAAATTATGCGAAGTGTGTTATAATATTCTTCTTTTGTCTACTAACAGGATAAACGCTACAAAATTCTGTGAGTGGTTTCCTATGGCGTGTAACCCAGAAAGAGACTATAAAAAATTTTGCGGAACTGCACTCTACTTTTGTGATCGGGTGAATCCCATATTGAGACAACAAACTGTAAGTAGAATATCATTTACTTGTTACAGAAATGTAGTGACTTAACTAAAATTTCAAAAGCTGAATTTTTGTTGAATCGTTTCAAAAGCGTAGATATCAGATATTAGGTTTCATCTGTACTAAGACAGCGAAGGCAATATGAGAACGGATACTACGTGCTCTTATTTTTGCAATGTAAAAAATCTATTACTGGAGTCACAGCATCAGATGTGCGCACGCTCATAAAGTACGCAGTTACTGCAGCCAGTAATAAATTCGCTCAAGCGAGATGCATTATTTCCACTGCAGTTGTTTCTTGGTGTTAAAACTCCTGCTCACTTCTGAGTGTTCTTTCAAGTTCTCACTATTATGTCTAAGAGAGAAAATTATTTATAAACTTGAAAATAAAAAACAAACAAACACTGTGTGACCGTTTGCCAGAGAAAATGAGCGTATGTTTCCTATTCAGCAATAACAACATGTATGAATTCTCCAGGACGATGAAAATTTTCAAGTTTTCGGATATTATCTGACTTACCATCCTTGTCACATTTACCCCAAAAATCGGATTGTCATCTTCAAAATTTGTATTATAAGGCGTAATCCCGTATTTCTTTCATGTTAGTGAATTATTTTGTTTTTATGTGTTCATTTTCTTTTGGTTAACGTTTCTATTGGGTTGTAGGGAAAATAATAGCTGCTAATGCAAAACAAAAGAAAAGTACAAACAAGTAGAATTCAGTCAAACATGTAGTCGCTTTCGTTTTCCGTGACCTGCTTCCATCGTCTAGGCAGCTGTTGAATACCGTCTCTGTAGAATTGCGGCAGCTTTTGACATCGTTTGGTTGCTGAACCGCTCGCCATCCAGGAAGTGCTGCAACCATCGGAAAAGTTGCTCGCTTGGGGGCAGTGTCAGGAAAATAGGTTAGGTGCGGCAGCAGCTCCCAGCCCGGGTCCTTGATCTTGTGACATTTGCTGGGTGAGGTATCACTCCATCCTGCTGTGTGAGGTATCAATCACTCCATCCTGCTGTATGAAGTTACCCTTGACGTTCAGCAGTGCTGGTCATTTCGACGAAAGCAATGCGTGCAGATCGTTGAGCTGACGGTAATGCACATCGGCGGTGAAAGGGGTGTTATCCGGCAGCAGCTCTAAAACACGATACCCCGAATATCACACTAAACAGACAAGAGGACCTTACGTGGGTCTGATTCAGAGGTCGTCAGGGGTTCTGTTTTGAGTCCAACAACTCTTTTCAGGCGCTGCCATTGTCATAAAGGACCTATTTCTCGTCCCCTGTCACAATGCGGTCTAAGGACAGTTCAGCCTGGTCACGTGCAAGCAGGGAACCCATGTATTCATGCGATTTGCTTTCTCCTCGACTGAGTGTTGATGGGTTACACGAACTCTTATGCGTCTTCCCAAGTTAACGCAGGTGCTTGGTAATACTCGTGTGGGTTGTCTCGAGCTGCTCGGCCAACTCCCACGTGGCTACACTTGGGTAGGTCTCCACTAAGGTAATCAGCATATCCATATCCATTGTTGTAGGTCTTCCAGCTTTCGGACGTCCGACAGGTTAAAATTTCCCAATCGAAGCCGTTCGAACCAACACCAGCACTGACGATATGATATGACATTGGGGTACAAACTGGTAATGTTCCTTACAGCCCTTGCTGGGGTGCTACTGCGGAAAAAGTCATCCAGCATGCAATGGTGGATGTGTTCCTTGTCCACTTCCATGCTGGCTGGCGCTTATACACTTCGCCTTTTGAAGGATCACTGCTATTGACTTACAGTAGTGGCCAAAATTGCGGAAACCTTTTGGAAATAGTGTATGTTTGAAGTTTGATGCCTCATAAAACCACTTTTTTTGGAGTAATACCATAAAATTATATATCAATGGAAAGATAATTTCTTCAAAAATGTAATGCAATAACTTTTATGAAGGATTTTGTATTAGAACAGCAGTTCTAAAAGAAAGTGAAACACAAAGAAAAATTGAGATATACAAAAATTCTCACCATGTCAGTTAATACTTACAATTAGTTGGGTAACCTTTAGCGTTAATTACGGCCTTACAACTCCTTCCCATGGACTGAACCAAGTTTTTTAGTTCTGCAGCTGTTAGAATGTAAAACCAAGATTGAATTATTGCTTCTATTAATTGGGTTTTATTGCTGGGTTGCTTCTTACTAACAAGTTTCTTTAATCGGCTCCATAGATTTTCGATGGAGTCTGGAATATTCCCAGGCATTCAGCAGTGGAATATGATTATCTTGAAACCACCTTTTGCACACAGCAGCAACATCACATTGAGCTGAATCCTGTTGAAATATAAATGATTATCTTGGAAAAGATCACGTGCAGAAGGCTTCAGTTTGGGCTAAGGTATTTCATTAATGTATTTTTGGCCATTTATATTCCCATTAATCACGCAAATTCTGCCCACACCTTTTGATGTCATACAACCCCAGATCATAACACTAACTGGGTGTTTCACGGTACATGTAATGCAATCAGGATGCAAATCTTCTCCGATTATTCTCCTTACGTATTTTATGCCATCACTACCAAACAGGGAGATTTTGGTCTCATCAATCCAAATAACACTGTCCCATTGTTCCGCTGTCCAGTTAACATGGGTTTTAGCCCAGTTTTCAACCTTTGTTTGAGAGATAAAAATGGCTTTTTTTGTGGAAATCTAGCTTTTAGACCAAATTCCTGCAGTCTGCGCCGAACAGTCCTTGCACTCAACTTCACATTGCATTGCGCCATTTCAACTTGTATACACCCAGATTATATTCCTCTGTGACCTAGGCACAGTCTCTTAATTCTTCTATCACCACTTGCTTTTGTGCACCTTTTCCTACCTTTACCAGTCAGGTTTTGTAGTGACTGAGTCTCCTTATACCTCTTCAAAAATTTAGAAATGCCCACTTTGGTTAAGTTTCCACCAACGTTTCTTCTAATTCTTCATAACTGAAGCCTTGTTCACTTAATAGCACTATTTTACATCGCTTTCTGGGTGACCAGTCTACGTCATTTCTTTAATTTTATTACGTTTTACAAGCTCACATACACACAACCCCCCCCCAACTTGATAGCAATCACATAAAACACTGACAAATATCCTCCTCTCGGCTCCAATACATGACATCAATAGCTGTATGCTACTGTGACCTGATTAGCTACCTAAATACTCATGCTCATTGACTACATTCAAATGAAGGAATGCTACTTCATATCAACCTAAGCAAGTTGTGCTTCCTTTTTCTGGTAATTTGGCTATAACCTTTCACAGAATACAGATAATTGAACAAACTTTGTTGCTTTACATTTTCGATGAATTATAGTTCCATTGATATATATATTTTATGGTATTACTCCAAAACAAAGTGTCTTATGAACCATCAAACTACAAAAATGCACTTTTTCCAAAAGGTTTCCATAATTTTGGCCACTACTGTAAGCTACCCACCTGCTGATGACATGCCAGTGTGTTGTGCAATCTCAGTGGACAAAGTGCGCCGTGGCCGGGCTTCGACTTTGGGTACCTCGTCATCGGCCATTACTGTCCAACTGAATATATATGAAAGAATTGTACGAAAAAGCCTTTCATTTCCGCGTTACAGAGTAACGATACTACCAAAAGGAATCTTTAATTTTATTTTTATGTTTCGCTTCTGTTCAGTGAACGGGGTTAATAATACATTCATCAACTGGCGAGCAAGTTATGAACTGAATGGACAAACTACATTGTGTCACAATATTTGAACAATTACGTATCTGTCTCAATATTCTGATATTTCTTCATTATTTTTGGTAAGAGGACTTCAAAATTGTCACTATTTTTGTCATAGCCTCAATAGTTCAGTCGCAATTTATGCTAATCCTAAATCTATGCAGTTGCATAATGCACGACGTGTACTGCAATGCAGTGCATTAGGCAATACGACAGGGGATGTAAGAGAGAACAAATCATGAATACTATCAATACGCAGCACGAATTTAAACAATTAAAGACAAGAAGTATATGTGTCCTCAAAAGTAACTTTGGATCGAATTTGCCTCGTGAACATTACTAGCATTGCGCACCAGATCACTAGTTTCCAGATGTAGTCTCCCATCATGGCTTCATCCCATCTTCCTTGATATCTCTTTTCCGTATTTTGCATGTCTTGACGAAACCTCTCACCATGTTCATCACTCAATGTTCTCAAATTTTCTCTGAAAAATCGAAACGTTAGTGCAAGTAATAAAGTTTCACGGATAGTCGACACACCATTCTTCCAAATTGTCTATTAACTTCTCCAGAAGCTGCTTGCAGTTGATGATGTTACTATGTCCAAGAAATTCGTCAAAACACGACGGAATGACTGCCAGGCATCCTTTTCAACATCAGCTATTTTATACTACAGCTCTTCTGAGGTCAGTATTGTTTTTATCTTTGGCCTTACAAATATACCACCTTTTATTTTGGCGTTCAAGAGATTTGGGATCATTGTTCATCTGGATTCAATACTTTCACAAACTGCTTCGCCCGTCCCAACTTGATATGCAGCAGGGGTAATAAGATTTTCTGTACTGGAACGAGGTCGTTGTTTATGACATGCTGTGTATCAACTTGAAACTTAACTCTCAAAGGCCATTCTTTTGTCGTGTAATGTTCGTTGGCTGTTATGTTGTCCTACAAGCAAAGGAAACAAGGATACTTTGTACAGCCAGTTTGCAGGCACAAAAACAAAGCAAAACAAAAAAAACAATCATCTTAAAATCAACACAGACATTCCAGTTGCCTTCATGATATTTGATGTTTTCTAGATGCTTGACATTACGGTAGGCCTCTTTCATTTACATATATATACAACGATCAGCCATGACCACTTCTAGCCTGGACTAATGAGCGCTACTGGAGAACGAACGGTGACTCAGGTGAAGTTCGCAGAGCAGTATATGTACAACCCGGGGACCGGATTTTAGTTGGTAGAGTGTTCGGAGTCAGAATGGGAAAAGCTGCCAATTTATCGGACTTGGACAAAGAAAAAAATGTGATGGCACGGCGTTTCAGAAATACTATCTCAGTAAATTCGGAAATACGATCTCAGTGTGGGTTGTTCACGTGCCACTGAAGTGAGTAAGTTTAAAAAGTGGTGCACAGATGGCCAAACGACGAACCGTCCTCCAGCCATCAGTCGTCTGCAGCTCATTCATGCCAGAGAGAAGCGGAGACTGTCGCACATTATTCACCGCAACGGCAGGGCCACAGTGCGACAAATCACCAGCAGCTACAACAGTGGTGATCAGGGCAATGTGTCGCAGCACATAGTCTTCTGCGCATGAGCCTGCGTTGCCAAAAACCCAGCTGGGTCCCCATGCTCACGGCACGTCAAAACATGGGCCCAAGATGATCGAGATTGGACAGTGGATGATTGGAAGAAAGTGGCCTGGTCCGACGGATCAAAATTCCTAGTGCATACCAGGGATCTTGATTCGCCAACACCGTAGATGTCACTGTGCGATCTGTCACTGCCATGATTTACAGGTGTTGGTCATCCCTTGCAGTCGTGCGATTTTGCCGTCCATTTACCGAATTTCAGTGCTTCTGAGCCTCAACTGTCTACTGATTACACGTTCGCATCACTGTACTATCGTTTTGTGCAGATACTAGTGGTAATTTGGGGATAGGAAAATTCAGTTTCTCCCAACACAACAATTCGTCCTCTCTCAAAGTCCTTTTGGTGTTCTTAATGCGACTTCTTTCGGCAAATGGGCATAGTGCCACACAAGAAACACATTTCCGACTCAATATCTGCTCTTCACGGATGGCAACATCCCGTTTGAGCTGGCTCTTCATACCCAAGACAGGACAGTTCAAAGAATGATGCCCCGAAACCGCATGCGCATTTTCATTGACATTTTAATCATTTGCATGCCCAAACCTGTTGTACATATCCTGTAAATTTCAAGCTAATACCAACAATCTTTCATGGTGTTGCAGGTTTTTTTATTTGATTGGAGGTTTAACAACCACCGTGAGTAACTCAATGCACAGCTAACAACCACCGTGCGTAACTCAAGCTGCCCCGCACGGGGATAACCGGTTTTCCGGTTATTTGGGGAGCGGCGCCCCCACTGCCCGAGCTGACCTTGTGACGGGACAACTTACTTTTTCGTCTTGCACGATTATGTTACCGAAGGGACAGCTGTTCATCCAGCTGCTGGGGGATGGCGTCCCCACGGCCCGAGCCGACATGTACTAGATGTGAATTTTCACATTTTTTATGTGTTTTGTTTTTTCACTTAACACGCTCCCGCCTCAGTTGTAGGTTGATGAGGTTGTGATTATGCGCCAGCTCTGGATTTTAGTTTATCTTTTTCTTTTCTGTCTTATGCATTTTATGTTCCCTTCTATGTTTTTCCGAGCTGGTTAGCTAGATCTACCTGCACGTTCGCCGTGTGCGGTGACCCGTAAGGTGGAAAAGGGGATGCAGGAGGCTGAGGTTTCTGGTGGCCTGGGTGTTGCGTCGCCAGTAACCAGCACTCCTCTTTGCCCCTGCTTCATCCTAAACGGGTGGCTAGGAACTAACCCACTCCTAGTCAATGAGGTCTGTGGCCGAGTGGTGTCCAGACCTCTAACGTCTTGTCGTCTCGTATGACAGGGTGAGTCTGGGGATAGGGTGGGCATGCCAAAGAGGTGTTCCCCAGGGATGGGAAAGTTTGGGTGCTCGCCGAGCGCATGTCTGCCCCATCAACTTGCTATATCCGCTTGCAATCCCTAGAGTCCTGTCCTGCGTCCACTTGGGCTTGCGGACCTCCGGCTCTCCCCTGTTGGGCTCGGTAGTGGGTGGGGACGTCGGCGGATGAATCCTTTATTTTTTTCATGGAAGACAATAAAATTTCCCACGAACCCAAAACTAAAAGAGGTATGGAGGAAGGTCCAGGTCCTTCCGCCAAAAAAATTGTCACGGATGTTTCCAATGCTAGATTCTTTTTTGTGCACTCATTGGACCCTTCAAAACCTTTGAATGCCAAAAGTCCATTTTGGATCCATAAAGCACTTCAATCAATCGCAAGCTCTCCTAAGAGTGTCAAGAAGCTCCAGTCTGGAGATCTTCTTGCTGAGATGTTTACTGTGGCCTACAGTTCCACACTTATTAACACCAGCATGCTGCTTGAGACTCCGGTCAAAATGATACCACACGGTTACCTAAATTCATCTCGAGGTGTTGTCACCTCTCGGGATTTTATTGAATGTACTGAGGATCATCTTCTTGAAGAACAGAGGAGCCAACATGTTACTGGTGTACGGCGTATTTCTTTCAGGAGGAATGGACAATTTGTCCCATCCTGGAACATCATCTTGACATTCAACAGCCCTTCCCTGCCTACATCCATCAAAGCAGGGTATCTCCACCTCGAGGTACGCCCGTACATTCCTAACCCGTTGAGATGTTTTAGGTGCCAGTCGTACGGCCACTCTCAGCAGTCATGTAGGAGTACTCCTAGGTGTGGACGCTGTGGTGCCACAGAGCATCTACTTTCAGAATGTCTGACCGAGGCCGAGTTTTGTGTGAACTGCAAGGGTTCACACCCAGCATCAGCCAAAGATTGTCCCAAGTGGAAGGAGGAGAAGGAAATCCAAAGGCTCAAAACGGTGGAAAATATTTCCTATCCTGAGGCCAGAAGAAGAGTGGTTCCTGTTACATCTGATCGGCGATCATACGCTTCAGTGGTGGTTGCCAAATCTACGGTTGCCATTCAGACCGACATTCAGATCCCCCCTAAATGTCCATACAATGTAAACGAAATCATCGCAGCCGGACTGGTGGCACTCCAGTCGCGAGCTAGGGGTCTTAAAGCGGCACCCGCCACTTCACCGAAGCAGACCCACCCCAACATCAGCAAGGGAACTCAGGCCACTTCTTCTGGCAAAAACACCAACACCAAAGCCAAGGATAAGAAGAGCGTTTCTTCTCCTCCAAAGTCTCAGCCCAACACTCAACGGCGAGAGAATCCCGCTAAGACACTTGGGACAAAGCATTCCCCAATCTTGGCCCCTGGTCACACACCCCCAAATCTGGGAAATGGAGGCTGACCAAGTTTAACCATTTCCTTTTTCATTTCATTTTTACCCATGGGTTCAATAATGCAGTGGAAATGCAGAGGTTTTCACACCAGTTTTGATGACGTGAAACATCTGCTTTCTTTGTACTCTCCGGTGTGCCTTGGTCTCCAGGAGACAAAGCTTAAACCATCAGACCTGCGTTCAGTTCGCGGCTACAGTGCCTTTCGGACAGATAACTCGTCTGGAAATATAGCCTGTGGGGAGTCGCTATTCTCGTCCCTCACAGGGTTCCGGTATCTTCCGTCGCGGTTTCCACAACTGTGCAGGCCGTGGCGGTTCGTATTTCTATGCCTGTGCCTCTTACTGTTTGCAGTGTCTATCTGCCACCGGATGAGGATGTTAGCGTCTCTGTTCTGGTGAGCTTGATTGATCAGCTGCCTTCACCCTTCCTTCTTTTGGGTGATTTTAATGCTCATCATCCTTTGTGGGGTAGTGTCAGCACCAGCGCGAGAGGTTGTCGCACAGAGTCTCTTCTGTGCTCGGCCTCTGTGTGCCTTTTAAACACCGGTGCTGACACTTACTTCCATGAGCCGACAAGATCCTTCAGTGCGATCGATTTTACCTTGGGTTCACCATCAATTATTGCTGACTGATCGTGGACCGTGTGTAAAGATCTCCACGGGAGCGATCACTTCCCCATCGTCCTCTGGCACCATGCAAACGTGCCATCTTCTGCCTCCCGCCCACCTCGATGGAGGATGGATCGTGCCAGATGGGAGGTCTTCACATCGTCCGCGGTGATATCTTCGGACATGGTGACACAAGAGTCTATCGACACAGCTGTACTTGAAGTCACGACTTGTATTCTTCAGGCAGCTGATCTTTCTATTCCAAAAACATCTACGAAGCTCCCCAGAATTCCGAAACCTTGGTGGAACCCTGAATACGCAGCGGCTAGAAGAGCTCAACATAAGGCCTGGTCTACTTTTCGGCGTTATCCAACCGAGGTTAATCTCGTTGCTTTTAAACGTGCTAAATCCTATGCTCGGTTGGTGCGTCGACGTAGCAAGAGGGAGTCTTGGTTCCAGTATGTATCATCTCTTACCTCACGTGCCAATTCGAAAACTGTGTGGGAAAGGATTCGTAAGATCCGGGGTAACTACAGTTCACACCAGATTACCATTCTCGAGAGTAACGGCTGCACATATGCTGAAGTCGGGGAGATTGCAGATTGTTTGGGGGAGGCGTTTGCCTCCGTTTCGAGTGATCTGGCGTATCCGTCCTCCTTTCATAGGATTAAATCCACCGCGGAACGCCAGAGAATCTCTTTTGCGCCGTATACCGACACTAGTTATAACTCCCCCTTCAGCATGTGTGAACTTCGGGTGGCTCTGCATCGGTCTGGCGCTACTTCTGTCGGTCCCGATGACATCCACTACGACATGCTCCGTCATCTCTCGCAGTTGTCTCTCGAGAACCTTCTAATCTTATACAATCGCATCTGGTTGGAACACAGTTTCCCGGAGTCTTGGCGAAAGGCTTTTGTTCTACCTTTTCCGAAACCTGGCAAGGATCCTAAGTCTCCCTCTAGTTATCGCCCAATTGCTCTCACTAGCTGTCTGTGTAACATTATCGAACGCATGGTTAACTCACGATTAATTCATTTTTTAGAACATCATCAATTACTTTCACCATCACAAAGCGGTTTTCGGCGTCATCGTTCACCTCACGATCATCACCTGCACCTTGAGACATCTGTGCGCAAGGCGTTCCTGCGTAGGCAGCACCTGGTTTCTGTATTCTTTGACATCGAGAAAGCCTATGATCGTACGTGGCGGCACGGGATTATCCGTGACCTCCACGCATGCGGATTGCGAGGAAATCTTCCGACATTTATTGTAAATTTTCTTCGCAATCGGGTGTTCCAGGTGCGCCTCGGTACGACGCTATCGGCAACATTCCATCCAGCACAGGGTGTTCCTCAAGGTTGCATTTTATCTGCCACATTGTTCATCCTGCGCATTAATGGTCTCCTCACAAATCTTCCTCCTGCGGTTTCGGCTACTGTGTATGTCGATGACTTGCACATCTGCTCGTCATCGAGCATGCGTTTTATTGAAAGGTAGTTGCAGTCTGCAATTAATGAGATTTTTAAAGTGGCGAATAGCAATGGTTTCGTTCTTTCTCCCAACAAGACAGCGTGTGTTCATTTCTGCCGGAGGTGTGGCCTCCATCCTGACCCCGAGCTGTATTTAGACCGTGCAGTCATTCCAGTTATGCCGGAGACCAAGTTCCGTGGACTGACCGTCGACCGTGCGCTTGCAATCCGTGTACACGTTCGGCGGCTCAAGATTTCCTATCTGCGTGCCCTTTCTATTCTGAAATTCCTTTCGAGGGTTTTGTGGGGCGCAGACAGGATCTCTTTGTTTCGCATTTACCACTCCTTCATTCGGTCGAAACTGGATTATGGATGTATCGTGTATGGCTCGGCTCGTCCTTCCGTTCTCCGGCCTTTGGACGCTGTTCATCATCAGGCGCTGCGTCTTTGTTCGGGAGCATTTCGAACATCTCCGATTCCCAACCTTTACGCTGATGCGAACGAACCATCGCTTGAATTACGCCGTCTGCAGCTGTCTGTTCACTTTTATTTAAAACTTCGGTCTCTTACAGACCATCCTTTGCACGGTACAGTTTTCCATCTCCAGCATGCTCGTTTATTTGAGAACCGGCCTTCGTGCATTTTAACATTCGGTCTTCGTATGGCTGCCGTAGCCTGTGATGTACGGCTCGACTTGTCTCTTGTTGAAAAGACCAGGGGCTTTGGGGATCCTCCATGGCACCCACTTGGTGCTATGGTTGATAACACCTTTACATCTTTCGATAAATCCTCAACCCCTGCGTCAGTGTACCAGCAGCTATTCGCTGAGCACCGTGCCCTCAATTCTGAATACACTCCCATTTTCACTGATGGCTCCAAGATGCATGGAGTCGTTGGATCCGCGGCGGTTTGTATTGATGACGTCTCTGTTGCGAGGATCTCAGCTGAGGTCACGGTGTTTTCGGCGGAGATGCATGCTGTGTATCTTGCACTACTTTATGCTCAGTTGGGCCCTCAACAACGGGCTGCGGTGTACACTGATTCTTTAAGTGTTGTACAGTCATTGTCATCGTTGGACTGTTGTGACCACCCTTTTCTTTTTCACGTACGAAGACTTCTTCGTTCTTTGCTCGAGGCCGGTGTCCAGTTACAATTTTGTTGGATTCCCGGGCATGTTGGAATCTCGGGTAAGGAGTGTGCTGATGCGGCTGCTAGATCTGCTTCCTCTTTGGTCGTCACACCCTTGCCACTGTATCACCGGGATTTCCGCTTTCTTGTTCGCGACCATATCAAGCGAACGTGGCAAGGTCTGTGGGACCAGGAGGTGGAAAATAAACTGCATCGTATTAAACCTAATCTTGAAATTTGGAAATCCTCATATCATCGGAACCGTAGGGAGGAAGTGGTGTACTTGCGCGTCTCCGCATTGGGCATTGTCGTTTCACTCACCGCTTTTTGCTGTGTGGCGACACTGCGCCGATGTGTGAGACGTGCAACTGCCGACTCACTGTCACTCATCTTCTGTGTACCTGTGTTCGTTTTCGTGAAGTACGTTTCCATTTCTTTCATTCTCATTTGTTGAACGAGGACGCCGCTACACTGCAGCGGCTCCTAAATGACCACTGCAATACTGTTGCTGTTTTTTCATTTTTTAAACAAATTGACTATTTTAAACGTATCTAGGTTTTAGCCCTATCATCATACTCATTTCTCAGTTTTACTGAATCAGCTAGACTTTAATCATTGTATCATGTTTTTAATACTGTTTGTTTCATTATCATTTTTAGCCCTTCCATCGTTCTCATTCTTCAGTTTTATTTGATCAGCCATATTTTAAGCTTCATAGCACGTTTTTAATACTGTTTGTTTGTCTGTCTTATGTCTGGCGCTCTTTGGCCAAACATGGCCCTTGCGCCATAAAAATCAAACAACCAACCAACCAACCTAACTCAAGCTGTTGTCCATCCCTAATTTAAGGCCATTGCCTCCAGGGGAGGAAGAGAGCCAGCGCCGTAAGACAAACACAACATCCATGCCTCCCGGGTATTCGAACCCAGACCCATCTCATACGAATGGTCAGAAGTCATCGCTTATGCCACACCGCCACCGGGAGAGCACAAAGGGTAGCATATATTAAACTGTCCTTAGTATTTTTCTCAGTATCAACGCTTCGCAATCTCTCTACGTCTCTACAAGACTTCACTCTTACGCATCGATGTCGTTATTTGATGTTGCTCTGACTTACTGCAGCGTTGCCAAATTACACAAACAGTTCGGGAAAGTAATGTGCCGTTGAGTGAGAAAATGCTTAAACAAAAATTAACCAGATATTAACTAAACAAATGTTGGATTGCATAATCATGGTTATGTTTTAGAAGATATTAAGTATTCCAGTTATAAAATGAAGCTGTTTTAATCGATGTTCAAATTTTCATCCTTGGGAACGCATTAATTGTCCTGAAAAAATGGCGCGACCTTTGCTTTGATGACGTCAGTAGAAGAAGAAATGTTGGATTGCATAATTATGGATATGTTTTGGAAAACATTAAGTATTCCAAGTTATAGAATGAAGCTATTTTAATCGATGTTCAAATTTTCTTCCTTGGGAACGCATTTATTGTGAAGAAAATGTGTACACAAGTTTTTCCATTGAAAGTATAGGAAGCAAAATTACTTGGCGTTCAGCTTCAACAACTGAGATAGCTTTGCCAACAAAACATATGCATAACAAATTCTCTGCGTCACCATGGCAGCAGGTCATGAGACCAGAACGTTCCTCTGTTGTTATCGTGAAGACAGACAAGCCGTTCGTTTCTTTCCTTTGCGTCTCTAAAAAAAATGTTTTTTTCCTGGGAATTTATCGCCGGCTTTAGTGGTTCGTGTTGACTGTGTTGTGTTTTCACCGTTTTGCCTCACTTGAAGTGAGTGTGTGTGTGCCTCCTGTTACGTTATTTTGTGTTTCTTCTGTGTGACGCAGTTGCAGCACACTGTGTTGTGTTGTTCGGCTTAGCGGCCATGATGGCTGCTTCCCAAGTACAAATGCAGTTTCCGTCTGCTGATTTTATCTCCGCTGGATTTTCTTTGGCTACATCGACCGCTTGTGAGACAACTATGACCTCTTTAAGTGTGGATTTGTCTACTTCTAATTGTGTTTCTGCTTCTAATGTGCTTCGTCCTAATGTTTCGGCATCGAATGTTCTTCGTCCTAATTTGCATATCCTGGGCGCCGAGTCACGTTCTGCTGCCATGGATGCTACTCCTCCAAGCTCGTATGCTGCGACTGCTCGTCCAAACCAACCTCTTTCAATGCAACCAGAATTTTCTAGAGAAGATAAAGTTCTCAAGATTCGTATTTCTGACGACTCACCAGCAGGTAAAGAACTTTCCTCAGCTTTGTTATTAAGCGTGTATTTTCCGTCTCTTCGTGACACCCCACTCCCCCTCTATTTGGAGGCCTTGGTTAAAGTTGTTCCCAAGGAAAGCATTGTTTCAATTATTCGCATTGGAGGGGGTGTTGTCGTTCATTTTGTTCACCAAAAAGCCACCGACACCGTTCTTGCTACAGGCATTGATATTGGCTCCTTTCACTTGCAACCTGTTGCTTCTGCACAGCGCCCGGTCACAGTGACATTATCTCCTGTGCCTACTGCTATTCCTGACAACTTACTTGTTGCTGCACTCGGCACTCTTGGTCGAGTAGTGGGAGAGACTAAATTTCTCCCAGCTGCTGCCAGAGACTCTCCATTCAAATTTGTGCAAGGAAGACGTCGCCAATATCGTGTTATTTTCCCCACTGACCAAGCCATTTCTAACCGCCTCACATCTCTGCAACTTGTTACGGACACACGAACATGCGTTTTCAACTTATTTGCTGGTGTCCAGTGTTTCCGGTGTAGAGCTGAGGGACACCTGGCTTTTGAGTGCCCTCAGCGCACACTTGCGCAAGGTGCTGTCCCTTCGTTGAAGGTTCCTGACAAACCTCCATCATACACTTCCTCCTCCCTTACTACTGAACAAACTGTTGCCCCAATGTCAACCACGTCACCATCTCTGCTACTTGCTCCTTCAGAGACTGCAGATATTTTGTTGTCTTCACCTGTTTCAGTTCCGCCACTGCCATTCAACTCCGAGCAGCCGCTGTCTTTCAAAACTCCTACGCAGTTATTGCCAAGCACTAAACAGCCATTACCATACAACTCCGAGCAGGCGCTTTCTTTCAAAACAACTACGCAGATATTGCCAAGCACTGAACTGCGATTTCCATTCAAGTCCGAGCTGCCGCTTTCTTCCGAAACTACTGCGTCATCATTGCCCAGCTCTCAAGCGCCACCACCAAGCAACAAATTGCCTCCCGTTTCACAGCCTTTTTCGCAAGTGCAAACACCTGCTTCTGAACTGTTCAAATCTGCTCTCATTGTTGACATGTCATTTCCACCTCTTCCTACTTTGGTGGGTTCCTCTGGACCCAAAACTTCCGGGAAACGCCCAAATTCTGCCGAGTCTTCTCCTAGGCGTTCGCGTCGCACTAGGCGTTTTCGGACCAAATCTTCTGCCACTTCCTCTGGAACCTCACCTGGCGTAGAAAAATTTTCTTCTCAACTTCGTACAACAAACAGATTCGCTTGCCTCCCTACTGATGATGATATGGATGTTGCTGCTAATTTAAGTGAATCAGCATCGATTGCTACGGATGTTGTTGGAGATGATTCTTCTCTTCCCACCATTCCCAAACTTTCCGCTCTGTTCAAAGACTGTTCTGTTCCAATGCAACCGCTCACATTTACTGAACTTCTTGAATTAATTCAATGCCCTAGGATTGACAAATTTCTAACAATCCCGTGTATTAAATCTAAGTTAAATTGGTTACCTGAAATGCTTCAACAACTGCAATTGCTTGATGAATTTTTGATTAACGTTTCCGTTCCCACTGAAGATGCCCAGCTTCAGCATCATCTGTGGTACATGCTGAAGTTGCTCACAGCTGAACTCGAAAACAATCAACAGGCTGTTCATGATTTCCCAACTGACTGAGTTTTTTCTTCTGAATAAACGTTTTGTTTTGAAATTGTTTACCTTTGAACTTGTACTGCTTTACCGTCTGTTTTTGTTTCGTTTTCGGCGAACTCTTAGACACAGTTTAATACTATTGCTATCAACAGACTCATAGACTTTTATTTTTACTACTGTTCAACTGGGCAGCCTGTGAGCGCCCGCTTTTCACACCTTTTACATTTTTGTTATTGTTTTTTTAAATGCTTGCGTATACCTTGTTCTCTCCCACATCTTGTTACTGTTCTGTATTCTGTTCTTGTTCATATTTTGTAGAGGCGTTTTTTATACCTAACATTTTGAGCAATAAATACCTTATGAAGATAAGCCGTTCGTTTCTTTCCTTTGCGTCTGAAAAAAAAATGTTTTTTTCCTGTGAATTTATCGTCTGCTTTAGTGGTTCGTGTTGACTGTGTTGTGTTTTCACCGTTTTGCCTCACTTGAAGTGAGTGTGTGTGCCTCCTCTTACGTTATTTTGTGTTTCTTCTGTGTGACGCAGTTGCAGCACGCTATGTTGTGTTGTTCGGCTTAGCGGCCATGATGGCTGCTTCCCAAGTACAAATGCAAGTTCCGTCTGCTGATTTTATCTCGGCTGGATTTTCTTTGGCTACATCGACCGCTTGTGAGACAACTATGACCTCTTCAAGTGTGAATTTGTCTACTTCTAATTGTGTTTCTGCTTCTAATGTTCTTCGTCCTAATTTGCATATCCTGGGTACCGAGTCACGTTCTGCTGCCATGGCTGCTACTCCTCCACGCTCGTATGCTGCGACTGCTCGTCCAAACCAACCTCTTTCAATGCAACCAGAATTTTCTAGAGAAGATAAAGTTCTCAAGATTCGGATTTCTGACGACTCACCAGCAGGTAAAGAGCTTTCCGCAGTTTGTTATTAAGTGTGTATTTTCCGTCTCTTCGTGACACCCCCTCCCACTCTATTTGGAGGCCTTGGTTAAAGTTGTTCCCAAGGAAAGCATTGTTTCAATTATTCGCATTGGAGGGGGTGTTGTCGTTCATTTTGTTCACCAAAAAGCCACCGACACCGTTCTTGCTACAGGCATTGATATTGGCTCCTTTCACTTGCAACCTGTTGCTTCTTCACAGCACCCGGTCACAGTGACATTATCTCCTGTGACTACTGCTATTCCTGACAACCAAATTGTTGCTGCACTCGGCACTCTTGGTCGAGTAGTGGGAGAGACAAAATTTCTTCCAGCTGCTGCTAGAGACTCTCCTTTCAACTTTGTGCAAGGGGATCGTCGCCAATATCGTGTTATTTTCCCTACTGACCAAGCCATTTCTTTCCGCCCCACAACTCTGCAACTTGTTACGGACACACGAACATACGTTTTCAACTTATTTGCTGGTGTCCAGTGCTTCCGGTGCCGAGCTGAGGGACACCTGGCTTCTGAGTGTCCTCACCGCACACCTGCACCTGGTGCTGTCCCTTCGATGAAGGTTCCCGATGCACCTCCATCTTCCACTTTTTCCTCCCTTACTACTGAACAAACTGTTGCTCCTATGTCAACCACGTCACCATCTCTGCTGATTGCTCCTTCCATGACTGCAGATATTTCGTTGTCTTCAGCTGTTTTAGAACGGCCATTACCATACAACTCCCAGAAGGAGCTATCTTTCAAAACAACTACGCAATTTTTGCCAAGAACTGAACCGTCATTACCATTTAATTCCGAGCAGCCGCTTTCTTTTGAAACTTCTGCGTCTTCATTGCCCAGCGATCAAGTGCCACCACCATGCAACAAATTGCCACCCGTTTCACAGCCTGTTTCGCAAATTCAAACATCTGCTTCTGAACTGCTGAAATCTGCTCTCAATGATGATATCTCATTTCCACCTCTTTCTGCTTCTGTGGGCTCCTCTGGACCCAAAACCTCCGGGAAACGCCCGAATTCTGCGGAGTCTTCTCCAAAGCATTCGCGTCGCTCAAGGTGTTCTCGGACCAAATCTTCTGCCACTTCCTCTGGAACCTCACCTGGCGTAGAGAATGTTTCTTCTCCACTTCGTACAACAAACAGATTCGCACGCCTCCCTACTGAAGATGATATGGAAGTTGCTGCTAATTTAAGTGAATCAGCATCGATTGCTTCGGATGTTGATGAAGATGATTCTTCTTTTCCCACCATAACCAAACTTACAACTCTTTTCAAAGACTTTTCTGTTCCAGTGCAACCGCTCATATACACCGAACTTCTTGAACTAATTCAACACCCTAAAAAACGCAAATTGCTAACAATCCCGTGTATTCAATCCAAGTTAAATTAGTTACCTGAAATGCTTCAACAACTTCAATTACTTGATGAATTTTTAAGCAATATAACTCTTCCTCCTGATGCTGCCCAGTTTCAGCGTCGTCTTTTATACCTGTTGAAGAAGCTCTCAGCTGAACTCGAAAACCATCTACAGCCGGTTCATGATATCCCAACTGACTTGTGTTAGTTTCAACTGCCGAAGCTTTGCTTCGTCGGCAACTAATGCTCTTGTCTTCGAAGATATTCGTTATCTTAAAGCTAACATCATTCTCCTGCAGGAAACAAACTGTTCTCTTTTGACAGACATTTCCCGCTGGCGACGCTGGCCTTTTATCTTTTTTCGCAATTTCCGTGCCCATTTGCTGTCTGGCACCGCAGTTGGCATTCATAATCGTTTTCTTTCGTTTTTGTCTGACGTTGTTGAGTCACAGAGCATGCTCGGGGTTTTTCAATACCTTTCTTTTCGCTTCCTTTCTACCCGTTTTCATTTTTTAAATTTGCACGTTCCTCGTAGTGATTCAGAAGCTACATCCCTCTTTCTTCATATTACTACAGTTCTCGCTGAGATTCCGTTTTCTGAAGTTGTGATCATGGCTGGGGACTTGAACTGTACGCTGCAACCTCTTTACGATTCGTGGTGGATCTCAAGATTTCCGCTCTTCTTTGGTTTCGCTACTCACTCAACTGGTCTTTAAGTTTGATCTCCAAGATGCATTTCGCCTTCTCCATCCTGTGACCCGTGATTTCACCTGGTTTCCTCCTGCAGGATCCTCCAACACTGCTGCACGTTTGGACCGATTTTATGTTTCCAGTTTTTTGCGTTCTTCCCTTGTTTCTGCTTCACATGCTCCAGCTGTTTCCTCCGACCATCGTCCAGTCGTTCTACAATTTCATATTCCCTCCACTGGTGTCCCTCACCCTATGGTTTCGACCCTTGATTATTTCTGCCTGCAAGATCCAACTTTTATTTCTCATGTCAACTCCATTATTGCGCAATCAGCCAATCAACTTCCCTCCACTGTTGACCCGGTAGCTCTGTGGCAATCCACCAAGCATTCCATTGCTGCGTTTGCTAAACGCTTTTGTTTTTCTGCTCGCACTAATCGTCTAATGGACATAGATTCAATCCGCCGTTCCCTTCAGTCTACCTCGCACACCGATCCTAAAAAAACAAAGTTTTTTTGAAATCCTGCAAGCCCGGCTCCATCATCGCCTCCAATCATCGGCTAAATCTGCTCTGACTCGCTTGAAGTTCACCCTTCTTCACTTTCATGATGATCTCCTTCAGAGTCTTCGTCATCTTGAAGAACATCGAACTAAATACAATACCATCGCTTATCTTTCCCTACCGGACGGGTCTACTACGGCAGATCGCTCCCTCATCTGTCAACATACTCATTCATACTTTTCTGGTCGTTTTCAACCCTCTCAGATGCTTCCAGCTGATTCCTCTCCACTTCTTCACGGTCTTCCTCAAGTCCCTCAATGTTTCTTTTTTCGCTCAGTGCTCCAATCTCACCAGCCGAAATTCGTTCTTCTTTTTCAGTCTTAATGATCATTCCTCACCAGGTGAAGACGGTTTTCCTCTTTCCTTTTACAAGGCTTTTCTTCCAACTCCTTTCCTCTTCTTGTTGCCTGTTTTAACTTCGTTTTTTCTTCGTCTTCCTTTTCTTCATGAGATTTTCCTTTGCTCTACTTCGCCTTATTCCAAAATCTGGCAACCTTGGACTCTTGACAAACTGGCGGCCTATTTCCATTCTAAATACCGATTACAAAATCTTTGCCAAAGTTCTTGCTCTCCGCCTTAATCCAGTTCTTTCGCACATCATCCATCCCGATCAGACCAACACTGTTCCTTCTCGCTCAATCGCTTCTAACATCACTGTCATTCGTAACTTATACTCTCTTGCTTCTCGACTCTCTGAACCTCTCGCAATTTTCAATATCGACCAGCGTCAAGCTTTTGATTCAATTAACCACTCATATCTCTTCACTGTTCTTCGCCAGTTTGGTTTTCCTTCCTCCTTCCGTTTGGCGCTTTCCAATCTTTACTCTCACTCCTTCTTTCGTGTTCGTACTTCAGCATTTCTCACCTCTGCTATTCCTTTCGCTAGTGGGATCCGGCAGGGCTGCCCCCTGTCGGGTCAATTCTTTGCTCTCTCTTTTGAACCGCTTTTGATTTGTCTCCGCCCATGGGGTGCCCGCTGGTCTTCAAGCGTTGCCAAACTCCTCGGATTCAACATTGGAGACCCTCTGCGGTCGCCGCTGCTACCTGGACTCCCCTGATTCAGCAGGTCAATCGCCGCCTAGCACCTTTTCACCGTCTCAAGCCTTTTCTGTCGTTCCTCAGCCGTGCCTACCTCCTCAACACCTTTCTCCAGCCATCTTCTTTTCATGCCTGGATTGCGCACCTTCCTCCGCCGTTTTTGCTTCGCGAACTTCAACGTACCTTCACTAATTTTGTCTGGAATGTCATTCATTGGGTGCAGCACTCCACTCTCGTTCTTCCTATTTCTTTTGGTGGTCTCTCTCTCTCCGATATCTCTCTGAAGTTCAAAGCTTTCCACCTTCAAAATTTCCTTCGGAATTTCTCCCTTCAACCTTCTTCTCAAATCAGTGTCGACACGCTTCTCTTTCCATGAAGTCTCCACCTCACTGTCTCAACGTTTCTCCGAATGGACCTCTTTCCTCTCTTTCCGAGCCATTTCCCTGAGTTTCACAGATCCGCTCTTACCCTCTGGCGTTCCTTATATCCTATTCGCCTTCCCCTGCCTCTACTAACGATCTCCTTGCGGAACCTCTCTTCTTTTCATCTGCTAGCCGCTCCTGTGCTTTTTCATATTTGCACTTCTCCACCTGGTTCACCAGTGGCGTGGTGCGAGTCTCTCAACTCGTTGATTCCAACCTTCGCTGGAAATCGCTCTCCCAGATCACTCCTCCTCTTTCGGATTCGCCCATTCATCGTTCTCAGCTGCGATTACTTCAAGTCAGTATTCGTCGACTCTACCCTCTTCTCGCAGATCAACATGGACTTATCTCGCAACCTTCAGCGCCTCATTGCCTTTCTTTTCTTGTGTATCTCAATGATATTCCTTTCCTTCCTCATCAGGTTAATGTCAAGCTTCTTTATCAGCATTTTTTAACACATTTTCTTGAACCAATGCCTATTCCCAATGTACCATCTTCAGATTTGCCAGCCACCTGGACAGACTCTCATACTACTTTCGCCTCTCCAAAAGCTCGTGACATTCATTGGTTATATCTTCATCGCCGCCTACTGACTCCTCGAACCTTCACCGTTTCCGTCATCTGACTTCACCTCTTTGTTTTTTTTGTTCAACCCTCGGAGACGTTCATCATGCATACTTCTTGTGTCTGATGTTACAGCCCTTGTTCTCACTAATGTTCTCTCTCCTTCAAAAAGTTTGTGCTCACCTTCACACCATGTCACATTATCTTGTGTTACGTCACCACTTTCCGTCGGCTCCCACGCATAATCATGTATGCTCCTTCCTAATTCTACAAGCGAAGTATACAATCTACCTGTACTATCATCGCAGCGTCGACCAACCTTCCCTCCGCCGTTATCACACAGCTCGCCGTTTCGTCTGAATCAGATATCGTCACTCCGTTACAGTCAGACTACAACTCGAATTTGACATTGCACAGGCAAATAACGCTGTTCCAGACTTCATGTCGATTTGGTCTCCACAACAGCCTTGGTTCCAGGTCGACGAAAATGTCGTGGAACTGCTGGCTTAACCTTCGGCTCTCCGCTACAGTGTTTTATTCCATCATAAGTGTTCTTCATTAGTGTTCTGTGTCTACTTTTCTGCCCAAGTGCGAGACTTACTTTTACTACTGAATTCGCGTTTTGTTTTGAAATTGTATATACCTTTGAACTCTTACTGCTTTACTGTCGTTTTTTTCTTTTTCGGTGAACTCACAGACACATTTTATTACTATTGTCATCAATGGACTCATTGACTAATTTTTTTAATACTGTTAAACAGGGCAGCCTGTGAGCGCCCGCTTTTTCACACCTTTTACATTGTTTTTATTTGATTTTTTAAATGCCGGCGATCGCCTTGTCCTCTCCCATTTTTTATTACTATATTTTGTACTTGTATATATTTTGTTCAGGGTTATTCCCCCCAACATTTTGAGCAATAAAGACCTCATGAAGACAAGCAGTTTGTTTCTTTCCTTTGCGTCTTAAAAAAATGCTTAAAAATCAGAAAATGAATTTTTCTTAATTTTTTTTTAAAAAGGGACGAAGTTGTAAGTTTAGGCTGTAAAAATTGCAATGCGTTATAATTTATAGTTTGCCATATATCCGTTTCTTTAAATGGATCAAATCGCGAAATAGAGAATTTTGTGAAATTTAGAAATTTAATTTCTTGTAAACTGAATCGAAATTCAAAAAAAGGGTGACGAGGTGCAAAAATGCGGTCATGCCTACAAAGTTTCGTGGTTCTGTTGCTGTTAGTGTTTTCGGAACGCGACCTGATAGCACTTTTTTGCTTACTTTAACTTTGAAATACAATAGCTCTTGACGTTTCGCTAGAATCGAGAAACGAATTATTTCAGCGTATTTTCCAAACAATTCTCTACAAACGATGTAAATTTCATATTTTTGTGTTCAATACGTTTTGCGTTGCGAGCTAGGAAAGCAAGAGTGTCGCGAAATTTCTAAAACAGCGGCAGTTACTTCTTTTTAGAATAGAGAGATATTGTGTTTGTCTTAGGGCACTGGTTCTCTTCATTCACTGAAACCACCAGTGGCCATGAATTAGGAACAGGAGACTTCTTATACCCCAATGAATTGCTCATAGTAGTAGTTAAACTTCCAACCAAAAATAAAAAAAAAATTGTGGGCATCCTACCATTGCCGCCATAGCACGCAACGTTACTTCGTGCAGTTTCGTATCGTAGCGGAATTTCTCAGTTTCGTAGTGAAATTTCTTAGAGTGCGGTATCCAAGTCACTACACTGCAAAACATTTTCTGAAATTCACGAATCATTTTCGATTATTTCTTTCGTAAACTAAGGTAGTATATTTCTGATACACTGGCGGAAAGTGAAAAAAGAACACAAGAAGGAGACGTCTGATACCAACGAAATTTATACAGCATAAAAACGGAATACAGAGAATAACGTGATCAAAACATTATGGCAAAATACAGCTGTATTTGCTGGTAAACTGAAAAGTAGCATTTCCATGTAACATGGTTAGTACGAGCTTGAACCGCCATGAACTGCGTCCCACTGTGCAATTCTCTCATGGAGTCTGTCGTACAGATGTTCGATGTAAGTTTGGGGTATTGAGTTCCAAGCATCCTCAACCTGGATGCGTAAATCGGGGATTGTCGTGGCTGGCCGAGGAGACCGGATAAGTCGTTGTCCCATAAAATCCCACTCGTGCTCAATGGTGGACAAATCCTGAAACGTGCAGGCCATGGAAGTTGGCTCACACCCTGAAGTACATGTTGCGTTGCACGTGCCGTGTGTGGGCGTGCGTTATCTTGCTGGAAACCACCACGATGGACAGACCTTACAAATGGCACAACAACGGGCTGAATGATGTTGTTGATGTAGGAGGTGCTGTTTAACGTACTTGGTACAAACACTAGTTGTGTACGGGAGTGACAGCTGATCGCTCCCCACACCAGGAGACCAGGTGTAGGCCCTGTGTGTCACTAGCAGATGCAAGAAGGGTGGAGACGCTCCAGTGTGCGTCTGCGAGCCCGCATCCGGCCATCGGAGGCTCCCAAGCAGAATCTGCTTTCATCGCTGAACACGACAGATCGCCATTACGCTCTCCAGTGCAGACGTTTGGCGGCACCACTGCAGCCGTTCCTGACGGTGGGCTGGAATCAGAAGTACACATGCCAGAGGCACACGTGCACGTAGTCCTGCATCAAGTAGACGTCTGCGGATTGTTCGCACAGTCACCTCAGGTGCAACGGCAGCTTGGATTTGCGTCGCAGTGGATGTTCTGCCTGACGACGCCGCTCCTCTTATGCGTCGATCGGTCCTCTCATCAGTCGGTCTGTGACTCCCGGTTCCACGTCTTCTCGTGTGGGAATGTTCCTCGGACCATCTACGCCACCACCGTACCACCACCGATACTTCCCATCCAATTCGCTCCGTAATACGACGATACGACCACCCGGCCTCGCGGAGACCGACTAGACGACCTCGCTCAAAGTCCGATAACTGCTGAAATTGTACACGTCTTCCATGTCCAGGCATTGCAGCTTCTTCAGGGTCATCGCACGTGTCCGTACGCCGACGACTGATTACATTCACTTCGCCGTACTGCTTAAATACCATCGACGATAATTTGCATATTATGCAGTGCTGTGGCGTAAGCGCTCACCGGTTGGTCCCGAAATTAACATCACACCTACGTAAACTCCACCCCATTAACATATGTAAATTTCATGAACGTCCGCCAATTCCTTCTTGGTGTTCTTTTTTCAGTTTCCGCCAATGTATAACCTTTGCCATGAATTGAGGGAAAGAAAACCTGAATTTCACAATTTCATCTCAAGTTCTATTCATATGTTGTATTTGAACCTCTTTTTACGTGGGGATTACTTCATACATATTCTGCTGTAAAATACTGTTACTGACGTTATGTTAAACCTGTTGATGACCAGTCGACACATATTCAAATATATAATAACGTTTCATACCCTTTCATTATACATTTTAAATAATTGAAGCTTACACATAACCTTTGCAACAAAATATGAAGAAGAGTTTGTACTATCATAATCTTGAGTTTTTTTTTATTGGAGATTTAACAACCACCATAAGCAACTCAATGGGCTATATGCAGTCTCCCGTCCCTAATCTAGGGTCACTGGTTCCAGGGAAGGGAGAGAGACAAACACAACATCCATGCCTCACCGGGATTTGAACCCGGACCCATCTCGGGCGAACGATCAAAATCCATCGCTTTAACCACTGCACCAACGGGACGACAAAATCTTGAGTTCTATAGGATACGGTGGTTTCACTGTAAATCGTATTCAAACAGTCAGATTAGGCTTAGTTGTTGTTGGCTGCTTGGTAATTGATGCTGCATTTTAATTTCAAACATTATCACTGGTTTCTAGTCCTATATAAGTATTAATGTTAGAAGAATTCAAGATTTAAAACGATGATAATGTCTATTTGCAATGAAGTAAGTACATCTAAAGGAAGACAAATAATTAAACACTATCAGTGAGCCAACAGCACTTAGTCCACCGTATTATCTTCGCAACTAAAAATCAAGCAGAAAGAGGAGCAGCAGCTAATAACAAGTGAACCTAATCTGTCAGTTTGGGTATGTCTTACAGTAAAACTACCACATCCACTAGAACTCAAGATCGTAATATGTGTTTTTCATATCCAGTTGCAATGATTATACGGTGGACTGAGTGTTCTTGGCTGGCTGATAGAGCTTAATTATTTGTCTTCTTTTGGGGGTACTCTTTTCATTGCAAATAATTATCATCGTTTTAAATTTTGGATTCTTCTAACATCAATACTTATATAGGACTAAAAACCAGTGATAATCTTAGAACTTAAAATGTAGCATCAAATACTAAACAGCCAACAACCAGTAAGCCTAATCTGATTTACAGTGAAACCACCATGTCCTCTAGAACTCAAGATTAAAATAGTACAAACTCTTTTTCATACACTGCTGGCCACCATAAAATGCAACACCAAGAAGGAAGTATCCGATTGGCCTGAAATTCGCAGCATGCGTCGCCCGCGAAAGGACATGCAAACGATTAGCATTGCAGGGCATATGCAAATCATGTGCGCCCGGCACGCCACCGAGAAGCACTATAAGAAGGTTGCACAGAAGGCCGGGTGTAAGTAGTGGAAGTGTGTTGTGCTGCCGGACCTGTGTGTGGGAAGCTTCCTGATGTCTCATCCGATGATTCGGCAGTCATTCCAGCACGTTTCGGAGTTCAACAGAGGACGAATAGTGGCTTATCGCGACAGCGGTTTATCGTACCGAGACATCGGCGCCCGTGTTGGACGACATCCAGCCACAGTGCGGCGAGTATGGATTCAGTGGGTGCAGGAGGGACGGACGGACCGACGTGAGCGATTGCCGCAGCCGTGGCACACCACCGAACGAGAGGACCGGCATGTTGTGCGGCGGGCATTGACGGCTCGCACCGCCACATCACGAACGTTTGTGCAGGAATTAGGTTGTGTTGCGCAACAACTTGTGTCAGCACGTACCATTCGACGTCGTCTACAGGAGCGAGGAATTGTCGCACGGCGCCCATTGCTCCGATTACCATTGACGTTACACCACAGGCGAGTGCGGCGGCAGTAGGCCGTTGAACGCCACACCTGGACTACGGAATGGCACGACATTGTCTTCTCCGACGAATCCCGCTTCTGCCTGCAACACCACGATGGTCGGATTCGTGTGTGGCGGCACCGCGGCGAGAGACTGTATGACGCCTGCATTATGCACCGCCATACCGGTTAGTCGCCTGGCGTAATGGTTTGGGGCGCAATTGAATATAACACCCGCTCCCCTCTGGTACGCATCGCCGGTACACTCAATAGCCACCGCTTCATCTCCGACGTTTTGGAGCCTGTAGTCCTCCCTTACCTGCAGGACCAACCAGCGGCCACGTTTCAACAGAACAATGCGCGCCCGCACGTGGCACGCATCGTGCAACAATTTTTTACAGCCCACCAGGTGTCACTACTGCCGTGGCACGCCTGTTCTCCCGATATGTCACCCATCGAACACGTCTGGTCGCTGATCGGCAAACCGAGTGGACCGGCAAACACCACCCGTGGCTACGCCTGATGAACTGTGTCAACGCGTGGAAGCAGCCTGGACCGACATACCCCAAGCACACATCCAAAGCCTCTTTCGTTCGATGACGCGGCGTGTAGCGGCCGTTATTGCCAGGCATGGGGGCCACACGAACTATTGATGACCGCGTGTTCCGCAAGTCGCACGGCCCAGTAAGCTCAATCGTTTCATCTTTGTATCTGTTGTTATGTGTCCAGTAAATCTGGCTTTGCTATCTCGTGTCCTTCTTGGTGTTGCATTTTGGGTGGCCAGCAGTATGTTTTGTTGTAAAGGTTATATACAAACTTGAATTATTTAAAATGTAAAACGAAAGGGTATGAAATGTTATTATATATTTGAATACGTGTCGGTTGGCCATTAAGGTGGTTTCACCTATAATCTCTGCCTTATGGTTCCAGTGGCAAAACGTCTTTACATATTTCCTTTAAAAATTTGTGTTAATACATCGATAAAACTAAATTTAAGTTATAGCATGGAATACTTAATACTTGCTAAAACATAACCATAACTAAGCAGTCCAACATTTGTTTGCCTACTGACATCATCAATGTACAGGTCGCGCCATCTATTAGCAGGTCTAAATATTTCTCAAAGAAAAAAGATTTGTTTTTAATATAATTATGGTTATGTTTTAGCAAGTATTAATTATCCCATGCTATAACGTAAAGTTAGTTTTATCGATGTGCAGATTTTCATCCTTGGGAATACATCAATTGCAAAGAAAATATGTAAAGAAGTTTTATCATTGGAAACATAAGGCAGAGATTTTATGTGGAACCACCTTAACAGCTGAGGTATTTTACAGCAGAATGTCATTCTGCGGAATATGTCTGAATTTCACGAGTTTTTCATACGCCAGGAATTTTAGAAACCTTGCAAATTATTTTAGAAACCTTCAAGCAACTCATTTTGTATTTTAACGAAAGATTCTGTTTTCACTTTTTCCATATCCATATGACGGAAAAATTCCGAGAATAGGAAATATTCGCGGGAATACTTGAGGTTTGGTTAACAACGAAATTGATTGTATGATGTCTATGTATAGCAATATGTAGACTCCTTAAGATAAAAAATATTATACACTGTAGAGCCATTGAATTAGAGATACATGTCTAGTAACGTCACCTTTAAAAACACCACCTTTCGCCCTGATGACGGCGGCGATTCGTATCGGCATGGACTCGACAAGACACCGGAAGCGACTCGACAAGACACGGATCCAAGACCCCTTAACAAGCTCCCACAGTTCACGAAAATTTCATGAAGGGGTGGCACAGCCTCAAACATCTCTCTCGATGGCATCCCAGATGTGCTCGATGGGATTGAGGTCAGGTGACATAGCTGGTCAAAGAAACGAGGTCACGTCGGTGGAGTGTTCATCCAACCATTCGGATACAATTCGGGAGCGATGACACGGTGCATTGTCTGTTGCAGGATGAAGTTCCCAGTGGGATGTTGAAGACGCCCAAACAGGAGCAAATGGTCGTCCAGGATATCCCGGTAACGTTGACCTGTGAGGAACGATGTCACACGTACCAGGAGTCCTATTTCTGTCCAGGTAAACAGTCCCCAGACGAGAATGCCACCCCCACCAGCTTAAAGAGTACCCTGCTGGCAAGAAGGATCCATCGCTTCATGTGGTTTGCGCCGTACTCGTATCCTGCCATCCGCATGTACCAACGTGAATCTCGACTCATCAGTCCAGGCAACACTTTCCCACATGTCTAGGGTCCATGACGTCATCAATATGGCTGCCGCGCTATTATGTAGTTGCCGCATTTAAATTTGTATAACTTCTCACCCGTTTACGCAATAGAGATGAATTTTTCCTGAAATGTTTCAAATTTAACGACAAATACCTTTTGAAATTATACATTTTTGTTAATTCCATTAGTTTTTGAGATAATTTTATTTGAACACACAGAATCAGTGCTCACATTGGTTATGTGCGACGTTGAATCATGGTTTAGTCAAAAAGTGTAGGGTTTTCGAATGAATACTGGAAACAAAAAAAAAATGCATTTTTTAATGAGGATTCAAAAAAGGGTATAACAGCATGGACTCTACATCAACGTTTCGGGAATTATAAGTGAAATTATAAGTTGATATCTCCACTTTCTCAGGGTTGTATGATTTTACAGTTTATCATACAGGGCTTTCATTTCAAAAGTACCCATCCTAAATATCTCTTGATGTG
Source organism: Macrothele yani (assembly GCA_039090855.1). Classification (NCBI taxonomy): domain Eukaryota; kingdom Metazoa; phylum Arthropoda; class Arachnida; order Araneae; family Macrothelidae; genus Macrothele; species Macrothele yani. Next base: position 30,425,113 of record CM077032.1, on the reverse strand, counting down.
ATGCAGAGATCATTTTGAACATGTTCAACTGGGATTTTTACAAAATTTCAAACAGGATGAATATGATAAAATATTAAATATACTTTTTTCGGTTGAATTATTTTTAACAAATTTAAAATCATTAGCAAAAATTTACAAATTACAAAAAAACACAAAATCTATGTTATGTGAAAAGGATTAACAAATAAATTTCATTTGATTGTTTTCTTCACTTTCATTGGAACTGCCATCATCACTATCAAAATCACTTCCTTCATCTTTTTTTCACTGTCCTCTTTGTTGTCGTTCAATATTTTCTGGGAATGTTGGACCATCGTACCATTTTATGTGGTACCTGTCATTATCCAAGTACAGCAGTATTCAACAGGATCAATCCCATCGTCAGGTTTTCTACAAGCAAATGAAGAGATTGTTAAAGCAATGACTTTCTTGATTTTAGATTATGATTGTAGGTTTAGCCACATAATGTACCGAAATTGAAGACTGTCTACACTCTCAACTCCTAATGAACCAAAAATGGAGACTCAGATCATAATGAACCGAAATTGAAGACTGTCTGCACTCAGAAACTCGCAACGTACCAAAACTGATGACTCAGATCATAATGAACCCAAACTGAAGACTCTCTGCAGCTACTTGCTGTGATACCTTCAAAGGTTTCAGCACCACATCATTCCGCGTAGGGGTCAAAGTGATATTTCTCATGTAACCTATATCTTTTGTTTCACAGATGCATCTTCTAAAACTTCGGAATCACACCCAGCCGACATTGTTGTTGTTTCAGCCCATTTTACTGAAACCATACAAGTAAAATATCTCGCAATGGAGTCTTCGAAATGTTTTGTTACAGAACAATTATTCACCAAAGAACATAATCGCTTGACTGTTTTTTTATATGGATCAAGGGCATTTGAGTCAATCTAAAGTTATCACATCTTTCTATCTGGCTTGCAAGAACCCGTGGGATTAGCTGTAAGCATACCGGACTTTTCTGAACTCTCGGCAAATTCTGTCTCACTTTCTGCTTCTATAGTTTGATTTCCAGGCTTTTCAGTTATCAAGTTTTGGTAGCAACTTAGACCAGCACTCCTTTTTACGCTTTCCAACCGTAGGTTGAAGAAGCGTATATGTTCCAGCTTTTTCCGTCAGTCTGCCCGTCCGTCCGTCTGTCGGCACGATAACTCACGTAAAAATGGATCGATTTCGATGAAATTTTAGTATGTGGTAGGGGACCATCAGGGGACAGAACCTATTGAAAATGGGTGAAATGGGGTCAAAGGTCACGACATAGGAGCGGGATGCATTCCATTGCCCTTATGCGTCATAAGGTACTTAAAATTGTTCGATTTCGATGAAATTTTAGTATCTGGTAGGGGACCACCAGGGGACGAACCCTATTGAAAATGGGTGAAATAAGATCAAAGGTCACGACATAGGAGCGGGATGCATTCCATTGCCCTTATGCGTCATAAGGTGCGTAAAAATGGTTCGATTTCGATGAAATTTTAGTATGTGGTAGGGGACCACCTGGAGAGAAACCCTGCTGAAAATGGGACAAATGGAGTCAAAGGTCAGGACATAGGATTGGGATCCATTCCATCGCCCTTATTCCACACTATTAAGGTGGACGTCAAGTAATTTTGCTTCCTATATTTCCAATGGAAAACCTTTTGTACACATTTCCTTCACAATTAGTGTATTCCCAAGGATGGAAATTTGAACATCGATTAAAATAACTTTATACAATAACTTGGAATACTTAACATTTTCTAAAACATAAGCATAATTATATTAAAAAACAATAACGTTTCCTTTGGTGGTGTTGAAACCAGAAAAAAGATGGCGCGACCTGTGCTTTGATGACGTCATGGACAAATAAATGTTGGATTCCATAACTACGGTTATGGTTTAGAAAATATTAAGTATTCCAAGTTATGAAATGAAGCTATTTTAATCCATGTTCAAATTTTCATTCTTGGGAACGCATTAATTGTGAAGAAAATGTGTACAGAAGTTTTACCATTGGAAGTATAGGAAGCAAAATTACTTGACATCCACCTTAAAGTAGCAATTCTTGTTGTATGGATGTATGTACATTATATTTTGAAAACGGCTCTAAGAATTTCGATGAAAGTCGTTAACCTACCGTTTCCTGGTACTAGAAATCGATTTAGCTTGATCTCGACTTTAAGAGAATTTGTTTAGTGGGTTAAATAACTACCCCGAATTATAGCGTTTTTACTGTCATGGCGTCGTTCCATTAATGTTTCCAATGCTTAGAAATCTTATGACGTCACAATCTCGCGTTTAAGAATGTTGGCGCGCGGTCACGCCATCTGTCTCATTACGTCAAGCGTTGTGTGTGGATCGTATTAAAGTTTTATGACGTCATACTCTTGCGAGCAGATGGTCGCTATTCCCATCTGCTTCATTACGTCACACGTTGTGTGCGTATGTCCGTCCGCACGATAACTCGCGTAACAATCGTTCGATTTCGATGAAATTTTAGTATCTGGTAGGGCATCACCTGGGAAGGAACCTTATTTAAAGTGGACGAAATGGGGTGAATGGTCAGTACATAGGAGCGGGATACATTACACTGCTGTTATGCGTCATAACTAACGTAAAAACGATTCGATTTCGAGGAAATTTTAGTATGTGGTAGGGGACCACCTGGCCACAAACCCTTTTGAAAATGGGCGAAATGGGGTCAAAGGTCAGGACATAGGAGCGGAATCACTTCAATCGCCATTATGCGTCATAACTTACGTAAAAATGCTTCGATTTGAATCAAATGTTAGTATGTTGTAGGGGCCTGCCTGGAGACGAATTCTATTGAAAATGGGCGAAATGGGGTCAAAGGTTAGGACACAGGAGCTGGATCTATTCCATAGCTCTTATGCATCATAACTTAAGTAAAAATTCTTCGATTGCGACAAAACTTTATCATGTTATTTAGGAAGTATACCGAACCGGTTCTATTGAATATCATCGATATGGGATCAAGGGTCAGGGCACAGGACCGAGATTTATTCCATAGTCATTATTCTCATAACTTGAGTGATAACTTGAGTAATGATTTCTGGTATGTTGGAAAGCATTGTATGATTTTGCAAACTTGTTCTAGTCATCCAACGTCGAACTTGCATGATCTTTGCGCCGTTAGGAGAGGATGTCGTCATGGTCGTGTGGTGTTATAGCCCATACGTGTGAGTGTGCGAAGCATTGTCATGAGAGGTACTGTTCCGGGTCGACCTCTGTTGTATTGGGTAGTCAACTGTTGAACAGTTGTATTGGGTAGTCAACTGTTGAACAGTTGTATTGGGTAGTCAACTGTTGAAGAGTTGTATTGGGTTGTATTGGGTAGTCAACTGTTGAACAGTTGTATTGGGTTGTATTGGGTAGTCAACTGTTGAAGAGTTGTATTGGGTTGTATTGGGTAGTCAACTGTTGAAGAGTTGTATTGGGTTGTATTGGGTAGTCAACTGTTGAACAGTTGTATTGGGTAGTCAACTGTCGTCGGACCCGGCGCTCATCTCTCACATCAGCCTTTCGCTGTCCTGTGCAGTTATTCCTTCGGGTCGTTGTTTGACTATTTTCACGCCAGTCCTGATAGACTTAAACTACGGCGACTTACGAACAACTCACCAGTTCAGCAGTTTGGAAAATGGAGGTACCCGCACTCCGACCTCCCACAATCTGTCCTTTCTCAAAGTCTGATAAATCTTTCCTTTTATCCATCACGCTCAGAATTTTACTTAATTCGTCTCCGGACATTGGTTTTGTCAATAACTTCTTCACTATAAACAGATTTAAATTTTTTGGTTAACCACAGGCGCTGAAGATCCACCGATTTTGAAAAGTTACTCGATAATCCACTGGTGCTTTCTTCAGATTCCGTAACTTTCGACCTACAATACACAGGAAGTTTTAATCAGGTGTATTTATGAAGATATTAATAAAGAACATGGGACAAAACATATATTGATCATACAATTACATTTTTTATGGCACATTGTACCTTATTTTTGACAGAACCTTGTAACACGATGATTTGCAGTACTTACACGTATAACTCCTCCATGGAATCCAGAAGTCTATCGTTGACTGAAATAATATTTGGTTTTTCCTGTATTTCTGTAGCCAGCCATTTTATCTCAGGAACTTCCAATGATGACGTGGAAAGACTACAGACTGCTTGCAACAGAGCCTCTTCCCTTGATATTATACTCTGCTAGGAATGAGGGCGATATAAAAATTGATACGTAAGTTGTTTTAAAACTTTCGTTCCTTTCCTTTTCGGTTAGGTAATTGCAATAAAATATTACTGCCAATTCTCTAAGTAGATGGTTTAAAGTTCTAAAAAACACGAAAGCAGCAGGACTTCCTGTGGATTGCCAAAACCAGAGGCGAGAAAACTTTTCATGTTGGAAAGCCACACTAAGTTAGCTGTAACCTAATAAGGCCGCATTAAATTAGCAGACATACATACATACATACATATCACTAAGCTGTTCTCTGAGATCTAGAGCTTAACTCCACAAAGAAATACAATTTCAAAATCGCTTTATTGTATATAGTAGTGTACAATAAATCAGGGCAGAAAAACATGAGCCCTGGACAAAGACAGCGTGGACTTTACATGGAGCAAACATGAAGAGTACAAACAATCAGTTGAAAGAATGGGCACTTACAAAGTGAAACATTGAATGAATTCATGAGCACAAATGCGGGATCACTAGAGCAAATACTACATCAAGCCTGGACAATTACATGTAAATACAGGAGAAACATGCTGGGGAAAAGAAGACCATACATAGTGAAAGGGGGCTCTCATGCTGCACGTAAGTTACGAGGGCAAAACAGGAAAAAGGTGCATAGAAAAAAATACAAAATGGTGCATAGAAACAGGGCGACAACAAGGATAACGTAAAAAAATTGGGCACATACATAAAGGACAACGTGGAACTACACTAGAAATCTCAGTACGTAACAAAAAAGCATGGAAGTTTGATACAACTGTAAAGTGAAACGAAAGACATGGGTGAAATCGTGAAATCTTACATAACACATACAATCGCAGGGCTTAACAGGTAATCGCATGGAATAACGCCATGTATGGACAATGCATAAAAGCCGTGGGCGCGCAAGCCGCACGCAAAGAGCTGGGCTGCAGATAACCACAAGTGCATAATAAACAAGGACACAGGAGCAGTGGGGCACGCAGGCCGCACTCATAAAACAGGGGTGGTACAAATATTGGGACAATGAGCATGAAGTATGATACACAAAGAGTTCAAATGTCAGGAGCAGAGTTCACTTAATAATAAAGACCGGAGGAGTGAAGTTCTTTCCAAAAGGTGAAGGCATCCATAAAGTCAGCATTGTTGGCAAAGCCTCGTCGACGTGACTGTGGTGCAAGTGGACAGCACGAAAGAGACAGAACTGGAGCTCCAGAGGGATAATTGTTCTTAGCACGAAGTTTCCGTGCACGCCGAGAGGAGGGGCGAGCACGTTTCTTTGGAATGGCTCCCAATAAGTTCACAGAAAGAGGAGGTGGAACAGTAGGCGACTGGTGAAGGACCTGTTGCGGATTTTGCACTGAAGAAATATCGATGGAAGTAGTTGAGCAGGTGATAGCAGACACAGAAGATTGAGCACAGGCAGGTAGTCCAGACGACTGGGGTGATGACGAGATGAGCGAGGATGAAGGATTTGTTACAACAGTAAACGCAGTTGCAACAACAAGAGACTGTGGAGATGGTAAAACAGAAACAGTCACGGACAGCGCAGCAGCAGCAGTCGACGAAGACGTGGCAGATGGCGAGGACTTGGACGAATGCCGATGATCAAAAGGCTTAGCCAGCGACGATTTAAGAGCAGTTCAATACGGGAGACGGAAGTACCTTCGGCATCTGCCCAGTAATCAATAGCATAGGTATAAGTGGTTGTAGAGCTACAATTTTCACGGAGAGGTGTAGGAGTCTTTTGTATCTCAATGTAACGCAAAACTTGCATAAACGAAGCGGGATGAGTCGAATGGGGAATGAAGAAGTTGACGCTCAGAGGGAGAGAGAGGTGCAAGGTAGTTAGGAGGCAGAGGAGTATCCGAGAACACTCTACGAGCAGAGCTGGAGTATGACGCTGTAGAAGAGTCTGAGGAGGAACCGGAGGGCACGATGGAGGAAAATTTAGCAGAACGAGTGACACCAGGAGCCAGTTGGGGAGGACCCGTCTGTGAAGGCAGGCAACTTAACGAGGAAGAAAGGAGCCAAGGCTGCGAAAGTGGTGTGGAAGGGAAACTGGAACCTCCGTAGTGGAGGTTTCGGCAGAATAGGTAGCTGAACACAAACTAGTGTCAGCAGACCTAGCTCATGAAGAAGTGCAGAACAATGCTGGTAAAGAAAATGAACCTGGCGATGTGCACTGAACTGAAGCAGTAATGGGAGGAGGAGGTAAAACAGGAGGTGGAAACAACCCACCCAGCAGGAAGGATGGAGTATTAACAGATAAAAAAGCAACTGTGGGGCAGACTGAAATGGCTGTACGTATGATGTAGTATAAGTCAAAGGGCTAGTAGATACATACATCGAGACAGCACCTTCGCTGGACACGCAGCACTATGGTGAGTAGGCGATTTACAATTGAAGCAGTGTAGAGCAGTATAGACATGTATGGTGCGAATGTGTCTTCCACAGACTACTTTGAATGTGGTCGGACAGGTTAGAATAAAAGTCTCATCAGGAAATACTACAAGAGCTTGCCGGCGAAAACTTAGGTAGGGACGAGCGCCTTGCTCGTCCATCGCAGCAGGGAGCGTGCGGATTGGACCGAAAACGTTGCTACAGCGAGAAAGAAAACTAAGGAGAACATCATCAGAAATCTTCGGTGGAACCGGATACTGACTAGGATAGGGCATGCTATCCTAGTCAGACTAGGATAGGGCACTGTGCTGACTAGGATAGGGCACTGTGCTGACTAGGATAGGGCACTGTGCGAGAGGAACGGCGAACAGACTTAGATCCCCAGCACTAATGGGAGAAGACAAAATCCACTCAACTTGAGCGGGAGAAGAAAAATAAATAAACACAGATCTTGGCTTGCGGGCCACACGGGTAATGACATCCGGAGAAACAATTTCTTGAAGAGCTGATATGTACACACTAAGTTTGGTATTGGGGAGGGCAACATATTTCACCCCTAAAGTTAACGAGGCAAGTAAAGACTTACCTCTGGGTGAAAATTCTGGAAGATGAAGAGTAAGCTCGGAATCCTGACGAGTAAAAGGAAATCTAGGCAAGACGGCAAGAGCGGGGATTGTGTGGCGGTGAAGACAGATGAAGATAGCTGAGATTTGTCTTGAAGCAATACATCAGGTAGAGGCATCAGTGGCGGAAGATATTCTGTTGATACGGCACAGGTCATGAGCGACGAAAGATAGCACGATCATGTAGAAGATGAACGGTGAAGGTGGGAAAGGCACAGGAAAAGGTGAACGAAGGTGAAATGGCGAACAATGACGTCCCACGGAGATCCGTTAGAGTGATTTTTTGATTGGAGGTTTAACGACCACCGTGAGCAACTCAATAGGCTATAAGCAGTCGCCCGTCCCTAATTTAGGGTCACTGGTTCCAGGGAAGGGAGAGAGCCAGTGCCGTAAGACAAACACAACATCCATGCCTCACCGGGATTCGAACCCGGACCCCGTTCGGACGAATGATCAGAGGCCATCGCTTAGACTACTGCGCCACCGGGACGGCGTTAGAGTGATGGAACAACCAGGAGCAAATGACGTCCCCCAAGGACCACTAATGGAGGAAGACGTAAAACGGAAGACGGGTAGAAGAGTGCAGGAAGACGAGCATGGGCCGCCCAGGTGGCGCAGTGGTCTAAGCGATGGCCTCTGATCATTAGTCCGAACGGGGTCCGGGTTCGAATCCCGATGAGGCATGGATGTTGTGTTTGTCTTAAGGCACTGGCTCTCTCCCTTCCCTGGAACCAGTGACTCTAAATTAAGGACGGGCGACTGCTTATAGCCCATTAAGTTGCTCACGGTGGTCGTTAAACCTTCAATCAAAAAAAAAAAAAAAAAAAAAAAAAAAGACGAGCATGGCAGGCAACGGAAAGGAACGCTGATGAAAACACAAAAGACAGTCAAGGCGAGTCACGATGGGCATATGGTAAACATACCCACCAAGATGAAAAATAGAGAAATATCGGTGTAAAAGTCACTTACTGGTGTTGAAAAGCAGCTAGGACGAATGCCGGCAGCTTATTACTGGAACGAAGTGCACAGGTAAGGAACAGCAGGCACTGAAACGTGGAGTTCGGCGCACTCAGCAAAACGCAGTAGGACGTGGTCGGTAGATAAAATTATTATAGAAGTGGAAGTAAATATATATTCTTTCCGCCTCGGAAAAGTAGCAGGAAAGATGGAACATACCTTTATGTACAAACGTAATACAAAAGTTGGGAGCAATGGGCACTTTGACTGAGCAAACAGGGCAAAAACCTGAAGAGCTCGAGAGGGCAGCCTCCATTCCAAAGAAATACAAACTACCAGATAATTTTCACTTACTGTTGTCATATCGAACTTTTCCATTTACAGCGATCTTGACATACAACTCGGGCTTCACTGACATCCATCATCCATCACACGCCGTACGCAAGTTCTTCTATACATAATCTTTTTCTCATGCAGACACTCTTGAATCTGATCCTCCCTGACTTCCTTGGCCTTCCTCTGCCTTTCTTTTCTGCCACTTGGGCTAAAGAAATTTCTTACAAGGGATGTGTGTGGGTTCGTACGCGCCAATCGGCATGAAACGTGGCACATGTGTGCAGGTATGAGTAGGGACCACCGTAGGGTGAGTCATTCCCGTGTAAAACGTGTTCAACGCCGGCAGCGCCACCGAGAAGTCCAATATCATGTTTCCGTAGAAGGGCCAAGAATACACCCCTGTCAGAGTTGCCATCCTACGCAATGCTGTCGTTTTCACCATTTCTGCTGAGTGTCGTTGCGTGCATCGTTTCCATTTCATTTTCGTACTTGCTTATAGTTATGTTGGTTAAAACTGTCGCAAATGACTCATCTTTCCCCCAATTAGCGTTTCATCGGAAAAACCGCTGCCTTATTTTGGCAGTAAGCAGCTCAACGACATTCAGGTTTGTTAATGGTGACAATTTTCACCATGTTCGAATAATTACGACAGCACCTCATGCAATGTGAGATGCAATACAGTCCAGGTGAGTTGTTCACCTGGACGCTGTTCACTCCACACAAACTACGCGACTTATGACGAGTGTGTTTTGGAGGACAGGTGGCGCTGCCGGCATTTAACACGTTTTACACGGGAATGACACACCCTACAGTGGTGCGGACTCAATCCTGTACACATGCGTCACGTCTCACGTCAATTGGCGCGTTCGAGCCCACACACATCCCTTGTTAGTAAGCACCTCATCACTCATTCTTTAAACATGGCCAAACCACCGAAGCATATTAGTCTCCATCTTGCCGCAGTCAAGATACTTCAATTAGATATATACTGAAGTGCCAGAAAAACTGGTACACCAGTCTAATAATTGGTAGGTCCCCCACGAGAGCGCCGGACTGAAGAAATACGACGGAGCATGGACTCCACTGGCTTCTGGAAATATGCTGTAGGCAATGCACACAATACTTCCTACAGAGCGTTCCACAATTCGGGTATATTCCGAGGTCTCGAATTCCTGTGTTCGATAGCGCGTTGCATGGCATCTCAAATGTGTTCTATCACGTTCAGATCTGAGGATTTGGGTGGGAACGGCAACACCCCAAACTCAGATGAATGCTCCTCTAACCATAATGTGGCGTCCCGACACTTGTGTGGAGGTGTATTGTCCTGTTGGAACAGGCCCAACCCGTCAGCATGAATGCAGGACATGAACGGGTGTACCTCGTCAGAAAGTATGCGCACATTGTGTTGGCCGGTTACACACGTTTGTAGACGTACCAGGGGTCCCAGGGAAGTCCAGTTAAACACACGTCATACCATTACCGACCCCCACCAGTCAGTACAGTTCCCTGTTGACACACGGGATCAATGGCTTCATGGGGTTTGCGCCACACACAAATCCTTCCATCTGCCCAATACAGTTGGAAACGCGACTCGTCAGACCAGGTTACTTGTTTCCACTCATCAAGTGTCCAATGGCGGTGTTGCCGTGTCCAAGCGAGGCGCATAGCTCTGTGTCGTGCACCCATCAACTGGACTTGAGTTGGGCGTAGGCTCTCGAAGCTCATATCGTGCAGGGTACGTTGCACAGTCTGGACGCTGATGCTTGTTGAGGCTCCAGGATTGAATTCCGATGATACCTGCGAGAGTGTTGCACGCCTATCGCGCGAAACAGTTCTTGACAGCCGACGATGATCACGCTCACCAAATGTCTTTTTACGGCCACACTGATATCGTAGGTTGGAGGTTTTGCCGGAATTCTTGTAGTCACCGTACATCCTTGCAATGGTCGTTCATGAAAATCCGAACTTCGTTTCTATCTCCGAAATACTATGGCCCATCTCACGAGCGCCAACTATGACACCGCGTTGCAAATCGCTTAAATCGTTCTTACTTGTCATTCTCATGCCGAAAACAGCTCTGACAGCAGGCAAGGATATCTATCGCTTTATATACGTACTGGCGGAAGCAACCGAGTACGCGCATAGGTGATGTTGCTATGTATTTTGCATAAGCTCATCTGAACCGGTTTTTCTAGCACTTCAGTGTACTTTAAAATGTACTTTATTTTTTAAAAATCTAACTACTATGTACTAACTTCAAAAATGAAAAAGAATTGTTAATCCTAAAGTTAACTAACACTTTAATGACTTCGTTGTGACCGGTGTTTTGTTGGAAAGCCTTTTAATATTTGGCTGCAACATGGAAGTCTGCAGTTTCAGCTGATCCTCTAGATGGGTATCCGTCATTTGTGACCATAAGGGCGTCTGGATTTGGGTTAGGTTAGAGAATGTAGATTCGCAGCAATTAGTGGCTGAAAATCAAGAAAGCACCTTTCGTACGTGTTCCCCAAGGCGTGGGTATTCTATTGCATTTTTCCATATTTCAATTGGATCTTTCTTAGCGTCAAATATGGACTTTAAAATGGTACCTTCTAAGAGCTCAATCATTTTTGTATGTAGTTCTTTAGGAACCATTGCGACATCAACTAGGTGATGCTGAAATGCTAATTTGAGTGTGATGTCATAACTCTCAAAGTCAGTGAACTTCTCATTATACTCTCCAATTAATAAGTCTGCAACAGTTACGCCTTCTTCAAATGATTGGTATGAATCCTCCTGTTCATCAACGACCTTTGCTAAGTGGGGAAAATGTTTATCCGAAATTTCCTTTTGAAGAAGAATTATGAAAAAAGGTAGTTTGTTTTTAAATGCTTGAACTTTTTGCCATATATCATATTTAGACTTAGTTTTACCTAGCAAAGGAATTCAAGTCATTTTGCTTTGACATGATGTGACACAGGAATGCAGCCTTTCTGTTGAAATCTTCTTTCAATAATTCACCGCAGGTTTTCCTACCCTGGTCTGAATCTTTGTTTACCATGTTCTTAGTGGCCCGTATGAAATAAATTCTACCTGGCTACTTCTTCTTTTCTCCCGTGCTGGTGACGAGTCTTGCTATCCTATTCACACAGGAAACATAGAAATTTTGTCTTACCCCATTTCTGTGCCCAAATAACATACCACTGTTAAAACTTCTCGGACTACAATCCTTGTGAGATGTTGAAAAGGTCGAACGAACGTCATTTGTTCACGGTATTTTATTTTAAGGTGGAAGTCAAGTAATTTTGCTTCCTATACTTCCAATCGAAAAACTTCTGTACACATTTTCTTCACAATTAATGCGTTCCCGAGGATGAAAATTTGAACATCGATTAAAATAGCTTCAGATTATAACTTGGAATACTTAATATTTTCTAAAACATAACCATAATTATATTAAAAATCAACAACTTTTCCTTTGGTGGTGTTGAAACCAGAAAAAAGATGGCGTGACCTGTACTTTGATAACGTCAGTAGACAAGCAAATGTTGGATTGCATAATTATGGTTATGTTTTAGAAAATATTAAGTATTCCAAGTTAAAATGAAGCTCTTTTAATCGATGTTAAAATATTCATCCTTGGGAACGCATTAATTGTGAAGAAAATGCGTACTGAAGTTTCTCCATTGAAAGTATAGGAAGCAAAATTACTTGAGGTCCACCTTAAGATTTACTATAATTTCTTTCAGCGTTTGCATCGGCTTCCTCAAGATAAATAGAGCGTAAATATTTAAATCACTGTGACGTCATCAGTGTTCTAACGGTCACGGATTTTGGTGAGTTGTATCCATGAGCTTGAAAGAAAGGGGTCGCCCCGGTGGCGCAGTGGTCTAAGCGATGGCCTCTGATCATTCGTCCGAACGGGGTCCGGGTTCGAATCCCGGTGAGGCATGGATGTTGTGTTTGTCTTACGGCACTGGCTCTCTCCCTTCCCTGGAACCAGTGACCCTAAATTAGGGACGGGCGACTACTTATAGCCCATTGAGTTGCTCACGGTGGTCAAAAAAAAAAAAAGAAAAGAAAGGGAGTCGGAGCCATATCACTGACCACTCGGGAAGAGCTGCTACATATGTGCAACGCTTCCGAAAATCAAACTTGATAATTAAATCAGTTTATCAATAAGTTTAGCGTTCTTAAACCGAAATTTATGGTTATTTTTGTGACAACGTTGAGAATTTGGCTACTTCTTCAGCTCACAGTTCCGCAGTAAGTCTTGTTTGCCTTCAGACAGAAACGTAAGGCTTGAATGAAAGCGTGAAGCCCATGCTTCACGCTTTCATTCCTCTCATAACCCTAGGTTTCTCACATGGCAGCCGTGTTATCTGAGCAATATTGTTGGTACGTCTTGATGGCATAATGCCACGTAGCTGACTTTAAGGAAGAGAAATGAGGTCGAGGAAGGAAGTGGCTTCGAAGATCAAAAGCAGTAGTGCAGCTATTGCGTTCAGCATGTACTTATCTTCCGGGAGCTGATGACTCCGTTGAATAATACGTGACAATGTTAGCTTATCCTTATCTGACATCTTCGTACTGCGACCACAATTTGCGCGTTTGAGGCAACCCCGTGTTCTTTCTGATAGGTAGGCATAATTCTCAATAGACTTTCTCGTGTTAAACTTACTATTTTCACCGTTCTAGTTCTTGAAGTTCTTGCAAGACGCGCATCAATGATCATGCCTTTCTTGACGTGACTGAGATCTGAAATGACACAGATCTGTTTCACCTGTGACTGTGGCACTCTTAAGTGATAGCCGATATGGTACTGCACCCTTTCATATATCTCACATCGCGGGTGATGCTGTCCTTGTGATCTGCATACAGTGCAATTCGGTACTCCAATCGCAGTCGGTGTTTTCATTATTTTGATAAACCTCTGCAGTTGCGTGCCTGATTGCCATCTGGCCTTCCTAATAATTTGCTACATCAATGTATTGGCGTTTAGTTTCGTGACTATCTTATGATAAAATTTCATTGTATGGGACGTATGCTGTACATCTACATTAACCTTCTTTTGTTCGTATGTAAATTTGGTTTCTTCTCGTAAAATACTTTGTGACTTGACGCCTCAACGTTTTGTCCGATAAATGTTATGTTGGCATTCCTAACAGCAAGTCAAAGGCCAAACTACGTAGTAAAAGGCTCCTGGCATAAGAGTTGGGTGTGAAGTTTATGGTGAACAGTCGATGCAGAGAAGTTTTATACGAACGATGGGAGGATAGAGCGAGCTGTGTAGTTCGATTCAACGCCACTTTTGTGTCACGAACTAGTTGTGGATTGTTAATTAGCTACGTGCATATAGAAAATGTAAACCTGTAAGTACACTTGTGCCGCTTCAGTGGCGCAGTGGTCTAAGCTCTGGCTTCTAATCAGTCGTCCGAGATAAGTCTAGATTCGAATCCGAATATCATAGATGCTGTGTTTGTTCTACGGAACTGGCTAATTCTCTTCGCCAGTCACCCCAAATTGACTGCTTCATCGAGTTGCTCACGATGATCGTTAAACCCCCAAATAAAACAAAGCAAAACAAAAGAAGAAGAAAAAACCCAGATTGGAGACGTACTAATGAGTTGACGCATGAGGCAAATTGGCAAGTTGCAGCAGTAAGCCTTGCCGGCATAGTTCAGTTATGAGAATATCCACCTCCGGAGTAGAAAGACTTGGGTTCGAATTGTGGGTTCGACAGTGGAGTGATGTATATTTTAAGTTTTTTCTAAGGATGCAATACAGGCATTAAAGTTCAGATATTTCCAGGCAAAGTTCTGAGAAGGTTTTTCTTTCTAGGTTTCATGGCTAGTACAGGAACGACACTGGGTCATCAAACTTACAAGTGCTATACTGAAATCAATGAGCAACAATATTTAAAAACTGCGAGTTGTGATGATTGGAGAAATAAGTGCGACACCTCAGTCTGCATATCTTAATTTATTTTTCTACAAATCCCCGTTTCTTTGAACACATTCTCCCTATCATTTTGGCAGTTTAAAGATACCCTTGAGGAAGAACTCCGTTCCAGTTGCTCAAAGATACCGACGTACAGTTTGATGTATTGCTTTCGTGCACTGGTAGTGTCGATGCACATCTGCTCCTTTAGGAATCCAAAAGGGTGATAGTCGGAGGGTGCCAGATCTGGATTGAAAGTACACATCCGAATGGCTGCATTTTTTCCGAGCTAAAATGAGTAGAGTAGGGTCTAGCGTTGTTGTGCTGGAAGATGACTTTCCGGCCATTAATCACGCAACACACGCTGGAGCTTTTCTGATGTTTGAACACAACGAGCTGTATTTATGGTTCTTCCAGGCTGTGTAAAAACAAAGAGAATGCACCAATCTGCGTCCCAAAAGACAGTTAATTTTGCAGCTGACGAAAGTGTCTTAGGCGTCTTCCTGTTTGGTGAATGGAGATGATGCTATTCCAGGATCTGGCGTTTTGTTTCAGGTTTGAAATGGTGGAACTACACCTTTCGTCACCTGTCCTAATACTGTGCAAAAAATCGACCAATTTAATTCGATACCACTCCAGCAGTTGTGACGAGATGTTTTTGCGCTGGACTTTGCGGTCGCCTTTCAGTAAACGTAGGACCCAGAGGGCGCAAGTTTACCGATATCTCAAGTTGCTAATAATTTTCTGAACTGAGCTGTGTTCTGTACCCAAGTTCGCCGCAGTTTCCTTCACCGTCACACGTCTGTCATCCGAATTAGGGCATCAACCCCTTCCTTGTTGGGTTCCGTAGAGGCTGTCGAGGGCGTCCGCTTCGAAAGTGATCGCTAATGTCTGTAAAACCGTCATTAAAATTACACAATGCTGGCAGCCATACAATTATCTCCATATCCACGCCGAAGCCTAAGGTGAATATGGGCACAACCGGAATTTCGTCTTTCACAAGGAATTAAATCACAACACGCTGACGAAACGATGTATCACTGGCTGCCATTTTTTCTTGCGTTTGTTTGGTCACATGACTGACGCTGGTGACGTCATTTGGCACTCATGACTACAACGAGAGATGACACTGCCTGTCCAGGAACCATCATTCTCACAATGCGCAAACTGCCGGTGTAACGCAGTTTGCGCATTACTTTCAGTATGACGTACATAATTGGAAACTGGAGAAAATATTACAGGGTGTGCAAAAAATCTTTCCCACATTAATATAAAAAAATGCACTACCGCTACAAGAAAATGATTTTCAGAACAATGATGATGCACAAGTAAAGTTTTTTTTCCAGTGTCACTTCACCTTCACATGGGGGCCACGTGTGGCCCGGAGAACATCTAAGCGATATTCGATTTCACGCCATGTTTTGTTTAACATCTCAGCAGAGAAAGAACCAATGACGCCCGTTATTCTGCTCTTCAACGTCTACACATCCGGGACACTGCTAGAGTAAACTTGGTCTTTCACATAACCCCACATGAAAAAGTCTAGAGGGGTTTTGTCTGGCGATCGAGGTGGCCATGTCATGGGACCGTCGCAGCCAATCCATCTGTACGGAAATGTGGCATTCCGGAACTCATGAACCATTATTGACCAATGTGGTGGGGCACCGTCTTATTCGAAAATAACCGAAGGTGCATGCAACTGAGGTGCTACAAAAAGTTCCAGCATGTCCAGGTACACGTTACAGTGGGCTCTGTCAAAAAGAAGGATCCGAGGATTCTGTCATGCATCAGACCACACCAAACGTTCACTTTTGGGCTAGTCCTTTGTTGTTCTATGACATATTGGGAATTTTCTGATCCTCAAATTGGCACATTGTGCTCATTTAGTGTACCAGAGACGTCGAATGTGACTTCATACGGGAAAGATATACGGTGTAGATAATCACTATCATGAGCTATGCGCTGCAACATCTCAGCAAATGCAGCACGGTGAGGCTGGTCATCAGGCTGAGGAGCTTGAACGATCTGTACCTGATAAGCATATAGATGAAGAACTTTGTGGCAGCCCCGTTGGCGCAGTGATCTAAGCGATGACCTCTGATCATTTGTCCGAAAGGGGTCCAGGTTCGAATCCCGGTGAGGCATGGATGTTGTGTTTGCCTTACGTTCTCTCCCTTACCTGGAACCAGTGGCCATAAATTGGGGACGGGAGACCGTTTATAGTCAGTGAGTAGCTCACGGTGGTCGTTAAACCTCCAATAAAAAAACAAAACAAAAACGTCGTGAAAAATTTTGTTCACTGTGGCACGGGGAATAACAGTTTCCGGTGAAGCACGACGAATCGACTTCCTGTCGCTTCAGAGAAATGTTTTCTGAACAGATCAGATCATATGTAAAGGATTTGAGGATGGGGGTGTCTGACCCCAGGTCTTAAACAACCGTTAGAAATAGGAAGCTAGGAGATTTGGGCTAGAGTGCCCGATAGGGAAGCGAGGTACAAAGGGGGGCAGTACCCGGGGTCCGACGGCTTAACGTGCCCATCCAACGCACGGCGGGTATTTAGTGGATCGAGCGTTCGTACCTGAGGTTATCTCCATGGCAGCCACGAACGCTGACCACTAGGCCACCCGCGGCCCACTCACAGCCTAAAATAAAGAAAAAAATTCACAACCTAAACCTGATCTTTAGTAGAGGATTTTAGGAAGTGAGTGTCTGACCCCAGGTCTTAAACAACCCTTAGAAATAGGAAGCTAGGAGATTTGATCTAGAGTGCCCGATAGGAAAGTGACACGGAAGCGAAGTAGAAAGGGGGAGGAAGAGGCCCTTATTTATTACCGGGGGCCAGTACCCGTGATCCGACGACTTAACGTGTCCACCCGACGCACGGTGCATATTTAGTGGTTTTAGCGTTCATATCTGCCTGGGATCGAACCTGAGATCTTCTTCGTGGCAGTCACGAACGCTGACCACTAGGCTACCCGCGGCCCATTTCCTGAACAGCAGCAGCTGTCTCTGTATAACCGGTGGTCGGCCCGCTTGGGGGTGATCGTCAACACTACCCGTCGCTTTAAACTTTTCATACCATTTTTCTATGCCTTTTTGGTCCAGTGGTGATCGACTGTACTCTTTTCTGAAATGACGCTGGACAGTAACCGCCGATTTCGTCTCATGGAACCACAACACGCACACCGCTTTTTCTTGCATGGAAGCCATTAACGATTAAATGCTCCTCTTATTCGGCAGTAGCGCTTACCTGAAGAACAGAAAAAAATTATGAGTGATGCTATATTATGTTGCCAACCATTTTATCTTCACTTACATACATTTTTTGTATTAATTTTTGTAATGTGAGAAATACTTTATGGACACCCTGTGCACTGAAAGCTTTTAATAGATATTTACACGATTCAGACTTCTGATTTTCTCCGACAAGGAAGGAAAAAAATCCTTTCATTCATTTCCTTATGTGAAGCAATTCCGAAGAGCCAATGTTATGGTCTATTTTTTGTGTAGCATTCTTAGTTGAAAAGAAAATCACGATATTTATTTAGAAAACCTCTCCGCTTGTCTTACATTAAATTCTCAAATTCTTGCCTCATCAAATAAATATACCAATACTCGCACTCGTCAATGATTACGCATTTTATATTTTTCAGATCCACAGTTCTCAGGATTGGAGTACAGGATAATTCAAATCTCCCCAATCATTGCTTTGTGTTAAACTCCTTATGGGGAAACACCACGGCAGAGCCACTGCAAATTCCCAAAACTGCGAGTAAGTCGTGACTAAACCGAGTTTTTTGTGCTAAAAAGCCACAAAGCATGCGTATGTACTTGAAATGCGCGAAATACGAACTTAAAATGTAAAATATATATGCAGTATATTTGTAATTTTCGTTTATTTATCTTCAAATGCATTCCATGAACCCAGAAGGCACTTTTCGAATATGAATTTTATGAAACACATACACAAGTTAATGTCATATTCCTAAACATGACGAGTAATAATAAGTTATAGCTGATGTTATTAGTAAACAAAAAGCTTCCTAAATGATATGCAGTAGAACTTATACACGGTCGTATCAGAATAATATGATCACCTCCGGTATCACAGTGTACATGTGACAAGGTCGACCACACTGAGATATAAGTGACCGGATAGGACAGATGAGCCATAGTGCGTTACGTGAGCACAATGGGCAATGGTAGTGATTTACGGACGTTCAAAAGTGAATGACCATCGGCTATCGCGCCAAGGTGGAAGCATCTCAGAAACAGTAGACTTCGTGGGCTGTTCGCGAGATGCTGTAGTAAGGGTGTGCCACGAATGGACCGTTGGAACACAGAGTACTTCTCGACGTCATAACTGTGGCGCTCTAAAGGTCGTAGAGCCCAGAGGAGAACGCTTCCCCTGTCGACTGCTAACGGGCAAATCGACGCGCAACAATGCAGCAATTGACCACGCAAATGAACGCTTAGACACCCAGGTACGTGTCCCCATAACAGTAGAGCGAACCCTGTTACCCATGGGTCTCCGGGGTAGACGCTACATCAAGGCGCCGATGTCAATTCATTTCCATCGGCAACGGCGCCTGCAGTTCACATGGGACTACCGTCATTAGACAGCGGAAGAGTGGGAAAAGGTTGCCATCTCCAACAATTCGAGGTTTCTACTCCACAGAAGTGACGGGTGATGGTAAATACGGCGTCAGACACACGAGAACCAAAACTTGAACACGCTTGCCGGTCAAGTACAAGCTGGCGGTGCTATTGTGCATGTCTGGGGGAATGATTTCCTGGTATGACCTGGGACCGATGGTACCACTGGACGTGGTCCCTGGACGCCAATGGCTACTTGTCCATCCTGGCTGACCACATGCATCCCTTCATGTTGGACGTTTATCCTGGTGGTGATGGTGTCGACCAATAGGACAATGCGGCGTGCCATGTTGCTAGGAGATGCCTGACTGGTTTTAGGAACACGACAGCGATGTTCCCGTTCTCCCTTAGCTGGCTAAATCTCATAGAGCCCTTGTGGGAGTATTTGGATTGGCAAGTTCGACGGGCTGACCCACAACCACGTCATCTGTGGGACCACCGTGCCTTGCTGCAGTCCAAATGGACACGTGTTCCTCGGGCAACCTTCCAGGGCCTCATTGCGTCCATGCCACGCCGTCTCTTCTCTGTCATGCGGGCCAAGAGTGGTCATCATTCTTAGGTAAGTGATCATATTATTCTGATACGACTGTGTATCATCATCATCATCATCATTGTCAACCATTATCAATCCACTTCTGGACGAAGGTCTCCCAAGTATCTTCCACAACGGTCCATCTTGTGCCAGTCTCCTCCATGTTACTCCCGTATGATTTCGAATTTCATCCACCCATCTCACATATGGTCTTCTTCTGGGTCTTTTCCTGTCCCTTCGAATCCAGTCTAAAATTTCAGCTGTCCATCGATGGTCTGTCCTTCTGGCAATATGTCCAACCAATTGCCGTTTCAGGGATTTTACTCTGATCATGATGTCTTCCACTCTTGTCATTTTTCTGATCCACGAGTTTCTCTTCTTATCTCTCCTGGTTACACCAAGCATGCACCTCTCCATACTCTTTGAGTTGTCTTCAGTCTTTGCATGTCTGTTTTAGTTCAGGTCCACGTCTCTGCACCATACGTAAGCCATGGAAGGATGCTTTGATCAAACATTTTTCTTTTAAGACATAATGGCATATTGCTCTTGAAAATTATGCTGTTTCTTCCAAAAGCTCTCCAGGCAAGTTTTGTACGCCGATTAATTTCTTCATCAATGGGACCTTCATTTGATATCTGATGTCCAAGATAAATGTAATTGTTGCTTATCTCCAGCTTTTCCCCATCAATCGACAAATCTTCATTTCTTGTACATCACTTTTTTCTTCTAAAAGTTCATTTTTAATCCCACTTCTTTACTCTTGTCAGCAAGTTTCTGGATCATACTCTGCAGCTCTGATGGGGTAATTGCAAAAATGTCTACGTCATCGGCAAAACGAAGGGGAGTTAGATAATCTCCATTAATCTTTGTCCCGTTGTTTTCCCAGTTTAGTAATTGAAAGACATTTTCCAATGTGGCATTAAAACGACTGTGTATATACATTGCTTAATCATGAATTATGACCCCTTACCTGCTACTTCGTAGGCCTACCATTCGCCCTCCGTACAGCGGCTATACGATGTGACATCGATTCAATAAGATCCTGGAAGAAGTTTTGAGGTATTGCCAACCAAGTTGTATGTAAGCGGCCTCCAATGCAGGTATGTATGTGAATAGCGTATCGAGACGCCTGATATCAGAGGAATTCAGAGGCCATTTTCTATAGAGCACTTGAGTGTTCCTCAAGTGCTCTATAGTACTGATATCAGAGGAATTCAGAGGCCAATTGATATGGAGGTCCTAACTGTGTTCCTTAAATCATTCGTGCACAACATTGGACCTGAGGGTCGGCGCATTGCCATCTTAAGATGCCGTCGCCATTCAGGAAAAAGTGCAACATTGCTGTACTGAGTCAGCAAGCAGTTCACGATAGTGGGCACGAGTCATACGTTTTTTGACATGCATCAGATTCCAAGTTCTTGCCAGATAAGCATGCCCCACCCCATACAGCCGCCTGAACCGGCTTGCACTGTGGAGACCATGCCGGATGAACCGAGTGTCTCATGTGTTTTGCGCCGAATACATACATGAACAACCACGGAGTTGAGTAAAAATGCGACTCGTCTCACCACCACCATTTTGTCGAGTCATCCAACGTCCAAATTTCATGATCTTTGCCCCAAGCGAGTCTTTTGCACCGATGAACCGTCGTTAGGATAAGAGGGGACGTCATCGGAATCGTCTGGTGATATATAACCCATTCGTGCGAGCGTGTGACGCATAGTCATAACAGATACTGATCCAGGTTGACCTCTGTTGAATTGAGTAGTCAACTGTTGAATAGTGCTGCGCTTGTTGGACTGTACGCGTCGTTGAACCCGGTGCTCATCCCTAATATCAACCTTTCGCTGACCTGTGCAGTCTTGCCTCCTGATCGTTTTCACCATTTTCAAGCGGGTCCTGATACACTTTAACTGCGGCGGCTCGCGAACAATCCACCAGTTCAGCCGTTTGAGAAATCGAGGCACCTGCTTTCCAAGCTCTCACAATCTGCAATTTCTCAAAGTCTGATAAATCCTTCCGTTTACCCATCACGCTCCGAATTTTACTACGCACTGCTTCATTCACACCGTATAGGTGCTACGTCAGTCGTCGACTAATCGCACCCTCTGGGAAATCTCGTGGTCGACTTCCCTTTAGAGTGAACTCGCCACAAATGTAGCGAAATACATCTGGATGATCTAAGCAGCTTCTTCGTGAGGAAGCCATGGTGTCTACTTAATCGGCAAACATAAATAGGTCACATTACATTCTCTAGATGATCTTTTTTATTATTATTGGAGTTTTTTTTTTTTTTTTTTTTTTTTTTTTTTTTTGAGATTTAACGACCACCGTGAGCAACTCAATGGGCTATAAGCAGTCGCCCGTCCCTAATTTTGAGTCACTGGCTCCAGGGAAGGGAAAGAGACAGTGCTGTAAGACAAACACAACGTCTATGCCTCACCGGGATTCGAAATCGGACCCCGTTCGGACGAATGATCAGAGGCCAACGCCTTAGACCACTGCGCCACCGGGGCGGCTATTGGAGGTTTAACGGTCACTGTGAGCAACTCGATGTGTTATAAGCATTCGTCCGTACCTAATTTAGGGCCACTGGTTCCAAAGAAGGGAGAGAGCCAGTGCCGTAAGACAAACACAACATCCATGCCTCACCGGGATTCGAACCCGGACCCCTTTCGGACGAATGATCAGAGGCCAGCGCTTAGACCACTGCTCCACCGGGTCGGCTATAGTTGTTCACAAACTCGCAATTAGATAAACAGACACTGGCTTTACAATAATGAATTAGAATATTATATTCGTATACATTGAATTTATTGCAATTTCGGTTCACTTAATTCCCGGAGCAACACAACGCGGACTCCCTCCACGTTGATCCAACTCCACTCGTTATCTGCCTATTTTTGTTCTCGGCGAGCTTTGCTTTACAGGATCGTCGTCAAAGTTGGCATACCTACACATGCTACGGAACCACAATGTTCCTTTATCTCAATGAACAATCATTAATTGAAAATATACACTTTATTATATTTCTGCACATCACCATGTAAGGTTGGTATGAAGTATCTCCAAAACTACAGCTGATGCAGCCAAACCAATGCCATTTTTGGAATCAGAAAATGAGATATACCCCCAAATACGTCAAACTTCCAAAGCACCAGAATTGTTTTAGTTGGGCTGTGTTATTGATGGATGTTTTTTGAAGCGTGTTGTCAGTAAACATCTTCTTATAACAACAAATGGCACAGACAAGTGTACTGTCTAGCGAGTATGCAACATTACTAACTGATTTGAAAATTTTCGCGTGAAACATAGCGGCGGTTATCCCCTCGTATTCAGAACGGGCTGTGCTGGAAGATGATGGGACTACATTTCATCACACATTTTGATCAGCTTCGGAAATTTTGATGCAGCCAGAAGGATCAAATAACAAATCATGGCTTCCTTTCATTGGAGATTGGGTTTTCTGATGTCGCGTTTCTTGCCGCCATGTGTAGCGGAGGGAGGTTGTTTTCATTCGCGTTGTTTAAGTGGTGTGCCGATCCCTTGAGCTACCTCAGAGCTTTTTTTTTGTTTTTTTTTTTGTTTGGAGGTTTAACGACCACCGTGAGCAACTCAATGGGCTATAAGCAGTCGCCCGTCCCTAATTTGGGGGCCCTGGTTCCAGGGAAGGGAGAGAGCCAGTGCCGTAAGACAAACACAACATCCATGCCTCACCGGGATTCGAACCCGGACCCCGTTCGGACGAATGATCAGAGGCCATCGCTTAGACCACTGCGTCACGGGGGCGGCAATTGAAGGTTTAACAACCACAGTGAGTAACTCAATGGGCTATAAGCAGTCGCCTGTCCCTAATTTAGGGTCACTGGTTCCAGGGAAGGGAAAGAGCCAGTGCTGTAAGACAAACACAACGTCTATGCCTCACCGGGATTCGAAATCGGACCCCGTTCGGACGAATGATCAGAGGCCATCGCTTAGACCACTGCGTCACCGGGGTGGCTCGCCCGTCCTTAATTTAGGTCCACTGGTTCCAGGGAAGGGAGAGAGCCAGTGCCGTAAGACACACACAACGTCCATGCCTCACCGGGATTCGAACCCGGACCCCGTTCGGACGAATGATCAGAGGCCGTCGCTTAGACCACTGTGTCACCGGGGTGGCAATTGAAGGTTTAACAACCACATTGAGCAACTCAATGGGCTATAAGCAGTCGCCCGTCCCTAATTTAGGGTCACTGGTTCCAGGGAAGGGAGAGAGCCAGTGCCGTAAGACACACACAACGTCCATGCCTCACCGGGATTCGAACCCGGACCCCTTTCGGACGAATGATCAGAGGCTATCGTCTTAGACCACTGCGCCACCGGGGCGGCCATCAGAGCTTAGAAGTTCCTTCCGTGTTGGCTATTGCTTGCTTTGCTACGTATGTTTCGCGATATTTGAAAAAAAAGAAGTTATTAAAATCATGCAATCCATTGATTATGATACGCTTTCCAACATACCAGAAATCATTACTCAAGTTATGAGGATAATGACTGCGGAATAAATCTCTCTCCTTCCTGTGCCCTGACCTCTGACCCCATTTCGATGATATTCAACAGAACTGGTTCAGTATACCTCTGGAACAACAGACTAAAGTTCTGTCACAGTATAACCATTTTTAGTCAAGTAAGGAGGATAATGGCTGTGAAATAAATCTCACACTTGTGTCCTGACCTTTGACCTCATTTCCATGATATTAAACAGAATTGGTTCAGTATACCTCCAGAACAACATACTGAAGTTTTCTCGAAATAGAAGCATTTTTAGTCAAGTAATGAAAATAATGGCTGTGGAATAAATCTCGCTCATGTGCCCTGATCTTTGACCCCATTTCATCCATTTTGAATAGGTCCCTGGGTTGTCCCCTACCACATACTAAAATTTCATCGAAATGAACCATTTTTAAACGAGTTACCGTGCTGAGAGATGGACGGAAAAAGCTGGAGCATATACGCTTCTTCAACCAATGGTTGGAAAGCGTAAAAAGAGAGAAAACGTATTAAGCAAGTATATGTTACAGATCAAAATAATTGTAAAAACATTTTGCTTGAAATAGGTACTTTTACAGCAATTTCCGCATTTTATTCATTCATATGTACTAACGTGAAAAATGGCTAAATTATACAAATCAGAGCCCATTTAAGAGGGAGGCTGTAGTCCCTGGCCTCGCATTTTCAAGGGACCCCAAAATTATCTAAGATGCTCTAATAATTGACAGAGTTCCGCAGTTTTTTGTGGGCTTTTTTCAGATAACACAACGAAAACTACACTGCTGGTCACCCAAAATGCAACACCAAGAAGGACACGAGATAGCAAAGCTAGATGTACTGGAAACATGACAACAGATACAAAGATGAAACGATTGAGCTTACAGGCCCGTGCGACTTGCGGAACACGCAGACATCAATAGTTCGTGTGGCCCCCATGGCTGGCAATAACGGCCGCTACACGCCGCAGCATCGAAAGAAAGAGGCTTTGGATGTGGGCTTGGGGTATGTCGGTCCAGGTTGCTTCCACACGTTACCACAGTTCATCAAGCGTAGCCGCGGGTGGTGCTTGCCGGGCCACAAGGTTGCCGATCAGCGACCAGACGTGTTCGATGGGCGACATATCGAGAGAACAAGCGGGCCACGGCTGCAGTGACACTTGGTGGGCCATGAAGAATTGTTGCACGATGCGTGCCACGTGTGGGCGCGCACTGTCCTGTTAAAACGTGGCCGCAGGCAGGTCCTGCAGGTAAAGGAGGACTACAGGCTCCAAAACGTCGGAGATATAGCGGTGACTGTTCAGTGTACCGGCGATGTGTACCAGAGGGGTGCAGCTGTCGTATCCGATTGCGCCCAAAACCATAACGCCAGACGACGGACCGATATGGCGATGCATAATTCAGGCGTCATACAGTCTCTCGCCGCGGTGCCGCCACACGTGGATCCGACCATCGTGGTGTTGCAGGCAGAAGCGGAATTCTTCGGAGAAGACAATGTCATGCTATTCCGTAATCCAGGTGCGGCGTTCAACGGCCCACCGCCGCTGCACTCGCCGGTGGTGTAACGTCAATGGTAATCGGCGCAATGGGCGCCGTGCGACAAGTCCTCGCTCCCGCAGACGACGTCGAACGGTACGTGCTGAAACAGGTTGCTGAGCAACACACCCTAACTTCTGCGCTAACGTTCGTGATGTGGCAGTGCGAACCGTTAATGCCCGCAGAACAACATGCCGGTCCTCTCGTTCGGTGGTGTGCCGCGGGTGCGGCAATCACTCGCGTCGGTCCGTCCGTCCCTCCTGCACCCACCGAATGCATACTCGCCTCACTGTGGCTGGATGTCGTCCCACACGGGCGCCGATGTCTCGGTACGATAAACCGCTGTCGCGATAAGCAACTATTCGTCCTCTGTCGAACCCCGAAACGTGTTGGAATGACTGCCGTATTCTGCGACGAGGCATCAGGAAGCTTCCCACCCACAGGTCCGGCAGCACAACACACTTCCACTACTTACCTTCTGTGCACTCTTGTTATAGTGCTTCTCGGTGGCGTGCCGGGCGCACATGATTTGCATATGCCCTGCAATGCTAATCGTTTGCATGTCTTCTCGCGGGCGACGCATGCTTCGAATTTCAGGCCAATCGGATGCTTCCTTCTTGGTGTTGCATTTTGGGTGGCCGGCAGTGTATAAGAAACCGCCTTGTGATAAAATTTCCTTATTTCTTTGGCCTCTTCAGTGGCGCAGTGGTATAATCTTCAGTGGCCAGGGAAATCATCTTTGAAAGTCATAACTGCCATAGGAGAATTTCACAGGCCTAATATGTTCCCATAGAAATTCCGAATGGCTCTGTATGAAAATGTAATTATTCATGCTCTGATGTGCGGCAGTGGAACCTGTGTTCTCCAGAAAAGACATGGGAGACATTTGTGTGCTGGAGAAATGCGTTACCAACGGGGGTTTGTGGCGAATCACTTTCTGAACACGTGAGATGTGTTGCAAATGTGTAATGTGAAGCAAAATATTGCTAGTAAGATGGAGACAAATATTATGAGGTGACTTGGCCATGTTGAAAGAATGAGTGGTGAGATACTTACTAAGAGAACTTATTCAGCCTTTCCATGTGGCAGGAAAGAAGGGTAGAAGAAAACTAAGGGAATCGTGGAAAGATCAAATTCAGGATGTTTGCATGAGAAAGAGATAATGAGTATAAAGGTCTTGTGTGATGGATATCAGTGAGACTCAAATTGTGTACCCAGATCTCTGCAAGTGGAGGCGTTTGATACACCAACACTAAGTAATATTTAGCATTATTAGTTTAAAATATAATCTGGTAGAAGTGCTTTCTTTGATTAGTTAATTTGTAAATCTCAAAGAAAAGCCTAGTGATCTGTACGTAAGCATCAAGAAACAGTTCACGGTAAAAGTAATTTGCGGTATTGAAGTTCGACTATTGTTAATCATAAACCGTATTCCAAGTAGTCTTTATATTTCATACCTTTGATATTTGCCCCAATAATTTTGTTTTTAAATTAAAACTAAAACTTCCATCTACCTAAGACTTGAGACGCTGATCTGCTGTAATTTTTACATTACAAGAAAGACCGATTCCATTAAGTTTTACTCTCAGCAGAAATTACAGCAGAAAACTGCGATGTCTTGCCAAAGACTTTTTGGTGCAGTCCTTAATAAATATACTACTCTTTGTAAAAATTTCAACAACATGATAGACTGCTGGTATTTACTTGGAACTCATAGGAAATGTACAACAAGTTAGAGCATTCAGATATTTAAAATATCAGTGAAAATGCAAGTGCGGTTTTGCGGCATCGTTTTCTGAAATCTTAGGTTTTGGGTATAAAGACCTAACTCAAACGACATGTTGAAATCAGTGAAGAGCCGACATTGAGAGAAAAGAGTGTTGCTGGTGTCTCAGTATTCCCCGTCGCTGAAGAAGATTGCATTATGAACACCTTGCAGATTTTGAACCAGGAAGGATTGTTGTGATGAGAGAAACTGGATTTTCTTACCGCGAAATTGAAACCCCTAAAGGACGGAACGCCAGAAGAGTGATCAGAACGTGGCATCAGTGGACAGATGACACTCAGACGCACAGAAATTCGGAAAATGGATCGCGAAATAGCACGACTGCACTGCATGACATACACCTCTACCGTGTGGTAGTTTAAGAAGCGGAAGAAGGCCTACGACTGAAACACCCGACCAACATGGTGCATTAAATTGTTTTATGCTACTGATTGCCCAGCGACATTCACGGTGTTAGTGTAGCAGTGGAGCACTGTCACAGATCAGGCTTTATCCTACAGCACAGTTCGACCACAAAATATCTAACTGAGAAGAAGTTACTGATCGGAGAGGCGCCGACATATCCTGGATTACAAGATGCACTGCACAGAAACCAACATACAGGCTGATACCGGAGCAGACAGATTACGCATGCGTGTTTGTGTTGACTTCAATTCTTCTAGTTTGTTGTTACAGGCTATGTGCTATAAGAAGCCAGTCGAGCTACTCACAGCACGTGATTGTTGCCTTCTCGGTATCATAATCACTTCGCAAATTGATTATGCTACCGAGAAGGCAAAAATCACGTGCTGTGATTAGTTCGGCTGGCTTCCTATAGCATATAACCTGTTGAAGTCAACAACACAAACACGCATGCGCAGTTTGCTCAGGCATCAGCCTGTATGTTGGTTTCTGTGCAGTGCATCTTGTAATACAGGATATGTCGGCGTTAGTTACATCTCGCCTAGCCATAACTTCTTCTCAGTTAGATATTCTTTGGTTTTGTCACGCCATTCGCGTTAGTTAAGGCTTTTGTTTGCTCTTCAGCTTTTCATAAACATTTTCAGAAATGCCAAATACTACGGATTGTCTGCATTTTGTACGGATTGTTAGGCCTAAGTATAATATTTGCTAAAATTTAATTTAAATAGCAATATTAATTGCTATTGCATATTTGTTTTACCAAAATAAAGGATGCACGGGATATCAGAAAACCACAAAAACAACGAAACTGCTCAAAGCAAATAGTCACCCGATCGAAGGAAACAATCGTGGATTAAAGAAAAGCTCCCTAATGCCTTTTGTTCCTGAATGTTTGCTTTCCGACAGAGCACATAAGCTACCAGGATGTGGGGCGCTGTTATCGCCTGTTTTACGTTATCTCAACGGGATTTGGCGTTTTCCCGCGCAGCTTTATATTATTTGGTTCGACGTCGTCTGCTGAACAAAAAACTGGTCGCTAGCCGCCCATTGCCGCGCATTCCCTTGACCCTCAACTAGAGACGCCCCAGTCTGCAATAGGGTCTAGAACACAGACCCTGGCGCGCTGATTGGCCATAGGTCGTGATTTATGATGATGCACCGTGATGGTTGCATAAAACAACTTGATGCACCATAATGATCGCATGATCGTCCTAGGCCCTCCTTCTCTGTTTCTTCGTGAAGCTGATTGCTGATTTGGAAATTGGTTCCTCAGTCTGTGGAAAACAGAAGGACTCACATGCAGCGATCTTGTAACTGTCACCTGACTTCGGCCTGCCTGGATTTCCGATCGCTTCCCACCTCAGTTTATCTGTTAACTGATCTCTCAGCCATTAAAGATAATCTGCTATCTAAAAATTCTTTCTTTACACGCACCAAACGATGTGACACACACGAGCCCCTTTTATGCTGCGGTCATTTGCATAAACCGGCACCATCTTCTTGCATACGATACTCTGAGTCCACCTTACCTATAAACTATACGTCCATACACGAGTTTCGTGCATTTAGAAATCTGCTTTCAGAAAAAATAGCGATTTTTCTGTTTTTCTTTTAATTTATGGAAACGAGTGTAATTGAACTTTCTGGACAATGAAGCAGAAAATGAAATGAAATTTATTAGCGAAAATGTAGACAGAAATAAGAAAAACGAAGTCCATTGTCTATCGACAAGAAAATCAAGGCAAGTTATTCATTGGAAAAAAAGTTGCAGCATTAACTTTAGGCGGTAGGATTTATTTACATAGCTCGTACATTTTGTTTAGCCACCGTATAATATTATACATAGGATCAAATTAAATTTCCTGATCTCTTTCAGTGTTGTACATCTACCTTCAAGCTGATATGATGGAAAACTTTTATACTGTAGTGCCAGTAAAGTTTCAGGTTGCAGTACATGATGCTCGATCTATCGTCAATCCTTTTAAAGATGGTTTCATTGTACCACCTGGACATGTTCACTTGATTGATGTAAGCCTGGTAAGTTGATATGCATTGCTCAGCTCAGCGTAAATGGAATTACTCTGTTAGTATTATCAACTTTGATATTTAACATTTTAAGCAAAACACGAATCCGTTTTCGATATGTATTTTCATGCAAATTCATGTTCCTAATAAACGGAATAACATATTTTTATGCAGGCCTCTCTCAAAGCTTTGAAAGCATACATTGGTCAGAACTACGGGGGCTTACTTACATATACACTATGTGGTCAAAAGTATCCCGGCACTTTCCTATCCACAAACTACCTATAATAGGAAATAAATTAAAATAATTTTGGTTCATTCTTTGCTGCTACCACGGACTCAATTCTCATGGGAAGGCTTTTTACTAGACTTTGGTACTTTGCTATAAGAATTGCCTTCCATTTTGTCCTGAGAGCATTATTCAGGTCGGTCATCCATGTTGATCAGTTTGACCTGGCTCGCAGTTTGCGCTCCAGTTCATATCAAAGGTGTTGTATGTGGTTGATATCGGTGGTCTATGCAGAACAGGCAAGTTCTTTTGCATCTACATCATCAAAGTATTCCTGCACGAACCTGGTTTTGTACACAGGGAAATGTGTTATTAGTAAAGAAACTGTTCCCACAATGTCAGCTCAGAACTGTCAAGAATCTTGTCATTAGTCGCAGTGTTAAGATTCTCAGGAACTAATACTAAGTCAAACTATGAAAAAAGCCTCAGAGCATGAAGTCTCCTCCACCAAACTTCACAGCTGACATAACACAGTCTGGCACGTAGATATCATCTAGCATCCTCCACATCCAGACCCGTCCGCGAACTGCCAGATGATGAAATGTGATTCATTACTCCAAAGAGGTGTTACTTTGCTCCAGAGTTCACTGGTGCAGAGCTTTGCACCACTGCAACTGACGTTTCACGTTGATCGTGCTTATGTTAGGTTTGTGTGTGGCTGTTCGGCAGTTAAAACTCATTCCACTTTTGCTTTCAATGAATCATTAAGGTATAATATTTGTGTTGCTTCCAGAAGCGCTTTGGAATTCAATGATGAGTGTTGCCACTGAAAAGAAATGATCTTGAAGCAGCACTTGCTTCAGTACTCGACGGCCCCACACTGTCGTCTTACGTTACCCAACAGGTGACAAATGCTCTGTTGTTGCTCCTAGGATTTTCCACTCCTCAATAACAGCACTTACAGTTGATCGGAGCAGCAGTAGGAAAACAAATATGTTTGTCTTGTTGCTAAGATAGCATGCTATGACCGTGCAACGTGGAAAGTCACTGAAGCCTTCTGCATTGCCCATTCTACTGTTCATACTTGTCTATCATGTTTTCTCCGAAATGTATATCCTTTACTGTTTTGTTCCAAGGATGGCATCCTATGAAGTGCCACGTTGAAAGTCGCTGAGCTCTTCCGCACGGCCCATTCTATTGTTCATGCTTGACTACGATGTTTTCCAGGAAATGTACATCTTTTACTGACTTGTTGCTGAGATGGCATCCTATGACCGTGCTACGTTGAAAGTCACTGAGCTCTATCGTACTGCCTATCCTACTGTTCATGCTTGTCTATGTACTGACTTGTTGATAAAGTGGCATCCTATGACCGTGTCACGTTGAAAGTCACTAAGCTCTGTCGTACGGCCCATTCTACTGTTCATGCTTGTCTATGAACTGATTTGCTGCTAAGATGGCATCATATGACCGTGCCACATTGAAAGTCACTGAGTTTTGTTGTACGGCCCATTCTACTGATCATGCTTTCCTATGATATTTGTACATCTTTCATTGACTGCTTGCTAAGATGGTATTCTCTAACCATACCACGTTGAAAGTCACTGAGCTCTCCCATTCGGCCCTTTTTACTTGTCTGTGGTGTTTCCCGGAGATGTATATCTTTTACGGGCTTGTAGTCGCTGAGCTCTTAATCACGGCCCATTCTATTGTTAATGCTTGACTACGATGTTTGCCAGGAAATGTACATCTTTTACTGACTTGTTGCTGAGATGGCATCCTATGACCGTGCCACGTTGAAAGTCACTGAGCTCTATCGTACTGCCTATCCTACTGTTCATGCTTGTCTATGTACTGACTTGTCGTGCCACATTGAAAGTCACTGAGCCCTGTCGTACGGCCCATTTTACTTTTCATTCTTGTCTATGAGCTGACTTGTTGCTCAGATGGCATCCTATGATCGTGCCACGTTGAAAGTCAATGAGCTCTATCGTACTGCCTATCCTACTGTTCATGCTTGTCTATGTACTGACTTGTCGTGCCACATTGAAAGTCACTGAGCCCTGTCGTACGGCCCATTTTACCTTTCATTCTTGTCTATGAGCTGACTTGTTGCTCAGATGGCATCCTATGATCGTGCCACGTTGAAAGTAACTGAGTTCTGTCGTACGGCCCATTCTACTGATCACACTTTTCTGTGATATTTGACAGTAAATGTACATCTTTTATTGACTGGTTGCTAAGATGGTATTCTCTGACCGTAACACGTTGAAAGTTATTGAGCTCTCCCGTTCTACTCTTTATACTTGTCTGTGATGTTTACCCGCAAATGTATATCTTTTACGGACTTGTTGCTAAGATAGCATTCTATGACCGTGCCACGTTGAAAGTCACTGAGCTCTGTTGTACGGCCCATTCTACTGATCATGCTTCTCTATGATATTTGCCAGTAAATTAACATCTTTTATTGACTGGTTGCTAAGATGGTATTCTATAACCGTACCACGTTGAAAGTCATTGAGCTCTCCCGTTCTGCTCTTTATACTTGTCTGTGATGTTTGCCAGGAAATGTACATCTTTTACGGACTTGTTGCTAAAATGGCATTCTGTTACTGTGCCACGTTGAAAGTCACTGAGCTCTGTCGTACGGCCCATTCTACTTATCATGCGTGCCTATGATACTTGCCAGTAAATGTACATCTTTTATTGACTGGTTACTAGGATGATATACTCTGACCGTGCCAGGTTGGAAGACATTGAGCTCTCCCGTTCTACTCTTTATACTGGTCGGTGATGCTTGCCAAGAAATGTACATCTTTTACGGACTTGCTGCTAAGATGGCATTCTACGAACGTGCAACGTTGAAAGTCACTGAACTTTGTCGTACGGCTCATTATACGGTTCATGCTTGTCTATGAACTGACTTGTAGCTAAGATGGCATCCTATGATAGTGACATATTGAAAGTCACTGAGCCCTTTCGTACGACCCATTCTGCTGTTCATGCTTGTCTATGAACTGACTTGTTGCTAAGATGGCATCCTATGACCGTGACATATTGAAAGTCACTAAGCCCTTTCGCCCATTGTACTGTTCATGCTTGTCTGTGAACTGACTTGTTGCTAAGATGGCATCCTATGACCATGACATACTGAAAGTCACTGAGCCCTTTCGTACGACCCATTCTGTTGTTCATGCTTGTCTATGAACTGACTTGTTGCTAAGATGGCATCCTATGACCGTGACATATTGAAAGTCACTGAGCCCTTTCGTACGACCTATTCTGCTGTTCATGCTTGTCTATGAACTGACTTGTTGCTAAGATGTCATACTATGACCGTGACATATTGAAAGTCACTGAGCCCTTTCGTACGACCCATTCTGCTGTTCATGCTTGTCTATGAACTGACTTGTTGCTAAGAGGGCATCCTATGACCGTGACATATTGAAAGTCACTGAGCCCATTCGTGCTACCCATTCTGCTGTTCATGCTTGTCTATGAACTGACTTGATGCTGAGATGGCATCCTATGACCGTGACATATTGAAAGTCACTAAGCCCTTTCGTACGACCCATTCTGCTGTTGATCCTTGTCTAAGAACTGACTTGTTGCTAAGATGGCATCCTATGACCGTGACATATTAAAAGTCACTGAGCCCTTTCGTACGACACCCATTCTGCTGTTGATGCTTGTCTATGAACTGACTTATTGCTAAGATGGCGTCCTATGACCGTGACATATTGAAAGTCACTGAGCCCTTTCGTACGACACATTCTGCTGTCCATGCTTGTCTATGAACTGACTTGTTGCTAAGATGGCATCCTATGACCGTGACATATTGAAAGTCACTTAGACCTTTCGTACGGCCCATTGTACTGTTCATGCTTGTCTGTGAACTGACTTGTTGCTAAGATGGCAACCTATGACCGTGACATATTGAAAGTCACTTAAGCCCTTTCGTACGGCCCATTGTACTGTTCATGCTTGTCTGTGAACTGACTTGTTGCTAAGATGGCAACCTATGACCGTGACATATTGAAAGTCACTAAGCCCTTTCGTACGGCCCATTGTACTGTTCATGCTTGTCTGTGAACTGACTTGTTGCTAAGATGGCATCCTATGACCGTGAGATATTGAAAGTCATTGAGCCCTTTCGTACGACCCATTCTGCTGTTCATGCTTGTCTATGAACTGACTTGTTCCTAAGATGGCATCCTATGACCGTGACATATTGAAAGTCACCGAGCCCTTTCGTACGACCCATGTTGCTGTTCATGCTTGTCTACGAACTGACTTGTTGCTAAGATGGCATCCTATGACCGTGACATATTGAAAGTCACTAAGCACTTTCGTACGGCCCATTGTACTGTTCATGCTTGTCTATGAACTGACTTGTTGCTAAGAGGGCATCCTATGACCGTGACATATTGAAAGTCACTAAGCCCTTTCGTACGGCCCATTGTACTGATCATGCTTGTCTGTGAACTGACTTGTTGCTAAGATGGTATCCTATGACCGTGATATATTGAAAGTCACTAAGCCCTTTCGTACGGCCCATTGAACTGTTCATGCTTGTCTATGAACTGACTTGTTGCTAAGATGGTATCCTATGACCGTGATATATTGAAAGTCACTAAGCCCTTTCGTACGGCCCATTGAACTGTTCATGCTTGTCTATGAACTGACTTGTTGCTAAGATGGTATCCTATGACCGTGATATATTGAAAGTCACTAAGCCCTTTCGTACGGCCCATTGTACTGTTCATGCTTGTCTATGAACTGACTTGTTGCTAAGATGGTATCCTATGACCGTGACATATTGAAAGTCACTAAGCCCTTTCGTACGGCCCATTGTACTGTTTATGCTTGTCTATGAACTGACTTGTTGCTAAGATGGCATCCTATGGCCGTGACATATTGAAAGTCACTGAGCCCTGTCGCAGGCCCATTCTACAGTTCCTACTTGTCTATGACATTTCACAGGCAACTTACGTCTTTTTATAACTACAGAGGGTGAGTCGGAAGTTTTGCAATATTTGCTTAAACGCATCTGCTGCAGTGGGCATGTCACGTGTTTGAACTAGTTCAAGTCGCGCACTGCAGTCAGTCAAAAGGGATATAAAGTGGTAGTCGTTTCTCTGAACAGCATTGCATGGCGTCTTTCTGTTTGGTTGGGATGCCTAAAAGTTGAGCAGCCACAACCGTCTAATTTGCCATAACGCTGCTCAATCAACACGAAACATTTGTCACGCGAAAGGG
Source organism: Macrothele yani (assembly GCA_039090855.1). Classification (NCBI taxonomy): domain Eukaryota; kingdom Metazoa; phylum Arthropoda; class Arachnida; order Araneae; family Macrothelidae; genus Macrothele; species Macrothele yani. The sequence continues at coordinate 30,389,683 of CM077032.1, read as the reverse complement.
GAAGGTTCCGTGGACCTCAGCATTGCAACCAAATGGATCTAGAAATTTCGTTCAGGTGAGAGAAACCTCGACGGTCACCCAAGGTCAGGAAGGCCGCGAACCGTGGATTCGGAGGCCGTGCGCCAGGCCATAGAGGCAAAGCCGACAACTAGCACTCCAAGATTATCAGGCAATCTGGGATATCACAGACCACCGTGGTCTTTTACTTTCAAGATTCCGGCAAAGTCTATGGGAGCCGCCGCCACATTGTCCCTCACAAACTGACGCCAGCTGAATTAAATGCCGAGTGGAAGTTTGCACGAAATTCCTAGAAAACCCGCGCGATGTATGTTTCATCAAGAGAATGTTTACGTGCGACGAAAAGTGCGTCTATTTCCGTAGTCCTAACACACAACGGCAGTGGTTGTGCCCGGGCCAGTTTCCAGAACATGTTGCCACACTTGGGCGCTTCGAGCATAAGGTGATATTCTGCGTCTGGTGGAATTTCGAAGGGATAATCCATTACGAATTTGTTCCAGACGATTGGAAAATCAACGCCAACCTCTACTCTGAACAGCTAGAGCGAATGCAAGCCATTTTGGAAAACAAGTACCCAGCAGTCGTGAACAAAAAGCGCGCTCTCCTACAGCAGGGCAACTCTCCTCCGCATACTGCGCGAACGACCCTGGCGAAACTCCAGCAACTTCAGGGCATCGAATTGATTCCGCACCCATCATATAGTCCGGATCTTTTCCCGTCTGATTATTACCTATTCCGGTCCATGGCCCACTTCCTTCGCGGGCAGCTCTTCAACAACCAGGAGGAGGTGACAGCTGGTGTGAAGGAGTTCTTCGCCTCGAAGGAAATGAACTGGTACCTCGCGTATTCGAAGAACTGGCAAACAGATAGCTAATGACGGTGCAGCACCATGGGCTATACTTTGCATACTAGTCAGCTTTCTTCGTGAAGGTGCGTTTGAAGACATAAAATGATCCTAATATTGCAAAACTCTCAACTCATCCTCTGTATTTTGGTCGTGGACCTGACGTATATGTAAATGCGTAATTCTGTATATGGCTGTCCGGATAATTTTGATAGAATTTTTCACCTAAAACGTAAGTCTTTTTCTGTAAGCTTAATTCCAACAACATGCGTACGTTTAGTCGGTTTCTAGAAATCTCTCAGCTTTTTATTCTTCTGCAGTGGGATTAGCTTCCAATGTGCACAAAAGTCGATGCAGCATTACTTGTTTTTAAACTCTTTCTTCGATTTCTGATCCAATATTCCATCATTGATATAGACATTTGAACTCATCAAAGTTCTTCATTTAGTTTTCTGCACAGGTCCATTCGATGGAATGCTGAAAAGTTCTCGGCTTAACTCACCTCCTGTAATCATAACATTGTTTTGTCACTGCAGCTCAAAACAGTGTTCTTTTGTGAGAAAAACGATAAAAGTGAACTCCGTTTATTAGGCGTATAAAATAAAAGGATCAAGAGATGCTAACTTTCACTACCTCCGGGTAGCTTCATCAGGCATTTAGTAGCTAAAGATCGCAGAAGCAACTGGGAAAAATATTTCTTAGAATTTGAATTTAGTCATATTCTTAGAAATATTTTTTCCAGTTGCTTCTGTGATTGTTAGCTACTAAATGCCTGATGAAGCTACCCGGAGGTAGTGAAAGCTAGCATCTCTGGATCCTTTTATTTTATACGCCTAATAAACGGAGTTCACTTTTTATCGTTTTTCTCATTAATTGGGTGTACAGAAACCCGTTTCTTCATCGTTCGTATATATTGGTGTTCTTTTGTATTGTAAAATGCCAATTTTTAGAATAATAGCTCTATTATGTGCAGATGTTCGACCTCCTGAACTGAATCAATTCAATGCAAAGTGTTGAATTTTCGAATGCGGAACTCCGGGCTGTCATGGAATTTCTGTTGCTGCAGAAGAAAACTGCAAAGGCAATCTATGAGTGTATGGTGAAAACATTAAGTGACAAATGCCCTTCATATTCCACTGTGAAGAAATGGTGGGACAACTTTGAGCGTGGAGACTTTGAGACCGAAGTTGTGGCAACATCTGAGAGGCTTTCAACAGCGACAACACAAAATTGTTGATGGTGTCCATGACTTGATTTCGTCACATCGGAGAATCTCGGCTAACACAATAGCCGAGACACTAGAGATATCCAGTGAACGTGTTGGGTTCATAATTCATAAGCACTTGGATATGCAGAAGATGTCAGCGAAGTGGGTGCCCAAATGTTTGAACGCCGTTGAGAAACGAAAACGAGTGGATATTTCCAAATCGGTTTTGCAGCATTTTGAGCGATCTCGTGATAACTCTTTGCAGGGACTAGTCACTGTTGATTAAACGTGGTTACATCTCTACGATCCAGAGACAAAACAACAGGCCATGCAGTGGCAGCACTCGGGTTCTCCATGGACAAAGAAATTCAAGATACAAAGATCTACAGGAAAGGTCATGGCAACGGATTTTTTGGGATTCGGAAGGCGTTTTACTGAATTTCAGGTACAGCTGTGCGAAAAACCAGTGATGTTCGTCCAGTGAAGACCTCCCCCAGTAAGGACCGCTATCTGCTCCTGCAGGCCAAGATGGATCGACACCAGACAGCAAATAACCTTGCAAACAACTGGACATGAACACAGAACGTAAAATATCGTGGTTTACAGTTGCCAGGAGACTACACAAAGATAAGATGTTGCCCATTTATCGGTACGCTGTATTTCATTTACAACTGCTAACCAGAGACACCCCACACAGCACAGAATATTTCGTATACACAGTGTGGCAAATAATTTTTAAGACTGGGTCTGTAAAATGAAATAGAAACAAGAAATTATAATTTGTTTTGGTTTGTTATTGAAAAGAAGTCCCTCCAGCTTCAATACACTTGTTACAGCGATTTAATAATGATTCGAATGCCTGTTCCAGTTCACTTTGCGGAATTGCCTCCAAAGCATGCGTCGAACCTGTTTGTATGGTCGAAATATCATCAAAATAACACCCTTTTAAAGTAATTTTAAGTTTTGGGAATAAAGTCACAGGGTGCTAAATCAGGCGAATACGGTAGATGATTCAACCCACAGACGTTATTTTTCGTCAAAAATCTACGAAAAAGAAGTGAGGTGTGACTGGGTGCATTATCGTGCAACAAACGCCAACTGTTTTCATCCCGATATTCTGGATGAATGCGACGAATTCTGCCCATCAAATGCCTCAAAACATTTAAATAAAACTCACCAGTAATAGCTTGTCCACTTGGAACAAATTCTTTGTGGATAATAAATACCCTTACTATCGAAGAATGTAATGGGCATTGTTTTGCTTTTTGATGGAACTTTTCTTGTTTTTTTTTGGCTTGAGGTGAGTTTTTTGACTTCCATTCCACACTTTGTCGCTTTGTTTTAGGATCATATTCAAAACACCATGTTTCATCACCTGTAACAATCGATTTTAAGAAGTTTGGATCATTTTCAGCGGCTGAAATGATGTCTCTGCAATGTGCACTTCTCCTTCATTTTTGTTCATTGGGTGACGTGTGTGGAACAAATTTAGCACAGACTTTTGTTTTGCCCAAATCTTCATGCAAGATGGTTTGAATCGTTTCTTTCTTGATGTTTAAAGACTCTTCCATCATTCTTAGTGACGCACATCGATTGTTTGCCACGAAATCACACACGTTTTCAATAATCTCAGGCGTCCTAGATGAACTTGGTTTTCCGGTATGCTTATCATCTTCTAGCGTATCTCTTCCGTCCAAAAAAACGTTTGTGCCACAGGTAAACATTTGATCTACTTAAACAAAACTCATCATAAACTTGTTTCATCATTTGGTACGCTTCCGAGGCACTTTTATTAAGTTTTGCGTTAAATTTAATAACAGCCCTTTGTTCCATCTTAATAATTCAACATGAAAAAAATTTTGCTTCTCTAATGAACGGCCGTTTCTTTTGAGTTACTTTAACAACTGCGCAATACTTTTGGCAGAAAGCAAGCAGATGGTCACGGTTTATAACGCATTCGCGATTACACTGGCGGCGCCACCGTATGCTGAAATGTAGCGCCAGTCTTAAAATTCTTTGACGCACTGTGTATGTGTATGTACGTAGCAGTGAAACATTGAGACTTTTCAGATACGTTGCGCAATGTAACAGTAATGTTTCAGAAACCTTACGGTAACGTCAAAATGTCTTCAAACGTTACATAACTTTGAAACATAACATATACGTTACACTGAAAGGTCTTTTTAACTTTAACATACGAACTTCATGTTACTATTACGCATTTTTTTTTTTGATTGGAGGTTTAACGACCACCGTGAGCAACTCAATTGGCTATAAGCAGTCGCCCGTCCCTAATTTAGGGTCACTGGTTCCAGGGAAGGGAGAGAGCCAGTGCCGTAAGACAAACACAACATCCATGCCTGACCGGGATTCGAACCCGGACCCCTTACGGACGAACGATCAGAGGCCAACGCCTTAGACCACTGCGCCACCGGGGCGGCAAAATATATTTGTAACTTCGTAACATTATTGTTACCTATTTGAAACATATTTGTGATATCATCATATGTTACGTATTTACTACGTTGGACATTATAGTTTTAATAAACTTTGTAAAATCACAATAAAATATACTATACTCAACAGCTGTTTCAAAAGCAACAACAGTCGTATTATGAGTTGTTTACGTTTTCACAGGTTCAACGCAGTCCGCTGTCCTTTGGGAACAGTGGTGGCGTTTATATATTAATAACAAAAGAAATAAAAATCGGTCTCAAATAAGGGTTTCGAATTTCTATTATACATGTTGATTAGACTATATTTCAGCGAAGAAAAGAAAGAAAATCCAATTCGTCATTTCTCTAAACACCTACCAATATGAAATTTCTCAGCTTCAAGTAAAACAAAAACATGCTGGTATAGTATACTACAGTCATACAACAACACAGCCATCTACTTAGATTTTATAAAGTGCTTCCTAGAATTTAAAAATTATAATAATCAAAACAATTACTTACTTTCAGATGATCTTGAATAAAAAAAATGTAACAACTAGCTAACTCGAGTACGACAGTATCACTAAAGGATATCCCAGTAGCACGTGGAAATACGACTATTAGAGTGCTTCGGTTAAATGGCATAAATGCTCACGCGCACCCAAGCGGTTGCCAAATCAAAAATATTAAATACCGCCGATTTTAGCATCAATGTAGCAATTATGTGCAATGGAAACTATAAAACAGTAGTATCGGTAAATGATATTTTAACGTAACCGAAATGTACAAAGAGTTATCTTCCAAAACGGATGTTGCTGAAAAGTACTTGTAAGATATCTCTGAAAGTGTAACGAAAATGAGAGACTGTAACATTACTGATATATATCTGAAACGTTTTGCTGTATGGAACAGTTCACAGTGGTTCAGAGAACATAAGGACTGAACCGAAGAACAGTGGCGTACGATACTCTTTAGTGATGAGAGCAGATCAGGTGTCTCTATTGAATCTAGACACCAGCTCCAAAGAACATAAGGACTGGACAGAAGAACAGTGGCGTACGATACTCTTTAGTGATGAGAGCCGATCTGGTGTCTCTAGTGAATCTAGACACCAGCTCCAGAGAACATAAGGACAGAGCAGAAGAACAGTGGCGTACGATACTCTTCAGTGATGAGAGCAGATCTGGTGTCTCTAGTGAATCTAGACATCAGCTCCAGAGAACATAAGGACTGGACAGAAAAACAGTGGCGTACGATACTCTTTAGTGATGAGAGCCGATCTGGTGTCTCTAGTGAATCTAGACCTCAGCTCCAGAGAACATAAGGACTGGACAGAAGAACAGTGGCGTACGATGCTCTTTAGTGATGAGAGCAGATCAGGTGTCTCTATTGAATCTAGACACCAGCTCCAAAGAACATAAGGACTGGACAGAAGAACAGTGGCGTACGATACTCTTTAGTGATGAGAGCCGATCTGGTGTCTCTAGTGAATCTAGACACCAGCTCCAGAGAACATAAGGACAGAGCAGAAGAACAGTGGCGTACGATACTCTTCAGTGATGAGAGCAGATCTGGTGTTTCTAGTGAATCTAGACATCAGCTCCAGAGAACATAGGGACTGGACAGAAGAACAGTGGGGCACGATACTTTTTAGTGATGAGAGCAGATCAGGTGTCTCTAGTGAATCTAGACACCAGCTCCAGAGAACATAAAGACTGGACAGAAGAACAGTGGTGTACGATACTCTTTAGTGATGAGAGCCGATCTGGTGTCTCTAGTGAATCTAGACCTCAGCTCCAGAGAACATAAGGACTGGACCGAAGAACAGTGGCGTACGATGCTCTTTAGTGATGAGAGCAGATCAGGTGTCTCTATTGAATCTAGACCTCAGCTCCAGAGAACATAAGGACTGGACAGAAGAACAGTGGCGTACGATGCTCTTTAGTGATGAGAGCAGATCAGGTGTCTCTATTGAATCTAGACACCAGCTCCAGAGAACATAAGGACTGGACAGAAGAACAGTGGCGTACGATACTCTTTAGTGATGAGAGCCGATCTGGTGTCTCTAGTGAATCTAGACCTCAGCTCCAGAGAACATAAGGACTGGACAGAAGAACATTGGCGTACGATGCTCTTTAGTGATGAGAGCAGATCAGGCGTCTCTATTGAATCTAGACACCAGCTCCAGAGAACATAAGGACTGGACAGAAGAACAGTGGCGTACGATACTTATTAGTGATGAGAGCAGATCTTGTGTCTCTAGTGAATCTAGACATCAGCTAATTTGGCGAAGATATGCCCTCGGTGTCACCCCGAAAACATCAATGAAACGGATAGATATGGCGGCCACGCAGTATTGCCCCGAAAACATAAGTGAAAGGGATAGATATGGCGGCCACTCAGTATTGCCCCGAAAACATCAATGAAACGGATAGATATGGCGGCCACTCAGTATTGCCCCGAAAACATCAGTGAAAGGGATAGATATGGCGGCCACTCAGTATTGCCCCGAAAACATCAGTGAAAGGGATAGATATGGCGGCCACTCAGTATTGCCCCGAAAACATCAGTGAAAGGGATAGATATGGCGGCCACTCAGTATTGACCCGAAAACACCAATGAAACGGAAAGATATGGCGGCCACTCAGTATTGCTCCGAAAACATCAGTGAAAGGGATAGATATAGCGGCCACTCAGTATTGCCCCGAAAACATCAGTGAAAGGGATAGATATGGCGGCCACTCAGTATTGCCCCGAAAACATCAGTGAAAGGGATAGATATGGCGGCCACTCAGTATTGCCCCGAAAACATCAATGAAACGGATAGATATGGCGGCCACTCAGTATTGCCCCGAAAACATCAGTGAAAGGGATAGATATGGCGGCCACTCAGTATTGCCCCGAAAACATCAGTGAAAGGGATATATATGGTGGCCACTCAGTATTGCCCCAAAAACATCAATGAAACGGATAGATATGGCGGCCACTCAGTATTGCTCCGAAAACATCAGTGAAAGGGATAGATATGGCGGCCACTCTGTATTGCCCCGAAAACATCAATGAAACGGATAGATATGGCGGCCACTCAGTATTGCCCCGAAAACATCAATGAAACGGATAGATATGGCGGCCACTCTGTATTGCCCCGAAAACATCAATGAAAGGGATAGATATGGCAGCCACTCAGTATTGCCCCGAAAACATCAATGAAAGGGATAGATATGGCGGCCACTCAGTATTGCCCCGAAAACATGAATGAAACGGATAGATATGGCGGCCACTCAGTATTGCCCCGAAAACATCAATGAAACGGATAGATATGGCGGCCACTCAGTATTGCCCCGAAAGCATCAATGAAACGGATAGATATGGCGGCCACTCAGTATTGCTCCGAAAACATCAGTGAAAGGGATAGATATGGCGGCCACTCAGTATTGCTCCGAAAACATCAATGAAAGTGATAGATATGGCGGCCACTCAGTATTGACCCGAAAACATCAATGAAACGGATAGATATGGCGGCCACTCAGTATTGCCCCGAAAACATCAGTGAAAGGGATAGATATGGCGGCCACTCAGTATTGCCCTGAAAACATCAATGAAACGGATAGATATGGCGGCCACTCAGTATTTCCCCGAAAACATCAATGAAACGGATAGATATGGCGGCCACTCAGTATTTCCCCGAAAACATCAATGAAACGGATAGATATGGCGGCCACTCAGTATTGCCCCGAAAACATCAGTGAAAGGGATAGATATGGCGGCCACTCAGTATTGCCCCGAAAACATCAATGAAACGGATAGATATGGCGGCCACTCAGTATTTCCCCGAAAACATCAATGAAACGGATAGATATGGCGGCCACTCAGTATTGCTCCGAAAACATCAATGAAAGTGATAGATATGGCGGCCACGATGTTTTCGTGTAAGGAAGCATTTTGATAGATTGATGTACGATGCTCCAGATAGGGGAAAAGGCACGGTAGCCAGTGCGCGTTACTATAATGAGGTAATTCTTGGCCATGTTTATCAGTTTCGAGGTGCCATTGGCACACAGTTCATGTGTCCGTTGAAATACTGTTCGAAAATGAATACATTCAGTGAATGGATTGTCCAGCCCTTTCCCACGAACTAAATCCCATAGGACACGCGTAGGACGCCCTTGGGAGACTCATTGCGGCACATCAACACACACACCAGAAACTGTCCAACAGCTGACGATGGCATTGACGAAAGCATGGGCGATGATGTTACCGCAAGAACTCAACGACCTAGTGCGAAGTATGAACAGATTGGGCAAGTCATGCATCGACATTAGTTGTGATCATATCACCTACTGAGGACCTCCTCTCGGTGTCGAACGATTGGTCGACATCCGATTGTTCGACAGTAACGATTGGTCGCCAGCACGATTGGTCGACATAACGATCAGTCGCCCGTAACGATTGGTCGACACAATGATTGGTCAAGATAACCATTGGTCCAGTGGTTTATGGTTTACATTCGCAGCGGTACCTCTTAGAACGTACTGACCTTTCAAAACGTAACGTTCCTTTTTGGAAATAATATCTTTTAGAATGTAGTCCTCAGAACGTATAGCATTATAGCATAATATTTCCAAATAGGCCCCCGTGTCATTTTTGTACTCTAAGTCAAATCTATATAGAGAGCCTTCTGAACGATGTTATTTCCGAAAGGGCCCCTGCGCACTTTAGGTACAGGCACCTTGAGGAAACTGCCACACATAATTCGGAAACTCGGAAAATTGCCACACATTCAAAGCGTTTCTCGGATGAACGGCGATTTGTGCTCGTCCCCTTAATGAAAACTATAAGGTAATTTTTCCGTGTGTGGCAATTTTCCGGGTTGCTGAAAGATGTGTGGCAATCTGCCGGTTGGGCAATTTACCGCTAAACTGTTTGCACTTATTCAAATTTTTTTCCAAGTTCCGTTGACCATTTTATATCGACATATGTCGACTAATCGTTATATCGACCAGTCGTTACTGTCGACCAATCGTTATGTCGACTAATCATTTCTGTCGACCAATCGTTATTGCCGACTAATAATTACTGTCGCCCAATCGTTATGTCGACTAATCATTTCTGTCGACTAATCATTTCTGTCGACCAATCGTTATGTCGACCAACCGTTTGTCGACCAATCGTTACATTCCCCCTCCTCTTCCCTTCGTACTGTGTTTGGCAGTGACGCATTGGTATCATAGAACCAAGTGCTATGTAGCCAATTCTAAATAAAGTTCCAATATATCCTTTAGTGTGTGCAGTTGTGCCGGTATTTCCGTAATCTTTTCGGTAAGTAATGGAGTCCCTATCGTTTGAATGTTATATACCCATACTGTTCCTGTGCGACGCTACTGGTCACAACCTGGCTCGTCCTTAAGTTTTACGCACCAGTGTATAAGAATAATTAGCTATTGTAATGAAAATAAAAAATAAAAAAGGAACAGATATTTCTGTTTCTTTTCCTTTTCTCCCATTAGTTTGGCGGCCAGCCATTGCATCTTCATGGCGCATAGATCACGCTCCTACACTTAGTGATCAATGAGCAAGTTTAATCATTTGTACTGGCTTTCCTTCCAAACTACCTCTTCAGCTTTTGTTACACTATTGATGACTTGTATTGTGTTCATAATTTAAGAAATATTGTTTGGTTAACACGTTTGATGTTTCTTCTTTCAGACCTTAAACGACCTACTTAAAGCACCTTATTCTACGAACTGCACGGACTATCTTGAAATGTGGCATGCCAGAGGCGGAAAAGGACCGCTGTCTGTTTCAGTAAGAACTTAGATCTTAGATTTTTATTATCTTGAGTGTAACGTCTTCATTATTGAAAAATTAATAAATTGCAAGATTTGCCGTGATAAAACACCATACGGAATGAACATCACGAGTTCATACCTTCAGGAATAAATTCGTGATTCAAAAATTCTTTGCTGTCGTAAAATCACGCAATCATAGTCTTGAGATCTTCTACTGTTAGGGTGATCTTCTTTCCTTTGAATGACTGTGGAGACTTCCACTGAGCACTCTGTTTCAGGATCATAACGGAAACAACATGTCTCGTCATCTGATATAAGAGTCGCTCAAATGAAACTGAGACTATCGGTTTTTTGCCGTTAAGGTTTATAGGTTGGAATATGTGAACATACAGGAAATAAATGATATGTGGGCTCCATAGCAGCTACACAGTACACATAGTCACGTTGTCGGTTAAAACAAGTGTCCCAGCCGGTCCCGGACGATTCGTCCAACGACGATTGGTCCAATGCCGATTCGTCCAAAGGGACGATTGGTCCAATGTCCGATTCGTCCAATGGTACGATTGGTCCAATGCCGATTCGTCCAATGGGACGATTGGTCCAACGCCGATTCGTCCAATGGTACGATTGGTCCAACACCGATTCGTCCAATGGTATCATCTTACCAACGGTAAACTTTTTCAGTTTCCAGAAAGGAATAATAATTTAAATTATTCTCCTCTTTATATCTTTTAGAAAGATAATTTCCGTATATTTGGTAATTGTAAACATTTTACATAAACCTGGTAGAAGGCACTCAATGGAGCATTTCTCAGCTGTTTGCAAAGCACCTAGGCCGCGGGCATTTTTGAAGATTTTAATTTACAACCTAGATATTTAGTATTTGTAAATATGTTATAAAACCTAATAAAAGGCGCTCATCCTATCATTTTTCAGGTCTTTACGAAGCACCTAGGACCCGGGCCTTTTAAGAAGATTTTAAGTTACAACCTAGATATTTGGTATTTGTAAACATTTCATAAAACCTAATTAAAGGCACTCATCGTATCATTTCTCAGGTCTTTACAGGGCACCTAGGTCGCGGGCCTTTTTAAAAGATTTTAAGTCACAACCTCGGTATTTGGTATTTGTAAACATTTTATAAAACCTTTTAAAAGGAACTCAACGAATCATTTCTCAGTTATCTACCAGGCACCTAGGTGGCGGGCCTTTTTAGAAGATTTTAAGTTACAACCTAGATATTTGGTATTTGTAAACATTTTATAAAACTTTATAAAAGGCATTCATCGTATCATTTCTGAGGTCTTTGTAAGGCACCTAGGCCGCAGGCCTATGAATTAATATTTCGTGTTTAAGTAAAAGCGCAATATTATTAACATGATTTAATATGTAAACGTTATGAATATGACATCGGTAGAATATAAACTGTTAAAAGGCCTATGAATTAATATTTCGTGTTTAAGTAAAAGCGCAAAATTACTAACTTGATTTAATATGTAAACGTTATGAATATGACATCGCTGGAATAAAAACTGTTGAAAAGGCCTCTGTCCAAACCCCGAACAGTTGTTTCCATTGGGCAGTTGGCGGAAAATCCCACTGCATTCTACAAACAGAAACGGAACACTAGTATTTTATATTATTTCATGCAAAAGAGAAACATTGAAGTTGATAGAACGGCTCGTACATCAGTAACTTCATACGGCAACAAGGACAGTATAACAAGAAAACGCGATTCCAAAAAAAAAAAAAAAAAAGAAAACAAAAAGAAATCTGTAACCACAATATTACGCATGAAATGTAACATTATTTTACATTCTTTGGACTACCGGTACTTTCGTATAACATCGGAGTTAGAATCAGAACAGATGAGACTTTTATAGCACGAGTAGCACTCCGGAATTGGACCAATCGTCCCATTGGACAATCGGCATTGGACCAATCGTACCATTGGGCGAATCGGCATTGAACCAATCGTACCATTGGGCGAATCGGCATTGGACCAATCGTCCCATTGGACGAATCGGCATTGGACCAATCGTACCATTGGACGAATCGTACCTTTGGACCAATCGGCATTGGACGAATCGGCATTGGACCAATCGTCATTGGACGAATCGTACCAGACCCATCCCAGAGCAGCACGAGAATGTGGATACCGTGAGCGAAGAACGTCCGTGGTTGACTGTGGAATCAGTCTTTAACAGCGTCCCAGACCTCAGCGTTGTTAGAGAATCTGGGGCCTTTAAGGGCATTTTCCAGAGCGTGGCGTAAAGGAAGTCTTGACCTTTACGCTAACTTAAAATATCAACATACTAATAAATCGGAGAAAATTTCGGAAGCAGTTGGAGGAGTTCGAGAAGGGTCGCATCGTTGGGGACCGGGAAGCGCCATACCGGCCGTGCGGAAATCGGGCTCCTGGCGTATATACACTGACGGAAAAAAATTCCAACACCACGAAAAAATGGTTGTAGAGTAATGAAATGGCGGCTATACATTTGCATAGGTAACATATTTAATCGATTAAGGTTTCAAGATCACAGCTTTATTTAAGCGCGAGAAGAGCCATTTTAAATGTGAAATGCTGGTACATTAATAACCGGTGTAACCGCCAGAATGTTGAACGCAAGCACGCAAACGTTCATGCATTGTGCCGCACAGGTGCTGGATGTCAGTTTGTGGGATGGAGTTCCATGCCTGTTGCACTTGGTCGGTCAATACAGGGACGGTTAATGCTGGTTGGGGGTGACGCTGGAGTTGTCGTCCAATGATGTCCCATACGTGCTTGATTGGTGAAAGATCTGGTGATCTAGCAGGCCACGGCAACATTTCGACAGTCTGTAGAGCATGTTGGGTTAAAACAGCGGTATGTGGGCGAACGTTATCCTGTTGAAAAACACCCCCTGGAATGCTGTTCATGAATGGCAGCACAACAAGTTGAATCACCAGACCGACGTACAACTGTGCCGCCAGGGTGCGTGGGATAACCACGAGAGTGCTCCTGCTGTCATAGGAAATTGCTCCCCAGACCATAACTCCAGGTGTAGGTCCAGTGTGTCTCGGTCGCAGACAGGTTGGTTGCAGGCGCTCACCTGGCCTCCTTCTAACCAACACACGGCCATCACTGGCACCCAGGCAGAACCGGCTTTCATCAGAAAACATAACAGATCTCCACTCCGTCCTCCGGTTTGGAGTAAGTGGAATGCACGCTACAGGGCATCTGGCTTGGGGCTGTCTTTCAAGTAACCGATTTGTAACAGTTCGTTGTGTCACTGTGGTGGCAACTGCAGCTCGAATTGCTGCCGCAGACGCGGCACGATGCGCCACGGCCATACGCCGTACTCAGCGGTCTTCCCTCTCAGTAGTGACACCTGGCAGGCCGGAACACGGTCTTCTTGAGGCAGTACCTTCCCTTGACCACCGCTGCCAACAATCATGCACAGGGGCTACATTCCTGCCAAGTCGTTCTGCAATATTGTGGAAACAAAATCCACCTTCTCGTAGCCCTATTACACGACCTCGTTCAAACTCCGTGAGCTATTGATAATGGCTTCTTCGTCTTATTAAAGGCATTCTTGACTAACATCAACACCCTACGTCGAATCTCAACGATAACTAACGCTCACGAACGTTACAGCGCGTATTTACAGCAAACCTGCTTTGCATGTTCCGAGGGGCGCTACCAGCGCCACACGTATGCGCCGAGCGCGAAATTTGCATAGACGTCATCTTACAGATGTACTCTCACCGCCTACCAACTGTCGTTTATCTAACAAAACCCCTTCTTGGTGTTGGGATTTTTTCCCCGTCAGTGTATATACATAGCGTGCAGCTGGCGGCAGTTGATTGAAAAAGGCAAGCAGCAGCGACAGGAAGGGTCTGGGAGACCTAGACGAATCACGGAGAGGACCGACGCGCATGTCTGTCATGTTTGGTCACTCCCCGCATATACGACAAACACAACATCCATGCCTCACCTCTACAACATCCATGCCTCACCAAGCTCTACATATTGTTTGGTCACTACGCGCATGTCTTTCCGACATGCGCGTAGTGACCAAACAATATGAACCCCAAATATAAACAATACCAAACAATATTTCTCTAAATATGTCGGACAGACATATTTAGAGAATTGTTTCTCTATGACTGACCATGTACTACCAGTTTTAGGTTGTGGCTTGCCTGAATATTCAGAACTGTATCACACAAGGAAAGAGGAACTTCAGATTTCAAAAATTCTTTCCATTCATAATCCCCCTCCCCTGTACATACACTTATAACCATGCAGTGCTACATTTCTCTTCTGCAATTTAGAACGTGTTTGTCCCATCTTCGCACAGACACCTTATATGTTTTTTTGGTTGGAGGTTTAACGAACGCCGTGAGCAACTCAATAGGCTATGTCTGCCGTCCCTAATTTAGGGCCACTGGTTCCAGGAAAGGGAGAGAGCCAGTGCCGAACGACAAACACAACATCCATGCCTCACCGGGATTCGAACCCGGACCCCTTTTCGTTGGCTAATTATGCTTTTTTGACTGTCTTGTTATCTGGTATATCATGTGACACAACATTACTTTTCCCATGATGCATCTGCTCCACGTATTTAAGACCAGCATGTAACCACATGATGGAAATCACATCTGATGAAGGTGTCACTGTGACACCGAAAGTGCTCATGTGTTTTTTAACCTGTACATAGATTTCGTTTTTTAGCTGAATAAATATCATCGTGCAGCAAGACGAATTTCTTTTAATACTAGTATTTATGCACGAATAATAGTGTTTACTGTTTACATCGACAGCTCTACCCAGAAAAAAGCCTGTTTCTAGAAATGTACGAATTAAAGTTTTACAATAACCAAACAAAAATCTTGAGGATTTTACATGAATAATTTATAATCAGTACTTTGTTGGATATCCCTTTAACTCGAATAATCGTCTCGAGCCTTCATGACGAGGATGCGACCAGATTTGATGTGACCGAGTTTGATATTGTGTCCCTTTCTTCTTAAAGATCACATTTAAAGTCTTATTTGTTAGCAGATATCAATCAAATAGAACGTCCCACGTTCTATTTGATTGATATCTCCTGAGACTGGGAGGAAATTTCATAAATTTTGGGGTGTTATAGAGTACCCAGAGGCGCATATGCTTGGGGTCATTATTGTGCATAATCACGACGAAGGCTCGTTTTCGTCGCACGATACTGAATATTATTGTTCAAAATGTCAATGTCGACCGTGCGATTCGTAAATCCATTGTTTATAACAAGGTTGCCGACTCCAAAGCACCCATGCAACCGCAAACACAGAGCCTATCCCTCATTATGGCCAATAAATTTCTTGGTTGCATTTCTGGGTTTTGTTTCCTTAACACCATTCGTCTACCGTCAGACGCAAAAGTACTGCATTGAGTTAGCTCTCATCTGAAAAATAAGTTTTCTTCAGAAATCAGAGCTTTCATTCAGGTACTTTTTTCGCGACAGCTAATCGCAACTTCCGACTCTTCTCACTCACTAAAAATTTCTAACGAGCAACACGACCATGAAAACCGGCTGCCTGCATGAATTTCCTACTGTACTAACAGATATTGTCACTCTTCTATTTTCCAGTTCTAGGAAAAGTTTAGTAGCCCTAGTAGTCCTTGGTTTGTTTTTTCAGTTCACGCACCAGAAAGCTCCTATCGGCGCAACTGAAGACCGATCACAGCGTCTCAGATTATGCCACGTTTGAAAAGCTCTGAATCTTTCAATAATGGACTGCACGCTAGAACGCGGTTTTTCACATAAAATTGTTATTTCATTTAAAGAAATGAAATTACAGTTTATGCCAGCTATCTTCTTCGCGAAGCTTTACAATTCGTTCTCTTCTTCCCGAAGCGAATATCTTCACAAAGCATTACAAATCATTCTCTTCTTCACGAAGCTTTACAATTAGTTCTCTTCTCCACGAAGCTTTACAATTAGTTCTCTTCTCTACGAAGCTTCACAAATTCGTTCCTTGTTCACGAAGCGAATCTCTTCACGAAGCTTTACAATTCGTTCTCTTGTTCACGAAGCGAATCTCTTGACAAAGCTTTACAATTCATTCTCTTCTTCACGAAGCTTTACAGTTCGTTCTCTTCTTCACGAAGCTTTCTAATTCATTCTCTTCTTCACGAAGCTTTATAATTCGTTCTCTTCTTCACGAAGCGAATCTCTTTACAATTACAAATCATTGTCTTCGTCACGAAGCTTTACAATTCGTTCTTTTCCTCACGAAGCTTTACAATTCGTTCTCTTCTTCACGAAGCTTTATAATACGTTCTCTTCTTCACGAAGCTTTATAATTCGTTCTCTTCTTCACAAAGCTTTAGAATTCATTCTCTTTACGAAGCTTTAGAATTCGTTCTCATCTTCACGAAGCTATACAATTCGTTCTCTTCTTCACGAAGCTTTACAGTTCGTTCTCTTCTTCACGAAGCTTTATAATTCGTTCTCTTCTTCACGAAGCTCTACAATTCGTTCTCTTCTTCAGGAAGCTTTACAGTTCGTTCTCTTCTTCACGAAGATTTACGGAGCTTTACAATTCGTTCTCTTCTTCACGAAGCTTTACAGTTCGTTCTCTTCTTCACGAAGCTTTAAAATTCATTCTCTTCTTCACGAAGCTTTACAGTTCGTTCTCTTCTTCCCGAACCTGTATAATTCATTCTCTTCTTCACGAAGCTTTATAATTCGTTCTCTTCTTCACGAAGCTTTACAATTCGTTCTCTTCTTCTAGAAGCTTTATAAATCGTTCTCTTCTTCACGAAGCTTTAGAAATCGTTCTCTTCTTCACGAAGCTTTAGAATTCGTTCTCTTCTTCACGAAGCTTTAGAATCTCTTGTTACGAAGCTTTACAAATCTCTTCACGAAGCTTTACAAATTCGTTCTCTTCTTCACGAAGCTTTACAGTTCATTCTCTTCTTCAGGAAGCTTTACAATTCGTTCTCTTCTCCAGGAAGCTTTACAATTCGTTCTCTTCACGAAGCTTTACATTTCGTTCTCTTCTTCACGAAGCGAATCTTATATAATTCGTTCTCTTCTTCACGAAGCGAATCTCTTACAAAGCATTACAATTCGTTTCTCTTCTTCACGAAGCGAATCTCTTTACGAAGCTTTACAATTCGTTCTCTTCTTGAATCTCTTCTTCACGAAGCTTTATAATTCGTTCTTTTCCTCACGAAGCTTTACAATTCGTTCTCTTCTTCACGAAACGAATCTCTTGACAAAGCTTTACAATTCATTTTCTTCTTCACGAAGAATCTCTTTACGAAGCTTTACAATTCATTCTCTTCTTCACGAAACGAACGAAGCTTTACAATCTTCTTTACTTGAAGCTTTACAATTCGTTCTCTTCTTCACGAAGCTTTACAGTTCGTTCTCTTCTTCATGAAGCGTTATAATTCATTCTCTTCTTCACGAAGCTTTATAATTCGTTCTCTTCTTCACGAAGCTTTACAATTCATTTTCTTCGTCACGAATCTTTACAATTCCTTCTATTCCTCACGAAGCTTTACAATTCGTTCTCTTCTTCACGAAGCGAACCTCTTACAAAGCTTTACAATTCATCTTCTTCACGAAGCTTTACAATTCGTTCTCTTCTTCAGGACGCTTTACAGTTAGTTCTCTTCTTCACGAAGCTTTATAATTCGTTCTCTTCTTCACGAACTGCTTTAGAGTTCGTTCTCTTCTTCACGAAGCTTTATAATTCATTCTCTTCTTCACGAAGCTTTACAATTCGTTCTCTTCTTCACGAAGCTTTACAATTCGTTCTCTTCTTCACGAAGCTTTACAATTCATTTTCTTCGTCACGAAGCTTTACAATTCGTTCTTTTCCTCACGAAGCTTTACAATTCGGTCTCTTCTTCACGAAGCTTTATAATTCGTTATCTTCTTCACGAAGCTTTGCAATTCGTTCTCTTCTTCAGGAAGCTTTATAATTCATTCTCTTCTTCACGAAGCTTTATAATTCATTCTCTTCTTCACGAAGCTTTATAATTCGTTCTCTTCTTCACGAAGCTTTACAATTCGTTCTCTTCTTCACGAAGCTTTATAATTCGTTCTCTTCTTCACGAAGCTTTACAATTCGTTCGCTTCTTCCCGAAGCGAATATATTCATAAAGCATTACAAATCATTCTCTTCTTCACGAAGCTTTGCAATTAGTTCTCTTCTCCACGAAGCTTTACAATTAGTTCTCTTCTCCACGAAGCTTTACAATTAGTTCTCTTCTCCACGAAGCTTTACAATTAGTTCTCTTCTCCACGAAGCTTCACAAATCGTTCTCTTGTTCACGAAGCGAATCTCTTCGCGAAGCTTTACAATTCGTTCTCTTCTTCCCGAAGCGAATATCTTCACAAAGCATTACAAATCATTCTCTTCTTCTCGAAACGAATCTGGTTACGAAGCTTTACAATTCGTTCTCTTCTTCACGAAGCTTTACGAATTCGTTACAAAGCTTTACAATTCGTTCTCTTTTTCACGAAGCGAACCTCTTGACAAAGCTTTACAATTCATTCTCTTCTTCACGAAGCTTTACAATTAGTTCTCTTTCACACAAACTGGACTCTAGTTCGGCGACCCATTACGAACAATTCATAATTCCTATATGAAACCTGAACTTTCGTAGTTGAATATATATATGTACGATGCCCAAATTCATTTGCTGATCCACAACTTCACGAAATATCTCAATAAATTTGCATTTTCTCGGGTATGCGAATACTTCTTGCGCAGTAAAAATCAATCTCTCTCAGACGTTTTACAATTGTAAAAGGTGCTTTCATATATTATACATGTATGTATAATATAGAACGTTCTTTTTTACAAATTGATTTCTAAAACATTGTTCTAACATTTTTCATCTGTTGGTACAATTTTGCGCGGATTAACAGATTCAAACACATATTTTATTTGAACATCTGTGCTGTAGGAATACTTTTTGCACTCATTGTATAATGTTGCACGATACATGCAATATTTTCAAACTGCCCTCTTAACATTCGTCGGCTTCTGTGTTGCATGTGGAATCAATTTTAATTACAAATTATGTTACATTTTGATTTACCTTCCTAAGAAACGAACGTTTTTACTCAATGTTGAATGAACGACACAACCATTAAACACAGAAAATTTATTTTACAAATCTCTTCTTTTTTCAGCAATGCGTTGATGAATGCATAAGAAATGCTACGTACGAACTACATAACTGCACTAATGGCATCTCTCTTGACGAATCTGAAATCTTTTGCGCTGTGGGTAAGTAAGATTTATTAATCCCTGAAGGTCTTTGAATTTGAAATACTTGTCTTTTTGAAAACTCTGTGTCTAAACATCAGGTGCACATCTCAGAATTATCCTTTCATTGATTAGCCTCGTGTACTGACCCGTAGGCAGAATTTAATATTTTATTTCTTGTCATTCTGTATTGCACTACACAGATATATACTGGGGAGTCATTAATACTATGCTAATTCTGATATGAAGAAAAAACAAATTGAAGAACAAGTTGGCACAAAACAGAAAACAGTAGAGGGAAACTTTACCAGCGACCCCACGTAGATGTGGAATTAATCATCCTGTAGAAGTGACTAGACTGTTTTAGCAAAGATATCAAGAAGAAGAAATTGAAAATAGAGTTATCACAAGACAGAAAAGAGTGCAAGTGCAGAAAGGGGTTCTTTAACCAGTGGCCCCACCTACATGTGGAACTAATCATCCTGCAGAAGGAGTGACTGTGTGAACGATCACATGAAGGGGAAGAAACTGAAGAGCGAGTTCAAAAAAGACAGATAAGAATGCAGGAAAGGGTTCCTTAACCAGCGACCTCACCTAGATGTGGAAATAATAATCTTGTAGGTGACTATAACTGTGTTAACAATGACGTGAAAGAGCAGAAATTGTAAAGAGAGTTGACAAAAGACAGAAAAGAGTGCAGAAAGGCGTTCCTTAACAAGCGATCCCACCTTGATGTGAAACTAATCATTAGGGCTAGTAGTTTTATGACCTAAAAATTGCTTGGAAATGCCCTGTAAAAATGCATTTATGACCCAAGAAAACTGGAAAAAATGCCGTATAAAACAAAAATAAAATACGTAACAAATGCACATTTATTTTGTTATTTGCTTGCTAAACTAATTAATTCAAAAGGAAGAAGAAATGCATGAAACAAAACAGTAAGAATCTAAAAAATATGATTTAATCTGTTGACTATTGCTGTGTCAACTGAAATTCTTTATTTTAATAACCAACACATGACCAATAAATAAAACAAAGAATAGATGAGAAATTCAACTTAATTGTTTTATAGTTCCTGCACCAAACTAAAAATATATTGCCCGAAAACAGGCCTTATAAGACAAAAAAAAACAACAACTTAAAAACACAATTTAACTTTATATAGTTTGTATGCCAAACTGAGTCTTATTTTGTTAACAAAATTATGCCCTATAAAAGAAAACAAAAGATATAAAAACACAACTTTCATTTTCTGAGAGTTTCCGTTACAAATCGAAAGTTTGAATTTTACAAAACAAACGAACAAATTATTTGAATATTTTAAGTTTACAATGGCGTACTGAAATTTTTTATTTCATCAGTCCAGAATTGCAATGCACAACAAAAACCATTCGCAGATTTTCAAAGGAGAATGATTTCCCGTTGTCTGGCAACAAAGCTATAACCACTGAAAAGCTCTTTTCCACTTCTCCTGATACCACATAAGCATACTTGAAATAAACTACGTCACTTTGTTCAAAGACTCCTGAAATTTCACCAAGGAAACTCTTCCTCTCTGATAAAACATCTGCAATTAAGTACAACTTTTCATATCTTACATTTTTTTAAAACTTATGTTCTCCGAGAATTTGGTTGCAAAAAGAATCTGTGTTCTTATCAGTAAAGAGTAGCGGGCGCCCATTTTTGGTAGGTTCAATGAACATGATGACACCACCGAAAGCGAGCTTTTCCATAGAATGCGCTCAAGAGAACACACACAACAGTCCATCTTGCGTACAGATCCCTGTTTTGTAATATTTGTTATACCGCATGTAGGGATAGCATTTGCGCAGTTGTCGCAGTGAATGTGTGTGCCAATTAAAGTGTCGTGCTGCTTGGATCGCCAAAAGGAGGTATTATCGAGAAAAAGTTACCCTCTAGCTTTCTTGCCCAAATCTGCTCGGGGAGTTTCACTGTCCCAAAACTGTATCCAGCGGAGGCAGACAATGGATTTATTCACATTCAACCATTTTCCCACTTCAGCTTGAGATGTCCTGCTTCCTATCTTCCTCCGCAATTAACTCGCCATACCAAGTCTACGGCAATTAACTCTCTATACCAAGTCTCTGAGACATAATGACACCTTATCACTCCTCTTTACACTACAAAACCCAATACTGCGGATATATTTTACTCCAATCACTTGTGTACGGGACCCATTTGTCGGTGGCATATGTAAAAACTGCTGCCTCGTTGCTTTGTATAGCACCGTTGTTAGTTTACTGTCCACAATCTTTGTTTTTGTACATTACTGCCCTCTTGTGTACATTTTATGCGTGATTTTGGGGCTATGTTACTCTACTGAGGAGGGTTTCGTGGGTGTTGCTTTAATTTTGTGCAACAGTGTAGATATTTTACAAAGCAATGAATTCTTTAAAGTAGATTTAATGTGTATCTTCAAAAATGTTTTTTAAGCTATTGCGTCTTTATTTCCAGTTGTATTTCTTGCATTGATGTATCTCATGTATTATAAATGAAATATCAACTTGTTTTCTTTTCAGATTATACGGAAATCGAAATGCTATGCATCAATCAATGCCCTTCTGCCTGCAAGTATGAAGAGTTTCATGATTTTTATTTTCGCAGTATAAATACACGAAAACTGTAATGAAGAGAATGAAACTGATATTACACGGCTAATAAATACACTACTGTTTGGGATCATCGCAACACCAAGAAAGATTCGCGCTGTTCAAATGAAATTTATATTACAGATTCCTCATGTTACAGGAGATAACTGATTACATTTGTACAGCTATACAATATTTTTTCGCTTCAAAACTCAGTATCGTTTTAAGCCGCCTCCAGCTACAATAACAACCTCTACCTGGTGTGGAATTGAATGGAAGAAGTTTTTGATATCGTTCTGGAAAATAGCCTGCCAGGCTGCTTCTCCGCGACACCAGAGTTTATTTGTGGTAACTGGCGGAGGCATTTGACGGGTCAGTTGCTTAGATACAATGTCCCAGATATGTCCGATCGAGGACATATCAGAGGAACGTGCAGGCCAGGGAAGAAGCGGTAATAGCAGCCAATGACGTCAATGATCGCCGTGAATGGACAGCCCACGCCACTGGTTGTCACTTCACCTCGATCGAGTGAAGCACAATTTTGAGTTTAGAGCATTCTGGTTTCGTCCGTTGTGTTTATATAGTTACTGCGATTGTGAGCTTCAGTTTCAGTGTTGGTCCTTTATTATTCTCCGTGTGTTCTGGATTCATGCTTTTGTTAAAAAATATGAGCCCGGAAAATGATGTAGATATACACTATCTACCAACAAGCAATTGGGCACCCCTGCAATCGACGATATTTGCGGTTCTGCTACACGTCACATCCGCCGCCGTTAAATATCGTGTGGGAAACAACAACGCAACCAGTCACATACAAGATGCCACGCAGTTCGGAGCTCTCTGATTTCGAGAAAGGTGTAATCGTCGGGTATCACAGAAATGGCCGATCCCTACGTGACATATCCAGCGAGTTGAAGTACCCATAATCGACAGTGGCCTACGTTATTGGCAAGTGGAAGATGAGAGGTGACTGTCGGAATGTGCCCCGACCCGGCAGACCCACAAAACTGGGTGTTAGAGATTGACGGGTGCTGGCCAGAGAAATTTGGAAGAACCACACCAAATCGATGGGCCACATCCACGAGGAGTTTCAACAGGCATCCGGAAGTGTTCTTTCGATGAATACCATCCGTAAGGAAGCCCATCTGCTCGGTTATCATGGACGTACCTTTGATCCCCAAGTCCAATAGCGCTGTTCGACTAACGTGGTGCAAAGAACGTCGTCAGTGGACCGTTGAACAGTGGAAACAGGTTCTCTGGAGCGACGAATCAAGGTTCACCCTCTACCGTTCAGATGGCAGGGTCTGGGTTTGGCGTCTGCCTGGAGAACGCATCCTGCCGGAATGTATTGTGCCAACTGTGAAGTTCGGCGGCGGTGGAATTATGCTATGGGGGTGTTTCTCCTGGTATGGCACGTAACCCTTGGTCGCAGTTCCTAATAGACTCAACGCCGAGACCTACTGCACCATTTTGGATGACCATGCGCTTCCTACGTTGTGGCAGTTTTACGGGGTGGACCCATGTTACTTTCAGGATGACAATGCCACCTGTCATGTTGCGAGGTCCGCCATGGCTTGGTATGGTGACAATGGGGTTAATCAAATGGACTGGCCTGCGCAGAGCCCGGACCTTAACCCTATCGAGCAGCTCTGGGAAGAGTTGGAGCGTCGACTTAAGGGGTGCCCCCACCGTCCGAAATCGGTGAAGGAACTGACCTGTCTTCTCCAAGCCGAGTGGAAGAAAATACCGCTAGCCATCGTACAAAGCCTGGTTGAGAGTATGCCTCGGAGGGTAGCAGCTGTAATCGCCGCTCGTGGAGGCTCCACCAACTATTGAAGGTGAATAAACTTCGTTTTCCTTTGCTATCACAGGTGTCCAATTACTTGTTGGTAGATAGTGTATAATGTGCGGAGAGATGTACACTGAGGAGCCCACCAACCTAATAAGCTGTAGGACCTCGTTTAGCCGGCAACACAGCTGGCACTCGGCAATGCATCGATTCGATAAGGTGACCATAGGTACCTTGTGGTATATGGTACCCTAATATCAACAGGAGGACTTCCAGTTCCCGTGCATTATCGGGTGGTGGTGATGTAGCGCGAACCGGCTTTTCTAAGTCGAACTACAAATGTTCGATTGTGTTCTTGTCAGGTAAAATTGGAGGCCAGGGCATTAACAGAAAGTCACCCGCATGTTTTTGGACCACTCCTTAACGATTCTAGTAGTGTGACATGGCGCATTATCCTATTGGTAATGGCCATCATCTGCAGGGAATACAGTGGCCATGAGTGTCTGATCTTGGTCTGCAACCATGTTCAGATACCTGACAGGTGTCAAAGATTGTGCTATTGGGATAATGGGGCCTAAAGTGTCCCAAGGAAATATCGCACACAGCATAACACCACCACAGCCGCCGGCCTGTTTCCGTCCAACAGTGCATCCAGTTGCCACAGCCTCCGTTGGCAATCCGCGTATTCGCGCTCGGCCGTCTACGTTATGAACCAGGAATCTAGATTTGTCAGACCTGGCCACTTTCATCCAATCATCCACGGTCCAATCTCGATGATCTTGTGCCCATTTTATGCGTTATTCGTGATGACGTGTAGTGAGCATGGAAACCCGGCTAGGTATGTGGCTACGCAGGCCCACGCGCAGAAGGCTGAGCTGAACTGCGTGCTGTGACACCTTGCCCTGATCACCACTGTTCTAGAAACGGGTGATTTGTCGCATTGTGGCCCTGCGGTCTCTGTGAACAATGCGTGACAGTCTCTTCTCCCCTCTGGCATCAATGAGCTGCGGATGCGGTTCGTCGTTTGGCCATCTGTGCACCACTTTGATGCGTGCTCACTAGAGTGGCACACGGACAACCCACAGGCCGCCGCGACCGTTTCTAAGATCGTAGTTCCCAAACGCATTACCATGACAATTTGTCCTTTATCAAACTCCGATAAATCAGTAGCTATTCCCATTGTGACTCTCTCACTCTACTATCCGAAAGCCGGTCCTCGGGTTGTATAAAAACTGATCTGTGAACTTCATCTGTGACACCGTTCGGTCTCCAGGCGCGTTTATTTCTCTAGCCTGAGGGCGGTCATAATGGAATGGCTCACGGGTGTGTTCCAAGAAGTGTATAAAATTGCTTTCTCTAGTTCTTACTTTACGCTCAACCACTGTTCCAGTAGAAGGTTTTCCTGTTTGAAAAACATTTAAAAGATTACTTAAGGAATACTGTTGTATTTCACTACGAAGACTATCATCGTTATCTAATATCCTTCTCTCCGAACTTGCAGTTTAACAGCCGTTTTAGGATGATATCATTGAACGCTATGCGTCTTTAACAAGGTAGAAGTGACCTTCTTTTTAAGAAATAGATGCATTTGTTCATGGATTCTCATTTTGTAACACTTCAGCTGGTTACAAACCCCCAGTGGATTAGAGTACCATTGTGATACGTAATACTGTGTACCGTCAACCAAACCTTGATGAAGAATGAAAGTCTATGGGTCTTCTTTCCAATTGCGCTTACGCTTACCTACTCACGTAGCAGTTGCGTTTGGTAGCGCTGAATTTCAGTGTTTACATTCTCCACCGATTACGATAAAAAGATAAAGATTCCTGAAAATGATAAAGATTCCTCCACTCGGAGATATTACAATAGGCTACATTAAAATCAATAATAATCGGGTAGAATACATCTAACAACTAGCGTTCTGAAACATAACGTTAAATGAAGTGCTTGAAAATTCACTATGTTATCGTTAATATGTGGACAGCGCTTTTGGTAGGGAATTAGGCTCTACGCGGGCACTACGTCACACACCCAACTATATAGATATACTTGTAAATCATAATGAGAAATTAATACCACTGTGAATGCAAGATGCCTAGTTTGAAAGAGTAAACTGATTTACAGTAAGGGTTAATAATAGAGTACTACATAGGCAATCACTCGGTACTGGATTTTTCAGCGGCCCTGAATGTCCCTAGGTCGACCGATGGTAACGTGATAATGCAAATGGCAGCGAAATGGAAGTCAATCTGCTCTTACGAAACGATCCCGTAAACCTCCGAAGAAAATAACAGGAAACTTGTTAGCCCAGGAAATAAAGGGGGAAAAAAAGGCAAATGTCGGGAATAATTAGGGGAAAGCTGAATTTTCGCCAATTGTTAGAACACTATTAAAGATGTATTTCCCCAAAACTCCCCGCATCTCCCACTTGTGCTTATCCCCCTCAGTGGCCCACGAACTTTCCATCGTCGAGACATATCTCCATAACCAATGGACGTGACGAAATACTTTTTTTAGTTTTAATCCTCAAATTACGCACTACAAAATTGTCTATCTTCAGTTTTACGCTAAAACCAATAGTTTTTCCTTAATTTTAATAAAAGTGTAAAAAAAAACCGAATTTTTATTGTGATATTCCAAGTTTTAACGTTGTTGCTTGTTTGGAAATGACAACATGGGAATGTGCTTAGTATGAAAGTTGTACCCTGTTCAACAGCTTTAAAATCATATATATACACTGAAGAGCAACGGAATAGAGATACCTGTCTAGTAACGTGTAGCACCACCTTTCGCCCTGATGACGGCGGCGATTCGTCTCGGCATGGACTCGACAAGACACCGGAAGCGTTGGGAAGCCATACGGATCCACGACACCTGAACAAGCTCCCACAGTTCACGAAGATTTGATGGAGGGGGTCCGAGCCTCGAACATCTCTCTCGATGGCATCCCAGATGTGCTCGATTGCATTGAGGTCAGGTGACCTAGCTGGCCAAGGAAGATAGGTCACGTTGGTGAAGTGTTTATCCAACCAACCATTTGGATACAATTCGGGAGCTGTATTGTCTTGTTGCAGGATGAGATCCTCAGTGGGATGTTGAAGACGCACAAATGGGAGCAAATGGTCGTCAAGGATATGCCGGTAACGTTGACATGTGAGGGACGATATTACACGTACTAGGGGTCCCATTTCAGTCCACGTAAACAGTCCCCAGACGAGAATGCCACCCCCACAAGCTTGAAGAGTACCCTGCTAGCAAGAAGGATCCATCGCTTCATGTGGTTTGCGCCATACTCATACTTGCCATCCGCATGTTACCAACGTGAATCTCGACTCATCAGTCCAGGCAACATTTTTCCACATGTCTAGGGTCCAATCTTTACACCCTGTGATGTGCGGTCAGCAGCGGTACCCTCGTGGAATAATGGCTTCTATACCTCATAGCAAGGAGATGGTTCTGGATGGTGTGGCTGCTTACACGTTTTTGTGCACCAGCGTTAAATTGCCGAGTGATTTCTTGCACTGTGGCCCGTCTATTCGCTGTCACAATGCGAGTTAGCCGACAATGACCCAGCTCATCCACACTCTGTTGTCCACGGTAGTTGGCCCTTGCAGGGATGGTTTTACCGGTTTCGATGTACTCACGGTGCACCCGTGACACAGTGGCTCGTAAAAATCCCAGTGCCTGCACGAATTCCGAGATTGAGTGACCCATTCGTTGGGCCCCAACAATTTGCCCGCGATCAAGTACGCTTAGATCCTTCGTCTTACCCATACTGCGTTCGACTGATCTGGATTCCCGACACATCACTCCTTATATTATCGGATCGCTGCATACGTCATGTCGTTTCCGTTTACAGGGCCGCCCACAGCGCCACATTTGCATAACGACAGCTGTCTCTAATTCAATTGCATGGGTGCAAGCATGCACCCATGACTTTGCTACACAATGATGCGAAAGGGCGCCACCAGCGCGATGAGCAATGCTCAAACCACAGCTTCACTGCATTGCAAACCAGTTCTGAGCTGGCGCCGTATACGGCAGCATGTGTGTGTGAGTGTCTTTGTTAGTCGTTGTTTTAAAGTGAGAAGACACGTGGTGAAAGAACACAGGTACTGATAATAAACATTTTCAGTTACGTGGCAGTTTTTAGCATACTAATTTAGATTGCAGATTAATTGTATGTTTAACATGAACAGTATTTATTATTCATTACAACTTCGTATTTGATTATATGTAAAACAAAAAGAAGAAAATGGATGATTTCGATTTACTGCGTGCTGTTTGTGGAAAGGGACTTAAAGGGGAAACTGTGAACGTCAAAAATGGTTTACGGACAATTATTGAAGCTAGTTTAAAACGAAACGATGGACTGCATGAAAAGCTGGAAGGAAAAATTACTATTCGGGTACACACAGTGCGTGCAGGCAGAGCTACACAAGACCTACGAGCATCAATGTTGCTCTTAAAGCAGTAGAGACATATAATCCATCTCATACTTCATCTTGTTTAAGGAGCTCAGAAGAGAAGTTTGGATTTCAAAACAAACTGCTTGATTTGTGGAGAAGAAGCAAGTGTTGATTCCAAAACTGCATCAGAACGTAGGAAAAGTTTTCACATGGTAGCGATTTTAGAAATAAAGGAAAACTTACAGCAATGGAAAAAATGAAAGAAAAATTTTTTGGAGAGTTTAAACTACGCAGGAAAGACATGATCAGAACACAGGCAAAGCACAAATATGTGAAACTTGAGTCGAAAGAGGTTAGTGTAAATCCCCAACAGCTTTTTAACCGAATCTTGTGTGTGTGTGTGTGTGTGTGTGTGTGTGTGTGTGTGTGTGTGTGTGATAGCCCAAGTGTGCTAAAACATACCTTGAGAATGAAAAAGCCTCTCGTCCACAGTCGATGTTTGATGAAGTTTCTTTCGCAAGGGTACAAAGTCTTCTCTCATGGAAGTTTCTGAAGAGGGTATTGTAGAAACATTTGACCTAAGCGATGCAGCAATAGTGATAGATGGAGGGTTTCTGCTTCACTATGTCTCTTGGCCAAAGGAAAGCTCACATGGAGAAATAGTTCAGAATTACTGTTCATTTGTGCTTACAAGGTATGGAAAAAATATAACCATTGTTTTTGATAGATACCCCGAGAATTTGACAGCAAAACAAGAAGAACAAAATAGAAGATCAGCCAGAAAACCTCATGTGGCATCACTTTTGAAGAAAATACAAAATGTATGACAGCAAAGGAGGATATTTTTTAGCTAATAAAAGAAACAAGAAACGACTAGTAATTTAGTAGCATCAGAACTAGAAAAAAAAATGGTTTACCAACGTTTGTTGCTGAAGAAGATGCTGACGGCCGCCCCGGTGGCGCAGTGGTCTAAGGCGCTGGCCTCTGATCATTCGTCCGTAAGGGGTCCGGGTTCGAATCTCGGTCAGGCATGGATGTTGTGTTTGTCTTACGGCACTGGCTCTCTCCCTTCCCTGGAACCAGTGACCCTAAATTAGGGACGGGCGACTGCTTATAGCCCATTGAGTTGCTCACGGTGTTCGTTAAACCTCGAATAAAAAAAAAAAAAAAAAAAGATGCTGACGTAGACATAGTATGGGTAGCAATCGAAAAACTGAACAGTCACTCTAAAGTTGTTGTTGTGGGCTCAGACACAGATCTACTAGTGCTGTTAGTTGCTCTTGCTCCTGAAAATAAATCTATTTATTTCTGTAAACAGAAAGGTGGTAAAAGCCCTTAAAAAGTATTTTACAGGATCGAAAGTTTGGTCGAGCAGTACAGCAAAATCAGAAAACTTCCACTGTTCGCTCACGCAATAACTGGTTGTGACACGACATCGTGCTTTTATGGATTGGGAAAAATCAAAGCCATTGAAATGATAAAATCATCATCTGAAGCTGAGGGCCAAGCTAGGATTTTTACTCAAGAAGCAATTCCTCTAGAAAAACTGTTTGTCAATGGAGAAAAATTTATACTTGCATTGCATGGGACAAGCAAATTCTCGAATTTGAACGAAGCTCGTTACTCCCGATTCAAGACATTAACAAGAAAGTCTGCTTTTAGATAAAAGTTTGACCTGGCAAAACTTCCTCCAACATCAAAAGCTTCTCATCAACATCTTCTGAGGGTTTATTTGCAAGTCCAAGGGTAGCAAGGAAATAAACTTGTGGCAACTCATTGGGGATGGAAGTTAGAATACCTGGAAGAAAACGGAGGAAAGAAGAAAGTACTGAGGCCTATTCCGAGCTCAATACCTTTTGCCCCGGATGAACTTCTACGCCTCATGTCCTGTAGCTGTAAATCAGCTTGTGGAAATTATTGTAGATGTCGGAAATCTGGACTATATTGCACTGCAATGTGAGAGCACTGCAATGGTCTATCATGCTACAACTCACCTGCTTTTAGTGAAGAAAATGACACTCCTTTTGACGAGTAACTCTGTATGTATGGGGAATTGTAGATGTAAAAAGGAACAATTTTGTAGTGCGTAATATGAGGATTAAAACTAAAAAAAATTACGTCGCTACGACCATTGGTTATAGAGATATAAATCATTTTCTAAAAGTCTGCTAATGGGAAGTTCGGGGGGGGGGGTCACAGGGGGAGACGCGGTAAGTTTTGGAAAAATACATATCTTATAGTGTTCTAACAACTTGTCAAAATTCAGCTTTCCCTTAATTATTCCCAAAATTTTCCTTTTATTTCCTGGGCCATATGTAATGGTCCTCTCAGAACAAAATATTTGCATGATCCGAAATCATGCAAACTCTATGAGAGACTATTTGGACTGATATTAGCTCATCCACAGATCGCATAATGCTGCCGGTCATGGGTGACTATGGTGGAGTATCTACCCACAAGTCACTGATCGTTTCGACTAATCCCACACGTTAATACGTGCTGTAAAGAACGCCAATCTTAGACTTTTAATAAATGCAAAATTATGCTTCTGTCTGGTGAGTTATCATATACAGTCTATCATTCTCATGATCATCTCTAGGTGAGGGGGATGACGGGGAAAGATACACAATTTGGACAAAAGTGATTGGACACCCACGCAAGCGTAATGGTGTGCTCCCGCAGCAGACAAGTGACCGATAAGTTATAAGCACTGCAACGGGAGTACGCTCAAATCAGTCGCTGATAAAATGCTAGCAGGGGAAAGTTCTCCGCGTTTGAAAAAGGGCGTTATAGTACGTATGATTACCAATTATAATATGCTGTTTAATTGCCCAGTTGGAGAAATTAGCATAAGAAGCATTGCTGATGTCAGACAGATCGATAAATCGACTGTGGCCTTTGTCATCAACAAACGGAAGATGACGGCACATTACAAATGGAAGAAGATGGAATATTGCAAATGGAAGAAGACGGCACATTACAAATAGAAAAAGACGGCGCATTACAAATGGAAGAAGACGGCACATTACAAATGGAAGAAGACGGCACATTACAAATGGCAGAAGACGGCACATTACAAATGGAAGAAGACAGCATATTAAAATGGAAGAAGACGGCACATTAAAATGGAAGAAGACGGCACATTACAAATGGAAGAAGACGGCACATTACAAATGGAAGAAGACGGCACATTACAAATAGAAGAAGACGGCACATTACAAATGGAAGAAGACGGCACATTACAAATAGAAGAAGACGGCACATTACAAATGGAAGAAGACGGCACATTACAAATGGAAGATGGAACATTACAAATGGAAGAAGACGGCACATTACAAATAGAAAAAGACGGCACATTGAAAATGGAAGAAGACGGCACATTACAAATGGAAGAAGACGGCACATTACAAATGGAAGAAGACGGCACATTACAAATGGAAGAAGACGACACATTACAAATAGAAGAAGACGGCACATTACAAATAGAAAAAGACGGCACATTAGAAATGGAAGAAGACGGCACATTACAAATGGAAGAAGACGGCACATTACAAATGGAAGAAGACGGCACATTACAAATGGAAGAAGACGGCATATTAAAATGGAAGAAGACGGCACATTACAAATGGAAGAAGACGGCACATTACAAATGGAAGAAGACGGCACATTACAAATGGAAGAAGACGGCACATTACAAATGGAAGACGGCACATTACAAATAGAAGAAGACGGCACATTACGAATGGAAGAAGACGGAACATTACAAATGAAAGAAGACGGCACTTCGCCTTGGAAGTCCCACGAAAGTGCAATCCAGGGACCAGAAAGTGCTGCATTCGGAAAACCGGTTGGTGTTATGGAGTGACGAATCATTTTGCTAGTGATTTTAAAGACAGTTTATTTTTTAGAAGCAATACAGGATGATTGTAAAGTCCTTCAACAAAACACGAGGGCTGATAGTACACATCAAGACGAACAATATTTGCAATGGAACCTAGGGACGCATTCCACTCCTAGTGCCAGAAAAGAGAAAAGTTGCGTATCCATGTTGAGCCTGAGTGAAAACAAAGAGACATACCTAATTTATGAGTTGTACAATTCCAATCGTATCAGAGAAATTCTCAAGAAAGCTTCTCAAACTGGGGTCCAAGGGCGTCGTTGCACAGCCCACACTGGCGAATGAAGGACTGTCGCACCCTCCCGTAGACTCCTGGTGTGGTGTCGATCTTGTCCTCAGCAACAGCGATTAGCTTGACGAGAAGAGGACATACGAAGTATTAGTTAGGTGGTCATAATTCAATGATCACTCAGTGTATTTTACAGTATTTTCTCTTTTGATTCTGGGTTTAATGACCACCGTGAGCAATTCGATGGGCTGTAATTCAACAATCGCCCGTCCCTAATTTAGGCCTACTGGTTCCAGGCAAGGGAGCGAGACAGTGCCGTAAGACAAACACAACATCGATGCTTATCCGGGATTCAAACCCGGAACCATCTCGGACAAATCGTCAGAAGCTGGTATCTCGACCTCTGCGCCACAGGGTGGGCCACAATATGTGCAGCTCAACTAATTAACATAGTGTTTACATGGAAATGTTCACACCAACCACAAGAAGCAAGGCTTTAAAAAATGCAACCTATACAAGAGTACTTTATTTTTTTCATCCACTTGATTTTCGCATAATTTCTGTGTATTACGAAGCAGTATTGTCATTTTACACATTAATGATTTCTTAGAAGTGTTTTGACTGGCATATTAAACCCGTCTTTTTTTTGTTTTTTTTTTTACAGTTCGGTGGATTATAACTTACAGATAGAAAAGATATTCCCATTTGTAAGTAAGAATACCTTCATTTATCTTAAAACAAATAAAAATTTAAGAGTGATTGTAACTTTCTACTGAAGCACCAATGTGGTCAAATCTTTTTAATGTTCATAATATTTAAAAGGAGTATGAAAACTCAGAAAGATATGAGAATACGTACAACGTACGTCGGAAAATTTCCAGGACTGACGCACTAAAAAATATATGTATAAATTTACCATACTCAAAATTATTGCTGGTCATCTTCAAAATACCGCCCTTCTGAATAAACAGACAGTTTTCAGCAAATTGCTGAAAACAGTTCTGGGAGGCACCTTGTGGAATGTCTGCAAGTTGTTTCGTCACGGCTGCTTGGATAGAAGTCCTCAGGTTTGTGGATCGTACTGCTGGCACACTGTTTCCTCTTCTGCAACAATTCTGGGACAAAAAAAAACAGGATCATCAGCTTCAGTACCCAGCAGATCAAAACCGAAGGATGAACCAGCCTCCTTTTGGTTTTCATTCAGAATGCAGAGTACCAATCTGGCATTAAGTTTACGTTTTCCCACATCCTCGCGTACAATCTCATGACAGATAGACTTACTGATGCTCACCGAATCAGCCAAAATTCTCACTGTAATTCAGCGATCTTTCTTTACCTGATTCTGCACCTCTTCGATATTTTCTGCTGTATGCACACTGGAGGGACGGCCAGATCTAGGATTATCATCAAAGTATTCCCGCTAGCCACGAAACCGTGCATACCATTCGAAAACTCTGCTATGGAATGTCTTCATAAATTTCTTTCTACATTCCGTAAGTTTCAATAGCTGATATACCAAGTTTCCAACAAAAACAGATTTCTGCTCTTTCATGGCTAAAATGAAATGGGACGAGAACGCCGCTTGCTATGACTTCCTTATACTCGTATGCCTCCTATCTATACCGGTATAAACCGGTTTCCAGCTGTTCGCTGATTGGTCATGGACGGTAGTCCTTGGTTTACACATAATATTTTTATCCCACTACTACATGTATTACGTCAGTTATGCCGTCAATCCTGGAACTTACTGTACCTAGATTGTATGATTTAAAAATATTTCTGATCAAAGCATGAGAGAAGGAATTTTCGGATGGCAAAGAAAGGAAGCAGTGAAAAGTTCTTGAATGAAATACGTGATTACATGATACAAAACAAATTTTGAAGATGACAATCCGTTTTTTGGTTTAAATATGACAAAGATGGTAAGTCAGATAATATCCAAAAACCGGAAAATGTCGTCGTCCTGGAACGGATATCGAACCTGGGCGCTATTTGGGAGACGCGGAGTCTATTCCCGCTCCAGGACGACGAAAATTTCAGTTTTTCAGATGTTATCTGACTTAACAGCCTTGTCATATTTAAACCAAAAAAGCGGATTGTCATTTTCAAAATTTGTAGTGCAAAGTTCTTCCCCCCAGTCTCTGTCGTACCACAGGAGTATCTACGATTTTAAGGTTTCTCTGGTCCCTAATATGGAAATACTATCTCCAAGAAAGAGTCAAAACTGGAAGCGAAAGATAAGCACACCACAACGATGCATCACTGGATTCAAACCAGATCAATACTAGACCAATTATTCAGATGCCAGCTCTACTGACTTCTTGGCCACCGCGGCTGCTAAAAATTGGTGTTAAGAAGTTACGTGGTATAGCAAATTAATGTGAGCAAAAATGTAAAAAAAAAAAAAAAAAAAAAAAAAAAAAAAAAAAGAAACACGCTTTTTCGATAGGTTTGTAGAAATACATTCTATCTAGTTAATACTGCAGTAAATGCAGTTGTGTTTCAGATATCAAACCTTATTTATGCAGGCCGGGGCTGATCAGTAACTAATTTTCGGTTACTTTTGGTGATAGACGTGAGATATACAAATTAATGTTTCCCAACATCATTGTACAGGGTGATTCATATAGAAGTATACAGTTTCCAGATGCTGTAAAACAATAACAGTTGAAGACACGGACCACAGCTGCGAACCGTTAGGTAGATGTACTCATAAAGTTCGTGTCCCGCTACTGAGGGAAGTAGTGTAGGCGATAGCTCGCGTGTCAAGTGACTAGTCAGTCAAAATGGCAGCGTCTGCAGTGGGTAAGGCGTTATGTGTTCTTGAATTGAGCAAAACGGAATTTGTAACTGTTGTGCAACGGCATTTTCGATCACGATTCGGAAAAGAACCTCCAACCAGAAAATCTATCTACGATTGGCATAAAAAATTTGAAACTATGGACTGTTTATGCAAACTTAAAAGTCCTGGACGACCGCGTGTATCGGAAGAAGTCGTCGATAGTGTTTGCACCGCCATTCAACGAAAAACGGGAAACTTGCAGGACGACAGTGACAACTTTATTCTCCAATTGGATGGTGCACCACCGCACTGGTTAGGCGACGTGCGAGATTATCTCTATGAACATCTTCCTCACCGATGGATTGGACGAGCCGCGGACTACAACATGCCACTGGCCCAATAGCCACCCAGAAGTCCTGACTTAACACCTCGTGACTTTTTCCTGTGGGTGTACGTAAAGGACAAGGTA
The DNA here is from genome assembly GCA_039090855.1 of Macrothele yani. Lineage (NCBI taxonomy): Eukaryota > Metazoa > Arthropoda > Arachnida > Araneae > Macrothelidae > Macrothele > Macrothele yani. Next base: position 30,353,947 of record CM077032.1, on the reverse strand, counting down.
TTTACCCCTCCCCTTCCTGTTCATCTAGCGGAGCTGAAACAGCGTATCACAGCCACTATCACTGCACTTGATTCAGATATCTTACCTCGCGTATGAGAGGAAATGGATTACCGGCTCGATGTGTGTCGTGTGACTAAAGGTACACACATAGAACATCTGTGACTGTCTCTAAAAAAACTTGAAACAATCCCCTAGAATTCTGTTACAGGTAACATAAAATATCTTACATTGTTCTTGTTTTATAGTGCGTTGAAACTATATACTTCTTGATGAATCACCCTGTACTTTCTTCTATAGAGAGTGTTGTTTGGCACACGAGTCTAGATAAAAAGGAGGATGATCATGATGACTTTAGAAGGCGGATGAGAGGTATGTAAATCGATATCTCCCAATGTCAGTATACTCTGCTGAGTTGAGTTGCTATAACGTCGCTAGTTATCGATTTACTCTACTGAGTAGAGTGACAACGTTATTACACTCTGCTGTTTAACACAGGATTTGGAATAAAATGGAAAAGCTGATCAATAAGTAATTTCCGTGATTACACTCTGCTGAGTAGAGGGCATATTTTCCGATGCTGAGTAGAGTTTAATGACGTTGGAAGATGTGGATATATTTTGCTGAGTAGAGTGTAACGACGTTGGAAGATATGGATATATTCTGCTGAGTAGAGTGTAATGACGTTGGAAGATATGGATATATTCTGCTGTGTAGAGTGCTATCGTCATTACACTCTGCTGTTTAACACAGGAGTTTGAATAAAATGGAAAGGTTGATATATAAGTAATTTCCAATGACTTTTGATGGCGAACGAGGAATATGTAAATCAATATTTACCTACGTGATTACGCTGTGCTGAGTAGAGGACGCTGTTTAGCACAGGAGTTTGAATAGAAAAGGAGGCTGTTCAATAAGTAATCTTCAATGTTCTTTGGTGGTGTTTCCGTCAGACAACTAGGTAGCACACTTTGCAGAGGCATAAAAGTGAATTCTTGGAAACGATAAAAGCGAGCTTAGCCTCAATACCAGGATGTATGGCATCCGTTCCTAAACTTTCGAAATTCAAAATGAACAAACCCTGCAAGAAAATAATAAAAACGTCACGTAGAATCGCTTTCTAGTTAAAAAGAAGCACTTACGCTTACGAGAGAGAGAGATGCGTGGAACGTCTAAGTCTGTCACAAGTGTGAAGTACAGATTAAGATCACGTGGTAGATCAGATCAGATCAGATCATATGTAGAATATTTTAGGAAGGGAGTGTCTGACCCCAGGTCTTAAACAACCCTTAGAAGTAGGAAGCTAAGAGAATTGGGCTAGAGTGCCTGATAGGAAAGTCACACGGAAGCGAGGTAGAAAGAGGGAGGAAGACGCCCTTATTTATTACCGGTGGGCCAGTACCTGGGTTCCGACGGCTTGACGCACGGCGGGTATTTAGTGGTTCGAACGTTCGTACCTGCCTGGGATCGAACCCGAGGTCTTCTCCAAGGCAGTTACGAATGCTGACCCCTAGGCCACCCGCAGCCCAAGATCACGTGGTAAAACAACTCCCGTGGAATAATTATTAGTGTTTGTAAGAAGTTATCGGTTTGAAAGCTTTGGAAAAACAGCGTTAAATAAGTTTCAAGTCGAGATTTTTTCTTCAGATGACGGGTTTTCTTAGCCATTACCTAGTATTTGACGGTATATTTACAAAGGTTTTTTGCTTTTTGGTTGTGAATCAAAGTTTTTAGCGCTAAGAATTCTAATTATTTTTTTCTTTCCGTGATGTGTGCAATAAATCAGGGGTAATAAATACGCAGCTTACAATCAAGTCAAGCTTTGAAATGTTTTTCTTTGTAGGGAAAGTACGTATTGGTGCTGTAAGAAAATTTTCTCTTTTACGAACCGGAAAAATGAAAAGAATCCTTAAGAAAATATTTAGAAAATGTTTCATTTGAAACCAATATAAGGACGAGCTACTGTTTGTAGCTAAGGACGAGTTACAAAGAGAACAAGATGAAAATGAAACTAATGAAAATTATAATGGAGTTGACTTACTAATGGATAAGAGACATGGATAAAAAATCAAATCGAGAGAGTACCACCCATTCTTCGAAGGTAATTATGATATTCATTCTTATGCCAAGATCTTTTTGGGTCTGAAATAAACTTAGTGATTGAGAATATTAATTTATTTTCTTACAACACGCATTCTTATCAAGTAAAGCAGGAACAATAGGCTTACGTTAAGTGAAGTATGGTACGGGTATCTAAACTTTTGATTCCAGATTACTCAAGTGTCTTTGGAAAATAGCATAGTCGTAGAAACATTGAAATTCGGTATGGTTGTTAGATTTAACTCTTCGTTTTGAAAATCGACAAAGGGTTCAGATTATGACTTAGCGCAGTTAATATTGAAATCTCCGGCTAATATAATCGGCATCGAGCGATACATTTTGAATTTTTCCACATTAGAAGATCCCTTGTGTGTGTAGGGAAGAATTACAAATTGAATGAATTCTACAGGGTGTTTCACAAAATAGTCCCCCTCTCCCTCAAAAAACAAAAACAAAAAACAATTGTTTTCTTCTCACTCTGCATAAAAAGCACTATGTTTGGTATACAAGTGGCCTTGATCCTTGAGAAATGCGTGGAAGTGACTTTCCTTGTCATTGAACGTCGTTCGGGATGGCTGTGTATACCGTTATGGAGCGTGTGTTTATTGTGAAATGTTATTGGGTAACAAAGCCAATAAAGGTAACAAAGCGTGAATTACTGGAGAAGTTTGGGGGAAGAAAAGCTCCATAAAAGCGTTGCACGCCGCCCCGGTAGCGCAGCGGTCTAAGCGATGGCTTCAGATCACTCGTCCGAGATAGGTCCGGGTTCGAATCCCGGTGAGGCATGGATGTTGCGTTTGTCTTACGGCAATGTTTCTCTCCCTGCCAATGTTTCTTGATGGCCCTAAATTAGGGACGGGAGACTGCTTACAGCTCATTGCGATGCTCACGGTGGTTGTTAAACCACAAAAAAAAAAAAAAAAAAAAAAAAAATGTTGCATCGCTAGGTTAGCGAGGAAATTTGAAACCATGGACAGTGTTTTGAACCAATATAGTGGTGATCTGCTGGCATCGCATTGGAGAAGTCACTATAACGTTTGTCCCAAGAATCTTGGTATTCTGTGTCTACCTGCCAAGAACAGCGATGAAAGTTTTGTCCGTACCGTGTGACAGTCGCGCAAGAAATGAAGCATCCGGACCTTGAAAAGCGTATGTCTTATTGTCACTGGTTCCTGAAATTGTTACTCGCAATTCCAAACAATTTGGATTTCCCATGATTCACTGACGAAGCATGGTTTCATTTGGAAGGGTATGTAAATTCTCAAAACTCTCGCATCTGCCCTACAGATAATTCACACGAATTACACGAATCCCCATGACATCCTGCTAAAGTCGCTGTTTGGTGTGCTGTGTCCCCGAGTCAGGATAACTGAACGCATTTTCTTCAGGAGCGTAGTGAATTCGGTATGCCATTCCGGTGGCGCAGTGGTCTGAGCGATGGCTTCTGATCATTCGTCAGAGATGGGGTCCGAGTTCGAATCCCGATGAGGCGTGGATGTTGTTTTTCTTACGGCTCTGGCTCTGTCCCTTCCCTGGAGCCAGTGACCCTAAATTAGGGACGAGTGATTGTTTATAATCCATCGAGTTGCTCACGCGATGGTTGTTAAACCTACAATAAAAAAATGGATGTTGTTTTTCTTACAGCTCTGGCTCTGTCCCTTCCCTGGAGAAAGTGACCCTAAATTAGGGACGAGTGATTGTTTATAATCCATCGAGTTGCTCACGCGATGGTTGTTAAACCCACAATAAAAAAAATCGGTGTCATATGTGAACATTTAGTGAATATTTGTGGACCAATTATCAGATATCAATTTGACAACTGGCTATACGTTAAATAAGGTGGAGCGACATGCCCATTCTACACGTTCCGTGTAAGCATGGGTGAAATTTCCTCCATCTTCTGTGATCGAGTGATCTCGAAAGGACTGTCTGTGGCCACCCTGTTCATCCGATTTTAATTCTCCTGCTTTTTTCTTATGGGGATATTTGAAATATCGTGCTTACAGCAATAAGGCTTGCACGTTAGAAGACTTAGAACAAAGCATCAGTGCAGCGATTCGGATTATTGATGAGGACATGCTGCGAAGGACCTTCGATAAAATGTAGCGTCGCGTTTGAGTGGGTTTGGATGTCGGTGGAAGATATTTCTACCATTTATTGTGAATGATGCTAAATTCCCATGAAGTAAGCTACGTTGTAAACCACATGTTATGTTTTTAAGTAGAGTATGTTGCCAAATATGACTGACCCTTTGGGGGACTACACAGAGAAAGACTGCATGATGTCGTAGATCTTATTACCTATAGTTATGTCCACTGAAGTGCAATTTAATTAGAGACAGCTTGCGGTATGCAAATGTGGTGCTGTGGGCGGCCCTGTAAACGGAAACAACATGACGTATGCAGCGATCCGACAATATAAGAAGTGATGCGACGGGAATCTGTAAGAGTCGGACGCAGTATGGGTCCGACTCTTACAGTAATCTTGCAGGCACTGGGATTTGCACGAGCCACTGTGTCACGGGTGCACCATGAGTACATTGAATCCGGTAGAACCATCCCTGCAAGGGCCAACTGCCGTGTACAACAGCGTGTGCATGAGAGGAGTTATCGTCGGCTAGCTCGCATTGTAACAGTGGATAGACGGGCCACAGTGCAAGAAATCACTCGGCAATTTAACGCTGGTGCACAAAAACGTGTAAGAAGCCACACCATCCAGAACCATCTCCTCGCTATGGGGTACAGAAGCCATCGTCCCACGAGGGTACCGCTACTGACCGCACATCACAGGGTGCAAAGATTAGCATGGGAGCGGGAACATCGCCACTGGATCCTAGCCATGTGGAAAAATATTGCTTGGACTGATGAGTCGAGATTCACGTTGGTACATGTGGATGGCAGGATACGAGTACGGCGCAAACCACATGAAGCGATGGATTCTTCTTGCCAGCAGGGTACTCTTCAAGCTGGTGGGGGTGGCATTCTCGTCTAGGGACTGTTTACGTGGACTGAAATGGGACCCAATGGTACGGGTGACATCGTCTTTCCACAGGTCAACGTTACCTGGATGTCCTGCACGACCATTTGCTCCTGTTTGTGCGTCTTCAATATCCCACTGGGGACCTCATCTTGCATGCACCGTGCCATCGCTCCCGAATTGCATCCGAATGATTGGATGAACACTCCACCGACGTGACCTCGCTTCCTTGGCGAGCTAGGTCACCTTACCTTAATCCCATCGAGCACATCTGGGATGCCATCGAAAAAGATGTTCGAGGCTCTGACCACCCTCCATCAAATCTTCGTGAACCGTGGGAGCTTGTTCAGGGGTCGTGGATCCGTATGGCTTCCCAACGCTTCCGTTGTCTTGTCGAGTCCATGCCGAGACGAATCGCCGCCGTCATCAGGACAAAAGGTGGTGCTACACGTTACTAGACAGGTATCTCTAATTCAATTGCTCTTCAGTGTATAACACAATCGATAGAAATGTTTGGCAATTGGGCATTGTTCATTCATGAGAAACTACTTCACCTATTTGTCATATAGAGACTCCGAAAATCGAACTTTGACCTAATTTCGGCAAATGCTCCGGCACTTCAGGATGAGAAATTACGTGAGTTTTGGACAATATAGGGAGTAATGGCTTTTATCACATCTAGCATCAGGTTCTTGTTATTTGCCTAGATTGCAATGAGATATTGCTAAGTTTATGAAAAGCGTGATGAAATAATGTTCGGCGATAGTTTAGTAAAATACATTTTTGAGTAACAATGAAATTAACTACTGTTGTGTCAATTAACGGGACAGCATGCTTCACGATCAGATGTTAACAATGCTTTTGAACATGACGCATACGTACCCATTTTTATTACATCGGGATGTTTTACCTTAAAATTTACCTTACTTTCGTTCGGAAAGATGTTTAACATCAAAAACTTGTAGCCAAATAGACAATAATGAACAAAAGAGTGAAGAACGTTTGAGAGTAAACGAAGGTTTTCAAAATTGGTTAAGTAGAAATATGTATTTGATTTGATATTTTGTTAAATAAATACAAAGGAGTTTTAAATGAAGAATGTACTGTACAAAAGATGAGCTTTACTGTAATATCGGGAAACCTTCAGTGCAAAAGTTACCGAAGGAGAAACAGTTTTCAGAATGCTGTGGGTAGCCAGATGGTTAGAGCAGCGAACTGTCAACCTGAAGGTTGTGAGTTTAAAATATTTTGTTGTAGCCTTGAAGACCCACTTTGCCTCCGACAGCGCGTTAAGCATACTGACAAAAGATAAGAGCCCTTTGTTTAAAGAGTAAGGTCCTTCCCTGCCCCCCATCTTGCTGTGTTTCACCCTGTCTTATGACATTTCTATGAGGGTTCTGTAATCCACCCCTGTTCACTTCCATACCAAACACAAAAGTCTTTTCAGTCTAAGAAAGCCAGTTCTAAACCTGATCGTGGGAGGAATTCCTATACGCCTTTCCGTCGATTCTGCTTTTCATCTTCTTCAGACAAAGGAAGTCAGCTCTAAATCTAATCTTGGCAAGAATCAATCCCTAGGAGAACCTGAGTCTCCGTTACTCCCGCTCTCATACCTGACAGTAAGGTCTCTTCAGGCAACGGAAGTCAAGTCCCAACCGAATCTTGGAAGGAGTACCTAGGAGAATCCATCAGTTCCACTCTCATACCTGATACAAAGTTCTGTTCAGACTAAGGAACTCAGGTCTAAACTTAATCTTGCTGGAAAAACCAGCGTCTCCGTCATTTCTACTTTCTTATCTGACACAAAGATCCTTTCAGGTAGAGGAAATCAGTTCTAAATCTAATCTTGGAAAGAATCCTTAGAAAAGCCACCGTCTCCGTCTCTTCCGCTTCCATACCCGGCTCAAGAGGCCCTTCAGACTATGGGACTTAGGTCTTAATTTAATGTTGGGAGGACTGCCTCGAGAAGAACCCACCTAGCAGTCACTTCTGCTCTTATGCCTTACAGAGGTGTCTCGTCAGAAAAAGGAAGTCAAATGTAATCTTAGGAGGTGTCTCTAAGAGAAAATGAGGCCATTCCTAGTCGTACGATTTCTCAAATATTTGCTAATCTGCGAGGAGAACTATGTTTGGAGCGCCAAATTATCTGGGACGGAACGCAGTCATAGCGAATGAGAGTAATGAAGCGCATAAGATTTACTACTTAAAGAAAATCTTTATTTCGGACTTTGATATGATGGGTAGTTTGATCCTCAACCTGAGTGGGTGACTCCCCTTTCTATTAAGCAATTAAGCCTTCAAGTCCTTTCTCTTGAAGTATCCTTGAAAACTTACACACACCTTCTCTTGAAAATCGGCTCAATCCAGTACAGCAATTTCAATCCTCTGGTGGACGTTCTGAAGATTATTTGAACAATGTATCTAACAACAAACTCAAAGTTTACCCGAGATTCTTGCAGTGTTTCAAGAAGAGAATTGAAGTTCTACCTCATACACATTAGTTCCTGAGTGGTTAATAACGTATCATTTTGAACCACTCAAAAAATATTGGAGAAAAGCAGTTTCGTTTCGCCTTCGAATAGTAATAAGAAGTTACTGTTCAAGCGATCTGCAAAAATTTTCCTTTAATCGAAAAAATGCACTGTTTTCGTGGCAGCAAACTGCGTGCGAAAGTTCTCCAATGTACACAAAACGAATATTCGTTCCTTCCACCGCTTCGTTTTCTTCGTTTTCTTTTTTTCTGTACCCCTCTCTTTAGCGTACCCAAATATTTCTTGTTATTCACTAATCGATATGGAAATTGCCGCACTTAGAAGACGCCGTAGTATCGGCCCGCAAATCGACAAGTTTTGCAAGTTGGTAGCATACCTAAGTCATTCGTGTATGTAAGCAGTCCTGTGAGATGTAAGAGAGACAAAAGGCCATGACCACACGAGTCGTCGAAGCCACGTCTTTGCATGTACTCCAGTTTATACGGAATAAAGCAACTGAGTATTAACCGCTTCTGTCGCATATCCAAGCTCTGAAGATGCTTCGTAGATATCTTCTCTAACCCGGTCTCCATCTGGACGAGTTTGAGTAGGATTGTAGTCTTCCGTGAAGGTTTGATTTTCCGAATCTCTGCATATTTCCATAGAAATTCCAGAACATTTGGACGTGTTAGTAAGAGTGTTTTGCAAGAAGGCACCTTCGGTGCATTACAGTCTGGCGGACACTAGAAAGCATTAATTGATTTATTAATCGATAGGTAATTGGGAATTGGCAAGCTAATACAGATAGGGCTTGATGGACCGTAGCGGAGACTATGGAGATCCCCAGTCAGAACTCGGACGGTAAGCCGAAGATTGGCTGAGGGGAATCGGCTCGCCCGGAAACTATTGAGTCGACTGATAACAAACTTCAGGGGCGACACGCACACCTGATTTATAGAAATATATTATGATAAACAACAAATATATTATAAAAGAAGGAATAACATTAGTAGCAATAAAAAAAATAGAAAATTACCTGACAAACATGAAAATTTGCTACCCAACTAGCATATCGCACACATTGAAAAACAAGATTAAATATTAACTGTTAACAGTTCACTATGAAAACCTCTTTACTACAAGTTCAGTCCAAATCCTGAAATCAAACGATAGTTTGCTAATTTTTGCATTCAAGTCCTATGAGACAATCCTTGCTCTTTAACATATACCTAGATATCTTGAATACGTTTTTGAAAAATGCCATAATAGTCCTTAAGTATGTCTGGTTTGAGATCCATTTGAATCATCCAACTCAGTAATCTCTTCAACTTTGGCACACTTTTATTCAAATTGACGTGATGGTCTTTAAGAAACGCAGCCGTAATCGGTTTGGCATTTTTCGGGCGCACAAAGATCCTTTTAATTATTTTACGGCCTAGTGGTCTATGAATCTCAAGATAGGAAAACAACAATGCATCCACTTCTTCTCATCTCGCAGTGGTAAAACCACCCCGAGGTGTATTTGGTACTTTAAATTGGGGATCCAAAGGCGCAGGTTGTGGAAGCTTGTCTTTTGGACTTTTATCACCCAAGTCTGCCACTCTAATGCGCTTAATATATGTGTTATCCTTAGATAATCCTGGACGGATTCACTCTTCATCGCGTTCAGTTGTAGGATATACAAAAGAACCATCTGAAGATATCATCTGATCTTCTTGATTGGTCAAATCTGGATCTTCATCTTGGACTTTAGACTCAGTAATAACAAGTGTCGACTGTTCCTCATCAAACCGTGGGATATCCGTCCTTGCTAAACAAAAAGAATCAATCGGAGTAGTACCAGAAACCTACGTAGATACCATTTCAGATTCAACAACATGTACAGGATCTGTACGTTTCTTTGTCTGTTAAATTAGATAAGCAATATCTTCAGAAGCAGATATTCGACGTTAAAAGCTGACGTTCGTGTCGAATGCCATTGATCGTAGTGGACCGCCGAGCTTGGTAAGTGTGATGTCGTAATACAGTTGTGTGGTGACAGGAAAGGCAAGACCTTGCGTTTTCGTTTGAAGGAGCACCAGACCTACTTTCGGAACTGTGACCTAAAGAAGTCATCGATGGCTAAACACTGTTACGAAAAGAACCATAAATTATTTTTCTTTGAAGAAGCAAAACTAATTGACAAGCCAGATTCAACCACCAAACTTGATATTTTGGAAGCTTTCCATATATATCAGAAGTCTTCGCAACTTGTTAATGACATGGCATCCATCCCATTTCTGTCAAACGCGTGAAAGCAATTAACCAAAACCCGTGACTGTAAACACCATTTATGATATCATATACAATTTCAATATTTATGTGCCATTCGTTCTGATGAAGTTAGGTCAATACCCAACGAAATCAGGGTCGATTTGAAAAAATAAATATTTGTGACAAACCACGTTGTATTCTCTTAATAAAAGGAAAGGCAATGTTGTGTTCAGCGAAGAGTCCGGAATCTGCTTGAGTGCAGATGATCGTCGAGTCTGCGTTTGGTGGTGCCGGTGCCATATTGATGATCCAGCTTTTATCCACGAACAGCACACTGCTCTAAAATCAGATATCTTCTCATGGAGTCCTATGATAGCCGGTCATCACTAATATGCAAAAACACGATAGCCGGTCACCATTGATATGTAAAAATGCTACTATGACAAGGTAGCTGAACGTGGATACCATTTTACCCCCTGTGATGTTGTCATTTCTGAGTGGTACCCGAAGTCGTTTTTCAGTAAGATAATCCTTCTCCACACACACATGGCCAACGTCAAGCGAGCGTGCCTACAAGGGTCCGATATACCTCCATGGCCAGCGAGATCTCAAAACCAATCTGCGATATCGGCCTTCTCGGAGTATCGCTGAATTATGGGACCGCATGAACGTTGCGTGATCCCAGATGCCCGAGGACTCCATTCGAGGCTCTGTCTCTCTCTGCAGCGCCGTGTGTCTGATTGTATTGCAACATATGGTAGTAGCCGAAGGAATTGACTGCTGCCACGTGGTTCTCTCTCGCGGCCTGCCAAACAGATCTACTGTCTTGAAAATTAAATCTTGGACTGTCCACTTCGCGTTCTATCTTATTTATGATTTTCCTCTGATTGCTTCTGGGTGGAGCAATTTCAATATCGATAAATGTACAGGTTAAGTCAAAATGATGTTCCCGATTTAAATGATTTGGTACTCATGTTTAATGTAAAGCAGATACAGTACTGGTACTGTATCTGCTTTACATTAAAGTACTGTTGAAAAGCACATTCCATAAAGTTTTGATGAACTTACTTATAAATGTTCAATGTGCGCTCCACGCGTAACACGGCACTCATCAATTCGGTAATCAAGTTCTTGCCAAACTCTTTGTAGCATGTCGGTGTCAATTTCTGCGATGGCTGCCGTGATTCCTGCTTTCAAATCAACCAGCGTCGTTGCAAGTGGTGGTACATAGATACGATCCTTCATGAAACCCCACAAGAAAAATCACACGGGGTGAGATCTGGGGATCGTGGTGGCCAACGCAACAGTTCTTCGTCCCTGTCAGCTGAACGGCCAATTTTGGCAGCCTATCTTTGAGATGGCCCGAACCTCCTTTTCGAAATGAGGTGTAGCACCATCGAGTTGAAAAATGAAATCATCAATGTCTTCTTCCAGCTGTGCGAAAACCCATTGTTCGAGCATGTAGAGATAGGTAATTCCAGTCACAGTGCCTTCAGCGAAGAAGATCTCATATACCTTTCGATGAGTAATTGCACAGATGACATTGCCTTTTGGGGAAGCACGCTTATACTGCAAGATTGCATGGGGATTTCCAGTGCCCCATATTTTCACGTTACGCCTGTTCATCTTTTCTGAATTGGGGATCGTTTTCTCGTCACTGAAAACTAACTTTTCAGAGAAACCGTCATTCTCCATTAGAGTTAGACATCTTTCACAGAAAAACCCTTGCAGGTGGCGGTCATCCTTCTTGAGCTTTCGAATTAATTGCAGACAATACGGTTGCATGTGCAAACGTTTCCAAAGAACTCGCTATTCTGCGGGATATGCTTGATAAGTGGATTTCTGAGGACTCCTTACATAACATAGCGGAACATGCTGTCGATTTTCCTATCGACGGACGTCCAGTCGATTTTCCCTTGCAAATGCAGTCCGTATCTTGAAATCGTGAATACCAATTGCGAATTGACTTACCAATGGGTGGCTCTGTTCTACATGTTGTCCAAAAATGCCGTTGAACAGTCACAACGGACTTGTTTGTATGAAAATCGAGAACAGAAAATTCCCTCTGTTGTCCACCTGCCGCCATTGTGTGATATGTTCCTTCAGCCGGATTTATGGCGCCATCTACCGACCACCCGCAGAATCGGTAGCAAGGCAACGGAACTTGGAGAGATTATCTTTTAAACTACACATCTCGCAACTAAAAATACTCATTACATGTCGTGTGGTAAAGCATTGAAATCGGGAACATCATTTTAAGTTACCTCGTATTTTAATCATTTGGGAGAGGAATCTGCTAATTAAGCTGATCGGATAACCGTAGTTTTGTAGAATGAAAAGTTTAATGTGACAGCTAATAGTTTGTCTCTGCTTGATTCTTAAAACATTTCAAGTGTTCAACATGCACAAACTTAAAATCCCCTTTCATTATTTTTTGCTCCGTTACCATTTATCTTTTCTTTTTCTTATTTAGGTTGACATCGGAAGAACGTAAGTAAAACAACCGCTTCATTGCTTTAAGAAAATTATCGTTTTTTCGTTATTGTTAATAAATTTTCTCTGACCAATCAATGCTTCTCATTTCTGCAGATATAAACATAGTTATTAATATATCTCAGAAAAACACGATCAAATTTTAAAACAATATGAACATGAACTACGAGTAATTCTGGAACTTATCAAGACAAGGATAAAATAACTACGGACGCGTATAACTTTGGCGACATTATGCAAGCCAATCGTGTGATATCTTACCGAAACGTGGAAAAAGCAACTCGTGTGCGAAGTAGACAGCCGAATCATGCGTGCCCTTATGCAAGTCACCCCTGTGACGTCAGAGTGCATAAATGACAGATTAGGATAAAAATCAAAACGAGGTTTTCCGGGAAGTCTTTCATTCCTTTGCGTTTATTATGACATTGCGTTTCTTGAAGACTGTCTCAACTGTATGATTTGCCGAAATCAATCTGGAAGCAAGCCAGACACAGGACGTGGTAGAAGAACCCATTGGAGTATTACGAAGTGCCATTTCCAACCGTTAAGATGACTTCAGGACACGGGAAGTGTAAGAAGAAGGCAAGGTCAAGGTCGTTCACAAGCAACTTCAGCAAGGGACGACTGCTATCTGTTGTTAACAGCCCGTCGGAAGAGGAGGCAAAATGCTACTCAACTCCAGCGAGAGCTTCTCGTGTCAACATGACTCAGATTATCAACTGAAACTATCCGCAGTCGCCTTCGCCAAGGTGACCTTTGTACACGTAGACTCACGAAATGTGTCCCTTGAACCTCACGACTCTGAACAGCCCGTAGAAGCTGCCCGAGGAACATGGTGGTTGGGGACTCGACGAAAAGTTCTTTGACGAGTTCTTATCTGGACACGAAATAACCCAGTATTTGCACCTGAAATATTACATTACGGTGGACATGGATTGATGGTCTAGGCAGGATTAAATATCAGTGGACGTACGGACCTGCACGTCATTCGAAACGGCAGCATGACGGCCCAGTGATATAGGGACTTGATTCTGAGTTCCATTGTCATGTCGTATGATACACCAGTTGATATTTGGTTCCTTTTCATTAACGATAACGACCAACCACATAGAGCTCGGCGAGACAACAAAGTTTAAGAGGAGGGTAGCAAGCTCATGCAATGGCCATCGTGCTCCCCTGACTTAAATCCGATTGAGTATGCCTGTGACGCACTTGGTAGACGTATTGCAGCTCGGCCAGCACTTCCGTTGACTCTTCATTAACTTGAGATTGCCCTCATTGCGAAGTTACACCCCCAAACCTCCTCAATAATCTCATCAATTCCATGCAATGTACATTTGCAGCGGTTTATACCGTTCACGGGAACCACACACCCTTCAATAGGTTAATTACCATCTTCAAAAAGTACTTTTTTCTTGTACAGATATGCATATTGCTGTATAGCACATCACATCATGTGCATTAAACGATAATATTGCATAAGAATTCACTAATGTGGTGCTTTTCATACCCATATTGCTGAATATTATACTGTACCTTACATAACAATAATATTATACGTTCAACAGCATCAGTCGCGCATGATATTACTAACAACAACTCTCACTCCCCAGTTCTTTTGAACAGTACATATATACACTGAAGAGCAATTGAATTAGAGACAGCTGGCGTTATTCAAATGTGGCGCTGTGGTCGGCCCTGTAAACGGAAACGACATCATGACGTATGCAGCGATCCGACAATACAAGGAGTGATGCGACGGGAATCAGTAAGAGTCGGGCGCAGTATGGGTAAGACGAAGGATCTAAGCCAATTTGATCGTGCGCAAATTTTCGGGGCCCGATGAATGGGCCACTCCATCTCGGAAGTCGTGCGTTCACTGGGATTTTTACGAGCCACTGTGTCACGGGTGCACCGTGAGTACATCGAATCCGGTAAAACCATCCCTGCAAGGGCCAACTGCCGTGCACAACAGCGTGTGGATGAGCGGGGTCATCGTCGGCTAGCTCGGATTGTAACAGCGGATAGACAGGCCACAGTGCAAGAAATCACTCGGCAATTTAACGCTGGGGCACAAAAACGTGTGAGCAGCCACACCATCCTGAACCATCTCCTCGCTATGGGGCAGAAGTCATCGTTCCACGAGGGTACCGCTGCGGACCGCACATCACAGGGTGCAAAGATTAGCATGTGCGCGGGAACATCGCCACTGGACCCCAGACATGTGGGAAAATGTTGCCTGTACTGATGAGCCGAGATTCACGTTGGTACATGTGGATGGCAGGATAAGAGTACGGCGCAAACCACATGAAGCGATGGATCCTTCTTGCCAGCAGAGTACTCTTCAAGCTGGTGGGGGTGGCATTCTCGTCTGGAGACTGTTTACGTGGACTGAAATGGGACCCCTGGTACGTGTGACATCATCCCTCACAGGTAAACGTTACCGGGATATCCTGGACGACCATTTGCTCCCGTTTGTGCGACCTCATCCTGCAACAAGACAATACAGCTCCCGAATTGTATCAGAATGGTTGATTGGATGAACACTTCAGCGACGTGACCTCGCTTCCTTGGCCAGCTAAGTCACCTGAACTCAATCCCATCGAGCACATCTGGGATGCCATCGAGAGAGATGTTCAAGACTATGAACACCCTCCATCAAATCTTCGTGAATAGTGCGAGGTCGTGGATCCGTATGGCTTCCCAACGCTTCCTGTGTCTTGCCGAGTCCATAGACGAATCGCCGCCATCATCAAGTCAAAAGGTGGTGCTACACGTTACTAGACAGGTATCTCTAATTCAATTGCTCTTCAATGTATACAGGGTGATTCCTAAAGTCCTAAGTCACCTCAATAACTTGGGAACAAAGACAGCTAGACCTATGAAAGTTAGGTATGGTTTAGTAAAAGAATCATGGGCTATCGGATGAGAGTAACTGCAGCGCCCCTAGTGGCAAAATGTGAAAGTTCGCACTCCTATCTCAGAAACCATGAGAGATACGGGAAATACATCAATTAGAAACCTGTAGAGTATCAACGAATTAGTAGGAAATGAGATATGGTAGAAACGGCTGTGGTAAGTAGATGGCTGGAAACTCGAACTTGTGCGAAGCCGGTTCGTGTCGCTGTCGCGGTAACAGTTTAGCAGAGAAGAGAAATGTAACGCCTCACCTGCCGTATGAGGCGCGGCGTGGCAATGTATAAAGGATCGTCGGTCAGGAGCTATGTCATTCGTAACCTGAATATCTGGTAAAGAACGAGCATGGCAGGCTATTCGAATGAACAGTATTGCGAGATGATACTGCTATTTGCAGAATTCGGACGCAACGCGAGGGAAGCGTCACGCCAGTATGGCTTACGATTTCCGACTCATCCATCGCCGACAACGTGAACCATCAGTCGCGCGGTTCGACGTCTACGAAAGACAGGCAGTATTGCAGCGCGTTCCCGTTCGGGCCGACGCACCGGAAGGGTAGGGATGTGCAACCAGTCGATGTTCTGGCATACGTTTTGGCCAACTCACACACCGGTACGAGGGAAGTCAGTATAGCATGTGGCTTATCGCAATCCCGTGTGTGGAACATTTTGCATCAGCATGGTGCCCACCCGTACCGTACAGTACCGCTGCACGTACTGATGCCAGGGGATAACCAACGACGTCTAGATTGGTGCAAATTTGTAATGAACACGGAAGAAGAAAATGCGACGTTTCTATCAAACATCCTTTGAACTGACGAGGCGCAGAACAAACAAAACACCCATTACTGGGCAGTTCAGAATCCATGTTTTACACGAGAAATGAGGCATCAGGTGCGCTGGACGATCAATGCCTGGTGTGGCATCTGGAAAGACCGACTTGTTGGGTCTGTGTTCTATGAGGGCGCATTAAATGGACGAAGATACCTGCAGTTGTTACAAAGCACATTACCTGAGTGGTTAGATGATGTCTCTGCAAGATGTACGCTCATTATTGATTCAGCATGACGGCGCTCCGGCACATCAACCAACAGTGGTACAGCACTTCCAGTCCGACACTTTCGGGCAACAGATCATCGGTTATGGTGGTCCCGTAGCGTGCCCTTCACGATCCCCGGATCTAACTCCTATGTATTTCTTCATCTGGGGTCACCTAAAGGATCGCGTGTACAGGGCGGAACCGACGAGTCTCCGCGATCTCCGACTGCGTTTCGTCGCTGCGCGTGAGAGCATGACACCTGTTATGCTGGAGAACGTACAACGGGATGTTCTGTCTCGCATTCAAATGTGTATTGTGGCAGATGGTGGCCATCATCATCATCATCATTGTCAACCATTATCAATCCACTGCTGGACGAAGGTCTCCCCAAGTTTCCTCCACAACGGTCTGTCTTGTGCCAGTCTCCTCCATGTCACTCCCGCATATTTACGAATTTCATCCACCCATCTCCCATGTGGTCTTTTTCTGGGTCTTTTCATGTCCCTTGGAATCCAATCTAAAATTTCGGCTGTCCATCTATGGTCTGTCCTTCTGGCAGTATGTCCAGCCCATTGCCATTTCAGGGATTTAACTCTGATCATGATGTCTTCCACTCTCGTCATTTTTCGGATCCACGAGTTCCTCTTCTTATCTCTCCTGGTTATACCAAGCATGCACCTCTCCATGCTACTTTGAGTTGTCTGCAGCCTTTGTATGTCTCTTTTAGTTAAGGTCCACGTCTCTGCACCATACGTAAGCACTGGAAGGATGCATTGATCAAACACTTTTCTTTTAAGACATAATGGCATATTGCTCTTGAAAATTATGCTGTTTCTTCCAAAAGTTCTCCAGGCAAGTTTTGTACGCCGATTAATTTCTTCATCAATGTGACCCTCACTTGATATCTGCTGTCCAAGATAAACATACGTATCTGTTATCTCCAGTTTTTCTCCATCAATCGATAAATCTTCATTTCTTGTAAAAGCATTGAACATCACTTTTGTCTTCTGAAAGTTCATTTTTAATCCCACTTCTTTACTCTTGTCAGCAAGTTCCTGGATCATGCTCTGCAGCTCTGATGGGGTAGTTGCAAAAATGGCTACGTCATCAGCAAAACGAAGGTGGGTTAGATAATCTCCATTAATCTTTATCCCTTTGTTTTCCCAGTTCAGTGATTGAAAGACATTTTCCAATGTGGCATTAAAGAGCTTCGGAGATATGGTGTCACCTTGTCTCACTCCCTTTCCAATTTTTATGTGTGTTGTATTTTCAAACAGCCGAATCTTTGCACTTGCATTTTCATAGATGTTATTAATAATATTAATGTATGCATCTTCAATACCGCAGGATTTCAGAGCCGTGGTAACTGCTGATGGTTTCACCGAATCAAAGGCTTTTTCATAATCGATAAAAGCCATGCACAATGGAAGTTCATATTCCCTCGCTCTTTCAATTAGTTCTCTCAGTACGTGGATATGATCTATTGTGCTGTAGCCACTCCTGAATCCAGCTTGTTCTCTCGGTTGAGCAATGTCCAGTGTTACCTTCAAGCGGTGTGAAAGAACTTTAGTGAAGATTTTATAAACCACTGATAGGAGGCTGATAGGTCTGTAGTTCCTGAGATCCTCAATGTCACCTTTTTTATGTAGCAGGATCATTGTAGCATTGTTCCAATCCTCAGGAATCTTCCCTTCATTAAGGCATCGAGTGAAAATTTGGGCGAGTACTGTTTCAATTTCTCCACTTGCTTCTTGTATGATGTCTATAGTAATTCCATCTTCTCCTGGAGCTTTCCCCCGCTTCATGTTCTTGATTGCATGAGCAACTTCTGCTGGGAGAACTGGAAGAACTCTGGTACCTTTCATGATGTCTGGAGTACATGTATCATCCCTTTCATATAGTTTGGAGTAGAAATCTTTCACTCTTGTCAAAATTTCTGCCTCTATTTCTTGTTATAGAACCATCTTCTTTTCTCAGAGCCATAATCTGTTTTCTTCCCTTACTGAGATGTCCCTTTGCTATCTTTAGGCTTTGGTTGTTTTCAATTGCTTTCCTCACTAGCTCACAGTTGAATTTCCTTACGTCTTCAGTGATACTTTTTCGTGCTGTCTTGCATAGCTCTATATATTCCACTTTGGAAGTCACATCTTCTTTAGTTGTCCTCATCTCTCTTCTTTTTTGCATCAACATTTTGGTTTTTCCTGATAATTTGTTCACATGCAACTTGTTCTTAGACCCAGCTAATTTTGTTGCTGTTTCCATAAGAGCTTTGGTTACTTTTCTGTTAACTTTAGAGATGTCCACTTCTTCCGATGTTAGGCCTTCTAAAGCAGAGAATCTGTTCTTCAGTTCCAACTTGAAAGTATTATGGTGTTTTTTAAGGTTGGTTATGTCAATACATTTTGTTTGTCTTATGAGCTTGCCACGTTCCAGTTTAGTGTTGAGGTGCATCTTACATCTCACCAATCTATGGTCACTACCTGTGTTGAACTTGTTTAGCACACTGCAGTCTTCTATGACGAATTTTTTGTTACACATAATAAAATCAATTTCACTTGTCGTCCCAATTGGATGTCTCCATGTCCATTTCCTGTGTGGCTTTTTCTTGAAAAAGGAATTCAAGATGAAAAATCCTTCTGCCTCTGCAAACTCAACGAGAGTATTTCCACGTTGGTTTCTGTTGCCGTGACCGAATTTACCTACTGAAGTTTCATTCTGTTGCCGGTGCCCTATTTTTGCATTGAAATCTCCCATAATTATCTTCAAGTGCTGCTTACCTTTATTATTTAGATGACGAATTTCCTCATAAAATTCTTCAATTTCTTCTTCAGGATGACTTGTGGTGGGTGCATAAGTTTGAATAATCTGAGCCTGGTATCTTCTCGATAGTTGGATAACGAGTCGTGCAGCTCTGTCAGAGGAACTTTCAACTTCTACCACTTTATCCTTCAGTTTCTTGTTTATTATAAATCCAACACCACTAGTTCTGCCAGTATCTGTCCCACGATAATAGAAGAGATGTCCACTTTTCAGTTCAATGAGATCTTCTCCTTTTCTCCTTACCTCACTCAGCCCGACGATGTCCCACTTGATCCTTTGTAGTTCCTCTTCCAATTCAAGAAGCCTTGAATCAGAAGATAGGGAGCGTCCGTTGTAGGTAGCCAAGGTCAGCATCAAATGGCAGCCTAGTTCGGTCCTCCGGGGATTCTTAGCACCCTCTGCCTTCATGTCGCACTGGCCGCTGCCTTGGCCAGGTACATTCCAGCTGCCGGAGACTGAGGGCCAAGATTTAAGTTGTAGAGTCATTTTGGAGGTGTTTGGCCATAACTCACCACGCTGGCCAAGCGGGTTGGTGAGTGTGGGATAGCATTTCCTCTGATCCCGATGGTATAGTTATACCGCTATTTGCGGTCGTCAGAGCCCGTTTAGTGATAACAGGATGCACCACGAGAAGGCGGGGTTGACATTTGTCAAGGAGAGGCTGTGATGTTACGCATAACCCTATTTCCGTAAACGTAACGTTATGTATGTACCGCTGTTGCATTAAATACGACCAATGTACTCCGTTTGTATTCATGCCGTAGTATAATAAACCTTGTGTTTCCCACACGTTTCCAGCCTTCTACTTACCTCAGCTGTTTCTACCATATATCATTTCCTACTAATTCGTTGATGTTTTACAAGTTTCTAATTGATCTCTTTCCCGTATCTCTTATGGTTTCCGAGATAGGAGTGCTAACTTCCACATTTTGCCACTAGAGGCGCTGCAGTTACTCTCATCCGATAGCGCATGATTGTTTTACTATACCATACCTTACTTCCATAGCTCTAGCTGTCTTTGTTCCCAAGTTATTTAGGTGACTTAGGACTTTAGGAATCATCCTGTATACACTGAAGTGCCACAAATCATGGGACAGCTGTATGAAAAGTTTTAACTGGCGCTGCCGTTGTATAAAAACTTCGACGCACGCCACAATGTTTATCACTTGTGTGGTGTAATCTCGTGAGTCAGGTGGAACAATCGCCAATAGGATTATGGCAAGCCGACGTGAATTATCTGATCTTGAACAAGGCATGGTAGTGGAAACCATAGTTATGGGAGTTTCAATTTCCAAAGTTGTGCAAACATGCAACTTTCCTCGATCCGCAGTGTCACGTGTTTACCGATAATACCTCATGGAAGGCATTACCACCCACAGTGGATAGCAATGTGGCCGACCATGGGTGGTGAATGACCGTGACCAGCGGCTTCTGAAAAGGATTGTCAATGCTAGCAGACAAGCGACACTGGCTCAAATAACATCCACATTCAATGCAGGGGTCACCAGAGATATACCCATCAGGTCAGTGCAGCGTAATTTAGCGTCCAGAAAACCCACCAGAGTGTCTTTGTTAACACGACGACATCGGACACAACGTCTCACCTAGGCTCGTGAACAATGATGGTAAGGTTCGGGTGTGACGCAGATCCAATGAGGCCATCAACCCAAGATGCCAAGACACTGTGCAAGCTGGTGGTGGTTTCATACATGTGTTGGGACCTGGCACGGTTTGGGACCTTTGGTCCTCGTAAACACGTCATTAACCTTTACTCGCCATGCTGCTCTGCTGGGTGACTATTTGCTGCCCTTTATGGACTTCATGTATCCCAACAACGATGGGATTTTCCAGGCGGACAAAGCACCATATCATAGGGCCCAAGATGTCTAACATTGTTTCCGAAGGCTGGTGTGGCCCCCAGGTTCGCCCAACATCCACCCAATTGATCACTTATGGGAAGTGGGGGAAAAGTACATTCGCACCCAGGATCTTACACCTACAAATACCAGGGAACTGTGGGCGGTTGTTCAGACGGAATGGCTCAACATCGCTCCAGAAGTCTTCCGGCCGCTTGTGGAATCGATGCACGTCAAGTTGCTGAACCTCACTAGGCTATATCATCACCATCATTGTCAACCATTGTCATTGTACTTGAGCCAGTCTCCTCCATGTCACTCCAGCATGCTTTCGGAATTCATCCATCCGTCTGCCATGTGGTATTCTTCTGGGTCTTTTCCTCTCCCTTGGAATACGGTCTAAAATTATGGTTGGCGATCGGTGGTCAGTCCGTCTGGCAATATGTGCCATTTCAATGATTTTACTCTGATCACGATGTCTTCCACTTTGTCATTTTTCTTATCCACGAGTTCCTCTTCATATCTTTCCTAGTTACAAGAGGCATGCATATCTCAGTACCTCTCTCAGTTGTCTGTAGTCTTTGTATGGGTTTTTAGTTAAGGTTAATGTCTCGGCTCCACATGTAAGCGCTTGAAGGATGCATTGATTAAACACTTATATAATCGGATATTACTCTTAGAAATCATACTGCTTCTTCAAAAAGCCCGCAAACCAAGTCTTTTACCCCGTTTAATTTCTTCCTCAATGTGACCATAGCTTGATATGTGCTGTCTAAGTAAATATAGGTGGTTATCTCCAGCTTTCCCCCATTAATCGATGAATCTTCATTTCTGGTACATCAGTTTTGTCTTCTGAAAATTCATTTTTAATCCCAGTTCTTTACTCTTGTCAGCAAGTTCCTGGATCATACTTTGCAGCTCTGAAATGGCAGTTTCAGAAATGACCTTGTCGTCATCAAACCGAAGATGAGTTATGTAATTTCTATTAATCTTTATTACTTTGTTTTCCCAGTTCAGTCATTGAAAGAAATTTTTTAATGTGGCATTAAAGGGTTGGGAAATATGGTGTCACCTTGTCTCACTCCCTTTCCAAGTTTTATTGGTGCTGTATCCTAAAATGGCCGAATCTTTGAATTTGTAGTTTCATAGATGTTTTTAATATTGCTAGTGTATGCATCTTCAATACTGCAGGATTTCGGAGCCATTGTAACTGCTAATGGTTTCACAGAATCGATGACCTTTCCATAATCAATAAAGTCATACATAATAGAAGTTCACATTCCATCGTTCTTCCAATTATTCCTCTCAGTACATGGGTATGATCAATAGTGCTATAGCTACTCTTGAATCTAGCTTGTTCTTTCGGTTGAACCATGTCCAGTGTTACCTTCAAGCGATGTGAAAGAACTTTAGTGAAGATTTTATAAACCACTGGCAGGTGACTGATGGGCTTGTAGTTCCTTAGATTCTCAATGTCAATTTTTTATGTAGCATAATCATTACAGCATTATTTCAATCCTCGGGAATCCTCCCTTCATTGAGACATCTAGTGAAAACTTCGGCGAGTCTAATTTCAATTTCTCCACTTGCTTCTTGTATAATGTCCGCGGCAATTCCATCTTCTCCTGGAGCTCTTCGTTTCATGTTTTTAATTGCATGTGCAACTTCTGCCAGGACGACTGGAGGAATATTGGTACTGGCGCCTTTCTTAATGACTGGAATATGTGCGCCATCTTTTTATATAGTTTTTTGTACAAATCTTTCAGTCTTGTCAAAGTTTAATTTCTATTTCTTGTTACAGAACTAACTTCTTTTCTCAGTGCCATAATATGTTTTCTTCGCTTACTAAGATGTCTCTTTGTTCTCTTCACGCTTTGGATGTTTTCAATTGCTTCTTTCACTATTTCACACTTGAATTTCCCTATGTCTCCAGTGATACTTTTTTTAATTCAATGGCGAAAAAGTATCGCTGCAAACATAAGGAGATCAAAAAAATTTTGAGCCTTGTTTTAGTTTCTGGGCGTCTTTTGTTACTTAGGAGGAAATGGTTTTCAGGCTTAGGTATGCCATTGCACGTGTTTAATATGCTGTTTATAAGTTGGTCATCCTCATTAATTGCAATATTGTGTATATAAGGTAACTTAGTGGAAGCTTTTTATTCCTTTTCAGGAGGATTTAGCTATATGTTTGTGTTCTTGAGGATTGTGTTGTATGTCAATACTTTTTTGTGTGTATTCACTACATTTTCAGGAATCCGTATATTATAAAATTTAAAGTGTCTGTATTCTGGTGTAGTGTGATTAGAGCTTGAATAATCGGTTTGCAGTTGGGGTTCTTTTTGCACTGGCTTGGTATTTTAATATCTACAGTTTTATATTTTTATAGCTTTATTTTTAATAATTTTCTTTTAAAACAAATGCGTGCTTTATTTCTTTCTTTTTAAGTAAAAATTTATTTAAAGTTTTTGCTCACCATTTGCTTTTTCTCCAAAATTAGCAGTTTAATTAAGTTTTCTTTGTAGAACTTTCTCTCTTGAACTTCCTTTTCTTCTCAGTTTTTATTTATATTTTTTACGGCAGGGTTTGCTGTGTTTTTGGGTTTCGGGTATTTTAAGTTATTGGGATTGCTTTTCTTTATTTATTTTGATTAGTTTTTTTAGGGATTGCAAACTGAATATGCAGAAACCCACACTTTCTGGTGTTTCTGCATACCCGTACCAGGTGACAACTGCCGATTTGTTGTCACCTGATATGCAGGTGATAGTTTTCACCATATAGGTGACAACTGCCAATATGTTCTACAATCCATTCTTTTTTTCTCCGGGTGGATATATTTTGGACTGATATTTATGCATTTGTGTTACATATTTTTACTCTGATGCTATATATACACTATATTGACCAAAGTCACCGGGCACTCTTCAAAAGCAAATGAGCGAATCCGCTGCGTTGTTAAGGTGCGTGGTACAGCTGCACACGGTATAAAAACAAGCTTACAGCTGACCGCGATCATATCGCACTGTAAGGTTGAGTGAAAATGTCGCGGCGGGCGAGAACTGACTTTGAGAAAGGAAAGATTATTGGGTGTTATTTATATTAGTGGGTTGTCCATAACAGAAACCGAGAGGTGTTTAAAGATACCCAAGTCAACTGTTTTGGATGTACTAAATAAGTGGAAGACAAATGGCGTGCCTGAAGCAGCAAAACGTACTGGCAGACCAAAGAAAATCAGGGATAGAGGACGTCGAAGCCTCATGGAGATTCGTTGCATCTAATCGACGGAGTACTGAACAAGACCTCGGTGTACA
Organism: Macrothele yani; assembly: GCA_039090855.1. Taxonomy (NCBI): domain Eukaryota; kingdom Metazoa; phylum Arthropoda; class Arachnida; order Araneae; family Macrothelidae; genus Macrothele; species Macrothele yani. Next base: position 30,329,720 of record CM077032.1, on the reverse strand, counting down.
GGTGAGCAAAAATGCAGGAACCTAGGTATGTATACTACCATTCGCAGAGAACTTCATTCCATGGGTTACCGTGGTTGTGCGGCTGCTCATAAGCCTTTCATCTCCACTCGGAATGCTACTCGTCTTTTAGCATGGTGTAAAGAACATTTATCGGGACCGTAGATCAATGGAAACGGGCCCCATGGACTGATGAATCCAGATACATGATCCATCAGTCTGATGGCCGTGTGTGGGTATGGCGGCATCCGGTTGAACGCTATTTACCACAGTGTACTTACTGTTCCTACGGTAAAGTTTGGAGCTGGCAGTGTACTCGTGTAGGGGTATTTTTCGTGGTATGGTCCCCCGCCCATTGGTTATCATCGATAAACCTGTTAACCTACACGTCTACCTCAATATTAGGGACAATTATGCCCTACCAACTCTGTGGCAATACCATGGAACCGAACCTTGTTGGTACCAGCAAGATAATGCACCGAGCCGTAAAGCAAGGATTGTTACGGCGTGGTTTGACGACAATTCCGTATCGTGTGTGGACTGGCCAGCACAGAGCCTTGATCTTAATCTCATAGAGCACCTATAGGATGAATTAGAGCGCCGCATAAGAAGTTTGGAACCCAGGACTTATGTACTGAATGGAAGCGCATACCTATAGATCTGTTCCAAAACCTTGTCGAAAGCATGTCTCGAAAGGTCACTGCATGCACTAAGGCCAAAGGTGGACCGACACCGTACTAATGTATGTCAATAAATGTTATATTGTGTTTTTCTTCTAGGTGTCTACTTTTGTCAATATTGTGTATGTATACCGAGGTATATACCTACATTTGCCTTGTATATATTACATGTATATAATCATATCTTTTGCACTCCATAACATCCACAAAGTTATATCAGAATTTTCATCTTTCCAATGTCTTCCATTGTTCCATTTTCAAAATACGACCATTTCAATTTTGTTCTATAACCACCCACAGCCTAGAGAAATGAGCGCGTCTGGAGACCGAACGGTGGCACAGGTGAAGTTCACAGAGCAATACATATACAACCCGAGGACCGTCTTTCGGTTAGTAGAGTGTTTGCAGTCACAAAGGGAAAAGCTATCGATTTATCGGAGTTTGACAAAGGACAAATTGTGATGGCACGGTGCATGGGAACTACGATCTCAAAAACTGCGCTGATTGTGGGTTATTCACGTGCCGTTGTAGGGAGTTCTTATCAAACGTGGTGCATAGATGGCCAAACGACGAACTGTTGTCCAGTCGTTCGTCGTCCGCAGCTCATTGATGCCAGAAGAGAGCGGAGACTGTCGCGTATTGTTCACAGTGACAGCAGGACCACAGTGCAACAAATCACCCGACAACAGCAGGACAATGTTTCACGGCACACAGTTCATCGCAGATATCTGCGCAAGGGTCTGCGTAGCCAGGTCTCCATGCTCTGTGCACGTCATCACCAACAACGCATGAAATGGGCCCAATCATCAAGATTGAACTTTGGATGATTGGAAGAAAGTTGCCTGGAGTGGCCGCTGGTCTGCGGTCTAAAGGGAGTCCTACAACTTTTTAAGTAGGTGGTAAGTGAGGATTACACGTGTCTAATTGCCACCACCTCATCGATTAGATGTCTTGAAGAGTGGCCGCTGGTCTGCGGTCTAAAGGGGGTCCTACAACTTATTAAGTAGGTGGTAAGTCAGGATTACACGTGTCTAATTGCCACCACCTCATCGATTAGATGTCTTGAAGAGTGGCCGCTGGTCTGCGGTCTAAAGGGGGTCCTACAACTTATTAAGTAGGTGGTAAGTCAGGATTACACGTGTCTAATTGCCACCACCTCATCGGTTAGATGTCTTGAAGAGTGGCCGCTGGTCTGCGGTCTAAAGGGGGTCCTACAACTTATTAAGTAGGTGGTAAGTCAGGATTACACGTGTCTAATTGCCACCACCTTATCTAATCGAAGCCTCGAAGAGTGGCCGCTGGTCTTCGGTCTAAAGGGGGTCCTACAACTTTTTAAGTAGGTGGAAAGTGAGGATTACACGTGTCTAGTTGCCATCACCTCATCGAATAGATATCTCGAAGAGTGGCCGCTGGTCTGCGGTCTAAAGGGGGTCCTACAACTTTTTAAGTAGGTGTTAAGTACGGATTACACGTGTCTAATTGCCACCACCTCATCGATTAGATGTCTCGAAGAGTGGCCTCTGGTCTGCGGTCTAAAGGGGGCCCTACATCTTTTTAAGTAGGTGGTAAGTGAGGTTTACACGTGTCTAATTGCCACCACCTCATCGAATAGATGTCTCGAAGAGTGCCCGCTGGTCTGCGGTCTAAAGAGGGTCCTACAACTTTTTAAGTAGGTGGTAAGTGAGGATTACACGTGTCTAATTGCCATTACCTCATCGAATAGATATATGTCGAAGAGTGGCCACTGGTCTGCGGTCTAAAGGGGGTCCTACAACTTTTTAAGTTGGTGGTAAGTGAGGATTACACGTGTCTAATTGCCACCACCTCATCGAATCGATGCCTCGAAGAGTGACCGCTGGTTTGCGGTCTAAAGGGGGTCCTACAACGTATTAAGTAGGTGGTAAGTGAGGATTACACGTGTCTAATTACCACCGTCTCATCGAATAGATGTCTCGAAGAGTGGCCGCTAGTCTGCGGTCTAAAGGGAGTCCTACAACTTTTTAAGTAGGTGGTAAGTGAGGATTACACGTGTCTAATTGCCACCACCTCATCGAATCGATGCCTCAAAGAGTGGCCGCTGGTCTGCGGTCTAAAGGGGGTCCTACAACGTATTAAGTAGGTGGTAAGTGAAGATTACACGTGTCTAATTGCCACCACCCCATCGATTAGATGTCTCGAAGAGTGGCCGCTGGTCTGCGGTCTGAAGGGAGTCCTAAAACTTTTTAAGTAGGTGATAAGTGAGGATTGCACGTGTCTAATTGCTATAACCTCATCGAATAGATATATGTCGAAGAGTGGCCACTCGTCTGCGGTCTAAAGGGGGTCCTACAACGTTTTAAGTAGGTGGTAAGTGAGGATTACACGTGTCTAATTGCCACCACCTCATCGAATCGATGCCTCGAAGAGTGGCCGCTGGTCTGCGGTCTAAAGGGGGTCCTACAACTTATTAAGTAGGTGGTAAGTGAGGATTACACGTGACTAATTGCCACCACCTCATCGATCAGATGTCTCGAAGAGTGGCCGCTGCTCTGCGGTCTAAAGGTGGTCCTACAACTTTTTAAGTAGGTGATCAGTGAGGATTACACGTGTCTAATTGATATCATCTCATCGAATAGATATATGTCGAAGAGTGGCCACTCGTCTGCGGTCTAAAGGGTGTCCTACAACCTTTTAAGTAGGTGGTGAGTGAGGATTACACGTGTCTACTTGCCACCACTTCATCGAATAGATGTCTCGAAGAGTGGCCGCTGGTCTGCTGTCTAAAGGGGGTCCTACAACTTTTTAAGTTGGTGGTAAGTGAGGATTACACGTGTCCAATTACCACCATCTCATCGAATCGATGCCTAGAAGAGTGGCCGCTGGTTTGCGGTCTAAAGGGGGTTCTACAACTTATTAAGTAGGTGGTAAGTGAGAATTGGGATGTAAGGTCAGGTGATGCGTAACATCACAGCCTCTCCTTGACAAATGTCAACCCCGCCTTCTCGTGGTGCATTCTGTTCCCACTAAAGGGGCTCTGACGACCGCCAATAGCGGTATAACTATACCATCGGGATCAGAGGAAATTCTATCCCACACTCACCAACCCGCTTGGCCAGCGTGGTGAGTTATGGCCAAACCCCTCCAAAATGACTCCACAACTTAAATCTTGGCCCTCAGTCTCCGGCAGCTGGAATGTACCTGGCCAAGGCAGCGGCCAGTGCGACATGAAGGCAGAGGGTGCTAAGAATCCCCGGAGGACCGGACTAGGCTGCCATCTGATGCTGACCTTGGCAACGTACAATGGACGCTCCCTATCTTCTGATTCAAGGCTTCTTGAATTGGAAGAGGAACTACAAAGGATCAAGTGGGACATCGTGGGGCTAAGTGAGGTAAGGAGAAAAGGAGAAGATCTCATCGAACTGAAAAGTGGACATCTCTTCTACTATCGTGGGACAGATACTGGCAGAACTAGTGGTGTTGGATTTATAATAAACAAGAAACTGAAGGATAAAGTGGTAGAAGTTGAAAGTTCCTCTGACAGAGCTGCACGACTCGTTATCCAACTATCGAGAAGATACCAGGCTCAGATTATTCAAACTTATGCACCCACCACAAGTCATCCTGAAGAAGAAATTGAAGAATTTTATGAGGAAATTTGTCATCTAAATAATAAAGGTAAGCAGCACTTGAAAATAATTATGGGAGATTTCAATGCAAAAATAGGGCAACGGCAACAGAATGAAACTTGAGTAGGTAAATTCGGTCACGGCAACAGAAACCAGCGTGGAAATACTCTCGTTGAGTTTGCAGAGGCAGAAGGGTTTTTCATCTTGAACTCCTTCTTCAAGAAAAAAGCCACACAGGAAATGGACATGGAGACATCCAAATGGGACGACAAGTGAAATTGATTTTATTATGTGTAACAAAAAATTCGTCATAGAAGACTGCAGTGTGCTAAACAAGTTTAACACAGGTAGTGACCATAGATTGGTGAGATGTAAGATGCACCTCAACACTAAACTTGAACGTGGCAAGCTCATAAGACAAACAAAATGTATTGACATAACCAACCTTAAAAAACACCATAATACGTTCAAGTTGGAACTGAAGAACAGGTTCTCTGCTTTGGAAGGCCTAACATCGGAAGAAGTGGACATCTCTGAAGTTAATAGAAAAGTAACAAAAGCTCTTATGGAAACAGCAACAAAATTAGCTGGGTCTAAGAACAAGTTGCATGTAAATAAATTATCAGGAAAAACGAAAATGTTGATGCAAAAAAGAAGAGAGATGAGGACAACTAAGGAAGATGTGACTTCCAAAGTGGAATATATAGAGCTATGCAAGACAGTACGAAAAAGTATCACTGAAGACGTAAGAAAATTCAACTGTGAACTAGTGAGGAAAGCAATTGAAAACAACCAAAGCCTAAAGATAGCAAAGGGACATCTCAGTAAGGGAAGAAAACAGATTATGGCACTGAGAAAAGAAGATGGTTCTGTTACAAGAAATAGAGGCGAAATTTTGACAAGAGTGAAAGATTTCTACTCCAAATTATATGAAAGGGATGATACATGCACTCCAGACATCATGAAAGATACCAGTACCAGAATTCCTCCAGTCCTTCCAGCAGAAGTTGCACATGCAATCAAGAACATGAAGCGGGGAAAAGCTCCAGGAGAAGATGGAATTACTGTAGACATCATACAAGAAGCAAGTGGAGAAATCGAAACAGTACTCGCCCAAATTTTCACTCGATGCCTTAATGAAGGAAAGATTCCTGAGGATTGGAACACCGCTACAATGATCCTGCTACGTAAGAAAGGTGACATTGAGGATCTCGGAAACTACAGACCTATCAGCCTCCTATCAGTAGTTTATAAAATCTTCACTAAAGTTCTTTCACACCGCTTGAAGGTAACACTGGACATGGCTCAACCGAGAGAACAAGCTGGATTCAGGAGTGGCTACAGCACAATAGATCATATCCATGTGCTGAGAGAACTAATTGAAAGAGCGAGGGAATATGAACTTCCATTGTGCATGGCTTTTATCGATTATGAAAAAGCCTTTGATTCGGTGAAACCATCAGCAGTTACAATGGCTCTGAAAACCTGCGGTATTGAAGATGCATACATTAATATTATTAATAACATCTATGAAAATGCAAGTGCAAAGATTAGGCTGCTTGAAAATACAACACACATAAAAATTGGAAAGGGAGTGAGACAAGGTGACACCATATCTCCGAAGCTCTTTAATGCCACATTGGAGGGTGTTTTTCAGTCACTGAGCTGGGAAAACAAGGGGATAAAGATTAATGGAGATTATCTAACCCACCTTCGTTTTGCTGATGACGTAGTCATTTTTGCAACTAGTCCATCAGAGCTGCAGAGTATGATCCAGGAACTTGCTGACAAGAGTAAAGAAGTGGGATTAAAAATGAACTTTCAGAAGACAAAAGTGATGTTCAATGCTTTTACAAGAAATGAAGATTTATCGATTGATGGAGAAAAGCTGGAGATAACAGATACGTACGTTTATCTTGGAAAGCAGATATCAAGTGAGGGTCACATTGATGAAGAAATTAATCGGCGTACAAAACTTGCCTGGAGAGCTTTTGGAAGAAACAGCATAATTTTCAAGAGCAATATGCCATTATGTCTTAAAAGAAAAGTGTTTGATCAATGCATCCTTCCAGTGCTTACGTATGGTGCAGAGACGTGGACCTTAACTAAAAGAGACATACAAAGGCTGCAGACAACTCAAAGTAGCATGGAGAGGTGCATGCTTGGTATAACCAGGAGAGATAAGAAGAGGAACTCGTGGATCCGAAAAATGACAAGAGTGGAAGACATCATGATCAGAGTTAAATCCCTGAAATGGCAATGGGCTGGACATACTGCCAGAAGGACAGATCATCGATGGACAGCCGAAATTTTAGATTGGATTCCAAGGGACAGGAAAAGACCCAGAAGAAGACCACATGGGAGATGGGTGGATGAAATTCGAAAGTATGCAGGGGTGACATGGAGGAGACTGGCACAAGACAGACCGTTGTGGAGGAAACTTGGGGAGACCTTCGTCCAGCAGTGGATTGATAATGGTTGACAATGATGATGATGATGAAGTGAGAATTACACGCGTCTAATTGCCACCACCTCATCGAATAGATGTCTCTAAGAGTGGCCGCTGGTTTGCGGTCTAAAGGGGGTCCTACAACTTTTTAAGTAGGTGGTAAGTGAGGATTTCACGTGTCTAATTGCCACCACCTCATCGAACAGATGTCTCAAAGATTGGCCGCTGGCGTGCTGTCTAAAGGGAGTCCTACAACTTATTAAGTAGGTGGTCAGTGAGGATTACACCTGTCTAATTGCCATTGGGTGCTCCTAATAATTTGCTATTTCAGTGTAGATTAACGTCACACACGTCTGAATATTTGGCAGCTATCTGTTTATATTACCAACTCAATGTCATCGTTGCGTGCGTAAGTGAGGATGGTACGTGTCTGATTGCTATTGGGAGTTAATGATTCTCTGCTTCAGTGTTAATTTTTGCATGTAAAAAAATAAGAAAGAAAATGAATTCTATCTTGTATTGACTTATGTTGGAAACTTTTTATAAATATTACTTTTGCTTATCACGTGTCTTCAAAGAAGTATGCATAAGCGTAAGTTTTCATCTTTTCAAGGGTATATGCTTGCATCATAGTGAGCTTCCGCCGAACGGAAATAACCAGATATTCTTACAATCCGAAATACGAGGTAAGAGTTGCTTTTTTTATTCTTTAATTATTCTTAAATTAAGTCAAAATTTTAGGGGGAAACAATAAACTCCCTTATTGGAAGGTACACTTAATATCCTTTCTGAAACTCTTCGCTAATTTAAAAAAAATTGGCAAATAGTAGAACATAAGATTTCTGTTGTGCAAGGAGTCGGAAAAGTCAAAGTGGTGATTTTGAGATATTTCAGCAGAACCTTCAGGAAGAGACGCGACACAGTTTACAATTTATTGGAAAAGTTGCCATCTTTCAATTATAACGAGTAACGTTGTATATAAATCACACTTTGGTCATGCTTAAACATTGAATAGTGGTGTGAAGTTTGACTTCGCTTAGTTGCATCATGGTAAGCGCTAATGAATCCTTTCACTAAAATTATAAGTTGGTGCTTCTGTCGGTATCGGAGCGACAGGTACTACAGTTGAACAAATAAAAATAATGCACATAAACAACCCCAAAGACGTAGTGTGATTAATTTAATCCTCTTAATTGAGTTCTAAAAACGTATAAGGAATACCTCTTCCGATAACGGCATGTATCTGTCAGCTCATCCGTGGCTATCAAATATTTGTATTAGCCTCTTGGTAAGTGTGTTCAGTTCATCGCCATCTTTTAATTGATTCCATTACAGCTGAAGGATATGTCTCCACGGTGGAATTTGCTGATAACGGAGCATTCATGATCACCGTTGGGTTACATTTTATCCTTTTGACGGAAATATTTCCGAGACACTCACATTAAAATGGTAAGACATTCTCGTTCTTCTTCTCATTAGACTCTTTTTTGATTTTGGGTTTAACGAACACGGTGAGCAACTCAATAGACTATAAGCAGCCACCTGTCCCTAATTTAGGGACACTGGTTACAGGGAAGGTAGAGAACCAATGCCGTATGACAAACACAACATTCATTCCTCCTCGGGATTCGAATCCGAACCCATCTCGGACGAGTGGTCAGAAGCCAGTACTTAGACCACTGTGCTACGGGGGCAGTCTCATTAGATTGAACTTCATTGCTAGGAATAACTTTCTGAACAGTCACTTGCAAATGACAACGATTCAGGGTCATCGCCTGACCAGGTCCTACGTTTTTAGAGTAAATACCTCTGCAGATAGCATTTCCATATGCTGCGGCATTCCTAGGCATCTTCTAACTGGGTCCGACCTTATTACTCGAAATATCCTAGAAATTTGGAAACCATGTATTTGGAGCTCATATCTCTGAACATAGCTACCAGATATTGAGACATTCGTGATACAGATATTGAGACTAACTGGTTCTACGCACACTGGCCACTGAATCAGAAATCTTTATGCAGATGTACGTAAGCACTACTTAGAAAACATATATATATATATAAAATATGTGATATACATAAATATATATAAATCTAGGCAACTATTTACGACTGTTGCTCATCGGAAATCGTCGGCAGTGTTTATAAGAATGTAGAAAAACAAAAGATCATTCCGAGTTCGATAAGGGGCTTATCGTACAGAGGGTGCAAAACGAAACTGAAACACATAGGTTTAGGACAAAACAATTTATTAGTACGGTGTAGTGCCTCTTTTGGAGGCCAATACAACTGCAATTCGTCGAGAGAAGGACCGATACATGTCCTGTACAAAGGCCAGAGGGATTTGATGCCACTCCTCTTGCAGAAAAGTTCACGACGTGATGCTGGTGGAGGAAAACGTTTCCTGACTGGCTCCTCCAGAACACCCTAGCTCAGAGTGGCTCAATAATGTTCAAGTCGGGTGACTGTGCTAGCCATGACAGATGTTCAACCTTACTTTCTTGTTCAGTAAACCGCTCTTCTACCAGTTTGACTCTGTGTATCGGTGTGTTATAATCCTGATACACGGTACCACCACCAGGGTAAAATGTTTGAATTGCTGGGTGCACCTGGACCTTCAGAATTTTTCGATAGTCAGTGATGTGCCCTTCAACAACAATCAGCGGGCCAACAGACCAACGATATTGGGACCCAAATAATCACCGATCCTTCACTGCTTCACTGTGGGCAATAAACTGCCCTGGTGGTAAGCCTGTGACGGTTGTCTCCACGCGTAAACTCTCCCGGTTGTGGCACAGACAGTGAAAGATGATTCATAGTAGAACAATACACATTTCACGTTGTTCAACGTCCACGATTTGCGCTGCTGGCACCATTGCAATCGACGTTTGGCAATAGCCAGACGACCGTGAATGTTGGTCCGGTGAAGTTTTCGATGAACAGTTTTGATGGAAACAGGTGATTCACGGTGCGTATTCATTTATGAAATGAGCTGGGCAGCTGTGGTTTTTTTGGCTTCCATCCGTGTTAGTACACAGACGTCACTTTCAGACAGATTCCTCTTACCTCGACAGTTACTCCTGTTCGATGTGGTTCTTCTCTCTTGCTGGTATGCCGACATGACCTTGGATACCGTGGCTCACGATACACCACGAAGACGTGCTGTCTTGGACACAGATGTACCGACCAGACGAGCACCAACAATTTGTCCTCTTTGAAACTCATATGTCTCCCATTATGCTGTGTGGATTGAACCTTTTGATGTCCAGCTGTACTACTGCTCTGCTAATGCAAACTTCACACTCCGCTCTCGTTGATCGACTGCGAAATAGATGCAGGCTGGCAACCAGGTAGTGCGTACAGCGGCGTGACATGTGGAGTGCTATTTGCGCAGGTGTTTTAGTTTCGTTGTCCACAACCTGTAGGTGCCCTTCTGGCTGGAACAACGATTTCGAAAAATGATTGGTTTTTCAAAAGGTGAGATATCCCGGATCTTTATTCAGTGGAAAAATGACCTGCATTGCTCGTTTAGCAGGCGTAACTATGGCGTAACTACAACTTGTCCGGAATGACATCACCATCGTCTGAGACGGCTTGTACGGAGAAACAGAACTTCTGTGCAGCAGTTGACGGAAGCATTCAATGAAGCCATATCTGAGCGAACTGTGCGCAGCAAATTGAAGACGATCGGTATTGGCAGTCGCATGACAATAGGGAAACCAATGATTTCTACAAAGAACCGGAAAGTTCGTCTTCTGTGATGTCAGGAACACTGCGATTGGACACTGCAAAATTGTAAAAAAAGTCATATCGTCCGAGGAGTTGCAGGACACCTTGTTCTGTAGGGACTGTAGGCGGAGAATATGGCTCGAGCCTTATGAAGCAATGCACCAAGCTTTTCTTGTAAACACCTCTAAATGGCCTGGACCTGGTGACATGGTGTGAGGCACGTTCTGTTTGGGCCGAACCAGTACAATGATATTGCTGGAAGTTCGAGTGTTCTTCAAGGATTATCTGAACATTCATGCCAATCAAGTCCATCCTGCAATGTTGACTTTTTATCCAGCAGATGACGGCTGTTACACGGACGGCAATGCTACTGTCCATCGTGCAAGATGTGTCCAGTAATGGTTCAGCGGGCTAGCAGTGACTTTTACCATCTTACCTGGCAACCATAAGCCCCGGATCTGAACCTCATTTAGAATGTATGGGAAATTTTAAAACACAGATCCGGGAGCAAAGTCGTCTTCCATCAAATCTGAGCAAGTTAGAGGACGGTCTGGTGAACTCCTCATGTGCTGCAGGCGTAGATGGACTCCAATATATTGTGGAATCTATGCCAAACAGCATACGTACTGTGATTGCAACTAAAGAAAAACAAACTCGGTGTTAAATGAAAGTTTCTAATTTGAAAAATGTGAATCCGATCATCGGTGTAAATATGACATGGATGTTAAATGAGAAAATATCCGAAAACAAAAAAATTTTGTCGGCATGGAACCGGAATAGATTCCGCGTCTCCCAGAGCGCGCAAACGAATTCACATCTTCCAAATTTGTGCTGTACAATAGTGTAATCCCGTATTTCATTCATTGAAAGTTTCTAATTCTGTGGCCGATATCTGTAACTTCATTGCTAAACATTTCTGCAGATTACGATCCTTTGGAGAACGTGTTCTTGCAGATAGCTGCCGTACATACAGCATGCCGCACATACCTTATCCTACATCTTTGTCGGGAACATCCAACAATGATTTGTTGCTTTTTGGGGGGATTTAATAAACACCGTGAGAAACTCAGTGTGCTAAACGGTCGAGTCACATTATTGTTACCACCACCTAACATCCACAGTAACCGCCGTGTGCAGCGCGGACAGCAGCTAGACGGGCTGAGAGTGACACAATAATGTGCTACAAGGTGCTGACAGGCATGTGGAGCCATGCTGATGCAGTGCATCTGACAGCTGCTCGAGGCTACGTGATGGAGGATCCATAGAGTGAACACAATCCAGGTGGTCCCACAGATGCTCGATTGAGTTTAAATCTAGGAAATTAGGGGGCCAGAAAAGTACATCGAAGTCTTCATCGGGCTCCTCCAACTACTCTCGGATATTTCCAGCGGTGTGACACGTCGCATTGCCGTGTTGAAAGATCCCATCCGCCCTAGAAAAGACAATCAGCACGTATAGGTGTACGTGGTGTGCGGATGGATTCATAACGAATTCGGTCCATAGTACCTTCCACAGGTATGAGTGGGCCCAGCGAATGCCACGAAAACATTCCCCAGACCATAACGTTGTCCCAGACAGCTTGTGTTATTCCAGAAATGGCTGAAGAGTGTTTGTTCTCCGATGTTTCTCGCCTTATACGCCAAAGTTCATCCGTTCGATGAAGCAAAAAACGTGACTCATCGGAGAAGGCAATCATTTGGTAATCAGCGGAGATCCAATTCCGATACTGCAGTGCAAATATAAGCCTTTTTTTATGAACCTTCGTTAGCATAGGTGCAGTGACCATACGTCTGCATCGGAGCCCCATACGCAGCAGGGTTCGCTGAATTGTCGTTTTAGGCACACTTCCGGTAGCCCCTGGTTCATTCGGCTAGTAAGCTGCTCCACTGTAGCGTGTCGATCGGCCGTCGTATACCTTCTCACCCGACGTTCACCTCTCTCATCAATGGCACGTGGTGCTCCGCAGTGTCCACGCCGCTTATTCGCAATAGTGCCATTTCCTCAAGCACGATACACTTGAACCACAGCACACGCGAACTGTTCACAAACTGCGCTGTTTCAGAAATACTGACACCCTTGTCCCGAAAGCCGATAATCATTCTTTTTTGCAAATCAGAAAAATTGCTCCTGTTATCCATGATGGCAACGAGTGATATGTTATCAGAATGCCTACAGCACACACTATATACCCTCCAAGCCATCTTACGACACGTGCCTTATTTCACTGGCTACGCGCTGTTGACGTCAAAAGTGGGAGGTGGTCACAGTAATGTGACTTGGCTGTGTATGAGCAGTCTTCGTCCTTAATTTAGAGCCACAAGTTAGAGGGGAAGAGAAAGAGCGAATGCCATGAGGTAAACATACCATTCTTGTCTCATCCTACACTGGACCATGTCCCACTAGAACGTATTGCCAGAAGTTAGCACTTCGAGTTGCGCTCCAACAGGATTTGGATCTTACGTCTTTGGAGCAAATACATCTGGTGATTGCAGCTTCAAAATGCTGGAGAACCCGCGTTCATCGCGTAACTCGATCCAGAATCATTGCTGAGAATGTGCAGCAAGTTTGTGTGTTTTTCATTGGAGGTAATATCTTTAGAGGTAGTCAGCGTACAAATCGTGCTTTCATAGCGATTGCCTGATTATATTCTAGGTCACTGACGCGAACATCTCAAGAGATTACTGTTGGTAGATAATGAAACAATCATGGTGATTACCTAATTGGATCTCACACCTTTGAGAAATATCTCTGGGTACACTGAGGAAAAATATTAGTACAGACTACCATCGAAACATTGCGCTTCATATTTCATGCCAAGTTAGTTTGAAGAGTAGAAACAATTATCCACGCTTGTGGGTGAAGTGTCCAAAGCGGCCAGTCGTTTAAGACGGGCACGGCTTTGCGTCGGAAATAGGAAATTGATCGGGGGCTTGGTCACTTACCGGAAACCAGTTGCCCTAAATTAGGGACAAGCGACTACATACTGCCCAAAGAGTTGCTGCCCCTCAATTGTTTGTGATTTACTGTGCATTTTGACGTTATTTCTTACGCTGGTCGTTAAGAGAGTTTTTTCACGACCAGTGTATGCAGGAAAAAACTCAGAAATAACGCTGGTCGTGAAGAGGTCGTGAAGAGATTTTCTTCCTGCATACACTGGTCGTGGCGCAGAGATGCTCCGGCTGCAAGGAGTCAGAGATTGTACCTTTATTTACTCACATCTCTTTGTTTTCTTTTCTTGTGTTTTTGGAGTCATGATGAAGACCGCCATTGTTTCCACAGATCGTGTGTGACTTCGTTCAATCAGGGTGCCCCAACGAGTAGTGGCGTTCTACGATGCTTCTGACGGTAAGGGATTTTCTAGTTATGTCATTAGCCAAGAGCCGCTACCAATGGAGTCGTCTGAATGCACGTATGGCATCACAAAGACTACGCATTCTTTCCCAGTCCACTCTCGCACCTCTTCTTCCAACCGTATACTGACGTCAATCACGTAGACTGCCGGCCGCGTTCTCGAGCCAGCTGCCTCGGTCTTTCCACCTCGCCCCAATGCTAGAGAACAGGTTTCTTATGCTACCTCCTCTGCTACATCATACTCGTTGGCCCAAATGGCTAATCAACTAGCCTCTAAACAAACGGATCCATGGACATTTTCAATTCCTTCTTGTAAAATGTTGTGTCTCACTTTCTCTGACTCTCGGATGAAATACAACGCATTCGTGAATGTGTTGTTGTTTCTGAGGCTTTAGGTGACACTAATATTTCTTACAGCGCTATGTAATATAATTAGATCGGGTGACATAGGTGCTATTTAACGTACAGCACAAGGTTTTGTTGCTTATCTGAAGATAGCTCGAAGGTTAGTAGTCTGGATATTAAGTCTCGTCATCTTATCCCGAAACCACTCAGTCATCTTCCTATGAAAATCATGTTTACGAATAGTTCTAGGTCCGATAAGAGGATGGAGATATCCACGAATATAACTCCGGATGTGTTTGATTCAGCTATCATCATCATCATCATTGTCAACCATTATCAATCCACTGCTGGACGAAGGTCTCCCCAAGTTTCCTCCACAACGGTCTGTCTTGTGCCAGTCTCCTCCATGTCACTCCCGCATATTTACGAATTTCATCCACCCATCTCCCATGTGGTCTTTTTCTGGGTCTTTTCCTGTCCCTTGGAATCCAATCTAAAATTGCGGCTGTCCATCTATGGTCTTTCCTTCTGGCAGTATGTCCAGCCCATTGCCATTTCAGGGATTTAACTCTGATCATGATGTCTTCCACTCTCGTCATTTTTCGGATCCACGAGTTCCTCTTCTTATCTCTCCTGGTTATACCAAGCATGCACCTCTCCATGCTTCTTTGAGTTGTCTGCAGCCTTTGTATGTCTCTTTTAGCTAAGGTCCACGTCTCTGCACCATACGTAAGCACTGGAAGGATGCATTGATCAAACACTTTTCTTTTAAGACATAATGGCATATTGCTCTTGAAAATTATGCTGTTTCTTCCAAAAGCTCTCCAGGCAAGTTTTGTACGCCGATTAATTTCTTCATCAATGTGACCCTCACTTACTTGATGTTTAAAAATAAGCATAAGAAAGTTCTAGGTCCAATAAGGAGAATGCGGGCTATCCATCTGATGCTAGATTTGGTCATGCCTGTACCTACAGACGAGTTGCTGGCTTTGGCTTTCCTAATGAGTCCGCTGTCAGTCGGTCATCTGATTAACACTTTCTGTCTGGAATTACAGAATATGTTCTCATGTGGGTGATACATGTTTTTATTGCAAACAAGATGGACATGTACGAGAGGAATGTCCTCACCATTTGCATCAGAGAATTCTTCACAGTCACCAACTCCCCCTTTTCAACCTGAACATTCTGTTGCTGTCAATGTTCCAGCTTCAAGCGAACAGACCATTCTTTCCCAACCACCAGCTTTGTCAGCACTTGATTGCACCGGTTTCACAATGACTAAACTAAAAATTGGACATGCCTTGTGCAAGATGCAGATGCCTAGTTAGCTTGTGTGTCAGCTCCTCCTCGCTCTCTGGAGACTGTGGAACAGCCTCCACCGTCGACAACTCCCCCTTCTCAATCTGGACATCCTGTTGCAGTTGATATTGCGGCTCTAGGAGAATAAACCCTTCTTTCCGCCACCAGTTCTGTCAGCAGTTGATGGCTCAAGTTTCACAGTATCTAGACTTACTACGTCTTCCAAGATGAAAGTGCCTACCTCATCTTATGATGTTTCTCCCCGTACTCTACCTCCTATTTCTTTCAAACAAGTAGCAACTGAAACTTTCGCTAGCCGCTAATGATGCAAGGAATGATTTCATTTTGTGTTGCAGAGTCAAATTCTAAAATGATGCTATGGGCGCAGATGCTCAAGCATCTGAAATGATAACTGAACGTTCGATCTCTGATTATCATCTTACTTCTCCTTTCAAACATCTAGAAGCGCCACTTTCTGCAGCAGATGAGCCCCTTCCTTCGATGCCAGCTTCTGGTTGGGAGTCATCACACTTATCTGGTGTTTCCTGCTGTCCTGCTCCCGGACTATAGACAGAAAACCATATGCTGATCTGCGTGAACTGGAAGTCGAATATCTTCAGCAATTGAGCATGCCTTGTAGGTGCATGTCTTCTGAAGATCTCGTCGAGTATCTGGTTACCACTGAAGCATCAAATCACAAAGTAAAAGATACATGGGTAGGATACACAAATGACCTACCGAGCCTTGTTACTCAAATTCAGTCTGTTTTTCCTCTTCTTGATATCAAGTATCCTGTTCGAAAGACTTTGAAAAGACGATTTAGCAAACTCCTCAAGGCTCTTACTCCGGCAGCTGAGACGTGTTTCTCAGTCTGAAACTGTGAAACATTATCACGGTTACTGCATTAAATTGTGTGTGTGTGTGGGGGGAGGGGTGCCAACTCCCTTCGTGAATGCAGTTCTACAAGAAATTCAACCGTTTTATCCAGATGCTTTAATGTTTCAAGAGACGAACTGCTTACAGTTCACTGTTTCATAGATGGTACTCATGGCTTTATGTATTTCATCATCAATATGCTATATCTACTACAGATTCTTGTGTTGCAAATGCCGTCCACAACCGTTCTACTGCACACATTAGTGAGTGTCAAATTGTGAATTAGTGTGATGAGTCCCTTATTTACACTACTGGCCACCCAAAATGCAACACGAAGAAGGACACGAGATAGCAAAGCCAGATTTACTGGACACATAACAACAGGTACAAAGATGAAACGATTGAGCTTACAGGCCCGTAGCGACTTGCGGAACACGCAGACATCACTAGTTCGTGTGGCCCCCATGGCTGGCAGTAACAGCCGCTACACGCCGCGGCATCGAACGAAAGAGGCTTTGGATGTGGGGTTGGGGTATGTCGGTCCAGGTTGCTTCCACACGTTGCCACACTTCATCAGGCGTAGCCGCGGGTGGTGCTTGCCGGTCCACTCGGTTGCCGATCAGCGACCAGACGTGTTCGATGGGCGACATATCGGGAGAACAGGCGTGCCACGGCAGCAGAGACACCTGGTTGGCCGTGAAGAATTGTTGCACGATGCGTGCCACGTGCGGGCGCGCATTGTCCTATTGAAACGTGGCCCCTGGCTGGTCCTGCAGGTAAGGGAGGACTACAGGCTCCAAAACGTCGGAGATGTAGCGGTGGCTGTTGAGTGTACAGGCGATGCGTACCAGAGGGTGCAGGTGTCATATCCAATTGCGCTCCAAACCATAAAGCCAGGTGATGGACCGGTATGGCGATGCATAATGCAGGCGTCATACAGCACTCGCCGCGGTGCCTCCACACGCCGATCAGACCATCGTGGTGTTGCAGGCAGAAGCGGGATTCGTTGCAGAAAACAATGTCGTGCCATTTCGTAGTTCAGGTGTGGCGTTCAACGGCCCACTGCCGCCGGCACTCACTGGTGGTGTAACGTCAATGGTATTAGGAGCAATGGACGCCGTACGACAAGTCCCCGCTCCTGTATACGACGTCGAACGGTACGTGCTGACACAGGTTGTTTGGCAACACACCCTAATTCTTGCACTAACGTTCGTGATGTGGCGGTGTGAGCCGTCAATGCCCGCCGCACAACATGCCGGTCCTCTCGTACAGTGGTGTGCCGCGGCTGCGGCAATCACTCGCGTCGGTCCGTCCGTCCTTCCTGCACCCACCGAATCCATATTTGCCTCACTGTGACTGCATGTCGTCCCACACGGGCGCCGATGTCTCGGTACGATAAACCGCTGTTGCGATAAGCCACTATTCGTCCTCTGTCGAACTCCGAAACATGCTGGAACGACTGCCGTATTCTGCGACGTGGCATCAGGAAGCTTTCCTACGCACAGGTCCACACACTTCCACTATTTACACATCGTCAACACACAGCACAACACACTTCCACTATTTACACATCGTCAACACACAGCACAACACACTTCCACTATTTACACATCGTCTTCTGTGCACCCTTCTTATAGTGCTTCTTGGTAGCGTGCCGGGCGCACACGATTTGCATATGCCCTTGCAATGCTAATCGTTTGCATGTCTTCTCGCGGGCGACGGATGCTGCGAATTTCTGTTCAATCGGATGCTTCCTTCTTAGTATTGCATTTTGGGTGGCCAGCAGTGTATATGTGTTAAGTTTCGAAATACCAGATTTTATGTTATTAATATACATTTGTCTCAAACACTATTACCCTTCTCCAAAGTACTGTAGCCTACATTTCTTGCATATCTGAAGATGACTATGTTCTCTTTGGCGGTGACTTAATTGTACATTGGATGCTAACCGTGATTGTCTTGTGTCCTCTGAGCGTTGACCATTGTTTGCCCAACATTTATTGTCATTAGTTCAAACCAGCAAATTAATTACATGACATTTTTCGTGTGTTGAACCCTGTTCTTCATATCGTTTCTTGAAGAGTTACACGTTCCTGTCGTACTTTTGCAGCTCGTCTTGATCGTGTTCATGATCCTCCAACTGTGCTTCTACGCTCGCGCGTTTCTGTTGTTACCTATTACCCCTTGTCAAGTACTGACTAGTGACTTGTATTGGTTAAGTATCATAGAACTGCTTTCAATCCTCCGGTTCGGACGTGAAAATTGGGCAGTTGCCTATTGCATCGTGATGATTTTAAAGATTTGGTTACTTCAGTGATTACCTCATCGGAGTTTTCTGAATCTACAATTCCAGATCCCATCGAACGGTGGTTCAGAATGAAACTGCGCCTTCTTATGGTTACCCAAGATTACTCTTATGCATTCAGAACACGTGAATCAATGCACATTTCTGCTTTACAAGCTTGATTCGATAGCTTAGATACAGATTTTCCAGAACTATACCTTGCTACTGGGGAACTGCATCAACGTCATTGCTATGCAGCTCAAGATTACCTCTGGGATTAGAAGAAATGCCTCAAGATTACATCTGGGATTAGGAGAAATGCTAACCCACATTCACCAACCCACTTGGCCAGCGTGATGAGTTTTGGCTTAAAATGATTTTACAACTTAAAACTTGGCCCTCAGTCTCCAGCAGCTGAAAAATACCTGGAAAAGACAGCGGCCACTGCAACATGAAGGCAGAAGGTGCTAAAGCGTGCCTCGTGTAACCAAGAAAGATAAGAAGAGGAACTCGTAGATAAGGAAAGCGACAAGGGTGAGAGACTTCATGATCAGAGTAAAATTCCTGAAATAGCAGTGGTATTAGTATTGGTAACTGTGGGTACCATAGTGGTACCCAGTTTATTGCTAGAACGAAATACAGACATAGGAGATTCATTAAAAGCTGCAGTACAGAAAACAACAGTGCGGAAAGTAAGTATATCCACGATGCAGCACAACGTTCCACAGAAAGGAAATGAATATGCACACGAACAATGAAAGACCTAACGGCATGTCAAACACTATAACACATGTGCACAAATGCATGAAATGTACTACGCTATCATAAATCAACCGATCGGAACTGAATTGTGGTTAGAGAGCAAAACAACATGGAGTACCTCAGCAACTATATAAAAATAACAAAGGTAACAAACGTATCACTATAATAATCCGCGATAGAGGAAAGCACTAACACAGCAAACACTCACAATTATAGGTAATTTAAAAACAGGCACAAATTCAGGAAACAACAGATAAGATAATGATGAGATAATGAGGAGATCACACAAGTAACGAGACCGATTAGTTGTGAAAACACAGCAAAAACACGCAATTATCGCAAATTTAAAATACATTACTTGTGAAACACAGCCAAACACACAAATAAAGCAAATTTACATATACATGACTTGTGAATCACAGTAAAAACACACATGAAAAACATCAGAATCAACATGCACTAAGTCTGCAAAACCAGGGAATCTGCGAACGGGTTCGCAAATCCTCTAGCATTGAGAGAACAAAAAGTAATCGATGTGAGGAAGAGAGCTAAAGGTCATCGGTAAAAGGATAGAAGGTATCACATATATGCTTCTCAACGAACTCCTTCAAGGAGGCGAGATGGCGCGTGTAACGTCTGAAAAAAGGCTGATACCGAGGATCGGTGGCACACAGAGATTAAAAAAGTGACACATAAGCTTCGAATTGCGTTACCGCTGCATACAGGTCCAGATCAGGTGAGTGAAGGAATTCTTCAGAATCAACAATCGTACGTGCAGGTTGAAAAAGACGTAAAAGTTGCTGTCTGGACAGTGAGCCAGGAACTGGAGGAAACGTATCAACTGCCTGTAGAACCTCAGCATCAGAGAGAGGATTGACAGGACCTGAGCGGAGAAACATACTGTTTGAAGAAACATCAGGTGGAGAAACACCGGAACCGGAAACCTCGGGAATACTAGATGAATCCTCAGAATGTGGCACAGAAAGTTGTTTTAACTTTTTCTGTTTTACAGCGCCTGTGGAAGTTCCAATCCGCTTCGAAGAAGTAGCTGAGGCGGATGTATCCATTAGTGGATCAGGCTCACCTCCCAAGTCAGGAGACGAGGAAACGAACGTCGCCGAAGAAGCAGTACGTAGCTGAGCTGCCTGAGTGGAGACTGGTACAACAGCCGAGGCTTCAGGAAGATGTTGCAACAAGGGTATGGTAGACAAGGTTGTAAATGGAGATCCGATATCCGAGAGGCTAGGAGAAGAGCCAGACGGCCGATCCGGCAAACCACCACTCAACACACCCGGATCGGAACACTCCGCTGTAGACACATCTGTAGTCGAAGACAACTCTGTCAATCTTGAAGGTGGATGCACAATCGTACGAGTCGGGAGAGGAGGAAAGGCAGCATTGTCCGTGACGGAAATGTTCGTCTGACGGAGAAACGAAGAATTCGCGTCAGGCAAACTACCGGTAGTGGGGATAGTAGAAAGACCAATGTGGTCAGCAGTGGGATGCGAACTTGATGAACGTCCACGTCGAACGCGGTCACAGGAGGCAGTGGTGTGATTTTGTGTTAAACAGTGTGTACAATAGTGAGCAGTGAAAATCTTGAAACTGTACGTTCGTGCGCCAATTTCAACAGTAGCTTCTGTAGGGCAATCCGCCAAGGCTTTCTCGGTGGGAAAGACGACCAATAACTGACGGCGAGGTCCTGTAGCATGTGCAAATCGAGTTCCGCGGGGGAGCGTCAGAAAGGCGACGGACCTTGCCAACAATTTTACAAACATGACTGACAAGGAGAGGAAGTGCAGTATCCGGCACTTCCTGTGGAACAGGATAGAACGTGATGTTCACCGGTCTCTTGGAAAGAGGCGACGGGATGAGATGGTTTGTCCCAATCGAAAGTCCGTTAGCTAGAAAAAGTCAGCATCCTCCTTGTGATTGAACTGTACCGAAATACCCCGATGAGTACGGGAAATTCCTGCAATGGACGCAGACGACACATGTACAGAGAGGGCTTGCATGTAGCGTGGCAATGGAGTATTTGGTAAAGCATGAAAGAGCACACCTCTATCCAGGAGGTTATGCAACTCACGGCCAATCTGCTAATTGTCATCAATCGTTACCTTCACCTTGAGGTTGGATACCTGAATAATAGGTGTTGCTTGCAAAAGACCATCTGGTTGAGAGGAATCGGACGTAGAAGTAGCGCCTCGTTGCACTTTAGAGGCAAATGACATCCTCGGAAGAGAAGTCTGTTCGGATCCGGCAGGCACAGAAGGCTGTGAGGAAGAGAAGCACAGGCCGAAGGCAAGGCAGTAGAATCAGTAGTTCCCAGGGAGGGGCACCGAGACAGATGCAGGAGCTGAAGAAGAAAGCGCAGCCAAGTCCAGTGAAGGCACCGGTGCAGGAGTACTAAAAAGCTGGGAAGGCAACCGAGCAGGCACATCTGAGGACGAGAGTATGTTAACTTCCATAGACGTGGTAAGTGTGACGTGACGTGCACCCGCCACGCCCAACGAAATACCGGAAGCCGCCATGTTGGCAGCTTCCAAACGCAAACAAACGAGCAAACGATAAGAAAACGGATGAATATGAACTAATATGAGGGTGAGAACGCTGGAAAAGTAACTCAAAACGTACACAGTACCTTTAGACAGCCGGGCCACGCAACAGGTGAGTGAGGGACAAGGTATTCCACACTAAAACGCATAAAATATTGGAGCCACCAACACTACGTCTATCACGAACGAGCAATGGGCTGGACATATTGCCCGAAGAACGGACTACCGATAGACAACCAAAATTTTTGACTGGATTCCAAGGGACAGGAATTGACCCAGAAGAAGACCACATGGGAGATGGGAAGATGAAATTCGAAATCATGCTGGAGTGACATGTGCAAAACTGGTGCAAGACAAATCATTGTGGAAGAAACTTGGGAAGACGTTCATCAAGCTGTGGATTGATAATGGTTGGCAATGATGTTGGTGATTACACAAGTACACGCATATTTTTACATGGCGAGATTTTTCACCACAAGACACATTTAGAGGGCGCTCGGATTCCATGAGGATTTCTGTCAGTTCTCAGCTCCTCATTATAAACGGATTCTACTGGAATTACTTTCGGGCACTGGCAGTTGACATGTGTGCAACAAATATGAGTAATTGTGCACACATGATTCCTCATGTTGAAATAGAGAGGGTGAGTCGAAAGTTTTGCAATATTTGCATAAACGCAAGTGCTGCTGCGGGTATGTCACGTGTCTAAACTAGTTCAAGTCGCGCACTGCAGTCAGTCGAAAGGGATGTAAAGTGGTAGTCGTTGCTGTGAACAGCATTGCATGTCGTCGTTCTGCATGTGATTGGGATGTCTGAAAGATGAACAGCCACAACTGGCTAATTAGGGAACTTTTACTTTACGAATTTGGACTTGGCCATAACGCTGTTCAAGCAACACAAAACATTTGTCATGCGAAAGGGGAAGCTTCCGTGGACCACAGCACTGCAACCAAATGCTTCAAGAAATTTCGCTTAGCTGACAGAAACCTAGACGATCAGCCAAGGTCAGGTAGGCCGCGAACTGTGGATTCGGAGGCCGTGCGCCAGGCCGTAGAGGCAAATCAAACAAGAACTCGTAGATTATCAGGCGAGCTGGGAACGTATCACAGACCACCGTAGTTCGTTACCTTTAGGACCACGGCAAGGTCTACAGGAGCTGCCGCATTGTCCCTCACGAACTGACGCCAGCTGAAGCAAACCGCCGAGTAGAAGTGTGCACGAAACTCCTAGAAAACCAGCGAGATGTACGTTGCATCAAAAGAATTATTACGTGCGATGAGAAGTGGGTGTATTTCCATAAATCTAACACACAACGGCAGTGGTTGTGCCTGGGCCAGCTTCCAGAACCTGTTGCCAAACGTTGGCACTTCGAGCACAAGGTGATGCTCTGCGTCTGATGGAATTTCTTGGGAATAATCCATTACGAATTTCTTTCGGATGGTCGGATCATCAACGCCAACCTCTACTCTGAACAGCTGAAGCGGATGTCTGCCGTTTTGGAGGAGAAGTATCCGGTACTGTTGAACAGAAAGCGCGTTCTCCTACAGCAGGACAACGCTCGGCTTCATGCCGAGAGAACGACCAGGGCAATACTCACGGGACTTGAAAGCATGGAACTAATACCACATCCACCATATAGTCCGGATCTTTTCCCGTCTGATTATTACCTATTCCGGTCCATGGCCAACTTCCTTCGCGGGTGGCACTTCAACAACCAGGAGGAGCTGGCATCTGGGGTGAATGAGTTTTTCGCCTCAAGCGACAAGAACTAGCGCGGAATCGTAGAGCTGTCATACAGATGGTTAAAGACGGTGCAACACGATGACCTATACTTTGAATGCTAGTTAACTTTCGTCGTAAAGATACGTATGAAGACATAAAGTGATCTAAATATTGCAAAACTTTCGACTCATCCTCTGTATATCCAAAGGCGAACATGGTTTCTCAGACAGGGCTCTTAGAAACAAATATGATACGAACAGAAATCAACACTTACAGAACAACCCCTTGTAGGCAAACTGTGAGATACAAAAATTGAAAAAGTACTCTTACATTAAAAATATTCCTCATCAAAGACTCTATCTGTAGCAAAAATAATGTTCTTCATCGGACTTCTGAAAGCGAAGTTATGATCATCATCATTAGCGGTTTCCAAACATGAAAGCTGAACATTATTCTGAGAAATCAATAAACGTAAATATTTTGCGTGGTGAATGAAGCCTGACTGTTCAGTTAAATACAACCTACGTCCGAAATCTTCCAGGATTGACGCAATGAAGATCATAAAAATGTACTATACTGACAATTAATACTGGTCACCTTCAATATACCACCCTACTAAATCAACACACAGTTTCCATCGCTTCTGAAGATCCTGGAAAGAGCTCTGGAAGGCACTTTCCGTGATGTCCGCAAATATACATGCAATGTCTGCGTGATACATCATTTTAGTGCCCATTTTATCCTGCGGAACAGGAAGAAGTCACAGAGTGATAAATCAGGGGGAAACGGCGCATGTGGCAACACAGTGGTTTAATGGTCAGCCACGAACTGTTGGACTGACAACGTGGTATCTTGTGTTGCAAAATCATGGAGCAAGTTCCAATTTCTGGATCCCCATAACTGGAGAGGACGGCGACGAATACTTATGCGTAAACGTTGTAAGACTTTATGACAAATATACTTACTCATGCCCACCGACTTAGCTGTAAGTCTCACTGTAATTCGGTGATCTCTCTTTAACTGATTCCGCTCCTCTTGGATCTTTTCTGCTGTTTGCACTTTGGAAGGTCACCGAGATCTTGAATCATCTTCGAAGGATTCCGGCCCGTCACAAAACCGTGCATAACATTCGAAAACTTTGCTGAGGGACAATGTTGTGTCTACATATGCTTTTTTTAACATTATGTAAGTTTCAATAGCTGATATATCAAGTTTCCAACAAAAACGGATGTTTATTCTCTTTCATGGCTAAAATGAAGTGGGACGAGAACGCTTGCTGTGACTCACTGAGTGCCCGTGTGCCGCCTGTATGTACCAGAATAAACCAGTTTCCAGCTGTTCGCTGATTGAACGAGGGCTGCTGTCTCCTTGAAACACGTGACTGCTGTTACGTCAGTTATGCGGTCAGTCCTGGAACTTATTAGACGTAGGTTGTATTAGGTGTACAAATAAGTTTTAAAGCGTTTTATGTGTGACGTATACCGCTAATTTACATATCCGACATTCCCCCGCGTTATTGTCATGTGACCGCTACTAGTCCAGAGTATAAAATGTGACACAGAAGTTTGCCCAACACTCAAACGCACTTGCACATCGGCTCGTGAAAGATGGCCAGCGATACTGCATTTATTCGACACTGCATTCGTTACGAATTTCATCAAGGAAAGAGTGCTACAAAAGCATGTGAATCGATCTGTTCTGTTCTGGGGGAGAATGTTGTATCGAAACGCACGTGCGAGTTTTGGTTTAGACGGTTTAAAACAGGTGATTTTGATATTAGCGATCGAGAACGTAGCGGCTTCCCGCAGAAGGTTGCACAGGAGTCTGAACACAAGCTCAGTGTAAAGATGGGGTCCATGAACTGGAATTGGCAAATCTGACTCTCAGTAGAACTCACTTCCCCTTTTGGGACCAAGCTGAGATTCTAAGCACTCAACGCGATTTGTCTTCTTTGCTTCTGGCTGAAAACTTATGCATTCTTACCCTTACGGACATGTGCTGCAATGACTCGTCCCCATGCGTAATACCTCAGTCATGGAGGGACTTATTTTACAAAATCCCAGGACTTGGTTCAAGCTCTTAGCCTAGGTTTTATCAATAATTTTTGTTCTTACCTAATGTGTTTTATCTCGATGTATATTTGTGTTCTGACATCATTTTTTTGGGTCTGGTTCATTTCCCAGACGTTTACTTCACCGAAGGGTTACTTGATCGAAAGGTACATTTCACCGAAGGGTCACTTGATCGAAAGGTACATTTCACCGAAAGGCCTCTTTACCTAAAAGTTCATTTCATCGAAAGGTCATTTCACCGAAGGGTCAGTTTATCGAAAACTTTGGATTTCATTACAGGATCTGTTGAAGCATGGTGCAAGTTTGGCAGACAGACCACCGAAACGTTAGAAAATCACACTCAAATTGCACTTTTCATTTCTCCGTGTGAGAAGACAAAGATTTAGTTTTAAGACAAAAGTAATTAATTTTAAGTTCCTAGGCCTCGGCTTAGGCCTTTTTAGTAAATTGTAATCATGTTCATAAGGTTTACATGAAAGTCATGTTCAGTGCTCATGTTCATAAGGTTTACATAAAAAGTCAAGTTAATAATGTTGCACATTTTTTCAGGCAAAAAGAATCAATTTTAGGACCCTAGGCTTCGGCCTTTTTAGCACATTTTTAACTATAATGAATAAAGTCCTCCGCTGGACGTATAGTGCAGGGAAGTTTTCGTTAAGTCACGTTAGGGTTATTGGAAGGTTACTTGACGTAGCTAAAGTGTACCTAATCTTCAAAGTGCTAGAGTTTGTTTAGGTAAGACTCGCACGTGCAATAAATTCATTGAATATGGAACTTCTTTTTACTCAGCGTTCCTCATTATCTTGAATATCAGTACTTTAACTTCAGTTTTAGTACATTAGTACCTTGAAGGCTCCTTATTAGAGCGGTAAAAACAATATACCCTGGACTTAATGGAGATACTTAATGAAAGAGACTTAACGGCCAGTCAGAGGTCTGACAATAATATGAACTGAGAAAACGTACTCACTTTAAACCTTTTATTGGAGAACTCCTGGTATTATCAAACACAGTCTCAACAAATCACACTACTACTGAATATCCGAACTTTCGTAGAATCGCATAACAATAATTAAGAAGAACCTATCACATAAAACGAAGCTCTTTTGGTATAGTTGAGCGCTCCTATATATACTGCATACCACCACGTTATGACTTACACTCGTTGCCACATATCATTCAGCGGGAGAAATAACATCTCTTTAAGTGAGAAGATAATTTGCATAGGAAAATAAAATAACAAGAGATAGTAAAATCAAAAGGAAACTGAATCTAGAGTATGCGTTACATAACGTGCGTGCTCGTATTCATAAGGTTTACATAAAATGTCAAGTTAATAATGTTGCACATTTATTCAGGCAAAAGGAATCAAGTTTAGGGCCCTAGGCCTCGGCTTAGGCCTTTTTTGCACTTTTTAATCGTGTGTGCTCAAAAGGAGCCCTAAGATTGATTTTTCAATCTAGGGCCCTAAAATTTATTCTTTTTGCCTGAAAAAATATGCAACATTATTAACTTTACTTTTTATCTAAACCTTACGAATATGATCACGCACGTTTAAAATTTGTTAAAAAGGCCTCAGCCGAGGCCTAGAGCCCTAAACTTGATTCTTTTTGCCTGAATAAATGTGCAAAATTATTAAATTGACTTTTTGTATATACCTTATAAACACGAGTTCGCACGATTAAAATTTGCTAAACAATCCTAAGCTGACTTCATATGGCCATTCACTTGACTTCATATGTAAACTTTATGAGTATGGCGTGGGGTGATTAAAATTTGCTAAAAAAATGAATATGAGCTTGGAGGATTAAAATTTGACAAAAAGGCACAGATCTAGGACTTGTAATTAATGTTAAATTTCGAAAAACCTACTCATGGGGAGGTGTTTCATAGAAATTAAAAGTGTATTTTTTTGTACAATCTCATAATGTTTAAGGTGGCCAGTTTTTCAAAAACCCGCCCCACACTCCAACAGATCAACAACGAAATTCTAAGTTTTCGATAAACTGACCATTCGGTGAAATGATCTTTCGATATATTGAACTTTTAGGTAAAGTAATGCTTCGGTGAAATGAACTTTTCGATCAAATATCCTTTCGATGAAATGAACCTTTAGATGAAGTGACCTTTCGGTGAAATGAACTTTTCGGTCAAGTGACCCTTCGGTGAAATGTACCTTTCGATCAAGTGATTTTCGGCGAAGTGATTTTCGGTCAAGTGACGTTTCGATCAAGTGAACAATACCCCATTTTTTTATTGCAGGTTTAACGCCCACCGTGAGCAACTGAATGGGCTATGAGCAGTCGCCCGTCCCTAATTTAGGGTCACTGGTTCCAGGGAAGGGAGAGAGCCAGTGCCGTAAAACAAACACAACATCAATTTCTCACCGGGATTCGAACCTGGACCCTTTCACGGACGAATGGTCATAAGACAGTGCTTATACCACTGCACCAGAGGAGCGGCGACATCAATTTTGTAATATACTTACCTTGCAGCTTGTTGCTAAGGTCATTTCCCGTTTTGGGAATGTTATTAGGTCAAATCTATGGTATGATTTTCTGAAACTTGGGCATTTCAACGGGGTGATACACCATTCGTCCGATGAGCGCATGCTCACTTCAATCTTTATACGCCTTCTCGAGCCTCACAAACTTGTATATATACCTGAACATGCACATCATTAATTTTGTCTGAGGATGGGAACAAAGTGTTCTTCAAAGATATAACATTTTATTTGTACATATTGGTTTTAGACTTAAGCAAAGCTTTTTAACTTGACTCAGTGGTGTTTGTTCAAGTTCGTAGCGTGCATAGACGGTTTATTGCGTTCCACTTCATGAGGAACTGCAAGCATTGCTGAATAAAGATCCGTCTCAAACGCAAAAAGAACTAACTGAGCAACTAGGGGTAACTCAGCAAACCATTTTCAATCGTTTACGCCCGATGGGAAAGATTCAGAAGGAAGGAAAACGGGTGCCACATGACCTGAGCCAGAGGAAAAAAGAATGAGCTTTTCATGAAGTATTTGAATCTGTTGAATAAACAACACAGAAAGTCTCTCCTGAGGAAAATCGTTACGGGTAATGAAAAGTGGATATGGTACGACAATCCCAAACGCAAGAAACACTGAGAAGATCCCGGTGAAGCACCGACATCGACATCGAAACGCAGTATTCACACCAAGAAAGGTTTGCTGTGCGGTGGGATATGAAGGGTGTGATCTATTATGAACTATTGGAACAGGGTCAAACTCTTACAGCTGATCGCTACAAGCAACAATTGCTGCGATTTAACCGGGAAATCTGCCGCAAACGTCCATTCACAAGCAAAGGATTGTGCCCCGTGAAATTACTGAATGACAACGCTACCGCGAAATCGGTCAAGGAAACGTTATTGACGCTTGGCTGGGAAGTTTTGAAGCACCCGGCGTATAGTCCCGACATAGCCCCTTCAGACTATCATTTGTTCTGATCGATGCAACATATTTTGTCTGCTGTACGGTTCCGGACATGTGACAAAGTGCAAAAATGGGTTGACGACTTCATCGCGTCACACGAAGAAATATTCTTCATGGCTGGAATCCGTCAGCTGCCCGACCGATGGCGGAAGGTGATAGATAATGACAACGCAAATTTTGATTCGTAAAGGTAGTATTGTTTTCTCTCAAACTACATGTTGCGTTGTCTTAAAACGCTTTAAAACTTATTTGTACACCTAATATTTAGAAGCCAAGATACGATTTCAAGCATTTAAAAAAAAGAAATATTCCCTTGCGCTCCTAAAGAAGTTCGTCACAAAATATTTAAAAATGCATGCAAAATAGGCATCGTTAGTGACTTCTATCTGACTCAAAAATTATTTTCATAAATCAATTTTTTGAAGCAGAAATTCCTGGAAAATACCATACATATTTATGCCTCTGTAGAAGATACTACGCATTATTTCCAAACAGAAACTCTACATCAAATGGCATTCGTGGTATAATGTATCGAAAAGTAGGAACAACTTTTCTTTAAGCAATTGTACAGATTATGATATAATACAAATTTGAAGTTGTAATTCCGTCTATTGGCGTAAATTATGACAAGAATTGTAAGTCAAATAATATACGAAAACTTGAAAATTACATCGCGCTGGAGCTAGAACCGAACCTGCGTCTGCCGGTTCGCGCCCGAATATGCTAACCACTACACCCCCACCCCTTCCGAAAGACCAAGTGTCAAGTTTCCGAGTAATTTGAGTTTAACACATCCCAAGAATTGCCAGTCGAAGCAATGGCATTCATATTTAGCGAATCTCGATGAATATAATATATTGTCTCCTGTGATTGCCCGGAGAAAGAGATAACATATTTCATGGTATTTGATAGATTATAATATGTTTTTAGTTTAATAACTAGTGCATTTACGCCCTTTAGAGGCGAGATTATGCTTCGGGTAAAAAACACACGTATGGATCGTGTTTCTTGCAGCTAAGCCTTTCGAATGCAAAAGAAAATTTAAAATCGGTTTGACAGTTGCAAAAATATGATGTTCACAGACGGAGCAAGACGATGTAGTGCTACTATGAGAAGGAACGTTTTTTTTTTTTTTTCAACAGACGCAAAACACGTTCAAAAATAACTTTAAAACATTATTGTTTCGCTTCCGTTGCAACTTCTGAGTGCTGCAATTGCTATATCAGAGAGTTTCTTTCACAAATTATGAAATTTTATAAGCTAATTGCTTTCCATTTATACTTTGTCAAAAATGTTAATTCCTGTATTTTTAAGGTCATTGAATTGTTCAGTGTGTTGGGTGGTTACTTGGGACTGTGGCTTGGAGTGTCATTAACGGCTGTTTACCAGTTTCTCGAGGCTACCTATGCACGGTGTAAACGTCTATGCCAAAAAGATCTTAGGACACGTCTCAATGGACTGCGTAACAGCAAAAGGAAACCAAAGGAGAACATGCGTAAGTCAAATTAGCGCTAGTTAATAAAAGTTTTATGCAAAACTAATTATCCAATTGCATGTGTTACGGACAAGAAGGGTCTTGTAACAGAAAACCTCTAAACCTGAGTAGGAATTAGCATAACAATTAGATTGAAATTTTACGCACTTCTCAAACTACTCAGCTTGTACGGATTTCTGATGCTCTGACACGCTCTTTTGTGAAATAATACAAGGTATGGTTATTAATAACGATACTGATCCTATAATAACTTTAGCAATTAATAACCAGGAACTGTAAATCAACTATACCCAAAATAATAGAACTATACTGGTTATCTGAATTCATTGGCGTAAAATAGAAATCAAAGTTTCCAAGCTTTCGCACATCAACCAGATGGCTATTTCGAGGAAGGTAGAGAGCAAACTGAATGATAGAACACTTGAACAATTTGAACGAGGTGACTTGACTAGACAAAAAACGAATAGATGCAACTATAATTATTCAACTAAAGAAACGAGGCGTCATGTTTGTTGGTCACCTGGTACCGTGGGAGAAAACGCAGCATTATTTGAAGAACTGGCTCCCAACTCGTGTCAATTCTAAAGAGAAGTTATCACTGCAAGCATCACTGTTGGTAACGATCTCCAAGATTTCGTAAATGGAAGTAGATTTATTCTTTATGTCACTAGCAATCATGCCCATTCTACGAAAGGTGAATCTATAAAATCATTTTTTGAACATAAAATTAAAGAAAGGAAAAAGTAATTAAGGGAAAGAAAAATAATGTAAAATCCATAACTGTTTTACGATATAGAACAGCGTCGTGATGTTCGGCTCACTTAGATCTTTTTCTAGATGAAGCAAGCAAAATGTGAAGCAGTATACATTTTGGCATCTCTTCTGCTCTATTCGCTTCTGACATCATATCTAAACTGCATTGTATCCATTTTTGATTTTATCATAATCCTCACCCACATCACAGTCTTACAACTTATAAAATAGCGTTATAATATATTTATAAGTTGTAAGACACTGATATCGTCAGTCAGGCTTACAAGTTTCCGCATATCAACCACAACTTCACTCTGTCGTTACACAAAGACCTTCAAAAGTTCTCTCCAACGCTATGTGTATTTATGCTTTCCAAGAAGAACAAATTGTGCTTTAAATGCCTCCATTGAGTTAAATAGCACTGGGAAAAGATTATTTTTACCTTGCAAACGCAGATTTAAATTGTTAAGGTGGCTCAAGATGTCCGTCCTAAATGCTAAATTACAATGCTGGCCACACAAAATGCAACACCAAGAAGGACACGAGATAGCAAAGCTAGATTTACTGGACACATAACAACAGATACAAAGATGAAACGATTGAGCCTACAGGCCGGTGCGACTTGCAGAACACGCAAACATCAATAGTTCGTGTGGCCCCCATGGCTGGTAATAACGGCCGCTACACGCCGCGGCATCGAACAAAAGAGGCTTTGGATGTGGGCTTGGGATATGTCGGTCCAGGCTGCTTCCACGCGTTGCCACAGTTCATCAGGCGTAGCCGCGGGTGGTGCTTGCCGGGCCACTCGGTTGCCGATCAGCTACCAGACGTGTTCGATGGGCGACATATCGGGAGAACAGGCGGCCCTCGGCAGCAGTGACAGCTGGTGGGCCGTGAAGAATTGTTGCACGATGCGTGCCACGTGCGGCCGCGCATTGTCCTGATGAAACGTGGCCGCTGGCTGGTCCTGCAGGTAAGGGAGGACTACAGGCTCCAAAACGTCGGAGATGTAGCGGTGGCTGTTGATTGTACCGGCGATGCATACCAGAGGGGTGCGGGTGTCATATCCAATTGCACCCCAAACCCTAACGCCAGGCGTTGGACCGGCACGGCGATGCATAATTGAGGGGTCATACAGTCTCTCGCCGCGGTGCCGGCGCACGCGGATCCGACCATCGTGGTGTTGCGCGGGATTCGTCGGAGAAGAAAATGTCGTGCCATTCCGTTGTCCAAGTGCGGCGTTCAACGGCCCACTGCCGCCGCACTCGCAGGTGGTGTAACGTCAATGGTAATCGGAGCAATGGGCGCCGTGCGACAAGTCCCCACTCCTGCAGACGACGTTTAACGGTACGTGCTGATCAGGTTGTTGCGCAACACACTCTAATTCCTGCGCTAACGTTCGTGATGTGGCAGTGCGAGCCGTCAATACCCGCCCCACAACATACCGGTCCTCTCGTTCTGTGGTGGGCCGCGGCCGCGGCAATCGCTCACGTCGGTCCGTCCGTCCCTCCTGCAACCACCGAATCCATACTCGCCTCACTTGGCTGGATGTCGTCCAACACGGGCGCCGATGTCTCGGTACGATAAACCGCTGTAGCGATAAGGCACTATTCGTCCTCTGTCGAACTCCGAAACCTGCTGGAATGACTGCCGTATTCTGCGACGAGGCGTCAGGAAGCTTCCCACACACAGGTCCGGCAACACAACATACTTCCACTAGTTACACCGCGTCTTCTGCGCACCCTTCTTATAGTGCTTCTCGGTGGCGTGCCGGGCGCACATGATTTGCATATGCCCTGCAAATCTAATCATTTGCATGTCCTCTCGGAGGCGACGCATGCTGCGAATTTCAGACCAATCGGATCCTTCCTTCTTGGTGTTGCATTTTGGGTGGCCAGTAGTGTATATAGTCAGATTCCATACTTTAAATGAGCGCCCTCATCAGGAAGTTTGTCGTTTTCTTCGAAGAACTTCAGGCACGTTATCTTTTAGTTCTCAAAGCCTTTCCAATGCAGTTCCCCGTGACAACCAACGGAAACTACAGTAAAGTAGAATATCCCAATGGTGTTTGTTCATCTGCTTCCATGATCTGCTTCATGGAGTTTGCTCGTGCATGGATTATGTTGATACATCGAAGCACTGAGTCCATTGCGGAAAACAAGTTCATGTCATTGGCCCTGAGGTCTTCTTCATGAATAATGCAGCGGTATTTAAAAATCTTGATGCGCAAATAATTTTCCAATAAAACCACAAAACCTTTTACTTTGCCAATCATAGCAGGAGCTGTATCTGTACACACACTATCTAGTTTTCCCCAGTCTAAATTGCTATTTTCAATAGTTGTTTTTGCCTCTTGAAAAATATCTTCTCCTCTAGCAGAAACCAACTGACGTAAGTTGACAAGCTCTTCTGACACATCAAATTGTTCGCTGATACAACGCACATAAACACAAAGTTGAGCAGTATCAATTATAACACAACTCTCATATCTTGCGAGAGAAAAATATTTGCAAGAGCTGATGCAAGACAATATTTGTTTGGTAACGTCCTCGGACATCTCATAGACCCGCCTCTTGACAGTATTTCTTGAAATAGCAACGTCATCCACCAGTTTAATGACCTTCGAATCTCCAATAGTTTTTGCAAAGGTCATGAAACTTACGCCAATAGTTTTTGCGAACATCATGAAAGTTTACGCCCTCTGGTTACAGACTTGTGCGTTAAGAAAAACATGAATTTATATGATAAACATTTCGCACTGGAAACGCTCTCCAACACCGAAAGAATTTTTAAAATCGGACTCTTAGAAACAGAGATATCGACAAAAATAAGATGTTACTTTACGTCCCCTGGTGGAAAAACCATGGATTATTTTAAAAAGAAAGTATTCTCAAAATGTTTTTCCATATGAGCACTATCGGTCCAAGAAAAAAAAAAAAAAAGAAATCCTTCCAGTTTTCAGGAGCCCAGATTTTGCTACAAATACATCAGAAGCAAAAATTAATACTTATTTCCCCTGGTGGCCAAACCATTCTTTACCAAACATTAGAAATTATGTGAAAAATACAGTGTTTTCCATCAGGTCTTGTATGCGATACAGGAAGAATTTTTCAAATCGGAGTTTTAGAAACAGAGATATCGACAAAAATAAGATGTAACTTTACGTCCCCTGGTGGAAAAACCATGCATTATTTAAAAAATAAAGTATTCTCAAAAGGTTTTTCCATATGAGCACTATCGGTTCAAGAAAAAAAAAAGAACCAAACCTTAGAAATTATGTGAAAAATACAGTATTTTCCATCAGGTCTTGTATGCCATACAGGAAGAATTTTTCAAATCGGAGTTTTAGAAGCAGAAATAACGCCGAAAACGCAATTTACTTTTGTGCCCCCTAGCGGATAGTCTATGATTTACTTGAAAGTTTTGAATTTATAGGAAATACATTTCGTATCGGAAACACTATCCAACAAAGAAGGACATTTTTTAAATCGGACTCCTAGAAGTAGAGATATTGACAAAAATAAGTTATACATCTACGTCCCCTGGCATGCATTATTTCAAGAAGAAAATGTTCCTAAAAGGTTGGTCGACATGAGTAGTATCGGTCAATAAACGACTTTTTTTTGCAATCGAGGTTTTAGAAGCTCAGATTTTGCTGCAAATATATCAGAGGCGGAAATTAAGGCTAACGCCACCTGGTGGCCAAACCATCTTTTACAAAAATTAGAAATTACCTGCAAAGGATTTCCCACCGGGAGCTGTATCCGGTGCAGAAATAATTTTTCAAATCGGAAATTTAGAAGCAGAGATATTGGGGGAAACGCAATTTACCTCTACGCCCCCTAGCTGAAAGTCTATGAATTACTTGAAAATTTTGAATGTTTATGAAAAACATGTCCCACTGGAAACACTGTCCAACAAGGAAGGAATTTTTGAAATCGGACTCCTAGAAGTAGAGATATTGACAAAAACAAGATATACATCAACGCCTCCTGGCGCAGAAACCATGTATTATTTTAAGAAGAAAGTATTCCAAAAAGGTTTATCTATGTGAGTGGCATCAGTCCACGAAAGAATTTTTTCAGTCGATATTTTAGAAGCTCAGATTTTATGGCAAATACATAAAGCACTATCTGTCCAAGAAAAAAAAAAAATAATTTAGTCGAGTTTTCAGAAGTAAAATTAACACTTACGCCCTCTGGTGGCTAAAGTATTCTTTACCAAAAATTTGAAAGTGTTTACAAAAGAGTTTCCATCAGGAGGTGTATTCGCTGAAGAAATTTTTTTAAATCGGAGATTTAGAAGAAGAGTTATCCGGAGAAATGTAATTTACTTTTACGCTACCTAGCGGAAAATCTATGCGTAATTTGAGAAAGTAACTATATCTAAAATACTCTTCTACTTAAATGGAATCGAACGATAAAATAATTTTTTCAATCTGATGTTTAGAAGCAAATTTGTGGAATAAAACGTATTTTTGAATTCCAAATCATCTGCATTTACGCCCTCTAGCGTCGAAATTGTACAACGTAAAAAAAAACGAAATAAAGGATCATCATTCGCATATTTCAAGCTTCCCAATGCAAAAAGAATTTTTCAAATCGGACTGATAGTTGCAGAGATATCGTGGGTACAGACGGACGGACGGACAAACCGGTAACATAAGAACGACCTTTTTTTACAAAAGATGTGTTAAACAGTGGATTAAGCCGTAAGTTAGTCGATTCATTTTCGATACCTGGACGTATTCGGAAGTACCTTATGTGTTAATTCCTTTCAGCTGCAACGAAAAATAAACTGAATAAGTATTAAGTAAAGTTAATGGTATAGCAATTAAGCTAACTTAAAGTAAAATAACGAATCAGCTACAATTCAACATTACACACTTTTTTTGCTTATTATGAAAATGTCTACCTTAAGAATAGTATTCCTTTTGTTTGTATTTTAATCAATCTATCACTATACTTTCAGGTCATGGAACAATGCATTTACGTGAGTGGTTGAAAAGAAATGTAGTTCATGATGTCTATACGTACCCTCAGAAGCCCCATAGAGGGCATCTACATAATAGGTCCAGCTGGATTTCTCTAAGTGTTACGGAATCTCCGCCAAGAATTTTAGAAGAAAAAATACAAAGACCACTGTGAAACGATCGCGCGTGTTGATGATGTCACCGAGAATAAGAAGTCCAATTTCATGAGACATCTCTAGACTTTTTCTTTTGTCGACGAGGAATAAAAAAAGCTCTCCTTAGAATAAAAATCTCTTAAAATTAAATTTTTTCTATGGTTTGTGATTTTCTGTTCCTTTTGAACAAACACTGAAATTGCGAATTATTAGGAACACCAAATAGCAAGTTGTCACGCACGTGCTTACATAACTATGACGTTGCTATAGCTTTAGAAACAGCTCACTGCAAAGAATTTAAACATGTAATACTGATGAGTTTATCCTGTGCCTCCAGTTACTGGCTGTAAAGAGACTAATGGTCCTCATTAAAGTTTAATGGATTTTGAAGGCGTTACGACAGCACTTTCCAGGAACACACGGAATGTTGCCCAGGCAAGGGATCAAGCCAGGGACCGATGGTAAGTCCCTGCCACCGCAAGACCATCACCGGCTACCTTATGACATCTCTAGACTTTTCCGTTAGTGTGATGTGTAAGA
Organism: Macrothele yani; assembly: GCA_039090855.1. Taxonomy (NCBI): domain Eukaryota; kingdom Metazoa; phylum Arthropoda; class Arachnida; order Araneae; family Macrothelidae; genus Macrothele; species Macrothele yani. Next base: position 30,292,622 of record CM077032.1, on the reverse strand, counting down.
CGGGCAGGCTGCCTTATTTAAGTTCCGAGTGGATATTTATTCGCTAACGTTAACTTTGTTTTTGGGACCCTCCCACCGCAAGACCATCACCGGCTACCATAAGACATCGCTAGACTTTTCCGTTAGTGTGATGTGTAAGACGGGCAGGCTGCCTTATTTAAGTTCCGAGTGGGATATTTATTCGCTAACGTTAACTTTGTTTTTGGGACCCTCCCACCGCAAGACCATCACCGGCTACGATAAGACATCTCTGGACTTTTCCGTTATTGTGATGTGTAAGACGGACAGGCTGCCTTATTTAAGTTCCGAGTGGGATATTTATTCGCTAACGTTAACTTTGTTTTTGGGACCCTCCCACCGCAAGACCATCACCGGCTACGATAAGACATCGCTAGACTTTTCCGTTATTGTGATGTGTAAGACGGACAGGCTGCCTTATTTAAGTTCCGAGTGGATATTTATTCGCTAACGTTAACTTTGTTTTTGGGACCCTCCCACCGCAAGACCATCACCGGCTACGATAAGACATCTCTGGACTTTTCCGTTATTGTGATGTGTAAGACGGACAGGCTGCCTTATTTAAGTTCCGAGTGGGATATTTATTCGCTAACGTTAACTTTGTTTTTGGGACCCTCCCACCGCAAGACCATCACCGGCTACGACAAGACATCTCTGGACTTTTCCGTTATTGTGATGTGTAAGACGGGCAGGCTGCCTTATTTAAGTTCCGAGTGGGATATTTATTCGCTAACGTTAACTTTGTTTTTGGGACCCTCCCACCGCAAGACCATCACCGGCTACGATAAGACATCGCTGGACTTTTCCGTTATTGTGATGTGTAAGACGGACAGGCTGCCTTATTTAAGTTCCGAGTGGGATATTTATTCGCTAACGTTAACTTTGTTTTTGGGGACCCTCCCACCGCAAGACCATCACCGGCTACCGATAAGACATCTCTGGACTTTTCCGTTATTGTGATGTGTAAGACGGGCAGGCTGCCTTATTTAAGTTCCGAGTGGATATTTATTCGCTAACGTTAACTTTGTTTTTGGGACCCTCCCACCGCAAGACCATCACCGGCTACGATAAGACATCGCTGGACTTTTCCGTTATTGTGATGTGTAAGACGGACAGGCTGCCTTATTTAAGTTCCGAGTGGGATATTTATTCGCTAACGTGAACTTTGTTTTTGGGACCCTCCCACCGCAAGACCATCACCGGCTACGATAAGACATCTCTGGACTTTTCCGTTAGTGTGATGTGTAAGACGGGCAGGCTGCCTTATTTAAGTTCCGAGTGGGATATTTATTCGCTAACGTTAACTTTGTTTTTGGGACCCTCCCACCGCAAGACCATCACCGGCTACGATAAGACATCTCTGGACTTTTCCGTTATTGTGATGTGTAAGACGGGCAGGCTGCCTTATTTAAGTTCCGAGTGGGATATTTATTCGCTAACGTTAACTTTGTTTTTGGGACCCTCCCACCGCAAGACCATCACCGGCTACGATAAGACATCGCTAGACTTTTCCGTTAGTGTGATGTGTAAGACGGGCAGGCTGCCTTATTTAAGTTCCGAGTGGATATTTATTCGCTAACGTTAACTTTGTTTTTGGGACCCTCCCACCGCAAGACCATCACCGGCTACGATAAGACATCTCTAGACTTTTCCGTTATTGTGATGTGTAAGACGGGCAGGCTGCCTTATTTAAGTTCCGAGTGGGATATTTATTCGCTAACGTTAACTTTGTTTTTGGGACCCTCCCACCGCAAGACCATCACCGGCTACGATAAGACATCTCTGGACTTTTCCGTTAGTGTGATGTGTAAGACGGGCAGGCTGCCTTATTTAAGTTCCGAGTGGGATATTTATTCGCTAACGTTAACTTTGTTTTTGGGACCCTCCCACCGCAAGACCATCACCGGCTACGATAAGACATCTCTGGACTTTTCCGTTATTGTGATGTGTAAGACGGGCAGGCTGCCTTATTTAAGTTCCGAGTGGGATATTTATTCGCTAACGTTAACTTTGTTTTTGGGACCCTCCCACCGCAAGACCATCACCGGCTACCATAAGACATCGCTAGACTTTTCCGTTAGTGTGATGTGTAAGACGGGCAGGCTGCCTTATTTAAGTTCCGAGTGGGATATTTATTCGCTAACGTTAACTTTGTTTTTGGGACCCTCCCACCGCAAGACCATCACCGGCTACGATAAGACATCTCTAGACGTTTCCGTTATTGTGATGTGTAAGACGGGCAGGCTGCCTTATTTAAGTTCCGAGTGGGATATTTATTCGCTAACGTTAACTTTGTTTTTGGGACCCTCCCACCGCAAGACCATCACCGGCTACGATAAGACATCTCTGGACTTTTCCGTTAGTGTGATGTGTAAGACGGGCAGGCTGCCTTATTTAAGTTCCGAGTGGGATATTTATTCGCTAACGTTAACTTTGTTTTTGGGACCCTCCCACCGCAAGACCATCACCGGCTACGATAAGACATCGCTAGACTTTTCCGTTATTGTGATGTGTAAGACGGGCAGGCTGCCTTATTTAAGTTCCGAGTGGGATATTTATTCGCTAACGTTAACTTTGTTTTTGGGACCCTCCCACCGCAAGACCATCACCGGCTACCATAAGACATCTCTGGACTTTTCCGTTATTGTGATGTGTAAGACGGGCAGGCTGCCTTATTTAAGTTCCGAGTGGGATATTTATTCGCTAACGTTAACTTTGTTTTTGGGACCCTCCCACCGCAAGACCATCACCGGCTACGATAAGACATCTCTAGACTTTTCCGTTATTGTGATGTGTAAGACGGGCAGGCTGCCTTATTTAAGTTCCGAGTGGATATTTATTCGCTAACGTTAACTTTGTTTTTGGGACCCTCCCACCGCAAGACCATCACCGGCTACGATAAGACATCGCTAGACTTTTCCGTTATTGTGATGTGTAAGACGGGCAGGCTGCCTTATTTAAGTTCCGAGTGGATATTTATTCGCTAACGTTAACTTTGTTTTTGGGACCCTCCCACCGCAAGACCATCACCGGCTACGATAAGACATCGCTAGACTTTTCCGTTATTGTGATGTGTAAGACGGGCAGGCTGCCTTATTTAAGTTCCGAGTGGATATTTATTCGCTAACGTTAACTTTGTTTTTGGGACCCTCCCACCGCAAGACCATCACCGGCTACGATAAGACATCTCTGGACTTTTCCGTTATTGTGATGTGTAAGACGGGCAGGCTGCCTTATTTAAGTTCCGAGTGGGATATTTATTCGCTAACGTTAACTTTGTTTTTGGGACCCTCCCACCGCAAGACCATCACCGGCTACGATAAGACATCTCTGGACTTTTCCGTTATTGTGATGTGTAAGACGGGCAGGCTGCCTTATTTAAGTTCCGAGTGGATATTTATTCGCTAACGTTAACTTTGTTTTTGGGACCCTCCCACCGCAAGACCATCACCGGCTACCATAAGACATCTCTAGACTTTTCCGTTAGTGTGATGTGTAAGACGGGCAGGCTGCCTTATTTAAGTTCCGAGTGGGATATTTATTCGCTAACGTTAACTTTGTTTTTGGGACCCTCCCACCGCAAGACCATCACCGGCTACCATAAGACATCTCTAGACTTTTCCGTTATTGTGATGTGTAAGACGGGCAGGCTGCCTTATTTAAGTTCCGAGTGGATATTTATTCGCTAACGTTAACTTTGTTTTTGGGACCCTCCCACCGCAAGACCATCACCGGCTACGATAAGACATCTCTAGACTTTTCCGTTATTGTGATGTGTAAGACGGGCAGGCTGCCTTATTTAAGTTCCGAGTGGATATTTATTCGCTAACGTTAACTTTGTTTTTGGGACCCTCCCACCGCAAGACCATCACCGGCTACCATAAGACATCTCTGGACTTTTCCGTTATTGTGATGTGTAAGACGGACAGGCTGCCTTATTTAAGTTCCGAGTGGGATATTTATTCGCTAACGTTAACTTTGTTTTGGGACCCTCCCACCGCAAGACCATCACCGGCTACGATAAGACATCGCTAGACTTTTCCGTTAGTGTGATGTGTAAGACGGGCAGGCTGCCTTATTTAAGTTCCGAGTGGATATTTATTCGCTAACGTTAACTTTGTTTTTGGGACCCTCCCACCGCAAGACCATCACCGGCTACCATAAGACATCTCTAGACTTTTCCGTTATTGTGATGTGTAAGACGGACAGGCTGCCTTATTTAAGTTCCGAGTGGATATTTATTCGCTAACGTTAACTTTGTTTTTGGGACCCTCCCACCGCAAGACCATCACCGGCTACCATAAGACATCTCTAGACTTTTCCGTTATTGTGATGTGTAAGACGGGCAGGCTGCCTTATTTAAGTTCCGAGTGGATATTTATTCGCTAACGTTAACTTTGTTTTTGGGACCCTCCCACCGCAAGACCATCACCGGCTACGATAAGACATCTCTAGACTTTTCCGTTAGTGTGATGTGTAAGACGGGCAGGCTGCCTTATTTAAGTTCCGAGTGGGATATTTATTCGCTAACGTTAACTTTGTTTTTGGGACCCTCCCACCGCAAGACCATCACCGGCTACGATAAGACATCGCTAGACTTTTCCGTTATTGTGATGTGTAAGACGGGCAGGCTGCCTTATTTAAGTTCCGAGTGGGATATTTATTCGCTAACGTTAACTTTGTTTTTGGGGACCCTCCCACCGCAAGACCATCACCGGCTACGATAAGACATCTCTAGACTTTTCCGTTATTGTGATGTGTAAGACGGGCAGGCTGCCTTATTTAAGTTCCGAGTGGGATATTTATTCGCTAACGTTAACTTTGTTTTTGGGACCCTCCCACCGCAAGACCATCACCGGCTACGATAAGACATCGCTAGACTTTTCCGTTATTGTGATGTGTAAGACGGGCAGGCTGCCTTATTTAAGTTCCGAGTGGATATTTATTCGCTAACGTTAACTTTGTTTTGGGACCCTCCCACCGCAAGACCATCACCGGCTACGATAAGACATCTCTAGACTTTTCCGTTAGTGTGATGTGTAAGACGGGCAGGCTGCCTTATTTAAGTTCCGAGTGGGATATTTATTCGCTAACGTTAACTTTGTTTTTGGGACCCTCCCACCGCAAGACCATCACCGGCTACGATAAGACAAATCTCTAGACTTTTCCGTTATTGTGATGTGTAAGACGGGCAGGCTGCCTTATTTAAGTTCCGAGTGGGATATTTATTCGCTAACGTTAACTTTGTTTTTGGGACCCTCCCACCGCAAGACCATCACCGGCTACGATAAGACATCGCTAGACTTTTCCGTTATTGTGATGTGTAAGACGGGCAGGCTGCCTTATTTAAGTTCCGAGTGGGATATTTATTCGCTAACGTTAACTTTGTTTTTGGGGACCCTCCCACCGCAAGACCATCACCGGCTACGATAAGACATCTCTAGACTTTTCCGTTAGTGTGATGTGTAAGACGGGCAGGCTGCCTTATTTAAGTTCCGAGTGGGATATTTATTCGCTAACGTTAACTTTGTTTTTGGGACCCTCCCACCGCAAGACCATCACCGGCTACGATAAGACATCGCTAGACTTTTCCGTTATTGTGATGTGTAAGACGGACAGGCTGCCTTATTTAAGTTCCGAGTGGGATATTTATTCGCTAACGTTAACTTTGTTTTTGGGACCCTCCCACCGCAAGACCATCACCGGCTACCATAAGACATCTCTAGACTTTTCCGTTATTGTGATGTGTAAGACGGGCAGGCTGCCTTATTTAAGTTCCGAGTGGGATATTTATTCGCTAACGTTAACTTTGTTTTTGGGACCCTCCCACCGCAAGACCATCACCGGCTACGATAAGACATCGCTAGACTTTTCCGTTATTGTGATGTGTAAGACGGACAGGCTGCCTTATTTAAGTTCCGAGTGGGATATTTATTCGCTAACGTTAACTTTGTTTTTGGGACCCTCCCACCGCAAGACCATCACCGGCTACGATAAGACATCTCTAGACTTTTCCGTTATTGTGATGTGTAAGACGGACAGGCTGCCTTATTTAAGTTCCGAGTGGGATATTTATTCGCTAACGTTAACTTTGTTTTTGGGGACCCTCCCACCGCAAGACCATCACCGGCTACGATAAGACATCGCTAGACTTTTCCGTTATTGTGATGTGTAAGACGGGCAGGCTGCCTTATTTAAGTTCCGAGTGGGATATTTATTCGCTAACGTTAACTTTGTTTTTGGGACCCTCCCACCGCAAGACCATCACCGGCTACGATAAGACATCTCTGGACTTTTCCGTTAGTGTGATGTGTAAGACGGGCAGGCTGCCTTATTTAAGTTCCGAGTGGGATATTTATTCGCTAACGTTAACTTTGTTTTTGGGACCCTCCCACCGCAAGACCATCACCGGCTACGATAAGACAAATCTAGACTTTTCCGTTATTGTGATGTGTAAGACGGGCAGGCTGCCTTATTTAAGTTCCGAGTGGGATATTTATTCGCTAACGTTAACTTTGTTTTTGGGACCCTCCCACCGCAAGACCATCACCGGCTACGATAAGACATCGCTAGACTTTTCCGTTATTGTGATGTGTAAGACGGACAGGCTGCCTTATTTAAGTTCCGAGTGGGATATTTATTCGCTAACGTTAACTTTGTTTTTGGGACCCTCCCACCGCAAGACCATCACCGGCTACGATAAGACATCGCTAGACTTTTCCGTTATTGTGATGTGTAAGACGGGCAGGCTGCCTTATTTAAGTTCCGAGTGGGATATTTATTCGCTAACGTTAACTTTGTTTTTGGGACCCTCCCACCGCAAGACCATCACCGGCTACGATAAGACATCTCTGGACTTTTCCGTTATTGTGATGTGTAAGACGGGCAGGCTGCCTTATTTAAGTTCCGAGTGGGATATTTATTCGCTAACGTTAACTTTGTTTTTGGGACCCTCCCACCGCAAGACCATCACCGGCTACGATAAGACAAATCTAGACTTTTCCGTTATTGTGATGTGTAAGACGGGCAGGCTGCCTTATTTAAGTTCCGAGTGGGATATTTATTCGCTAACGTTAACTTTGTTTTAGGGACCCTCCCACCGCAAGACCATCACCGGCTACGATAAGACATCGCTAGACTTTTCCGTTATTGTGATGTGTAAGACGGGCAGGCTGCCTTATTTAAGTTCCGAGTGGGATATTTATTCGCTAACGTTAACTTTGTTTTTGGGACCCTCCCACCGCAAGACCATCACCGGCTACGATAAGACATCTCTAGATTTTTCCGTTATTGTGATGTGTAAGACGGGCAGGCTGCCTTATTTAAGTTCCGAGTGGGATATTTATTCGCTAACGTTAACTTTGTTTTTGGGACCCTCCCACCGCAAGACCATCACCGGCTACCGATAAGACATCGCTAGACTTTTCCGTTAGTGTGATGTGTAAGACGGGCAGGCTGCCTTATTTAAGTTCCGAGTGGATATTTATTCGCTAACGTTAACTTTGTTTTTGGGACCCTCCCACCGCAAGACCATCACCGGCTACGATAAGACATCTCTAGACTTTTCCGTTATTGTGATGTGTAAGACGGGCAGGCTGCCTTATTTAAGTTCCGAGTGGGATATTTATTCGCTAACGTTAACTTTGTTTTTGGGACCCTCCCACCGCAAGACCATCACCGGCTACGATAAGACAAATCTGGACTTTTCCGTTATTGTGATGTGTAAGACGGGCAGGCTGCCTTATTTAAGTTCCGAGTGGGATATTTATTCGCTAACGTTAACTTTGTTTTTGGGACCCTCCCACCGCAAGACCATCACCGGCTACGATAAGACATCTCTAGACTTTTCCGTTATTGTGATGTGTAAGACGGGCAGGCTGCCTTATTTAAGTTCCGAGTGGGATATTTATTCGCTAACGTTAACTTTGTTTTTGGGACCCTCCCACCGCAAGACCATCACCGGCTACGATAAGACATCGCTAGACTTTTCCGTTATTGTGATGTGTAAGACGGGCAGGCTGCCTTATTTAAGTTCCGAGTGGATATTTATTCGCTAACGTTAACTTTGTTTTTGGGACCCTCCCACCGCAAGACCATCACCGGCTACGATAAGACATCTCTAGACTTTTCCGTTATTGTGATGTGTAAGACGGGCAGGCTGCCTTATTTAAGTTCCGAGTGGGATATTTATTCGCTAACGTTAACTTTGTTTTTGGGACCCTCCCACCGCAAGACCATCACCGGCTACGATAAGACATCGCTAGACTTTTCCGTTATTGTGATGTGTAAGACGGACAGGCTGCCTTATTTAAGTTCCGAGTGGGATATTTATTCGCTAACGTTAACTTTGTTTTTGGGACCCTCCCACCGCAAGACCATCACCGGCTACGATAAGACATCTCTAGATTTTTCCGTTATTGTGATGTGTAAGACGGGCAGGCTGCCTTATTTAAGTTCCGAGTGGATATTTATTCGCTAACGTTAACTTTGTTTTTGGGACCCTCCCACCGCAAGACCATCACCGGCTACGATAAGACATCGCTAGACTTTTCCGTTATTGTGATGTGTAAGACGGACAGGCTGCCTTATTTAAGTTCCGAGTGGGATATTTATTCGCTAACGTTAACTTTGTTTTTGGGACCCTCCCACCGCAAGACCATCACCGGCTACGATAAGACAAATCTCTGGACTTTTCCGTTATTGTGATGTGTAAGACGGGCAGGCTGCCTTATTTAAGTTCCGAGTGGGATATTTATTCGCTAACGTTAACTTTGTTTTTGGGACCCTCCCACCGCAAGACCATCACCGGCTACGATAAGACAAATCTCTAGACTTTTCCGTTATTGTGATGTGTAAGACGGGCAGGCTGCCTTATTTAAGTTCCGAGTGGGATATTTATTCGCTAACGTTAACTTTGTTTTTGGGACCCTCCCACCGCAAGACCATCACCGGCTACGATAAGACATCGCTAGACTTTTCCGTTATTGTGATGTGTAAGACGGGCAGGCTGCCTTATTTAAGTTCCGAGTGGGATATTTATTCGCTAACGTTAACTTTGTTTTTGGGACCCTCCCACCGCAAGACCATCACCGGCTACGATAAGACATCTCTGGACTTTTCCGTTATTGTGATGTGTAAGACGGGCAGGCTGCCTTATTTAAGTTCCGAGTGGGATATTTATTCGCTAACGTTAACTTTGTTTTTGGGACCCTCCCACCGCAAGACCATCACCGGCTACGATAAGACATCGCTAGACTTTTCCGTTATTGTGATGTGTAAGACGGGCAGGCTGCCTTATTTAAGTTCCGAGTGGGATATTTATTCGCTAACGTTAACTTTGTTTTTGGGACCCTCCCACCGCAAGACCATCACCGGCTACGATAAGACATCTCTAGACTTTTCCGTTATTGTGATGTGTAAGACGGGCAGGCTGCCTTATTTAAGTTCCGAGTGGGATATTTATTCGCTAACGTTAACTTTGTTTTTGGGACCCTCCCACCGCAAGACCATCACCGGCTACGATAAGACAAATCTCTGGACTTTTCCGTTATTGTGATGTGTAAGACGGGCAGGCTGCCTTATTTAAGTTCCGAGTGGGATATTTATTCGCTAACGTTAACTTTGTTTTTGGGACCCTCCCACCGCAAGACCATCACCGGCTACGATAAGACATCTCTGGACTTTTCCGTTATTGTGATGTGTAAGACGGGCAGGCTGCCTTATTTAAGTTCCGAGTGGGATATTTATTCGCTAACGTTAACTTTGTTTTTGGGACCCTCCCACCGCAAGACCATCACCGGCTACGATAAGACATCGCTAGACTTTTCCGTTATTGTGATGTGTAAGACGGGCAGGCTGCCTTATTTAAGTTCCGAGTGGGATATTTATTCGCTAACGTTAACTTTGTTTTTGGGACCCTCCCACCGCAAGACCATCACCGGCTACGATAAGACATCTCTGGATTTTTCCGTTATTGTGATGTGTAAGACGGGCAGGCTGCCTTATTTAAGTTCCGAGTGGATATTTATTCGCTAACGTTAACTTTGTTTTTGGGACCCTCCCACCGCAAGACCATCACCGGCTACGATAAGACATCGCTAGACTTTTCCGTTATTGTGATGTGTAAGACGGGCAGGCTGCCTTATTTAAGTTCCGAGTGGGATATTTATTCGCTAACGTTAACTTTGTTTTTGGGACCCTCCCACCGCAAGACCATCACCGGCTACGATAAGACATCTCTAGACTTTTCCGTTATTGTGATGTGTAAGACGGGCAGGCTGCCTTATTTAAGTTCCGAGTGGGATATTTATTCGCTAACGTTAACTTTGTTTTTGGGACCCTCCCACCGCAAGACCATCACCGGCTACGATAAGACATCGCTAGACTTTTCCGTTATTGTGATGTGTAAGACGGGCAGGCTGCCTTATTTAAGTTCCGAGTGGGATATTTATTCGCTAACGTTAACTTTGTTTTTGGGACCCTCCCACCGCAAGACCATCACCGGCTACGATAAGACATCGCTAGACTTTTCCGTTATTGTGATGTGTAAGACGGGCAGGCTGCCTTATTTAAGTTCCGAGTGGGATATTTATTCGCTAACGTTAACTTTGTTTTTGGGACCCTCCCACCGCAAGACCATCACCGGCTACGATAAGACATCGCTAGACTTTTCCGTTATTGTGATGTGTAAGACGGGCAGGCTGCCTTATTTAAGTTCCGAGTGGGATATTTATTCGCTAACGTTAACTTTGTTTTTGGGACCCTCCCACCGCAAGACCATCACCGGCTACGATAAGACATCTCTAGACTTTTCCGTTATTGTGATGTGTAAGACGGGCAGGCTGCCTTATTTAAGTTCCGAGTGGGATATTTATTCGCTAACGTTAACTTTGTTTTTGGGACCCTCCCACCGCAAGACCATCACCGGCTACGATAAGACATCGCTAGACTTTTCCGTTATTGTGATGTGTAAGACGGACAGGCTGCCTTATTTAAGTTCCGAGTGGGATATTTATTCGCTAACGTTAACTTTGTTTTTGGGACCCTCCCACCGCAAGACCATCACCGGCTACGATAAGACATCTCTAGACTTTTCCGTTAGTGTGATGTGTAAGACGGGCAGGCTGCCTTATTTAAGTTCCGAGTGGGATATTTATTCGCTAACGTTAACTTTGTTTTTGGGACCCTCCCACCGCAAGACCATCACCGGCTACGATAAGACATCGCTAGACTTTTCCGTTATTGTGATGTGTAAGACGGGCAGGCTGCCTTATTTAAGTTCCGAGTGGGATATTTATTCGCTAACGTTAACTTTGTTTTTGGGACCCTCCCACCGCAAGACCATCACCGGCTACGATAAGACATCTCTGGACTTTTCCGTTATTGTGATGTGTAAGACGGGCAGGCTGCCTTATTTAAGTTCCGAGTGGATATTTATTCGCTAACGTTAACTTTGTTTTTGGGACCCTCCCACCGCAAGACCATCACCGGCTACGATAAGACATCTCTGGACTTTTCCGTTATTGTGATGTGTAAGACGGGCAGGCTGCCTTATTTAAGTTCCGAGTGGGATATTTATTCGCTAACGTTAACTTTGTTTTTGGGACCCTCCCACCGCAAGACCATCACCGGCTACGATAAGACATCGCTAGACTTTTCCGTTATTGTGATGTGTAAGACGGGCAGGCTGCCTTATTTAAGTTCCGAGTGGGATATTTATTCGCTAACGTTAACTTTGTTTTTGGGACCCTCCCACCGCAAGACCATCACCGGCTACGATAAGACATCGCTAGACTTTTCCGTTATTGTGATGTGTAAGACGGGCAGGCTGCCTTATTTAAGTTCCGAGTGGGATATTTATTCGCTAACGTGAACTTTGTTTTTGAGACCGGACCATCCCTTTATTTGAAAGAGAACAAAGTTTATAAAGCACATTTATTGAATACACTTTCTCTTGCAATTTTACATCAATCTCTATTAGAACTCGCAAAAGCAGTGATGATTTTGTTATTTACACCGAAAGCATTCCAGATCAAAAACATGAACAGATGGTATCTACACCAAGGTGTCCCTTATTTTGGCGAAACATTTTTTTCCCAATTTTTCTCCAAAATTTTGCGCATACATCCTAATTTTGTTCCTTTCGGTAAGACTTACTCAGATATGAAATTTCATCTCAATCGAATGACGTTAACCTGTGCCGACTCGAGTGTCAAATTTGAAAACTAGGTCTGACTAGGAATGATTACACATTGAGCAAATCTGAATCCCAAAATTACCTGTAAATATAATAACTAATATATTATTAAATTCTTGAGACATTTGTACCCCTAAAATGACACATTACAAGTTACGAAGATGTGCTGTGAATATTTTTTCTTTAATGTTTCTTTTTTGCAATTAGGGCATAGCTTTCCATGATCTTGCACGTAACGCAAGACAAACTGCTTTTGTTTCTCATCCACAGTTAATAATCCGTGAAAGTCCTGCATTAATTGAACAGCTCTTTCAGGTGAATCATTTATCGCTTTTAACGTTTTAACTACCCTTTCGACATCTAAAAAGGAAATGGTGATCTTCCATGTAGAAGGACATTTCTGAAGAGTTCAGTTGTGGACGACATCCTGTCTTCTTCGATTTTGATAGTTTGTAGACCATTGGCATGTGCGATATCAAAATGGTTTGTCCAAACTGTTTTGAAACTCCTCTTTGCGGCTTTTAAAAATTACCTTGTCTTATTTGCATTTTTTTGTACGTTTCTCCACACGGAAAACAAATCAATTAGTTTTTTGGTAACTGGACAGGGCTCTTGTTGGTATTCTTGCTTTTTCCCAAATAATGTGACGACCCCCCCCCCTCGCATAATTAATTGGAGAGAGGCGTGGTTAATTAACGGTATTTGAAACTTGATTGTGGGTTTTAATTAACAGAGAATTATAATTTAAACACTTGCGAGGGGCGGTATATTAAGAAAAGATCTGCTAGCACTTTGAATTCAAGTGGCGAGTTGCAGGTATTTGCCACGAGAACAAAGAGCCCATAAACGGAAATGGGACGGGTCAGAGTTTAAAAGCTATTTCCCATGACTCAAAAGTGTTTGGACGGCAAAGGCGTTTGAAGCTTTTGTCTGTGCCGCGCGCGAAACAATGGAAGCTCTTAGACTTGAAGAGCGGTTTATAATAAAAATGTCGCGGTTTCAAGTGTTGGAATGCACCGCTTACCAATTTCTTGGAGAGGGAGATTGTTGTTGAGGACAGATCCCGTTTGATATCCGAGAGAGCTGGGCCTCGATTTTTCCTCGTGCGAGAAAAATGATTGCCGTCCGTCTGCGTGCTCTTGAAATTCTGAGCATAAGAAGTGAAGCCGCTGAAAAGCATAAGCTGATGGTAATAACCACCAGATTTACCTAAAAACTTTCTGAACCTGTCTTAAGGAGCGATTTCAGGTGAAATTCGACAGAGACATAATAATTATGGAGTATCGCCTCGCTCAAGCAGAGCGGAGAAGAGAAACGCCAACATCGTAAGGGGCACCCGCAGAGGAGCCGACCCCCCCCCCCGGCAGAGCATCTTTGCAAAGACAGCGGGGAGACAACTTTTGTGCGTGTGTACGTGCGTTCAGCGACTAGGGATGATGTCGTTTTGACGAAGAGACCGCGTAAGCAACTCGGCCTCATACAAAAAGGAAAGAGCTACTCGTACTGCCGACATATTAGTGAATGTGAGTGAATGATTGTGTTGTTTTCTTCGTGTTATACGATGGATACTCAAGGACCTATGTAAGTACTTTTTACCAGTATTCTTTGCGGCTCATTGTGAACGAACAGACTTTTCGTTAGGACACATTTTCGGAAACACCGAAGAGGGCCAAAGCTGGCCGGAAACTATAGCCTTGTAATTAGATGAAGAATCCGGTGTAATTTATGCATGTATCCATTAAATCCCTGTTTTAATTGTTATACTGTGCCTCCATTGGTTTATTGGTCTACTGTGTCGGCTAATTGGCTAACGAGGTATTGCCGGATTTAGTGATTCGAATCGCAGTCCGGAAGTGATTGGGCGTCCTGACAACTAAGACCCAAAGTACGCAACAATATCATATATTCTCGCACAACAAGATTCGCACTCTCACTGACAGTAAGCTTAACCTCTTGTATGTTAAAAAATAAAACAGCCAGCACTTGCCAGGTACATGTACTTGAAGTGCCACTTTTCCAAAATAAAAAATCATTGCTGCCAAAGTTTTGTACTATTGGGTTGTCGGAAATGTCATGACGTGTTTCAGCCATGTTTCACAAAGGTCATTTATTGATAAAAAGAACAAAGATCAATCAATGATATAATGCCCGTTTTGTTCGATAACCTTTTGCCATCTGTCAGTGAGCTGCAGAATGCCTCGTTCATAGAAGGACCTGTCTTTCGTGGCGAAAAACGCTACAAAGTGCTGATTTACAGCTTCATCTAAATTGAACGTTATACTGTAACGTACCAGGAGATATGACGTACCTGCCAGAGGGACGCACACGACATAAAGGCAGATAGGAATCAGAACAAATGTCCGCGTAGCTTAATTGGTAGAGCAACTTATTCCGGAATGAGTGGACCCGGGTTCGAACCCCGGCGCGGATAAAAATGACGGAGAAATTTAATTCGTTATAATGGCGCCCGAACTATCCGGAAGACCCGACCGTTCAAAATCTCGCATTGGTGTGATGTTATTTCCACACCGCGAGATAGGAAAAATATGAGCAGCACTTCGAAAGAAAAAAAAAGAAAAAGAAGGGGGAGATGATGTAACGTACCAGGAGATGTGACGTACCTGCCAGAGGGACGCACACGACATAAAGGCAGATAGGAATCAGAACAAATGTCCGCGTAGCTTAATTGGTAGAGCAACTTATTCCGGAATGAGTGGACCCGGGTTCGAACCCCGGCGCGGATAAAAATGACGGAGAAATTCACTTCGTTATAATACCACGCAAGGACTGTTGAAGAGAGCGAAGCAAGTGGAAGCCTGACGGCGTAAGGTCAGGCCAGTATGCTGGGTGTGGCAACACATCCAGCCCACGCTCCAATAACTTTTGGCGGGTGATCAAACTTGTGTGTGGTCTCGCGTTGTCGTGATGGAACACAACACCTTTACGATGAACGAACTCTGGGAGTTTCTGAATTAGGGATTCGTTCAATCTGTACAATTGCCGACAGTACACATTCGAATTGATTGTTTGGTTCCGTCGTAGGAGCCCGAAAAACACACCTTTAAAATCCCACCACACTGCGACCAGAACCTTCCGCTGATGAATGTCTGCTTTGGATGTCGTTTGAGGCTAAGCAGCACGTCGGGACCAAGACCGTTTGCGCAGCACATTGTTGTACACAATCCACTTTTCGTCACCAGAAAAAAAGGATCGTTTTTCTCACGTTCAATGAGCATATCGCAGATGTTTATACGCGCCGTCAATTGAGCTTCTTTGAGTTCATGAGGAACCCACACGTCGAGCTTGCTTACGTATCCCAGCTTCTTCAAGTGGTCGTGAACGCTTCAATTATGATGGATATGCAATGTGTCTGCAATCTCTCGTGTCGTGTAACGTGGGATTGATTCTATCAATGCCTTGATTTGAGCGTCATCAACCTCGGTTGGCCTCCCGGACCAAGGAGCATCGTTGAGGTCAAAATCACCAGCACGGAACTTTGCGAACCATCGCTGGCACTGACGTTCTTGTAGAACATTATCACTGTACACTGTACGCAACTTTTCACAAGCTTGACGCGCGTTCTTCCCTTTACGGAAGTAAAACAGTAAAATGTGGCGAAAATGCACAGTTCGGTCTTCCATCTTGAACTTGATTTCAAATCTCCGCAAATCAACAAAATCGCTCACTATTCCTTTTAGACTGCAGCTAGAACTGACACCTGTCGACTGCCATAGCGATAACAGAGCTGCGCATGCCTCTTGTATTTCCAAAACCTTCCAACAGCCATCGGGTGGCAAAATACGTCATGACTTTTCCAACAACCAATAGATTTGTACAGTTTTGTACACCCAAAATGAAATTTTGTACACCACCGGAAGTGGTAATTTTCGGCTCTCTAAAAGTGGCACTTCAAGTACATGCTGGAGTGCCAATTTTTGAAAATCGAAAATAAATACCGCCAGAGTTTTGTACTAGTTTTGATACCCAAAAGAAAATTGTATAACACTGTACAAAACTAGTACAACATTCTGGCAGTGTTTATTTTCGATTTTTGAAAAGTGGCACTCCAAGTACATGCTCGAGGGCCAGAAAGGAGAGGCAAAAAGTACCACTTCCGGTGGTGTACAAAATTTTCTTTCGGGTGTACAAAACTAATACAACATTCTGGCAGTGTTTATTTTCGATTTTGGATATGTGGCACTCCAAGTACATGCTCGAGTGCCACAAAGAAGAGTCAAAAAGTACCACTTCCGGTGGTGTACGAAATTTTCTTTTGGGTGTAGAAAACTAGGACCACAGTCTGGCAGTGTTTATTTTCGATTTTGGAAAAATGGCAGTCCAAGTACATGATCGAGAGCCACAAAGGAGAGCCAAAAAGTACCACTTCCGGTGGTGTCCAAAATTTCTTTTGGGTGTACAAAACTGTACAGAACTAGTAGACCATTCTGGCAGTGTTTATTTTTGATTTTGGAAAAGTGGCACTCCAAGTACATGCTCGAGTGCCACAAATGAGAGTAAAAAAGTACCACTTCCGGTGTTATACAAAAAAAAATTTATGTGTAGAAAACTGTACAAAACTAGGACAACACTCTGGCTTGTTTATTTTAGATTTTAAAAATGTGGCACTCATCATGTACTTGGAGTGCCACTTTTAGAGAGCCGAAAAGTACTACTTACGGTGGTGTACACAATTTTCTTTTGGGTGTACAAAACTGTACAAAACTATTACAAAACTTTAGCAGCGTTGATTTTTTATTTTGGAAAAGTGGCACTCCAAGTACATGTGTACCTGCAATTGCCGATTGGGTGGCAATTTACATCCGTTATTTGGTGAGTTACATCCCCCACTAAAAAAATACTTTTCTTCCGACTTCGTAATTCATGCGACATAATGTTAGTTTAACAAAACGCAAACATGTGTAACAAGGCCGAAAAACCAAAAACGAACTGACTACACGTACAGGAAATTCCCCCAGGCTACAGTCTTTGTGTCGCCAGGCAACGCGCTGTCATCTGCCCGGCTACTTGCTTCTGACAATGAGTCACCGCTGCGCGTCTTCGTGCTCAAGTCGGCACGGGTTAAAACGCTTCGATCACCTCTAAAGTTTTTTAATAGCGTTTTAGGCTAATTCGAGCAGAATTGGCGGGTATGCGTTCAAATATTTTGAAGTCGACAAATAAAGGACACCCTAATCTACACTGATAAATGCTGAGCTTGGTGGCAAGTTCTTGCTCAGAAGTCTGATGTTTCGTTTGAGAAAAACCTCTCCTCTTCTTCTGATTACTCCGTTGGTGGAGGAGCTCCATCCTTCACCACCACCTGGAAGAGGCAGTAATAGGTGGTGGAGATTTCCTTAAACCAGTTCTGCTATTTCCCCTCTGGCCATCGCAGACCTAATGAGAAAGGATAAATCCTTCGTTGTGGCTAAACACGGAGTCAATCCTCTTCGTCTTTCCTCAAGAGTAAGACATTCTAGCCCTGGATGGACAATAACGGCAATATGGGAAAGACTCCTGATTTAAGCGATTTTGAAAGAGGCTTCAAATGGGTGTCAGGCGGGGAGGTGCAGTCATCTCAGAAACGGCTAATCTTCTAGGCTATGCAAGCGCAACTGTATCCACTGTGTACAATGAGTTCTATTCAAACAACAAGCCGAGCAGTCAGCAGTCTTTTTGTGGGAGGAAATAATTTGTCGATGTTCGCAGAGGTGATGAAGGCTTAAGAGGATTGTACAAGGAAACAGACGAGCTCCATTGCATCAAATAACCGCTGAGTACAACGGTATAGGGTGCTGCATTTCAGCATGTACAGCCCACACATTGCCACTAATGGGCAATAACAGCGCACGTACCATTCGTGTACAACTCCTAAATTTCTCTGTAGTGGGAACATCAAAATTTTACCTCTAAGGACTGAATGTTGTTCACTTTTTCCAAAAAATAATGTTTTTAGGTAACGCATGATGATGAACGGGCTGGAATACGGGATCAGCTGAACGAACCGAAGGATTCCAGCTGTCTAGCCATAACTGCATAAGAAGTGGAGGCGGAGTAATGGTCTAGGATCTGTTTTCATGCCGCGCACTGGATCCTTAATATCTATGGAATAGCATTTGAATGCCATGAGTTATCTAAACATCCCTGCTGACCAGGAACACTCGTACGTGTGCATGGTATTTCCTGACGGGAAGCGATATTTCCAGAAGAAGAATGCGTCACTTCACAAGGCCGGGATCGTCGCACAGTGGTTCCACGATCGAGACAGCGCTTCAAAATGTTTAAAACGGCCACCATAGTGCTCAGATCCTAACCCAAAAGAACACCCGTGGGATAAGATTGGGAAAGCCATTTGTTAGGATGAGATTGGGAAAGCCATTCCATCAGCTTGTCTGAATATGTGTGTAAAATGGTATGAGCACCTCATTGAATCCATGCCACATCAAGTCGAAGCTTGATGTGACATGGATTCAATGAGGTGCTCATACGGACTTATTATACGGACTTAGAATACCGAAAGCCATTCCATCAGCTTATCTGAATATGTGTATAAAATGGTATGAGGTGCTCATACGGACTTATTATACGGACTTA
Organism: Macrothele yani; assembly: GCA_039090855.1. NCBI lineage: Eukaryota > Metazoa > Arthropoda > Arachnida > Araneae > Macrothelidae > Macrothele > Macrothele yani. Next base: position 30,273,817 of record CM077032.1, on the reverse strand, counting down.
GAATACCGAAAGCCATTCCATCAGCTTGTCTGAATATGTGTATAAAATGGTATGAGCACCTCATTGAATCCATGTCACATCAAGTTGAAGCTTGATGTGACATGGATTCAACGAGGTGCTCATACGGACTTATTATATGGACTTAGAATACCGAAAGCCATTCCATCAGCTTGTCTGAATATGTGTATAAAATGGTATGAGCACCTCATTGAATCCATGTCACATCAAGTTGAAGCTTGATGTGACATGGATTCAACGAGGTGCTCATACGGACTTATTATACGGACTTAGAATACCGAAAGCCATTCCATCAGCTTGTCTGAATATGTGTATAAAATGGTAAGAGCACCTCATTGAATCCATGTCACATCAAGTCGAAGCTTGATGTGACATGGATTCGATGAGGTGCTCATACGGACTTATTATACGGACTTAGAATACCGAAAGCCATTCCATCAGCTTGTCTGAATATGTGTATAAAATGGTATGAGCACCTCATTGAATCCATGTCACATCAAGTCGAAGCTTGATGTGACATGGATTCAATGAGGTGCTCATACGGACTTATTATACGGACTTAGAATACCGAAAGCCATTCCATCAGCTTGTCTGAATATGTGTATAAAATGGTATGAGCACCTCATTGAATCCATGTCACATCAAGTCGAAGCTTGATGTGACATGGATTCAATGAGGTGCTCGTACGGACTTAGAATACCGAAAGCCATTCCATCAGGTTATCTCAATATGTGTATAAAATGGTATGAGAACCTCATTCAATCCATGTCACATCAAGTCGAAGTTGTTTTGAAAGACAAGGCTGGCGCCACACATTATTAGATAGGCGTTTCCAGGTAATTATTTTTACCTTACGATTCGAAGAAATTCACTTCTAAAATGAAGGAATTTCCTTTTAGTAGCATTAGTTTTGAATCTTCAAGTGGGACACCTGATTTAAAAAACGTAAGTCCGCTTTATGTGAAGATAGCGTGACTGCTGTATCCCGTGCTATAGCTGTTGTGCTACAGCCACGTGAATAACAACTAGTTTTTCACAAAAATTTTCGCAGAAAGAAGGAGGAGGAAACGAGGAGTGGAATACTTGAGTGAAAGATTCAATGAAACGTATCGAGGCTTCAACTGAAAATATTGAGAAAGTTTTGGAAATTGAAAGACAGGGTCTTAGAGACATACCTGTATCAGGCGAGAACATACCGACAGATACGGTGTTTCACGAAGGTTGTCTAAAAGGAATAGGAAAGTATGAGCCCCAGTGGTGCAGAGGTCTAAGCGCTGGCTTCTGATCATTCGTGCGAAAGGGGTCCGGGTTCGAATCCCGATGAGGCATGGATGTTGTGTTTGTCTTACGGCACTGGCTCTCTCCCTTCCCTGGAACAAGTGGCCCTAAATTAGGGAATGGCAAGCTCATAGCTCATTGAGTATCTCACGGTGGTCGTTAAACCTCCAATCAAAAAAAAATACGAAAGTAACGGATGATCGCAGCAGTAAAGTGAAAAATACGCAGCAAACAGAGGACAATTCAGCTATGATAGTTGCACCCTCCCGGAATGGATAATTTCCCCAAAATTACGAAAATTAAATAGGTATACTGCCCCCTCCCTTTCCCACGAAAATCAGTAAAAAAGCCCCGCGACGATTCCGGGTGGGGGATTCACCCAGACGTTTTAAAGGAATATATATATTTTTTATTCGAGGTTTAACGACCACCATGAGCAGCTCAATGGGCTATAAGCAGTCGCCCGTCCCTAATTTAGGGTCACTGGCTCCAGGGAAAGTAGAGAGCCAGAGCCGTAAGACAAATACAACATCCATGCCTCACCGGGATTCGAACCCGGATCCCTTTTGGACGAATGATCAGAGGCCATCGCTTAGATCACTGCGGCAAAATATCTCTTTGAGATATAGATAGTTGAAATTGTGGACGCATGCGAGCTTAACTGCAGTGAGCGTGTGCAACGTTATCGTCCGCAAATGGTACATACGTGGGGACACTGGCAAATCCATTTAAAAAAGTACAACCGGCACGTTGTCCGTTCAGATTGTCTTCATTAGAGGCGTTCAATGGGATCCAGAGACAGACAATGCATATTTTATTCGTCACATTTACTTTTTTAGAAACAGGATACAAGATTTGTACAATGAAAACACATTGTACAACGTCAAATACCGAATCACACTAATGTGCATATCTCAGCGAAATATTTCTCTAAAGCATCCATGTAGATTTCTTTCCTCCTAACTCTGAAGGGCAAGTTCTTTACTAATTGACTCTTGTTTCCACGGAGGCCGTATAAATATTTGTTTTCGTATTTTTCGGAAATTATACGTTCCGGGAGGTATAACTACGTATCAAAGCTGAATTGTCTCCTGTTAGCTGCATATACTGCATTCTTCTCTTTACTGCTACGACGAACTGTTATTTCTTTATTCCTTTCGATCACTCTTCGTGAAATACCCTGTATATATCCCATTTCGTCCGAGGGATGATACAAATGGCTTCTTGAAGCACTTTTTCTCTCAAACGGTGGCTCCACCACATGTAAGTTATTTCCTACGATCAACGTATTGCAGATATGTTTGGTTATTCGGAAGATAACACAGTCGATAAGCATGATTACATAGTTATTTTGCATCGAGCAATGAATGGATGAAAAAATAACGAAGAAGGGTTAATGTACTCTCTAACGTGTGGCACAATCCGGAACAAGGTGCATTTAGCTGTGTTGTGAGAAAATATGTACATTAGTTACTCGCGAAAAATGAGCCACGTTGCTGAACACTCTCCTTCTGCGAGCAGTCATCAAGTGTTGATTGTTTCCCCTAATCTTCCTCACACGAGTAGCTTGTTTAGAAGGAGGTTTATTGTGAAGAAAAAATACAACTACTGTATAAACAGAGATATGTACGATTATGGGGCTAAAGACGAACAAAGTGCACTACAAAACCAAAAAAAGGAACTATGTACAAAATCATAGTTACGAGCACCAATGCTCCCACGTCAAACACACGCAAGAGTTAGTTGGTTGGTTGGTTGATTGAGTTTAATGGCGCAAGGGCCATGGTTGGCCAAAGAGCGCCAAACAAAAGACATCAAAACAAAACTAAAGCAATAAAAACGTACACAAGGTTAAAAACAGGCTGAGGTAGTAAAAATGAAACATGAGAATGAAGAAGTTAAAATCTAGACGAGTTTATAAAAGTCAATTTCCCGTAAAAATGAAAACACTGCTCTCGTATCGCAGGCCAAGAGTTAGTAAATTAACAAGTAGGATACATTACAATGAGGCTAGATTTAAGAAGTTCAGGGGTATAACGCTGTCGGACACAAGGTCGCCGAAAATAAACAAACGTGTCGACTAGAAAATTAGCGAGGTACGAAATAAATAGTTCATACCGGAGAAAATAGGCAGGTGTGGAAGACATGAATACCCATGTGCAAAATAAAAAAATCTACGATCTCAGTAGGAAAGACGAGGCAATGAGAAGCGTAGTACATGGGTTCTCAAAGATTAGACGCTCATATGCAGGGATGCTCCCATGAAGCCCAAAATAAAATAAAAGCAAAGTTACTAAAAACACTGGAAACGTGAAGAAAAGAGTAAACCAATTGGCAGTTAATACTGTATTAGGTGTACAATAAGTTTTAAAAGCGTTTTTTGTGTGACGTATACCACTAATTTACATATCCGACATTCCTCCGCGTTGTTTTCATGTGACCGTAACTGGTCCAGAGTATAAAATGTGACACAGAAATTTGCCCAACAGTAAAATGTACTTTCACCTCGGCGGTAGGTGAAAGATGGCAAGCGGTACTGCACGTATTCAACACTGCATTCGTAACGAATTTCATCAAGGAAATAGTGCTGCAAAAGCATGTGCTGTTCTGTTCTGTTCTGTTCTGTTCTGGGGAGAATATTGTATCGAAAAGTACGTGTGAGGTTTGGTTTAGACGGTTTAAAGCAGGTGATTTTGATGTTAGCGATCGAGTATGTAGCTGAGGGTTGCACATGAGAAACTGCAAGCACGACTGAATGAAAATTGGTCTCAATCGAAAAAAAAAAAAAACTAGCTGAACAACTGGGGATACCTCAACAAACTATTTCCAATCGTTTATGTGCATTAGGAAAGATTCAGAAGGAAGGAAAATGGGTGCCACATGACCTGAGCCAGACGAACAAGGATGAGCGTATCATGAAGTGTTTGAATCTGTTGAATAAACAACACAGAAAGTCTTTCCTCTAGAAAATCGTTACGGGTGATGAAAAGTGGATATGGTACGACAATCCCAAGCGCAAAAAACACTGGGTTGGTCCCGGTGAAGCAACGACTTCCACACCGAAACGCAATATTCACTCCAAAAAAGTTCTGCTGTGTATCTGGTGGGATATGAAAGGTGTGCTCTATTATGAACTATTGGAACAAGGTCAAACTGTTACGACTGTTCGCTATAAGCAACAATTGCTGCGATTGAACTAGGAAATCTGTCGGAAACGTCCATTCACAGGCAAAGGATTGCGTCCCGTGAAATTACTGCAGGACAACACTAGGCCGCATGTCGCGAACCCGGTCAAGGAAACGCTATTGACGCTTGGCTGGGAAGTTTTGGAGCACCCGGCGTATAGTTCCCGACATAGCCCCTTCAGATTATCATTTGTCCCGATTGATTACACATGGTTTGTCTAATGTACGCGTTCCTGGCATGTGACGGAAGTGTAAAAATGGGCTGACGACTTCATGGCGTCACACGACGAAGTATTCTTCATGGCTGGAATCCGTCCGCTGCCTGACCGATGGCGGAAGGTGATAGATAATGACGGCGCATATTTCGATTCGTAAAGGTATTGTTGTTTTCTCTCAAATTACATGTTGCGTTGTCTTAAAATGCTTTAAAACTTATTTGTATACCTAATATAAAAGGATGCCACCGGCTAGATCTACATGAAACCACGGTCTCCCAACGAGCCAAATGAGGGAATAATAAGCCAGAATACCAAAATGAGTCGCATCAGGATTCTGAAGAGCCAACCAAGGGATGAGGGACTCACGCAACAAGTCAATAATGCGGGATTAAACAGAAAACAAGGTGGGAACAGAAATGTTATCCCGGAGAGACACATAAATACGAGCAAAGTTACCAAACACATTGCAAACAGGAAGAAGAGAGCAAACGACAGCGAACCAACTTGCCGCTAGACTACATCAGCACGATCAATTTGAAACCACGTTGTCCAGGGGACAAAGTGGACGGAAAATCAGCCGTAGTATCAAAACGAGCCACATTAGAGTACTCAAGAGCGAAACAAGAGATAAGGGACTCGTGTAACAAATCAACAAGTTGGTAATGAGCAGAAGACAAGGTGGTAACGGAAACGACATCCCAGAGAGACAAATGAAATATGTACATAACGCGCCTGGCCAAAACAGATAATGTACTGGTGTCCAAAACTTAAGGACTGGCTACATTTTTACCTGTAAAAAGAAAAACAATACATAATCGCAGCCAAATGGGGAAATAAACATACAGGGGTTCCCAGTAAAGTCCTTTCTCAGCCCCGTAACTTTCGAACGCCGACAGCTATAGCCATTAAAACGGTGTCTAAGTATTGTAAAGTGGAAATGCGCTAGTCGATGAGACCACTTACACCGCTTCCTAGTGGCAAAGTCAAGAGTTAGCTTGCGGATCTCGAAAACTCTACAAGATACGGAAAAATAGTCAATTACAAAGTTGTAGAGCAGCATCGATTTTGTACGAAAAGACACCTTGCGCACATGAATGCTAAGAATACAATGCGTACAACGCTCGTTTGTTTGTTCGCGATGTCGAACGCTGTTACGTCACCAAACGCGTCAGAAAGGAGCAATTAGTTGTCACTAGGCACATTTACCGTGGGTGCAAAATGTGCTCTCCGTCTACCACAATACACATTTGGACTCTAGATTGAATCTCACACTACACAATTTGCAGCATGTCAGGTGACTCGCTGGAACAAGCAGCAGTTATACGGCGTCGAAGGTCCTGCAACGTTGTTGGAGGGGTCTGATACAACTTCTCTTTGAGGTAGCACCACAAGAAGATTTCCAATGGGGTGAGGTCCGGTGACCTGCAGGTAAATCTACGCAACCACCATAGCCGATGATTTGTTGCTCGAATGTCTCGACCAGGTATCTTCTTATGTTTCCTGGCTGGCGTGGAGGGGCACCGTCATGTTGGAACCAAACATGTCGCAGTTGAGTCGGGCTAGTGCTTTGCGGAAGGCGATTGTGAGAGCAGACACATTAACTATGATAAGCAATAATGAACTGAATATTATGCTACTTTTACACAAAAGTGAAGGAGGACAGACATATATTAAGGGCTTGTGGAGGTGATCAGAATGTTGATTTTATACTGTTTTAACGTGTGCTTCGTTCGACACCAGAGGTAGGGGTATCTATAATTGTATAATTATTTACGAAACAGAAAACAGTACAAAGCCCACGAAGGCAACAAAATGTTCAAGAGCATTTTTCGATGTCGGTGGCCTCAGACAAAGAACTTAAGTTTTCGCACGCCTTATTAAGGGATAGGCCTTTCCAACGGACTGATAAGCATCTACAATTACAGCGCGACTTCCGCTGCATATTTATTGTCAGCCTTTCACAGACACTTAAAAGTCTGAAAATCCATCCCTTTACTTTTGCATATCTATCGCAGTGTATATTGTGTTAATGAAAGGATGTACTTCGGCGGTAGGATTACTTTCTCAAAGGATGCACTTCCTAATGGTTAAATCTGACGGTCCGACGGGATGCGAAGGGTGGGAGTAAACACTTCGGTTAGGTACGCTTCGCCGACGCATAGGAATCAGCGGACGCGTGACGTCAGCGGGGGACGCTTGGCAGGGGAGGAACGCCACGTCAGCAGGTTGTTGAGAGAGGAGTGTTATCGCCGGAGGCTTCGCGCATGCGTAGTGCTGAGACGTGAGACGGTGAGGAGCGCGAGGCTCTTAGGAGGAACAAGTGAGTTAGTCTGTTTTCGTCTGCGGAGAGCGTAGTTCTCCGGTAAGGAGACGCGAAGAGTTTTCCTTCTTTTGAGCAAGCGGTCGCTCCAAGTATACGGAGGTCCGACGCTCTGAATTATGTCAACCAGGGCACTATCTTTGCGGAGATAGGGTTTTTGTTGCAGCGGCACAGGTCCCGGTCAGGGAATCCTGCTTGCGTTAGAGATATTTATCCACTACAAGATAATTTATAGTATTTACGAAGATTAAGTTCGCAACGGAATTGGAGCCAGAGTTAGAAAAGTAGTAACATTCTCAGAGACACAGATCTACCTAATAATAAGCAGATTCTCTCTGGAACGTCAACGTCTAAAGGTAGAAAATAGACAATTTTTCTTCAAGAATGATTCTCCTAGACTTCTAATCCTAATAACCGCCAGATCTAGAACTTAATAAAACCTGATTCAGGAGGAAGATTATTCCACCGCCGTCAGAACCTAACTGTCATTCAATAAATGTTTTTTTTTTGTGTGTTGGTAAATCCTCTCGAGATTCTTCTATTGTAGTAGTGATCATTATTCTGCTCCTTCAGCCGTTTCAATCCGCCTTCCTGATTTACAGTTATTACATCAAAGTAGGGAAGGCTTCGTTTGTTCGCCCGAACAGAGTTCAGGGAGTTTTTCAGATAAACAGAAATGCTTTCTTGTGACTGGGAGAAGCACTTATAACGAAGATGCCACCTAGTCATAAGTAGGAGGCGGGGACACAGCAAGAGAGCAGTATTTTCGCTCTCTCAGCACAGAAAATTTGGCGTAGTCGGTAGGATCCAGAAAAAAGAACTTTGAGGAGAGAGGCAGGCTGATAAGAATTAAAGGAGAAATTTTAGTTAGGTAGATAGGAGAAAGAGCCCGGTACCCACAGGTGGAAGAGAAGGTACCGACAGAACTTTAACCGACGACGGGAGGTTAGAAGAGGTCCGCAGCCAGGACGTTTCTAGCACGCTGGGGTGGTAGAGAGATCCAGTGCAACGAAGGAGACCTACAACCCAGACGACGAGAGGACGAATACCGTGAGGAGACCTCGCAACCAGAGTGCCTCACTTGTACAGGACTCACACTTCAAAAATGACGACGAGAAAACGACTACCGTGAGGAGAGCTCGCAACTAGAGTGCCTCACGTGCTACAGGACACATTCTTCGAACACGGACGACGAGAGAACCACTGCCGTGAGGAGAGCTCGCAACCAGAATGCCATACGTGCTACAGGACTTATTTTGTGTAAGAGGTCAGACCAAAGTTGAGGTGCCCGGCCACCCGAAGACACAGAATGAAGCAGAAGGGAGCTCGAATAGCTTCCGCGGATAAGTACCATTTTGATACCGCAATTTTTATTCCTAGGCACTACCTGTAGTATTTTAGCCACCTAAAGTTAATAGAATTTGCGTTAGGGTGCGATCAGTTAGAGACCATAGGATCAAGGATATTATCAGTTGTTGAAGTGCACAGTGTATTTATGTGTAAAAGTTCGAGGTCACTAGTAAGTTAGGAAATCAATTGTGTTTTATTATTATATGTTGAAATAGGCATGTAGGAAGGTTAGGAGTGAATAGTCAAACCGGTTGGAGAGCATAGGCTGATATCAAAAATTTGAGTGTACTTTTACATGTATATTGATTTTTAAGAGTATTGTATTATGAATATTGCAAGAAATATGGATCAGCTTTTGGACGGGCAAAAGAGTCAGGAGTACGAAGAGCAGAATGTAGAAGGAAGTGAAGGGGAAAGTGATAAAGAGCTAAATAACAGCTCAGATTCTAACCAAGAGGTACAGATTAATCAAAGAAAGATGGAAGGGGATACAGCTAGGTTGGAATTGGAATTCAAATTTAGAATGCTCAAATTGCAGGAAAAGAAAGCGGAAAGGGAATGGGAGGAAAAGAAAGCAGAAAGAGAATTGAAAATTGAGCTGGAAGCCGAACGTGCTGAGAGGATGCTTCAGCTGCAATTAGCTGATAGAAAGGAAGAAAGGGAATTCGAGCTGAGTGAACTACAGTTATTCTTAGAAAGTCCGGCTCCAGCGACGAAGGGAAAAAATCAGGGGCGCCTAGCCTATTATATGAGAATCATAGAAAGGACAATTCCAAAGGGTCCCTCTAAGCCCGAGGAAATCCTAGATTTCTTCGATTTCATAGAGAGAGCTTTTCTGTTACATGCTGTTCCAGAGGAGACGCAGGGACGGTTAGTCGTGACTTTATTTAACGCCGAATGCGTGAACCACTTGTTCAGACGGCTAACCCTGGAACAGTATGACTGCTGCCACATCGTACAGGAAGCAATTTCGGCGGTGTGCTACTTAACCCCCGACATACACTGCCGGAAAGTGAAAAAAGAACACCAAGAAGGAGACGTCCGATACCAACGAAAATTATACAACATAGTGACGGAATACAGAGGATAACGTGATCAAAACATTATGGCAAAATACAGCTGTATTTGCTGGTAAACTGAAAAATAACATTTCCATGTAACATGGTTAGTACTAGGTTGAACCGCCATGAACTGCGTGACACTGAGCAATTCTGGCATGGAGTCTGTCGTACAGATGTTGGATGTAAGTTTGGGGTATTGAGTTCCAAGCATCCTCAACCTGGACGCATAAATCGGGGATGGTCGTGGCTGGCCGTGGAGGTTGGTTGGTTGGTTAGTGGATTTTAGTGGCGCAAGGGCCAGGTTTGGCCAAAGAGCGCCAGACAAAGAACTATCAGCCACAGAATTTTAAAAGCATGGAAAATGAGTAAGAGTAGACAGGCTTGGTAAAAGTTGAAAAAGAGTATGATGAAAGCTGTGAAGACAAGGTAGTTAATCAGATTTATAAAAAATTCACTAATTGAGAAGGACGAACCGTCACTCACCTCCCCCACACTCCTCTGCAATGCTGGCAGAGGGCTGGGACGAACTGTCACTCTCCTCCCCCCATGTTCCTCTGCAATGCTGGTTGAAGCTGGGGACGAACCGTCACTCTCCTCCCCCATGTTCCTCGATAATGTTGGTTGAGGGTGGGGACCTCGCAGAGGCCGAGACAGTTGGATGGACACTGCACACCTTTGCGGATTGAGGGCCGGGTCTGCCGCACGTACAGGCTGTCTGCTGGGAACCGGAAGAGTCGGTCGTCTTCAAAAGAGAAGGTGCAGACTCAGCAGGTCGAATAAACTGGAGCTCGGTGAAATCCACCTGTGTCGCTTGTTCAACTGTAGATCGCTTGGCAAGTGCGGCGAGAGCTACAGGGCGCGGAACAAAGGGCTGCACGGGTGGTGGCAGAGACTTAACTACTGCGGCAAAACTACGCTGTCGGATGGTGGGTATACCCAACTTGGCTTTGGCAGCAGGGTACGAGAGGCCTTCCAGGGTCTTGAGGCGCTGGATCGCCATCTCGTCCTTCCATTTCATACAGTTGCGGGAGTAAGCTGCATGGGCCTCACCACAGTTAACACAGGAGGCCGCAGAAGTGCAACCTTCCCCGTCATGTTCACTGGAGCCACAATTAGCGCAACGAGCGGAACTCTTACAGAAACGTTGTGAATGCCCGTACCTCTGGCACCGGAAACAGCGCAGAGGACTGGGAATGTACGGGCGAACTCCACAGACCAAGTAGCCAGCCTTGATTTCGGTCGGAACCTTCGGGGAGTTAAAAGTCAAGATAACATTTTTAGACTTAATTAAAGAACCATCGCGCCGGAACATCATACGACGTGCAGCAATAACACCTTGATCTGCAAGTTCAGTCAACAATTCTTCTTCACTGCATGGCAAAAGATCAAACTCAGAAATAACACCCCGAGAGGTGTTAAGAAACGGGTGAGGTGCCACTTTGACAGGAATGCCTTGAAGACTAGTGAGGTGCATAAGAGTGTTACTCTGAGAAACACTGCAAGTTTGGACAAGCAGGTCCCCAGAGCGAAGCTTCCTCACAGACTTCAAGGGGCCAACTGCAGCGTCCAAAGCTTTAGAAATGAAAAATGGAGATCTGGTGGACAGTCTCTCATTCGGATCGACGGATTCTACAACTAAGTGTGTAGCATGCGTATTCACAGCAATCGAGGGGAGACGACGCTTCGGAGCGACTGGTACAGCTGCCGAAGAAGAGGTCCCACATTCTTGGTTCAGGTCATGGTCTAAAGATCGTTTAAGGGTATGAGACTTGGTAGGTTGAGAAGACGAAGGAGAGTCGTTGTCAACTATCATATTCACAGGTGACCTAAATTTGGAGTTTTGTTTTTTGTTTCTACCCATGGAAAAGAGAAGGAAGATTCGTCTGCAAACTACTCCACCCACCACTGAGCCCTACAAGGGAGAACTGGAGGTCTGCAAGCCAAGAAAATGACGCTGGACACAGTTCTGGAGCTTATACGTTGCAGATATAGTCCGTTGGCTGTGATCACACGCACTCTGCGGACACTTCGGGTTCCTGGTACCGTCATGCCAACGCCTTTGGCATGATCCCACAGCCCCCGGGCTCACCCTGCCGTGCCATACGACAAAAAAGCCGCTAAAGCCCTGTACACAACTTGGTACAAGAATTCTGACTAGAGGTGAGTTAGTCTCTAGCCTCCCGTTTACAGCGAAGCCGGGGTCGAAGAGGAGTGTTGGTACACAGGAGGCACTTAACCGGTCTCCTGCGACCTCAGCCGCCAGACATCCGATTTCCGCCTCACGGGTCTCCGCACGCGGCAAACATGCAGGTAGGTCTAGCACCCAAACCAGCTAAAAGGAAAAAAAGAAATCCAAAGAAGACAAATCCTGGCAGGGAACCTAAACGGAATCTCAGCAACCTACGAACTGAGCGGTTAATATAAATCAGTTAGTGGTGGAGGGTAACAAAACCACAAGACCGGGGTGTTAGTACATAACGTGGTAGCGATTAGGTAGAGAATACAACACGGGCAACTAGCCAGTGGAGAAAATAAATAAAAACGAAAAAGCGAGACACAAGACCAGCTCGGGAACGTGGGGACGCGACTCCCCAACACCTGGATGAACAGCCGTCCCTGCAAACACCAACAGCACCGAAACAAAAAACAAGCGGTGGCATGACATCAGATCTTGACCAGTCACAAGGTCAGCTCGGGCCGTGGGGGCGCCGCTCCCCAAATAACTGGAAAACCAGTTATCCCCGTGCGGGGCTGGCCGTGGAGACCGGATAAGTCGTTGTCCCATAAAATCCCACACGTGCTCAATGGGGGACAAATCCGGTGAACGTGCGGGCTATGGAAGTTGTCTCACACCCTGAAGTGCATGTTGCGTTGCACGTGCCGTGTGTGGGCGCGCGTTATCTTGCTGGAAAACAGCACGATGGACCAACCTTACAAATGGCACAACAACGGTCTGAATGATATTGTTGACGTAGAAGGTGCTGTTTAACGTACCCATTACAAACACTAGTTGTGTACGGGAGTGATAGCTGATCGCTCCCCGCACCAGGAGACCAGGTGTAGGCCCTGTGTGTCGCTGGCGGATAGAAGAAGGGCGGAGACGCTCCCCTGTGCGTCTGCGAACATGCATACGGCCATCGGATGCTCCCAAGCAGAATGTGCTGTCATCGCTGAACACGACAGATCGCCATTGCATTCTCCAGTGCAGACGTTGGCAACACCACTGCAGCCGTTCCTGACGGTGGGCTGGAGTCAGAGGTACACATGCCAGAGGCACACGTGCACGTAGTCCTGCATCCAGTAGACGGTTGCGGATTGTTCGCACAGTCAACTCAGGTGCAACAGCAGCTCGGATTTGCGTGTCGCAATGGATGTTCTGCTTGACGACGCCGCTCTTCGTATGCGTCGATCGGCCGCTCATCAGTTCGTCTGTGACTCCCGGTTCCACGTCTTCTCGTGTGGGAATGTTCTTCAGACCATCTACGCCACTATCGGGCCACCACCGATACTTCCTGTCCAATTCGCTCGGCAATACGACGATACGACCACCCGACCTCGCGGAGTCTGACTAGACGACCTCGCTCAAAGTCCGATAACTGCTGAAATCGTACGCGTCTTCCATGTCCAGGCATTGCAGCTTCTTTAGGGTCTTCGCACGTGTCCGAACGCCGACGACTGGTTACATTCACTTCGCCGTACTCCTTAAATACCACTGACGATAATTTGCATATTATGCCGTGCTGTGGCGTAAGCGCTCACAGGTTGGTCTCGAAATTAACATCACACCTACGTAAACTCGACCCCATTAACATATGTAAATTTCATGATCGTCCGCAAACTCCTGCTTGGTGTTCTTTTTTCAATTTCCGCCAGTGTACATGTGTATATCTCAAACAGTTTGAGCTAATTAAGAGGAATAAAGGTGAAAGCTTCCAGCAATTAGCAGGTCGTATTGGGCGAGCGCTCCAATACTACGTGGAGAAGAGAGGCGTATCAGAGTTCCGGCAATTAATGAATTTATTAATTTGCGACAAATTCAAGGGTTTGTTTTCTCCAAGTTTGAAGACTTATTTGCTGCACAGCGGTTCCGTGAGGAAATTGTTTTTAGCCGGTGAACTGGGAGAGCTATGTGACCTTTATGAGACTCATGTAGAAGCTATGGAATTGGGAGAATAGAGACCAAAACGCAATTATGCGCCGGGATCTAATTTTAAGAAGAGTCTGTATAATACGGGAGGAACAACCCAGGTAAAGAGAGATAATCAGCCGAATAATGGGCTACCCCCACAAAGGGAAATTCCCAGCATCCGGATCAGGGTTCCAAAATAGGGGGGCAATTAGTAGACCACCAGGGAACTCTAATTTTGTTCAGTGCGTGATTTGTTTTCTTTGCGGTAAGGTGGGACATCGAAAGGTGCAATCCAATTAGAGAATTACAATAGGGCAGGATAACAAGGAATCAACAGGCTATTGGAAAATAATGGAAATAAAAAATAAGTCGGGTAGCGACCAGAGAGCAGAGGAGGGAATTAGCAGATAAAGGGGGCGTCGAGACAAAACCCGAAGAGGACCCCATGAAATTAAATGATAAAATGGGAAGAATACTGGAATCCGAGAGTAGCCAATGCGAGATAATGGAAATACCTGTAGGAGGTCAATTAAGGATAGAAACAGAGAAAGGAATTCGGGCCGGAATAATCGTAGACAGCGGGGCCGAATTTTGTTGTGTAAAAGAGGGTAAGTTAGGGGAAGGAGATAAGGAAGAGATTGGGCGGTTAAATTTAACCGGATTTGACGGGAGGACCGCCAACTTTCCCATAAAACAACTGCAAGTTAGAATGATAGACCCAGATTTCGGAAAAGCAGGGAAAGAGGTAATGAGTATGACGGAAATCATTTGCGTGATAGTACTCCAGCTCAGTAACTACGCGTTAATTACACCTTTAGGTTATGCGAAGAAGAAGGACGCTAGGCAAGCGAGTCCCGAGTGGATAGTCTCAACCCTGGGGGCATTTACAATTTCTGGAGAGGAGAACGACGAAGACGATTTGCAGGAAAGGAAAAAGCCTATAGGGATAAACCTGAAAGAAACCCAGGATATTTGCGTCGCAAAAGGGGTGCGGACGGAGGAAACGTCGATAGACCCGATTTTGCCCCAGGCAACAGAGAGAGAGAGGTTACCGAGATAGGCGAGGCATCCACGGAGCGCGCAACGGGCAGCCAATCAAATCCGAGGACGTGACCTTAACCGTCGACGGTGCACGAATTGATCCCATGCCGAGAGGAGAGTCAGATAGACGAGGAACATCCCAGCTAAGACTACGAGGATTTCGGAGATATACAGGAAGTGCCATTGAGGAGGACGGAAGATGAAAGCGTGTGTCCGACAGACGTACGGGTAGGAAGCTAAACGATAACACGGGAGCAATAACTAGAGCTTCAGGAATTAGTAAGTAGTATGGACAAATTTTTCTCCGGAGAGGTGGGAGCTACTACGGAAGGAGAGCACATAATTACCGTCAAACCGAGAAGTTTACTGCGTACGCAGCATAGGTCTAAGGTGCCCCGGCCATGCAATCTGCCGTAAAAAGCCAAGTTCAGGAATTGTGCGACCGGGGGATGCTAGAGGAGTCTGAGGAGGAGTTTAGTCATCCAATCGTTTGTAATTTAAAACGCTCGGGGGACGTCAGGATGTGCATAGACTGTCGTATACTGAACTCGCACACCATAACAGAGGCGTTCCCGATGTCGCACATTCCTGACCTGCTAGCTAGGTCAGGAATGGGACCTGCTAGCTAGGTCAGGAATGGGACCTGCTAGCTAGGCCAGGAACGTTCCCGATGTCGCACATTCCTGACCTGCTGAATATTCTCGTTCTCCAGAAGTGTCGGCACTGCTCTTGTATGATGAGATGTCACGCTGTCATCCATGAACAGAAAGTCTTTACCTACAGCATTACGAAATAATTGAACATGACGTAAAAGAACTTCGTTGCAATAATATTCGCCCGTCATAGTCCCATTTTTTAGCACCAGTAGCTGGGTGCGTCTATGAACCATGATGCAGCCCCACATAATGACACTGACACCGACATACATATCCCTTTTCCGCACATTCTCGTGCTGGCCGCAGTACCACTTTCACCACCTGATGAACTAACGTCAGAATCCGAGGAGAGACTGAAACGACTCTGATCTGTGAAGAGTGTATTGGCCCATTGATATTGATAATGTGTCCAATTTCTGTGGATACGACACCACTTGAAAACGTGCATTTGAGTTCTGGTAACTACAGGCTTTCGGGCATTTAGTCCTGTATGTCGGAGATGTCTTGCTACAATTTGTCGGGATATTCGTGTTGCTGAGCTGGAATGGAGGCGACTCGCAAGCTGACCAGCCATGGTGCCAAATTTGGCCCTTGCGCCAATAAAAATCCATTAACCAACCAACTAACCAGCCATAGTGCCCGGAGATTACATTTTGCTGTTAAAACTAAAAACCTCTCTTCATACGTCGTAGTAGAGCGAGTGCGGCCTCCTAGCATGTTTCTGGAACACATTCCATTGCTTTGTACGGTAGCCAGAGCCTTATACCACACTATGCGCGATTTCAAACTCCGTGGCAACATCACTCACTCGGCGGTACTTTTCCAGCTTCCCGATAATCTTTCCCAAGTGAAATCATTGGGAAAGATTATCGGGATTTTACGTTATTTACATAACGTAAATTTCACGTTCGTACCGAAGTGTTTTCACGTCCTGATTTTCCTTCAAAAACAATTCGCCTACTGCGCTACTTGATTAAACATTTGTTTTTTTTTAATTTTCTCATACATTCGAAAACCTTTTGCAAATTTTGAAGTACCGACAGTGAGTCAGAGCGAGATAAAATTTCGACGTGATAAAGTGGACAGGGAATTGGTGCGGAGTTGCAGTTGATGTGCAGTTATCGTGAGATTTATGCACGATAGAGATACAGAGATTTAACTAGGAGAGTTGTTATTATTGTAGGGGCGTTGTTATTGAAGATATTAGAATGGATATCACCCAGGAATGACTGATTCTATTTACATCGTCGGTGTGATCCTTATCCTAGTAAAATATTCACCATATTGACAAAAGTCACCGGACACCCCTTCAAAAGCAAATGAACGGATCCGCTGCGTTCTTAAGATGCGCGGTTCAGCTGTAAACGGTATAAAAACAAGCCTGCAGCTGACCGCGATCTTATCACACTGTGACGTTGAGTGAAAATGTCGCGGAGGGAGAGAACTCACTTTGAGAAAGGAAAGATTGTTGGGTGTTATATTAGTGGGTTGTCCATAAGAGAAACCGAGAGGCGTTTAAACATACCGAAGTCAACTGTTTTGGATGTACTGAATAAGTGGAAGACACATGGCGTGGCTGAGGCGGCAAAACGTACCGGCAGACCAAAGAAAATTAGTGATAGAGGCTGTCGAAGCCTCGGGAGAGTCGTTAAAGCTAATCGAGAGAGTACTGCACAACACCTCAGTGTACAGGTGAGTAAAAATGCTACAACTTCGGTATGTACACGTACCATTCACATAGAACTTCATTCCATGGGTTACCGTGATAGTGTGGCTGCTCACAAGCCTTTCATCTCCTCTCGGAATGCTACTCGTCGTTTAGCATGGCTTGAAGAACATTTATCGTGGACCGTAGATCAATGGAAACGGGTCCTATGGACTGATGAATCCAGATACACGATCCATCAGTTTGATGGCCATGTGTGGGTATGGCGGCAGCCGGGGTAACACTATTTACCACAGTGTACTGTTCCTACGTTTACGTTTAGAGCTGGCAGTGTACTCGTGGGGGAGGGGGTGTTTTTCGCGGTATGGTTCCGGCACATTGATTATCGTGGACAAACCTGTTAACCAGCACATATGCCTCCATATTCTGGACAACTATGCATTATCAACTCTCTGACAATACTATGGAACCGAGACTTGTTGGTATCAGCACGATAACGCACCGAGCCATAAAGCAAGGACAGTTACGGCGTGGTTTGACGATAATTCCGTATCGTGTGTGGCCGGGCCAGCACAGAACCCTGATCTTAATCCCATAGAGCACCTATGGGGTGAATTTGAGCGTCGCATAAGAAGTTTGTAATTAAGGCCTACTACTAAGCAACAGTTAACGGCAGCATTATGTACTGAATGGAAGCGCATACCTATCCCTGTGTTCCAAAACTATGTCGAAAGCATGTCTGGAAGGGTCAGTGCATGCATTAAGACCAAAGGTGGACCTACACCGTACTAATGTTTGTTAATAAATGCTATGTTGTGTTTCTCTTCTAGATGTCCGGTGACTTTTGTCAATATAGTGTATGTTGACGAAATTCACTGCGAACTTCAAAAAAGGCACATAACTGAGCACGTAAACTTAAACTACATTTATCAAAAATCACTAAAGTTCAGAGTTTTCAACGAGGTTTCTTCGAAGGGAGCTAACGTTCAGTGCTTTTGGCAGAGGAAAATGGGAATCTGTTTGCCGACGGCTCACGAAAGGTAGGAGATAACTGAATGTGTTGGACTCAAAAGAAAGTATTGTCTGCAAGTGCAGGGCAACAGAAAAGCGCTAATTACCATATATTCAAGAACAAATCAGTTCAAAATGTAGTCGTCATCGTTTTCCATGACCGGTTCCCATCGTCTGGGCAGCTGTTAGATACCGTTCCTGTAGAATTGTGGCGGATTGGACGCAAGGAATTGAATAAGTGCGTGTCCGACATGATCCTGGTTAAAGAACCGCTGTCTGTCCTAGGAAATGCTGCAACGACCGGAAAAGGTATTAGTCGCTTGGGGAACAGGGTAGTCGTTTGGGAATAGTAGTCGTCCAGGGGATAGGCTAGGTGTGGCAACAGCTCTCAGCTCAAGTTCCTGATCATGTGACCAGTGACCCTCTCTGTGTTGTCTCGCTCCGTCCTGCTGTAGAAGGATGCCCCTGCGGTTCAGTAGTGATCCATGTTACGACGTTAGTTATGGATGCAGATCGTCGAGTTGATGGCAGTTCACATCGGCGGTGATACCAGCAAAAACAAAAGTGTTGGGAAACTGCTGGCCACCAGCTCGCAGTGATGGTTTACTTCTGGCGGAAATCGGCCTCTCACGGCCCGGTAGCGGTCCGTTGGCGGCAGCGCCATCAGTTGGCAGCCATTGATGGCCCTGCAGCATCGCCGTAAATTGCGGGCCTACAAGCAAGTGCCACTATAATCGGCGCAAAGCTATCCTGGCAATGAGGCCGAAGCTGCGGTGACCTTTTCACTCCCAGTATTACTCTGCACTAATGGTGTTTAATTAACCTTCACTCGGTAAAACTTCTCCCACAAGCCCTCAGGGTTGGCTGCCTGACCGTGATCGGATACCGAACCCTTCTATTTTAACACCATGTCCACCGTAGTTGCCACCCCCCACGAGTGTTGCAGACCAGTAGACAGGTAGTTTATTTCTCTGTCTCTATTTATCTCTTTTTTTTTTTTTAAATGTTACAGAACGTGTAACTTTTCTTTCTTTTAAAATGAAATTATCTTTGCTAAACACGGGAAGGTCTTAAGTGGCCAAATTTTGTTTTCACATATTTTTGTTTATATATGTGATGTTCAATGCTTTTACAAGAAATGAAGATTTATCGATTGATGGAGAAAAGCTGGAGATAACAGACACGTACGTTTATCTTGGACAGCAGATATCAAGTGAGGGTCACATTGATGAAGAAATTAATCGGCGTACAAAACTTGCCTGGAGAGCTTTTGGAAGAAACAGCATAATTTTCAAGAGCAATATGCCATTATGTCTTAAAAGAAAAGTGTTTGGTCAATGCATCCTTCCAGTGCTTACGTATGGTGCAGAGACGTGGACCTTAACTAAAAGAGACATACAAAGGCTGCAGACAACGCAAAGAGGCATGGAGAGGTGCATACTTGGTGTAACCAGGAGAGATAAGAAGAGGAACTCGTGGATCCGAAAAATGACAAGAGTGGAAGACATCATGATCAGAGTTAAATCCCTGAAATGGCAATGGGCTGGACATACTGCCAGAAGGACAGATCATCGATGGACATCCGAAATTTTAGATTGGATTCCAAGGGACAGGAAAAGACCCAGAAGAAGACCACATGGGAGATGGGTGGATGAAATTCGAAAGTATGCAGGGGTGACATGGAGGAGACTGGCACAAGACAGACCGTTGTGGAGGAAACTTGGGGAGACCTTCGTCCAGTAGTGGATTGATAATGGTTGACAATGATGATGATGATGATGATATCATTTATTTATACTTACTGCTTGAATATTACCAACTGTGGGATTTAATTAAAAGTATTTTTACCGTGTCATCAGTTATGCGTAACATTTCGTTCTTCCCAAAATTTTGCATTGATTATATTTTTTTTTACAACAGACACCCTTTAAATGTGTATGCATTTTTAACTACCCTGTGTTGCCATAAGTACTGGACAAGAGCCTGTCTCTGTGATTAATGATATTTTAGGGTTCACTGTAAACTGCCACACATCTTTCAGCAACTTGGAAAATTGCCACATGTTTTTCATTGATGGGCCAGTCACAAATTGCTGTTCCTCCGAGGAACACTTTGAATGAGTGGCAGTTTTCCAAGTTTCCGAATTATGTGTGGCAGTATTCCTAAGTGTCTAACGACGGGAAGGAATTCTTTCATTTGTCTGAATTTTCATGCCTGTTCATACGCGTTTAAGGCAACTGCGCACGAAAGTTCAAAAGGAAAAGATAGCCATTTCTTGGCCTCTATTGAAAACTGAATTAGGAACTCCAAACTAATTTCGAGAAAACGTTCTATGTAAGCCAAGCGAGAATTGTATTTTAATTTGAAGAAATAAATTGCCGGGGGATCTGAGGTTCTTGAATACTAAATTCAGCCTTCATTCTCGCAATGGTGAGACTTGAAACACCAGTGAGTTCTGCCGTAAGAACTGCTATTTCATTTTCCGATTTATTCGGTGAATGTTTTCCCATCAATTTAGTGAAAACATTCATAACGATCACTTTAGCAGACCTTCGTAATGGTTTCCCAGCTTTATGTGGCTGAAATACATTCGAGTGACCGGCAGATGCCATTCGAAAAAACACGAAAAGAGAGAAGAGTGTTTTAAAACAACAATCAAGAAGGAGAAACCAGGGGGAGAAACGCGAAATGCCCTCAGAAACCCATTTTTCGCCCTTATCCTTCCGCTAATGACCACCACCACCCACAGCAATAAATATCCTCTGGGTTGACAGCTTAAATCTGACCCAAACAGGAATGCTGTGACAGAGAAGCATCAGTGACGGCGCGAAAACACGAATATCTGTATTTTTTAGAAATGCCGCTGAAACTGAGATCTGAATTTTTTAAATGCACATACACACAACGTATTGAACATTTGTGTCCTTTTTAAGTGCCAGTTGAAGCTGGAGTACGAGCTTTTAGACCGGAACTATTTTATGCAGTGGAAGTATACACTCTGCAGCCTTCCTTCCAATGACAGGTTAAGTTTGCCCCGAGAATAGTAGCCCATAGCGGGCAACCGATGCAACTCCAACACCAGGTGGAAGCAATGGGACTGCGCATGCGCAGAAGCAGCAGGTGCTGTATTTCTCGTGGTACCAGTTAGTTGAAGACGACGCTATCGCCATCGTGTTATTTCAGTGGATGTTAAGGGGGAAAAAGCCATATGTAGAGAGGCGAATTAATTTCCTAATAAAATGTCACGTCGACCAAGATATCAGATTAAGCCAAGAAATACACCCACTTCATTCCCATGAATAACAATAAATAGTTTCTGTGCAATCTTTCGTTTTAACATACACTAAACCGCTTGAAACAGTAGTCCTGGAAAAACATTAAAAAAACGTTTGTTGAAAAAAAAAAAAGAATTATACGCGTACAAAATTTATCAATTATTTGAAGAAAAAAAAAAAAGCAACGCTGTGTGGATATAATGTATTTATCCATGGGTTGAATACACAAGACTAGAGGAATTCGCTTCCAAAAATAACGAGAAGTAAAAAAAAATATCTTTCGTCTTTAAAAAAAATGTAGCTTCGGACAGCGGAAAGGAAAAATACATCGTTAAAAATGTAACAGAATGTGACATGAACGGGTAAATGTATTAATTCAACAATCTCCTTTCAAGACAACAAGGACAGCAAAAAACCTTGCAAAGCGCCTTTAAGTTGGTACACTCCTTGAAAACGAGTGAAGTTCTCTTAAGGTAAAAAAAAAAAAAACTATCCCTACGTTGAAAATATAAATTTATTAATTATATGAAACTGCCATTTATAAAAAATACCTCGCAATATTGTAAAACTAAAGGCAGAACCATTCGATTACAAATTCTGCAGGAAAGAGACCCAGCTTCAAGCGAATACCCGGGCGTGGCAAATCAGTCCAGTTGGTAGAGCGCGCACTTCCGAGTGGGCAGTCCTTGGTTCGTTTCCAGGCAGATACAAACGGGCGTTTTTGCTTTCTGTTGAGAAAATTTCCCCAGCGCAGTGCTATAATTCAGAAGTTTCGCGAGGGGGAAAAAAGTTGTAGTTTTTGGAAACTGTGGTTAATCTTGATATTTATTTATTTTTATGGCTACTACTGGGAAATTGGCGGACAAAATTCGGCAAGTTATCAGTCATGTTACGTGACTGATGGCTGCCACTGCCGGGAAACTAGCGGACCACAATCTAGCCATCATTTGTAGCACGTGCTTGCAGGGCCGCTGAAGGGCCACTTGTGGCAGCTACTGCCTGTGATGGGCAACTGATGGCCCTGTTGTGGCATATGACAACTGATGGGGGTGCCAACTATTGGCAAGCTGCTGGCCAGAACTGCTGGCTCTTCTGTTGGCCGCCCGGACATTTTATTGACGGTTCGGTAGCGGCAACATAGTGCTGTGGCATTTCTGGCAGTACTAGCTGCCAGCAGTGGCCCAATGCTGGCCCATAAAGACTGTTTTTGCTGGGTATTGATGACCCTGGTATGGGTTGCTTCTGTTACCAGCCCGTAGCTGGTAACAGAAGCAACCCCGACAGTAGGCGGAAGCAGCGGGACTGCGCATGCGCTGAAGCAACGCGTGCAGTCTTTCGTGGTACCAGTCAGTTGAAGACGAAGCCCTCGCCATCGTGTTGCTTTAGTGGATGTTATAGAAAAACACCATACGTTGAGAGACGGATTAATTTCCTAATAAAATGCCGCGTCGACGAAGATTACCGTCGGAGGAAAATTATATATATAATTAATGAACTGTAAGAAACAGTCAATTAATCTCTTGTATTTACAGAAGATCATATTGTAGCAAAATTTCTGCGCTAACACACGAAGAATCGAGAATACAAACAGCCGTGAAACACACTCCATTCCCATGAATAATAAGAAATAATTTCTGTATAATCTTCATTCACTAAGCCGCTTCAAACAGAAGCCCCGGAAACACATTAAAAAATCGTTATGTTGAAGAAATGAATTTATGAATTATATGAAAATTACATTTACGTAAACGAACTCACAACATTGCGAAATTAAAAAGAGAACCCTTTGTTTCACATCGTGTGGGAGAGAGGATCAACATCCAAGTGGGTGGTCACGCGTGGGAACTAGTATAGTGCTTGATTGGTGAAAAACCAATAAATCAATGGTGCTTAGATCATCCGCTTAGCAAACGAGTCGTCCTTGGTTCGATGCCAATTAGATCCATTGGGCGAATTGCCGGATCTGTTGACGAAATTTCCTTAGCGCCGTGACACCATGTAGGAGTTTCGCTGGAGGAAAAAAGCAGTTGTGTGCCTTTGGTTAAAAATGATTACCTTTTTTTTTTACTACTGCTGGGAAATTGACGGACGAGATTCGGCAAGCCATCAGTTAACGTCGTGTGATTGCCGGACACCAGTACCGGGGCACTGACGGACGACATTAGGCTAGCCATCATTTATGTGTGATGGATAACTGGTGGCATTGTTCTGGCATGACAACTGATGGGGTGCCAACACTTGGCCAGCTGCTGGCCTGAACTCCTGGCTATCTGGTGGCCGCTGAGATACTTTATTGATAGTTCATCAAATAGAAGTCATCGCTCTTTCCACGTTTATAAGTGAGTCACGGAAAAGTACTCACCGGCCGCCACCGGGAATCCAACCCAGGGTCTTCCAGTTATGCGCCGGATATGCTTCCACTGCACCACAGCGGCCTCGAAATTCTCCAGACTCATCAACGACAAACTACCAAACCACGTGCAGTTGCTTCCTTGGAGCCCCGCACAATGCTGGGATTCGCTAAAGATGAACAGCAGCAACTGAACAAATAACTAGAAGGCGAATGAATGATAAACACACAGTTGACGTGGAACAGGAACATCAAATAGAAGTCATCGCTCTTTCCACGTTTATAAGTTAGTCACGGAAAAATTCTCACCGTCCGCCACCGGGAATCGAACACAGAGTCTTCCAGTTATGCGCCGGATATGCTACCACTGCAGCACAACGGCCTCGAAATTCTCCAGACTCACCAACGACAAACTACCAAACCACGTACCGGCAACATAATGCTGGGCCACTTACGGCACTGCTGGCTGCCAGCAGTGCCATCAGTGCTGGCCCAGCAAGACTGATTTTGCTGAGTAATGGTGTTGTCTAGCAGCAGCTGAAAACACACGCATATCCCACCAAACATACAACAAGATTTTAAGAGGGCGTAAGTCGGCTTTGGGAGTCGGCATGGGCTTGGGCATGGGACACAAGCATTATCACGCAGGTGCGTAATAATGCTCATGTGGGTAGTCTCCAGCTGTTCGACCAACTCCCGCATGGTCACACGTGAGTCGGTCTCCACTAAGGTCTTCAGAATGTCCATATCCAATGTCGAGGGTCTTCCGACTTTGGGGCGGTTTGGCAGGTCGAAATTTTTTTCTCGAAGCAGTTCAAACCAATGACAGTTCTGACGATGTGATATGGCATTGGGATACACGCTGGTAATGTTCCTTACATCACTTGCGGAGGTGCTATCTCGACGAAACTCACACAGAATGCAATGGCTGACGTGCTCCTTGTCCACTTTCATGTTGGCTGGTGCTTACACTCTTCGCCTTTTGACGACTAACTGGCACTGACGTAAGCCACTTAGTGATGTGATGCCGGTGTGCTGCGTGATCTCAGTGGCCAATAACTGGCACTGACGTAAGCCACCTAATGATGTGATGCCGGTGTGCTGCGAGATCTCAGTGGCCAATAACTGGCACTGACGTAAGCCACCTAATGATGTGATGCCGGTGTGCTGCGAGATCTCAGTGGCCAATAACTGGCACTGACGTAAGCCACCTAATGATGTGATGCCGGTGTGCTGCGTGATCTCAGTGGCCAATATGCGCCGTGGCCGGGACTTCGACTTCGGTTACCTAGTCTTCAGACGTTACTTTCTTTCTAACACAATATGATGACGACGGTGTTGTTATGCGAGCATCTAAAATGCAGACTTCATTTCTTAAGGGGACACAAAGCATAAAATACAGCTAATGTTTTCCTGTTATGCCTGTTACTTTGTTATAATTCTTTTCCTTCCTGGATTTCAAAACCTGGACTCCAGAAAAAGAAAAAAGAATCGAAAAAAGTAATGGTGAAATAGTTCAATTTTAATCTTTCGTGTGTGATATATGTGCCCTAGTTTCGGCAAGCATGAATATTGTATGTTCTCTGCATTTCTGACAATTGGCAGCGAAAGGTAATGGCACATTCTTTGTGTCTGTGTGCATGAAAAATAGAGCAACCTTTAATAATAATAAAGAAATCGATAATCTGAAGAACCACATCTGTAATTAAGTGACCACTTCTGAAGGAAAAAACAGAAGGAAAATAAAAACGGAGAGGAGTTTTCGTGTTGAGTATCCAATGCCAGTAGTTCTGTAACAATAGAATACATTGACAATTCAGAACAAAGGGTTCGAAAACTCTCAGATGTACCTCAACACAATAAATATTTTATTTTCGTAAAGTATTGTTTTGAGTTTAGCAGACAACATAAAAAAATCGTACTTAAAAAGTAACATGCACCCAGTGTCACGATGACGCTGATGTAAATAAAGAAAACAACCCGACAGTTTCTGTTAGTAGAACTGGAATAGCTAGCTGCCTTTCAAGTTTTTAACGTTGACAATAATGTTTGCGTGTACTTTAAATAAAATGAATGCGCGTCCGAATAGTTTTATTTATATTGACAATTGTGGTGTTTTGTGAATTTTTAGTGCCGAAAGGATCAGCTTATTTTTGCCATTTCTCACATATCAGATGCATTTATTCGGATTTCTCTCTTGCTAAGTAGTGAGTTGAAACATTCTTTCACTTTTTTCCATTTTTTTACTTTATAGCATTCCGATTAAATTGATTTAACTGAATTTTGCACATTTCAGGCATTCACATGAGTTAGTGTCATATTCAACCTTATCTTTGATAAGTATTTCAAAAAGTTATTATGATATTTCTTTCGAAATTACAAAGAGAGGCTAATAAAGAGTAATTTTTCAAACTCTATAATGTTTCCAGAAATTGCTCTTAAGATGTAACGAGCCGAACATTTTATTTTAATAATTTCTAAAACTAGTGTTGGAAATCAATCCTTATTTGCTGTTTATTCTCATGTAACGACGTAATTAATTCATTTGTTATTGTACAATGTAATTCAAGTCAAGTGAGATGTATATGTATTATGTCACGCATTGTTCTCGTGACAAGCATTTTCAAAGGTACGTGCTGTAACGGCAAAAGTATAGTTAGTGCTGTTCTTACTTTCGCAGCGTAAGGTTGTGACCGAAGTGTCGTCACTGAATTCTATTCCTTTTTATATTGTTTATATTTAATAGAAAAAAAATATTATATATATTAATTATTATTATTATATTTAATAGATTATTTATCATCGTAATAAATAATTGAGTTACATCTACGTCGAATCATGTCTGACTAGCGGTAATCTCACTGCACTACTCACTGTATCTTTAATGTATCTTCACCACACAACTAGTAATTTCTTGTGATTTTTTGCTGGCGAAAAAAGTTCCTGAAACCTTAAACATAATCTGTTATAAAGAGAGAGAGAGAGTGTGTGCTTTTAGTTAATAAAAAGTAACTGAATTGCATGAACATTGTTCTTCAACCTTTATTATTGTTGCATGTTACAAAATGCAAAAACATGCCTTACACTCTCATATTATATTAAATTATTATATTAAAAAACTAGTATTCCGTAACAGTCTTATAATCGTACATGCCAAATGCTGGAATTAACACGTCTATTAAGCTTATCTGCAAGACAAAATGAAATTTGCGCTAAGTGTTATGTTACACAGAAGAACAGAATGTAACTGTATTTCGATTCTACAATATGGTCCAAATTTTGTTCAAATCTTGAGATATTTCTACCGTTGTTGTCCGCTTCTTGCTTTTCGTATACACTGCAGAATGGTGTACTAGAAGAATCCACTGTTGGACGTATTTTATAGTACCGAACTGGGTAAATAAAGCAGCAATTTTTTTTTATGAATAATAATGAAACTATTGATGTGATTGAAAGAGAAACCTAAGTGGAATAATTATCAAATTCGTCTGAGAAAATCTTCTTTCGTATTTTCTAGAAGATACACAGCAGTGGTTTGCAAAGTTCCCTTCAGTTGTAAAAGTTGTTCAGGTTTTTAGTTAAAATTGCTCAGAGTCAGATAAACTTAACTGTAAAGTTGCTCAGGTTTAGAGATACTAACTGGGATAATTATCAAATTCTTCTCAGAAAATCTTTCATATTTTCTAGAAGATGCAGCAGTGCTTTGCAAAGTGCATTTCAGCTGTAAAATTTGCTCAAGATTAGAGAAACTTAACTGTAAAGTTTGCTCAGGGTTAAAAAAACCTAACTGGGATAATTATAGAATTCGTCTGAGAAAACCTTTCATATTTTTTAAAAGATACAGCAGTGGTTTGCAAAATTCACTTCAGTTATAAAAGTTCTTCCGGTTTTTAGTTAAAGTTGCTCAGGGTAAGAAAAACTTAACGGTAAAGTTGCTCAGGGTTAGAAAAATTTAACGGTAAGGTTGCTCGGAGTTAGAGAAACCTAATCGAGATAATTATCAAATCCTTCTGAAAAAATGTTTCGTATTTTCTCGAAGATATTATGAGAAGTTTGCAAAGTTCACTTCAGCTGTAAAAGTTGCTCAGGTTTTTAGTTAAAATTGCTCAGGGTCAGAGAAACCTAACTGGAATAATTATCAAATTCTTCTGAAAAAATCTTTCATACTTTCTAGAAGATACAGCAGTGGTTTTCAAAGTTCCCTTCAGCTGTAAAGGTTGCTCAGGTTTGAAGTTTTTCAGGGTTAGAGAAACCTAAGTGGGATAATTATCGAATTTGTCTGAGAAAATCTTTCATATTTTTTAAAAGATACAGCAGTGGTTTGCAAAATTCACTTCAGTTATAAAAGTTGTTCAGGTTTTCAGTTAATTTGCTCAGGGTTAGAAAAACTTAACGCTAAAGTTGCTCAGGGTCAAAAACACTTAACGGTAAGGTTGCTCAGAGTTAAAGAAAGCTAACCGAGATAATTATCAAATTCTTCTGAGAAAATGTTTCTTCCTCTTTTCTCGAAGATATTATTAATGGTTTGTAAAGTTCACTTCAGCTGTAAAAGTTGCTCAGGTTTTTAATTAAAATTGCTCAGGGTTAGAGAAACCTAACTGGAATGATTGTCAAATTCTTCAGAGAAAATCTTTCATATTTTCTAGAAGATACAGCAGTGGTTTTCAAAGTTCCCTTCAGCTGTAAAAGTTGCTCAGGTTTAAAGTTTTTCAGGGTTAGAGAAATCTAACTGGGATAATTATCGAATTCGTCTGAGAAAATCTTTCATACTTTTTAGGAGATACAGCAGGGGTTTGCAAAATTCACTTCAGTTATAAAAGCTGTTCAGGTTTTTAGTTAAAGTTGCTCAGGGTTAGAGAAACTTAACGGTAAAGTAACTGGAATAATTGTCAAATTTTTCAGAGAAAATCTTTCATATTTTCTAGAACATACAGCAGTGGTTTTCAAAGTTCCCTTCAGCTGTAAAAGTTGCTCAGGTTTAAAGTTTTTCAGGGTTAGAGAAACCTAACTGGGATAATTATCGAATTCGTCTGAGAAAATCTTTCATATTTTCTAGAACATACAGCAGTGGTTTTCAAAGTTCCCTTCAGCTGTAAAAGTTGCTCAGGTTTAAAGTTTTTCAGGGTAGGGAAACCTAACTGGGATAATTATCGAATTCGTCTGAGAAAATCTTTCATATTTTCTAGAACATACAGCAGTGGTTTTCAAAGTACATTTCAGCTGTAAACGTTGCTCAGGGTTACAGAAACCTAACTGTAAAGTTGTTCAGGACTAGAGAAACCTAACTGCGACAGCTATCAAATTAGTCTGAGAAAATCTGCTTTCATATTTTCTAGAAGATACAGCAGTAGTTTGCAAAGTCCACTTGAGCTGTAAAGGTTGCTCAGGGTTAAAGAAACCTAACTGTAAAGTTGTTCAGGGCTAGAGAAACCTAACTGCGACAGCTGTCAAATTAGTCTGAGAAAATCTGCTTTCATATTTTCTAGAAGATACAGCAGTAGTTTGCAAAGTTCACTTTAGCTGTAAAAGTTGCTCAGATTTTTCTTTTTTTTTTTTAAGATGTGGGCATTTTCCAAAATCCCGAGTCATGTCCTGATAAAATTTGTGCCTCTCTTGGAAAGACTCCACGAACATAATAATTAGCTCATACCATATTTGAGAAAAAAAGTCAAAGGAAAAAAAACTTAAAACGCTATATATCCATCGGACTAAGAGGAAAAGCCCGTAAATCAGCTGATTCAAGGTCATGTCGCACAGCCATCAATATGGAAAGTGGAAGTTCTCAAACGCTGAAGTTGTTTAACACACACCAATATAGAATTCGCAGATCAATTTGTCGCTCTGACCTCCATGACAAACTGTTGCAATCGTACACCGTATATAAGTCCCTTTCTCATTACTTATTAGGAGTGCTCATTTTTTAAATGCTTATAACGAAGTAAATTTCTCCGTCATTTCTGTCCACGCCAGGATTCGAACCCGGATCCCTTCATTCCGGAATAAGTCACTCTACCAATTGAGCTACGCGGACGTTTTATTCTGATTCCTATCTGCCTTTATGTCGTGTGCGTCCTGCTGGCAGGTACGTCACATCTCCTGGTACGTTACATGCTTTGCATTCAATGAGATCAGTTGGGAAAGTTTAGGCACAAAAAACATATCGACCCTAAAACATAAAAGTACGAAGCAAAGGAACACAAACATTGAAGACCAAGAAAAACATTGTCACTCTAAGCAATGGAAAACCAACACATGCAATGGATATTATTATACATAGTTGTGGTAGGATAATCTACAAGTCTCAAAAGTTTGCCAACAACAGAAACTTAATGCAAAACATACCATTATTAGACACGTGTGATATTGGCGGACACTTGTATCAGTTCAAAAGCATGTTTCTCTGTAGAACTCTCGTAAATTACATTCTCGTAGACTTTGCCGTTAATGTAATTTCAAATTAATAATTGATTAACTATTCATCGAATTAAAGTTAATCAGTATGCTGTCTTCGGTATTCCTTGAAAGATTTTTCTTTGGTGTTTTAAAAACAAATTTTGTCCGATTTTTTAAAACCGCCTGCCTAGATGAAACCAACACTTGTATAGCATTTTACTTTAGAACTTTTTTGTCCAATTTAAACCAATTCGACTGTAAAAATTTTCTAACGAAGCTTGAAAATATAAAATTTCGTTCTGATCACTTTAACAATTATGAGTCATTTCATCTTAAGCAAAATAAAAAAAAAAGCATCCGGAGTGTACCTCCTGTTTTAAGTTATTTTGGTGCCTCAATGACACCAACAGAAATGCTATCGCGATTAAGTTATTTCCTTCTACTATGACGAAGCAAATTTCTCCATTTTTATGTCAGGGTCGGGATTCGAACCCACAACTCTCGGCTCTGGAAGCCCGAGTGCTATCCACTGTGCGCTCACCTGTCTTTATTTTATGTACGTCCTCCTGGGCAGGCACGTCACACTACATGTAACAAAAAAAAAAAAAAAAAAACTTTCTAGCCTCCCCTACACTATTAGCAGCCTGCCTTAGAGTTTACCCCTAGCTAACCCTGGTCATATCTCTTTCCTTAAGTTCAAGCCTTTTCAAGCCTTTTAGATAACTTCCTGATTTTTCTTCACCTACAGGGTATTTGCTGGCCACCCAAAATGCAACACCAAGAAGGAAGCCTCCGATTGGCCTGAAATTCGTAACACGCGTCGCCCGCGAGAGGACATGCAAACGATTAGCATTGCAGGGCATATGCAAATCATGTGCGCCCAGCACGCAACCGAGAAGCACTAAAAGAAATGTGCACAGAAGGCGGAGTGTATGTAGTGGAAGTGTGTTGTGCTGCTGTACCTGTGCGTGAGAAGCTTCCTGATGCCTCGTCGCAGAATACGGCAGTCATTCCAGCACGTTTCGGAGTTCCACAGAGGACGAATAGTGGCTTATCACGACAGCGGTTTATCGTACCGAGACATCGGCACCCGTGTGGGACGACATCCAGCCACAGTGAGGCGAGTATGGATTCGGTGGGTGCAGGAGTGACGGACGGACCGACGTGAGCGATTACCGCAGCCGCGGCACACCACCGAACGAGAGCCCCGGCATGTTGTGCAGCGGGAATTACCGGCTCGCACCGCCACATCACGAACGTCAGCGCAAAAATTAGGGTGTGTTGCGCAACAACCTGTGTCACCACGTACCATTCGACATCGTATGCAAGAGCGGGAACTTGTCGCAGGGCGCCCATTGCTCCGATTACCATTGACGTTACACCACCGGCGAGTGCGGCGACAGTGGGCCGTTGAACGCAGCACCTGGACTACGGAATGGCACGTCATTGTCTTCTCCGATGAATCCCGCTTCTGCCTGCAACACCACGATGGTCGGATCCGCGTGTGGCGGCACCACGGCGAGAGACTGTATGACGCCTGCATTATGCATCGCCATACCGGTCAGTCGCTGGCATTATGGTTTGAGGCGCAATTGGATATTACACCCGCACCCCTCTGGTACGCATCGCCGGTACACTGGACAGCCCCCGCTACATCTCCGAAGTTTTGGTGCCTGTGGTCCTCCCTTACCTGCATGACCTGCCAGCGGCCACTTTTCAACAGGACAATGCGCGCCCGCACGTGGCACGCATCGTGCAACAATTCTTCACGGCCCACCAGGTGTCACTGCTGCCGTGGCCCGCCTGTTCTCCCGATATGTCGCCCATCGAAAACGTCTGGTCGCTGATCGGCAACCGAGTGGCCCGGCAAGCACCACCCGCTGCTACGCCTAATGAACTGTGGCAACGTGTGGAAGCAGCCTGGACCGACATACCCCAAGCCCACATCCAAAGCCTCTTTTTTTCGATACCGCGTCGTGTAGCGGCCGTTATTGCCTGCCATGGGGACCACACGTACTATTGATGTTTGCGTGTTCCGCAAGTCGCACGGGCCTGTAAGCTCAATCGTTTCATCTTTGTATCTATTGTTATGTGTCTAGTAAATCTGGCATTGTTATCTCGTGTCCTTCTTGGTGCTGCATTTTGGTGGCCAGCAGTGTATAATGTATCTCATGTTGTACAGCGATACATTATGTGGGCCGCGGGTTGCCTAGTGGGCAACGTTCGTGACTGCTAAGGAAAGGACCTCAGGTTCGATTCACTAAATATCCGCAGTGCGTCGGATGGGTAGGTAGGGTGGTCCAAAAAAAAAGTTTTAAATATTCTTTCTCCACAACTTTTATTTTATGCCATAGTATGTGAGTACACCAGAGGGTTTTGCAAAAAAAAACGTTATTTAAGGGTCGCCCAATATTTAACTTTTGGGTACTACATAACTGAAAATGAAAAATTTCGAAAATTGAGTAATTATGACAGAAGAGATGTCTTCGATGGTGAAGGAAACTGTTTTATATGATTTGCCACTAGTCGAAGAATGAACTGCTTTTGTTCTTCGTCCTTGATAAGTGACTGGTTGTATTTTTTAATCAAACTGATGCCTCGCTTGGCAGTGTCATTCACAACCCTCGTCTTACAGCAACGTTCATGAAGTTCAATGAAAACAGGATCATTTCTCCACTGTTGGGGTTGCATTTTCAGAAACGCTTTAGATTTAAATTTTCCTCCAACAAGAAGGACATCGAAGAAGAAGCTAGTCCTTTCAGTTACAAAATTTTCTAGATTGAGATCTTTTTCGTCAGATATTGCTATATGTCGCGTAAAATCGGGCAGCTGTGGACGTTTCAGATTCTTGACCATTTTTTCTTTTGTTTTCGTGGGCACTCGATCGTCAAAAAAAGCTATGGCTACCAAGTGCTCAGAAAGAAACCAAAGGTGCCTGGCAAAATCATTGTTGGCTTTCTCACCAATTTTTTGATCAGGGTAAAGTTTTAGGAGACTTAGAAGCTGGATATCATTATATGGAGCTCTAATTCCAAGTGGAGCTTCATTCCAATACTTTACATAAACCAGGCTTACAAACAAAGCCAAATTCACTGTATTTATTTTCTCTCGAGGTGTTAACTGAAACTTATTTTGAAAGAGGCATATTTTTAAAGCGTAAATGCCTTTAGCCAGCCATCAAGCATGATGTGTAGGGCCAGGAACTCGAAATGTTTTCGTGCCACTTCCTCCACCAAGAAACAAAAGAGACAAGCGCAGATGTTCTTGATAATCGTCATTTGGTTGATGTTTTTCCAATGCACTTGGTAGAAACTCCAGCATTTCTTGTCGTAATCTGTTTAATATAGGATCCTGAAAGAGGTCAATGTCTGCTGCACTATAAGCACTTTGATCAATCGTTGGCCACCCTTTCTGAAAGCGGTTGAAGAGTTCAGTTTTTGGACCTCCAGTAGAACCGAATACACATAAGAAAACAGCTGAAAGCATAATCTCCATAACATGATGGCGGCATGCAATCCAAACGAGTTCACTGCCTAGGGTTTTTTCAATTGTTGTGCAAGCTCCTATGTGAAGCCCAGTATTACTCGCTGTTGTATCAAACACAAGTCCTTTGATTTCAGACTTAACATTCCATTTCTCGATTGCTTCAATGGAAGCTTGTGCCTGAGCTTTCCTTGTTCCTCTGTCTATCTTGGGAATTCCCAAAAGCTGTTCTTGGCCATTTCCAGTGAGAAGTATAGCAATGCGATCAACTGTCACCTTGGATCCATCAGTATCAGGCAAAAGTTTGCCATACCAATGTAAAAGAAAAGGTCCCTCCAAAGTCGATTTCTTTTGTTCAGCTACTGCGGCTTTCTGTGTTTCTAATCTTTTAGAGCGACTAATGGAGCTTCGGGAAAGGGTGATTTCGGAAATATCGTGTCCAAGCGCCCCTGCAATGGCTCCAGCAACGAATACAGCTCCTCTATCCGGAAGATTGACTCGATCCAGGGCTCCGACGACTTCTGGTAACGTAAATATATTTTTACGTCGTTTGGATAGAAATGGAGTAGAAGATGCGGCAGATGTGGACGCTACAAGTTGATATTCGTCTTCGCTTTCGGAGCTATGTGAAGATGATGAAGAAAGCTCTGCAGTTTTCCCAGGAAGACATTTGCTCTCTCTTTCTTTATATTTCTCTCTCGCCTTTCTATCTTTTTCCTCCCGCTGTCTTTTCCTAATTTCTTTTTCTGTTGATTTTAAGTCAGCACCACTCATACTACATAAAAAGACATCTTCTCTTTGTTTCTGGAGGAATACCTGGTCTTCGTCGTTTTTCATTTGCATTATAACATTTTTCACGGCAACATCAAACAATTCTTCTAGATCACTTTTGAACATATCCTCACGCACAGTGGTCATTTTCTCCTTGACAAGTACGGTGCTTCTTCACAGCTAAATATCGTTCATAAAGTTTTGAGAGTTTTCTCACACGCGAATCAATCCGCTGTGTAGGAATCCTCGCACGCTTCCAAACAATCACAACTGCTTCACAGGTCAATTTGTAACTCACTGACAAGCTCTTGCCCTCTTCTAAATGGTAAAACTGGACCATCCGGAGCACATCCAATCCACGGGGAAGTCTTGCTGTAGAGAAGTTAGAGATTGGCTTTCCAAGAAGCCAGTTAGTGGGGGCAGATCTCAAGCTAGATGTCAACATGGTTGTTTATACCTGAAAAGAAGAGAAATATGAGTTAGCTACCAAAAAGTAAACTTCTGGGCGACCACTAAACTTCCACGAATAGAGCTAAAATTTGGTGCACACATTACTACATCATAATGGACAAAATTACGCTATGTGGAGCCATGATTTGAATATCTTTTTTTCATTGCAAAGTGGACCACCCTAATGGGCACGTATAGCCGTCGGACCCCGGGTACTGCCCCCTCCCTGGTAATAAATAAGGGAGTCTTCCTCCCCATTTCTACTTTGCTTCCGTGGCACTTTCCTATCGGACACTCTAGTACAAATCTCCAAGCTTCCTATTTCTAAGGGTTGTTTAAAACCTTGGGTCAGACACTCCCTTCCTAAAATCCGCTACATATGATATATTATGTACAGCAGAAGAATCATTTCGATGAACAACTTAGAAAACATCAAATTCAAAAAGTTAACTCTTGCCATCTCCCAAAATCAAGTGTTATGGCTATTACGTCACTTGATTTAAATAATTACACACGTTACGAGTGTTGCGTTATTTTAATTAACTAATTATTCTATAACTGAAGAACAAAATTTTGCGGTTATGATAGAATGGTGACGAAACACCATTATGGTGCGTTTTACCAGATAAAAAGCCCTGATAATTTGTCTGATTATTCTAGCACCGGATTAAATGTATTTTTTCAAATGGAAGCATTTAAATTTTCCGGAAACACTTTCACTAGTCAATGAAAAATGTTCATTTATTGTTGTTGAAATTTTAACGGAAGTTGTGGCTTGGCTCAATTGGAGATTTTAAAAAGGTATTTCAAAAACCGTAATGATGATTTCAGAAATTCCTGTAGAAAAGATAACGAAAGAAATTTTAAATTAAATATTTTTAATGAATATTTAGTTGCCGCATTTTTTTTTCACGCCACATCACCGTGGCTGATTTATTTTACCTCTGTTAAAAAAATCGACTTTCTCGTTAATATTTTCACCAGACAATAAAAAACAAGTTAGTAAAATCATGCAATGCATTGATTTTGATACGCTTTCCAACATACCAGAAATCATTACTCAAGTTATGAGAATAATAGCTGTGGAATAAATCTCGCTCCTGTGCCCTGACCTTTGACCCCATTTCGATAATATTCAACAATACCGGTTCAGTGTACCGCCGAAACAACATACTGAAGTTTTGTCGCAATAGAAGCACTTTTAGTCATGTTTTGAGGATAATGGCGTGGAATAAATCTTGCTCCTGTGCGCTAACCTTTGACCCCATTCCGATGATATTAAACAGAACCAGTTCAGCACATCTCCGAAACAACATGATGAAGTCTTGTCGCAATCAAAGTACTTTTACGTAGTTATGACGCATTAGGGCGATTGAATGGATCCCCTCCTATGTCCTGACCTTTGACCTCATTTCGCCCAGTTTCTACAGTGTTCCTTCCCCGGTTGTCCTCTACCACATACTAAAATTTCATCGAAATCGAACCACTTTTACGCCAGTTATCGTGCGGAAAGTTAGACAGACAGACGGACAAAGCTGGAGCATATACGCTTCTTCAACCTACGGTTGGAAACCGTAAAAAAGCAGTTTTCTGTTTACTGTGACTTTTAAAGAAGCTGTACTCGTTTTTCTTTTTTGGAAAATTGACGAGAAGAATGAATAAGTTTACGTCAGAAATTTTTGTTAAAATTGTAAGAAAAGACTTCTTCATTTATAAATATTTCCAAAATAATTTTTTGTATTACTATAATTTCATATCTCCTTGGCAAAATTTATTTTATCTAAATTTGAAGCATTCAAGTTCTTCATGAACGCTTTTAGTAGCCAATGAGAAATTATTATTCACGTTCCTATTTGCAGAGAATTTCATAAAAGTTGAGCATATGCTTACTTGGAAATTTTAAACAAAGTAACGAAGTACAATTTTAAACCCATAATAGTGATTTCCAAAATCCTTTCTGAAAAAGGTAATAAAAAAAATAACAATTTTGAGAACCTCGCAGTGACCGAAATTTTTTCGCCTTAAAAGTAGTTCGTGTTATTGATATGTAATCATTTGAACAATTAATACGTGCTGAAATAAGTAAAGTTACCCAGTGCAATTAAAGGAAAAAATCCTCAAATGGCTTTAGGCTTCTGAAATACAATATGCACATTGCTATTTTCAAACACTTTGCACAATGATGACAAAATAATACACAGTCCAGCAACACTGTGGGCTGTAATATAGTATATACAGTACATGCGGATGAAAATATTTTTTACAGTATATTTGGTAAGAGCTGATCTTGTTATTGGAAGGTGTTTTTTAGCACGTCTTTTGCAAAAAAACATGGTGTTTATGTTATCACTTTGTCCATCCGTCCGTCTGTGGACAACATATCTCTCAACAATTAGTTCCATTTGAAAAATTATTTCTGAAATGTGGGAACGATGACCCTTTTTTTTTTTTTTTTTTTTTGGTGGGGGTTTAGCGACCACCGTGGGCAATTCAGTGGGCTATAAGCAATCGTCCGTCCCTAGTTCAGGGCCACGGACTCCAGGGAAGGGAGAGAGCCAGTGCCGTAACACAAACACAACACCGATGCCTCACGGGATTCGAACCGGGACCCACCTCGGACGAATGACCACTGCGCCAGCGGGGCGGCAACGAGAATCTTTCATTCCGGGTTTTCAACAATGCATAATTTCGCCAACAGAGGTCGTAACCAGATGTTATTGATTTAGAATATATTTTATTCAATACAATTCCTTCTGAAAGTCAAACTAAAAACATTCTTTGTTCCATTCGAAACAATTTATAACGAAGACAATTTCGAGTACAATTTCTTTTTCGAGTACTGCAGAGTTTACCCCCGCTTGGGCGGGTGAAGTTAAATTGCGATTTCCCTGTATATCTCTGCTTTTTAAAGTCCGATTTGAAAAATTCTTTTTTTACATCGGATAGAGCTCTTAATGGAAAATGTTCAGTATATAGTTCGGAATTTTTGCAAAGAATGGTTTGACCACTAGAAGGCATAAGTTTTTACTGTTGTTTGTATTATATTTGCAGCAATATCTACGCTTCTGAATGCTCGATAAAAAAATTCTTTCGTGGTCAGATACTACGCAGCACGAAAAGCAGTTTGGGAATACCTTGTGCTGAAAATAGTGCATAATTGTTCCGCCAGGGAGCTTAGATGTGTATCTTATTTTTGTCGATATATTTGCTTCCAACAGTCATATTTGAAAAAAGTTTCTTAATCGGAGAGCGTTCCGGATGTGAAATGTTTTGCGAAAAATTCAAAGTTTTGCCAACACAGGAGTGTGCTACTAAAGGGCGTCAGTTCAGGTTCCGTTTGCAGCATATTATCAGCAACATCTGCGCGGCCAAAAACCTTATTAAAAAATCATTTTTCGGGCAGATATTACTAACTACCAAAACCTTTTGTGTATATTTACTGCCAAAAGTAATGAACAAATTTTCCGCTACGGGCGCTAATTTATTATTAGTTTTTGTTAATATCTTTGCTTTAAAAAATCCGATTTAAAAAATTCGTTGAACGCCGTATACTATTTACTTTGTGCGGGGTTTTACCTTTATAATGTTGTAATCAGCTCCAGCCATTTTCCTAATGCACGAGGTCCTTTCCTATATCCTTCCTGCTTATACGGTTACACCAAGAATGTCCTTCTTAATGCATCTTTCAGTAGTTTGCAGCATCTGTTAAATCCCGTATTTCTTTCATGATCTGTTAGTCTTTTTTCAATTAAGGTCCATGTTTCTGATTAGTAAGTAAGAACTGGACGGATACATTGACTAAACACCTTGTATTTTTTCTTTAAATCAGTTTATTTATCAATAAAAGAATTATGTGTGATAAATTCTGTTTCCGTTAAAAAAAATAATGAAGTATGTACACTACACACTCTAATATTTTAGCTAAATTTTGCCTATGAACCTGTATAGTCATGATAAATATTAGTTGTAGTACACTAAATATGACCATCAAGAAAATATGCAATTGTGGAAACTATCTGTAAGACAGATAATTAATCCTTCTGTAAACACGGTCACGTAGCAGTCAAAAGTGCAATTTTTATTCGACCCTCAAATATCTTTATGGACAGGTTTAACGTGGTACCGTTTTTTAATACAACGAATTTCCGATAATATTGCTAATATTCTACTAGTCAGATCAATTTGAAAACGTATCAATCTTGCATATAATTACATTTTTCTTCGGGTATATTTTTTTAAAATTGCTTAGGTTACTTGAAGTCAAAAGTTGGATAATACATAGATTCAAAACTACGGAATGTATCAGAGTGGAAAAAAAACTGAACCCCAACTTCGTTCTAATTTAAAAAAATAAAACAAATTACTTCTCGATAGTTCATTTTTCTAAGAAAGAGATACAGTAGAAGATATAGCATGTCTGTGTTATTTTCACGTAGAACCTCCTGCAATATGACAACGGTTTGGAAATCCATAACTGAGAACTGTTGGAAAGATATAATTGAATTAGAAAATGATTCTATTTGCATGTGTATAAGATAGAAAATGAGCTGCTCATATAAGAAAAACAAAGAAAAAATACGATAGCAATCTGATATTATTAAATTTTTTTTTCTAGTTTGAGGATTTCGCGCGTTTTCATGGTCCTTTGATTCGAAAGAACTATCTTCAGAATGAAACGCAGGATGATAGTATTCTTGTTTCCTAATTCAAAAGAACAGCCTCTGCCAGTTAAGGGAGCATGGCTTTGTTCTTTTTGTCCTTCTGTTGAACCGGTGCTTCTGGAACAAACCACTAATGGCGTCCATGTGGAAATGTCGTTATTGTACTCTGGAAACATCGTTAGTACAGGGAGGAAAGAAAAGGAGCTCAAAAACTGCTTGCCACTTTCAAAGGCGTTTTCTGCTGGGAGATCCAACGGTTTTAAGTAAGGCCTCTGTGATGCAAGTAGACAAAATTTGGCAATGCGTCATCCAACGTTCCTGCCACCTAGAGGGTTAAGGTACTTGAGCTATTTAATTTTAACACCTTATCATTCACTTGATTTTGTAGGTGACATTTTTTTTTTCGCAATGAAGTGTTTCTTACGAAATGTTTTAAGGTATTTCTTTGCTGCACGATATGATACAGGTTTCGCCCAAAATTTCTGATATTGCGTTTTGCATTTCTAGAGCAATCGCTCTTCTTTTTGCTTCTTCCTTAATCTATGAAAAAAAGTGTATAAAGTTTAACATTAGCAGTGCAAATTTAAAGTTGTTACCGAAGTTTCTATTTACTCAGCATGTAAGGACTGTACCATATAAGGAATAGCACCATGTTATGAAATTTGACATCAATGTATTAATTATTTTTTAAATTACTATCTTTCTGTACGAAACAATTAATTACAATTGTTCATATTTCACTACTCCAGGATACTCTGTTTCACCTAATGTTTTGTTTTGTTTCAGAAATTCTTTGTGTATTTCTCTTTTTGCGACAAATACTGCTGTCCCGAGGAAAAAATGATTTGTAAACGCCCTTGCAGATTGATCGGTTTTTGTGGAATACACGATTTAATCCGCCGACTCATCAAGATATTTATTGTACTGTGCTGTATAGGAGGATTTGGTTATCAAACCTATCAATTCATGACGATATATTGGAAATATCCGACGATTGTCAACATGGAAATCATATATCCCGAAAGTATTGACTTACCAGCGATTACTGTCTGCAGCAATAATGGGTAAGAATGATTTAATTTCACCTCCATCTTGATAAGTTCGTTTACTACGAAACTCAAAGTACAAATGATTGAAGCAATGATTATTGTACCTTTACACAGTACAAGCAAAACACGATGATACCTTTATCTTCCGAATGATAGTGTTCAAGTCGACAACGCACAGGTTTGAAGGTCACGTTACACATATGTGAGCCGTGCATTATTATCAGAGGAAGTCGAAACTATGGATTTAGTGGCAAGGAAAGGGATGTAACCCTCTTGGAAAAGGACATGATCAGCAGATATCGAGCAAAGGGTGGCAGTGTTCGGAAAACGAGTAAGCCTTGTCGGCTATTCACGGAATGTTGTAGTTAAAATGCAGCAGAAGTGAATGTCCAAGAACCCGCGAACGGCTGTTGGACGGAATTACCTGCATCATGTGTTGGAAACAAAAATTATTTAAAATAAATTTAGCCAACATGCACGTGCAGAAGTGGATAGTCCCATCAGCAATCCCAGGCCTTGAGGCGATACTTAGGCCCCCAGGGGATATCGGGAGGATTGCAAGAGTCGATGCGGTCAGTTGCCTAGAGGGAAGCGATGTGACCTTGACTCCGGTGGACAAGGTGAACCCCAGAAGGTCAGAGAGGGTTTGACTGGTCAAGACAAGAGGTGAGGCAGTTGGGTTACTAGTGCCAGCTGGATAAAGACGTTCGTGGTTAGTGCCGAGGTGTGATGGGTAAGCCATGTGCCAAGTCGGATAGATGATGGATACTGCCAGCGTTGTCAAACTGATAACCATAAGGATTGAAAGTCTGAGAACCATATCGAAATTCCAGATAAATTATTTTTCTTTTCCCTGTAATTGCATGTACCTGCTTAACGATATTCGTAACCCTACTTAAAGCACGTGGCGTGTGTAATGGTCATGATCAAACAATGGCAACCCAGTTAGCTAGGTAAAACATTTAGCATAGAAGAAAAGGATATAAAAGTAAAATAAATTACTAAGCATTGCACTTATATATATGTATGCAGAAATGATCGGGAACTTTGTAGAGAGAAAAATCATAATAATTAGAAATTTTAGGACAAAGGTATTGTTAACGGCTGCACCCCTGCACATGGTAACTTAGTGTTCCTAACTCTCAAGCATTAAACCAATTTGATTACTTCCACGTAAGATTCCTGTCTTTCTTTATAACCACACAAGACAAAAATTAAGGTATGTTTTTATGTATCTAATTTCTATTTCACGAGCGGCACCTTTATTCCCGCAGCATTCCAGTAACGGGATAAAGGTGAATCACAACGCCGTGCTTTATTACATGTCCGTACATATAAGGGGCACGTTTTTGCCCTTATACGATCACTATAGAACAAAATTCCCATAGTTGTAGCATAGGCACATTAAATTAAATTTAATCGGTAAATAATCTGTAATTGATCTTTTAATTATAACGTTGGAAA
The DNA here is from genome assembly GCA_039090855.1 of Macrothele yani. NCBI lineage: Eukaryota > Metazoa > Arthropoda > Arachnida > Araneae > Macrothelidae > Macrothele > Macrothele yani. The sequence continues at coordinate 30,231,988 of CM077032.1, read as the reverse complement.
TTATGATTATAACATTGATTCACATTTAATTTCTTCATAAATATAAATATAACAATGGGTGCCTTTTGACAGGTGTATATAACATTGGTGCCATTAACCCATTGTTTATAACATTAATACCATTGTTTATAACACATGTACGAGGAACTCGGCCGTATCGTCCGGAACCATAGGCACGCCCCCTCGACACGGCTGATCGTTTCCTACACCCAAGGAACACAGAGGAACGCGTCAACAGGTACTGTGTAACTCTCCCCTCATCGTATGAGCTACAGTGTAAACATATGAACACAGGAGATTTCAACTCCCCCATGAGCGTTGCATCCCCGCCACTAACCCGTAACTACGGTGTCAAGGAATTTATGAGGGTGGATCGAAAAGTACCGCACCCTATTTCTTTTTTGGCAACAGTGTAATTTTTTTTTTTTTTTGATTAGAGGTTTAACGACCACCGCTCAATGGGCTATAAGCAGTCGCCCGTCCCTAATTTAGGGTCACTGGTTCCAGGGAAGGGAGAGAGCCATTGCCGTAAGACAAACACAATATCCATGCCGGACCGGGATTCGAACCCGGACCCATTACGGACGAATGATCAGAAGCCAGCGCCTTAGACCACTGCGCCATCGGGTCGGTAAATAACAGTGTAATAGATAGGCAAAACAAAACCTATACACAATCAAACTACATTTCTTCTCAACATAAGGACCGAGACGCTTGAGACATTTATCCCAGCGTGGTACCAGTTTTAGTATACCTTGTTCATAAAAGCCCCTCTTCCTGGGCGTATAGACATTTCTCAGATATTTTCAACATAAGAACCGAGACGCTTGAGACATTTATCACAGTGTGGTACTAGTTTTAGCATACCTTGTTCATTTTTCTGGGCGAATAGACATTTTTCAGCTATTTTTCAACATAAAAACCGGGACGTTTGAGACATTTATCCCAGCCCAGTTTTAGTATATCTTGTTCATAAAAGTCCCTTTTTTGGGCGTATAGACATTTATCAGCTATTTTTCAACATAAGAACCGGGACGCTTCAGACATTTATCCTAACGTGGTACCAGTTTTAGTATACCTTGTTCATAAAAGCCCCTTCTCTAGGCGTATAGACATTTCTCATCTATTTTTCAACGTTAAAACCGAGACGCTTGAGACATTTATCCCAGCGTCGTACCAGTTTTAGTATATCTTGTTCACAAAAGTCCCTTTTTTGGGCGTATAGACATTTATCAGCTATTTTTCAACATCAGAACCGAGACGCTTGAGACGTTTATCCCAGCGTGGTACCACTTTTAGTATACCTTGTCCATAAAAGTACCTTTTTTGGGCATATAGACATTTATCAGCTATTTTTCAACATAAGAACCGAGGAGCTTGAGAAATTAATCCCAGCGTCGTCCCAGTTTTAGTATATCTTGTTCACAAAAGTCCCTTTTTTGGGCGTATAGACATTTATCAGCTATTTTTCAACATAAGAACCGAGACGCTTGAGACATTTATCCCAACGTGGTACCAGTTTTAGTTTACCTTGTTCATGAAAGCCCCTTTTCTAGGCGTATAGACATTTCTCAGCTATTTTTCAAAATAAAAACCGAGACGCTTGAGACATTTATCTCAGCGTCGTACTCGTTTTAGTACATCTTGTTCACAAAAGTCCCTTTTTTGGGCGTATTGACATTTATCAGCTATTTTTCAACATAAGAACCGAGACGCTTGAGACGTTTATCCCAGCGTGGTACCAGTTTTAGTATACCTTTTCTATAACAGTCCCTTTTTTGGGCGTATAGCATTTATCAGCTATTTTTCAACATAAGAACAAAGACGCTTGAGACGTTTATCCCAGCGCCGTACCAGTTTTAGTATATCTTGTTCACAAAAGTCCTTTTTTTGGGCGTATAGACATTTCTCAGCTATTTTTCAACATGAAAACCTAGACGCTTGAGACATTTATCCCAGCGTCGTACCAGTTTTAGTATATCTTGTTTACAAAAGTCCCTTTTTTGGGCGTAAATGACATTTATCAGCTATTTTTCAACATAAGAACCGTGACGCTTCAGACATTTATCCCAACGTGGTACCAGTTTTAGTATACCTTGTTCATAAAATCCCCTTTTCTAGGCATATAGACATTTCTCAGCTATTTTTCAACATAAAAACCGAGACGCTTGAGACATTTATCCCAGCGTCGTACCAGTTTTAGTATATCCTGTTCACAAAAGTCCCTTTTTTGGGCGTATAGACATTAATCAGCTATTTTTCAACATAAGAACCGAGACGCTTGGATAACTTATTCCAACGTGGTACCAGTTTTAGTATACCTTGTTCATAAAAGCCCCTTTTCTAGGCGTATAGACATTTCTCAGCTATTTTTCAGCATAAAACTCGAGACGCTTGAGACATTTATCCCAGTGTCGTACCAGTATTAGTACAGCTTGTTCACAAAAGTCCCTTTTTTGGGCATATAGACATTTATCAGATATTTTTCAACATAAGAACCGAGACGCTTGAGACATTTATCCCAACATGGAACCAGTTTTAGTATACCTTGTTCATAAAAGTCCCTTTTCTGGGCTCATAGTCACCTTTAGACAGCCGATCTGACTTCGTCACCAGAATCAAAGCATTGGCCGCCCAGGAATCTTTTCAAGAGACCAAACAGATGAAAGTTCGAAAGTGTCGGGTATAGTGGGTGCTGGAGCACCTCCCAGCCAAATTGTTCACTTTTGTCACGAACGTGTTGTGCATTATGTGGGTGAGCATTGTCGTGGAGCATTCTGACATTTTCAGCGTCTCTATTGGGTATTTTACCACGAAGGGTACGATGCAACTTTTTCCATGTGTTAGCGCAGGTTTTGGCATTCACAGTGGACCCCGTTGGATGAAACTACACCAGGAGAACGTCATGCATGTCCAAGAACATCGTCATGAGGACTTTCTGTGCAGATTATGTTACTCTGATTTTTTTGGTGCCGGGGAGTTGGAGTGTTTCCACACCATACTGTCTTTCTTTGTTTCGGGAATGTATTGGTACGCCTAGGACTCCATGCCTGTCCCTACACGTGCCAGAAATTCATGTCCACCGTCTGCGCCTCCATCAAGTGGTCCAAGGATGACATCATTCTTTGTCCCTTCTGGTCGTCTGTCAAGTTCTAGCGCACCCATCGCGTGCTGACCTTGCGAAATTTCAATTGGTCATGCACAATATCGTACGCTATACCGTACAAAATGTTGAACGTCTGTGCCAATGTGCGCAGATGGATCCACCGGTCACGCACAATTGCCTGTTCAACGCCTCTCACAGTAGCAGATGAGAACGCGGTTACAGATAGAACGGAACGTGACGAATCGGTAAGCTTACCACGGCCTTCTGTAAAGAAACTGCACCATCTGGAGTTGTGGCTGCGGTCCAGGCCATCGCCACCATACATTTCGTCAGTTTCGTTGTGAATTTCTGTCAGAGTTTTCCGTTTAGCCCACAAAAACCGGACTACACCGTGTTGCTCTTCATTCGTAGACGATGCTTAAGAAACGCGCCAACTGTGTGCGTTTACACTGTCTTCCAATACGGCAACACCTGATACAGCCAAACCGGTCTGTAGCGTGATATTCAAACTCGTTCGCTAAACTACAAACTACAGTGAGGGAAAAAAATGCTGCGTGGTATTTTTCGATCCTCCCTAGTATTAATAGTTTCATCTTATCCACAAGTGTTTGCTTTATCCGCCACATTCCATCCAATCGATGCTGTAAGAAACATGATTCTTCAGGGAAAGCAATTTTCTTCCAATCATCCCATGTTTTTTAGTAAATTATAGCCGTTTTCGCCGATGATGTGGTCAGTCAACAGTTACAGTGCAATTCTACCTTCGTAGTAGTGGCCTACGGTGTACACGCATGTTCACAGGAGCTCTCAACACGCCATGGCTCAAACAACTAAACTTTACCAGGAAAAATCGGGAATGAACCCTTGAAGATCGGAAGAAGGTTGCTTTCCATGATGACTCATGTTTCTTGCAGCGCAGACTGGATGCAGGGTAGTGGATAAGGCAAACATCTATATAGAAGATTATACCAGTTTATGCGACAACAGAGGTACGGAAGGTTGCACATGCAGCCTCCCGTACCTCTGTTGTCGCAATGCTCAGGACCATGTTTTCCTGGTACACTCTTGGTCCAGGTCCAGGTCCAGGTTCAGGTCCATCAGATGCCCCCTCCCCCACGAGTAGTACCGCATATCCATTCATCATTGCATCATGTTCATCCATTTAAGTGGACAGTGTTTCCAGACAGAGACAGGGTTTTACAGGACGGAAAAATTTCGTGTCGTAAATCCCGTATCCTCCAATACTGGTTCGAGAAATACGACGATGATTTCTACATTTTCTCATAGCCTCTCATATCTCCCGACATGAACCCAGTTGAACACTTTTGGCACCATATGGATCAGCAACTGCGGTGTATGGACCATCCACCCTGGCCACTGAACTAGCGACATAAAGCAAATATACGGATACTACAAAACATACCAACGGACTCCTTTCTCGGCATTTGTGGATTCCATGCCTTGTCAAATGGATGCAATGGTGCTGGCGTCTACGAAATACGCGGTCGTATCAGAATGATATGACCATCCCTGCAATCACAGTGTTTCCGCCCACGCGCGTCATAGAGTGCACGTGACAAGGTCAACCACACGAAGATATAATCCGCCAGCCAGGAGAGATGAGCCATAGTGCGTAACGTGATCACAATGGGCAGAGGTAGTGATCTGACGGACGTTCAAAAAATGAAGATGATCGGAAACCGCGCCAAGGGTGGAAGCATCTCAGAAACAGCAGACTTCGTGGGCTGTTCACGAGACGCTGAAATAACGGTGTATCAAGAATGGACCGGTGACAAACCGAGTACTTCCTGACGTTATATTTGTGGAGCCCAAAAGGTCGAGTAGAACGTAACCTTCGTCGACTGGTAAAGCGCAATGGACGCGCAACAGAGCAGAAGTGTATAACGCAAATAAACGCTGTAGCACCCAGGTACGTGTCCCTGATAACAGTAGAGCGAACCCTGTTACTCATGGGTCTCCAGATTCGACGCTGCTTCAAGGCGCTTGTCTTAACCCACGTCCATCGGCAACGAAGCCATGGGACTACAGTGATTAGACAGTGGAAGAGTAGATAAAGTTGCCTTCTCCAACGAATTGAGCTTTCTACTCCATTGCAGTGATGGGAGGTAGCGGATAAAACGTCAGACACACGAGAACCAACACACGAGCATGCTTGTCGATCAATTACAGGCCGGAGATGGCAGTGTGCACGTCTAGGGGATGTTTTGCTGGTATAACCTGGGACCGCTAGTACCACGGGATGAGTCGCTGAACGCCAAGTGCTACCTGTCCATCCTTGCTGACCACATGCATCCCTTCATGTTGGGCGCTTATCCTGGTGGTTATGGTGTCTACCAACATCACAACGCGCAGTGCCACGTCGCTAAGGGGGTGAGTTACTGGTTCCTATAGCGATGTCTTCGTTCACCCTTGGCCGGCAAAATCGCCCGATCTGAATCCCATAGTGCACTTGCGGGACTGTTTGGATCGACAGATTCGACGTACCGACTCACAACCACGTCATCTCCGAGACCTCCGTGTTCTGCTGCAGTCCGAACGGGCACGTGTGCCTCGGACAACCTTACAGGGCCTCGTTGCTTTTGCTTCCATGCCACGCCGTCTCGCCGCTGTCATCCGTGAGAAGGGTCATTATTCCCATTATTAGGTAGGTGGTCATATTATTCTGACACGACTGTGTACATAATATTACGTAGGTGGAAACAATGTTTTGCTGCCACATGAATTTCTCATGACATTCACATTCTAAAGATTTCGGTGTAATGGCCTTGATGTAAACTATACGGTCAAAGGTATCGGGAATCTTTACCATTCGTCCGAAATGTTTCCGGGTTCGAATCCTGGTGAGGCATGTATGCTGTGTTTGTCTTACGGCACGGGCTGTCTCCTTTTTCTGGAAACAGTGGCCCTAAATCAGGGACGGGCGACTGCTTATAACCCTCTGAGTTGCTCACGGTGGTCGTTAAGCCCACAAACAAACAAAAGATAAAACTTTAAGTTGTGGATTTGACCATATATGTCACAACTACGGCCCATGTAGGTATAAAAAGAAGAAAGACTCCTGGTAAATATCACAGACCAGCATGAACAGTAGAACGGGTCGTACAACAGAACTCAGTGACTTTCAACGTGCCATGATCTTAGAATGATGCCATCTTTGCACCATAACACGAAGGTTCTTGGAATTTCTAACCTTCCCCAATCAACTGTTTTTTTTTTTTGTAACTTTTCTATAGAGTTGTTCTTTTCCTTTGATACGACGTCTTTAATTATGCGCAATATACAATAATGATCCATTACATTAATAAACTGTATAACCCCCTTTAGCCCGCAAAACAGCGGCCACTCGGCAAAGCATCGATTCGATGAGGTGGCGTTAGGTATCCTGCGGTATCCGGTACCAACATGTCAACAACAGGTCCTCCAGTTCCAGTGCATTTCGCGGTGGTGGTGATTTAGAGCGAACCCGCTTTTCCAAGTCGAACCACAAATGTTCAACTGGGTTCATGTCAGGTGAATTATTATTTATGAACTTTTTTTATTGAGTGGTACCTTTCCTTCAATTCTCTGTCTTTAATTATGCTCCATATTCTTTCTTCAGCTGTTCTATTGTTTCTTCAACTCTTCTATTACCCTTGCTTCAGCAAGTCGTCTTTAATTAGGGCCCATAGTGAAATGTCAGAAGAATAGAGATCATTAACTATGGGTGGCATTTCCAATGGGGCTTTCAAATATGCTGATTCTCTTCCAATTCATCTATCACCAAATACACTGTACAAGTATTCCCTGATAGTAATTACATAGTGGGCAGTAGCTACATCCTCTTTTGACCAACAGCTTTGTAAGAGATTCAATATTTGGAGTTCTGTTACAAACCAAGCTGTTATTATAGATATGCAGATGCAGCTTAGTCATCACAGCGCAATGGAAGAAATAACACCTCAAAGTTGCTCGAATGAAGTTCTGTACACCCCTAAATTGAAATCTGTTACCATTGAACATACAGGATGTTTTAAAAGTGATGGAAAAAAAATGAAAGAATTAATACTACACACTAAAACAAGCAAAAATAAACAAAAAAGTCCTAGACAACATGGGTCCAAAAATGAGCCATTTGCGAGATAATGAACATTGTATCTTACGATCCACCAATGACAACAGAGGTACATTTGTTGAGACAAACAATGTAACCCTTGCTAAGAATTGTTTATTGAAACATCAGATAATGCAGTATGACAGATTTTAACAACACTGCCGTTAGAGTTCGAAGGTGCAAATTCTGAAGATGACAATCCGATTTTTGGTGTAAATGTGACAAGGATGGTCAGATAATATCCGAAATCCTGAAAATCCCGTCGTCCTGGAGCGGGACTCGAATCCGCGTCTCCCAGATAGCGCCCGGGTATGCTACCCCAACACCACCGAGAACGACCAAATCTCAAGTTTCCGATTAATTTGAATATAACCATCGCAGGATTCGCTAGTCGAAGCAACCGGTATTCATGTTTAGCGAGTCTGGAGGTTAATATTTGCACCATTTACACCAAAAATCGGATCGTCATCTTCAAAATTTGTATTTTATGGTGTAATCCCATATTTCTTTCTCGATTTCTTTCATGAGTTCGAAGGTGTTTAAAATGCTGTCAGTGCATCTGTATGCAGCTTCGTAAACTTCGGTGAAAGGAAGCGCGAATCCTTTCAAACAGTCCTGGTTTTCTGTTTTGCTGAACGGCCTCTTCAACGCGATGCTGCAAATCTTCAGCGGTGTCAATGACAGACGTGCACACTAAGCTTTTCATATGGCCTCAGATACAGTAATCCAAAGGATTTAAGTCTGGTGATCTAGGAGGTCAAAGTACAGGCCTACTTCGATTAATCGATCGTTGACCGAAGTTTTCAGTTAGATACTGAGTTCACAGGTCTCGCAATATATGCCGGTGCACCATCATGCATGAACCGCATGTTCCGGCGTTGAGAAAGGGGAACGTCCTCAAGGAGGTCTGGTAGAGCAGTCCGCAGGAATTGGAGGTACATTCCTCTTGTCAGCCTGTTTGGAAGAATGTGTGGTCCAATTAGACAATCTCCTAATAAACCTACCCAAACATTCAATGAGAAACGTTTCTGATGCCATTACTCACGCATTGCATGTGGATTGTCGACACACCAAACGTGTCAATTATGATAACTAAAAATTTCTTCAAGAGTGAACCCAGCTTCGTCAGTGAACAAAATGTGGTTTAAATAACTGTTGTTCTCAGCACACTGCTGCTGCATCCACAGGGAGAAGTCCATTCGGGGACGGAAAATTCTATTGCTGAGCGCTTGTACACGCTGCAGGTGGTACGGGTACAACTGTTAACGATGTAAAACTCGCCCCTACACTGTTGTGACTCAGTACACGCTCGTACGCAGCAATTCTCCCTGCCAAAGTTTCTGGACTTTGTTCTACCGTTTGTAACACCATTTTCTCAAAATGTGTTATGCTTCTCGACCTACCTGTTGATACTCTAGAGTCGAATCCCACATTTTCTCTAAGGCGTTAATATAACTTTTGGAATGTGCCCCTGTCGGGCTGTCTTCGATGGGGGAAAATTTCTTGGTACCTGCGTGCAGCCTGGGGTGCACTGCCGTTGGCTTTGCCATACACGAATACATGTCCGCATGGTCTTCGTTTCCGAAACTTCTTCCAATTGCGACGTCTTCCTTCCACAGTACGACGTAATAGTACAGGTACCGTGCTGGCTATTTGTCCTACCACAGTACGACGTAATAGTACAGGTACCGTGCCGGCTATTTATCCTACCACAGTACGACGTAAAAGTACAGGTACCGTGCCAGCTATTTATCCTATCACAGTACGACATAATAGTAGAGGTATTGTGCCGGCTATCTATCCTACCACAGTACGACGTAATAGTACAAGTACCGTGCCGGCTATTTGTCCTACCACAGTACGACGTAATAGTGCAGGTACCGTGCAGGCTATTTATCCTACCACAATACGACGCGGCTATCTATCCTAACACAGTACGACGTAATAGTAGAGGTACCGTGCCGGCTATTTATCCTACCACACTACGACGTAATAGTAGAGGTACCGTGCAGGCTATTTATCCTACCACAGTACGACGTAATAGTAGAGATACCGTGCCGGCTATCTATCCTAACACAGTACGACGTAATAGTAGAGGTACCGTGCCGGCTATTTATCCTATCACACTACGACGTAATAGTAGAGGTACCATGCTGTCTGTTTGTCCAACCACAATACGACGTAATAGTACAGGTAACGCGCCGGCTATCTATCCTAACACAGTACGACGTAATAGTACAGGTAGCGTGCCGGCTATGTATCCTGCCACAGTAGGACGTAATAATACAGGTACCGTGCAGGCTATTTATCATACCACAATACGACGTAGTAGTAGAGGTACCGTGCCGGCTATCTATCCTACCACAGTACGACGTAATAGTAGAGGTACAGTGCTGGCTATTTGTCCTACCACAGTACGACGTAATAGTAGAGGTACCGTGCAGGCTATTTATCCTACCACAATACGACGTAATAGTAGAGGTACCGTGCCGGCTATTTATCCTACCACAGTACGACGTAATAGTAGAGGTACCGTGCTGGCTATTTGTCCTACCACAGTACGACGTAATAGTACAGGTACCATGCAGGCTATTTATCCTACCACAGTACGACGTAATAGTACAGGTACCGTGCCGGCTATTTATTCAGTTTCCGCCATCCGTGGAAGACAAAAGGCGGAAATGAGCATGCTGTGAAACAGACAAGTCAATGGTGGATCGTAAGATATTAGTGGTATGCAAAACTTTTCGACGCCTCCGCTACCGAATGGTGTTGGGGTCTGACCGGCCGGCAACCCGTGCTGTCAGTTCGTACATGAAGCCAATCATGGCGGTCAATAAAGTTCATTTGCGGCACTGTTTGTTATTCATGCTTAATTTAGGGAAAAGTGCGAGTAAAGCGTACGGTTCAATATGTCAGACGTATGATGAAACGGTTATGGGTGAGAGGAAGTGTCGAGAACGGTTTGCTAATTCTAAGAAAGGTGCTCTAAGCTTAGAATGCGAGCCACGTGTAGGTAGACCGCAGGAACTCGCCGACGAGGAGCTGGAATCACTGTTGCAAGAGAATGCCACACAATCGACAACGAAACTGGCGAAACGTTTTCAAGTGGCTCAATCGACGGTGGTAAAGCGTCTACAGGCCTTGGGAAAGGTCCAGAAGATTGGTAAGTGGGTTCCGCATTCTTTAACAGAGCGTAATATTGGTCAACGATTGTGCATGTCGTTGCTGAAGATGTTTCAAGGAAAGAATGTCGTGTGAAAGGTTGTCACCGGGGATGAAAAATGGGTCTATTGCGGCAATCCCGTACGCACACGATCCTGGGTCGACCCAGGCCAGCCATTAACATCCACTGCAAAACAAGATATCCGCGGGACAAAGGTGCTGTTGTGCGTGTGGTGGGATATGCATGGGGTGCTGTACTTCGAACTGTTGAAACCGGGAGAAACAATCACTGCACAACGATAAAGCGACCAGCTGATGAAACGGAACTCCGCAATCGATTATAAACGCCCATGGACAGGTTAAGGACGCCGCCCAGTCATTCTGTTACACGATAATGCCAGACCACATGTCAATGCCACCACGAAATCAACTCTTGAACAGTTACACTGGCAGGTTTTATCGCATCCGGCTTACTCCCAGGGCATTGCGCCTTCAGACTTTCATATGTTTTGCTCTACGCAGCATTTCCTAGCCCAACAGCGATTCACTATAGTTCCAGAAGTTGAAAATTTCGTCACTGCTTTCTTCAGCTTAAAACCCGAGTCCTATCACAGGGGCATCAATTTGATGTCTGAAAAATTCCAAAAGGTCATTGATGCTAACGGCCAATATTTCACTGAATTAATGTGTATTGGTTTCCTGATTGTTCCTGTCTTCTTTCTCCTTAAAAACGGCGGAAACTTTTACATACCCCTAATACCATTTGAATTATCTCGCAAAAGGTTCATTTCCGGACCCATGTCGTCTAGCACTCTTTCGCTTATTTTAGTATGCAGTATTCATACTTTTGTTTTTGCTATCACTTTTGAAACACCCTGTATGTAATTTCATTTCTAAGTTAAGATAAGAATGTCTGGCTTAGAAAAACAAGGCGCACTGCGGGGTTTCGAAAACGGGCATTTTGAAGTTTGGCAATCAGAGTGAACACGTTTCAAAATCGATTTCTTATCTTTGGGCATATTAAACCATATTATTGTCATGAAAGAAATACGGGATTACGGCATTTAATACAAATTTTGAAGATGGCAATCCGATTTTTAGCGTAAATGTGACAAGGATGGTAAGTCAGATAATATCCGAAAACTTGAAAATTTCCATCGTCCTGGAGCGGGACTCGAAACCGCGTCTTCCAGAAAACGCCTAGGTATGCTAACCACTACACCACCCAGGACGACCAAGTTTCAAGTTTCCGATCAATTTGAATTTAACCATCACAGGATTCGCTAGTCGAAGCAACCGACATTCATGTTTAGCGAATCTGGAGGTTAAGAATCTAATTTCTGTCATGATTTATCTGCTTCTCCCCCCGCACGGGGATAACTGGTTTTCCAGTTATTTGGGGAGCGGCGCCCCACGGCCCGAGCTGACCTTGTGACTGGTCAACATCTGATGTCATGCCACCGCTTGATTTTTATTTTGGTGCTATTGGTGTTTGCAGGGACGGCTGTTCTTCCAGCTGTTGGGGAGTCGCGGCCCCACGATCCCGAGCTGGTCTTGTGTCTCGCTTTTTCGTTTTTATTTATTTTCTCCACTGGCTAGTTGCCCGTGTTGTATTCTACCTAATCGCTACCACGTTGTGTACTAACACCCCGGTCTTGTGGTTTTGTTACCCTCCACCACTAACTGATTTATATTAACCGCTCAGTTCGTAGGTTGCTGAGATTCTGTTTAGGTTCCCTGCCAGGATTTGTCTTCTTTGGATTTCTTTTTTTCCTTTTAGCTGGTTTGGGTGCTAGGCCTACCTGCATGTTTGCCGCGTGCGGAGACCCGTGAGGCGGAAATGGGATGTCTGGCGGCTGAGGTCGCAGGAGACCGGATAAGTGCCTCCTGTGTACCAACACTCCTCTTCGACCCCGGCTTCGCTGTAAACGGGAGGCTAGAGACTAACCCACCTCTAGTCAGAAGTCATGTACCAAGTTGTGTACAGGGCTTTAGCAGCTTTTTTGTCGTATGGCACGGCAGGGTGAGCCCGGGGCTGTGGGATCATGCCAAAGGCGTTGGCATGACGGTACCAGGAGGCCGAAGTGTCCGCCGAGTGCGTGTGATCACAGCCAACGGACTATATCTGCAACGTATAAGCTCCAGAACTGTGTCTAGCGTCATTTTCTTGGCTTGCGGACCTCCAGTTCTCCCTTGTAGGGCTCGGTGGTGGGTGGAGTAGTCTGCAGACGAATCTTCCTTCTTTTTTCCATGGGTAGAAACAAAAAACAAAACTCCAAATTTCGGACACCTGTGAATATGATAGTTGACAACGACTCTCCTTCGTCTTCTCAACCTACCAAGTCTCATACCCTTAAACGATCTTTAGACCATGACCTGGACCAAGAATGTGGAACCTCTTCTTCGGCAGCTGTACCAGTCGCTCCGAAGCGTCGTCTCCCCTCAATTGCTGTGACTACGCATGCTACTCACTTGCTTGTAGAATCCATCGATCCGAATGAGAGACTGTCCACCAGATCTCCCTTTTTCATTTCTAAAGCTTTGGACGCTGCGGTTGGCCCCTTGAAGTCTGTGAGGAAGCTTCGCTCTGGGGACCTGCTTGTCCAAACTTGCAGTGTTTCTCAGAGTAACACTTTTCTGAACCTCACTAGTCTTCAAGGCATTCCTGTGAAAGTGACACCTCACCCGTTTCTTAACACCTCTCGGGGTGTTATTTCGGAGTTTGATCTCTTGCCATGCAGTGAAGACGAATTCGTGACTGAACTTGCTGATCAAGGTGTTATTGCTGCACGTCGTATGATGTTCCGGCGTGATGGTTCCATGATTAAGTCAAAAAATGTCATCTTGACTTTTGACTCCCCGAAAGTTCCGACAGAAATCAAAGCAGGCTACTTGGTCTGTGCAGTTCGCCCGTACATTCCCAGTCCTCTGCGCTGTTTCAGGTGCCAGAGGTACGGGCATTCACAACGATTCTGTAAGAGTTCCGCTCGTTGTGCTAATTGTGGCTCCGGTGAACATGACGGGGAAGGTTGCACTTCTGCGGCCTGCTGTGTTAACTGCGGTGAGGCCCATGCAGCTTACTCCCGCAACTGTATGAAATGGAAGGACGAGATGGCGATCCAGCGCCTCAAGACCCTGGAAGGCCTCTCGTACCCTGCTGCCAAAGCCAAGTTGGGTATTCCCAACACCCGACAGCGTAGTTTTGCCGCAGTTGTTAAGTCTCTGCCACAACCCGTGCAGCCCTTTGTTCCGCGCCCTGTAGCTCTCGCAGCGCTTGCCAAGCGATCTACAGCTGACCAAGCGACACAGGTGTTTTTCCCCGAGCTCGCGATTTTTCGACTACCTGATTCTGGGCCTTCTCTTTTGCAGCCGACCCTCTCTTCCAGTTTAAAGCAGAAAGCCTGCACGTGCGGACGACCCGGCCCTCAATCCGCAAAGGTGTGCAGTGTCCATCCAGCTGTCTCGGCCTCAGCGAGGTCCCCACCCTCAACCAACATTATAGAGGAACATAGGGGGGAGGAGAGTGACAGTTCGTCCCCAGCCTCAAACAACATTGCAGAGGAACATGGGGGAGAAGAGAGTGACAGTTCGTCCCCGCCCTCTGCCAGCATTGCAGGGGAGTGTGGGGGGAGGAGAGTGACTCATCCTTTGTGTAGTTCTGTTTAAAAAAAAAAAAAAAAAATTATAATTATAATAGTCAATTAATAAATTTTTATATAAACCTAATTAACTACCTTGTCTTCACAGCTTTCATCATACTCTTTTTCAACTTTTACCAAGCCTGTCTGCTCTTAATCATTTTCCACGTTTTTTTTTAAAAATCTGTGGCTGATAGTTCTTGGTCTGGCGCTCTTTGGCCAAACCTGGCCCTTGCGCCAATAAAATCCAACAACCAACCAACCAACCTATCTGCTTCTCCGGACAAACACGGGATAAGATTCTTAACCTCTGGATTCGCTAAACATGAATGCCGGTTGCTTCGACTAGCGAATCCTGTGATGGTTATATTCAAATTCATTGGAAACTTGAAACTTGGTCGTCCTGGGTGGTGTAGTGGTTAGCATACCTAGGGGTTTTCTGGGAGACGCGGGTTCGAGTCCCGCTGCAGGACGATGAAAAATGTTTTTCAAGTTTTCGGATATTATCTGACTTACCATCCTTGTCACATTTACGCTAAAAATCAGATTATCATCTTCAAAATTTCCATATTATTGTGTTCATTGTGAAATTTAGAAAGAGAACTGGACATCTTCCTCCTTCTTTTTACAGATTAGATGCCTCAAAGTTCTGCGAAAGGTTCCCTACGAAATGCTCTCCTAAAGTGGACTACGATAAGTTCTGCAAGGATTCGTCATACTCTTGCGATAAGAGAATACCTCAAAAGAAAGAAATATCTGTAAGTAAATCTTCACGGATCGCATTACAAGGATTTCTAATTATTTCAGTTTATTGTTTCAGACGAAAGATGGTTTTAAGCAATTCAGATTATTTTTTTTTTGGGTTGGTGCGAATGAAAAGTCCGGCAAAGGACCAGCACAAGTGGACGGCGAGAGCGGTAGAGTAGGACAACTTACGTAGGCAAAATAATCCCCTTCGGCATCGACACATAGTTGAAATCTGTCCAGCACGGCCATAATCCCGGAACGAAAAAAGTCTTCTGGCACGGACCCGAAGAACTCATCAACTGTACGTTGAACCTCGTTGTCTGTCGTGAACTGTTTCCCGGACAGAAAGTTATCCAGGGGACGAAACAGATGAAATTCTGTAGGAGACAAGTCCGGAGAATCAGCAAGATGAGGCAGTGCCTCATAGCACAAGGCTCTTAGTGTCAGCATAGTTTGTTGTGCGACATGAAGACGGACGTTGTCCTGGAGCAAAAGAACACCATGTCTGTTGCCCAAAGTGTTTGTTTCTGCAGGAATTTCCGGCGCATCTGGTGTAAATCAGCACAATAGCGTTCTGCAATGATGGTTTGGCCTCTTGCCAAGAAACTCCGATGAATTATCCCGGCTGTGAACCACCACAACGAGCATCATCTTCTTGGTGTGTAGGGGTGGATGGCATAGGATGCCGTCGAGCTGGCTGTGCCTTGCTTAACCATTCTGCAGATTGATTCCGATTATCATAAAGGACCCACTTCTCGTCGCAGGTGACGATTCGGTGCAATAGAGGTTCCTGCTTATTCCAGGCAAGCAGCGAGGTGCAGACTTCCATACGCTAAGGCTTGTTGCCAGTTGTCAACTCATGCGGTAGCCACATTTCCAGATTTTTCACCTTACCCAGCGCAGCCAGAACCCGAACAACTGTCGTGTGGTGGACACCCACTTCTACCGCTATTTCACAAAACGTTTTTCTAGAGCCCGCTTCAACCACACGTAACAGAACATTGTCAGAAACATCAACAGGTCACTTGCTTCGTTTTGCAGGTCCATATATCCATTTCGAAACTTCACAAACCATCACCGAATGGTTTGTTCATTGGCTGTATTCTCCCCAAACGCTTTGAAAAATGGCCCAGTTTTCGCCGTGCATGACGATGACTCTCAAATCCGGCGTCTGCATGTTTTCTTTGTAAAATACGTTACGTTCAAACAGACCACGCTTGAACCTTATTCTTCACACACGTGCTAGCTATTTATAGCTATTTATAGTAACTCTGTGACGTAATACCCGCAACACCTGTGGGTGGTTCCATTCTGCTGTGGTGGGGGCCTGTTTTCCACTGCTCTTTCGCGCAGAACATTTCATTCTCACCAACCCAATGGAACAACCATAAACAAGATCCTGCTTCTAATTCTGAGTGTTATGTGACTTTTAGTAGGAAGATTAAAAAAGGTTGTGTAATTTTGTTACGCATATGTTCTCGAAGAAAAACAATTGAACATTTTTTTTTTGTTTTTTTTTTTCTGGAGTTTAATGACTACATTAAGCGATCGAATATTTCAGGTCATTCCAGCGTCATAAGACAAAGACGCCAATCGTGCCTCTTTTTTACGCTTTCCAACCGTAGGTTGAAGAAGCTTATATGCTCCAGCTTTGTCCGTCCGTCCGTCTGTCCGCACGATAACTGGCGTAAAAATGGGTTGATTTCGATGACATTTTAGTATGTGGTAGGGAACCACCCGGGGACGAACCCTATTGAAAATGGAACAAATGAGGTCAAAGGTCACGACGTAGGAGCGGGATCATTCCATTACCCTTATGCGTCATAACGTGCGTAAATATGGTTCGATTTCAATGAAAGTTTACTATGTGGTAGGAGACCACCTAGGGACGAACCCTATTGAAAATGGGACAAATGGGGTCAAAGGTCACGACGTAAGAGAGGGATCATTCCATTACCCTTATACGTCATAACTTGCGTAAATATGGTTCGATTTCAACGAAAGTTTACTATGTGGTAGGAGACCACCTAGGGACGAACCCTATTGAAAATGGGACAAATGAGGTCAAAGGTCACGACGTAGGAGCGGGATCATTCCATTATCCTTATGCGTCATAACTTGCGTAAATATGGTTCGATTTCAATGAAAGTTTACTATGTATTAGGAGACCACCTAGGGACGAACCCTATTGAAAATGGGACAAATGGGGTCAAAGGTCACGACGTAAGAGAGGGATCATTCCATTGCCCTTATACGTCATAACTTGCGTAAATAAGGTTCGATTTCAACGAAAGTTTACTATGTGGTAGGAGATCACCTAGGGACGAATCCTATTGAAAATGGGACAAATGAGGGCAAAGGTCACGATGTAGGAGCGGGATCATTCCATTACCCTTATGCGTCATAACTTGCGTAAATATGGTTCGATTTCAATGAAAGTTTACTATGTGGTAGGAGACCACCTAGGGACGAACCCTATTGAAAAATGGGACAAATGGGGTCAAAGGTCACGACGTAGGAGCGGGATCATTCCATTACCCTTATGCGTCATAACTTGCGTAAATATGGTTCGATTTCAATGAAAGTTTACTATGTGGTAGGAGACCACCTAGGGACGAACCCTATTGAAAATGGGACAAATGGGGACAAAGGTCACGACGTAAGAGAGGGATCATTCCATTACCCTTATGCGTCATAACTTGCGTAAATATGGTTCGATTTCAATGGAAGTTTACTATGTGGTAGGAGACCGCCTGGGGACGAAACCTATTCAAATGGTTGAAGTGGATTCAAAGGTCAGGACATAAGATTGGGATACATTCCATTGCCCTTATGCGTCATAACGTGCGTAAAAATGGTTCGATTTCGATGAAATTTCAGTATGTAGTAGGGGACCACCTGGGGACGAACCCTATTGAAAATGGACGAAATGTGGTCAAAGGTCTGGACATAGGATTGCGATCCATTCCATTGTCGTTATCCCATATTATTTAGGTGGATGTCAAGTAATTTTGCTTCCTATACTTCCAACGGAAAAACTTTTTGTACACATTTCCTTCACAATTAATGTGTTCCCAAGGATGAAAATTTGAACATCGATTAAAATAACTTCATATTATGACTTGGAAAACTTAATATTTTCTAAAACATAACCTTAATTATATTAAAAATCAATAACTTTTCCTTTGGTGGTATTGAAACCAGAGAAAAGATGGCGCGACCTGTACTTTGATGACGTCAGTGGACAAAAGAATGTTGGATCACATAATTACGGTTATGGTTTAGAAAATATTAAGTATTCCAAGTTATGAAATGAAGCTATTTTAATCGATGTTCAAATTTTCATCCTTGTGAACGAATTAATTGTCCAGAAAAAAGATGGCGCGACCTGTATTTTCATGACGTCAGTAGACAAACAAATGTTGAATTGCATAACTATGGTTATGTTTTAGAAAATATTAAGTAATGCAAGTTATAAAATAAAGATATTTTAATCGATGTTCAAATTTTCATCCTTGGGAACGCATTAATTGTGAAGAAAATTTGTACAAAAGTTTTTCCAATGGCAGTATAGGAAGCAAAGTTACTTGATGTCCACCTTAAAGTAGCAATTCTTGTATGTATGTATGTATGTATGTACATTTTATTTTGAAAACGGCTCTAAGAATTTTGATGAAAGTTGTTAACGTACCGTTTTCTGGTACTAGAAATCGATTTAGCTTGATTTCGACTTTAGAAGAATTCGTTTAGTCGGTTAAATAACCACCCCGAATTGTAACGTTTTTCCATTAATGTTACCAATGCTTAGAAATCTTATGACGTCACAACTCGCGTTTGAGAATGTTGGCGCGCGGTCACGCCATCTGTCTCTTGACGTCACGCGTTGTGTGTGGATCCTATTAAAGATTTATGACGTCACACTCTTGCGGCGGGCAGTTGGTCGCGATTCCCATCTGCCTCATTACGTCACGCGTTGTGTGCGTATGTCCGTCAGCACGATAACTCGCGTAACAACCGTTGGATTTCGATGAAATTTTAGTATCTGGTAGGGGATCACCTGGGAAGGAACCTTATTTAAAGTGAACGAAATGGGGTCAAAGGTCAGTACATAGGAGAGGGATCCATTCCACTGCTGTTATGCGCCATAACTAACGTAAAAAAGGTTCGATTTCGATGAAAGTTTAGTATGTGGTAGGGGACCACTTGGCGACAAACCTTATTGAAAATGGGTGAAATGGGATCAAAGGTTAGGACACAGGAGCGGCATCTATTCCATAGCCCTTATACATCATAACTTACGTAAAAATGCTTCGATTGCGACAAAACTTTATCATATTATTTTGGAGGTATACCAAGCCGGGTCTGTTGAATATCATCGAAATGGGATCAAAGGTCAGGGCACATGACCGAGATTTATTCCACAGACATTATTCTCATAACTTGAGTGATAACTTGAGTAATGATTTCTGTAATGTTAGAAAGCGTATTATAATCAATACATTGCATGATTTTTACTAACTTGTTAACTTGTTTTTTTAATTATTTGATTGGAGGTTCAACGACCACAGTGAGCAACTCAATGGGCTATAAGCAGTCGCCCGTCCCTAATTTAGGTTAGTGCCGTAAGACATACACAGCATCCATGCCTCACCGGTATTCGAACCCGGACCTCTTTCGGACGAATGGTCAGAGGCCATCTCTTTGACCACTGCGTCACCTCATTTGAGATTAGACGCATCAACCATCAGAAAGAAATAGTCACAAGCAAATAGCGCCTCAAACCAATTGACGACAGTGGGGCGATAAAATGGAACTGCCAGTGCTCAGTTATCGGAGTTGTGAACTTATGTGGAAAAATTACTCTTTAAGATTCAGACAGTTTCACATTTCCTTTTGTTGGAACTCGGACTTGTTCCGTGCCCACTATCTTATCAAACGAAGCCAGGTACTTGTCCATCGACAAACTCCCTGCAATAGGAAAGAAATATCGAGTTGGTACACCATTTCTTCTATCACCCCGTTCCCTCTGCTGAAAAGGCTTTCCATTAGATTTTGGTACATTGTTGAAAGAACTGCCTCCATTCTGCTACAAGAAGTCAGGTCTATCACCGATGAAGGGCGTTTCGGTCTGCATCTCAGTCTAAGTTACAATTCATCCCAAAGGTTTCGCATAGGGCTAAGATCGGAGCTTTGTGCAGGTCAGCCAAGTTCTTCTACACTCATCTCATCAAACTATTCCTTCAGGAACCTCCATTTGTGGATGAGGACATTGTGGCGTCGTCAAACGAAATGAGCATCACATAACTATTGCGATAATTTCGGAATTATCAAGATAAGCTGCAGCGTTAAGATTTCTGGCCACTGAAACTAGATGGCTCAGTCCGAACCATGAAAAACGACCACAGAGCATGCTTCCTGCACTAAACTTCACTGTTCGAATAACACATCCCAGCAAGCAACATTGGATGCACTTCGGTTTACGGCCCCAGTCGTCTGCTAGAAGAAAGTAAAGTGGAATCACGGATATGAAACGTTTCCCGATAGATGGCGCTTCCGCTGCTTCCACCTAGTGCTGCTGCCTCCGTTACGTAATCGCTGATCGCTCTTCGCTCCGTGCGTGTTAGTTGATTCCCCTGTTTATGTTGTTGCAAGCGATTCAGGGTAAATGTCTGGCTTGAGAATGACCAATCTGCCAGACGTCATCCAGAAACATGTGCAACCAGGAAATACTATCATTACGGCTCAGAGTGCTGCGTACCGTAACATGCCAAGTTGTGTATTTCAACATCTCACAGTAAACCTCCCCCTGAATTTCGTGTATCCTTGTACTGGTGCTCACACTCCAGGTGTAGAAAGTGACTGGCATCCCCTGAAACGCAGCCTTTCAGATGTGCCTCACCAAAATCATTTGGCAGACCACATTCTGGAATATTTGTTCCGAAAGAATTGCCTCAGAACATTACTTTCAGGTGATGATTCACATCATCAAACAGTTTTTTCCTGGTACCTAATAAATCTAATCAAATTATTGTATCAGAAAGACAGTTTTTCATTCCGGTAGAAACACATAATTTTCGTCCCAGTGGGCCAGCGAAAATTCTGCAGAAACACATTTGTTACAGAAATAACTCACGCCGCGTATTTCATGTCGCCCGATGGATGGCAGCACGTTACTAGCACCACGTCTCTCGTAGCAGACGACGGGGACCGCAAACCGAAGTATAGCCGCAACGTTCACCTAGCATGCTCACCCATGCCTGTCCGTTGGACTGCCAGACGTTGAAATATGACACTCTACAAAACACATTTTAATTATTCCAAAATCCACTCCAACTGAAGCTTGGAGTAGATTTTGCTTATGTTTGGCTCATGTGTACTTGCTCTGTCATGGAACCTAATTCCCTTTAGCTCTCGATGAACCGTCTTGGTCCTGGCGTTGCTTCTAGGAGCATTGTGGTACTCGTTGGTGTTTCCACGGAGAAGAGACGATTTTGTACACCACACTTTTCAGCCCTCGGCGATTCCACTGTCACTTTACGTGGACAGATTGTGCTGTTGTTTCTACTAGGAATTTCCACTGAACATCATCACTTACAATTGATTGGGGTAGGACAGAAATTTTCCAAACTTACTTGTTGTTGAGATGGCATCTTACACTGGTGGGCAAAACTTTCAGGTTTAGACCCGTAGCGTTACAGGGGAGCGAACTGGATATGTGAAATTCAAACCATAGGAACTCAATTACTGAACGAAATGATAAGATGGAAACAACACCGACAAAACTGCAGATACTAAAGAATACAGTAGAATGTTATTCAGAATTGGTTATACAGGGTGTTCGTAAACTGTTTTGACAAAAGAAGAGGGGTGATAGTACCCATCAAGACGAACAATATTTGCAATGGAACCTAGGGTCGCATCCCTCTCTGAGTGTCAGAAAAGAGTAAAGTTAGATGTCCAATTTGAACTTTCAGCCGTGCAAAGAAAGAGAATTAACGACATCATAAGATGCACAATCCCATTTATGGAGATCAGGGACAGACTCAAAGCAGATGCTTAAAGTGGCGGCCACGGGTGCCGTTGCACAATTCACACCGGCGAATGAAAGACTCTCGAAGACTCCTGGTGTCGTGTTTATCCTGTCCGCTGCAACAACAATTCTCGCGACGAGATCTTCCACGGAGTCCACAGGCGTCCCGTACACCAATGATTTCATATGCCTTCAGAAGAAGAAGTCCAGTAGGTCTAAGTCCGGTGAGCGTGAATGCCATACCACAGGTCCGCCACGTCCAATCCATCGTGCGGGATATGTGGCATTCAGGAAGGGTCTATTGCACCTTGATAAGCCAATCTGCTGCAACTGTTGATGCTGCGTCTTTTCCCTGGCAATTTTCATACGGCAAATGCTTGACGGTGATGTTCTGGCGATGTACTACTTCTCCGGCACGAAAGAAATGACGTCTGAGGTGACGACTTGTGCTTGTTGGACGTGTTTCGAAGTTACTCTTTTGTGACACTCAGAGTGGAATGCGACCCTATGTCCCATTGTAAATATTGTTCGTCTTTATCACCCCTCTTCTTTTGTCAAAACAGTTTACAAACACCCCGTATAATATATAACGGACTTCCAAAGACGGTAGAGAGGGAAGAGGATGTCCTCAGTATGATATATCATCACCGGTAACGTTCACGCATGATTTGCACCATCTGTACATGCTATGCACTAGGTTGTTGATAAGTTCGTGCGGTAGCATCGCCCATTGTTTCGTCAGCACCGTCTTTAGCTGTTGGACAGTTTCCGATGTGCGTAAAAGTGTCGCAACGCGCCTTTTCAGAGCGTGCCCCTCGTGTTCTAACAGACCTTGGTCGGGGAACGTGCTGGCCAAATCATCTGCTAAATGTATTCACTTTCCAACTGCAAATCAACGGTCACCGTACGATGTGGTTTGGCCTTATCATCCGTTAGCGCCAACTGTAGGGCCAATGGCACCCCGGAACAGATGAACATGGGGTAAGATGATCTCATTACAGTAGAGCGCACCGGTTACAGTACCCCATTTCAGTATCTAGAGCTCTTTACATCTGTTTATCGGAATGCCTTCCCATACGAGAACACCGCGGCTGCCATATCTGTCGCTTTCATTGATGTTTTCGGAACGATACCGAGTGCCTACCTAACGCCAGATAAGCTGACGTCCGGAATCCCTACAGAGATTAAATCTAACATCATCAGTAAAGAGTACTGTACCCCACTGTTCTGCTGTCCAGTCCTCATGTTCTCTGGACTGCATATCCTTATGCTCTCTGTGGTCTCTGGTAAGCAGATGTTAATGAAACACAGCGTACTGATCTTCGGGCAAACTGCATACCTTTCTGTATTCGCCTGGCGACTGTAAACCGCGATATTGTGAGTCCTGTATTCATGTTCTGTTGTTTTTCAAGGTAACTTTCTGTGTCAGTCCCGCGATATTGTGAGTCCTGTACTCATGTTCTGTTTTTTTGCAAGGTAACTTTCTGTGTCAATCCCGCGTTATTGTGAGTCCTGTACTCATGTTCTGTTGTTTTTCAAGGTAACTTTCTGTGTCAATCCCGCGATATTGTGAGTCCTGTATTCATGTTCTGTTTTTTTGCAAGGCAACTTTCTGTGTCAATCCCGCGTTATTGTGAGTCCTGTACTCATGTTCTGTTGTTTTTCAAGGTAACTTTCTGTGTCAATCCCGCGATATTGTGAGTCCTGTATTCATGTTCTGTTTTTTTGCAAGGTAACTTTCTGTGTCAATCCCGCGTTATTGTGAGTCCTGTACTCATGTTCTGTTGTTTTTCAAGGTAACTTTCTGTGTCAATCCCGCGATATTGTGAGTCCTGTATTCATGTTCTGTTTTTTTGCAAGGTAACTTTCTGTGTCAATCCCGCGATATTTTAAGTCCTGTACACATGTTCTGTTGTTTTGCAAAGTAACTTTCTGTGTCAATCCCGCGATATTGTGAGTCCTGTACTCATGTTCTGTTGTTTTGCAAGGTAACTTGCTGTGTCAATCCCGGGATATTGTGAGTTCTGAAAACACAAGTTTGTCCGCAACGGAGTAGGTCGCTTTCCCAACTGAACTATGCGGACAGAATGTGACGCTGCAGATCTGTCGTCTTGACACATGTTTTCACCTCTATAGTACATCACATCATCTCCCTCTAAATCTTTTTTCTTTGTAGCAAAGTAGGAATTTTTTATTAAATCCAAACAATGTGTGGAATAAACATCATACATTTATCGAAAAACTCCCGGCCAGTGAATCCATTTTCCACAATCCCGCGCCAATGTAAAAACACAAGTTTGTCAGCGACGGGCATCGAACCTGTGTCCCGTCATTCCGGAGTAAGTCGCTCTCCCAACTGAGTTACGCGGATAGAATGTCTCGCTTCATATTTGTTCCCTTGACACGTTTTCACCACTATAGTACACCATGGAGTCCTGTACTCATGTTCTTCTGTTTTGCAAGGTCACTGATAATGTCAATCTGTTTGACCTGTTTGAGCAGAGAGCGGTCCTCGCTGAGGGTGGTTTTTGGTGGACGACTCCCACAGTCGTACCTGTGATCCTGAAGGCTGACCTCGCACGCGATACGATGCTATGGACGATATCGAACTCTTTGGATATAATTAAAAAAATACCGCTCTTGCTAATAGTGATTATACACTATCTCCAACAAGTAATTGGACACACCTGCAATCGACGATATCTGCGGTCCTGATACACGTCACGGCCGCCGCCGTTAAATATCGTGTGGGAAACAACAACGCAACCAGTCGCATGCAAGATGCGACGCAGTTCGGAGCTCTCTGATTTCGAGAAAGGTGCGTCGGGTATCACAGAAATGACCGATCCATACGTGACATGTTCAGCGAGTTGAAATACCCAAAATCAAAAGTGGCCTACGTGATTGGCAAGTGGAAGATGAGAGGTGACTGTCGGAATGTGCCCCGACCCGGCAGACTAACAAAACTGGGAGTTAGAGACCAACGGGTGCTGGAAAGAGAAATTCGGAAGAACCGCACTAAATCCATGGGCCACATTCGCAAGGAGTTTCAACAGGCACCCGGGAGTGTTCTTTCGATGAATACCATCCGTAAGGAAGCCCATCTTCTCGGTTATCATGGACGTGCTGCCGCCCACAAGCATTTAATCACCAAGTCCAATAGCGCTGCTCGGCTAACGTGGTGCAAAGAACGTCGACAGTGGACCGTTGAACAGTGGAAACAGGTTATCTGGAGCGACGAATCAAGGTTCACCCTCTACCGTTCGGATGGCAGGGTCTGGGTTTGGTTTCTGCCTGGAGAACGCCTCCTGTCGGAATGTATTGTGCAAAATGTGAAGCTCGGTGGCGGTGGAATTATGCTATGGGGGTGTTTCTCCTGGTATGGCACGGGACCCTTGGTCGTAATTCCTGGTAGACTCAACGCCGAGACCTACGGCACCATTTTGGATGACCATGCGCTTCCTACGTTGTGTCAGTTTTACGGAGTGGACCCATGTTACTTTCAGGATGACAATGCCACCTGCCATGTTGCAAGGTCCATCATGGCTTGGTATTGTGGCAAGGGGTTAATCGAATGTGCAGAGCCCGGACTTTAACCCTATCGAGCACCTCTGGGACGAGTTGGAGCGTCGACTTAAGGGGTGCCCCTACCGTCCGAAATCGGTGAAGGAACTGACCTGTCTTCTCCAAGCCGAGTGGAAGAAAATACCGCTAGCCGTCGTACAACGCCTGGTTGAGAGTATGCACCGGAGGGTCGCAGCTGTAATCGCCGCTCGTGGAGACTCCACCAACTATTGAAGGTGAATAAACTTCGTTTTTCTTTGCTATCACAGGTGTCCAATTACTTGTTTGTAGATAGTGTAGTTGCTCTTGCTGATTATATAGTTAATTTTACTTCGCTGAACACAAAATATATCTACATTTTAGACACACAAACGTAGCTTGTCGCTTGGTGATTATATTCTTTGGTAATCTTGACGCACACAGTTATTTATAGTTTTAAAATAATCCATCAGAGTAGCAGATTTCAACACACACGTCCATCTCGACACGAAGCGGAACCAAAAGCGGTTTTAGTTCTCAACACCTGTGATACGAAAGTCCCCTTCTCCAGGTACAGAGCTCTCCATGAATTTCTTGTATTACGTGACCAGTAAAGATCACTTTGTGAGCAATCACTCTCTACTATGATGCAGTGTGCAATAATTAACTCTGCAGTGGCAGTTATCCAACACTTATAAGTCATTACTATCCTTCCAAAAGTCAAGTGGATAAAAATTTGTGAGAAAAATCCGTAAGTGTAGTACGTTAAAAGCAAGCAGTTCCAAACAAATGCGAAAAAGATACAGATTTGTCAGGTAGTCAAACACATTGCTTAAAAAAATATGTGTACACCGTGGCAATATTTCGTGAATAGTAAGATAAAACTAAGTTTTGTGTTAATAATCTTAAGAAGGAAAGTGAGTTGCAGTGGCAGGCTGGGAAGCGTCAGTTTATTAGGCAAACCGGATTTTTTTTTCCATTAATGAATGATAATCATTTTGGTTTCTACTGGGTTGTGTTATTTTATGCTTCCCACTGGTTTGCTAAAAAATAACAAACATGTGAATCCAAAAGTGTCCGTAATAGAAAAAACAATTTCGATCGGCTATCACGTGCTTTACAGCAGTAGTGGCTGTAGGTTTTTGGTAGGCCCCAGCACGATTCTCAAGCACAAAAAAATCGTTCACTTTGTAAAAATTGTGAACTTCCTGATAAAATGTCAGCATTTACTACAGGAATGATAGCTTCAAAATGGATTCCACCAAGCCGCATGCATTGAGTACGTTGAACAACGGGTTAATAGATATCACCAGCGCCGCGTGTAAACGGGATTCAGAATTATGGAAGAAATCAGTACGAGGTGATGAAATAAACTGAACAGTGAAACTATTTAGGACTTAATGAGGGAATGATTGCACTGGTTTTCATAAATTGTGGAAAATATAGAAAAATCGCAATAACTCCAAAAATACATGATGAAATGTTACGAAATTGAGTGAAAACCTGTATTACATCGTTCGTTAGAAAAGGACCCTAAAACATTGAGAAAATGCACTTCATTCTGACAAAAATGAGCTTATACACCGATTAGCCTTTACTTATGACCACCTACCTAAGATGCTGTAGGACCCCTTTCAGCCTGCAAAACAGCACCCAGTCGGCGGAGAATGGATTTTATGAGGTGGCGATAGGTATCCTGGGGTATCTGGTACCATAATGTCAGCAGAAAATCCTTCAGTTCCTGTATATTTAAGGGTGGTGGTGATTTAGCTCGAATCCGCTTTTCCAAGTCGAATCATAAATGTTTGATTGGGTTCATATCAGGTGACTTTGAAGGCAGGACATTAACAGAAAGTCACCAGCATGTTCCTCGAACCACTCCTTAACTATTCTGGCAGTGTGGCATGGCCCATTATCCTGTTGGAAATCGCCATCACCAGCAGGGAACACAGTTGCCATCAGTGAGTGAACTTAGTCCGTAACGATATTCCGATAATTCACAGCTGTCAGGGATTGTGCTATTGGGATAATGAGGCCTAAAGTGTCCCAAGAAAATATCGCCCACAGCATAACATCGCCGCCTCCGGCCTGTTTCCGCCAACAGTGCATCGCGCTCGGCCGTCTACGTGATGCACCAGGAATCTTCATTCATCAGACCAGGCCACTTTTTTCCAATCATCCACGGTCCAATATCGAAGATCTTGGGCCCATTTCATGCATTGTTGGCGATGACGTACAGTGAGCATGGGGACATGGCTGGGTCTTCGGCTGCGCAGGCCCATGCGCAAAGGCTATGACGAACTGTGTGCTGTGGTGACACATTGCCCTGTTCACCACTGCTGTAGATGTGGGTGATTTGTCGCACTGTGGTCCTCAGCACACAGTTCATCATAGCCGTCGCTTTGAACAATGCGCGATAGTCTCTGCCTCGCTCTGGCATTAATGAGCTGCAGAGGACACACGGCTCAACGACTGTTCGCCCTTTAGCCATCTGTGCACCACTTTTTTATGTACTCAATACAGCGGCACGTGAACAACCCACAAGCTGCCGTTTTCGAGGTCGTAGTTCCTCAAACAGGGTCTTCCAGTGGAAGCATATCCGGCGTGTAACTGGAAGACCCTGCGTTCGATTCCCGGTGGCGACCAATGAGAATTTTCCCGTGACTCACTTATAAAAAACATGGAAAGAGCGATGACCTCTGTTTGATGTTCCTGGTCCACGTCAAATGTCTGTATTACAATGCAGTGTACACTTTGACGAAAGAGCTGTGTGTTTGATACACTAGAAAGAAACGTGCTCTTACTGAGCTGAGGCGAAATGCATTACCGCCTCAGTAACTACTTTACCAAGAGCATTAGCTCTGGTTCGCCCGCTCCCATTGGACAAAATCAGTGCCTTCCTCTAATAGAAAGAGAGACACCAGTCGATTTTAGCTTTCGAGTTTCGCCTCAAAATCCGCAGAGGAAATCATGATCTGAGGAATCGGTTTCTTACCCCATCTCCGTGTGACTCCTGTCTGTTGTGTCCTTGGTTTTAACAGAGACGACTCAGATGATCGCCTATCTAAGCGCTCAGAATATGCTTGTTTCAACCTCTTAGCAAAGATAGTATTTAAACTTTTAAAATTAAATGCTCATGAATTCAGGTTTCATTCTCTGGTTGAAGCCTTTTTTAACACAATTTACAAATCATAATGAGAATTTCGCAGTTTTATTTAGCCTGTACAATTAAAGGCACGTTATATCTTAAATACGTAAAAACTTTCTTCATGGACGAAAAATTTCTGGCGAGGAGGCGCCTCCCTCTCCTCATCTGACGAGTCGCCCATCGTTGAATCTTCTAGAAGAGAATGTGTATGTATGTATCTGTGTTTGGTGGTCAGCAAAAAGATCCTTTTCCTTTTTCAAAATGACAGACAACCTCTCTCCTTCAGTTGATATAGTGGGTCTAATGACAGATTACAAAGACGACGATTACAGGCTGTTCATTGATTCGTCCAAGGTGAGCTTAAAAGCTGTGCTGCTCCATAATGGTTACATTTTACCATATATTCCACTCGGAAATGCAGTTTCCATGAAAGAAACATACAACAACATAAAACAACTGTTACACACCATTAACTATGACAAGTACAAGCGAAAAAGTTGTGGTAACCTGAAGGTCATTGCCATTTTGATGGGCCTACAGCAGGGTTACACAAAGTTTTGCTGTTTCCTCTGTCTCTGGGACAGCCGTGCCAGGACGTCGCACTACAAGAAAAAGGATTAGTCCCCCACGATAATCACTTGAATGGGGAGAAAAGAATACTTAAAGAACCACTTGTAGAATCCAGAAAGATCTCGCTCCCTCCTCTCCACATTAAACTTGGACTAATGAAAAATTTTGTAAAGTCCATGGATCGAAATGGGACAGGATGTTTATACCTTTGTGAGGCCGAAGTCAAGGAAGGTATATTTTCCGGCCCACAGATACGTCAGGTCCTCCAAGATAGTTGGTTTTATGATATCCTCGCAGGTGATGAAAAGCTAGCTTGAAATGCTTTCCAACAAGAGGCCACAAACTTTCTAGGAAACAATAAATCTGACAATTACTAGGAGCTTTTAGAAACTCTCTTGCAGCGCTACGAGAGACTAAGGCGCAACAAGTCATTAAAAATACATTTTCAACCTGTCATTTGGATTTCTTCCGGGCTAACTACGGTGCTGTTTGTGACGAGCAAGTGCAAAGTTTCATCAGGACATTACTACCCTCGAAAAAAGGCACCAAGGGAAATGGAATTCAACAATGTTAGCAGATTATTGTTGGACATTTGTGTGAGAAAATGCGACAGACAAAGCGGAGTTGCTGTGAATCACTTCCTCAATAAGGATTATAATAAGGTGTGTATACAGTCGAGTCACATTATTGTGACCACCTCCTACTTTTGACGTCACCAGCGCGTAGCCAATGAAAGATGGCACGTATCGTGATCTGGCTTGGAGAGTATATAAGGTGTGCTGTGGGCATTTGAAAACATATTACTCGTTGCTGTCATAAGTAAAAGGAGCGATTTATTAGATTTTCAA
Organism: Macrothele yani; assembly: GCA_039090855.1. Classification (NCBI taxonomy): domain Eukaryota; kingdom Metazoa; phylum Arthropoda; class Arachnida; order Araneae; family Macrothelidae; genus Macrothele; species Macrothele yani. The sequence continues at coordinate 30,202,082 of CM077032.1, read as the reverse complement.
AATGGGATGACTATCGGCTTTCGGGTCAAGGGTGGCAGTACTTCTGAAACAGCACAATTTGTGAACTGTTCGTGTGCTGCTGTGGTTAAATGATATCGCAATTGGAAAAATGGCACTATTGCGAATACGTATCGTGGAAACTGCGGGGCACTACGTGCCATTGACGTGCGAGGTGAACTTCGGCTTCGAAGGTGTGTGAGGACCGATCGACATGCTACAGTGGAGCAACTCACTGGCAGAATGAACCAGGGGGCTACCGGAAGTTGGTCTAAAACGACAGTTCAGCGAACCCTGCTGCATATACTAACGAAGGTGCATCGCAACAAAAATAAAAATTGAACAGAAACGAAGGTGAACACCTTCCAGCACTATTTTCACGGCAGTATCGGAATTAAACCTCCGCTTATGGGCAAAGGATTGCCTTCTCCGATGAGTCACGTTTTCTGAATCATCAAACGGATGGACTTTGGCGTATAAGGCGAGAAACATCGGAGGACCAACACTCTTCAACCATTGCTGGCAGAAAAAAAGCTGGTGGTGAGAGTGTTATGGACTGATGAATGTTTTTGTAGCATTCTCTGTTTCCACTCATACCTGTGGAAGGCACTATGGTCCAAATTCGTTATGAATACATCCTTGCAGACCACTTACACCCATACATGCTGATTGCCTTCCTTCGAGCGGATGGGATCTTTCAGAACGACAATGCGACGTGTCACATAGCTAGACATGTCCGAGAGTGGTTGGAAGTGCACGATGAAGACTTCAAAGTACTTCCATGGCTACCTAATTCCCCTGACTTAAACCCAATTGAGCATCTGTGGGACCACTTCAATCGTGTTGTTCGCTCTATGGATCCTCCACCACGCACCCTCCAGCAGCTGTCAGATGCACTGCAGTCAGCACGACTCCACATACCTGTGAACACCATCCAGCACCTTATTGAGTCACTCTCAGTCCGTCTAGCTGCTGTCCGCGCTGCACACGACGGCTGCGCTGGATATTAGCTGGTGGTCACAATAATATAACTCGACCGTGTATAAAAAATACATAAAACCTGTTTTGTAGTTATTTCAAATCTGGTGTTTTAATGGCCATTTTCATATTCAGCAGTCCAAACAACATAAAGGTAATTTATCTCAAAGACTACAGTCTTGTGACGATTATATATAGATTAAGATAATACAACATAGTTGTCACAAATGTTTATTTTCTGAAGCCGACCATGGTTTCGCTGGGTATTGACCTAGCTTCATCAGGACAAATGGCACGTAAATATTCAAATTGTATATGCCACCATAAATGGTGTTTACAGTCACGTGTTTTGGTTTAACAAGTTGCGAAGACTTCTGACATATATGGAAAGCTTCCAAAATATCAAGTTAGGTGGTTGAATCTGGCTTGTCAATTAATTTCGCTTCTTCAAGGAGAACTTTATGGCCCTTTTCGTAACAGCGTTTAGCCATCGACGAATTCTTGCGGTCACAATTCCGAATGTAGGTCTTGTGCTCCTTCAATCGAAAACACAAGGCTCTACGGGTCTGTCCTATGTACGAAGTGCCACATTCACATGGAATTTGATAAATTCCCCACGAGGTTTTGTCTTCAACATAGTCCTTTGATTTTGTCTTCAACATAGCCCTTTGATTTTGTCTTCAACATAGTCCTTTGACTATGTTGAAGAGAAAACTTGTGGATCAAATTCCATGTGAATCCGACCTGTAGTGCCGTGCGTTTTATATTGAAGGAGCGTAAGACTTACATTTGGAACGGTGACCTAACGAAGTCATCAATGGCTAAACACTTACGAAAAGGGCCATAAATTTCTCCTTGAAGAAGCGAAACTAATTGACAAGCCAGATTTAACCACCTAACTTGATATTTTGTAAGCGTTCCATATATGTCCGAAGTCTTCGCACCTTGTTAATGACATGGCATCCACGCCATTTGTATCAACCGCATGGAAGCATCAAACCAAAACACGAGACTGTAAACACCATTTATGATGTCATATACAATTTGAATATTTACGTGCCATTCGTCCTGATGAAGCTAGGTCAATAGCTAGCGAAACCATGGTCGGCTTGAAAAAATAAACATTTGTGACAACTACGTTGTATTATCTTAATCTAAAGATAAAGGTAACTTGGTTTAATCTCAGACATACACAATGAGTCGAAATTTCTTTTTCGGATATTATCTGACTTACCATCCTTGTCACATTTACGCCAAAAATCGGATTGTCATCTTCAAAATTTGAGTCAAAATTTATTGTCCAGTGTTATGGGCGAGAGGTCGCGTACAATACACTGAGTTGCTCACGGTGGTCCTTAAAACACCAAACAAAAATAATGTTACATTTTATTACACAGCAAGAAGCGTTATGTAGATTTTCGGTGGGACGTCAAATACAATGGGCAAAGTAGTGAAAATATCGGATTTTATTAGTGGCAAAAACCGTGCGCTTTTGAATAGAAAATTCAAATTATTTTGAGACGAACTTTATTCTAAGTATTGTGTCTTACTTCTGCAAAATCGAATCCGTTGGTTGAGCTCTGGAAAATCTTCAGGACGATTTTTCGAACTTCAGAAAGAACATTTTTTATTGAAAGAAACGAGCCTCCTGGATGCCACTTTCTACAGCTCACTAGCCTTCCTAACAGATAGCACGCAGTATTTGAATGCGTTAATTAATGCTCTGCTAAGGAAAGACCAAAATATTCTTAATCTTTACAATCAAATAGTTCGTTTCCGTAACAAGCTGCCATTATCAAAATCAAGTGAAAAAAAAAAGAGTTTTACTCACTACGTATCCTATAAATAGTTTTCTGATGAAGTGCTAATAAACTAAAGATTTCAAAGCGTTTGTTCCTGAGCTAGGCATTCTTATTGGGAACTTCGATGGCAGGTATAAACATTTCGATGATCTCAGACCAAGTCTGCATCTGCTGAGAAATCTATTGAATATTGGCATTGAAAGCACAGACGTCTGAATAATCAAACTGAACTATGTGAACTTCAAACAGATGGATTTTTTAGAGCTCAGAGACTGCACTGGAATTGTTAAAGCTTTTCATCATTGAGAAATAGCCAAATGTAGGATATTTGAGATTAAAAGTTATTTCATTAAAAGAAACAAAGAAGCACAAGACTTTATAAGACAATGATCCCGATGGTTTTACAAATGTATTCATACAAAATCTGCTGAGCTCTCGCTTGCCAACGAATGGCTTTTTAAGGCACTAGAACGACTTCATATTTAAACTGTAAAACGCAAATAGAATAAGAGGTTAAAGAAATCAAATCAAATAAATAATGGTAGCGCGAAATTACATGAGCATAATGTCTCGCGGTATACACGTGATATACCTTATTTTCTGTTTAGTTTTAAAAGCGCAGTCCATGCGCATGATATATCCACTGATATGAAGTCATTGCACGCGTCACTGCAATATTGGATTTCTACAGTCTCACTAAGAAAGGTTCCTTTTGTTGTGGAGTGCGAAAGAATATCCTTAATGCCGCTCCAGAGTGACATTATCTCATTATTTATTACTTCCCTAGGCAGCTCAGTTATGAGTTTATGATACCCCTTTTATGCTCAAGTCTTGTAGCAAAAGACCTTTTTTGTCATTCCTATGTATATCTTCTTAGATCCATCAGGATACACTATGGAAATGAAATACATTCCATCACGCTCAGATATTATAGGTTGGGGATCATGGCATATAACTATGTTAGATATGGATCCACTTGGTTTTATCCCCAAGTCATAATTTTACCTTTTTATGATTCTTCTGAACCAGAACAAGAACGTCGGAGTACATGGGATACACCCGATGAGTCTTATAGTCTCCTGAAGTCTCGTGGTGTTTTGGTTCTATGATGTATCCACAGTGCTTTATTCAAGTAATTTCATTGTTCGGACGTACTTACGTATTTAATAGGGAATTGCCTCACATGAAATACGTCTAGTCAAAACACAGGAACAATGTGAATGACTCTACGGACACCAGTGACTAAACCGCTTTGGAAGATGTGGAGGTCAGTACCGCTACCAAGCATGATACCGCCCCAAACGAGAACTGCCCCACCTCAAAACCTGTCACTTGCGATGATGTTGGAGGTGTGATTGCGTGTTCCCTGCTCTCTCCAGATGTGTATACGTCCAGAATTGCTCGTCAGACTAAATCAGCTCTCATTCGTAAAGAGAACTCGACCCCATTGCTGATGTGTCCATTTCGTGTGTTCCTGGCACCACAGAAACCGCCGTCTCCAATGAGCAGGCGTTAATGGCACACACCGTACTGGTCGTCATGCAAATAGACCACCTTTGTGCAGCCTCCAGGCCACGGTAAAACGCGATAACGGACGTCCAGTTGTCTGTTGCATGTGCCTTGCGATTTCTCCCGCTCTTTACCGTCTGTCTCTTCTCTCTTGTAGGACAATATACCGGTCGTCCGCCGCCGTGGTTGCTCGTGGACGATCACTGCTAAACTCTCGGACAGCTGTTCCTGTCGTTTGAAATGCTCTCCAAGCTCGTGAAACGATGCTGTGAGCGATCCCGAACTCCTCGGACACACTAATCACACTTCGACCTTCTTCCAACTTCCCAATGACGCGACCTCGGGTAAATTCATTCAGGTGTCGTCTGTTGGCCATATCACACGGTGGCAGCAAATCGACGTCGTTCAAACCGTTGCACAACGTGCAATGGCTTTCGCCGAATTGCTGAGCGTACACCGCCCGTGTGCTTTATACCCTTCCGACACTCCCCCACCTGCGTCATGCTGCATATATGCGCATACCTTACCGTACCGGACCTTAGTCTATCTCCCGAGTGGTCTTTCGGTCCGTTCTGCCAGCTCGTTCCGCTGTTATGCTAATTTCTCCTCTTCATCTTTAATTTTTGAACACCAGTGTATTTCCGTGTATTGCTGCTCTGCACTGTTTACTCGCCTTCAAAAGCACAAATTTCTAAGGTTCCTGCTGCCACGTTTCGCACTGTTTTTTCCAATAATAGCGTAGAAGCTTTATTGACCTCCATCACCTGCACACCTGATAACGCAATGTGGCTCAGTGCTGACTGCGCTCCAACATCCTCATGAGTTTTTCACCACATTGAGGCTATGCAAAAGCAATACATCACTCTAGGCAATGACAGGAAAGTGAGCCATTGGAACAGTTATTTCCACCAGAATAGTCCGTTTGGAACTGCACGCACAAATTGTCTTGATAAGTTAGCTGTGCATAAGCCCTACGTCACTCTAAACAATGCCAAACCTCAACTGAGCCACAGGAACATTGATTTCCACCAGAACAGTCCGTTGGAAACTGCATGGCCACAGTTACCATGATACGTCAGTTGGGCATAAACCCTACATCACTCCTGGCAATGATAGACTACAGCGGTGCCACGAGAACAGTTATCCCCACAAGAACAGTCCGTTTGGAACTGCATGCCTAAGTTATCTTGATAAGTAAGCTCCGCATAAGTCCTGCATCACTCCAGGCAATTCCTAATCTCAACTGAGCCAATGGACCAGCTATTTGCAACGGAACAGAGTGTTGGAACTGTATGCCGACAACTAGGTCAGCTACTCATGAGCCCTACAGCATTCCGGACAATGACAGATGACGACTGTAGGGGTGCCTCTCTCACTGTCCGTGGGAAACAGAGGTGAGGAAGAGGATCGTGTGAAGTGAAGTATCACGCTACTCACATTTTCGTTCGGATGGACATATTTGGGTGTGGTGTTTGTGCAGGAAACACTATCAGCAGAGTTCAATTATCCCTTAGTCAAGTTTCCGAGGAGTTAATCTGTGATGCTCTGTAATGACCTTGGGCTGGTATTGCTGGGAATGGTCTTATGGTTGTGGTGCCCTTTAGTCTAACCGCCGCCAGGTACGAAGGTATTCTGTACAACTAGAGAACCTACGCTGCGGCAGTGCTTCAGCACAGATCCAGCGTTAAACAACACGGCTGAACGCCTTGCCAATCTTCAATGTCCGTCCATACTTGTTTTTTTTGAGCAGCACGTTTAAGTGCCGAATTGACCAACCCAATATCCCGATCTAAATCCAGTGTAGAGCAACTGTTTGATAAGATGGAATGCCGAATCCGATCTCGATCTTCCTGTATGGCAGTTCTGGTAGAGGCTTTCCATTAAGAATGGGAAAAAATTCCTGAGCTAATCTACTGGCATCTCGTAGAAAGTGTGTCTGAAAGAGTCGCTGTAGTAGTAATGACCAAAGGTAGGCTGACTATGATTTCGGCTAATAAATGGTCTTGTGCCCTACTAATTTTGTTTAATTAGTGTGCATAGCAACGGGTAGGTAATGCCTTTTTAAAGTTTTGCCAAAAACAAAATACATATATTCATCAAATTTTGAGCTACTATATCCTTATATCATAGCTGAAGACGTGGGTATTTCAAATAGTTCATTTGTACTTCATTGCCCCTCACCAGTTTTCATCTCCATAAATTTGATGCAAGAGGGAAATTAATAAAGCACGTACGTTCCATCGTAATCTATATATTACTTCTATAAGGTTTTTTACTCTAAGACCAGTTGTGAGAGAACGGCTGAACGTAAACAAATGGTTGAGGTATCAAAATAAAGGTCTTACCATGTAGATGTGCCAGTCGAAGAGAGAAAATGAGATTGGGGCAACGGTTCCAAACGTTCTGGGGCAGCAAATATCGAGAAGCATGCGGTTGACATCCGATCGCCTGCGCTTGACTCACTCGCTGTTGGAGGCGGAAGTATGGAGGGACACAGATAGTCCAAAGTCCGAAGTTTCTCTTCTCAGCGAACCGTTGTGCAAAACAAAGCTAGAAGGAATTTGTTTGAAAGTTCTTATCGGAACAGCGAACACTCGAAGACCTGATTGCGTTGTGCCATTGAACTGTGTGATGCATATGTACAATTTAACATTCATTCGATCCAGTTTGTTCACGTAGGTAAGACGTTTCCCATTATGTAAAGATGTAAATAAACGTTTCATACGAGTCTATTCTTTTCAAAAAAAAAAAAAAAAAAAAAACTTATCGTTGATTCCGACGGGTTTCGTCTACACTGTTCAAAATTTCACAGTTACATTACGGGCAACGGCCGGCAACTGGTGGCCCAGCTGTTCCCCGAAAACTACGGCTTGACCCGTTTTTGTGAAAGCTTGTGAAACTACGGTCTGAGCCGTAAGTACTAAGACCGTAATTTGAAGGGCAATGCCCGTAAAATAAAATTTGCCCGTATTTACTTCCGCTTTGCTTTGAAAGGCGATGCCCGTAAAATTAAAGTTTGGCCGTTTTCAGTTAAGCCATAATTTGAAGAGCAATTCCGTACAAATATAGTTTGATTGTATTCAGTTAAGACTGAATTTCACAGGCTTAACTGAATGCAGTTTTCAGTTAAGCGGTAATCTGAAATTAAAAAGTCTGCCCTTATTCATTTGAATTTCAGAGCAATCGCTGTAAATATCAAGTTTGGCCATATACAGTTAAGCCTCACGGCGAGTAGTCACCTACTTTTACAGTAAATGCATTTTTTGTAGAAGAGTGTGCAAGTAGTAAATGCATGTTTTTTGGGGAAGAGTGTGCAAGTACATGCATGTTTTTTGTCGAAGAGTGTGGAAGTATATGCATGTTTTTTGTGGAAGAGTGTGTGAGTGTGAAATTGTTGGATACTTGCGTTATTACCAATCAATTCAGTTCTAAATGTGAGTAATGATATTTTCATATCTTAAAATCAGGTTTATTACAATTTGATAAATAATGACATCAGTTACACACAGATTTTTTGACATTAGGCTTTACGAACTCTGTACACACAGTTGGTTGAACAATACTTACGTTTCTTTTAGACATGTTTTAATTGCAGAATTATTTCTAAAGCACAGTTGGTTGAACAATACTTAGTTTCTTTTAGACATTTTAATTTGCACATACGTACTTATGTAGTATTTGCATGAATGAATACAAAGGGCAGTTATGTAGTAAAGATATGTATGGGCATATTCTTGTATTTATATGTTGTATTAATGACAAACAGACCTACGAACTGGCATCCGAGTACATTGCGTCTATAGGGTATTCAATCCACAATGGTCTCAAAGTTGGTTTTTCACGTAGCCTTTGGCTAGTATTACATTTGACATAGGGTTGAATCATGCTTTTCCTGTTCTCACATTCACTGCCTCGTGTGCTGGTTCATTTTACATTCTACTGAGCACTGTGTTGTCAGTGTTACCACAACTTTTACTGTCTTGTTTCCTATCTCTAATTTTTGGATATTTACCTACTTTTCACATTTTTAGTAAAATTATGTCAAAAACTGGAAGTACTGCTTTTGAAAGATCACATTGCTTCCCCATAATTAAGGTATTAGAAAGAAAAGAAAAAAAATACTTGAATGGAAGTGAGAGCTTTTGAACTTGATAGGGAATAGTTTCAAATCTCAGACCCCCACCCAAAGAAGAAAAACTTGCTTAGACCATGATTCTAACTGAGTCATTCTGGAACAATAATGCATATCAATATTTCTAAAATATTAAATTTTCCTGTTTGTGATGTTTTAGAAATGAGTTCAGTGATTAAAGCTGTTCTTTCCTTGGTGTGTTGCCACAAGGAAACCATTTTGGAGCACAAACCTTTTTTGGAATGCTATTAAACAGTTGTATTTATAATATCTTGGTAATACCTGAAAATACTGAAACAATTTTTTATTGATGTACAAATCAGGTGTTCAGTGAGAAAGGAAAAGAACACGGCAGAATCCATAAATTTCGCAAAAAACAATTTAATCCTATCATTTTGTATCAATTTCAGCACTATTATCTTAAAACATGAAATACATGCTTTGCACATTGAACATTTTCAATAGACCTTTAAAACAGGAATGCAAAACATGTAAAAAAAAATTCATATTTTTTAACTTAAAAAAAAAATGTGGCTTCTGATTTATTTTAAAATATAAATTTTCCTGGGCATCCAGGTTTTACTACCTGGGTAGGTAAATAATTTATGTACACTGACGGAAAAAAAAATCCCAACACCACGAAAAAATAGTTGTTGAGGAATGAAATGGCGGCAATACATTTGTATAGGTAACATATTTAATCGATTAAGGTTTCAAGATCACAGCTTATTGTAAGCGCGAGAAGAGCCATTTAAAATGTGAAATGCTGGTACATTAATAACCGGTTTAACCGCCAGAATGTTGAATGCAAGCACGCAAACGTTCACGCATTGTGTCGTACAGGTGCTGGATGTCAGTTTGTGGGATGGAGTTCCATGCCTGTTGCACTTGGTCGGTCAATACAGGGACGGTAAATGCTGGTTGGGGGTGACGCTGTAGTTGTCGTCCAATGATGTCCCATACGTGATCGATTGGTGAAAGATCTGGTGATCTAGCTGGCCACGGTCACATGTTGACACTCCGTAGAGCATGTTACAACAGCGGTATGCGGGCGAGCGTTATCCTGTTGGAAAACACCCCCTGGAATGCTGTTCATGAATGGCAGCACAACAGGTTGAATCACCAGACCGACGTACAACTGCGACGTCAGGGTGCGTGGGATAACCACGAGAGTGCTCCTGCTGTCATAGGAAATTGCTCCCAAGACCATTACTCCAGGTGTAGGTCCAGTGTGTCTCGGCCGCAGACAGGTTGATTGCAGGTGCTAACCTGGCCTCCTTCTAACCAACACACGGCCATTTCTGGCGCCCAGGCAGAACCGGCTTTCATCAGAAAACACAACAGATCTCCATTCCGTCCTCCAATGAGCTCTAGCTTGACACCACTGACGTCGCAAACGGCAGTGGTTTGAAGTAAGTGGAATACACGCTACAGGGCGTCTGGCTCGGAGCTGTCCTTCAAGTAACCGATTTGTAACAGTTCGTTGTGTCACTGTGGTGGCAACTGCAGCTCAGATTGCTGCCGCAGACGCGGTACGATGCGCCACGGCCATACGCCGTACACGGCGGTCTTCCCTATCAGTAGTGCCACGTGGCCGGCCGGAACCCGGTCTTCTTGAGGCAGTACCTTTCCTTGACCACCGCTGCCAACAATCATGCACAGTGGCTACATTCCTGCCAAGTCGTTCTGCGATATTGCGGAAAGAAAATCCACCTTCTCGTAGCCCTATTACATGACCTCGTTCAAACTCCGTGAGCTATAATGGCTTCTTCGTCGTCTTAAACTCATTCTTGACTAACATCAACACCCTACGTCGAATCTCAACGATAACTAACGCTCACGAACGTTACAGCGCGTATTTACAGCAAACCTGCTTTGCATGTTCCGAGAGGCGCTACTAGCGCCACACGTATGCGCCCAGCGCGAAATTGGCATAGACGTCAGCTTACAGATGTACTCTCACCGCCTACCAACTGTCGTTTATCTAACACAACCCCTTCTTGGTGTTGGGATTTTTTTTCCGTCAGTATATATACCCAGCTGGACATGTAACATTTCAGATATTTTTCAAGCCCTGCTTAAAGTGACACAGGTAAAAGATTTCACTCGCAAAAATTTAGAATGTAATCAATTTATTTTTTAATTTAACTTTAATTACTACATTTGCAAAGCAAAGAAACGGTTCATGATATATTTTCACTGTCATTTTCTTGGCCAGCATTTACCAGATTTAGTAAAAAAGAATAACAGTGGAAACTCGTTATAATGAAATTCAAATGTGGCAGAAAAAAATTTGTAGCAATGTATGGTTCTTAAAACATTACAAATTTTTCATTAAAAGTTAGGATGTACTACAGAAATTTTCATTACGCATAAGATTGCAATGCTGTAAGAGCGAAGTAGTGCCCACAGAGACAAGCAAAGGTAATTTTTTTGTAATGGGAAGTTTTTGCTAAAGTAGTAATAATGAAATATATAAGCTTTAATTAATCTGTATGTATGAAATTATGTACTGTATATATTTTTACTTATACATATCAGGGCTTGAAAAATACCATGCCTGGGTCGTGTGAATCATTGGCCTGGGCTGGTAAATAAATAATCTAGTTGCCCAGACTGGGCAACTAAATCTAAAAAGGAAGTTCAGAATATAATTTTCTACTACAAGAAAAAAGATAGTCATCGCATGTCATGTTGCTTTTCACTGCAAATCACTAGAAGTTGTATTATTGTTACGCAGTGCCAAGGACAGAAGAATATCACTTCTTTAATTATATTATGCTCTAGATCCATGAATTGGAAGCATATGAAATTTTGCTCCAAATGCTGTTTAAAGTTAGCGACTGAATGCATGCCTCTGATGGAACTAGCCTCCTGTGTTTATTGACAAAGGGTGAAAACTTCAACAAAAGGAATATGACAGAATCACTAAATTTCTCAAATACTAATTTCAGCATCATCATCACGCATTCATGCACTGAACATTTTGAATACAGACCCTTAAAACGAAAATACGTAAAAAAAAGCTCATATTTTTTAACTTAAACAAGAGCCCGATGGATGATGCTGTGTGCTGTCCTGTTGAAAGATGACACTATCGTCCAAGTAAACCTCCTGCAGATATGGATAGAGATGGTTCACCACATTTCCCCATTACTGGTACTTACTGATTACATGCAGAGGATACATGTGCACAAGTTATAGTAACTGCATGTGACAATATTATGTGGTACTTCATTATCACTCTGAATATGTAAAACGGGGGCTTCCTAATGCAAAACTAACAGTGTGTGTGTGCATATTGAGGCAACACGATGCTATCACCCACCCCTCTTACTAGTAAACGAACCACCGCTTGGTTGGTACATAGGTAGGGCATTAGTGCACTCATATTGATGGTAATTTCATATCACTATTGATAAACATCAGGAAAAAGAAGATTTATAGTAGGGTGCCCAATGCATAGGTCATCATCATCGAGATGGTACAAAAATTGCAATATTACCATTTGATAGCATCAAAAGTATTGGAAATATTTCATTTCCAGAATAACATCACATTATGGACAGCGTGATACGTGGACAAAGGTAATGGTTAAAAATGTGGCCATTGACACCTGTCTCATATAATTGCAACCACCCAGAGAGCAGTAATGGCATTAATCACTGCCAACTTCAATGAGGGAAATGCCAGAAAAGTACGTCTTTACCAAGACTACCAAGCGATCATTAGCCACAATAGGTTTTGGAAGCAGCTGACCCTAGCCTAGCTGCTCTCAAAACATAATACGGCTAATGATTGTTGCTGAAACCACATTTGGACTGCACGCCTTAACTGGCAGAAAGAACATCAGCACTTGACCTTTGATGACTGGAGGTCTCCTGGTTCACAAAGCATAAGCTGATTTCTAAAGTACCAAAGGCTCTTAACATGTGCATATGCATTTCAGCTTAAGTATCAAATGACAATTCAGTAATTTACCAGAGATATAATCGACATTGTGAGTTATGCATCAGAAGCTGCTGTGTATGAAATTTATAATTCCAAATGTCAATAAATAAATACAAATTAATTTTCTGACAATTGTTCCAGATTTCTGCCCAAGACAAAATTAAAAATTTGTTAATTTATTTAACATATCTAAACCATTAAGTTCAATAGAAGCTGCTGAGAGAAATGGGAATATTTGCAATATTAAGCTTTTAACCAGTAAGAACGAATTAATTTAGGGTTAGCAAAATAAGTTGAAATCAACTCAAATGAATATGTTCACTGCAGGGTTCGCAAGGTTTTGACGGTTTTAATCATCACATCAAAAACCTCCGTCAAAAATCTCAAATGCATGTGCATTTCAATGTAAAAAATACCTTTTTAAGAAAACAAACATACATTGTATGTAAGGTTTAAAATGTCAATAATATGTGAATGATAAACTAGTATAGGATTATTAAATAATAAAATTATATACTTTTTAAGTATTTATACATAAATAAGCAATATGGTAAGATTTCTCTTGTTAACCCATACAGAAAATTCAAGCATATTATGAATCAATCCATACTTTCTGGACCAAAACTTGTTTTTGTTTTAACATGGAATGTTTTTTTGCTTTGCTTTAATCAGATGATTGCATTTTAATAAGGGGTGCCAGACAGCTCTAGGGTTTCTCTGTCTGGAAATAGAAAAGTGTGAGGGTCAAGATGTCCCCTAGCCCTAAGGAAGTTCAGAATGAGAAAAAAGATATTATTTTTTGTCAGACAATTAAGGATGCCATTTAAAATGTTCCACATCCCAGCAGAAGGCTCTAGGCGAGGCCACAGAAGGCCATGTTGGATTATGCCAGAGCATAGAGAGACTTCTTACTCAATCCTTGCGCAAGTTTGCTTTAAACCTTTAGAGTGTCTTGAGTTTATATAAGGTTAAGCAGTTTTAACTTTCGGAAAAGTGTTTCATATTCCACACCTATCCCCAATGACCACTAAGTCATTGCCATTTGATTGGTTGTATGCAGTGTTTTAAAGCTTTATCGTATATGTATTGATATTAAGATGATGGGGCTTTTAATAGTATTGTTCCCCTGCAACACTTTTATTATACTTCAGGATCATTTCTATTTTAAGAGCAGTGATTATGCTGTTTGACACTTTTGCATAGTTTTTCACTTAGTATTTGCATTTTTATGGCTATTTGCCTTCCGGTGTTGGAAGATTTTGTATTAGCTTTTGCTCAATGGTATTTTTGCCACAAAACACTGTTTATTATACTTCAGGGTAATTTCCATTGTTTTTCAGCTTTACGCCTAGTATGTGCTTTTTTGCGTCATGTTATGTTTCGGTGTTAAGTTTTTTTTTTTTTTTTTTTGCAGCCTTTTTATACGGTATTTCTCACCCAAATCACCATTTCTTATACTTCTGGATTATTTCATTTTTCCAATATTTCCCCAGAACGCATTTTTTTCTGTCCGAAATTTCCCCCAAAACTGTAGCGGACTTTCATACAATTTCAAGCGAGTATTAGATCTATATGTTGATGAATAAGAACTAATCCTTAAAGCCTATTACTTAAAAATTTGAAAAATAAACAAACCTAATATTTATGTTAGATTCAAAATGTCTGAAACATTTTTGGGTCTAGGTGAAAACAGTGGTGGGGCAGAGAGGCTGAAAAATAAACAGCTAAAAAAATTCAGTTAACTATAATTTATTTAATTCTAGCATTTCAGGCGTATATTTGTGCCAAATAATTTTACTGAATGAAATTTAAATTAGACTTAAATCCTTTGAAAAATGCATGGGTCATTCGCTTTAAAATGTGCGGAACCCCTAATAATTTTTCAGATCGGCGCCTACGACACATAAGCTGCCATTAGTTTCGGAATTTTTTTATTAGCATGACTAGTGGTTGCGCCGTACTTATTACTCGTGCCACGCTGTCTACGCCTTGGCAATAGTAAAGTCGTTTGTGCTCGGTGAATCATATGCCAGCGGCAGTCTGCAGTACGTCGCTGTGCTCATAACCTCTTGTATTTATAACAACATGACATTTTTCAATATGATTACCTGATTACCGCGCAGTAAATTACTCTTATCTTTCGCGTTATACTCGTTGTTAATACGTCAATTTTTCGTTTAATTATTATTACTACTATTATTATTACCTACCCGCGGGCAAAAATTACTCCAGAGCTGCCCTAATTTCCCCCGAACCCCGTTCGCGAGTTCGGACAAATGCTGCATCCTGTGAAAAACTACAAAACTGTGTAAGGATATTATTTATCGTTCTTACATAGTTTTGTAGTTTTTCACTTAGTATTTGCTCTTTAGCATCTAGTTCTATTTCAGTGTTGGGCGTTTATTTTTGCAGCCTTTTCTATATGGTATTTATCACCTAAGTCCCCGTTTCTTGTATTTCAGGATCATTTTTATTTTTAACTAGAGCGATCGCATTATTTACCGCATGCATTATTTATCTTAAGCTTTTCCCCATTCCGTACCCCTCCAGGCTTTTCTTTGGGGAGGGAGGGGGGGGGGTGTCGAGACTTTTTTGGACAAAAAAAGTAGTGTATGATCACCTTCACTTTTTATCAATATCTATGTATCGTTAGTTCTATTAGTTTTTTCCCGAAGAGTGGGAACACACTAGCACCTCAGATCCCTTGATCTCATTTTCAAGGCTTTTCACCTTTGTGAGCCCTCTCCAGGAGATTATTTGAGGGGGGGGGGGTTTGAGACGTTTTTTGGACCTAAAGAGTAGTGTATGACCTCTTTCACCTTTCGGTAGTATTATTTAGGTCTCCTTAGTCGTTTTGTTTTTTTTTTCCAAGAGAGTGAGAGCATTCTGGCATCTCAAATCACTCAATCTAGCAAATATGCTAAATTTAGTGAAAGATAACAGATTTGCCAAATTTAGCGAAGGATTACAAGCTTATAGACATCTTCAACTGCGATGAAACCGGACTTTTTTTTAGAATGCCTGAAAAAACTTTAGCTTTCAAAGTTGAACAACGCTACGGCGGGAAAAAAAGTATAGACTTACGGTTCTACTTTGCTGCAATGCTGATGGCTCTAAAAATTATCCCCTGTAGTCGTCGGCAAATCCAAGGGTCATACCTGCTTCAAAAGCATGAAAAAAATTGCAGTGTGAATATGCTAACAGCAAAAAAGCGTGGATGACTTTGAACATCTTTTTGAAATTCCTTCAGAAGTTAGATAGGAAAATGGAAAGAGAGAAATGGCAAGTGTTTTTATTCATGAATCAGTGTCCTGCTCACCTTCCTGACCTACTGATGCTCAGCAATACGAAAGTGGTGTTTCCCCCTGCAGATTGCAAGAGTAATTGCAATTGCAGCCACTGGATTTGGGGATTATCCATTGTGCGAAATTTCGCTACAAGACAGGCGCGGCGAAAAGTGAATTTCGTTGACCGGGCTTAAAATTTCAAATCATGGTGTACCCCCTATCTTCCTGCTTCCTGGAACAAACAGAAGAAAAACCATGCATAAGGAGCTTTGTTGGGAATTAGAACCACCCAACCACTTACCTAGATGAACTTTCTAAGGCACATCACAACAATCACACATATGCCAAATAAAAAAATGATAAAAATAAAAATCTTGGCTGAAATTGTCGACCGGTTCTGCCGCCACTGCTACAAGAACACTTTGGTTGAACTGAAACAAGCGTCCGTCCTCGATGCTCTTCATATGCTCTGTTCATCATGGAAAAATAACTGAAACTTGCGTTACGAATTGTTTTAAGAAAGCAGGCTTTTTTCAGTCAGAAAACGAAGAATAGTTCGCAAATGTGTAGATTAGCATCCTAAATTATTTCGTCGGAAAAATGTTGGTACATGGAAAAATTGCGATATACAGATTTTAGTGTATGGAAATAAATGGCAAATGGTGCAGAAATTTCATATTTTAAATGTGTTTTAAAGATTTTTATAGTAATATTGACTTGTGAGTCCGACGCTGTGAAGAGAAGCTGCGATAGGCCTAATGCATCGCTTCAGTGAAGATGTGAAGCTTTGGTCCGTTAAAAGGAAGGTTCGTTGCTGTGTAGAAATGATGTACAAGAGAAAGAGGACTTACGTTATTGGCAGGAGAGCAATAAATGTAGTGATACACTACAGAAAATAGGTCCACAGCATCCACCCTTTATTTTGTTGTATCCTGTACGTTGTTGGCAGGAAAACCCGGATAAAACCTCTTCGATTAGCAAAAGATACATATGAGTAAGGTAGAAACTGACATGCGAACAAGCTATTAACAGGAGAACCAAAAGTGCAGTGACACAGCAAATCTGTTCAAACCAGAACCGGAAGTTATAGTTCCTCAGTTTTCTGTACAACATAGAAAAGCATATTAGTACTTTCGGTAAATGTGTACTTAAGCGTCCTAAATTATTTCGTCGGAAAAATTTAACTGTGTGTGAAAAGTGCGACGTACATTATTTTAAACATGCAAAATAATGGGGAAAGGTGAAAAATTATAGTATTTTTAGATAAAAGGAAATAATTTGTCCGAAGTAGTAACCTGTGAGTACGATGGTTTGCAGCAGTTGGTGTGGGAGGCTGAAGCGATGCTAACTGCCACCACGTGAAGGTGCCGTGCGTCGGAGCAGAGTACGAGTTGGTAGCAAATGCGCGGAAGAATACGACAGCAGTAGGGTATATTTTTAGCAAAAGTGTAGTGCGTCGTGTAATCGTGCGCAAGAAGAAGTAGTTCAAACCTGTTTTATTCATTTTTGAAAAAGATATGTGCAGAATGTCGTTATTAGTGGTTTCACAATGTCTCCGAATGGAAAGAAATTAAGGAATGTAAAATAATTTATGTACGACCGAAGTTTTGAGGAAGACGTTTTGGTTCCGGTTGAACCCAAAGTTTTAGTTTTAGTTTGGAAGTTGTGCACAGGTAGATGATTTCTTCAAGCACTTCATTTGCAGTTCTAGTGTTATTCATTACATTGTAGCTCACATTTTTTCCTCGTGACACGGATATTTTTCAAAATAAACATATTTCTTCAATTCATATATCGTACTATGGCAGGGAGGCCTACAGCTTCTGGTATTGTGGCGGATAATGAAATTTTAAGCCCTGATTAAGTCCGAAATGACTGACGATTTTGTACTTCCGCTTTTTCAAAATTACCCTTCAGAAAACAAAAACTTGCAATGCTGCGCAAAGTCGACCTCTGTCTTTTCGCGTATGCCTACAAGACTTTTCGATGACTACGTACTTCTGAACCGCTTCCTTCTGTATTCTTCTGCCCGTTACTTGCCCTTCTCAACGAAGCTTCCATTCACCGGACTCTACCTTGACGCTGTCGCCGCTCCCTCGTCCTATGCCTACCGCACGTACTCTTCCAAACCATCGCACTCCCAGGTAAATACTTCGGAAAACTTATTTCCTTTTATCTAAAAATACTATATTTTTGCACCATTTACCATTATTTTGCATGCTTAAAATATTGTATGTCACACTTTTCCCACGAAATAATTTAGGACGCTAAAGTACACCATTTACTGCACTTTCTATTTCGGATCAGGGAATCATATGCGAAAGAATGAAAAATTTCACAACATCTGCTTTAAAAACAATGACAAAACATGAACAAACTATATTGTGTAGCATATGAGTATAACGGGATGTAAGGTCAGGTGATGCGTAACATCACAGCCTCTCCTTGACAAATGTCAACCCCGCCTTCTCGTGGTGCATCCTGTTCCCACTAAAGGGGCTCTGACCGCCAATAGCGGTATAACTATACCATCGGGATTAGAGAAAACGCTATCCCACACTCGCCAACCCGCTTGCCCAGCGTGGTGAGTTATGGCCAAACCCCTCCAAAATGACTCCACAACTTAAATCTTGGTCCTCAGTCTCCGGCAGCTGGAATGTACCTGGCCAAGGCAGCGTCCAGTGCGACATAAATGCAGAGGGTGCTAAGAATCCCCGGAAGACCGGACTAGGCTGCCATCTGATGCTGACCTTGGCTACGTATAATGGACGCTCCCTATCTTCTGATTCAAGGTCTCTTGAACTGAAATAGGAACTACAAAGGATCAAGTGGGGCATCGTCGGGCTAAGTGAGGTAAGGAGAAAAGGAGAAGATCTCATTGAACTGAAAAGTAGACATCTCTCCTACTATTGTTGGACAGATAGTGGCAAAACCAGTGGTGTAGGATTTATAATAAACAAGTAACTGAAGGATAAAGGTGTAGAAGTTGAAAGTTCCTCTGACAGAGCTGCACGACTCGATATCCAACTCTCGAGAAGATACAAGGCTCAGATTGTTCAAACTTATGCACCCACCACAAGTCATCCTGAAGAAGAAATTGAAGAATTTATGAGGAAATTCGTCATCTAAATAATAAAGGTAAGCAGCACTTGAAGATAACTATGGGAGATTTCAATGCAAAAATAGGGCAACGGCAACAGAAGGAAACTTCAGTAGGTAAATTCGGTCACGGCAACAGAAACCAGCGTGGAAATACTGTCGTTGAATTTGCAGAGGCAGAAGGTTTTTCATCATGAACTCCTTTTTCAAGAAAAAAGCCACACAGGAAATGGACATGCAGACATCCAAATGGGACAACAAGTGAAATTGATTTTATTATGTGCAACAAAAAATTCGTCATTGAAGACTGCAGTGTGCTAAACAAGTTCAACACAGGAAGTGACCATAGATTGGTGAGATGTAAGATGCACCTCAATACTAAACTCGAACGTGGCCAGCTCATAAGACAAACAAAATGTTTTGACATAACCAACCTTAAAAAACACTATAATACCTTCAAGTTGGAACTGCAGAACAGATTCTCTGCTTTAGAAGGCCTAACATCGGAAGAAGTGGATACTTCTGAAGCTAACAGAAAAGTAACCAACGCTCTTATGGAAACAGCAACAAAATTAGCTGGGTCTAAGAAAAAGTTGCATGTGAACAACTTATCAGGAAAAACGAAAATGTTGATGCAAAAAAGAAGAGAGATGAGGACAACTAAAGAAGATGTGACTTCCAAAGTGGAATATATAGAGCTATGCAAGACAGTACGAAAAAGTATCACTGAAGACGTAAGGAAATTCAACTGTGAACTAGTGAGGAAAGCAATTGAAAACAACCAAAGCCTAAAGATAGCAAAGGGACATCTCAGTAAGGAAAGAAAACAGATTATGCCACTGAGAAAAGAAGATGGCTCCGTAACAAGAAATAGAGGCGAAATTTTGACAATGGTGAAAGATTTCTACTCCAAATTATATGAAAGGGATGATGCATGTACTCCAGACATCATGAAAGGTACCAGTACCAGAGTTCTTCCAGTCCTCCCAGCAGAAGTTGCACATGCAATCAAGAACATGAAGCGGGTGAAAGCTCCAGGAGAAGATGGAATTACTGTAGACATCATACAAGAAGCAAGTGGAGAAATCGAAGCAGTACTCGCCCAAATTTTCTCTCGATGCCTTAATGGAGGGAAGATTCCTGAGGATTGGAACAACGCTACAATTATCCTGCTACATAAAAAAGGTGACATTGAGGATCTCAGGAACTACAGACCTATCAGCCTCTTATCAGTGGTTTATAAAATCTTCACTAAAGTTCTTTCATACAGTTTAAAAGTGACCCTGGACATGGCTCAACCGAGGGGACAAGCTGGATTCAGGAGTGGCTACAGCACAATAGATCATATCCACGTATCCACGTACTGAGAGAACTAATTGAAAGAGCGAGGGAATATGAACTTCCATTGGGCATGGATTTTATTGATTATGAAAAGGCCTTTGATTCGGTGAAACCATCAGCAGTTACAACGGCTCTGAAGTCCAGCGGTGTTGGGGATGCATACATTAATATTATTGATAACATCTACGAAAATGCAAGTGCAAAGATTCGGCTGTTTGAAAATACAACACACATAAAAATTGGAAAGGGAGTGAGACAAGGTGACACCATATCTCCGAAGCTCTTTAATGCCACATTGGAAAATGTCTTTCAATCACTGAACTGGGAAAACAAAGGGATAAAGATTAATGGAGATTATCTAACCCACTTTCGTTTTGCTGATGACGTAGTCATTTTTGCAACTACCCCATCAGAGCTGCAGAGTATGATCCAGGAACTTGCTGACAAGAGTAAAGAAGTGGGATTAAAAATGAACTTTCAGAAGACAAAAGTGATGTTCAATGCTTTTACAAGGAATGAAGATTTATCGATTGATGGAGAAAAGTTGGAGATAACAGACACGCATGTTTATCTTGGACAGCAGATATCAAGTGAGGGTCACATTGATGAAGAAATTAATCGGCGTACAAAACTTGCCTGGAGAGCTTTTGGAAGAAACAGCATAATTTTCAAGAGCAATATGCCATTATGTTTTATAAGAAAAGTGTTCGATCAATGCATCATTCCAGTGCTTACGTATGGTGCAGAGACGTGGATCTTAACTAAAAGAGACATACAAAGGCTGCAGACAACTCAAAGAGGTATGGAGAGGTGCATGCTTGGTGTAACCAGGAGAGATAAGAAGAGGAACTCGTGTATCCAAAAAATGAGAAGAGTGGAAGACATCATGATCAGAGTTAAATCCCTGAAATGGCAATGGGCTGGACATACTGCCAGAAGGACAGACCATCGATGGACAGCCGAAATTTTAACTTGAAAAAGCTGTTTTCAATGAGAGACAACGACAGAAACGATCTTCAATTTTACCCAACTTTAAAAAGCTATAAATATAAACAAGGTATGTAATTTAAATTTTGAGATCATGTATTTTACATTTTTGAGTAATTTAAGGTTTTAAGTGTTAAATTTAACTAAGTAAATTCAATCATTAATATTTTTCTTATTTTGCATGTTATTCTCATGTTAATTACATTTTAAACTTAATTTTGGCTGAAATTACACTAACTTTTACTTATGCTGCGCTCTCATTATGCTTGCTTTGGTTTGCGCTGACATATATGTGAGATATTACTCTATACACGTGACAATGAGATGATTATAGATATAATTTAAAAATATATAGATTTTGACTTTTCTGGTTTCCAATTAAATTTATGCAATTTATGTGTTGAGTGGTAAAAAGAAGGCACAGTGGAAATTTGCATATGGGGTTTGTATATATGCAAATTTCCATTGTTTGCTTTCTTCTGAAAACTAAGCTAGGGGTGGCTATGAGTTAAATATGCCATAGTCACAAAATGATTGATAATTATATACTAAGGAATGTGAGTGAAATGGTATTCCTAAAAGCAATCAAAACCATGTAGCGGTCATGGAGAATCACAACTGCGTTTCCTGAAAATGTGACATTTCATCACATGAAACTTTCAAGCCAACGAAACTGGAACAAAGGATCCCCCCCCCCCCCCCCGGTTTTAACTACTGTGGAGAAACTTTGAGGGCAGAGGATTTTTTTCCACCTGTAAATTGAGTAAATTGAGGCCATTGGTTCTAGGAAAGGAGAAAGCCAAAGATGTTATGTTATGTAAAAAAGAGGTTTTTTTAAAGGTTTTAACTGCTAATGTGAGGAACTCAATGGCATGTCCCCGTTCCTAATTTAAAAGTCACTGGTTCCAGGGAAGAGAGAAAAGCAGTGCGGTAAAACAAACGCAACATCCATGCCACACCGGGATTCAAACCCAGACCCACTTGGACAAACAATCATAAGATGGTGCTTAGACCACTGCACCACCAGGGTGGCAAAACTAATGCCTCATATGGGACTCAAACCATATGTTAAATTGTGACTGCTAGCAAAAAACATTGATGTACAACCAACTCGGATACCAGTACGGCTTGAACATCCTCTAGACCAATGGTTCTCAAAGTGGTTTACACGAAAATAATGAGGGGGGGGGCATATGCAATTTTGTTAGCAACCATACCGCGTCACATAGTGAACCAATATTCAAAACAAAATTAACAATCTGAATTTATGGCTAGTGCTGGTAGGATGTGCGGTGAAGTTTAGCATATTTAGCTGAAATTTCTGAAAACTGAACTAGTGGAACTTCTCATTACAGGGTGTAAACAATCTGTTCTATGTTGAAAAAACAAAACACAAGCAATGACCAAAAACCTTTATGAGAAAACCAAATTACAGGGAACAGCTCTGACCAATTTTCATAACTGAATTCACTATCTTCAGAAAATGAGCAAACAATTGGAAACTTGATGTTAAACAGCTAATAATCGTCCATCTCTACACTCTCCAAACATTTACAAGGCAGTATTTTCCATTCCCACTGAATGAACTAGTTACTCATTCACATGCAATGCAGAAATGTGTAATCTTCTATTGCCAAATAAAGAACTTATGAGACATCTTTTAACTCTGGTTTGAAAAGCATTTGTTCTTTGAAATCACTGACTAGTTTTTGGATTCCAATGGAAAAAGAATTTCCAACATTGTCGAGCACTGCCTTAAGTATTTGTTGCCTTTTACAACTACATATCTATGTGAAAATAGTGTTTCATCCTTAACCACCATAAAATCAAAATATTGAAATAAGCTGGATGTTGAAGACGCCTTGTTTGTACATAAGCAAGAAAACTCCAAACATTGATGTACTTTGCAAGAGTAAATGAGCTCATACATCTTATTGATACTAAACAAATGACTTGGCCCGTTTTATTTGATTTCTTTAGCCATTTGTGCAATTTCTGTGACATCAGTGTACATAATTTTAGCAAATATACGTGTGTATTTGTATTTTTAATATATTTTATACCCACATAAACACACTAGAATAAACTTTTCATTAAAGAATATGCCTGTACATATCTGTACTCAATAGCTAATCTTTGTATTCATTGGTGCAAATATAATACTTCACAAGTTCTTAAGTACATTAGCAAATGAAAAGGTCTTAAAAAAACAAAGTATTGTTCAGCCAGTTTGTGCTTTAGAAATAATTCTGTCTAAATTCAGAAGCTGAACAGTAATCTGTGATTTTAAACTATTTGAGAGAATCTCTACTAAGAGAAAACATGCACGTTAATTCTCCACTCAACATATTTAGGTTGATTTTGCTGAATTTACTCAAAATCATGATCAGAGACCAAGCCACTACACCTACACGAAAAAAAAAAAAAAAGCGTGTTATATGGCAAAATGGAATTGATTTCAGACTACAAAGATACTAAAAGAATGCTGCCCTACGTAATTCCCAAATCAGCATGTACGCATGGAATTTATTCGACATCCTAGTCAACGCTAGGTATATCATCATCATCATCATCATTGTCAACCATTATCAATCCACTGCTGGACGAAGGTCTCCCCAAGTTTCCTCCACAACGGTCTGTCTTGTGCCAGTCTCCTCCATGTCACTCCCGCATATTTACGAATTTCATCCACCCATCTCCCATGTGGTCTTTTTCTGGGTCTTTTCCTGTCCCTTGGAATCCAATCTAAAATTTCGGCTGTCCATCTATGGTCTGTCCTTCTGGCAGTATGTCCAGCCCATTGCCATTTCAGGGATTTAACTCTGATCATGATGTCTTCCACTCTCGTCATTTTTCGGATCCACGAGTTCCTCTTCTTATCTCTCCTGGTTATACCAAGCATGCACCTCTCCATGCTTCTTTGAGTTGTCTGCAGCCTTTGTATGTCTCTTTTAGTTAAGGTCCACGTCTCTGCACCATACGTAAGCACTGGAAGGATGCATTGATCAAACACTTTTCTTTTAAGACATAATGGCATATTGCTCTTGAAAATTATGCTGTTTCTTCCAAAAGCTCTCCAGGCAAGTTTTGTACGCCGATTAATTTCTTCATCAATGTGACCCTCACTTGATATCTGCTGTCCAAGATAAACATACGTATCTGTTATCTCCAGTTTTTCTCCATCAATCGATAAATCTCCATTTCTTGTAAAAGCATTGAACATCACTTTTGTCTTCTGAAAGTTCATTTTTAATCCCACTTCTTTACTCTTGTCAGCAAGTTCCTGGATCATACTCTGCAGCTCTGATGGGGTAGTTGCAAAAATGACTACGTCATCAGCAAAACGAAGGTGGGTTAGATAATCTCCATTAATCTTTATCCCTTTGTTTTCCCAGTTCAGTGATTGAAAGACATTTTCCAATGTGGCATTAAAGAGCTTCGGAGATATGGTGTCACCTTGTCTCACTCCCTTTCCAATTTTTATGTGTGTTGTATTTTCAAACAGCCGAATCTTTGCACTTGCATTTTCATAGATGTTATTAATAATATTAATGTATGCATCTTCAATACTGCAGGTTTTCAGAGCCATTGTAACTGCTGATGGTTTCATCGAATCAAAGGCTTTTTCATAATCGATAAAAGCCATGCACAATGGAAGTTCATATTCCCTCGCTCTTTCAATTAGTTCTCTCAGCACATGGATATGATCTATTGTGCTGTAGCCACTCCTGAATCCAGCTTGTTCTCTCGGTTGAGCCATGTCCAGTGTTACCTTCAAGCGGTGTGAAAGAACTTTAGTGAAGATTTTATAAACTACTGATAGGAGGCTGATAGGTCTGTAGTTTCCAAGATCCTCAATGTCACCTTTCTTATGTAGCAGGATCATTGCAGCGGTGTTCCAATCCCCAGGAATCTTTCCTTCATTAAGGCATCGAGTGAAAATTTGGGCGAGTACTGTTTCGATTTCTCCACTTGCTTCTTGTATGATGTCTACAGTAATTCCATCTTCTCCTGGAGCTTTTCCCCGCTTCATGTTCTTGATTGCACGTGCAACTTCTGCTGGAAGGACTGGAGGAACTCTGGTACTGGTATCTTTCATGATGTCTGGAGTGCATGTATCATCCCTTTCATATAATTTGGAGTAGAAATCTTTCACTCTTGTCAAAATTTCGCCTCTATTTCTTGTTATAGAACCATCTTCTTTTCTCAGAGCCATAATCTGTTTTCTTCCCTTACTGAGATGTCCCTTTGCTATCTTTAGGCTTTGGTTGTTTTCAATTGCTTTCCTCACTAGTTCACAGTTGAATTTCCTTACGTCTTCAGTGATACTTTTTCGTGCTGTCTTGCATAGCTATATATATTCCACTTTGGAAGTCACATCTTCTTTAGTTGTCCTCATCTCTCTTCTTTTTTGCATCAACATTTTGGTTTTTCCTGATAATTTGTTCACATGCAACTTGTTCTTAGACCCAGCTAATTTTGTTGCTGTTTCCATAAGAGCTTTGGTTACTTCTCTGTTAACTTCCGAAATATCCACTTCTTCCGATGTTAGGCCTTCTAAAGCAGAGAATCTGTTCTTCAGTTCCAACTTGAAAGTATTATGGTGTTTTTTAAGGTTGGTTATGTCAATACATTTTGTTTGTCTTATGAGCTTGCCACGTTCCAGTTTAGTGTTGAGGTGCATCTTACATCTTACCAATCTATGGTCACTACCTGTGTTGAACTTGTTCAGCACACTGCAGTCTTCGATGACGAATTTTTTGTTACACATAATAAAATCAATTTCACTTGTCGTCCCAATTGGATGTCTCCATGTCCATTTCCTGTGTGGCTTTTTCTTGAAAAAGGAATTCAAGATGAAAAATCCTTCTGCCTCTGCAAACTCAACGACAGTATTTCCACGCTGGTTTCTGTTGCCGTGACCAAGTTTACCTACTGAAGTTTCATTCTGTTGCTGTTGCCCTATTTTTGCATTGAAATCTCCCATAATTATCTTCAAGTGCTGCTTACCTTTATTATTTAGATGACGAATTTCCTCATAAAATTCTTCAATTTCTTCTTCAGGATGACTTGTGGTGGGTGCATAAGTTTGAATAATCTGAGCCTGGTATCTTCTCGATAGTTGGATAACGAGTCGTGCAGCTCTGTCAGAGGAACTTTCAACTTCTACCACTTTATCCTTCAGTTTCTTGTTTATTATAAATCCAACACCACTAGTTCTGCCAGTACCTGTCCCACGATAATAGAAGAGATGTCCACTTTTCAGTTCAATGAGATCTTCTCCTTTTCTCCTTACCTCACTTAGCCCCATGATGTCCCACTTGATCCTTTGTAGTTCCTCTTCCAATTCAAGAAGCCTTGAATCAGAAGATAGGGAGCGTCCGTTGTAGGTAGCCAAGGTCAGCATCAAATGGCAGCCTAGTCCGGTCCTCCGGGGATTCTTAGCACCCTCTGCCTTCATGTCGCACTGGCCGCTGCCTTGGCCAGGTACATTCCAGCTGCCGGAGACTGAGGGCCAAGATTTAAGTTGTAGAGTCATTTTGGAGGTGTTTGGCCATAACTCACCACGCTGGCCAAGCGGGTTGGTGAGTGTGGGATAGCATTTCCTCTGATCCCGATGGTATAGTTATACCGCTATTGGCGGTCGTCAGAGCCCCTTTAGTGGGAACAGGATGCACCACGAGAAGGCGGGGTTGACATTTGTCAAGGAGAGGCTGTGATGTTACGCATCACCTGACCTTACATCCCTAGGTATATACCTGGCAATAAAGACTTGCACAGAAAAGTAAAGCACTGTATCATATTTGATAGTAAAACATACATGCATGTGAGAGATATGCCTCCACCCTCCCCGAGTCAAAGGAAATCTTAGCTACTACATTGATTTTCCTGTGACAATGCTTATATATATATATGTACACAGTTCGCGAGCTTAATATCAAACAAAAACGTGTGTAATTGATGTCGTTACTTTTACATATCAAAATAAACTTAATTTTAAAAAGTGTCTACTCACATGTTTTCTTTCATTTTCAACATGGCGTCAAGGCGTCCTTCCTTCCTGCACATGTTCGTGACGTTCGTGTTCGTCTTGGTGAAAAAACCAGCATCCAACGAAAAAATCACGTGACCACTCGCTGACCAATAGCAGAAAGCGACGCATGCCGCATTCCTTTTCTGTCCTTATCGTTCGTTGGCTAACCGGTGACTCTGAGAAACGCCCGTAAAATTACGGTTTGGAAAAGTTTTCCTACATATCACTGCCCGTTAAAATTCGGGCATCGCCCTGAAACTGCAGAAACGGGCCTTGACCGTAAAAATACAAGGGCAACAAGACTTTTTACGGGAATTTTTAACAGTGACCGGGGGAAAAAAACAAATATTCGTCAATTCCGACGGTTTTCGTCTACGGGTTCGAATCCCGGTGAGGTATGGATGTTGCGTTTGTCTTACTGCACTGAATCTCTCCCTTTCCTGGATCCACTGACCCTAAATTAAAGACGGG
The DNA here is from genome assembly GCA_039090855.1 of Macrothele yani. Lineage (NCBI taxonomy): Eukaryota > Metazoa > Arthropoda > Arachnida > Araneae > Macrothelidae > Macrothele > Macrothele yani. The sequence goes on along the minus strand of CM077032.1, from coordinate 30,174,494 downwards.
CGACAGCTTTTAACCCAATGAGTTGCTCACGGTGGTCGTTAAACCTTCAATCAAAAAAAAAAAAAAATCACGAACCTGGACTTTACTGAAGTGGTTGAATGAATGTGTCAATCAAATAAAGTCTACATTTCTTGTTTCACATGAGTTTATTATTAAAAAAAAATTTACCGTCGATTCCGACGGGTTTCGTCTAGTTGCTTTTTAAATGTTTTGTAGTTACTTACATTGAGAAGGAATTTCCAATTCCATGCATAAGACATAACGTTGTTCTTATTGTCTTTGGTTTTTTTTAGCCAGCTATTCTACCTAGTGGTATATCCGAGATGATTTGGAAGGAATATAAAGCGCTTGCTCCTGAACCGAATCCTCTGTCAAGTTATTATGTTCGGAGAAGTGGTGAAGTAGAAGTGAACACGTAAGTTACTTACAATACACGTTCTCCTATATTTTTATTTAAAAAAAGCAATAATATATATACACAAGTGTGCTTCTGCTTTCCTAAGAACAACGTTTAAAAATCTTAATAAATGCATTATGCAACATTTAAATTGTTGGACCCTGAAGGAATGATCTAGTGCGAAACCAAATCAATAGGCAATTAAGTTGAGCTGAGATATACACATGAATGAAGTATTTGCAGGTAAACGCGATAACAGCTCTGCGGTAACGTCACAATTAACCTGATTTCCTCGTCAGATGGTTCTGCCGGCATCAACCAGCAGTATTTTGGAGGAATCGAACGACGTACACCATTCCAAGGCTCCCATTGGCCGAACGTTTTGACAGATTAATGTGCGAAGCATTGGCGTCATGAGAACACGACAGTGCATCGATGGTGACAGCAATTTTTGGGGCAAAGTACGAGATCTTGTCAACCAGAAACTGGACCATATAGTACGATAACACCATAGAAAGATTATATTACAACGTCCCCGGTAGAACGGTGGTCCTCGTCTAATTGGATAACCAGTGAGGTTACTGAATCCTCGTCTAATTGGATAACCAGTGAGGTTGCGTTCCCATAAATGTAAAGAACCCAATCTCAAAGTTTACGGACGTCGCGTTGTGTTTCATATAGGCTCGTTACGAGGTATTCGTAAAAAACCCATATGCCGTAAATTGTGAATTTAGAGAAATATACACACCCTAGAAAAGTTAGCTACACCAGGTTAAGTAATTACAAAGTTTATTAAAAGAAAAAGTATATATGAGCAGTACATCCTTTAGGTGGAGGCAAAATTAAAGTTACGTTTAATTTCAAAAATATTAGAAATAGCCATGTTGACTGGTCCACTGCTGCGTAAGCCTGTTACACCCCTGAGCTTAACTTTAAATTAAATCCCTCAATCTATATCGAGGAGGCATAGCGACCATGCATATGTATATATTCAGTTAACATTGGAATTAGAATTGGGGAAAATAACGTCATCTTACCTTCCTTCGGCTGGGTTGTCGCTCGTTGAAGCCCTACGCTGGTAGATGAAATCTTTCGAGGATGCTGACTCCGGATCTATCTATCCCTCGCTGAAGAATCTTTCTGACTCCTATTGTCTCATTTTCGAATATCTCTGAAAATTGTCCTCCGACTATTATACGTGAATAAACATTTGTGTCGCTATCTGTGAATCACTGTTTCGAATACCATATGTGGATAACCATCTCGAATACGAATCTCCAGACAATATGAATCTCGGATACGGATTTTTCTCTCTTGACTATCTCTTTTTTCTGCCTATAAATTTCCATCCCTTTAATTTTCCACGTGATACGGGCGTGCCTACAACCATCTAAGAACTCTTCGCCTGGGTCTAAATCGGTCAGCTCAGCTGACTAGTGCTCGAGCTTAGTGCCTATTGGTTGGCCATCTGGTCCACTTAGCTACCTTTTCGCGGCAGCTGGCCTTTTGGGCAGGTGAGGCCTTTGCGAATTCAATAGGAGATATTTTCTGCGTTCGGATTAATAGCAAAGAATTTAAAGGGGCTTTCCTCTGGCAGAATTACGACTTTTCTGTGACACCGCGATGTACTTTACGACTTTCGCTGGTGCCTCCCTCATCGAGGAGATGGTCGTAAACCGCAACTCGCCTATTCATCTGACCGCGTTTCGAACTCTTTCATGTGCACTCCTGAAATACCGGGATGTATTGTCACACCAGCAACGCTAGCACTGGGATCATTTCGTAAATTTTGCGAATGCCGTGCTTCTTCTCACAAGAGTGAAAAGAAGATAAATTCCTTGGTCATTCTTCACGGGTGTCCTGGCAAACCGTATTGACCACCTGGGTTTTCTGCTCCAGTGGGGAAAAGAGGGTTTATGAGGCAGGAAGGGAGCAAAGGAAAAATAATTTAAATTAAGTAAAAAATAATTAAGGTAAATTATTTCTGGTCTTTGTATTTAATTAGGCCGCAAACAATGTGACCCGAACTATGAAGTAGTCCCGCGGCAACAATTATTTGAAATAGCGTTATTAACTCAAAGTAGCTGCAAACCATCTTCAAGTTACTGAAAACTTTACTGAAAGCCAAAATGTTATGCATAAATAAAAAGTAAGATCTTTCGGGAAACACTCTGTTCCCATCATCAGACTAAGTAAAAGGTGCCGTGTGCCCGATATATATACGAAAACGTTAGACATGAAAATGACGTATGTTGCTATAGTACTCTGCGCATCGACTGTGCTCTGGTGGCCAGGAGGTTAGTTACTGATGCTTTATGACAATTATTAGGCCTTCTTGATTGGTGTAGAAGAATCACGCCTTTGATTGCGAAATGCCCATTAAGAATACAAGCTTCACTGGTTGGGGTATTTTCCCATGAGAGAGAGAGAGTCGCAATAACACATACAAGGTAAGTATTACACAAAATGAGATTGTACATCCTGTAATAGAACACTGTTGTAGAGATCTAATTATCTAGTTAAAAGTTCTTGGAAACCAGATACTTCCGTGGTTGATGCATTTCACATCGAAAAGAGTCATTGCAACATAATAATCGGAAGGCATAAATACATAAACTCTCCGCCATTAACAATTCTAACATATCAAAACCATCCTCTGTACGTCGTTTAAGAAACGAAACATTCTTACAACCATCCTCTCTACGACGATAAGAAACGAAAACATTGATTTAATTCGTCTCATCACAAGATAGACTGTATAGAAGACTGGAGGAAGCAGGACTTCACGTTCGTCGTCCGCTGTGCCTCTTTCCTTCACCCAATAACCGTCCTACACAGCACCTGGAGTTATGGTGCTTCAATGAACTAGCAAACACAATGACATCATGTTATCTCCATCTCCAAATATCACTCTTGTTTGGAGTCCGATGATCACCGAGTTCATGTATAGAAATCATAAGGAAAACCAATAATTTCAAGACTCATTGTCCAGCGGCATAAAGCGCGAACGGATGTACGGGAGGACAATCAGCAATTATAGCTCGACGTCTCTAGAATTCAGCACGGCAGTTCGATACTCAGCAAAACGTGGAGAATGTCCTGGATACTTTTGCAATCTCTTCCGTAACGGGATCCGTGGTAGCATGTTTCGTCAGGATAATGCACGGCCGCATACTGCCAACTTCTCAAGGGAAAGTCTATGCGATGTCAACGTACTGGAAAATCCAGAAAAAATCTTGGGTATGTCTCCAATACATTTCGTATGACGTATATTTAGACGGCATGTCAACTCCCACCCGTATACAGCGCCGACAACGATCGGCCAACAAGACTAGGTGCATATAGCATTTTAGGCAGTGTCACACTAGGTCGTCAAACGTTCTTTCTACACAATGCCCCAAGACATATTGATGAATGCGTTGCCAACAAGGTTGTTGTGCCTCATTTTTCAGGTAATAATATTGTCTATTAGATTGGAAAAGTCTATCATGCCTTTATTGTCCATGAACGCCAGTTGAATTTTTCCACTTTTTGTTGCTGTTGCATTTTCAATATTATTGGATGCAAAACAAAATATTTTAAATGATTTTAAAAGAAATACACTCACCGACAACGAAATTTGAGCACCTAGAAGAAAACATGCTACAACCGCGAAACTTTGCAAATAGCTAGAGTGCGTGCTGGTATACAAATGATCCACATTTGGTGGATGACCGCACCCCCGTGGTGGCGCTGTCAGCACGAACCAGCAGCCTTATAAACCGGCGTGTAGTCGATGCCCCATGAAAGCGGAAACACCAGCTGACGCGAGCAAGACTGCAGAGTAAGAAGAATGCCGCGTAGACGACAGAGACATCGATTTGCGCAACGTATGGTGCTTGACAGAGGCTGATTATCGGGCTGAAACCCGCAGGGAGGTTGACGCGCCGTATAGCCCGCCACGTGGATCATTTTGAGCACACCGACCGACTGTGTTGGGAGCAGTCGACACGTAAAAACACTACCAAACGACGGAGCGACTCCGGTCGGACCAGGAGAACCACCGGTAGAGAGGATCGATGGATTGTGCGCCAGGTACGAACGGATCCCACGGGAACCCAGTCCTTTATACAGGTAGATGCAGGAGGCTCCTGTGTGCCTACGGACCACTGCCTGACGCCTCGCTGAAGCGAAAGCGAATGTGAGATCTCAGGTCCCCTTACCTGTGTTGCCATTAACACCGGAACATCGCCGGCTCCTTGATGTTATTCCAGTCTGGTTGAACATTCACACAAACTACGTTTCTGGCGAGTGCTGTATTGCTGTGGTTGTTACGAATGTCATATTGATGCTCCTGCACTCGGCTGCCAATACTTCGTTTCGTAGAGCCTACGTGGTTACTAACACATTCACCATTGGATATGTCTATATCAAGGTGATATTGTATGCACACCATTTACACAAATCATCTGTTCTGTTACGGTCTTTTTTAAGAAATGGAAAAAGGTTCCTTGATTTAATGCCAAACTGAATATCATACTTCGTGCAGATGCGTGATAATACATTAGTTATACCTGATTATTGTTCTAGTGTTCCAACAAAACGATTTGTGGTTTTTTGATATTTACTAAAACATATGGTTCTATCATTTAGAATTTTTGAATACGTTCGGTCAACTATATGTATCTAGGGTATTCTTATTTAGCGGCTAAATCAAATATAAAATCTATCTCAGATTTGAACAGCGGATTTGTGGAGGAGTGTGTAAGTGCTCTTCTGATTAGGAAGTTATTAGCTGATATCTTGTGTGTTAATGGATTAGGAGAGGTAAATGGAGTTAACCTGTTGCTGGCGGTAGGTTTTCGATAAACCGAATAAGACAGGTTGCAAGTTTCAGGGTTACTAGAAATTTGGAAATCTAAGAAAGGCAATTAGTAGTTAGATTCAGTTTCCATCGTTAGCCCCAAAGTGATTAAAACAGATGAAAGAGCGTCCGCGAACTTAATTAAATCATCCTGCGTGTGAGGCCAAATCACAAGAGTGTCGTCGACGTACCTAATGTACAAACTGGGTTCAAGGGAAACCCCATTGAGGACTTTGTTCTCAATATTTAAGGTTTAAGCAGAATTTCTGCTAATACTGCTAAAAAGTTAAGAACCCATAAGTGAGCCCTCCACTTATAAATTTGGTTATCAAATTTAAAGTATGAACGCTGTTTGACCAACTGAAGCGCGTGCATAATAGCAGAAATTTCAGAGGTAGGGACTTGGGATTCAACAAGTTTGGCCTCTATAATGAGGTGGATGGCGTCCACAGTTACATTAGGATACAATGATACACCATCCGGGGAGGCAAGAATGAAAGTCTTAGAATGTGGCTGAAACATCCTAATTCTTTCAATTGCAACAGTAGAACTCTTAACAGAATAAGGTGAGTTCGCAGCAAAATTTGCTAAATACTATGCAAGAGCTTTTTCAAGAGGTCGTGTCGGACTAAGATAGCCCACGACCAAAGGCCTAAGAGGATGCCTCTCCTTATGCAGTTTAAGACACCCAAAAATATCGGTCACACGACAGCCGGGTAAGGGGTGAAAGCATTTGAGAAACATTCCGGGAAAGAATGAGCTTTTTTTTTTTAATCTGGAGAGTGCCGAGCATGTGGCATTGGTGTAGACCCGTTCTACCACGATGTGCAGAATGGAGGAAATAGCTTCATGCATCTTTTCTTTGCATATTAGTCTGTTCAATAAGACATTTTGATGAGATTTGTCTACTGCCAGAATGGAAATTTTGTCATTGTTTCGAATCGATTTCAACTGGCGTTTTTTCTATTCTGGCAGCAGACAAATCTCATCAAAATGTCTTATTGAACAGACTAATATACCAAGAAAAGATGCATGCAGCTATTTCCTCTATTCCGCACATCGTGGTAGAACGGGACCGCATCAAGGCCATATGCTCGGCACTCTCCAGATTAAAAAAAGCTCATTCTTTCCCGGAATGTTTCTCAAATGCTTTCACCCCTTACCCAGCTGTCGTGTGACCGATATTTTTGGGTGTCTTAAACTGCATAAAGAGGGGCATCCTCTTAGGCCTTTGGTCGCGGGCTATGTTAGTCCGACACTACCTCTTGAAAAAGCTCTTGCATAGTATTTAGAAAATTTTGCTGCGAACTCAACTTATTCTGTTAAGAGTTCCACTGTTGCAATTGAAAGAATTAGGATGTTTCAGCCACATTCTAAGACTTTCCTTCTTGCCTCCCCGGATGGTGTATCATTGTATCCTAATGTAACGGTGGACGCCATCCGCCTCATTATAGAGGCCAAACTTGTTGAATCCCAAGTCCCTACCTCTGACATTTCTGCTATTATGCACGCGCTTCGGTTGGTCAAACAGCGTTCATACTTAAATTTGATAACCGAAATTTTAAGCAAGTGGAGGGCTCACCTATGGGTTCTTCACTTTCAGCAGTATTAGCAGAAATTCTGCTTCAACCCATTGAGAACAAAGTCCTCAATGGGTTTTCTCTTGAACTCAGTTTGTACATTAGGTACGTCGACGACATCCTTGTGTTTCGGCCTCACACGCAGGATGATTTAGTTAAGTTCGCCGATGCTCTTTGATCTGCTTTCACCACTCTGGGGCTAACGATGGAAACTGAATCTAACTACTAATTGCCTTTCTTAGATTTCCAAATTTCTAGTAAACCTGAAACTTGCAACCTGTCTTATTCGGTTTATCGAAAACCTACCGCCAGCAACAGGTTGAATCCATTTACCTCTTCTAATCCATTACCACACAAGATATCAGCTATTAACTTCCTAATCAGAAGAGCATTTACACACTCCTCCACAGATCCGCTGTTCAAATCTGAGATAGATTTTATATTTGATTTAGCAGCTAAATAACAATACCCTAGATACATAGTTGACCTAACCTTTCCAAAAATTCTAAATGATAGAACCATATGTTTTAGTAAAGATCAAAAAACCACAAATCGTTTTGTTGGAACACTAGAACAATAATCAGGTATAACTAATGTATTATCACGCATTTTCATATTCAGTTGGGCATTAAATCAAGGAACCTTTTTCCATTTCTTACAAAAAGACCGTGACAGAACAGATGATATGTGTAAATGGTGTGCATACAATATCCCCTTGATATAGACATATCCAATGGTGAATGTGTTAGTAACTACGTAGGCTCTACGAAACGCAGTATTGGCACTGGAGTGCAGGAGCATCAATATGACATTCCTAACAACCACAGCAATACAGCACTCGCCAGAAACGTAGTTTGTGGGAATGTTCAATCAGACTGGAATAACATCAAGTTGTTGCACACCCCTGCGTCAATATACTCCTCACATATCACCGAGAGCCTATATATCGAAGCTTACGGGGACCGCTGTGGTAAAGACAATTGCCCAGTTGAACTATTCAGAATATGGAAGCGTCACATTGCAACTTAAAACTTGAACAACATCAATTATTAACTTTTGAACTTTGACAAATACATATACTCTATATATTATATAAACGGCTTGATATGTTCTATCTTAGGTCTAATTTATTCTGTAACTCAACCACGTTGCGATACTCTTGCGCAGCAGTTTCACCCTTCATTATACTCTGATGCGTATAATGAAGCCCCAAAGCAGCTATTACTCTCTTCCATCTGAAGACGGGTGCTCCTGTCGCCCCGAAAGTGCTAATGGGTTTTAATTTGTACATATCTGTCATTTTTGAGCATTAAAATCTTCGTGGAAAGACGGTGTGCTTCATTGTATTGAATAAGGTATAATTCGTTGTGAAGAACACACCCTGCAGAATGTGTTTAAAATATTGCTGGGTTTTGTTTCAGTCGGAGAGTTTAAATAATGTTTTTGCTGATTGTCACATCCTCCTCCAAACACCCGCTTTGAAAAATTATTTTATATGTGAAGGGAATTAGACGTGTTCATTATATCCGGGCATTCAGTTTAATCTTTCTTATGTTCTTCTCTTTAATTTTTAGTTCTAACAGACGTTGGATTGGAGTCATGGATTCTGCTGGGCTTCCTAATAGTTGCTACGTTGTTAACTCCTTATGGGGTAATGCGACAGCAGAGCCTTCTCAAATTCCTAAGACTACAGGTAAGAAATGAGAAAATGAAAGAAGAGCTAAGTTCTTGAACTCCTGATATATCTACCGTATATTTGAAATAATTTTTTGAGAGGACAAAATAAAATGGTTGGCCTTACTGGGAGTCCTCTACTAAAAGTCTTGAATTTTTGATAAAGTAGCTAAACATTTCGGTGACGTGAGACACATTTTTTGCTTGGCGGTTCCTTCTTCTGAAAGTCTGCACGGCCTTTTCTCTGCTCCTACTGCCCGAGAAGCATCCGGGCCTGTACTGAAATGTTTAGCATTTTGCTTATGAATTAAGGAAAAGTGTATCGACTCACAAAATAGGGTCTGACAAGTGACATAATCAGATGGCAAAGATCATTGAGTGAACCGAAGAACATGGAAGTGCATTACCAACTGGATGTGTGACAAATTATAGCTACAATCCGTGCCCCGAGATCAAAGTATGAAACCGGAAGGCTTATTTCTTTAAAGCTTAAAATCAGATTCTTTTTTCACTTCATTTCCTTTTATTTCCTTTAACACTATGATATTGGCATCGATCGGGATTTCAGTAACAGCCTTATGTACAAATTTAACCCACGATGCAGTTTTTTTATTGAAGGTTTGACGACCACCTTGAGCAACTCAATGGGCTATAAGCAGTCGCCTGTCCCTAATTTAGGGTCACTTGTTCCAGGGAAGGGAGAGAGCCAGTTCCGTAAGACAAACACAACATCCATGCCTCACCTGGATTCGAACGCGGACCCCGTTCGGACGAATGATCAGAGGCCATCGCTTAGACCACTGCGCCACCGAGGCAGCACACGATGCAGTTACTACAAAACAGCGGTTTTGTCAGTTTGAAAGGTGTAAAGATTCCATAGGTGGCTCGGTGGTCTAAGCGATAGCCTGTGATTCTTTGTCCGAAAGTGGTCGGGGTTCGAATCCCAGTGAGGAATGGATGTTGTGTTTGTCTTACCGCACTGGCTCTCTCCCTTCCCTGGAACCAGTGACCCTTAATTGGGCTCGGGAGACTGCTTATAGCCCATTGAGTTTCTCACGGAGGTCGTTAAACCTCCAGTCAAAAATAAAAAGAAAATATTTCATATACCAGGGTGAGTTACACAAATTAAGGACGAGACGGGTTTTCGAATGTAACGTCGTGCAGAAGTGCTCCACATCGACTCAAATCATACCATAAGATCCCCAAGATGTAAGAATATAGGACAAGTCAGCATAACCGTCCAAACAAGGAATCCAAAGGATACAAAGGCACTTTATTAAAATGGCAGGTTCGAGCGCAACTAGACAGAAGACAAAAGTCCATGTGACAGGCGGCTGCCAAGAAAAATCGAGTCTTTAGTAGGGGATATGATCACCACTGACTGTGTTGCAGGATTTACAACGTCTGTCCATGCTGAGGATGAAATTGTCAAGGAGCTGTTGAGGCATCGCTGCCCATTCCTCTTGTAGTGCCAACCGCAGCTGTGGAATCGTTGCTGGCGGCTGGTGACGTGCTGCCAAGCGTCTCTCGAGAAGGTCCTACACGTGTTCGATTGGATTTAGGTCCAAAGACCTTGCGGGTCAATCCATGCGTTGAATATCTTAACTCCCCAACAGCTCTGCGACAGCCACTGTACGATGAGGTGTAGCGTTGTCGTCCATGAGGAGGAACTCATGACCCACAGCACTTCTAAACAGACGCACGTGAGGCAGGAGAACCTCGGTAGAATAGCGGACACCAGTGACTGAACCTCCTTGGAAGATGTGGAGGTCAGTACGGCTACCAAGCATGATTCCTTCCCAAACGAGAACTCCGCCACCTCCAAACCGGTCCCTTTCGATGCTGTTGGAGGTGTGATTACGTGTTCCATGCTGTCTCCAGAAGTGTATACTTCCAGAATCGCTCGTCAGACTAAATCGGCTCTCATCTGTAAAGAGAACTCAACTCCATTGCTGATGTGTCCAGTTCTTGTGTTCCTGGCACCACAGAAACCGCCGTTTCCGATGAGCAGGCGTTAATGGCACACACGGTACTGGGCGTCGTGCAAATAGGCCACCTTTTGCAGCCTCCTGGCCACGGTAAAACGCGATAACTGACGTCCAGTTGTCTGTTGCATGTGCCTTGCGATTTCTCCCGCTGTCTGCCTGCCGTCTGTCTTTTCTCGCCTGTAGGACAATATACCGGTCGTCCGCCGCTGTGGTTGCTCGTGGACGACCACTGCTGAACTCTCGGACAGCTGTTACTGTCGTTTGAAATGCTCTCCAAGCTCGTGAAACGAAGGTGTGAGCGATCCCGAACTCTTCGGCCACACTAGTCACACTTCGACCGTCTTCCAACTTCCCAATGACGCGACCTCGGGTAAACTCATCCAGATGTCGTCTACTGGATTGCCTGTTGAACATATCACACGGTGACAGCAACTCGACGTCGTTCAAACCGATGTACACCGTGCAATAGCTTTCACCGAATTGCTGAGCGTACACCACCTGTGTGCTTTATACCATTCCGACAACCCCCTCCCCTACGTCATGCTGCATATATGCGCATGCCCTACCGTACCGGACCCTAGTCTATCTCCTGAGTGGTCTTTCGGTCCGTTCTGCCTGCTCGTTCCGCTGTTATGCTAATTTCACCTCTTCGTCCTTAATCTTTGCACACCAGTGTATGAGTTCGTAGCGTTTCGCGGTACAGATGGAGAATCTACGCCGAACAGGTGGGAAATGCGCCTTAAGATGGAGTGTGTCCCACGGCTGATTGAGTGACATGCTTCAGTGCTCAGACAGGTAGGCATGGGTCGGGCCCAACACATGCGAGACGAGAATGTCGGAGGAGAAATTAGTTGTTCGTGTGCTCCTACGTCATTATCAGGAAAAAAGGAAAAACAAGAAAAAGCGACATGTGCCGTGAAGGAAATTTGTATTGTCTGCTTTCTGTATAATCAATATGGCTCTGATATCCCTTGTTTTTTTTTTTTTTTTTTTGGTGTTGTACTTTTAATGACCTGCAGTGTATTACGACATTTCGATGTGAAAATAAATAATATTTTAAAAGGGGAAGTCCTCCAACCCCTCAAGTCAATTTGTCAGATATTTATAATTATTCATAATTCACGTGTTACTGCGCTGTCTGATCAAAAGAATCCGAAAACGTTATCGTTCACCTGTTCCTTAAAATTGGAAAGGAATAAATGCTAAGTTGGTTCATTCCTTTTGTGCAATCACAGCCTCCATTCCACTGGGAAGGTATTCCACTAGATACCGGCATGTTGGTGTGGGAATTACCTTCTATTCTGCCACAACACCGTTAGTCAGGTCAGTTACTCATGTCAGGTCATTAGGTCTGGCCTGCAGTTGGCGTTCCAGTTTATCCCAAAGGGGCTCCATGGGGTCGAGATTGAGGCTCTGTGCACGGCAGTATAATTCTTACACACACATTTTATTAAACCATTAGTTGGTGGACCTCGCTTCGTGGAGTAGGACATCGTGCTTTTGGTAAAAGAACCTTCATCGAACTACTGCTATAATGCTGGAAGCAAAGAATTGTCGACAATGTGATTTTAGGCCGCAACGTTAAGGTTTCCGGGGCACTGGAACCAGCGCAAATCATAAACGACATTCCCAGAGCATGATGCGTCCTCCACCAAACTTCAAAGCCGGCACAACACAGTCCGGCAGACAAACTTTACCTGGAATCTTCCACACCCAGACTCATCCGTAGGACTGCTAGATGGTGAAGAGTTATTCATCAATCCAGAAAACATGTTTCCATTACTCCAAAGTCCAGTGAGTCGTGTTTTACACGACTCCAACGGACGATTGGCACTGATCTTGTAGATGTTAGGCTTGGGTGCGGCTACTCTGCGGTAGTAATGCACTCCTTTTCTACTCTTGACGAACCGTTATGATACTGGTGTTGCCCTAAGAGAGGTTTTGGAACTTAACGGTGAGTGTTGACACCGAAAACAAGCACTTTCTTCTAACACCAGCTTCCGCATTAGACGATTCCACTCGGTCACTTTGCGTCGCATATCGTCGCGATGACGCAATTGTTGCTCCTTGGAGTGTCCAATTCACCATTCTAACACCAGCTTCCGCATTATACGATTCCACGTGGTCACTTTGCGTGGCATATCGTCGCGATGACGCAATTGTTGCTCCTTGGAGTGTCCACTTCACCATTCTAACACCAGCTTCCGCATTATACGATTCCACTCGGTCACTTTGCGTGGCATATCGTCGCGATGACGCAATTGTTGCTCCTTGGAGTGTCCACTTCACCGTAACATCAGAGTTGATCGAGGCAGCTGCAACGCCACAGAAATTTCGCAAACTAACTTGCTACTAAGATGGCGTCCTATGATCGTGCAATGTTGAAAATCACCAAGCTCCCCATTACGGCCCATTCTACTGATCATGTTATCTATGATGTTTGCCAGCCCACTTTCGTCTTTTTATACCTGTATGGGCTATGTACAGGGCAAAATCCACTACTCAAAAAGTGTCACCTGATACTCTTGATCATATAGCGCATATCTCGATGTTCGAACTTTAGTTACGTGTTTAAACACGAGAAAAGTTTAAATATTGTTATAATTATTAAGTTTAATTATTGTTACGATTATTAAGTTTAATTATTTGTTTAATTATTAATCGGCCAGTTTAATTATTTGCTTAATTAGTAATTGGCCAGTTTAATTATTTGCTTAATTATTAATTGGCCAGTTTAATTATTTGTTATACTTGAGACAAGGTTAATGACATGGCATTCGTTTAATATACACTGCCGGAAAGTGAAAAAGATCACGAAGAAGGAATTGGCGGACGATCATGAAATTTACATATATTAATAGGGTCGAGTTTACGTAGGTGTGATGTTAATTTCGGGACCAACCGGTGAGCGCTTACGCCACAGCACGGCATATTATGCAAATTATCGTCGGTGGGATTTAAGGAGTACGGCGAAGTGAATGTAATCAGTCGTCGGCGTACCGACACGTGCGAAGACCCTGAAGAACACGTCTTCCATGCCTGGACATGGAAGACGTGTACGATTTCAGAAGTTATCGGACTTTGAGCGAGGTCGTCTAGTCGGACTCCGCGAGGCCGGGTGGTCGTATCGTAGTTTTGCGGAGTGAATTGGACGGGAAGTGTCGGTGGTGGTACGATGGTGGCGTAGATGGTCAGAGGAACATTCCCACACGAGAAGACGTGGAACTGGTAGTCACAGACGGACTGATGATCGACGCATAAGAAGAGCGGCGTTGTCAAGCAGAACATCCACTTTGACGCAAATCCGAGCTGCCGTTGCACTTGAGGTGACTGTGCGAACAATCCGCAACCGTCTACTGGATGCAGGACTACGTGCACGTGTGCCTCTGGCATATGTACCTCTGACTCCAGCATACAGTCAGGAACGGCTGCAGTGGTGTCACCAACGTCTGCACTGGAGAACGCAATGGCGATCTGTCGTGTTCATCGATAAAAGCAGATTCTGCTTGAGAGCCTCCGATGGTCGTATGCGTATTCGCAGACGCACAGGGGAGCGTCTCCACCCTTCTTGCATCCGCCAGCGACACACAGGGCCTACACCTGGTCTCCTGGTGTGGGGAGCGATCAGCTATCACTCCCGTACACAACTAGTGTTTGTACCGGTTACGTTAAACAGCACCTCCTACATCAGCAACATTATTCAGCCCGTTGTTTTGCCATTTATAAGGTCGGTCCATCATGGTGTTTTCCAGCAAGATATCGCACGCCCACACACGGCACGTGCAACGTAACATGCACTTCCGGGTGTGAGACAACGTCCATGGCCATAGGACTGCTAGATGGTGAAGAGTGATTCATCAATCCAGAAAACATGTTTCCATTACTCCAAAGTCCAGTGCGTCGTGTTTTTCACCACTCCAACGGACGATTGGCGCCGATTTTGCAGTTGTAAGGCTTGGGTGCGGCTACTTTGCCATAGTAATCGACTCCTTTTCTGCTCTTGACGAACTGTTATGATACTGGTGTTGCCCCCAGAGAGGTTTTAGACGTAACACGCACTTCCGGGTGTTCACCGGATTTGTCCCGCATTAGGCACGTGTGGGATTTTATGGGACAACGACGTATCCGGTCTCCACGGCCAGTCACGACCATCCCGGATTTACGCGTCCAGGTTGAGGATGCTTAGAACTCAATACCCCAAACTTACATCCAACATCTGTACGACAGACTCCATGCCAGAATTGCACAGTGTGACGTAGTTCTTGGCGGTTCAACCTCGTACTAACCATGTTACATGAAAATGTTATTTTTCAGTTTTCCAACAAATACAGCTGTATTTTGCCATAATGTTTTGATCACGTTATCCTCTGTATTCCGTTATTATGCTGTATAAATTTCGTTGGTATCAGACGTCTCCTTCTTGGTGTTCTTTTTTTACTTTCCGCCAGTGTACATTATTGTGCATGAGACAATGTTAATGCTAAAGAAATACAAATATACATTATGCGTACATGATTGAAATGCAATTACATTATTAAGAAAATACAATTACAGTCATACATCATATCATTTAATTATGCAAATACATTACATAATTATGCATTATATCATACAATAATGGAAATACATTATACAAATACAGTTATACATGAGACAAGGTTAGTACATGGTATTCGCTGAATTTTTATTTGACAAGTTTAATTATTTGTTTAAACAAGTTAAATTATTGTTTATACATGAGACGCAATGAAGGCCAATTTTCGTATATTTTCAGAGCTGGCATTCTATCTTCACGCAGACAAACTGGAAAACTTCTACACAACAACAGATCCTGGCTTTCATTTCGCAATTCATGATCCTCATGCTTTGGTTAACCCGTTCGCTTCTGGTTTTTCATTGCCAGGAGGATACTGGTATTCTGTTCGAGTAAAACAGGTTAGTAAGCAATCATTACTTTTACTGTTTGTTTGTAGTATTTTCACTGGAGCTACAACATATTAGGAACTCCTACATGAAAACATGCTGAGCTGCTCTTGACTGTGTGACGTATATTCTAATTTATATTTCATTTTAGCTCCTTTTCCTATGTAAATTTGAGTTTGTTCTCTTTTGCACTTTCCAAACTTAACGTGATATCTTCTCTCTCATATGAATGAGGTTGGCAACGCTCTTGAGGTCAGAGAGAGTGACGTATGAATGTGATAAGAACATTTGATAAAAAGGACGATGCAGCAGTTGCTTAGTATGTGTGTGGAGATTTTCGACCGTAGGGAAGCTAGATTATACGATAGATAATTAAGGTATTATATGTGAAGTGTAAACCTAGGAGTATTATGTTGTGGATTTCACCAATCGTTGCTGGACCAATAAAAGGCTATAGTAAGTTTGGCTTCTGTATATATTTCGTCTGGCCGTAAAACTTTAAATTTGAGCTATCCCGTGCAACTATTGCATCATATTCTCATTTAGTTCAACATTTCCTTAGTCATGGGTTTAGACACAGCGTAACACCAATCTTGTACACAAGAAAAGGTTACGTTTTAACTGTTAAAACGATCTCTATTCGACGTCGTATGGATTCAACAAGGTGCTGATATCCTTCTACAGGTACGTTCAGACAAGCGGACATGATAGCGTCTGTCAATTAGTTCGCAGGAAGAGGATCACTCTTACAATCTCATCCCACAGGTGTTCAATTGAGTTATGATCTGAGGACAGTAGGATCTCATGAAAACCACTATATGACGATATGAACATTCTGGCATGGCTCATTTTCGTGCCGGAAGTAGATTTCTTGATCAGGAAACACGATGCGCATATACGGGTGCCTGGTTCGCAATGATGTTAAGATATCTTGTGCATATAAGTACTGTTTCAAGTAATTAAGGAACCCACTACCAGCCACGGAAACAGACCCCACCAGCATGCACAGTTAACGGTATACATTTAAGATTTATCGAGTTAAGTAGATGACGCCATATTTCCATGTATCTGTGCCATATTCTGGCCCATGCATCACAGTGTGTTGGGAAATAGCAAGTTCTTCGAAACTCAAATTTCCGAAATCGGTTTTTCGGACTCAGTACTTCGAATGGCTAATTTTTTGAACACTGAGTTTATCGAACAGCGAATGTTTCGAATAGCTAGTTCTTCGAATAGGAAATTTTCGAATGACGTGTTTCGAACACAGATTTGTTCGACCGGCCAATTTTTCGAATGACGTGTTTTGAACACAGAGTTTTTCGCACAGCCAATTATTCGACCTACATGTTTTTCGAAATCAGGAAAGCACTTGGCAACATTGCAAACATGTATTGTTCGAAATAAATTCCGAACAGTGAACTTTACGATTTGCAAATTTTCTAAACAGTTTCCCGATTGGAAAATTTTACGAAAAACTTTTCGAAATCACTCCACACAAAGTCTTCGTTTGCCGGATCATTCGTAACCATTGTTGTGTGCAACTAACTACACGCAAGTAGTCACAAATACTTACATTTTGATCCCAACCGCCAACAACTCAGCTCAACATTTCTACATAATCCCGATATTTCTTCTTCTAACGAGGTGGTTCCGGGCCACTGGTGTTCTGTTACATGTGTAACTCATTCAGAATCTAACCCTTTTTGATCCCTGAAATAAATTTTCAAATACTAGGATCGCTTACAGAGATCTATTGCTGGAATGCTCAGTACCATCTTCGGTGAGGTTGGCTTTGGGCAGCTCCTGAAGCACAACATCGTACCAATTCCACATTCCATATGAAAACATTTGAGGACGGAGACATTAATAATGGCCTGGAAGCCTAATCCATGTTTCCTCCAAGTAACTGATGACTAGATGCGCTTTCTGGGGAAATACATTGCTTTCGCACAGAGCATCAAACGTGTTAACGATTTCTGCAGTTGGAGAAAAACCCAGAGCAGGAAGCATCCGAAGCTTTAAAGCACGATCGGCATGATCCTCACACTGTTCTTTCAAGTCGTTTGCCTGTATTTTTCGATAAATCATCATCATCATCATCATTGTCAACCATTATCAATCCACTGCTGGACGAAGGTCTCCCCAAGTTTCCTCCACAACGGTCTGTCTTGTGCCAGTCTCCTCCATGTCACCCCTGCATACTTTCGAATTTCATCCACCCATCTTCCATGTGGTCTTCTTCTGGGTCTTTTCCTGTCCCTTGGAATCCAATCTAAAATTTCGGCTGTCCATCGATGGTCTGTTCTTCTGGCAGTATGTCCAGCCCATTGCCATTTCAGGGATTTAACTCTGATCATGATGTCTTCCACTCTTGTCATTTTTCGGATCCACGTGTTCCTCTTCTTATCTCTCCTGGTTACACCAAGCATGCACCTCTCCATGCTACTTTGAGTTGTCTGCAGCCTTTGTATGTCTCTTTTAGTTAAGGTCCACGTCTCTGCACCATACGTAAGCACTGGAAAGGATGCATTGATCAAACACTTTTCTTTTAAGACATAATGGCATATTGCTCTTGAAAATTATGCTGTTTCTTCCAAAAGCTCTCCAGGCAAGTTTTGTACGCCGATTAATTTCTTCACCAATGTGACCCTCACTTGATATCTGCTGTCCAAGATAAATGTATGTGTCTGTTATCTCCAGCTTTTCTCCATCAATCGATAAATCTTCATTTCTTGTAAAAGCATTGAACATCACTTTTGTCTTCTGAAAGTTCATTTTTAATCCCACTCCTTTACTCTTGTCAGCAAGTTCCTGGATCATACTATGTAG
Organism: Macrothele yani; assembly: GCA_039090855.1. Taxonomy (NCBI): domain Eukaryota; kingdom Metazoa; phylum Arthropoda; class Arachnida; order Araneae; family Macrothelidae; genus Macrothele; species Macrothele yani. The sequence goes on along the minus strand of CM077032.1, from coordinate 30,156,260 downwards.
CTCTGATGGGGTAGTTGCAAAAATGACTATGTCATCAGCAAAACGAAGGTGGGTTAGATAATCTCCATTAATCTTTATCCCCTTGTTTTCCCAGCTCAGCGACTGAAAAACACCCTCCAATGTGGCATTAAAGAGCTTCGGAGATATGGTGTCACCTTGTCTCACTCCCTTTCAATTTTTACGTGTGTTGTATTTTCAAACAGCCTAATCTTTGCACTTGCATTTTCATAGATGTTATTAATAATATTAATGTATGCATCTTCAATACCGCAGGTTTTCAGAGCCATTGTAACTGCTGATGGTTTCACCGAATCAAAGGCTTTTTCATAATCGATAAAAGCCATGCACAATGGAAGTTCATATTCCCTCGCTCTTTCAATTAGTTCTCTCAGCACGTGGATATGATCCATTGTGCTGCCAACCACTCCTGAATCCAGCTTGTTCTCTCGGTTGAGCCATGTCCAGTGTTACCTTCAAGCGGTGTGAAAGAACTTTAGTGAAGATTTTATAAACTACTGATAGGAGGCTGATAGGTCTGTAGTTTCCGAGATCCTCAATGTCACCTTTCTTATGTAGCAGGATCATTGTAGCGGTGTTCCAATCCTCAGGAATCTTTCCTTCATTAAGGCATCGAGTGAAAATTTGGGCGAGTACTGTTTCGATTTCTCCACTTGCTTCTTGTATGATGTCTACAGTAATTCCATCTTCTTCTGGAGCTTTTCCCCGCTTCATGTTCTTGATTGCATGTGCAACTTCTGCTGGAAGGACTGGAGGAACTCTGGTACTGGTATCTTTCATGATGTCTGGAGTGCATGTATCATCCCTTTCATATAATTTGGAGTAGAAATCTTTCACTCTTGTCAAAATTTCGTCTCTATTTCTTGTTACAGAACCATCTTCTTTTCTCAGTGCCATAATCTGTTTTCTTCCCTTACTGAGATGTCCCTTTGCTATCTTTAGGCTTTGGTTGTTTTCAATTGCTTTCTTTACTAGTTCACAGTTGAATTTCCTTACGTCTTCAGTGATACTTTTTCTTACTGTCTTGCATAGCTCTATATATTCCACTTTGGAAGTCACATCTTCTTTAGTTGTCCTCATCTCTCTTCTTTTTTGCATCAACATTTTCGTTTTTCCTGATAATTTATTTACATGCAACTTGTTCTTAGACCCAGCTAATTTTGTTGCTGTTTCCATAAGAGCTTTGGTTACTTTTCTGTTAACTTCAGAGATGTCCACTTCTTCTGATGTTAGGCCTTCTAAAGCAGAGAACCTGTTCTTCAGTTCCAACTTGAAGGTATTATGGTGTTTTTAAGGTTGGTTATGTCGATAGATTTTGTTTGTCTTATGAGCTTGCCACGTTCAAGTTTAGTGTTGAGGTGCATCTTACATCTCACCAATCTATGGTCACTACCTGTGTTGAACTTGTTTAGCACACTGCAGTCTTCTATGACGAATTTTTTTGTTACACATAATAAAATCAATTTCACTTGTCGTCCCATTTGGATGTCTCCATGTCCATTTCCTGTGTGGCTTTTTCTTGAAGAAGGAGTTCAAGATGAAAAACCCTTCTGCCTCTGCAAACTCAACGAGAGTATTTCACGCTGGTTTCTGTTGCCGTGACCGAATTTACCTACTGAAGTTTCATTCTGTTGCCGTTGCCCTATTTTTGCATTGAAATCTCCCATAATTATTTTCAAGTGCTGCTTACCTTTATTATTTAGATGACGAATTTCCTCATAAAATTCTTCAATTTCTTCTTCAGGATGACTTGTGGTGGGTGCATAAGTTTGAATAATCTGAGCCTGGTATCTTTTCGAGAGTTGGATAACAAGTCGTGCAGCTCTGTCAGAGGAACTTTCAACTTCTACAACTTTATCCTTCAGTTTCTTGTTTATTATAAATCCAACACCACTAGTTCTGCCAGTATCTGTCCCACGATAGTAGAAGAGATGTCCACTTTTCAGTTCGATGAGATCTTCTCCTTTTCTCCTTACCTCACTTAGCCCCACGATGTCCCATTTGATCCTTTGTAGTTCCTCTTCCAATTCAAGAAGCCTTGAATCAAAAGATAGGGAGCGTACATTGTACGTAGCCAAGGTCAGCATCAGATGGCAGCCTAGTCCGGTCCTCCGGGATTCTTAGCACCCTCTGCCTTCATGTCGCACTGGCCGCTGCCTTGACCCAGGTACATTCCAGCTGCCGGAGACTGAGGGCCAAGATTTAAGTTGTGGAATCATTTTGGAGGGGTTTGGCCATAACTCACCACGCTGGCCAAGCGGGTTGGTGAGTGTGGGATAGAATTTCCTCTAATCCCGATGGTATAGTTATACCGCTATTGGCGGTCGTCAGAGCCCCTTTAGTGGGAACAGGATGCACCACGAGAAGGCGGGGTTGACATTTGTCAAGGAGAGGCTGTGATGTTACGCATCACCTGACCTTACATCCCTTTCGATAAATACACTGCTAAAAATGGAAAAAGCAGCCGTGAAGCCTTACAGGAAGGTATTCACTGCTGGCCACGTTTATCACTAACATCTCGAAGTCAGCCATAATAGGCGCGAGGGTCAATAGAAGGCTCTAACTTCTTCACCTTTCTCAACAGACGGTACAGATTTCTTTCTTTCAGGAGCGCATACACCAGATGCACGAAATTACTGGCTTCTATTCAATGAATAGCATACAGCTGCTCAAGTAGCCGTGGAACCGTCATAAAGGTACCATCAACATAGCAGTGCTCGGAAAGTCCGAGAAGCTGCAAATTCTTCCGAGTAGAAGGTATGAGTATGCGATCGTTTTGAGGTCCAGAGTCGAACATTAGGAACTCTTCTCCTGTTTTAGTTTGCTTATACTCCTCAGGAAACACAGTATAAGGACGGAACACTGGGGCAGCTGGTTCGGCATTTCCAAGCCTTTTGTCATTTTCATGTAGGACTTCCGTCCACAGGGAGTAGAGTTTCGGTCCCAGCCACCTACAGCGAGATCGCCTTTTGGGCAGGACACAGAAACGGAAGGAATGAGAGCAAGTCTAGCGACTTTTGACAGAACAGTTTGTAGTGAGATTAGAGTACAGTAGATGGCGCCACCGTACAAGTACGATATTGCACATAGATGGGTGAGAGAATTTCAGGGAGGACATAGGAAAGGATACCCATTTAACCAGTGGGTCCAGCCTGGTGGCCGTCACTTTACGTGCTCGTCCGATGCACGGCGGATATTCAGCGATTTTTAGTAAATCACACCATCTCTGAAAGATCAGCCCAGGCTAGAACCTGGGGACCCAGCATCGATAGTCTGAAACACTAACCACTAAGCCATCCGCGGCCCCTCAGTTCGGCATTTCCTTTCACATGCGCATTTTTTATTGTTCGTTTCAGGTTAAACACACTGGACAGTTTTGCTGCCGCACCTTAACTGACTCCAATTGACGCGGAAAACATAATATAGCAACGACCGTTCCATAAAAACTGAGAGTAAAATCACACAAAATGAAAAATATAGGTACAGCAAAATATATTGTTGCGGATTTTCGGGTACTAAAAGTGAAGCAGAACGCTTTCTCGGGAATGCAGACAGGAGGCCTTCTTAAAGGAGGAGCGCATTCCTTCAGTTTGGGTGGCGTAGGACGGGCCGAGATGAATGTTTACAAGACTAGTAAACAAGCCGGCACTATAGACTAAAAAGGGAAGTGCGGAAAGGTGACATACACTCTGTCTGTTGTACCTCAGTCAAGGGTGAGAAAGAAAGACAGCACCAGCAGAGGTTTATGATGGACAACAAGAGTGTCGTTGAAAACTCTGTGAAGGAACTGAAGCAGTTGACAAAAATATCGCAAAAGATTCGGAATCCCTCCTGTTGTGGAAACGGCTGCTTGGGCGCCGTCGATGTTTTTGCGGACAGCATACGAGCGTGCCATTCTCAGTTCTCTCTCCGAGAAGGAAAACTCATTCTTTAGAGTTTTTATGACTACTTCATTTTTCCTCCATTTCAATAGAATTCCCTCCCAGGACGAATGAATGTAAGTAAGACTTTCACTTATTCTTATTCCTTGGCAGGAGAAACTTTGATAACTGATGGACCCTTCATCCGTATGTAAATAGTTATTCATGTACAGAAATAGCTTCCTTTTAGCTTTGTAAATAAATGCTATAAATAGTATTTGCATCACTTTTCTGCACTTTCAGAGCTGGTTGCGGGGTTGCCTAAAATAAGGAGTGATGCATGAATCTAGAAATAAGTTCTCAGCCTGGATATTTCATCCGATAAAATACATGTCAGAAGTTCGTTTGGTTCCGGACTTTTAAGTAGCTCAGCCATATACCGGTAATAATATATTATTCTTTCTCAAAGGTTGTCACGTCAATTCGTCGCCAGCGTCAATTCGTCGACTACGACAATTCGTCGAGCGTCAATTAATCGCGGACAAATTCGTCGACTACGTCAATTCGTCGCTGACAAATTCGTCGAGTTTAAACTTAGGCTAAGGTATTAATATTTAATGCCTAAGCAAAATCGCAATAATAATAACTTGACTTGGTGTGTAACCTTTATGAATACAAGCACGATTGAATAAAAACTGTTAAAAAGGCTCAAGCTTAGGCTTTAGGCATAGACATATTAATTAACTTTTAGTGCAAAACAAAAAGCGTAATATTCTTATCTGTCTGAGTGTCCAAACCTTATATACACTGACGGAAAGTAAAAAAAGAACACCAAGAAGGAGACGTCTGATACCAACTAAATTTATACAGCATAATAACGGAATACAGAGGATAACGTGATCAAAACATTATGGCAAAATACAGCTGTATTTGCTGGTAAACTGAAAAATAACATTTCCATGTAACATGGTTAGTACGAGGTTGAACCGCCATGAACTGCGTCACACTGTGAAATTCTGGCATGGAGTCTGTCGTACAGATGTTGGATGTAAGTTTGGGGTATTGAGTTCCAAGCATCCTCAACCTGGACGCGTAAATCTGGGATGGGCGTGGCTGGCCGTGGAGACCGGATAAGTCGTTGTCCCATAAAATCCCACACGTGCTGAATGCGGATAAATCCGGTGAACGTGCAGGCCATGGAAGTTGTCTCACACCCTGAAGTGCATGTTGCATTGCACGTGCCGTGTGTGGGCGTGTGTGATCTTGCTGGAAAACATCACGATGGACCGACCTTACAAATGGCAAAAGAACGGGCTGAATGACGTTGTTGATGTAGGAGGTGCTGTTTAACGTACCCGGTACAAACACTAGTTGTGTACGGGAGTGATAGCTGATCGCTCCCCACACCAGGAGACCAGGTGTAGGCCCTGTGTGTCGCTGGCGGATGCAAGAAGGGTGGAGACGCTCCCCTGTGCGTCTGCGAACACGCATACGGCCATCGGAGGCTCCCAAGCTCAATCTGCTCTCACCGCTGAACACGACAGATCGCCATTGCTTTCTCCAGTGCAGACGTTGGCGACACCACTGCAGCCGTTCCTGACGGTGAGCTGGAGTCAGAGGTACCCATGCCAGAGGCACACGTGCACGTAGTCCTGCATCCAGTCGACGGTTGCGGATTGTTTGCACTGTCACCTCAGGTGCAACGGCAGCTCGGATTTGCGTCGCAGTGGATGTTCTGCTTTACAACGCCGCTCTTTTCATGCGTCGATCGGTCTGCTCATCAGTCCGTCTGTGACTCCCTGTTCCACGTCTTCTCGTGTAGGAATGTTCCTCGGACCATCTACGCCACCATTGTACCACCACCGACACTTCCCGTCCAATTCACTCCACAATACGACGATACGACCACCCGGCCTCGCGGAGTCCGACTAGACGACCTCGCTCAAAGTCCGATAACTTCTGAAATCGTACACGCCCTCCATGTCCAGGCATTGCAGCTTCTTCAGGGTCTTCGGACGTGTCCGTACGCCGACGACTGATTACATTCGCTTTGTCGTACTCCTTAAATACCACCGACGATAATTTGCATGTTATGCCGTGCTGTGGCGTAAGCGCTCACCGGTTGGTCCCGAAATTAACATCACACCTACGTAAACTCGACCCTATTAACATATGTAAATTTCATGATCGCCCGATAATTCCTTCTTGGTGTTCTTTTTTCACTTTCCGCCAGTGTATATGATCAGGACGGAAGACGTTCGAAATCGTACGTTTTCCTGCATGCGTTTTGTATGTAACCAAAATTTGTAAACGTGACGAATTAGTCCTCGACGAATTGACGTAGTTGACGAATTTGTCCGCGACGAAATGATTCTCGACAAATTGACGCGCGACGAATCTACGCAGTCGACGAATTCACGTAGTCGACGAATTGATGCAGGCGACGAATTGACGTATAACCTTCTCAAAGTATCTTCTCTCGGATGGTATGCAACGATCCTATCGTTCAGTCCACTTTTCAAATCATGTGGCGAAGGCATTTTGTGTAAGCTGCTTTAGCGACCCCTGTACAGCTTGAATAACGTCAGCAACTGTGTTGAACGTTGAGCCACGGAGGTTATCCTTCCTTGTTGGAAACAACCAGAAATCGCACGGGGCTTAGCCTGGTGTTTGCAGGCTGTTGCACGATTTCAATACTGCATTTCGTAAGAAACACAAGCAGCCACATTTGAACGGGCGTTATCACTTGCACACCAGTTCTGATCGCTTAATCGATATGTGTCGTCGCAGACGCTTTAAGACTGAAATGCAATACTCAGGATTGACAGTAATTTGTGGTGGAACGGCATGATGGTAGACTACACCGTTATGATCAAAGAAAGTGATCATCATCATCTTCCCAACTGATTTGGTTTGGCGGACTTTTTTCAGAGGAGGCGAGCCTGTGTGTTTCCAGACACTCTATGCGCGCTTGTTCAGGGTGTCGAAAAAGTAGACCCATGTTTCATCTGCAGATATTACTGTGTTTAGAAAGTTTGGATCCTTTGCAATAATTTATTTCCACTCATGACACACCTGAATTCTAGCTAACAATTGTTCTCTCGTCAGGTGATGGGGTACCCATATGAAACACACACGATGCAGCAGTAATTTGTCGCGTAGAATGCGGAATCCAGACAAATATTAGTTGACGCCGCTATGTGTTCACGTGTCATTCATCGATCTTCTTGCAGGATTGCACAAAATGTGTTAACAGTATGCTCTATAACAACACTTTCAGGTCGACCAGGCATAGGAGCTAGTTCTGCCGACAAACGCCCTTTTTGAAATATAGTGCCATCTGAAAATCGTTGACAAACCCAAGCATTTATCTTTGTAAGATTTTTATTATTAAATCAACTGTTTCTGGAGCCGTTTTACCCAAACGACAGCAAAATTTTATCGCACAACACATTTCACTTCTTAACTCTGAATCGCTCATCTCGATAGCTGTATGACGAAATGCAGACGTACCTTAAACAACTGCGAAATAACAAAACCTAAATCGTCTGCCGCGACTAATAAGTGTTGCTGTAGATAATTCCTTAATTCAGTTAGTGGTCTGCTTGGTTTTTTTCCCCTTTTGCACTATTGCCAACTCAAAAAAAGAAAAAAATCACTCGAATATTTTTATGGAACGGCTTTTTTAGGTTAGTGTGTCGATTATGCATCTTGCCGTATAAAGGATAACTGTCATTATCTTCTCAGCTTCCAAGTGAGCAGCATCCCCTGCATGTTAATGTTCGCTCCTCGTATTCAGAACACTGTAGGTTTCCGTTATAACTCGAGCTCCTCACTTCATGCTTTAAAATCTTTTGTACTTCCAAAAGCCTTTTCTTTCACTTTTTTGTCTTTGTAGCATAAATGACAGTCCAGAAGAAGTTTACACCTTCCTTTATGAAGACACACAAACGTCAATGCCATATCGGCCCCCTTACAAGCACCCAAGGTGTTTATATTACTGGAGACACCACTCCTATCCACGCAGCATTGGCCGCCATAAGTCACCGTTTCTGCTGCAAATGACGTCATGAGCAGGCACGACGCAGCCGCAGAAAAGAAGTTGCTTTGAAACCAATGGAACAAAAGCTTCTAAGCGTATAAACAGATAAAATAAGTAATTCAATAATCTTTACAAATGTCACACAAGCCTACTGTTTTATCAACGGTATAATTTAGTTCGTTTTTGCCTGCTTGTGACGTCACACCACAGATTAGCTGTGACCTATGGCGGCAGAGCCAGTGGTGTCTCCAGTAATACATATAACCTCCTTGCAAGCACCCAATAAGATAAAGATGGACGCACTGATCCCAGGATGTTTTTTCCCCACTAATGTTTTTCGACTGAGATTTCTATCTGGGATAGTTCCACAATGATAATAGGGGTTGAACGCTTTTCTCAGCTGCATTTATCACAGCGGGAGAAGAGGAGTAGAAGCATGTGTCTCGACTAATTGTAGAAGCTGACAATACCAGGCTGATCTATGGAAAACGTCTCAATTCAAACAAAGATACTATCGGCGGGTGGAGAGTGGGTGTTGTAACAGTTCCCATTTTTGATGTGTTAAAGTCTTTTTATGCATTTTGTGTGGCCAGTCGGCACTGTATCCGCTCACAAAAAAAATTCTCTTACCAAGAGTAGTTTTTTGGAATTGTGTAAAAACGTTGAGTGGTGTAAATAGTTTTTTGCTATATGTGACAATATGGGGAGAGCGTTAACTTCTCTGCCACTGTTGATCGTGAGACCGAAAACGCGCGGGTTTCACCTTATTATATTTGATGTGTTATTTAATGTTATTATTATGCAAATGAGATCATCATTCATGGGTTTGTGTAAGACAGGCTCCCAGCAGAGAAAATAATTTTAATGCACTCCACCACACAGCGAGGTGAAAATAGGTGTTTCAACTAATCCATGGCTAATCTCAAGAGAACGTCTCAATCGAAATAAAAATAATAATTTTCTATGTAAACAGTGCTCTCTGGATCACCCACCTCCAAAAAGGGTCTAGGTCAGGTGTAAGGAACCTGTGGCCTTCTAGACCATTAAGTGCGGCCTTTTGAGTGAATCCCAATTTGCAGAACAAATCCTTTTATTTTTGTTAATATGAATTTGTTAACCTTTTATTTTTTTTTAATCTAAAAATGACCACACTTAAAATACCAAAGAGTAAAAAAAGATTCACGAAATAATGTCCCCCGACTAGCGACTACAATTAAAACATTGTTAAGTTTTAAGGGCTATTTTGAAAACTGCTAAGCACATGATTTCATTTTATGGCTCATGAAGAACTACAGATGGAATTGATTGAGCTGTCAGATGATGACATGTTAAAGACCTTATTTGACGCTAAGAAAGATCCAGTTAAAATATGAAACAGGAAAGTTGACACCGAATTTTCGGGTGTAATAAGCAAGTCTTTTGAATCCGTTCTAACGCAAATTAAATTTATCAAAGCTATTCAATGTCAATGGAACCGGTATGGAAAACAATAGATCTGACGAAAGGAAGAAGATTTTCAATCGGGTTTTTAATCCCTCAGATATTGCTGTAAACGGAATCGTGATCGTGAACTTACGGACTCTTAGAAACAAAGATATCGACAAAAATAAGATGTGACTTTACGTCCCCTGGTGGGAAAACCATGCATTATTTTAGGCAGAAAGTATTCTCAAAAGGTTTATCCGTATAAGCGGCATCGGTCAAAGAAAAAAAATTAGTCGAGTTTTCAGGACCCCAAATTTTGAAACAAATACTTCAGAAGCAGAAATTAACACTTATGACCCCTGGTGGCTAAACCATTCTTTACCAATCATTAGAAATTATGCGAAAAATATTTTCCATCAAGTCTTGTATGCGATACAGGAAGAATGTTTCAAATCAGAGCTTTAGGAGCAGAAATAACGCAGAAAACGCAATTTACCTTTGTGCCCCCTAGCGGAAAGTGTATGATTTACTTGAAAATTTTAAATTTATAGGGAAAACATTTCGCATCGGAAACACTATCAACAAAGAAGGAATTTTTCAAATCGTACTCTTAGAAGTAGAGATATTGACAAAAATAAGATATACGTCTACGCCCCGTGCATTTTTTCACGAAGAAAATTTTCCTAAAAGGTTTGTCGACATGAGTAGTATCGGTCAACAAACGACGTTTTTTTCAATCGAGAATTTAGAAGCTCATATTTGGCTGCAAATACAACAGAAGCAGGAATTAAGATTTACGCCCTCTGGTGACCAAACTATTTTTTACAAAAATTAGAAATTATGTGCAAACGATTTCCTATCAGGAGCTGTGTCCGGTGCCGAAAGAATTTTTCAAATCGGAGATTTAGAAGCAGAGATATAGGGGGAAGCGCAATTTACCGCTACGCCCCCTAGCGGAAAGTCTATGAATTACTTGAAAATTTTGAAATTATATGAAAAACATGTCACACGGAAAACACTATCCAACAAAGAAAGAATTTTTCAAATCGGATTCCTAGAAGTAGAGATATTGACAAAAATAAGATGTAGATTTACGCCCCTTGGCGGAGAAACTGTGGAATATTTTAAGAAGAAAATATTCCGAAAAGGTTTATGGATGTGAGTGGCATCAGTCCACGAAATAATTTTTTAATCAATATTTTAGAAGCTACGATTTTATGGCAAATGCATCACAAGCAAAAATTAACACTTACGCCCTCCTGGTGGCCAAAGTATTCTTTACCAAAAATTTGAAATTATATGCAAAAGAATTTCCATCAGGAGATGTATCCGCTGAATTTTTTTTTTTCAAATCGGAGTTTTAGAAGAAGAGTTATCCGGGAAAATGTAATTTACTTTTACGCCCCCTAGCGGAAAATCAATGCGTAATTTGAAAAAGTAACTATATCTAAAATACTCTTCGACATAAATGGAATCGAAAGATTTTTTTTTCAATCGGATGTTTAGAAGCAGATATGTGGAATAAAACGTATTTTTGAATTTGACATCATCTGCATTTACGCCCTCTACCGGCGAAATTGTACATCGTAAAAAAAAATAAAACGAAATAAAGGATCATCATTTGCATATTTCAAGCTTCCCAATGCAAAAAGAATTTTTCAAATCTGACTAATAGTTGCAGAGATATCGCGGGTACAGGCGGGCGGACGGACGGACGGACTGATAAACCGATAACAGAAGCACGATCTTTTTTTACAAAAGACGTGCTAAAAATGCAATAGGATACCCACGCCTTTGGCAACGTGTACGAAAAATGCTTTTTTGCTTTTCAGCCACTTATTGTTGCGAATCTACATTTTCCTACCTAACCCAAATCAAGACGCTTTTAAGGTCATAAATGGCGGATACCCATTTAGAGGATCAGCTGAAACTGCGGGCCTCCTTATTACAACAAAATATTCAAATACTTTTCAACAAAAAGCAGTCACAACAAAGTCATTAAAAGGTTAGTTAACTTTAGAATTAACATTTTTTTCATTTATTGAAGTTAGTTAGTACATAATAAGATTTTCACAAAATAAAGTGCATTTCGAAGTAATACTACGTTCAAAAAGTTTCGGAACTTTTTATATTAAAGAAGAATGAATGCAGATAATACCTGTTTATGTGGTGTTTCCTTCAAAGTTGTTGCCCTGTGCAACTATGCAGTTTTTCCAGCCCTCAAAGATTTAAATGCAGATTGCAAGCCTTCTTTTGCCACATCCTCCGTCGCCCCTTAAGCAAATTCTTCATCAGGGGAAAAGTCACGCGGGGCAAAATCAGGGGAATAAGCTGGTTGTGGAAGAACGGTAATGTGATGTTTGGACAGGTAATTGGGCACCAGGAGGGATCTGTGAGCCGGGGTGTTATCGTGATGGAGTACCCACGAGTTGGTCTTCCAAAGATCGGGTCGCTTGCGTCTCACTGATTTTCGGAGACGTTTCAGGACGTAGACGTACTCTTCTTTAATGACTGTACGACCATGTTGAAGGAATCCCTTGTGTACGACTCCCTTGCAATCGAAGAAAACTGTTAACAAGACCTTTTCTTTGGAGCGGTCAACCTCCAAAAGATAGGTCTAAGGTCGTCCTGACTTCTCATTATCCTCTATACTCTGTCGCCCGTTTTGAATCATCGATGCCACTCATAAACTCTAGTTTCACTCATTGCACTCTCACCGTACGCTGACTTAATCATTTGAAAAGTCTCAGCGAAAGATTTTCCGAGAAGACCATAAACTTTTACACTTGAACGCTGATCAAAATTCGACATCGTTGTCCTCGCGACGGAGAGCCTCGAATGCCTGTAACAACGAACTACGCACGTACGCTGTACGTGTTGGATCTGGATCAAACCGGTTCTGGCTGGTCGGTCGCATCATGCTCTTCGCTTGCTGGGCTGGGAATGACGTAATTCACTGACATTTGGCAAATATTCAAAATGTTCCGGAACTTTTTGAACGCAGTAGTATATCTAAATTTAATTTTCTTGGATGCGACCTTCTTAGATTACAGCTAACTTAATGCGGTCTTCTAACATGAAAGGGTTCCCCAGCTGCGGTCTAGGTTAATTGCTCGAAAATCGTTTCTTCAAAATTGTCTTTTCAAAATCAGGTTTCGGAACTCTTCTGCAAAAACAGGTGATGTCGCCCGGGGGCGCAGTCTAAGCGCTGGCTTATGACCCTTCCTCCGAGAAGAGTTAGAGTGCGAATCCCGGTGAGGAATGGATGTTGCGCTTGTCTTACGACACTGGCTCTCTCCCTTCCCTGGAACCAGTGACCGTAAATTAGGGATGGACGTAACTAAATGTTGCCAAGAGTTTTTTCGATTTAGAAAGACTCGAACTACATGTCATTGGAAAATTGTCCTGTACGAAAAATTGGACATTGGAAAAGATTCGCTGTTCGAAATATTTACGCCACCCCGGTGGCGCAGTGGTTTAAGCGATGGCTTCTGATCATTCGTCCAAAAGGGGTCCGGGTTCGAATCCCGGTGAGGCATGGATGTTGTGTTTGTCTTACGGCACTGGCTCTCTCCCTTCCCTGGAACCAGTGACCGTAAATTAGGGATGGACGTAACTAAATGTTGCCAAGAGTTTTTTCGATTTAGAAAGACTCGAACTACATGTCATTGGAAAATTGTCCTGTACGAAAAATTGGACATTGGAAAAGATTCGCTGTTCGAAATATTTACGCCACCCCGGTGGCGCAGTGGTTTAAGCGATGGCTTCTGATCATTCGTCCAAAAGGGGTCCGGGTTCGAATCCCGGTGAGGCATGGATGTTGTGTTTGTCTTACGGCACTGGCTCTCTCCCTTCCCTGGAACCAGTGACCGTAAATTAGGGATGGACGTAACTAAATGTTGCCAAGAGTTTTTTCGATTTAGAAAGACTCGAACTACATGCCATTGGAAAATTGTCCTGTACGAAAAATTGGACATTGGAAAAGATTCGCTGTTCGAAATATTTACGCCACCCCGGTGGCACAGTGGTTTAAGCGATGGCTTCTGATCATTCGTCCAAAAGGGGTCCGGGTTCGAATCCCGGTGAGGCATGGATGTTGTGTTTGTCTTAAGGCACTGGTTCTCTCCCTTCCCTGGAACCAGTGACCCTAAATTAGGGACAGGCGACTGCTTATAGCCCATTGAGTTGCTCATGGTGGTCGTTCAACCTCCAATCAAAAAAAAAAAATAAAAAAAAATTACCATTCGAAGAATTTACCTAGAGCACAGTGTATTACCTCAAAATGTGATTCATCTGATCAAGCGACGGGTTTGCAGTTCTCAGAGGTCCAATTCTGGTGCCTCCCATCCCACTGCTGACGAATATTGCAAATTTTAGCATAGATAAGTGGCAAAAGGCCACCCCGGTGGCGCAGTGGTCTAAGCGATGGCTCCTGATCATTCGTCCGAAATGAGTCAGGGTTCGAATCCTGGTGAGGTATGGGTGTTGTGTTTGTCTTACAGCGCGGGCTCTCTCCCTTCCCTGGAACCAGTGGCCCTAATTTCAGAACGGGCGACTGCGAATAACCCACTGAGTTGCTCATGGTGGTCGTTACACCTCCAATAAAAAAAGTGGCACATGAATGGTGCGCCTACTGTTATATCCGATTCTCGCCGAAGTGCGCCGTGCTGTGAATGTTGAAATTCTCCTGTCGGTATCATTACTTTCCTGCGCTGTTACGTGATACAACGAAGCTCGCCTGTTACTCTGTTACTTCGTATATCGTATAATCCTCACCAGAAGCCACTGTTACCCTCAAACACGAAGCAGTCATTTTCGCCGATAATAGTTCAATGATTGCTTATTTGTGCATCACTAATTGAAAATCTTCAGTACAGTTGTTTTGCATAGCAGAGAGGTTTGGCTGTTTCTGAGATAGCCTGCACCTGCCACCTTGCGTCCATTTTGAAAGAGTTATCTTTCAAAGTCAATTAAATCACGAATCTTTCCGACACTTCCGCTATCAATGCTTCTTAAACTTCTGAATCCTTTGTGCAGTGAGCTATTTATAAAGCCACCTCAACGTCATAGTTGCGAATGTAAGTGAGATTGTCATGTGCCTGATTGCTATTCAGTGTTCCTTATAATTTGCTACTTCAGTGTCTATCATCATCATTGTCAACCATTGTCAGTCCACTGCTGGACGAAGGTCTCCCCAAGTTTCTTCCACAACAGTCTGTCTTGTGCCAGTCTCCTCCATGTTATTCCCGCATACTTTCGAATTTCATCAACCCATCTCCCATGTGGTCTTCTTCTGGGTCTTTTCCTGTCCCTTGGAATCCAGTCTAAAATTTTGGCTGTCCATCGATGGTCTGTCCTTCTGGTAATATGTCCAGCCCATTGCCATTTCAGGGATTTTACTCTGATCATGATGTCTTCCACTCTTGTCATTTTTTGATCCACGAGTTCTTCTTCTTATCTCTCCTGGTTACACCAAACATACACCTGTCCATGCTTCTTTGAGTTGTCTGCAGCCTTTGTTCGTCTCTTTTAGTTAAGGTCCACGTCTCTGCACCATACGTAAGCACTGGAAGGATGCATGGATCAAACACTTTTCTTGTAAGACATAATGGCATATTGCTCTTGAAAATTATGCTGTTTCTTATATCATCATCATCATCATTGTAAACCATTATCAATCCACTGCTAGACGAAGGTCTCTCCAAGTTTCCACCACAACGGTCTGTCTTGTGCCAGTCTCCTCCATGTCACTCCCGCACACTTTCGAATTTCATCCACCCATCTCCCATTTGGTCTTCTTCTGGGATCTTTTTCTGTCCCTTGGAATCCAATCTAAAATTCCGGTTGTCAATCGATGGTCTGTCCTTCTAGCAGTATGTCCAGCTCATTGCCATTTCAGGGATTTAACTCTAATCATGATGTCTTCCACTCTGTCATTTTTCGGATCCACGACTTCCTCTTCTTATCTCTCCTGGTTACACCATGCTTCTTTGAGTTGACTGCAGCCTTTGTATGTCTCTTTTAGTTAAGGTCCACGTCTCTGCACCATACGTAAGCACTGGAAGGATGCATTGATCAAACACTTTTCTTTTAAGACATAATATCATATTGCTCTTGAAAATTATGCTGTTTCTTCCAAAAGCTCTCCAGGCAAGTTTTGTACGCCGATTAATTTCTTCATCAATGTGACCCTCACTTGATATCTGCTGTCCAAGATAAATGTAGGCGAATAAACAAAGTCATCGCTCTTTCCGCGTCTAGAAACGAAACGCACAACCGAAAAATTGTTTATTCGGCTGCCGCCGGGGAATCGAATCCCGGATCTCTCGATATCTAGCCGAGCACAACAACGGCCAACAATCCATGGCGCTATGTGCGTTTTTCTGTCAGCATCTGGCATTAAAAATCCGTAAGATGGGCTCAGCTACTGAGAGATCTCCATCTGGTGGGCATTAACGGCACTGGCTATATATGGCTGAAGATAACCGAAACGTAGGTATTGGTTATCTTCAGCTTTTCCCCGTCAATCGATAAATCTTCATGTCTTGTAAAAGCATTATACATCACTTTTGTCTTCTGAAAGTTCATTTTTAGTCCCACTTCTTTACTCATGTCAGCAAGTTCCTGGATCATACTCTGCAGCTCTGATAGGGTAGTTGCAAAAACGATTGGGTCATCAGCAAAACAAAGGTGAGTTAGATAATCTTCATTTCTCTTTATCTCTTTGCTTTCCCAGTTCAGTGATTGAAGGACATGTGTATATACTGTACTATTCAGTCTTTTTTTCATCATTACCATAAGATGTTAGGAGAAATGCTTCCTGAAACTTATTAGTAACAGGATCGCTTAAAAATTTTGAATGACGTAACTAATGATGTTATACGGATGTATTTCTACGGCACATTTATGGGAACAATTGATCATTAAAACATTTTTTATTCTAAAAATAGTATAACTATACTAGTGATCCGAATTTCTTGGCGTAGAATAGAAATAAAAGTTTCCAAGCTTTCGCACATCAACCAGATGGCTTTTTCAAGGAAGGTACAGAGCAAAAGTGAACGCGGTGATTTGACTAAATAATAAATGAATAGACATGAATGTAAATATTCATTCACGGAGTACCGTGGGAGAAAACGCAACATTATTTGACGACTGGTTCCAAACTACTGGCAATTCTAGAGAGTCTCTATCATTTCAAGCCTCACTGTTGGTAATGATATGGAAGGTTTCGCGAATAGCAGTATATTTAGAATTATGCCTTTCCAAAGAAGTCAAGCTCAAGCCCGCTGATCCTGTGTGGGATGATATAAAGGATTTGGCTTTCTGTTCCACGCCGAAATCAACTGCCATTCCCGAAACGTTAGAGATCATTACCAACAGTGAGGCTTGAAATGATAGCGTCTCTCTAGAACTACCACGAGTTTGGAACCATTTCGTTAAATGATGATGCGTTTTTCTCACGGTACCGCGTGACCAACTAACATGACGCCTCGTTTCTGTGAATGAATATTTATACTCTCATCTATTAATTTATTGGCTAGTCATGTCACCACGTTCAAATTGTTGAAGTGTTCAACGAGGTCCGATCCAAAAATTCCGAGACTAGGCCGATATACAACAAAGTACTTACTTTACTTAAGTCCGGCTATGATCTCCCTCAAAGTAGTCTCCTTGGGCAGCGATACACCGCTGCCAGCTTTTTAGTCACTGTTGGAACGCTCCCTGTAAGTCCTGTTCGCGAATCGTGTCAAGCACAGTCTGCGATTCGCGATGCATCTGGTCCACGGTTTCAAAACAGAGACCCTTAAGCTTCAGCTTCATAAACAGAAATAAATCACATGGGGCCAAATCCGACGAGTGAGGCGGATGAGAAAGAGTAGTCATGCTGTTGCGGCTGCAAAACTGGCGTGTTGCTAACGCTCTGTGAGCTGCTGCATTGTCGTGATGGAGCAAGAAATCGTTCTGAGCCACATTTCAGGTCGTTTGCTGCACATGTCCTCCGTAAGACGCCGTAAAACATTGCAGTAAAAAAGGGAAGTCACGGTCTTGCCCTGGGGGACGAATTCACGGTGCACAACCCCACGAATCTCGAAGAACAGATGAGCATGGTTTTGGTTGCACTCCAGACCTGTCGGTCCTTCTTCGGTCGTGGAGATGCCGAACTCTTCCACTGCAACGACTGTTGTTTGGTCTTCGGGTCGTAACCGTAGACCCAACTCTTGTCGCCAGTGATGACCCGCGACAGAAACGTTGGGTCATTCACCACCTTGACAGAGATCGACATGAAGCACCTTCTGTTTGGGGTTCAGAATCTTTGTCACAAACATTGCTGCAATGCAGTGCATGTTCAAACCCGACGTTAGAATTTCTTGCACTGTTCCGTATGACACATTGACGATGGTAGCAATGTCTTGAATGGTTCTCCGACGATCCTCATGCAACAATTCCCTAATTATGTCCACAGTTTCGGAGGTTTGCTCGTGGACGGTCGCCCTGAACTCTCGTCGTCTTCCAGTGCCGTTTTGCCGCTCTTGAAGCGCGAGTGCCACTCAAAACACCTCGCACGACTCATTGCTTCATTGACATAAGCCGGCCATAAGATTTCATGCGTTTCCGTTCCCGATTTTCACAGAACGGCGGCACTTGGCACAATGACTCATAAAGGTTTCTGCCCTCGACCGCTGCTCGCGCATCCGTGTACTGCCATCTGTTGGCGCGCTACGTACCTAGTCTCGGAAAGTTTTGATCGCTCTACGTATTATTCAGTTTGCTGTCTACCTTCCTTGAAAAACTCATCTGGTTGATGTGCGAAATCTCAGGAAGCTTTTATTTCTATTCTACGACAAGAAATATGGATTACTAGCATATTTACTATATTTTGAGTATAGTTGGTGTACAATTCCTGTTTGTTAATCCTTTTTCTCATTCTTTTCTCTCCTTTGGTCTTCATATACGCTACACAAATGCTGAAACGACGCTACACTTAAAAATTTGGTGGTGGCTTGCACCAAAACGTGGTTCATCACCAAGTGCACCACTTCCTGAGAGAAGATACACCATCGTGTTTTACAAACAAAACCCAACAACGTGGTTCAACTTTTCACCACGTTATGTTACAATGTTGCACCATGTTGCTGGGTTTATTTTGCACAACATAATGGTGTATTTTTCTAAGAAAGTGGTGCAGCTGGTGTAGCACCACTTTTTGGTGCAACCAACCCCAAAAATTTTAACAATAATACTTTCTTGTAATCTAACATATAATAATTTCGAGCACTGCCTTCAATAGTGGAGGACCGCAGCTATTTTCTAATGATCCAAAGGAATTTTAAGGCCTACACTGTAAAAACATAAGTATTGTGAATTCACAGAAAATTTCTGAAAATAACGTGTTGCAAAGTTACCAATAGGTCTCCCACTTTTAAATAAATTTCCGCTTTGAAAAGTTTCCATTTCTGACTTCAGTATTTCGACAGATTTTGCATTTATTTCAGAAAAAGCCAGTTTAACGTTTCTCCGTTTTGAAATTTTGCAAAAAAACTGACTTCCCCCCCCTTTGAACCCTTGGCATACGAAGTGTATTAATCCTTACTTTCTAGTAATTATATAATCTAGGTATCGAACTAGATCAATCTGCGAAGCGCTGCCGATTGACCTGGTTCTTAAAACCTGATCACGTATAAGGCAGTGTATAATCGCGTAATATAGCTGTCTCACACTGTACAAATCAGTTCTTAATAACTTCACTTTTAAGCGAATCAGAAGTCACTCAGATAACTGCAGAAAAGGTTACTTACTATACGTCTTTATTCAGCAATTTAATCCTTTTGCACTTCAACAAGACGGAACCAAAATTCTTTCTCAAACGTTAGTGAAATATTCCTGCGAATGTAACAGTTTGTTAAGAAAATCAAATCACTAACACTAAAGTAGAACACACGGTCATAAAATTCACTCACGAACAATAAAATTTGCGCACCTAGAAAAACCATGCTACAACCACGAAACTTTGCAGATAGCTAGAGTGCGTGCTGGTATGCAAATGATCCTCGTTTGGTGCGATTCCGCATGACCGCACGTTGCCTCTGCTTGGGCTGCCGAGAGCAAACTGTGTGCTTCCTCGAGTCATACCTTACCTTTTAATTTACGGACCCTGTAGTGGCGCTGCAAGCACGAACCAGCAGCCTTATAAATCGGCGTGTAGTCGATGCCCCATGCAAGCGAAGCACCGGCCGACGCAAGCAAGAGTACAGAGTGAAAAAATGCCTGGTAGACGCCAAAGACGTCGATTTACGGAACTTACGGACTTTGAGAGAGACATGATCATCTGGCTGAAAACCCAAGGCTGGTCGGCGCGCCGTATAGCCCGATACGTGTATCGTTTTGACCATACTGTCCGACTGTGTTGAGAGCAGCGGACACGTGACGGCACTTCCACACGACGGAGCGGTTCCGGACGGACCAGGAGGACCGCCAGTAGAGAGGGTCTCCGGATCGTGCGCCAGGCACAAACGGATCCCACGAGAACCCAGTCCACTATACAGGTGAATGTAGCGACTCCTGTGTGCCCATAAACCATTTCCTGAAGCCTCGCGGAAGCGAATCTGCGATCCCAGTGCCCCTCACGTGTGCCGTCACTAACACCGGAACATCGCCGGCTCCGTTTGCAGTGGTGCCAAACCAGAGCGACTTAGAACTCCACAGGCTGGCAACGTGTGGTGTTTAGCGATAAGTGCAGTCTCGGTTTGGGGACAGATGATCATCGTGTTCGAGTGTAGAGGTCCCCGGGTCAACGACACAATCCCAAGCTTACTATCGAGCGCCACACCTCCCACAATACAGGTATTATGGTCTGGGGAGCCATAGCCTACGATAGCCGATCATCTCTAGTAATCGTACGTGGATTGTTGACAGGCCAGCGGTATGTGATTGAGATCCTACGGCCTCATGTGCTCCCATTACTCGCCGGGATTCCAGGTGCGCTATACTAGCAGGATAATGCCCGCCCGCTCACGGATCGGGTTGCCCAGAACTGCCTATGACCTGCCTGTTGCCCGGACATGTCTCCTATCGAGCATGTGTGGGACCAGTTGAAACGCAAGCTGCCGCCGTGCCGTACTATCCGGGATCTGGAGCACACCGTCCAGCACGTGTGGGCTAGTCTGCCGCACGACAAGATCAGGCGTCTGTTCGCCTCCATGACTGACCGTATTGCAGCATGTATCGCCGCACGTGACGGTGCTACGCGCTATTGAAGATGACCGGACTGCGTGTCACAGATCTCACTGTAATTGCGCTGAAGCTTTGTTTTTGCCATCACATATATCATTCATCTGTATCATTACGTCCATAAAATTTCAGTTTAATGAGATGCTTCCCTCTTGGTGCGCAAATTTCGTTGTCCGTGAGTGTAACTCAAATTTAAAATTTAAACACATCTCTCAATTAGTATAATGACTTCCACCATCTCCACAACGCACACCAATGCTGCTTCTCAAAACATTATTTACATCGATCAGTCCTTACCTCAGCCATCCACGCATCATTCGTTCCGACCTCACGGGTGTTGCCAACCATACTCTTGTGAGAGAGAAGATATCACGTTAAGTTTGAAAAATTATAAGGAAAACGAACTCAAATTTACATAGGTAAAGAAACTAAAATGGAAAGTTAAATAAGAGTATACGACACAGAAGAAAAAAAAGGACTTGAATCTCTCGATGATGAAACGTTTTTCGCTATTAATGTGAGTTTATTACTCCATTTTCTGTAGGAGACAATCATTTTTGTGAATAGGTTCATAATAATCTTTTTTCTGCAATTTGCAGTCTACCTTCCATCCTTCTGGTTGATATACAAAAACTTGGAAACTTTGATTTCTTTTCTACGCCAAGATATTCGGATTACTAGTATAGTTGTACTACACTGGCGTGCAAAAATTAAGAACGAGACGCTTTTTCGAATGTAACGTCGTACAGAAGCGCTCCACATCGACTCAGATCATACCATAAGATCCCCAAGATGTAAGACTATGCGACAAGTGAGCAAGCCCCTCCAAAAAAGGAATCCAAAGGATACAAAGGCTCTTTATTGAAAAGGTAGCTTCGAGCACAACTGGACAGAAGACAGAAACGTCCATGTGACAGTGGCTGCCAAGAAAAATCCAGTCTTTAGTAGGGGATATGATCACTCCTGACTGCGTTGCAGGATTTACGACGTCTGTCCATGCTGAGGACGAGGTTGTCAAGGAGCTGTTAAGGCATCGCGGCCCATTCCTCTTGTAACGCCAATCGCAGCTGCGGAATCGTTGCTGGCGGGTAGTGACGTGCTGCCAAGCGTCTCTCAAGAAGGTGCCACACGTGTTCGATTGGATTTAGGTCTGGGGACCTCGCGGACCAATCCATGCGTTGAATATCTTCACTCTCCAACAGCTCTGCGACAGCCACTGTACGATGAGGTGTAGCGTTGTCGTCCATGAAGAGGAACTCAAGACCCACAGCACCTCTAAACAGACGCACGTGAGGCAGGAGAACCTTGGTACAATAGCGGACAACAGTGCCTGAACCTCCTTGGAAGATGTGGAGGTCAGTATTGCTACCAAGCATGATACCGCCCCAAACGAGAACTCCGCCACCTCCAAACCTGTCCCTTATGATAGTGTTGGAGGTGTAATTGCGTGTTCGCTGCTCTCTGCAGATGTGTATACGTCTAGAATCGCTCGTCAGACTAAATCGGCTCTCATCCGTAAAGAGAACTCGACCCCATTGCTGATGTGTCCAGTTCTTGTGTTCCTGGCACCACAGAAACCGCCGTCTCCGATGAGCAGGCATTAATGGCACACAACGTACTGGTCGTCGTGCAAATAGACAACCTTTGTGCAAGCTCCTGGCCACGGTAAGACGCGACAACAGACGTCCAGTTGTCTATTGCTTGTGCCTTGCGATTTCTCCCGCTGTCTGCCGTCTGTCTCTTCTCGCCTGTAGGACAATATACCGGTCGTCCGCCGCCGTGGTTGCTCGTGGGCGAACACTGCTAAACTCTCGGACAGCTGTTCCTGTCGTTTGAAATGCTCTCCAAGCGCGTGAAACGATGCTGTGAGTGATCCCGAACTCCTCGGCCACACTAGTCACACTTCGACCTTCTTCCAACTTCCCAATGACGCGACCTCGGGTAAAGTCATCCAGATGTCGTCTACTGGATTGCCTGTTGGCCACATCACACGGTGGCAGCAACTCGACGTCGTTGAAACCGATGTACACCGTGCAATAGCTTTCACCGTATTGCTGAGCGTACACCGCCCGTGTGCTTTATTCCCTTCCGACACTCCCCCTCCTCTACGTCATGTTGCACATATGCGCATGCCCTACCGTACCGGACCAAAGTCTATCTCCTGAGTGGTCTTTC
Organism: Macrothele yani; assembly: GCA_039090855.1. NCBI lineage: Eukaryota > Metazoa > Arthropoda > Arachnida > Araneae > Macrothelidae > Macrothele > Macrothele yani. The sequence continues at coordinate 30,133,508 of CM077032.1, read as the reverse complement.
GGTCCGTTCTGCCTGCTCGTTCCGCTATTATGTTAATTTCTCCTTTTCGTCCAATAATTTTTGCACACCAGTGTATGTTGAGTCCGAAAGCAAATGCCACGAGAGAGTTCGCATACACAGTGCTTTCTTCGTAGATGTGTGTTCCCTACCTAAGATCGGCTCCTTCACATATCACTACGGGCATATAAGGCGAAGGTACTTTGTTACATTAGCGTTCGTTTTTTAAATATAGCTGCAAACAGGTGAATTTCATTTTTAATAAAAGTCTTCTGAAATCAGGTACATAGTTTACATTTCCCTGTAAAAAGACTGTAGCACAAATGTTTTCTTCATGTAGTTATTGTTTTTTTCATGGAGGAAATTTGTGCACCGATTTAGGGCATGGAATGCATGCGTTGCATTCGAATTTAGGTCACTGCCAAATACGCTGTCGATTTCCCAAAGAGTTTCGAACCTTCGAAAAACAAACAAAAACAGGAACATTACATTTGACACCGCTGGGTAAGGTGAAATGTAATTTAACATATAATAAATACACCGGACAAAAGCATTAGTCACCCCTAACAGAAGTGACAGTAAGAAGTTACCAGTTGCACAGAGGGCGCCGTGATAGCATTATTGGTAGATAGATTGCACTGACGTGGTCTATACGATCATTTCTGTCTCGTGCAGTGGTGAAAAGCAACGTGTGTGTATGTTGAATTTAGTCTGCAATATGGGTCGTAAGACAGATGTTACTGAGTGGCAAGAAGGAGCCATCGTGCTTGACCGTGCCCACGGACACAAAATGAACGAAGTCGCCCAATTTCGTGGTGTGTTGAAGCTTAATGTCCAGCGGGTCTACAAACAGTGCTGTAATTTGTAGTCAACTGGAACTCGGCGACGTAACTGTGGCCAGAAAAAGATTCTCACCAACAGGACCGCCGCCATGTTTCACGTCTAGTAACGGCAAATCGGTTTCAAACCCGGCAACAATTGTTCCAAACAGTCAATGAAAGTCCACGCCAACCAGTTTCCGAAAGGACATTGCGATGAGAGCTGCATGCGATGGACACCTAGAACCCGGCAACAATTGTTCCAAACAGTCAATGAAAGTCCACGCCAACCAGTTTCCGAAAGAACATTGCGATGAGAGCTGCATGCGATGGACACCTAGAACCCGGCAACAATTGTTCCAAACAGTCAATAAAAGTCCACGCCAACCAATTTCCGAAAGGACATTGCGACGAGAGCTGCATGCGATGGACACCTAGAACCCGGCAACAATTGTTCCAAACAGTCAATGAAAGTCCACGCCAACCAGTTTCCGAAAGGACATTGGGACGAGAATTGCGTGCGATGGACACCTAGAGCAGAGTACCACGTAAGAGACCTCTTTTAACAGCAAGTAACGACGTTGGGCGTTATCAATGGGCCCAGAGACACCGAAACTTTAGTCTGGACGATTGGAAACGCGTAAATTAGTCTGACGAGTCTCGTTCTTGTTTGTACTCAAATGATGTGAGGCGACGAATGCATCGCAGATCCCATGAATCCTTTAATCCTGATTGTGTCGAAGGTGTTGTTCAAGCTGCAGGAAGTTCTGGGATGTTTTGTGGACGTTTTCGTACCACGAAATTTGCTCTCTCTTTGCAGTGACGATGAATTTGAACCCGCATGCATATCTCCGCATTCTGAACGACGAAGTGTTGCCCTTTGCCCTACATTTCCAGGAGCAGCATCACATTTTCCACTCCTGTCTTCCAAGACAACAATTGCCGTGTGCATAGGGCTAAAACTGCGTCTGAATGGCACGACAAACAGCAACACTGAGTCCCATGACGAACAGCGAGGTGAGCAACACTGTCTCACCTCGACTGACCCGTCAAATCCCCAGATTTAAATCCAACTGAAAATGTATGGGATCATTTGAAATAAAAGGTGAGAGACACTCACATAGTCTGGTGAAACTTCGGGATCAATTGACTCAAGAATCGCTGCAAATCAATGAGCAATGCATTCACAACATCGTGGAGTCTCTACCACACATGCTTCATGCTGTTATCAAGGCTAGAGTAACTTGTTATTAGGTAAGTTCTGACAGAGGTGACTGTTTTGTCTGGTTCGCTTACGCAAGGACATGTTGTTAAATGTGTTAAAAAATTCAGATTTTAAAAGTTTCCGCCATTTGATGAAACCTGTTTCCACAGAAGATTTTTAAAATGTAATCTCTCCTAAGTTGCAATGCTTGTCTGAACTATTGGGTTGTCGGAAAAGTCATGACGTATTTTGGCACCCGATGGTGGTTGGGCGGTTTTGGAAGTACTAGAGACATGCGCAGCTCTGTTATCACTATGGCATTCGACAGGTGTCAGTTCTATCTGCAGTCTAAAAGGAATAGTGAGCGATTTGGTTGATTTGCGGAGATTTGACATCAAGTTGAAGATGGAAGACCAAACTGTGCATTTTCGCCACATTTTACTGTTTTGCTTCCGTAAAGGGAAGACCGCGCGTCAAGCTTGTGAAAAGTTGCGTGAAGTGTACGGTGATAATGCTCTACAAGAACGTCAGTGCCAGCGGTGGTTCGCAAAATTCCGTGTTGGTGATTTTGACCTCAACGATGCTCTTCGGTCCGGGAGGCCAACCGAGGTTGATGATGATCAAATCAAGGCATTGATCGAGTCAAACCCACGTTACACGACACGAGAGATTGAAGACACATTGCACATCCATCATTCAAGCGTTCACGACCACCTGAAGAAGTTGGGATACGTAAGCAAGCTCGATGTGTGGGTCCCTCATGAACACAAAGAAGCTCAATTAACGGCGCGTATAAACATCTGCGATATGCTCATTAAACGTGAGGAAAACGATCCTTTTTTGAAGCGACTGATAACTGGTGACGACAAGTGGATTGTGTACAACAATGTGCTGCGCAAACGGTTTTGGTTCCGACGTGCTGTTTCGCCTCAAACGACATCCAAAGCAGACATTCATCAGCGGAAGGTTCTAGTCTCAGTGTGTTGGGATTTTATAGGTGTCGTGTTTTTCGAGCTCCTACCACGGAACCAAACAATCAATTCGAATGTGTACTGTCGGCAATTGGACAGTTTGAACGAATCCATCATCCAGAAACGCCTAGAGCTCGTTCATCGTAAAGGTGTTGTGTTCCATGACGACAACGCGAGACCACACACAAGTTTGATCACCCGCCAAAAATTATTGCAGCTTGGGTGGGATGTGTTGCCACAACCATCATACTCGCCTGACCTTACGCCGTTAGACTTCCACTTGTTTCGCTCTCTTCAACAGTCCTTTTATGTGATAACGTTCAATTCAGATGAGGCTGTAAATCAGCACCTTGTACAAGTTTTCGCCACGAAAGGGATGTCCTTCTATGAACGAGGCATTATGCAGCTCACTGAAAGATGGCAAAAGGTTATCGAACAAAACGGGCATTATAGCATTGATTGATCTTTGTTATTGCTATCAGTAAATGAACTTTCAAAACATGGCTAAAATACGTCATGACTTTTCCGACAACCCAATATTTCCAGAAGTTTTATTCTGTCTTTTCCCCACATTATTGCAGAGCGCATATTTACCCTTCGTAAACGAAAATTATTTTGTATTGTTTCTTTCTCAGATTATTAAAGAACTCCTTAAAGCGCCTTTTTCTACGAATTGCACGGACTACCGAAACATGTGGCGATCACGAGGTGGCACAGGTCCTCTCTCGGGAGCGGTAAGAGATACGTTTTGCCTCTACCGCTACCATTTTTACATTTTCAAATTTAAACATTGCATAAACATGTTAAGTTCCTTTTTAGCCTTTTTCGCAGTGCCTACCGCAAGCGGAGGGATTTCTGAGGTATAATACTCGCCTTTAACACTTTAACAAGGCGGAACGAATTAACTCGGGGATAGTAAAATGGGCGGAAATCAGCTTGAACGAATATATTCCCTAAGAACTGTGTCGAATGCGGCTGGAACGGATCAACCACCGTATCAGAAAGCATAGATTTCCCCCTAGCTTTGCTATCCAATGAATGAAATACGGGATTACATCATTGTACGATACAAATTTGGAAGATGCGAATCCATTTATGGTTTTATGGTGCAAATATGGCATGGATGAAACGTCAGATAATATCCGAAAACTTGGAAAACTTTTAATATCCAGGACGACGCTAAATCGTCGGCCTGGATTTTAAAAGTTTTCTGATGTTATCTGACTTAACATCCAATCATATTTACACGATAAAAGAATTCGCATCTTTAAATGTGTGCTTGCTATTCAAAGTGGTCGTTAATCGGATGATTGACACTCATCCTTTCTGTCTGATTACCTGGTAAAAGGAGTTACAATAATGACGATGAACCTAATAAACGAGTGAGATGTTTGAGTCTTTTTTCCTACTTACAAGGAAAACCATTCGACCTCAGAACGACAATCGTCACGGAACGTTCTGTGGTGGACAAGCATGACACCAAAGTAGCAGGTGTGTGAAGTACGGCATTTCACAATCGCCCGCAAACCCTAGAACATGGCTTATAAAAATGGGACGCCTGTAATGTATGAAGCCATAAAGTGTCAAACAACATTTACTTGTTAGATATGAGGCACTAAAATGTCGAGAAAGACCACGTACAACACCATTAAGTTGCAAATGTCATATGCATACCTCACTCGGCCGCCCCTGTGGCGCAGTGGTCTAAGGGATGACCTCTGATTTTCCGTCCGAAAGGGTAACGGGTTCGAATCCCGGTGAGTCATATATGTTGTGTTTGTCTTACGGCACTGGCTCTCTCCTTTCTGTGTAGTCAGTGACCCTAAATTAGGGGCGGGCGACTGCTGATAGCCAATTGAGTTGCTCACGGTGGTCGTTAAGCCTCCAATCAAGAAATAAAAAAAGCCGCCCCGGTGGCGCAGTGGTCTAAGCGATGGCTTCTGACTATTCGTCCGAGATCGGTGCGAGTTCGAATCCCGGTGGGGCATAGATGTTATGTTTGTTTTACGGCACTGGCTCTCTCCTTTTCCTGGAGTCAGTGACCCTAAATTAGGAACGGGAGACTGCTTATAGCCAATTGCGTTGCTCACGGTGGTCGTTAAACTTCCAATAAAAAAATACCTCACCACGTCATGATAATGTGTTGAGAGAAGGCAGTGACGCAACGGGTTCCTTTGCGACCTTCACATTGTCACACACTCTGCATGCTTTGTCCGGAAAACTGTTCGTGAATGCTTTTCCGTTTCACTTTGGGATGTGATGATTCATAGGAACACGAACTGCTTGGCACGTTGTGTGCTGGAATTCCCGGTGTATCACTAAGTTCAGATAACGTGTCCAACTTTTGGTCACTATCGCGCCGCAATATCTGTCCTTCAAACATGTCAACGCCTCCAATTCCTCCAAAACGCTGTACAACTGCCTTGCAATTCGCCTGTCGATGTACGTTGGAGCCGTGTTGTCTGCTTGGTATTTCTGTATCACCTCGTTCATCAGTATCTGTACTACAGCATGAGGGTTACAATCCATTTTCTTAAAACCCCCCACATAAAAATTTTTAGATTGATGGAGGGACGTTTTTTAGATTGATGGAGGACGTTCCCACATTACGATATGCACGATGTTTCGTGGGCACAATTTTAAAGCTGAAACGCAGTTTCTAAAGACGGCCAATTAGATTGATGGAGGGACGTACAGACATGCTCATTATTAAAGGACTTTTTTTTTTTTTTTTTTTTTTTTTTTTTTTGATTGGAGGTTTAACGACCACCGTGAGCAACTCAATGGGCTATAAGCAGTCGCCCGTCCCTAATTTAGAGTCACTGGTTCCAGGGAAGGAAGAGAGCCAGTGCCGTAAGACAAACACAACATCCATGCCTCACCGGGATTCGAACCCTGACCCCGTTCGGACGAATGATCAGAGGCCATTGCTTAGACCACTGCGCCACCGGGGCGGCTAAAGGACTTCTCCTTCCGCTATAGAGGAAAATATGAGCATTTAAAGTTTCCCATTTTCATTCGTCAGTATACTTCTGTCCGCCTGCCTATCCGCCCGCAAAAATTACAGCTCCCCTTTTACCTGCCAAATCTCGTTTCTGAAGACCAACAGACAGACAAATGAAGGGCAGAACTTGCTTGTCTACACATTCTTATCTTTGTCAGCCACAGAAAAAGTCCTTCGATCTGATAATTAAGAGCGGAGATATCATTTCTGAGGACAGACAGACAAATTTTACGTACCTGCATTTCTTTTTTTTTCTCTTTGGGGTTGAACTAACACCGTGAGCAACACCATGGGCTATAAGCAGTTGCCTGCCCCTAATTTAGGGCCACTGGTACAAGAGAAGGGAGAGAGCCAGTGCCGTAAGAGAAACACGACATCCATTTCCCATCGGGATTCGAACACATACTTACCTCGGACGAATGGTCAGGAGCCAGAGCTTAGACCACTGCGCCACTGGGGGGGGGGACCTATTATCTTTCATCTCGGAGATTTTAGAAGTTGAATATGTTTTTTTTATTGATATTCTAACTCCTGATTCCAGTATTTATACGAGGGTTGCACCGGAGTAGTGCAAAAATGAGCATAACGTTTTTATTAACTGACAGAGTTCTTTTTTTTTTTTTTCATTGGAGGTTTAACGACCACCGTGAGCAACTCAATGGGCTATAAGCAGTCGCCCGTCCCTAATTTAGGGTCACTGGTTCCAGGGAAAGGGAGAGAGCCAGTGCCGTAAGACAAACACAACATCCATGCCTCACCGGGACTCGAACCCGGACCCCTTACGGACGAATGATCATAGGCCAGCGCCTTAGACCACTGCGCCACCGGGGCGGCCTGACAGAGTTCGTTTAAATTTCATGTATAGGTAGACTAACTCTTCCTCTATAGTATCCCTTCTTTTTCAATGCCTGTAAATAATGGAAGGTGCCGTCATTTAGTTTTTTTTTTGCGAAGGAACAGTGCAGGCTTTCCGACATCCACAGCATGATGCAGAATGTTTACGGAAATGACACCATTGACAAAAGCAATGTACACAGATGGATGAAGAAGTTTAAATAAGGGTAAACCATCATTGAAAGCAAACAACGCAGTGAGAGACCATCATCTGCGACCACTGATATAAATCATCAGCGAGTGGAGGAATTGATTCGTGAAGAGAGACGAGTCACAATCCGTGAGTTTGTTGCGCAACTGCACTGTGGTCTGAATGCCATACAAAAGATGGTGGAAGACTCAGGGCATCGGAAAGTTTGTGTGTGCAAAGTGGGTACCTCGACAGCTGACAGCCGATTTGAAGGAGAGAAAGGTGGAAGATCTGCTGGACGTGTTTGAAGCCAATGAAAACACGTTTTGTTTCGATCTGGTGACAGGGGATGAAACGTGGGCGTATCTTTACGATCCGAAAACGAAGAATCAATCCATGGAATGACGTCACACCTCTTCACCAAGGCCTAAGCAGATCAAGAGCAAGCAATCAGCAGAGAAAATCATGGTGACTGTTTTTTGGGATTGACAGGGGTGTCATTCACTTTGATTTTCTGGAGCGTGGCCATACCGTGACCAACGAGCGGTACATTGAGACACTCAAGAAGCTTAGAGAAGCCATAAGGAGGAAGAGACCGATCAATAATCTGAAAAGGATCCACATTAACCATGACAATGCAAGACCACATAGATCTTTGGCAACAAACCAGGCTATCAGGAAATTAGGCTATCGGTGATCCCGATCCATCGTACAGCACAGACTTCCACCTGTTCGGTACAATGAAGCACAGTCGCCGAGGACAACGATTTGGTGACACAGGCGAGGTGAAAGTGACCTATGAAGAAGTGGGTACAACAGTCCACACCTGAATTTTTTCAAAGAGGATTCGAGAGTTGGATTTAACTATGGCACAAATGCATCGCTTGTGAAGGAGACTATGTTGAGTTGTACCTTTGTATAGAGAAGGGGTTACTCTACCAACACGTTATGCCTACTTTTGCACTGCTTTCGGCATAACCCTCGTAAAAGAAGAGCAAAGTTCGAAAGGAGTTGAGCTGCTGTCTACTTTATAGAGTGGGGAATAGCATGGAGGGTGAAGATTTTTGTTTAGATTGATAGCTCCGCAAATGTTTTTTGTTTGTGTGTTATACATACCATAAGCGACAAAATGGCGCATTTTTTCCCGGTTTAACCCTAACTGGTGAAATAAGTAAGTTTTATTCTTACGTCACGCACAAATAACTTTTTTAATTTTTTCTGCATTAAGAAGTCTGAGAACTCTCGCTTGAATGAAATGAGCGAGGTTTTCATCTTTACATTATTAATGCACAATAACTATCAATCTTCAAATCATAAATTTTAATGGAATATTGATACTCTCGCAATGACTTAGCGTCCATTTTTAAATATCGTATGATATCAATTCAATACTTGTTCTTCTTTACGCAGAGTGGTTGGATGTGGTCTTCCCTCAAGATAAAGGAAAAGCCCTAACGCACTTTTTGTGTCGTCACAGTACCGTCGATTCACATAATTTCCTTTACATTTCTTTTTCAAAGTGGATAGCGGTCATTTATTTTAGATTCATTAACTTCTTTTTGAACTAAAAGAGATTAGAAAGAAAGAGTTATTGAATGTCATCTTTGCAAACACTTTTTAATCAAAATAATGGAAGTCAAGCTTCCTTAAAACCTTTCCAAACTGTCGCTCATTATTTCGGAAAAGGCATTTTATATAAAATTTTAAGAATCAGAAAGTTAAAGACACGTCATAAAATTAGATTCATGTCTTTGTGCTTTCTGGGCTAAATCTCCCGTAGAGGTTCATGGAGAGCTGTTGTCTCCGGAGATGAGACAAATGTGCTCTAACTGTAGCCCTGAAATCCAATTCGCTGTTCATAGTTTTCGTGAGAGCCAACCCTTCCTCCAGTGCTTTCATACACACTGAACTGGTGTAATGTGACAGACGCAAAATTGGTTTCAGGTTTGTGCTTTGACAGCGAGCGTTGTGGTAAGAAAAATGAGTTGTAGCCTTGTGTTTCTCGGAACCATGAGCTCTAAGGGAGGATTTCTTCTTTTTTTGTGACTGACTTAAACACACGAATTAGACAACTTTCTTTAGAAATTCTTTTTCAAAGTAAACTATTTTTTTTTTAATTGGAGGTTTAACGACCACCGTGAGCAACTCAATGGGCTATAAGCAGTCGCCCGTCCCTAATTTAGGGTCACTGGTTCCAGGGAAGGGAGAGAGCCAGTGCCGTAAGACAAACACAACATCCATGCCTGACCGGGATTCGAACCCGGACCCCTTACGGACGAATGATCAGAGGCCAGCGCCTTAGACCACTGCTCCACCGGGGCGGCCAAAGTAAACTATCGCAATCTCAAAAGTTAATTTTTTTGCTTGTAGGTTTAACGAATATCGTGAGCATCCCAATGGGCTGTAAGCAGTCGCCTGTCCCTAACTCAGGGTCAGTCGTTCCAGGGAAGGACGGAAGCCTGTGCTGTAATACAACATAATATCCATGCCTTACCGGGATTCGAACCCTGACCCATCTATGGTGATACATCAAAATATTTTATAGAAAAAAGTTATTGGCTTTAAAAAGAGAGATTGTGAAGGAGACCGTCTGTATCAGACACATGTTATACAAATCCTCAGCGTAGAATGAGATGCGGAGTGCTGAACTGTTCGGGAGAGAGACGGTGACAGGTTTACGCGCATAAATTTAAAGAAAGATTTCATTTGAAACTTAAATGCAACGACACAAAAAGTATTAGGTGCTTGTATTTCCTTAGAGCCGTAATTAAGATCGGGTGAATCCTTACAGGCTCAAAGTAGAACCCACTAGATCCAGAATAAAATATTCAGCCAACTTTTTATTGGCTTCACTTTGAGACAAATGACAAACTAAGTTATACTTTGGTACAGCTACATATAGAGTTGAGTCTCTATTTAACGAAGTCCCATCATTAAACTTAAAACTTCGTTATAAAGAAAATTTATTAAATAGAAATGAACTTAAATTGTAAAAACTTAATCAAATGAAATGAAAATATCGTAAAATGTAGCTGAATTTGAACAGTATATTAAAACCATGAAAGAAAGAAATACGGGATTACGCCATATAATACAAATTTTGAAGATGACAATCCGATTTTTGGCGTAAATGTGACAAGGATGGTAAGTCAGATAATATTTGAAAACTTGAAAATTTTCATCGTCCTGGAGCGGGAAAATTTTCAAGTTTTCAAATATTATCTGACTTACCATCCTTGTCCCATTTACGCCAAAAATCGGATTGTCATCTTCAAAATTTGTATTATATGGCGTAATCCCGTATTTCTTTCTTTCTTTCTTTCATGATTTATCTGCTTCTCCGGGCAATCACGGGATAGGATTATTAACCTCCAGATTCGCTAAACATGAATGCCGGTTGCTTCGACTAGCGAATCCTGTGATGGTTAAATTCAAATTGATCGGAAACTTGAAACTTGGTCGTTCTGGGTGGTGTAGTGGTTAGCATACCTAGGCGTTTTCTGGGAGACGCGGGTTCGTGTCCCGCTCCAGGACGATGAAAGTTTTCAAATATTATCTGACTTACCATCCTTGTCACATTTACGCCAAAAATCGGATTGTCATCTTCAAAATTTGTAGTGTATTGAAATTTTGAGTAGAAACTTTTCGTAAATGTGTTTAAATTTTTTGTATACGTACGTATATTCGTAGCAGAAGAATACATTGTCTGAAAAACAAATTATGAAGAGAAGGAAGCGAAGACTAAATCTTACCTATCTTTTCATTATCCTAATCACATAAGCACTTACTTAAAACTGTAAAAAATTCCGCAATTCTGCTCTGCACAAAATATAAAATTTGTTTTGTTCATAAAACGTTTCATATTTTACGCGTGATATGTTTAATGAACAAAATAATTCATTTAAATGTTTACAGCACTTTCTTAAAACTGTAATCCTCGTCGAATTGTATCGAATTCTTTTAGCATGTCTTCATGCGAAAGTTTTTTGATAGCCTGTTCATCATCATTTTCATCATTTACTATAATTTCTTAGTAAATGATGAAAATGATCCAAAGTGAAAATCCTCCAAATACGTAGCGTCAGTAAATAAACAAAGACATCGCTCTGTCCACGTTTTAGCAACACACAGCAACCGAAGATGTTTTATTCGGTCACCGCCGGGGAAATGAATCCCGGTTTTCTCGATATCTAGCCGAGCGCGTTAGCCTTCTTTAATGTGTAAGGTTAACGCGCTCGGCTAGATATCGATAAATACGGGATTCATTTCCTCGGCGGTGACCGAATAGAAAATTTTCGGTTGCTGTGTGTTGCTAAAAGGTGATGATGACGATATTTACTTACTACATTTTATAACACTTTTCAAGATGTCATTCTGTGTAGGATAATCAGCGATCACAACTTTTTAATCAACGTTGAAATCAGACAGCTCTGCATTTTCTTCAACACTTCCTTTGTCTTTCAGATACTACCATTCTAGTACTTTATAGCCATAGCTTTCTCCTTTCTCTTTGATCAACATCATCTAAAAGTTTCACTTTATCTAGAATAGGGTAGACATTTTCTTTTCGACATTTTGAGCAAAGAACACAGGTGAGTCAGGCATATAATGATTGAATGAGAATGAACGCGTAGCATAACGTCTACAGACTCAGGCCTACACCAGTTACAACCGGTTTTTTACCGTGAAATGCATTTTTTACGATGGACTTTCTAACCAGAAAATAGTAACACTGTACTAGTAATCGGATTTATTGGCGTAAGAATATATACATAAGTGCTCCCAAGCATTCGCACATCAACCAGAGGGTTTTTCAAGGAAGTTAGAGAGAAACTGCAAACTGAATAATACAATGCTTTAACAATTTAAACGCGGTGACTCGACAATAAATAGATACGATGTTATATTCATGATGATATAAAAAAATTAGCTACTTATTCTACCCCTAAATGTACAGCCATTCGGGAAACCTTGGAGATCATTACCAACAGCGATACTTGCAATGATAGCGTCTCACTCGAGTTGCTACGAATTTGGAACCAGGTCTTCAAATAACGCCTTCTCCCTACCAGGATGCCGCGTGTACAACCAAAGTGATACCTCGTATCTTTAAATGAATATAAAGTGGTATCTATTTATTGTCAAATCAAGTCACCGCGTTGAAGTTGTTAAAGCGTTCTATTATTCAGTTTGCTGTTTCTGTCTAACTTCCTCGAAAAAGCCATCTGGTTGATGTGCGTAAACCTGAAAGCGCTTTTGTATATATAAATTGGATCACTAGTATATAGTGTAACTGTTCTCTACATAATTGGTGTACGTTACTCGTTATCAATTTCTATCTAGGTTTGGAACAACATCTGCTTCATAAAGTCTCTGTGGATACGACTCGCAGCGTGGCGTCCCTCTTCTAACAAGATTACGCACGTTTCACAGAACCAAAAGTTTAAATAGCCGCCCCGGTGGCGCAGTGGTCTAAGCGATGGCCTCTGATCATTCGTCCGAACGAGGTCCGGGTTCGAATCCCGGTGAGGCATGGATGTTGTGTTTGTCTTACGGCACTGGCTCTCTCCCTTCCCTGGAACCAGTGACCCTAAATTAGGGATGGGCGACTGTTTATAGCCCATTGAGTTGCTCACGGTGGTCGTTAAACCTCCAATCAAAAAAAAAAAAAAAAAAAAAAAAAGTTTCAAGATGAGGAATTAAGGAAGCTTTGCTCCCATTTGCGTGCTGAAAATTGTAAAGTGGAATTTTTGAAACACATTATGGTTATTTTTAGTCCAAAAATAAACCTCCCAAAAAAACTTCATTATATAGAAATTGACTTTCACAATAGGGACATACATTTACATGCAAATGTCGTTCAAAGTCAATGTTCTGCGAAAAGTTTCGTTAAATACAGGGTGAACCAAAAGACCCTGTGCATCTGACGTACTGTGATAAGATATAGTAGTAAGAAATCTATAAAGAGTAGTTATGGCGCACGTACATGCAATATCTTGAATGGAGAATGTTCGTGTGTTTGGGGCGGGTTACGCGCATTCTGCCGTCTGAACTTGAACGACGCAGCCGGTATTTCCGGCATCTAGCGTCTGGCCGGGATTGAATCAGTCAGTAGTGAGACGTCACAGTGTCCGGTTGAACATCGTGTTGTTGCTTGAGGACCGAGTGTTTCTGATTGATCATGTGTTCCGTAGGGAGGTGAATATACGGACGAAGTGAAACGTACATATATACAAAGAAAATTTTCCCGAAGCACCCCATCACATTGCAGTGAGGTGGTTAATTGAAAAGTTTCGTAAAATCGGATTAGTGGGAGATGCTCCGAGAAGCGGCAGGCCGCCAGTGTTAACAGAGGAAAAGGTGGATGATATTTCTGTTTACATCTGTAAAAGTCCAAAGAAATCGGTTCGAAAATTGGTACAAGAAGCAGGTGCGTCGTACAGCAGCATCCGTGGGGCACTGAAGACGTGACTGCAGTTCTGTCCGTACAAAATCAGAAGCGTGCACGAACTGAAACACACAGACTACGATAATCGTGTGGAATTTTGCAGATGGTTCAAGGACTTCATAAATGACAACGGAGAGGATATTCTAGATGTCACATTTTCCTCCGATGAGGCGCTGTTCCACTTATCGGGATATGTGGACAGCCGAAACAGTCGCATGTGGTCTGCCAATAATCCGCAACAGATACACGAAATGCTATTACATGAATGCACACAATTGACGTTTATGAGGAACGTCAAACAGAAGTCATCCCTCTTTCCACGTTTGTAAGTGAGTCACGGAAAAAATATCATCGGCCGCCACCGGGAATCGAACCCAGGGTTTTCCACTTACGCGTCGGACATGCTACTTGTGCACCACAGCGGCCTCGAATTAATCCAGACTCACACACGACTAACTGCCAAACCACATGGCAGGTTGCTTCTTGGAGCTCCGCGCATTGCTGGCGATTAACTAAAGATTCAGCAACTGAACAAATAACTAGGAGCCGAATGAATAATGAATACACACAATTGACGTGGATTAGGAACATCAAACAGAAGTCATCGCTTTTTTTCACGTTTATAAGTGAGTCGCGGTTATGGTTCAGTTGCTAGTGAGTCTCCTAGTTATTTGTTCAGTTGCTGCTGTTCATCTTTGGTGAAGTCCCAGCATTGTGCGGGGCTCCAAGAAGCAACATGCCAAGTGGCTTGGCAGTTAGTCGTATGTGAGTCTGGATGAATTCAAGGTCGTTGTGGTACAGTGGTAGCATGTCCGGCGCGTAACTGGAAGACCCTGGGTTTGATTCTCGGTGGCGGCCAATGATAATTTTTCCGTGACTCAGTTATAAACGTAGAAACAGCGATGACTTCTGTTTGATGCTATTACATGATGAAAAGATCGGCGGAAGACGCATAATTGGGCCCATATTATTCAAGGGGACCATAAACACTGCAAGGTATTGTGATAATATCCTGTACCAATTCATCGTGCAGTGCGAATTGTTATTGGCTACTTACAACAGGATTTCTCTACGTCCCATACAGCTATAGTGTCTCCATGGTGTTGTTGACTGTTCGGTTCAGAAACAGAATCATCTCCAAAGGCATATGGCCGTCATGTTTTCCCTATCTCACGCATCCAGATTATTATCTGTGGGGTATACTGAAAAACTCTGTTTACAAGAACAATCCCCGTTCTCCGCCGGAACTACATGAAGCCATCACCACAGTAATAAGCAACATTTCTCCGTTGGACGTGTCACGTGTCTTTGAGAATATGTTCAGACGGGTGGATGCATGTCTATACACAGGAGGGGGCCATTTCCAGCATTTGCTGTAGCAGATACTCTTTTAGTTATTGTACGCGTATTGTCTTTCCACGTACACAGTGACGTTTGGCTCACCCTGCAGAAGATATCGTTAAATGGAAGTTCGTTACATAGAGACTGTGCTGTATAAAAGTTACGCATTCCTCACTTATCCTTTGAGATCCATCTTTTTGTAATTTCGTTTTGCAGTAAATTATATGATGTGTACAGGGGTTTATCAAAATAATGGAAACACAGACTGCGACTGGAGCACATGCAGTACGTCGTGTGCAAATCGCAGGGAGGATGTCACCCGAGATGTGGGACATGTGAAAGGGTGCAGTATGATGTCGGCTACCACGTAGCACAGCAACATTAGCAGGTGAAGCAGATTTCGTGCAGTAAGTGTCCACATTTTCAGATATAGCGACCGCAAAATATACATGATCATTAATGCGTGGCAAACTAGAATGGGAGAAATAGGAGGTGTAAAAAAGGAAATGTATCGAAGATTAGGACTACCTATCAGAAAGGACACGGTGTTGTCTCCAAGCATGCAAATTGTGAAGGCCATATGAAGATGTTACATAGGGATAGACAAATGTTGGCACAGACTGTACAACTGAAGAATATGTCCACGGCATCGGAAATAGCAGCAGAGCTGAGCAGCAGTCGGAATGATTCTATTTCTCTCATTACAGTTCGTCGGAAACTGCACTGTGCGGGTATTTTTGGCCATGCTGTGATCTACAAAACTTGTATTACCAAGATCAGTGCAATGAAACGTATAAAGTGGTGCAAAACATCTAAAAACTAGGCGGCTAAGTATTGGGAAAGTACCATCTAGTCTGATGAATGGTTCTTCACATTGTTTCCCTTATGGGTTCATTGTATGTCTGGCGAAAATGTTGAGAAGAGTACCATCCAGACTCTTTGGTTCACACTGTGTAGCATGGAAGTGGATCTCTGGTACATGGAGTGCCATGTTATAATATTCCTTAGGGCTACTGGTTATTCTTCAGCTCCGCGTCATATCTACAGCGTGCCAATTCATTCTTGGGGACTAACTGTACCGAAATGTTGTCGGCACTGTCCCCTAATAACCGTCCGTGGTTTAAAGTAGATAATGCACTTGTGCATTATTCAAAAAACGTTGTGGCTTGCAGAGCATGAGGATATGGTACAGTACCATCTCCATCTCCAGATCTCAATGATATTGAACATTAGTGGGAATAACTGGAGCGAAAGGGCAGGACACACTTTCCACCTCCAACATAACTAAAACAGTTTAAACATATTTCACAGGAATAATGGTCTGTTATCGTATGTGCATGACTTGTCTTTTCTAACTTAAACTGCTTCTGTTCTGAAATCCTGAGGGCGTGCTACAGCTTACTAATAGAAAGATCTCCGCAAAGCAATAAGTGTTTCCATTATTTTGATAAAACCCAGTACAAACTACCCATTCTTCACTTATCTTCGGAGATCCCAGGTTTTGTAATTTTGATGTGTGTCAATATACACGGTATATCAGAATAATGTGAACACCCCCGGAATCACAGTGTACCCACCTAGGCGCGTCACAGAGTGCATGTGACAAGGTCGACCACACGGAGATACACTATCTATCAACAAGTAATTGGACACCTGTGATAGCAAAGGAAAGCGAAGTTTATTAACCTTCAATAGTTGGTTGAGCCTCCACGAGCGGCGATTACAGCTGCGACCCTCCGGTGCATACTCTCAACCAGGCGTTGTACGACGGCTAGCGGTATTTTCTTCCACTCGGCTTGGAGAATACAGGTCAGTTCCTTCACCGAATTCGGACGGTGGGGGCACTCCTTAAGTCGACACTCCAACTGGTCCTAGAGGTGCTCGATAGGGTTAAGGTCCGGGCTCTGTGCAGGCTAGTCCATTCGATTAACCCCATTGTCTCCATACCAAGCCATGGTGGACCTCGCAACATGACAGGTGACATTGTCATCCTGAAAGTAACATGGGTCCACCCCGTAAAACTGCCACAACGCAGGAAGCGCATGGTCATCCAAAACGGTGCAGTAGGTCTCGGCGTTGAGTCTACCAGGAATTGCGACCAAGGGTCCCGTGCCATTCCAGGAGAAACACCCGCATAGCATAATTCCACCGCCGCCGAACTTCACAGTTTGCACAAGACATTCCGGCAGGAGGTGTTCTACAGGCAGACACCAAACCCAGACCCTGCCATTCGAATGGTAGAAGGTGAACCTTGATTCGTCGCTCCAGAGAACCTGTTTCCACTGATCAACGGTCCACTGTCGACGTTCTTTGCACCACGTTAGCCGAGCAGCGCTATTGGACTTGGTGATCAAAGGCTTGTGGGCGGCAGCGCGTCCATGATAACCGAGCAGATGGGCTTCCTTACGGATGGTATTCATCGAAAGAACACTCCCGGATGCCTGTTGAAACTCCTCGCGGATGTGGCCCATCGATTTGGTGCGGTTCTTCTAAATTTCTCTGGCCAGCACCCGTCGGTCTGTAACTCCCAGTTTTGTGGGTCTGCCGGGTTGGAGCACATTCCGATAGTCACCTCTCATCTTCCACTTGCCAATCACATAGGCCACTGTCGATTTTGGGTACTTCAACTCGCTGGATGTGTCACGTATGGATCGGCCATTTCTGTGATACCCGACGATTACACCTTTCTCGAAATCAGAGAGCTCCGAACTGCATGGCAACTTGCATGCGACTGGTTGCGTTGTTGTTTCCCACACGATATTTAACGGCGGCGACCGTGACGTGTATCAGGACAGCAGATATCGTTGATTGCAGTTGTGTCCAATTAGTTGTTGGTAGATAGTGTATAAGCGGCTGGCCGAGGCAGATGAGTTGTAATGCGTTACGTGAGTACAATGGGTAGTGGTAGTGATTTGACAGACGTTCAAAAAGGAATGATCATCGGCTACAACGCCAAGAGTGGAAGCATCTCAAAAATAGCAGACTTCGTGGGCTGTTCGCGATGTGCTGTATTAAGGGTGTACCAAGAGTGGACTGCTGGTACACCGAGTACCTCCCGAAGTCGTAATTGTGGAGCCCCAAACGCCATCAACCCCAGAAGAGGACGTCGCCTCCGTCGTCTAGTAAAAGGCAATCGACGCGCAACAGTGCAGCAATTGACCACGCGTGCAAACAGATACGTGTCACTGATAACAGTAGAGCGAACGCTGTTACGAATGGGTCTCCGGAGTCGACGCTGCGTCAAGGCGCCCATGTTAACCCAAGTCCATCGGCAACGACGCCTGCAGTTCGCATTGGACTACAATCATTGGACAGTAGAAGAGTGGAAAAAGGTTGCCGTCTTCGACGAATCGAAGTTTCTACTTCACAGAAGTGAAGGGCGGTGGCCGATACGGCGTCAGACACAAGAGGACCAATGTGGTTACCATCAACATCCGGAAGCGCTTGTCGGTAAAGTACAGGCCGGCCTTGGCTGTGTGTATGTTTGGTGGATGCTTTCGTTGTATGGCCGGGAACCGCTGATACCACTGGATGGATCCTAAACACCAATAGCTACATGTCTATCCTCTCTGACCACATGCAACCCTTCACGCTTGACGTTTACTGTGGTGGCGATGGTGTCTACCAACAGAACAATGCGCCATGCCACGTCGCTAAGGCGGTGCGTGATTGGTTCCAGGAACACGACAGCGATGTCTCCGTTCTCCCGTGACCGGTGAGATCTCCCTACCTCAATTTCACAGAGCACTTGTCGGACTGTTTGGATCGACAGGTTCGACGTGCCTACCCACAACCATGTCACCTCCTGGACCTTCGTGCTCTGCTGCATTCCAAACGGGCACGTGTGTCTCTCTCGGGGCACCTTTCAGGGTCTCATTGCGTCCATGCCACGCCGTCTCGCCGCTTCATCTCGGCCAAGGGTGGTTATTCCCATTATTAGGTAGGTGGTCATATTATTCTGATACGACTGTGTATGTAATGCGTGCGAATATCTACGGCGTCTCAGAAGACTGCTTTAAAAGGCTTGAATATAATAAAAATAAAACTGAAGCAGCTATTTTATAACCGCGTTCTGTATATTTTTACTTGTTTCACCAACAAAATAAAAAAATTGAGCAAATGATGTTAAATATGCTAAACGTTTTTTCTTTCCACAGCAGTGTATTGAGGAGTGTGTAAAAAACATATCGATTCAGGCCAATAATTGTTCAAGAGCACTTGTTTTTGAAGAAGAACAGATTTTTTGCTACAAGGGTAAGTGAGAACATTTATTATCTTGACACTATCTAAGAATTGAAATAATGTTAACAATAAATACCCCCATACTTACATGCACTTAAACAAAAAAGTTAGTAAAATCATGCAATGCATTGATTATGATAAGCTGGCATACCAAAAATCATTGCTCAAGTTATGAGGATAAAGGCTGTGGAATAAATCTCGCTCCTGTGCCCTGACCTTTGACCCCATTTCAATGACATTCAGCAGAACTAGTTCAGTATACCTCCGGAATGACATGAAAAAGTTTTGTCGTAATCGAAGTATTTGTACGAAATTTATGACGCATAAAGGAGATGGAATGGAATCCGCTCCTATGTACTGACCTTTGATTCCATTTCACCCTTTTTTAATAGGGTTCGTCCCCAGGTTGTCCCCTACCACATACTACAATTTCATCGAAATCGAACCATTTTTACGCGAGTTATCGTGCGGACAGTTTGACAGACGGACAAATTTGAAGCATATACGCTTCTTCAATCTACGGTTGGAAAGCGTAAAAAATCAACGCGCATACAATCATTACAATCATCCGTAAACCGAGAAAGCCAGTATGTAAAACCCCTTGGTCAGGAACGCAAATGACGAAAATTTCATTTCCAATTAACGTGCAGGTCGTTCCCAGAGCATACTTAAGTCCCCCACCCAGTCGCGTTGATATGGTTATTCAGACGCTTGCTGTGAACATTCTGCAACTAATGCCTCGACGACCCCCTACAAGAGCCAACGGGGAACTGCGTGGTTCTTGTAGGGAGTCGTCGAGAGTGGCCGCATCGTGGGACTGCGGGATCAGACTGGGCATGTAGATGAATCACCTGCTACCGGTGTTGTAGTCATTCAGTGGTGAGATGGGGTTGGCAGCAATGGGCACGTGAGGGCATTTATGCAATCCAAGAAAGTTCTGGTCAGCCCAGGTGTATAACTGCACGAGAGGATTGTCTCAACGTCCAGCAAGCCTAAAGCACTCCGACGGCTTTTCTTTCCACTATCCAGCGAAATGTAGCAGTCTCTACGCAGCATCTTATTACCGCGCCATATACACTGAGTGGCCACTTTATTATGACCACCTGACAGTTTTAAGCAAGTGAGCTATGGCTGTACGCTGTTGCCGCCACAGGGCGAGGCTAGTACAAAAAGGAAAAGCTTAGTGCTTGCAACAGTAGTAGAAGTGATTTTTGTGACGAGATGGGTAAAAATTGCGATTTGACGGATTTTCAAAGTGGGATGATTGTAGGAGCTCGGAGCCATGGAGCGAGTATCACCGAAACCGCCGCATTCGTGAATTATTTCAGAACAGCTCTTGTTAAAGTGTTTAAAGACTGGACGGTCAGCCAAAGAACTAGGTCCTACGTGCAACGTGTGGTCGTCATCGACTAGTGATTGCTCGGGCGGAACGGAGAGTGTCCAGACTGGGAACAGACAACAGAAGGGCAACAGTGCAGTAAATTACAGATCATCTTAATCAAGGATCTCCTCAAATGATCTCTGCACGCACTGTTCGCCGTACACTGCATCGAATGGGATATGGCAGCCGAAGGCCTGTTCGAACACCTTTGCTGTCTGCGGTTAACAAGAGAAAACGTCTCTAGTTCGCACAGGAACACAAGGATTGGACAGTAGGTAATTGGAAACAAATTATGTGGTTCGATGAATCACGTTTTTAGTTGCACCATGCCGATGGTCGAGTGAGAATTTGGCGGAAACAGCAAGGAAGCATGGACCCCAAAATGCATTGTTACAACCCTTCAAGCTAGTGGAGGCAACGTTATGGTTTGGGAAATGTTTTCCTGGCATGCTTTGGGCCCCTTAATTCGTGTTGATCAACGTCTGACTGGCACATCATATCGAAACATCGTTGCGAACCAAGTGCATCCTGTCATGTAGATGGTTTATCCCAACGGCGATGGCTACTTTTAACAAGATAATGCGTCCTGCCATAGTGCTCGTATTGTACAGGATTGGTTTCAGGAACATGCCGGTGAGTTTACTTTGCTTAGGTGGCCCCCATGATCTCCAGATTTCAACCCCATTGAGAATTTGTGGGATGAAGTTGAATGAGCCATCAGACTGCTGGATCGACAACCCTGCAATCTCACACTCCTGGAAAGTGCTATTCATGAAGCATGGTCTCAGATTCCACAAACCACCTATCAACATCTCGTGGAGTCCATGCCACGAAGAATCGACGCAGTATTAAAGGCAAAAGGTGGCCCATCGAAGTACTGAGGGGTGGTCATAATAAAAGTGGTCACTCAGTGTATAAAGGTTCCACGAACTAGTACTACGTCTTATCCGCAGTAGTGGGATTCAGTAAATGATCTATAACCGTGAAAAAACATACCATCCCCTAGTTTCGTCTAATAGCGACAACGATGAATTTGGATTCCCTATTTTATGGTTTCCAAACTTGGTAAAAATGCATTGCGTTGTATCTCATATAGAACTGCTATGGTTTCCGACGGCCTTTCCATATGCCGCATAAGAAATTTATTAAAAATAACCTTGTAAAATCATGCAATGCATTGATTATGATAGGCTTTTCAACATACCAGGAATCATTACTCAAGTTATTACTCCAGTTATGAGAATAATGGTTGTGGAATAAATCTGGCTCCTGTGCCGTGACCTTTTACCCCATTTCGATGATATTAAAATAATTGTTTCAGTATTTAATAGTTTCAGTGTATAATATTGCTGTCCTGTGGGGAGGAGTCAAAATACCGATAGTACGTTATTCCATTGGTCACTCACCGTCTTCCTCGATGCGTTTCAAATTTCTCTGCTGCGATTTGCGATCACCAATAGCAGCAAATTCTGTGGCCCGAAATAAAATACACGGTCGAGTCACATTATTGTGACCACCAGGTAATATCCAGAGTAACCGACATGTGTAGCGCGGACAGCAGCTGGACGGGCTAGGAGCGACTCGATAAGCTTCTAGAAGGTGTTCACAGGTATGTGGAGCCATGCTGACTGCAGTGCATCTGACAGCTGCTGAACGATGCGTGGTGGAGGATCCATACAGCGAACAACACGATGGAGGTGGTCCCACAGATGCTCAATTGGGGGGAATTAGAGTGCCAGGGAAGTGTACTGAAGTAGTATTCATCGTGCTTTTCCACCCACTATCGGACATTTGAAGCTGTGTGATACGTCGCATTGTCGTGCTGGAAGATCCCATCCACCCCAGAGAAGACAATCAGCATGTACGTGATCTGAAAGGATGCATTCATAACGAATTCGGTCCATAGTGCCTTTCCACAAGTATGAGTGGACTCTGAGAATGCCACGAAAACATTTTACAGACCATAACGCTGCCCCCACCAGCTTGTGTTCGGTCAGCAATGGCTGAAAAGTGTTTGTTCTCGGATGTTTCTCACCTTATACGCCAACATCCATCCGTTCGATGAAGCAGAAAACATATCTCATCGGAGAAGGCAATTCTTTGCCAATCAGTGGAGGTCCAATTCCGATACTGCCTTGCAGCTAACGAAGGTGCATCGGACTTTTCTACCGATGCACCTTTGTTAGCTTATGTGCAGTGACTATCCTGTCTGCATCGGAGCCCCATACGCAGCAGGGTTCGCTGAACTGTCGTTTTAGATACACTTCCGGTAGCCCCCTTGGTTCATTGCCATTCGGTTTCTCCACTGTAGTGTGTCGATAGGCCCTCACGCATCTTCGAAGCCGTCGTTCACTTCTCACATTAATGGCATGTGGTGTTCCGCAGTTTCCACGTTGCTTATTCGCAATGGTGCTATTTCTCCAATCACGATATGCTTTAACCACAGCAGCACACGAACTGTTCACAAACTGCGCTGTTTCAGAAATACTGCCACCCCTGGCCCGAAAGCCGATAATCATCCTGTTTTGAAAATCAGATAAATTGTTCCTTTTATCCATAACAGCCACGAGTGATATGTTTTCAGATTGCCTACAGCACACCTTATATACCCTCTAAGTCAACTCAGGACACGTGTCTTCTTTCATTGGCTGCACGCTTTGACGTTAAAAGTAGAAGGTGGCCACAATAACGCGACTCGACTGTGTATGAGGCTTTAAATGTTACGACGCTTTTCCTTCCGAATTCCTCTCTTTGTTGCTAAGAACTTTAATCTTTAAAGCCACTGCTCGATTTGTCACTTTCCGTGTCTCTGGCGTGTACCAAGTCCCAAATTGACCATTGTTTAGCTAATATTTTTCGAACATGCTTTCATAGTTCGGGAAATGCCTAATAAAGGTTTTACAACTTCCCGTGTCTTTTGACGCTTTTGAAAATACCGAGGAGCAGAGTTAAAGCATTACAGCAAGTTGTAAGAACTTGCTGTTGCTTTTCTCCGGCTTTCACCGTATTATATTCTGGTTTTGTATACATACACATGTGTATACAAGGGTTGTCCAAAATAACGGAAACACCTTGAAACAATAAGTGTTACTCACCTAATATGGTGTGGGAGCACCCTTGGCATTTAGAACTGCTTGAATCCTCATTGGAAATGGACGCGTACAAGTCTTGGATGGTGGTAAGTGGTATGTTGTACCATTCTTCATGAAGAAACAACTCCAATACCTTGAGAGACGCCGGAGGAGGATAACTGGATTGCACTCTGTTTTCCAAAACAGACCACAGGGATTCAATGATGTTCCGGTGATTGTGCAGGCCAGACAAGGTGTGCAACTTCATCCTCATGTTCCTCAAAAAATGACTGAACATTTCGACTTCTATGAATAGGGGCATTAACATCTTGAAAGGTGCAATCCAATGACGGAAACAATGTCTGCGCCATTGAATGCGCATGGTCGACCAAAAGAGTGACATAGTCACCGCTAGTAATCCGTCCGTGTAAGGTCATAATAGGCCTGCTAATAACTACGAGATCAGGGCCCAAAACCATTACGGAACCGCTCTCATGCTTCACTGTAGGAAAGGAGACAGTCTGGTTTGTAGGCTTTTCCTGTGGGTTCTCCACACGTAAACCCGTCCTGTGGTGGGTAATAGTGAGAAACTTTATTCATCGGAAAACAAGACATGCTTCCATTGATCCGCAGTCCACGTTTTATGTTCCTGGCACCACTGTTGTCTCCGTTTCATATTCACCTGTGATACTAGTGGTATCTGCAATCGCAGCTATGCCGTAAATATTGTGCTTATGCAATTCCCTTCGCATGGTATTCGTCGACAGTGGGATTTCTTTCATTGGAGCTTTAACAACCACCATGAGCAACTCAATGGGCTATAAGCCGTCGCCCGTCCCTAATTTACGGACACTGGTTCCAGTGAATGGAGAGAGCCAGTGCCGTAAGGCAAACAAAACATCCATGCCTCACCGGGATTCGAACCCGGACCCCTTTTGCTTAGACCACTGCGCCACCGGAGCGTCACTTTGTTTTGGAGACGTGCATTAAGCTCAGCAGTCCCTTTAGTCGCCGCGATCTTCGTCCTTGCGGTCACAACCCTCTTTAATGTCCTCCTGTCTCTCGCAGTGAGTTTGGTTTACCATCCACAGTTGTGTCTCGCAGATGATGTTGTGCCTTTAACATTGTATGCGATCATGTCCTTCGACAAGGTACCTCTCGATACCCCCAATACCTGAGCCACTGTGGTTACCGACGCACCAACCAGACGGGCTCCTTCAATTTGCCCTCTTTGGAACTCCGACAGGTAACTCATTGTGCCTTCACCTGGAACGAAATTATGCAATCACACAGACCTTTGAGACTATAAGCAACATTTTTTTACAAAAACATTTGCAGCTACATGTTTGTTTTACTCAAAAAGCAGCACATACCAAAGTCACTGTTTTCAGCGAGGTGTTTGCATTATTTTGAACAACACCTGTATATTACCAAGCTCTTCTCTGAGATTCAGATGTTAGCTTCATAAAGAAAGACAATCCACCAGATAAATTTGTAACTGATTATTTACTTACTGTTGCCGTATCAAACGTCTCCATTTAGAGCGATCTTGGCACACAGCTCGAGCTTCACTGACATCCCTCACACGATGTGTACAAGATCTTTTATACTTCATACTCATAACCGCTTTCTCATGCAGACACTTCTGAATCTAGTCCTCCCATAACTTCCTTGGCTTTCTCTACCCTTTCTTTTCTGACACTTGGGCTGAAAACATTTCCTTAGTAAGCATCTCATTACACATTCTTTCAACATGGCCAAACCACCTAACAATATTAGTTTCCAGCTTACTGACAACATTTTCCCTCACATTACACAACTGCAACACATCTTCATTCCTTACATGATTAGAGAGTGTCTTGGTACAAACTCCCCTGTAGGTAACGCCTGTCTCTAACACACAAACGACTCCTATGTCTCTTCTGCAGTACCCAAATTTCACTGCCATAATATTCCATCTTTGTGAGTTTGAGAATCCTTACATGATTAGAGAGTGTCTTGGCACAAACTCCTCGTAAGTAACGCCTGTCTCTAACACACAAGCGACTCCTATGTCTCTTCTGCAGTACCCAAATTTCACTGCCATAATATTCCATCTTTGTGAGTTTGAGAATCCTTACATGATTAGAGAGTGTCTTGGCACAAACTCCCCGTAAGTAACGCCTGTCTCTAACACACAAACGACTCCTATGTCTCTTCTGCAGTACCCAAATTTCACTGCCATAATATTCCATCTTTGTGAGTTTGAGAATCCTTACATGATTAGAGAGTGTCTTGGCACAAACTCCTCGTAAGTAACGCCTGTCTCTAACACACAAGCGACTCCTATGTCTCTTCTGCAGTACCCAAATTTCACTGCCATAATATTCCATCTTTGTGAGTTTGAGAATTTTTACATGATTAGAGAGTGTCTTGGCACAAACTCCGTAAGTAACGCCTGTCTCTAACACACAAACGACTCCTATGTCTCTTCTGCAGTACCCAAATTTCACTGCCATAATATTCCATCTTTGTGAGTTTGAGAATCCTTACATGATTAGAGAGTGTCTTGGCACAAACTCCTCGTAAGTAACGCCTGTCTCTAACACACAAGCGACTCCTATGTCTCTTCTGCAGTACCCAAATTTCACTGCCATAATATTCCATCTTTGTGAGTTTGAGAATTTTTACATGATTAGAGAGTGTCTTGGCACAAACTCCGTAAGTAACGCCTGTCTCTAACACACAAACGACTCCTATGTCTCTTCTGCAGTACCCAAATTTCACTGCCATAATATTCCATCTTTGTGAGTTTGAGAATCCTTACATGATTAGAGAGTGTCTTGGCACAAACTCCTCGTAAGTAACACCTGTCTCTAACACACAAGCGACTCCTATGTCTCTTCTGCAGTACCCAAATTTCACTGCCATAATATTCCACCTTTGTGAGTTTGAGAATTTTTACATGATTAGAGAGTGTCTTGGCACAAACTCCTCGTAAGTAACGCCTGTCTCTAACACACAAACGACTCCTATGTCTCTTCTGCAGTACCCAAATTTCACTGCCATAATATTCCATCTTTGTGCGTTTGAGAATCCTTACATGATTAGAGAGTGTCTTGGCACAAACTCCTCGTAAGCAACGCCTGTCTCTAACACCCAAGCGACTCCTATGTCTCTTCTGCAGTACCCACATTTCACTGCCATAATATTTCATCTTTGTGAGTTTGAGAATCCTTACATGATTAGAGAGTGTCTTGGCACAAACTCCCCGTAAGTAACGCCTGTCTCTAACACACAAACGACTCCTATGTCTCTTCTTCAGTACCCAAATTTCACTGCCATAATATTCCACCTTTGTGAGTTTGAGAATCCTTACATGATTAGAGAGTGTCTTGGCACAAACTCCCCGTAAGTAACGCCTGTCTCTAACACACAAACGACTCCTATGTCTCTTCTGCAGTACCCAAATTTCACTGCCATAATATTCCATCTTTGTGAGTTTGAGAATCCTTTCATGATTAGAGAGTGTCTTGGCACAAACTCCCCGTAAGTAACGCCTGTCCCTAACACACAAATGACTCCTATGTCTCTTCTGCAGTACCCAAATTTCACTGCCATAATATTCCACCTTTGTGAGTTTGAGAATCCTTACATGATTAGAGAGTGTCTTGGCACAAACTCCCCGTAAGTACCGCCTGTCTCTAACACACAAACGACTCCTATGTCTCTTCTGCAGTACCCAAATTTCACTGCCATAATATTCCATCTTTGTGAGTTTGAGAATCCTTTCATGATTAGAGAGTGTCTTGGCACAAACTCCCCGTAAGTAACGCCTGTCTCTAACACATAAGCGACTCCTATGTCTCTTCTGCAGTACCCACATTTCACTGCCATAATATTCCATCTTTGTGAGTTTGAGAATTTTTACATGATTAGAGAGTGTCTTGGCACAAACTCCGTAAGTAACGCCTGTCTCTAACACACAAACGACTCCTATGTCTCTTCTGCAGTACTCAAATTTCACTGCCATAATATTTCACCTTTGTGAGTTTGAGAATCCTTACATGATTAGAGAGTGTCTTGGCACAAACTCCGTAAGTAACGCCTGTCTCTAATACACAAACGACTCCTATGTCTCTTCTGCAGTACCCACATTTCACTGCCATAATATTCCATCTTTGTGAGTTTGAGAATTTTTACATGATTAGAGAGTGTCTTGGCACAAACTCCGTAAGTAACGCCTGTCTCTAACACACAAACGACTCCTATGTCTCTTCTGCAGTACTCAAATTTCACTGCCATAATATTTCACCTTTGTGAGTTTGAGAATCCTTACATGATTAGAGAGTGTCTTGGCACAAACTCCGTAAGTAACGCCTGTCTCTAACACCCAAGCGACTCCTATGTCTCTTCTGCAGTACCCAAATTTCACGCCCATAATATTCCATCTTTGTGAGTTTGAGAATCCTTTCATGATTAGAGAGTGTCTTGGCACAAACTCCCCGTAAGTAACGCCTGTCTCTAACACACAAATGACTCCTATGTCTCTTCTGCAGTACCCACATTTCACTGCCATAATATTTCATCTTTGTGAGTTTGAGAATCCTTACATGATTAGAGAGTGTATTGGCACAAACTCCGTAAGTAACGCCTGTCTCTAACACACAAACGACTCCTATGTCTCTTCTGCAGTACTCAAATTTCACTGCCATAATATTTCATCTTTGTGAGTTTGAGAATACTTACATGATTAGAGAGTTTCTTGGCACAAACTCCCCGTAAGTAACGCCTGTCTCTAACACACAAACGACTCCTATGTCTCTGCTTCAGTACCCAAATTTCACTGCCATAATATTCCACCTTTGTGAGTTTGAGAATCCTTTCATGATTAGAGAGTGTCTTGGCACAAACTCCCCGTAAGTAACGCCTTTCTCTAACACACAAACGACTCCTATGTCTCTTCTTCAGTACCCAAATTTCACTGCCATAATATTCCACCTTTGTGAGTTTGAGAATCCTTACATGATTAGAGAGTGTCTTGGCACAAACTCCGTAAGTAACGCCTGTCTCTAACACACAAACGACTCCTATGTCTCTTCTGCAGTACCCAAATTTCACTGCCATAATATTCCATCTTTGTGCGTTTGAGAATCCTTACATGATTAGAGAGTGTCTTGGCACAAACTCTTCGTAAGCAACGCCTGTCTCTAACACCCAAGCGACTCCTATGTCTCTTCTGCAGTACCCAAATTTCACGCCCATAATATTCCATCTTTGTGAGTTTGAGAATCCTTTCATGATTAGAGAGTGTCTTGGCACAAACTCCCCGTAAGTAACGCCTGTCTCTAACACACAAATGACTCCTATGTCTCTTCTGCAGTACCCACATTTCACTGCCATAATATTTCATCTTTGTGAGTTTGAGAATCCTTACATGATTAGAGAGTGTATTGGCACAAACTCCGTAAGTAACGCCTGTCTCTAACACACAAACGACTCCTATGTCTCTTCTGCAGTACTCAAATTTCACTGCCATAATATTTCATCTTTGTGAGTTTGAGAATACTTACATGATTAGAGAGTTTCTTGGCACAAACTCCCCGTAAGTAACGCCTGTCTCTAACACACAAACGACTCCTATGTCTCTTCTTCAGTACCCAAATTTCACTGCCATAATATTCCACCTTTGTGAGTTTGAGAATCCTTACATGATTAGAGAGTGTCTTGGCACAAACTCCGTAAGTAACGCCTGTCTCTAACACACAAACGACTCCTATGTCTCTTCTGCAGTACCCAAATTTCACTGCCATAATATTCCATCTTTGTGCGTTTGAGAATCCTTACATGATTAGAGAGTGTCTTGGCACAAACTCCTCGTAAGCAACGCTTGTCTCTAACACCCAAGCGACTCCTATGTCTCTTCTGCAGTACCCAAATTTCACTGCCATAATATTCCATCTTTGTGAGTTTGAGTATCCTTACATGATTAGAGAGTGTCTTGGCACAAACTCCTCGTAAGTAACACCTGTCTCTAACACACAAGCGACTCCTATGTCTCTTCTGCAGTACCCAAATTTCACTGCCATAATATTCCACCTTTGTGAGTTTGAGAATTTTTACATGATTAGAGAGTGTCTTGGCACAAACTCCCCGTAAGTAACGCCTGTCTCTAACACACAAACGACTCCTATGTCTCTTCTGCAGTACCCAAATTTCACTGCCATAATATTCCATCTTTGTGAGTTTGAGAATCCTTTCATGATTAGAGAGTGTCTTGGCACAAACTCCCCGTAAGTAACGCCTGTCTCTAACACATAAGCGACTCCTATGTCTCTTCTGCAGTACCCACATTTCACTGCCATAATATTCCATCTTTGTGAGTTTGAGAATTTTTACATGATTAGAGAGTGTCTTGGCACAAACTCCGTAAGTAACGCCTGTCTCTAACACACAAACGACTCCTATGTCTCTTCTGCAGTACTCAAATTTGACTGCCATAATATTTCACCTTTGTGAGTTTGAGAATCCTTACATGATTAGAGAGTGTCTTGGCACAAACTCCGTAAGTAACGCCTGTCTCTAATACACAAACGACTCCTATGTCTCTTCTGCAGTAAACACATTTCACTGCCATAATATTCCATCTTTGTGAGTTTGAGAATTTTTACATGATTAGAGAGTGTCTTGGCACAAACTCCGTAAGTAACGCCTGTCTCTAACACACAAACGACTCCTATGTCTCTTCTGCAGTACTCAAATTTCACTGCCATAATATTTCACCTTTGTGAGTTTGAGAATCCTTACATGATTAGAGAGTGTCTTGGCACAAACTCCGTAAGTAACGCCTGTCTCTAACACCCAAGCGACTCCTATGTCTCTTCTGCAGTACCCAAATTTCACGCCCATAATATTCCATCTTTGTGAGTTTGAGAATCCTTTCATGATTAGAGAGTGTCTTGGCACAAACTCCCCGTAAGTAACGCCTGTCTCTAACACACAAATGACTCCTATGTCTCTTCTGCAGTACCCACATTTCACTGCCATAATATTTCATCTTTGTGAGTTTGAGAATCCTTACATGATTAGAGAGTGTATTGGCACAAACTCCGTAAGTAACGCCTGTCTCTAACACACAAACGACTCCTATGTCTCTTCTGCAGTACTCAAATTTCACTGCCATAATATTTCATCTTTGTGAGTTTGAGAATACTTACATGATTAGAGAGTTTCTTGGCACAAACTCCCCGTAAGTAACGCCTGTCTCTAACACACAAACGACTCCTATGTCTCTTCTTCAGTACCCAAATTTCACTGCCATAATATTCCACCTTTGTGAGTTTGAGAATCCTTTCATGATTAGAGAGTGTCTTGGCACAAACTCCCCGTAAGTAACGCCTGTCTCTAACACACAAACGACTCCTATGTCTCTTCTTCAGTACCCAAATTTCACTGCCATAATATTCCACCTTTGTGAGTTTGAGAATCCTTACATGATTAGAGAGTGTCTTGGCACAAACTCCGTAAGTAACGCCTGTCTCTAACACACAAACGACTCCTATGTCTCTTCTGCAGTACCCAAATTTCACTGCCATAATATTCCATCTTTGTGCGTTTGAGAATCCTTACATGATTAGAGAGTGTCTTGGCACAAACTCTTCGTAAGCAACGCCTGTCTCTAACACCCAAGCGACTCCTATGTCTCTTCTGCAGTACCCAAATTTCACGCCCATAATATTCCATCTTTGTGAGTTTGAGAATCCTTTCATGATTAGAGAGTGTCTTGGCACAAACTCCCCGTAAGTAACGCCTGTCTCTAACACACAAATGACTCCTATGTCTCTTCTGCAGTACCCACATTTCACTGCCATAATATTTCATCTTTGTGAGTTTGAGAATCCTTACATGATTAGAGAGTGTATTGGCACAAACTCCGTAAGTAACGCCTGTCTCTAACACACAAACGACTCCTATGTCTCTTCTGCAGTACTCAAATTTCACTGCCATAATATTTCATCTTTGTGAGTTTGAGAATACTTACATGATTAGAGAGTTTCTTGGCACAAACTCCCCGTAAGTAACGCCTGTCTCTAACACACAAACGACTCCTATGTCTCTTCTTCAGTACCCAAATTTCACTGCCATAATATTCCACCTTTGTGAGTTTGAGAATCCTTACATGATTAGAGAGTGTCTTGGCACAAACTCCGTAAGTAACGCCTGTCTCTAACACACAAACGACTCCTATGTCTCTTCTGCAGTACCCAAATTTCACTGCCATAATATTCCATCTTTGTGCGTTTGAGAATCCTTACATGATTAGAGAGTGTCTTGGCACAAACTCCTCGTAAGCAACGCTTGTCTCTAACACCCAAGCGACTCCTATGTCTCTTCTGCAGTACCCAAATTTCACTGCCATAATATTCCATCTTTGTGAGTTTGAGTATCCTTACATGATTAGAGAGTGTCTTGGCACAAACTCCTCGTAAGTAACACCTGTCTCTAACACACAAGCGACTCCTATGTCTCTTCTGCAGTACCCAAATTTCACTGCCATAATATTCCACCTTTGTGAGTTTGAGAATTTTTACATGATTAGAGAGTGTCTTGGCACAAACTCCGTAAGTAACGCCTGTCTCTAACACACAAACGACTCCTATGTCTCTTCTGCAGTACCCAAATTTCACTGCCATAATATTCCATCTTTGTGCGTTTGAGAATCCTTACATGATTAGAGAGTGTCTTGGCACAAACTCCTCGTAAGCAACGCCTGTCTCTAACACCCAAGCGACTCCTATGTCTCTTCTGCAGTACCCACATTTCACTGCCATAATATTTCATCTTTGTGAGTTTGAGAATCCTTACATGATTAGAGAGTGTCTTGGCACAAACTCCCGTAAGTAACGCCTGTCTCTAACACACAAACGACTCCTATGTCTCTTCTGCAGTACCCAAATTTCACTGCCATAATATTCCATCTTTGTGAGTTTGAGAATCCTTTCATGATTAGAGAGTGTCTTGGCACAAACTCCCCGTAAGTAACGCCTGTCCCTAACACACAAATGACTCCTATGTCTCTTCTGCAGTACCCAAATTTCACTGCCATAATATTCCACCTTTGTGAGTTTGAGAATCCTTACATGATTAGAGAGTGTCTTGGCACAAACTCCCCGTAAGTAACGCCTGTCTCTAACACACAAACGACTCCTATGTCTCTTCTGCAGTACCCAAATTTCACTGCCATAATATTCCATCTTTGTGAGTTTGAGAATCCTTTCATGATTAGAGAGTGTCTTGGCACAAACTCCCCGTAAGTAACGCCTGTCTCTAACACATAAGCGACTCCTATGTCTCTTCTGCAGTACCCACATTTCACTGCCATAATATTCCATCTTTGTGAGTTTGAGAATTTTTACATGATTAGAGAGTGTCTTGGCACAAACTCCGTAAGTAACGCCTGTCTCTAACACACAAACGACTCCTATGTCTCTTCTGCAGTACTCAAATTTCACTGCCATAATATTTCACCTTTGTGAGTTTGAGAATCCTTACATGATTAGAGAGTGTCTTGGCACAAACTCCGTAAGTAACGCCTGTCTCTAATACACAAACGACTCCTATGTCTCTTCTGCAGTACCCACATTTCACTGCCATAATATTCCATCTTTGTGAGTTTGAGAATTTTTACATGATTAGAGAGTGTCTTGGCACAAACTCCGTAAGTAACGCCTGTCTCTAACACACAAACGACTCCTATGTCTCTTCTGCAGTACTCAAATTTCACTGCCATAATATTTCACCTTTGTGAGTTTGAGAATCCTTACATGATTAGAGAGTGTCTTGGCACAAACTCCGTAAGTAACGCCTGTCTCTAACACCCAAGCGACTCCTATGTCTCTTCTGCAGTACCCAAATTTCACGCCCATAATATTCCATCTTTGTGAGTTTGAGAATCCTTTCATGATTAGAGAGTGTCTTGGCACAAACTCCCCGTAAGTAACGCCTGTCTCTAACACACAAATGACTCCTATGTCTCTTCTGCAGTACCCACATTTCACTGCCATAATATTTCATCTTTGTGAGTTTGAGAATCCTTACATGATTAGAGAGTGTATTGGCACAAACTCCGTAAGTAACGCCTGTCTCTAACACACAAACGACTCCTATGTCTCTTCTGCAGTACTCAAATTTCACTGCCATAATATTTCATCTTTGTGAGTTTGAGAATACTTACATGATTAGAGAGTTTCTCGGCACAAACTCCCCGTAAGTAACGCCTGTCTCTAACACACAAACGACTCCTATGTCTCTTCTTCAGTACCCAAATTTCACTGCCATAATATTCCACCTTTGTGAGTTTGAGAATCCTTTCATGATTAGAGAGTGTCTTGGCACAAACTCCCCGTAAGTAACGCCTGTCTCTAACACACAAACGACTCCTATGTCTCTTCTTCAGTACCCAAATTTCACTGCCATAATATTCCACCTTTGTGAGTTTGAGAATCCTTACATGATTAGAGAGTGTCTTGGCACAAACTCCGTAAGTAACGCCTGTCTCTAACACACAAACGACTCCTATGTCTCTTCTGCAGTACCCAAATTTCACTGCCATAATATTCCATCTTTGTGCGTTTGAGAATCCTTACATGATTAGAGAGTGTCTTGGCACAAACTCTTCGTAAGCAACGCCTGTCTCTAACACCCAAGCGACTCCTATGTCTCTTCTGCAGTACCCAAATTTCACGCCCATAATATTCCATCTTTGTGAGTTTGAGAATCCTTTCATGATTAGAGAGTGTCTTGGCACAAACTCCCCGTAAGTAACGCCTGTCTCTAACACACAAATGACTCCTATGTCTCTTCTGCAGTACCCACATTTCACTGCCATAATATTTCATCTTTGTGAGTTTGAGAATCCTTACATGATTAGAGAGTGTATTGGCACAAACTCCGTAAGTAACGCCTGTCTCTAACACACAAACGACTCCTATGTCTCTTCTGCAGTACTCAAATTTCACTGCCATAATATTTCATCTTTGTGAGTTTGAGAATACTTACATGATTAGAGAGTTTCTTGGCACAAACTCCCCGTAAGTAACGCCTGTCTCTAACACACAAACGACTCCTATGTCTCTTCTTCAGTACCCAAATTTCACTGCCATAATATTCCACCTTTGTGAGTTTGAGAATCCTTTCATGATTAGAGAGTGTCTTGGCACAAACTCCCCGTAAGTAACGCCTGTCTCTAACACACAAACGACTCCTATGTCTCTTCTTCAGTACCCAAATTTCACTGCCATAATATTCCACCTTTGTGAGTTTGAGAATCCTTACATGATTAGAGAGTGTCTTGGCACAAACTCCGTAAGTAACGCCTGTCTCTAACACACAAACGACTCCTATGTCTCTTCTGCAGTACCCAAATTTCACTGCCATAATATTCCATCTTTGTGCGTTTGAGAATCCTTACATGATTAGAGAGTGTCTTGGCACAAACTCCTCGTAAGCAACGCTTGTCTCTAACACCCAAGCGACTCCTATGTCTCTTCTGCAGTACCCAAATTTCACTGCCATAATATTCCATCTTTGTGAGTTTGAGAATCCTTTCATGATTAGAGAGTGTCTTGGCACAAACTCCCCGTAAGTAACGCCTGTCTCTAACACACAAATGACTCCTATGTCTCTTCTGCAGTACCCAAATTTCACTGCCATAATATTCCATCTTTGTGAGTTTGAGAATTTCGGAAATCAAAGGTTTTTGGAGCACCTGGGCATTTTCTTGGTGTACCCATTTTGTCTGGATTTGTAATTGTGTGTCGGGGGAGGAAGAACAAGAAAGAATCTGTATAACCCTAAGCTTTCCTTAGCCCACTTCTAAAATGGGGGGCAAGAGGAAAATTCAGGCTAACCTGTAAATTGGAAGTTTTAATTACGGCGGATTAATTAAGGCAAAAATTTGAAAAAAAAACAATTTAAGTATCCTCAGCAAGGATTCCCAATGTTATTCGACATAAGAAAAAATTCGCGGTAACAATCCTGCATCATTTCGCGACGATTTGAAGAGGCAGGACAATATTGTCGTCGTACTTACCGATGTTTCTAATTCACCGTACTTCGATGGCTCTGTCTGGATTGGTGTCTTGCGCGGGAATTATGGCTGTTTTCTGATTGGGTTCACGTCGTTTTTATTGACGAATCCCACTTTTCCCTTGGAGAGGATGACCACTGTATTCACTTATAGGAAGACTGGGCAGCCCTCACATCCGAAATCTGTTGTGTAGAGACACATAGCCACCACTGGTAGTGTTATGGTACAGGGTGTCATTTCCTATGACGTTCTTATACCCCTAAGTGCGTTGACACGGACGTTAAACCACATTGCAATACGTTCAAGTGATCCTGCAACTATTATCCTGCCTGTCATGTTACGTCTACCAGAGGCCTTTTCCAACAGGAAGATATCCAGCCAGTTGTGTCGTAGCTCACCCGAAGCGTCTCCTTGGTGACGGATGTTTCTCCTATTGAGTATGCCTGGCACATCTTGGGACGTCACTTGCGTCACAAGACAACATCACAGTTTTGTTATGACAGAACGCCACGCCGTACATCAGCGCGCATCACAGCCAGAGATGGATTTATGAAGTACTTCGCCTGTGCTGAAATACACAGTCCTACTTCAGTGATACTGCTACCTTTTCTTTATCTCTTGCTGTGCAATGTCTGTGCTGAATTTTATTACGAAGTATGGCTTTTTTAAATGCGTCGACTCTTTTGCCTAAGAGTGTATAATTAAGTATTTCAGATTAAATGTTAATTACAGAATCTCAGAACTGATAATTATTTTTCTCTCAAAAACGCGCAGATTTTCTGCTTTAATAAAGATATCATGAGCTAAGAAAATAACACCGCGAAAAAAAATTACAAATCCTTTATAAGTCAATCACATTCAATAAAAGCCCATATATGCAAATATAACAGTAATATGGAGTGAAGACGTTTACTATTGTCCGTTACAATGAGCGCTCGGTTGCATGTAGACATGGTAAAAAACAAGGATCTGTGAAATTCGAAGAAATGTCTTATTCTAGGAGCACTTTATAAAGAGCCACGACAAATAAAAAACAAAAGAAGTTACTGGTTTATGAAAAGCAGATATTATAAAGGTATTTAGTGACTGGAATGCCACGAATGTGCCGTATCCAAAAGTCATAAATTTGGCCAGAAGGCTAGAATTAACCTTTTAAGACATTGATGCACATGAAAACAAATGGTGCCAAAAAATTTCTGCGCTCCCCAAAAAATTCTTCATAGCGACAAGGTCTTACAACAGCTACGACTGCACCCCTTCATCTCATCAGGAACAGACCATAAAATTTCACTGGTCCTTTATTCTCTGTTCCATAATAAAAAGTATGACGGAGAAGATCTAGTCACTGTGACAGGGGCATCATACTACAGGGTAAAAACAAGTGACTCAAACATCTCTCCTCTCCTTCGTGAGGTTTAATCCTGTCACACGTGATAAACGCTCTCTTCTGCTCCTTTACTTTCTGTTCCATGAAACCAAGGCATGATGGAGAAGGGCTAGTCACACTGACACGGACACCATGCCACTGGGTAGAAACAAGTGCTTCAAACATCCTGTCTCCCCCTTTCTTAAGTTCAATTCTGTCACTGGCGATAAGCGTACCGTTCTAGTTCTTTACTCTCCTCCCCATAACCCAAGGCACGGTGGTAGAAGGCTAGTTCCCCTGACTCGGACATCATGCAACTGGGTATCTTGTGTCTGCTTTCTTAAGTTTAATTCTGTCACTGGTGATAAGCACTCCGTTGTAGTTCTTTACTCTCTTTCCCATAACACAAGGCATGGTGGGAGAAGTCTAGTTCCCCTGACTCGGACATCATGCAACTGGGTAGAAACAAATGACTCACACATATTGTGTCTGCTTTTTAAGTTTAATTCTGTCACAGGTGATAAGCACTCCGTTGTAATTCTTTACTCTCTTCCCCATAACCCAAGGCATGGTGGGAGAAGGCTAGTTCCCCTGACTTGGACATCATGCAACTCGGTAGAAACAAATCCCTCAAACATCTTGTTTCTGCTTTCTTTAGTTTAATTCTGTCACTGGTGATAAGCGCTCCGTTCTAGTTCTTTACTCTCTTCCCCATAACCCAGGGCATGGTGGGAGAAGGCTAGTTCCCCTGACTCGGACATCATGCAACTCGGTAGAAACAAATCCCTCAAACATCTTGTTTCTGCTTTCTTAAGTTTAATTCTGTCACAGGTGATAAGCACTCCGTTGTAGTTCTTTACTCTCTTCCCCATAACCCAAGGCATGGTGGGAGAAGGCTAGTTCCCCTGACTTGGACATCATGCAACTCGGTAGAAACAAATCCCTCAAACATATTGTTTCTGCTTTCTTAAGTTTAATTCTGTCACAGGTGATAAACACTCCGTTGTAGTTCTTTACTCTCTTCCCCATAACCCAAGGCATGGTGGGAGAAGGCTAGTTCCCCTGACTTGGACATCATGCAACTCGGTAGAAACAAATCCCTCAAACATCTTGTGTCTGCTTTCTTAAGTTTAATTCTGTCACTGGTGATAAGCGCTCCGTTCTAGTTCTTTACTCTCTTCCCCATAACCCAAGGCATGGTGGGAGAAGGCTAGTTCCCCTGACTCGGACATCATGCAACTCGGTAGAAACAAATCCCTCAAACATCTTGTGTCTGCTTTCTTAAGTTTAATTCTGTCACTGGTTCTAGTTCTCTACTCTCTGGTTCATGACCCAAAACATGATGCAGAAATTTTTGTCCCCCTGACCTAGACATCATGCCACTGGGTAGAAACAAATGACTCAAACATCGTCTCTCTCCTTTTTTAGGCATTATCGCGTCACTGATAATGAGCGTTCTTCTCTAATCCTTTATTCTCTAGTACATGACAATGAGTACATGATAATGAGCGTTCTTCTCTAATCCTTTATTCTCTAGGCAGGACAAAGAAGGGCTAGTCCCCCTAACACAGGGATTCTGCCAGTGTATAAAAATAAGTGGCCCAGAGATTTTCGGTTTCGTTTCTTAGGTTCGTCGCCATAGCCCTTTTAGCAGGAAGACAGTAAGAAAAAGTTGGCAGCAATCATCCCCTGAATTGCTATTTTGCATAACAAAGCTACAGGGATAGTAACGCTTTCTGATGTGCAGGTTCACTCATTCCAGACGCATTCGGTCCCTTTCTTAGACAATATATGTTCGTTCGAGCGTATTTTAGTCCATTTTGGTAACTTCGAGTCAGTTCGTTCCAGCGAGCTAAACGATTAACAAGGTTAATAGACACGTCCTGTAAGTTGCCACAAAAATATAAAGGAAAGCATGGTTCAGGCTTCTTTAACAGCGTTTCATTACTTTAAGTGTTTACATTGATGTTCCTTGAAGAATGCTGAACAATCAATGAAAGTTGAAGCCTCGTGCAGGAATGAATCACTGATACGAGCGATTATCGTCTTTGGCACGATTTAATGATAAAAGATGAAAAATATATACAATTAAAACCATATGTACATGAGCACTTTCGAGGCAGCGGCTACCTCATCCTCAGATGTATTGAACAAAAACACATTTAATCTATATATAACATAGATTATGGCATTGTGGGAAGCAATGGGAGGCGTAAAAGCCAATAACATTTTGCATGCGTCAAATGGTTGCGTACACAGCATGCTTAATGATAAGTGAGGAAAAACATATTACAATGACTGAAGAATGAAG
Source organism: Macrothele yani (assembly GCA_039090855.1). NCBI lineage: Eukaryota > Metazoa > Arthropoda > Arachnida > Araneae > Macrothelidae > Macrothele > Macrothele yani. Next base: position 30,094,263 of record CM077032.1, on the reverse strand, counting down.
TGGGCTGGGCTGAACATAACATTTCAAACAAAAGTCACAATTTAAAGTTAATAGATTTAATTAGTGACTTCCATGCGATTGTGCAATTCATAAGGGCTATGTTCATAACAACATTGTACACTGGAAGCTTCTATATACACACTTTCGCTTATTAATAGGTCCCTGATGTTGCTAGGAGTATGAATAATTCTTGCATTACTCCAATCTGGATTAAGATTGTCTTTGATAATTCCAGCTCCCCTACCAAGCCTCTCCACCCAACTACCCCTAAATCTTTCCTTAGCCTCTCACTAGGGATGTGCTATACATGCCTGCTTTAATGTTGTATTTATGTTCTTTAATCCTTAATCCAAGATTACGTTTTGTGGAATCCAAATAATTTGAGGCAATTTGTCCTGTGGTTACCTGTAGTAGGGGGATGTTGTAGATACCCCATTGATCCCTACTACAGCATTATTTACGATCTTTACGAACAACTGAGAAAACATTTCGTGGTTGTAAGCCAAATTTCACATCATGTTGTTTACAAAGGTGTGATAAGGTTCTTGTTAAAAGTGGATTATACTGCATGAAGCCCACATATTTAGTGTTACGATTAGATTCTCTTGACAAAGTAGTATTCAGGGCATATTTGACTTTACTAAATACCTGACTAGTCAAAGTATTTAGGATATCCGTGTTGGTCAGCTAAATTAAAAATGTATTTAATTTCTTGTTGTAGGAGTTCGGGGGTTGACGAATGTGAGTGCGCTCTTCGGAACAAAGAGAATAGTGCTGACAATTTGTGTTGTTTTTGATGTGATGAGAAAAATGGAATAATAACTGGGGAATGACAAGGTTTTCTATATACACTGGTAGTGATACAGTTACAATTATAATTCTTATTAATAGAAAGAAGAATTACAAATGTAACTGAAAAAGGAGAAGCCATTATTAATAACTGGCTTCTCCCTTTTCAGGAACCTATTAATAAGCAAAGTGTGTATATAGAAACTTCCAGTGTACAATGTTATAATGAACATAGCCCCTATGAATTGCACAAAGCATGGAAGTCACTAATTAAATCTGTTAACTTTAAATTGTGACTTTTGTTTGAAATGCTATGTTCACCTTACCCCATTTTTCAGTCATTGTAGTAGGTTTTTCCTCACTTGAGGATGAAGTAGCCGCTGCCTCGAAAGTTCTCATGTACATATGGTTTTAATTGTATATAAGTTTCGTCTTTTATCATTAAATCGTGCCAAAGACGGTAATCGTTCGTATCAGTGAATACTGAACATGTGTGTGCGATTATGCGATTATACTATATCAGGTCTATGCATAAGTGTCCTACGTTTATAGTCGAATAGGTGCTGTAGTTACGCAAGCATGTAGCATTTAATCATCACGGAAGTAGGTCTGCGCCCTGCCTTCGCTTCTGCAATCTGCACACAGGCAGGAAGTACAAAGTGTTCTCTACATTTCCTTCGACCGTCTCCTACGCTGCTTTTTCTCTAAGTTGCAATCATGACTTCTGAACTTCACAAACCATGGACGGCACGAGCTCACAGCTACAGCTTTGTAATTTCAGTGGCGCAGTGCTCCAAGCGCTAGCTTCTGACCACTCGTCCGAGATGGGTTTGGGCCTCAATGAATCCTTAATGTTGTGTTATCATACGGCTCTGGCTTCTCCCTTTTTAGGAACCAGACGTCCTACCCTAGATTATGAACGGGGCGACTGCTTATAGGCCATCGAATTGCTCATGGTGGTCGTTCATACCCTAAACAAAACAACAACAAAAATTATATAGCTTTTTCGTCGTGTGCCGAGCAAATGCACTGCCGTGCTTCTGCAGTAACTTACATTATATTAAACATCAACAAGAGATAGTGAAGAATATGCACCTTGTCTCTTATCATATCCTAGCTCAACTAAAGGCATCTGTTGTCTGTCTGCCAATACGTGTGATTTAACCCATTGTTGCTACTTTGTCTCCACAGCATGAAACTGACAAAAATTTGAACTTTTCGCTGTCGTAGCTGACGGCGTGGAACGCCGGAAATTTATGCATCGACCAAAACAATTTGTGAAATTACAAATAGTATTTGTGTTTAATTTTATTCTTCTTTGTTTAAACCCTATTCTCATCAATAATTTTTCATTCTTTACAGTTGCCGATGCCCAAATGCAATGTGCCAAACAATGTTCTCCGGCTTGCAGGTATAAATTTAAGAACTGCATTTTAAAGTGGAAACATGTTAAACTGAGATGTGATAAAGCGAAATAAAATTGTGAAAACGAAATGAAAAATTCTAGGAGGATTATAACCCTATCAGAACTCTAAGCAGTCTCCTGTCCCTAATTTAGGGCCACTGGTTCCAGGGAAGATAGAGAGAGAGCCAGTGCCGTAAGACAACCTCAACATCTATGCGTTACCGGGATTTCAACCCGCACCCATCTCGGAAAAGCCGTCCGAATCCAGCGCTGAGACCTCTACACCACCGGAGACGGCTAGCAGAGCTTCTCCAGCACCTTCTTACATTTATCGGGAATTGCGTGAAAAATTTGGAAACTTCGGATGTGAAATTGAAGAAACCTTTATCTCAAATTGATAACCAGGAACAGTACAAATATTAAGTAGTAAATAGTAACACTATAGTAGTTGTCCGATTTAATGGCGTACGAAATAGACACATAAGTGTTTCCAAGCTTTCGCACATCAACCAGATGAGCTTTTTCAAGGAAGTTAGACTGCAAACTGAATAATAGAACGCATTAACAATTTGAACGCGGGAGCTTGACTTCACAATAAATAGATACGACGTTATATTCATTTAAAAATAGGAGGCATCAAGTTGGCTGCGCGCGCGGTATCCTGGTAGGGAGAATGCGTTACTTGAAGAATTGGTTCCAAATGGCAACTCGAGTGAGACGCTATTATTGTAAGTTCGCTGTTGATAATGACTTCCAAGGTTTCACGAATGGCTGTACATTTAGGAGTAGAGTAGGTAGCTAATTTCTTTATAGCATCCCACATAGGAGTAACGGACTTGAATTTGACTTCTCTGGATAGTGCCGCGGCTACTGCACCGTATTTTGTGTACCTTTTATGTTCGTTGACTCTGATTCCTAACGAACGCTTGGTCATTCCAATGTAGAATTGTTTAGAGCGGTTCGGATACTCTAGAGGGATCGCATAAACGCCTGCTTAGCAGGAGGGAGGTGGTTTTTCACTATTTCTCTTTAGTATAGTATGTAAAGGTGCAGGGGACCTAATGCCGACGCCGTAGTTCATCTTCTTGAGGGCGTTTTGAGTTTATAAGACACATTTTGTATGTATGGAATTGAGCCTAAATAACATAGCTGCAGCATAGGAATATTAGAATGTTTGACCCTGGCTTCTTAACTTTATCCAAAAAGCCCCTTTTTAACTTTATTCAAAAAGCCAGGGTCAAACATTCTAATCTTCCTGTGCCGCAGCTACATTATTAAGGCTCAATTCCCTACGTAAAAAATGTGTCTTACAAACTCAAGAATGTCCTCAAGAAGATGAACTATACGGCGTCGGCATAAGGTCTTCTGCATCTTTAAAAGAGAAATAGTGAAAAATCACCTCTCTCCTGCGAAGCAGGTGTTTATGCGATTGTTTATCCGATTCCCCTACCAGTATCCGTACAGCTTTAGAGGATACTACATTGGAATAACCAAGCGTTCCTTTGGAATCAGAGTCACCGAACATAAAAGGAACACGAAATACGGTGAAGTAGCCACTGCACTATCCAGAGAAGTAAAATTCAAGTTCGCTACCCCTTATGGGATGATATAAAGAAATTAGCAACCTACTCCACCCCTAAATGTACAGCCATTCGGGAAACCTTGGAGTTCATCACCAACAGCAATACTTGCAATGATAGCGTCTCACACGATTTGCCACGAATTCGGAATCAATTCTTCAAGTAATGCCTTCTCCCTACCAGGATACCGCGCGCGCAGCCAATTTGATGCCTCGTATCTTTAAATGAATATAACGTCGTATCTATTTATTGTCAAGTCAAGATCCCGCGTTCAAATTGTTAATGCGTTCCATTACTAAGTTTGCAGTTTCTGTCTAACTTCCTTGAAAAAGCCATATGGTTGATGTGCAAAAGCTTGGAAACCCTTATGTATCTATTTCCTACACCAATAATTTGGATCACTAGCTTTAGTGTTACCATTTAACTTTTACCTCGTCAGGGCGCAACTCTATGGCAAAAAATTACGGCGCAACGCTATGGCAAAAATTTAGGGCACAACGCTATGGCAAAATATTAGGGCCCAACGGTATGGCAAAAATTTAGGGCACAACGCTATGGCAAAAATTTAGGGCACAATGCTATGGCAAAAATTTAGGAAACAACGCTATGGCAAAAATTTAGGGCACAACGCTATGGCAAAAATTTAGGGCCCAACGCTATGGCAAAAATTTAGGGCACAACGCTATGGCAAACATTTAGGGCACCACGCTATGGCAAAAGTTTAGGCACAACGCTATGGCAAAAATTTAGGGCACAACGCTATGGCAAAAATTTAGGGCGCAGCGCTATGGCAAAAATTTAGGGCACAACGCTATGGCAAAAATAAAATATTTCTTCCTCTTGTTCAAGAAACGTTGTGGTGGGAATTTCGAAATTGTAAAGGAAAATCAAATTATGTTTTACTATTATAAAATAAAAGCTGAAATACGGGTAATAAAGATTCTAAATGGTTTTAGAAACAATTTGTAAATTTCTGCTCCGCGACTATAAATAAAGAGAAAGGAAACAAGAAAATGACAAAAGCATGCTGATAGAAATTTGGGCAAAAAATAAAACATAAATAACTGTTCTGATAAAATTTAATTAAAAAATTATTTACTGCTATGGAGCAATTCTTTTCATTCAGTTAACTTGCTTTTACTGTTTTTAACATTAATAAATAAATTTAAGAATAATCTATAAGAAATATCCTATAATCCAAATATTGTATTCTGTATAAACTGGAAAAATTTAGTTCTGACGGAAAGCAACTCCGTATAGAGAAAGATAATCCGATTTAATTTGGATCATCTATCTAAAACATTTTTTGACAGTAAGCAAGAGTAACCTTAGACATGATTCGACTAAGTATTGGTCCAGTGATAAATTCCACAGCTGTCTATATAGCTTTCTAGTTTTCTCAGACGGCATGACGATGAATTCAGAATCCAATGTCCCGTTCTGTTTAATAATACAAATATTCCTCTATGTAGAGGTCTTTTTTATGAAGTGGTCCATGAAGAACGAAAAGCTTCTACAACGTTGCTGAAACAACTCCTAGAAAAGTTATCATTTCAGTTGTGTGCGTTCTCGCGCTGAAAGTATTCATCACCACTCTAGTGGAAAGGAACCATATTTAGATGGGCTTTTTGCAAGCATTTGTCATTTTCATGTAGGACTTCCGTCCACAGGGAGTAGAGTTTAGGTCCCAGCCACCTACAGCGAGATCGCCTTTTGGGCAGGACACAGAAACGGAAGGAATGAGAGCAAGTCTAGCGACTTTTGACAGAACAGTTTGTAGTGAGATTAGAGTACAGTAGATGGCGCCACCGTACAAGTACGATATTGCACATAGATGGGGGAGAGAATTTCAGGGAGGACATAGGAAAGGATACCCATTTAACCAGTGGGTCCAGCCTGGGGGCCGTCACTTTACGTGTTCGTCCGATGCACGGCGGATATTCAGCGATTGTTAGTAAATCACACCATCTCTGAAAGATCAGCCCAGGCTAGAACCTGGGGACCCAGCATCGATAATCTGAAACACTAACCACTAAGCCACCCGCGGCGTTTTAGATGGGCTTCATCAGCAGGGTCGTTTTAATAAGCTTGGGTATTCAAGCTTGGTGAATACCCAAGAGACAAGACAACTAAAGACTTCCGTGGAAATATGGTCAACACTTTACAACTCGATAACTCTGTTAATCCATCAATACGAGATACTGAGTTACCATGGCTGGATGAAATTGACCAGTAACTGTATTAATGGTCTTCGAAATGCAGGAATAAAGTGTGACCATTGTGACGTGCCTGCACCGCAGAACGCGCATGAGATAAAGGCAGATAGCAGGAAGAGCATACGTCCGCATAGCTCAGCTGCGAGAGCGACTTACTCCGGAGTGAGGGGACTCGGTTTCGATGTCCGGCGTGGACAAAAATGACGAAGAAATTTACTCCGTCATACCATGTTTTCATGTGAGACTAATGCTCTTCATAAAGTCTCACATGAAAACATGGTCCACACTTTACGTGTGTATAGCTCTGGTAATCCATCAACACCGGGGTACATAGTTACCCTGGTTGAATTTGCTTGATCTGCAACAATGTTTAAATAAGCTAGGGCATGCAACTATGGCTGCGCTCGAATCAAGGGACATAAATCTTCCACATGTTCCATACCTTACTACTGGATAGCTGTGGTGATCCAGCAATACAAGGCCTTAATTCGTGTTGATCAAACCATGATTGGATGAACTTCATCAGAAACGATGTTTAAATACGCTTGGGCTTCGGGCATGCGGTTCTCGAATCCAAACACCAAAAGTATTTTCTTAAAACATGGCCCATCCACACCTTACTACTGTATAAGTGTGGTTATCTATCAATACCGGTATTTTCTTAAAACATGGCCCATCCACACCTTACTACTGGATAAGTATGGTTATCTATCAATACCGGTATTTTCTTAAAACATGGCCCATCCACACCTTACTACTGTATAAGTGTGGTTATCTATCAATACCGGTATTTTCTTAAAACATGGCCCATCCACACCTTACTACTGGATAAGTGTGGTTATCTATCAATACCGGTATTTTCTTAAAACATGGCCCATCCACACCTTACTACTGGATAAATGTGGTTATCTATCAATACCGGTATTTTCTTAAAACATGGCCCATCCACATACCGGTATTACCGGTAAATACCGGTATTGATAGATAGTGTGGTTATCTATCAATACCGGTATTTTCTTAAAACATGGCCCATCCACATCTTACTACTGTATAAGTGTGGTTATCTATCAGTACCGGTATTTTCTTAAAACATGGCCCATCCACACCTTACTACTGGATAAGTGTGGTTATCTATCAATACCGGTATTTTCTTAAAACATGGCCCATCCACACCTTACTACTGGATAAATGTGGTTATCTATCAATACCGGTATTTTCTTAAAACATGGCCCATCCACACCTTACTACTGGATAAGTGTGGTTATCTATCAATACCGGTATTTTCTTAAAACATGGCCCATCCACACCTTACTACTGTATAAGTGTGGTTATCTATCAATACCGGTATTTTCTTAAAACATGGCCCATCCACACCTTACTACTGGATAAGTGTGGTTATCTATCAATACCGGTATTTTCTTAAAACATGGCCCATCCACACCTTACTACTGGATAAATGTGGTTATCTATCAATACCGGTATTTTCTTAAAACATGGCCCATCCACATACCGGTATTACCGGTAAATACCGGTATTGATAGATAGTGTGGTTATCTATCAATACCGGTATTTTCTTAAAACATGGCCCATCCACATCTTACTACTGTATAAGTGTGGTTATCTATCAGTACCGGTATTTTCTTAAAACATGGCCCGTCCACACCTTACTACTGGATAAGTGTGGTTATCTATCAATACCGGTATTTTCTTAAAACATGGCCCATCCACACTTTACTACTGGATAAGTGTGGTTATCTATCAATACCGGTATTTTCTTAAAACATGGCCCATCCACACCTTACTACTGGATAAGTGTGGTTATCTATCAATACCGGTATTTTCTTAAAACATGGCCCATCCACACCTTACTACTAGATAAGTGTGGTTATCTACCAATACCGGTATTTTCTTAAAACATGGCCCATCCACATACCGGTATTACCGGTAAATACCGGTATTGATAGATAGTGTGGTTATCTATCAATACCGGTATTTTCTTAAAACATGGCCCATCCACATCTTACTACTGTATAAGTGTGGTTATCTATCAGTACCGGTATTTTCTTAAAACATGGCCCATCCACACCTTACTACTGGATAAGTGTGGTTATCTATCAATACCGGTATTTTCTTAAAACATGGCCCATCCACACTTTACTACTGGATAAGTGTGGTTATCTATCAATATCGGTATTTTCTTAAAACATGGCCCATCCGCACCTTACTACTGGATAAGTGTGGTTATCTATCAATACCGGGATACAGAGTAACCATTGTTGGATTAACTTGCTCTGGAAGGATGTTTAAATATGATTTGGCATTTAGTCATGGGATCCTCGAATCAAGGGAACCAACGTCTCCGATGAAAATATCGTCTGCACATTACTACAGGATAACTGTGGGGATCCATCATTACGGGGACACAGAATAATCACGATTAGATGAATTTGATCGGTAATGATTATTCTGCACGCTTGTACACTAAGATTTGAGTCCACTCACATCACAGGTCCTAATGTCTTTCATGAGCACACATGGCTTACACTATTGCACCACCTATGGAGGTCAGGTATGCCATGACCATGTAAAATGAATGCTCTCATGTTATTTTCTCTACATTGTCAACCCTTTGAGCACCATTGTGCAACTTCAAACGAGATTCGTCATACCACTCAATTGCTTTCCAATCCTTTTGTCCACCTTCCACGTTCAGAAGTCCAAAGTAACTGCTTTGTCATATTCACTGAACAGAGGAGTGGCATAAAGGGGGGTTTCCTGATATTTTAAAGTAGAGGGTGCAATGTCGTGCGGACCGTGAGATGAGATGCCGTGTTATGTTATTTCACGTTCAAAGTCTTTGCCTTTTGACACTCTTCATTGCCTCTGCAGTCTAGTAGCTCTTTCAGACTACAGGTCACATGCACACTACCTTTTGTTTTGTAAGTTGACGTCGTTCTGCCTAATCCGACGACTGTTCTTTCTCGATGTACCAAACGTTCAGCGATTTTGGTTATACTGGCATCACTTCGATGACCACCCCTTGAGTACTTCGTTGGGCCAACTTTTGCCTTCAATACTGCGTCGATTCTTCGTGACATGGACTCCACGAGATGTTGATAGGTGGTTTGTGGAATCTGAGACCATGCTTGATGACTAGCACTTTTCAGGAGTGTGAGATTGCAGGGCTGGAGATCCAGCTGCCTGATGGCTCGCACAACTTCATCCCACAAATTCTAAATGGGGTTGAGATCTGGAGATTGTGGGGGCCGCCTAAGCAAAGTAAACTCACCGGCATGTTCCTGAAACCAATCCTGTACAATACGAGCACTATGGCAGGACGCATTATCTTTTTGAAAGTAGCCATCGCCATTGGTATAAACCATCCACATGACAGGATGCACTTGGTCCGCAACGATGTTTAGATATGATGTGCCAGTCAGACGTTGATCAACACCAATTAAAGGGAACAAAGCATGCCAGGAAAACATTTTCCAAACCATAGCGTTGCCTCCACCAGCTTGAAGGGTTGTAGCGATGCATTTGGGGTCCATCCTTTCGTGCTGTTTCCGACAAATTCCCACTTGGCCATCAGCATGGTGCAACTGAAAGCGTGATTCATCGGACCACATAATTTGTTTCCAATTATCGACTGTCTAATCCTTGTGCTCCTGTGCAAACTGGAGACGTTTTCTATTGTTAACTGCAGACAGCAAAGGTGTGTCGAACAGGCCTTCGGTTGCCATATTCCATCCGATGCAGTGTACAGCGAACAGTACGTTACAGAGATAATTAGAGGGGATCCTTGATTAAGATGGTCTGTAATTTGCTGCACTGCTGCCCTTCTGTTGTCTGCTCCCAGTCTGGACACTCTCCGTTCCGCCCGGGTATTCACTAGTCGATAACGACCACACGTTGCACGTAGAGACCCAGTTTTTTGGCTGACAGTTCAGTCTTTAAACACTTTAACAACAGCTGCTCTAGAACATCTCACAAATGCGGCGGTTTCGATGATACTCTCTCCGTGGCTACGACCTCCTACAATCATCCCACGTTGAAAGTCCGTCAAATCACATTTTTTACCCATCTCGTCACCCAAAAATCACTTCTACACTGGCATGCAAAAATTAAGGACGAGACGTGTTTTCGAATGTAACGTCCTGCAGAAGTGCTCCACATCGACTCAAATCATACCATAAGATCCCCAAGATGTAAGAATATGGGACAAGTCCGCAAAACCATCCAAACAAGGAATCCAAAGGAAACAAAGGCACTTTATTGAAAAGGTAGCTTCGAGCACAACTGGACAGAAGACAGAAACGTCCATGTGACAGGCGTCTGCCAAGAAAAATCCAGTCTTTAGTAAGAGATATGATCACCCCTGACTGCGTTGCAGGATTTACAACGTCTGTCCATGCTGAGGACGAGGTTGTCAAGGAGCTGTTGAGGCATCGCGGCGCATTTCTTTTGTAACGCCAATCGCAGCTGCGGAATCGTTGGTAGCGGCTGGTGAGGTGATGTCAAGCGTCTTCCGAGAAGGTCCCACACGTGTTCGATTGGATTTAGGTCCGGGAACCTTGCGGGCCAATCCATGCGTTGAATATCTTCACTCTCCAACAGCCCTGCGGCAGCCACTGTACGATGAGGTGTAGCGTTGTCGTCCATGAAGGGGAACTCAGTACAAACAGCACATCTAAACAGACGCACGTGAGGCAGGAGAACCTCGGTACAATAGCGGACACCAGTGACTGAACCTCCTTGGAAGATGTGGAGGTCAGTACGGCTACCAAGCATGATACCGCCCCAAACAAGAACTCCACCACCTCCAAACCGGTCCCTTTCGATGATGTTGGAGGTGTAATTGCGTGTTCCCTGCTCTCTCCAGATGTGTAAACGTCCAGAATCGCTCGTCAGACTAAATCGGCTCTCATCCGTAAAGAGAACTCGACCCCATTGCTGATGTGTCGAGTTCTTGTGTTCCTGGCACCACAGAAACCGCCGTCTCCGATGAGCAGGCATTAATGGCACACACCGTACAGGTCGTCGTGCAAATAGACCGCATTTGTGCAGCTTCCTGGCCACGGTAAAACGCGATAACGGACGTCCAGTTGTCTGTTGCACGTGCCTTGCGATTTTTCCCGCTGTCTGCCGTCTATTTCTTCTCGCCTGTAGGACAATATACCGGTCGTCCGCCGCCGTGGTTGCTCGTGGACGACCACTGCTAAACTTTCGGACAGCTGTTCCTGTCGTTTGAAATGCTCTGCTAGCTCATGAAACGATGCTGTGAGCGATCCCGAACTCCTCTGCCACACTAGTCACACTTCGACCTTCTTCCAACTGCACAATGACGCGACCTCGGGTAAAGTCATCCAGATGTCGTCTACTGGATTGAATGTTGGCCATATCACACGGTGGCAGCAACTCGACTTCGTTCAAACCGATGTACACCGTGCAATAGCTTTCACCGAATTGCCGAGCGTACACCGCCCGTGTGCTTTATACCCTTCCGACACTTCCCCCCCCCACCATGTCATGCTGCATATATGCGCATACCTTACCGTACTGGACCCTAGTCTATCTCCTGAGTGGTCTTTCGGTCCGTTCTGCCTGCTCGTTCCGCTGTTATGCTAATTTCTCCTCTTCGTCATTAATGTTTGCACACCAGTGTACTACTGTCGCAAGTACTAAGCTTTCCCTTTTTATACTAGCCTCGCCCTCTGCCGGCAACAGCGTGCAGCCATAGCTCATTTGCTTAAAACTGTCAGGTGGTCATAATAAAGTAAGCTCAAAGTTTTTCAGATTACGCTAAGCTCAATCCTAAGCTCAAAGTTTTTCAGATTACGTGTTTTTCCCGTAACACCTTCAGGTAGATGTTCCGAACAACTAGTGGGAGTGTTACTGTTTTCTTGATCATGTAGTGGTAGTGATGTCGCCAAACATTATGACTCATTAAAGTACTTGCATAAAATGGTTTAGTGTCCCCTGTGACGTATATCATTGTTTAACTTTCCTTTCGCGTTTCTGTTTTTTATACAAATTTAGTTACTTCGTAGTTAAACATTTTCCAACTGAACGCCATGGTACCTCCCCAAACAGCTTGTACATTTTGAAAGAAATTGGTCGTTGCGGGATGCTTTGTGCTTAATAAGTTGAGCGCAGGAAGTTTATCACAGAATGGTGAGTTGTAAGATGCACCTTAAAACAAATCTTGAACGTCGCAAGTTCACGAGTACGGATTATTTTCAAATACATATGTGCATATACAATTGCATACCTTAGGCCTTTTTGACGTTAGTGCATGCATAAAAGGCGCAAATTACCCGTAAAAATACTCATTTCAAGCAAAATTGCTTACCCATTATTTGATCTTTTAACATAAGCTCATTTCTCACCTTGTTTCTTTTAAAAAAGTTTTAGGCTTTCGAGACTCGATAAAGCAAGCAATACGGACACAAAGACCCAAAATACTTGTAACGTTGGTGGCAAATCAAAAGATCTGCTTCCTTCTGAAACACAGCAAATGAAAACAATAATAAACTACCTTCCACCCCTGTAGCATAATCGCAGCGACGAGCTGTAACGTACCAGGAGATGTGACGTACCTGCCAGAAGGACTCACACGACATAAAGGCAGATAGGAATCAGAATAAAACGTCCGCGTAGCTCAATTGGTAGAGCAACTTATTCCGGAATGAGGGGACCCGAGTTCGAATCCTGGCGCGGATAAAAATGACGGAGAAATTTACTTCGTTATAGAGCGACGTTCGCCACACATTTTATTCTGGTCGTGCAGACAAAAACGAAATCCTAGAACCCTTTCTAACCCTCTCTTGTGCAGAGTACCGATTAAGATCGAAAAACGGAAGTTAGTCGGAGTGAACATTTCTCTCGAAATCTTAAGGTTTTTTTTTAATCGCAATGTTCCTTCTGTTTATATTATTGCTAAACATCGTTTTATTCATTAAATGGTTGTGTTTCAGCTTGAAAATGCAGCCAACAATGTCGGAAAATGAGAATCAAACAGAGTGTAACATCACAGACACTCGATCACAACACAAAACATTTATTACTTTACACAAAAAACATAAACTGGAATACACTCCGCGCTACAAACTGAACTTGTTGTCTTAGCCAAAGCTCGCCATGTATTCCTCCTTCGATATCTCTCTCGCAACTCTCCTCATCACTCACCACACGCTCAAGTCATTAAATGTCAATGTATCCTTCCGCACTTTTGTGCGTGGAAGTCGTACTTTACAACCCCTCCTCACTCCAGAGGAACTTTTTCCAGTGGTAAAAAGTTCTTGTCATTTTACAATACAATAGTCATAGTTCACATAATGAGTCATAATCCATTTACAAAGAGAAATATATGAGTTAATTTAACAATCATCTTTACGTGTTTTCCAACAAAAAAAACAAAAAAATGTTTTCACTAGCAGACACATAGCATGATCAAGGTGGATCATCTAAAGTTGGAACTCTGCTCAGTCCATCTGCATTTTTGTGCATAGTTCCCGATCGATGAATTATAACAAAATCATATGCTTGTAAAGCAAGGGCCCATCTCATCAGACGAGCATTTGAACTTGCGTTGGTGCGTAACCAAACGAGAGGGTTATGATCATTTTGTATGAGGAAATTTTGACCATCCAGGTAGCATTTCAGTTTCTGTACCGCAAATATAATGGCGGCACATTCTTTTTCACTGGTACTGTATGTCTTCTCTGCTGTCGAAAGTTTTCTGCTTAGATAGAGTACAGGATGTTCAGCGCCATCTTCTTGTTCTTGCGAGAGGACGACTCCCATTCCTTGATCTGAATGAAGCATCAGTTTGTAGAATAAATCTACGTTCATAGTCAAGGGCATACAGAACAGGAAAACTAGATAAAGATTTTTTTAGTTCCAGAAAAGCTTTCTCACATTGTTCTGACCATATAATTTCCTCTTTACGATTTTTACCCTTCAAGATGTCTGTCAAGGGAGCTGCTATCGAAGAAAACATTGGAATATATCTGCTGTAATATCCCGCTAGGCCTAAGAAAGATCTTACTTGCGTCTTGTTCTTTGGCGTAGGAAAATTTTGTATGGCCTGAACCTTTCGTTCCGCTGGTTTTCGATATCCTTGTCCAACAAAATGACCCAAATACAAGACGTGATCTTGAGCAAACTTACATTTGGAAGGTTTTATGGTCAAGGAAGCCCTCTGCAACCTCTGTAGCACTTCTTCAAGATGTATCAAATGATCCCCCCAGTTTTCGGAAAAAATGGCAACATCATCTAGATATGGTACGGCAAACTCTTAGTAGCCTCTCAAAAGTTCCGACATCATTTTGCTAAAGAAATAAAGTGCGTTCTTAAGGCCAAATGGCATCTTTAAGGGCCGATACGTTCCAAAAGTAGTCACAAACGCTGCCAATCGTTGAGCTCTAGCACTTAATGGAATTTGCCAGTACCCTTTTGTTAAATCTAATACTGTAATATACTTCGCTCCAGAAACCTTTTCGACTCTTTCTTCTATATTAGGCAATGGATAGAACTGGGTCCTTGTCACTTCATTCAATCGCCTGTAGTCAATACATGGGCGTGGATCTCTTCCGGGTACTTCTACCAAAATCATGGGTGATGTATAGTCTGATTCACCACCTTCTATAATCTTGTACTGCAGCATTTTATCTATCTCGGCTTTAAGAATATTTATCTGCCTGGGCGACATTCTATAAGGCTTAACTCTTACAATAGCATTACTAGCTAGCTCGATATCATGTTCGACCAAATGAGTCTTTCCTGGAATATTAGAAAACATTTTCAAGTAATGACATAATAGTTTTTTCAGATCCTGAATTTGTTGGCCACTTAGGCGCTCTCGAAGTTTACTGTTCTCCTCGATATCAGAGAAGTTAAATATATTTGAATTTTTTTCAACTTGCGGAAATTTAATCTCTAAATCCATTTCACCATTTTCACAACCGGGCAATAAGTTCATAAATTCTGGTCGTTTATGGTATGGTTTCAGCATGTTAATGTGATATACTTGATGCTTTACATTTTTACCTTCAAAGCTTACTACATAATTAGTCTCAGAAATTGTTTTCTCAATTTTCCCTGGTCCTTTCCACTGATCCGCTAACTTATTTGGCCTGCAGGTAACAAAAACCAATACTAAATCTCCTTCTTGAAATTCACGTTTTACGGCATTTCTGTCATACCAATATTTTCTTTTCAATTGAGCCACTTCCATGCTTTTAATGGCAAGTTCTTGACATCTTTTCATCCTATTTATTAACTCAAATACATATTCAGTGACATAGTTTTCTTCTTCAGGATGACCCATCCATTTTTCATACAATAGTGTCATTGGCGTCCTCAAATTTTTTCCATGCACCAATTCAGCAGGCGTAAACCCTGTGCTTTCATGTGTCACAGTTCTCAAAGCAAACAGCGCCGCCGGTAACTGTTTCTCCCAATCCGGAGCAGACTCAAGACATAAAACTCTCAACATCCTTTTAGTAGTTCGATGGAATCGTTCTACCGGATTACTTTGGGGATGATATACAGAACTATGAGTAACTTTTATTCCAAACCGCTCCAGAAATTCTAGTGTCAAAATGCTTACAAAACTGGCTCCTTGATCAGTTTGAATTTCTTTCGGAAATCCCATGCGGCTAAAAATGTGCAACAAAGCGTCAACTACCGACTTGGATCCTATGTCTGGTACTGGTACTGCATCTGGATATTTGGACGTAGCTGTAACTATGTATCTATTTCCGCTTGAAGTCTCGGGCAAAGGCCCACAGGCATGAACGTTGATTTTTGTAAAAATTTCAGGAATAATTGGAACTATTTTTAAAGGTGCTTTCCTTTTGTCCCCAGCTTTTCCAGCACGTTGGCATGAATCACAAGATTTTACAAATTCTTCAATGTCTTTATAACAGTTAGGCCAATAAAAATACTTCGCTAGTCTGTCTTTGGTTTTTGTCACTCCTAAATGCCCCGAAGTTCCCTCATGACACATGTTTTTTATTTGTTCTCTATATTGTTCTGGAACAACAATAAGATCTTCCTCTTCGCCAATCTTGTTGATCTTCTTCTTCACCAACATCCCATTTCTTAGTACAGCATAACCATTTGCCTTTTTAAAATATGTTTTCTCTATTTCTTTGAGAATTGTTTTCAATTCCAAACTTTGCCGTTGATCTTCCACGAAACTTTTTGAATCCATTTTTACCAACTCTAACATGGCTTTATCTTCATCATGCCTCAATGGCAGAATTTCTTCTTCTAATTCATCTGATTCTTCGGAACCCACAGCCGCTCCTTCAAGGGCTTGTTTTTCTTTCTTCCCTGAATCATTCTTTACTGAATTTCTCTCTTCGTTGTTTCGTTTCTGTTTTTCTTGATACCTAGTAACCACAACATTTACTTGATCTGAATTAAGTGGCCACTCCATATCAATCTTTTTTAACAAAGCGCAGTCTTATTTCCAAGTAAATATCTACCTTGATCTAGCGACTTTCTAATCACTGCAGCCTTAGTTACAATATGACCTAATTCACATTCTAGTTCAACTTCTGCCAATGATAAACAAACCTTTTGTTCATCCAGAAGATGCTGTACCCACACATGCTCTCCAGTAAACTCACCTGGCGACACATACTCTTGACAAATGATATCAACTGATGAACCTGTATCCCGGAGAATAGGCATGGTAACTCCATTTATTTTTCCTTCAAAGGTATAGGGTGCCAAGAGATCCCCTTCAGTTTCCTCTCCGATTCTATTTACGCTTCCTGAGTTCTGTGATTTTAGCTTAGGACACTGAGGTCGAATGTGACCATAAGATGCACACTCGTAACATTGAATCTTCCGTCTGCGATCATACTTTTCTTCATTCTGAGATACATTCCGTTTTGACCACACTTGTCCTACATCTGACTTAACATAATTTTTGTTATAAAATCCATTTTTCATAAAATTTCTGTGATCATAGTTATCTCTAGTTTTTCTCTCTCTGCCTTGCATTTTCTTTGAAGCACAAAATTCATTCGACGAAGTTTTCTTGATTCCTCCTCTTACACTTTCATAATTGTCCACCATATCAGCCAAATCTGAAGGTGAGACAATATTTGACCGTTTATCAATAAAATGCTCCCTTATTTCTATAGGCACTCTCCGCTTCAATTGATTTGTGATCAATAATTTTTTTAGCCCTTCAAAATCGCCTATTTTAAGTCCTGAAATCCATTCATTAAAATAATTTTCTAACTCGAAGGCGAAATCTCTCAAGGTCTCCTCTGATGTGCGCATGTGTTGTACAAATTTCAATCTAAATTTCTCTGGACTTAACTTATATCTTTTAAGAAGTAACCTTTTAACATATTCGTAGTTTTTAGCGTCTTCCACATTTTCTCTGGCAATCAATTGTGATATTTCGTAGGGCAAAAGTCCTATCAAATTCGTGACCCAATCTTCCCTTTTTATTTCTGCTTGTTGTGCTTGCCTTTCAAATAAAACTAAGTAAATACTTATTAAACTGTCTTTTGGGTCAAATGTTTTCATCAAATGACGAAGTTCTAATCTCGGTTTATGAGCATTTCCATTTTGCTCCAAACTACCTCCCAGCGGCTGACGTCCAGCTTCTATTTTGAGTTTTTCAAGCTCAAATTCCATTTGTCTTTCTGTTTCTCTACGCTCTTTTATACCTGCCAAAAGTTCTTTCACGAAATCCTCTTCCTAACCTTCAAAGTTGACAATTTTATTTTTTAATTCCAGAATTTTGAGATTTGGCATAACTTCCATACCCAATTCTTTCGCCAACTGCAGAAGTTCTTCTTTTCGAGCTCTTCCTAAGAAAGCCATTTCAACAAGCTCTACGTGTACCCAATGTTTATTTATTATCGTATATGTGTATACGTACACAGAAATTGTTTACAACAATATTCTACATTTACCTATAATCTAGGCTCAAACAGTTGTTCTGAATGTACTATTTCTTGACAGAAATTATTTCCTTCTATTTTCGTATATGTGTATACGTTCACAGAAATTGTTTACAACAAAATTCTACGTTTACCTATACTCTAGCCTCAAACAGTTGATCTGAATGTACTATTTCTTGACAGAAATTATTTCCTTCTATTTTCGTATATGTGTATACGTTCAAAGAAATTGTTTACAACAAAATTCTACATTTACCTATAATCTAGGCTCAAACAGTTGATCTGAATGTACTATTTCTTGACAGAAATTATTTCCTTCTATTTAATTCCGTGCCCGGAAACTTCTAAAAAACTTGCTTTGATATTTCATTCCTTTGGATAATTATCTAAGAACAACAACAAAACAGTACTTACATAAACATCTAATGTGGTGTAAATCCGATACGGAACAAATAATTTCGAAAAAACAAACTACAGTCACCATCCTTTGTTCTTCCCAACACAAAGAGGAAAAAATATCCCTTTCGCGTTGGTTCTTTCGCACGCTTGAAGAACTTTCAACTCATCGATTCCCACTGTCATAAAAAACGCCGCTGAAGTTGCGCTGATTCCGTCTCACCGGCGCCTTTCATTCCTGTCTTTCGTAGTTCGAATCTCACAGGTGCCTTCACTTCTATCTTTCGTAGTTCGAATCTCACCGGTGCCTCCAATTCTATCTTTCGTCTGTAACATCACAGACACTCGATCACAACACAAAACATTTATTACTTTACACAAAAACATCAACTGGAATACACTCCGCGTATAAACTGAACTTGTTGTCTTAGCCAAAGCTCGCCATGTCCTCCTCCTTCGATATCTCTCTCGCAACTCTCCTCATCACTCACTACACGCTCAAGTCATTAAATGTCAATGTATCCTTCCGCACTTTTGTGCGTGGAAGTCGTACTTTACAAGAGCGCTGTAATCAGAAATTCTGTTTGTCGCGGTGTTTCCTCTGCCCTTAATAGTTTTTAAATGACGCTTTATTCCATAAAATTTTGTATTTCAGCTGGAAAAATGAGCAAAAAGTTTCCGCAAACGAGAGTTGGACGGAGCAAAAATTTCTGCCGTAATCGTAATTTCTCTTCCCGCGATGATTCCTCTGTCCAGTACTATCGTTAAGCACCGTTTCGTTGCAGAAATGTTTGTGCTTTAGCTCGAAAATGAGACAAATATCTTCGGAGAGCAGACAGCGAAAGGTTTTAACTAAATTAAAACCTCTTGCTGTCTAATCGTATTTTTTTTTTCGATGTTTCCCCTGTCATATGTCGTTAAATATAAGTTTATTTCATGCAGTAAATTGTTGTGTTTCAGCTTGAAAATGGAGGCAAAAAATTCCGACAATGGAAGTTCTTCCGAAATCAATATTTTGTTTTCGTGATGTTTCCTCTGTTGTGTATTGTTGTTAAATAAATATTGTTTTATTCAATAAATGTTTATATTTTGGTTTGACGGTAAGCATCCGACTTCGCCTACACCGCCAATAAGCTGGATTTGCAGGGAGAAGCAGAGTCCTTTTTAAATTTTGTTAAGTGAAGGCGAGGGCAATCCAGCAAGAATCCGACGGATCTTCACTCTAACAGGATTGGTCGTGGGACTGGTCAATATTCACTGCCACCTCGGGACCACCACTTTCAGCTCCCACTACTTTGCCCGTTTGTGTGACGTGCTCAGTGGGCAGAAAGCCGATTATGCGTCTGTCTTGGGAGGTTTATTCACCATGGCGAAAACAAGTAAGTGACCATCTGTCCTTTATCTGGAGCCATTTACCTTTATAACGAAGTAAATTTCTCCGTCATTTTTGTCCACGCCAGGATTCGAACCCGGATCCCCTCATTCCGGAATAAGTCACTCTACCAATTGAGCTACGCGGACGTTTGTTCTGACTACTATCTGCCTTTATGTCGTGTGCGTCCTGCTTGCAGGTACGTCACATCTCCCCCCCCCCGAAAGAGGGCCGGAGGCATGGCCCACGGGTCAGCCGTGACCATGAATCGTTGCAGGCAGCCATCCACTGTAGAACGTGCACTTGAGAACTCCCAGTCAATCTAGTATGTGGAATGTAACGTCATACACATTTATTTTTCGAAGCGCTGGAGTGCCGCACCAGTTGCGCAGTGGTCTAAGCGATGGCCTCTGATCATTCGTCCGAAAGGGGTCCGGGTTCGAATCCCGTGAAGCATGGATGTTGTGTTTGTCTTACGGCACTGGCTCTCTCCCTTCCCTGGAACCAGTGACCCTAAATTAAGGACGGGCGACTGCTTATATCCCGTTGAGTTGCTCACGGTGGTCGTTAAACCTCGAATTAAAAAAAAAAAAAGCGCTGGAGAAGGGATTCTCTGATTTTTCCTATCTCGCGGTGTGGAAATAACATCACACCATTGCGAGATTTTGAACGGTCGGGACATCCGGATAGTTCGGGCGCCATTATAACGAAGTAAATTTCTCCGTCATTTCTGTCCACGCCAGGATTCGAACTCGGATCCCCTCATTCCGGAATAAGTCACTCTACCAATTGAGCTACGCGGACGTTTGTTCTGACTACTATCTGCCTTTATGTCGTGTGCGTCCTGCTGGCAGGTACGTCACACCTTTATATTAAAACACTTAGGTGCTGATATTTATGCGAAACTAGGGCCGCGGATGTCCCAGTGGTCAACGTTCGTGACTGCCACGGAGGAACCTCAGGTGTAATTCCGGCACGTACTAACGCTCGAACCACTAAATATCCGCCGTGCGTCAGATGGGCAGGTTAAGCCACTGGACCCCGAGTACTGCCCTTCCCCCGGGAAATAAATAAGAGAGTCTTCCTCCCCCTTTCTACCTTGCTTCCGTGTCACTTTCCTATCGGGCACTCTAGCTTAAATCTTCTAGTTTTCTATTTCTAAGGGTTTTTTTAAAACCTGAGGTCAGATACTAATCCTCTACATATGATCTGATCTGTTTATGCGAAATTCACTTTATTTCCATGAAACCATTAACAGAGATGAACTCAGACTAAAATGAAAAATATAATTACACTGATTAAATAAGAGTGATACAGGTCCTAGCACTTGGGGGCGTGTTAGGGTTACGACTCGGGGCATGAGTTGTTGTCTTCTATTCGTTTTCTGCATCTTTCCTCTGCTTCAACAACCCTCAGGTATTCTTCATGCCTCGCGACGAATTCTTCGGTCATCTCGATGAGACCCTGTCTCTCTCGAGGGCAGCCGAGCAGGATCGAGATGTCCTTCGTCTTCTCCGTTTCTAGAGCGAAGACTTTTCCTCTCGCTAGAAGAGAACTGCACTCTAGAATCATGTGGACCACGTCCGTGGTCTGCGCACCGCATTTGCACGCCCTTTCGTTAATAACAAACCTACTGAAGTACTCGGGTAATACGACATGCCCGCTGAGTACTTGGTTAAGGAAACCATTTGATTCTACTCTTCTGGTTGGGACTCTGGGAAAGATACATTTCGTCCTTCTTCCCGTATCCTCTTCTTCTCACCTTTTCTTTCCACTTATTTAACGTGGCTTGCTTTATTTGAATCTGCACACTTTGCAGTGGCGTCTTCAGATGACAGTCAATCACATCTTTTCCAGCTGCCTCTTTCGCCAGCTGGTCTGCCCGTTCGTTTCCACTGGGCGTCACATAGCTCCGGACCGAGTGAAAAGAGATCGCCTGCTGACTCTATCAGAGACTTTATTTCCCTCACCAGGGGTATTTTGCATCTTAATTTGCCAAGCGACTTCAGAGATACTTGGCTGTCAGAGTACACTTAAATTTCTTCTGTTGTGTTGCTGGGAGAACCCACAATAACGCTTCTCTGTCGCCAACAGCTCTGTCTCATAGACAGAGAAGTTGGGAAGTTTTAATCGTTTTGCAATCGCCTTGTTGCCATCCGAGAGTGCGCAAACTCCTGCCCCTACTTGACCACCAATCTTGGAGCTATCCGTGAATAGTTCTCTCCTCACCCCAAGGGGAGATGTGCTTCCAATGTGCGACAAATTTCTCTAGCAGGATGGCAAGTCTAGTCAGTTCTACTTCGGAGAATCAAAATTAGGCTCCTATTAGAGTGAAGTCTTTGCCCTTCCTGAGGCTTTTCAGGGCAGTCTCCCTGCCAACTACGAGATACGCTGGTTCTCACTCAGCGGCGCTGCAAGTGCCGCTATGGAGGTTGAACGGAAACACCTCATAATCCCTAACAGAGCTTTTCTTTGAAACTGATTTAGACCCATGTTCATCCTAATCGTGTCCATTCTGAACAGGCACATGCTAGGATGTTTTCAATTACCTGCATGCACACGCCTGTTTTTGCTGACCCAGGCAGCCTAATGCCGTTGATCCTATTCAAGACTACTGTGCCCTGCCTCTGAGGGTTTTAGGTAAGGAGCCCAGATAGTTTAGAGTTTAGAGAAACTCCCAGATACCTAATATCTCTCACCGCCTTAATCATATGCCCCTTAAATCGGCATTTTTGGGGACTGACCATTCCCTCCATTTTCGCTATTGTTAACAGTGTCGTTTTCTCCGGAGCGAAGATAAGCTTGTACTCCTTACTCCAAGTTTCAAGTTGTGTTGGAGCAGTGTGTACTTTCTGCTCAATCACATGTCTACCAGAAGCTGAGCTTATGAGAATAAAATGATCCGCGTACGCCTTTCCCTGTTATCTTTCACCCGCTGCTTGAGGTTTACCAGCGCTTGGGTGGTATACATTTTCAAGACGAACCCGAATTGCCGGCTGAAAACCTTTCCTCTGCCGATGAGCAAGTGAATAGCTCAGTTGGTTATGAACTTGTCCAGCACCTTACTTCTAGAGTAGAACACGCAAATCGGCTTGGGCGCCGCGTGATCTCCTTTGTTCTTGCCTTCTTTATGAAGACTACTAGCACCGCGGTGTTTCAGATAGATGGAAAGCATCATTTTTCTAGGCACTTGTTCAGCAAGCTGACGAAGATTTCCTTCACTATGTTAAGATCCAACGAGTCATTCTCAGGGGCTTTTTCCAGATTGAGCACATCCTCAACCTCTTCCCCCGCGAAGAGCATGTTTTCATTAGTGCTCCGTGGGACTCAGCAGTTTTGTATGATTGATCTTTGTTCCGGAGTTTCATATCCGTCTTCATCGACCGGGAAAAGGTGGTTCAAGAGAACTTCTACCGTTTCATCTATGGCGGTAGCTGTTGTACCACTCTCCATCCTAACTGACGCCACTGATAAAGGGCCGCTGAGCGAGCATTACGCAACCTTATATGGGACACCGAAGTGATTGCCTACCTGTTGCATTTCACATAGCCATCTCCAGTAATCTATATGAAGTGAGGAGTGCTTCCCTGTATTCCGCTTTAGCAAGATTTTCAAGAGTTGCCTCTGTCGAGGGTCGAACCTTTCTCTATGAATTCTTCTTCTGGGAAGTCTGGCCTTGCCTCTTAGATTCCACAGGTTTTCCGACTACCAGGGAAGCGCGAATTGTGGTCCCTACTGGCTTTCCTGCAGCTCTCACAATTGGAAATTTTCTGCTTAGTGAGATGATTAAAGTGTTCCCTCAAATTATCTGCCTCATCGAGTTCGTCATTCATTCTTTTTCCTAATAATTGTGAGAGTTGGGTCATTAAATCCAACTAGTTGAGGATCTGGTCCGAGAAAGTTTTCTAAGTGTGCTCTCATCTTTTTGCAGTCCTAATGTGAGAGCTATTGCATGGTGATCGTTGCATCTCACATCGTCTAGAACCATTCAATTCCGGAGATGTGGGAGTCTAGAGGTGCGAGTTAGATTAAGATCGATCCACGGCGAGCCCCGTGCTCCTCGGAACGTCAGGATTCTTCCTGGATCGTTCCTAATGACCAGTTCTGAGGTACTGGCGAAATCAAGGAATTGTCTTCTTCTTTCATCTTCCTCTAGACTGCCTCACAGGGGTTCTTCCCATTGAAGTCGCCAACAAGTACTATCTAGTGTCGCTGGTAAGCATCCAACAAACACGAGATTTCATAGAACATCTCCAAGAGAGGGCATGAAGATGGACTGTATGCGTTTATCATCAACGATTTCTCTTGACCATCCTCGATACCCGTGGATACCACGTTGAGGATTAATCATTGCTCCGAAACAGAGTTTTGGATCCAGAACGACTGTGTCCACCAGAGGCTCCTCACTACGGGAGTGGCAATTCGTATTGCCTCGAGGAGTTCGGGAAAACCTGAAACTCTACCGTTTGAATGATAACTCTCCAGAATGAGCAAAATCTTTGCAGTGACTTCGTCCGCTGTTTCCAGATCTGTGCGGAAGCGACTCTTGCCTGGTGAGCGTTGAACTTAAGTTCTCTTATACTTGCTATAAAGTACTTTTCTACTTTCTCTACGGACGACATTTCTTTTGTCGGGAACACAAAAAGAGAATACACCTCTTCCGTTCCACCGTCTTCCGCCGCCGTAGCTTGCGATCTAGGTTTAGGAGTCGGACGTTGCTGCTCCCCCTTTCCTTAAGCCTGCCCTCATGGCTGAAGGAAATCTTTTCTTGTTTGAGCCATCAGCTTCCTTTCAGTTGTTTAGAAATTCTTCACTAAGGAACTACACTACTGGCCACCCAAAATGCAACACCAAGAATGATACGAGATAGCAAAGCCAGATTTACTGGACACATAACAACAGATACAAACATGAAACGATTGAGCTTACAGGCCCGTGCGACTTGCGGAACACGCAGACATCGATAGTTCGTGTAGCCCCCATGGCTGGCAATAACGGCCGCTACACGCCGCGGCATCGAACGAAAGAGGCTTTGGATGTGGGCTTGGGGTATGGAGGTCCAGGCTGCTTCCACACGTTGCCACGGTTCATCAGGCGTAGCCACGGGTGGTGCTTGCCGGGCCACTCGGTTGCCAATCAGCGACCAGACGTGTTCGATGGGCGACATATCGGGAGAACAGGCGGGCCACGGCAGCAGTGACACCTGGTGGACCTTGAAAAATTGTTGCACGATGCGTGCTACATGCGGGCGCTCATTGTCCTGTTGAAAAGTGGCCGCTGGCGGGTCCTGCAGGTAAAGAAGGACTACAGGCTCCAAAACGTCGGAGATGTAGCGGTGGCTGTCCAGTATACCGGCGATGCGTACTAGAGGGGTGCGGCTATCATATCCAATTGCGCCGCAAACCCTAACGCCAGGCGACGGACCGGTATGGCGATGCATAATGCAGGCGTCATACAGTCTCTCGCCGCGGTGCCGCCACACGCAGATCTGACCATCGTGGTGCTGCAGGCAGAAGCGGGATTCGTCGGAGAAGACAATGCCTTGCCATTCCGTAGTCCAGGTGCGGCGCTCAACGGACCACTGCCGCCGCACTCGCCGGTGGTGTAACGTCAATGGTAATCAGAGCAACGGGCGCCGTGCGACAAGTCCCCGCTCCTGCACATGACGTCAAACGGTACGTGCTGACTCAGGTTGTTGCGGAACACACTCTAATTCCTGCGCTAACGTTCGTGATGTAGCGGTGTGAGCCGTGAACGCCCGTCGCACAACACGCCAGTCCTCTCGTTCGGTGGTGTGCCGCGCCTGCAGAATTCGCTCACGCCAGTCCGCCCGCCCTCCTGCACCGACCGTATCCATACTCGCCTCACTGTGGCTGGATGTCGTCCCACACGGGCGCCTATGTCTCGGTACGATCAACTGCTGTCGCGATAAGCCACTGTTCCTTCTCTATCAAGCTCCGAAACGTGCTGGAATGACTGCCGTTATCTGCGACGAGGCATTAGGAAGCTTCCCGCGTAGAGTTCCGGCAGTACAACACACTTTCACTCCTTGCACCCAGCCTTTTGTGCACCCTTCTTATCGTGCTTGTCGGTGGCGTGCCGGGCGCACATGATTTGCATATGCTCTGCAATGCTAATCGTTTGCATGTCCCCTCGCGGGCGACGCATGCTGCGAATTTCAGGCCAATCGGATGTTTCCTTCTTGGTGTTGCATTTGGGTGGCCAGCAGTGTGAAGGAAGCACTGGACATGGCTCAACCAAGAGAACAAATTGAATTCAGAAGTGGCTGTTGCATTTCAGATCGTATCTACACGGTCATAGCAGAATAATATGACCACCCCCGGTATCACTATGCATTCGCCCAGGCACGTCGCAGAGTTCAAGTGACAAGATGGACGACACGGAGTTATAAGCTGCCAGCCTGTACTGGTGAGTAATATACTTGAGCACAATGGGCAGAGGTAATGATTTGATGGACGTTCAAACAAAGAATAATGACAGGCTACCGGCTCAAGAGTGGAAGCATCTTAGAAACAGCAGGCTTCGTGGGATGTTCGCTAAGTGCTCTAGTAAGGGTGTGCCAAGAATGGATAGCTGGCACATCAAGGACCTTCGGACGTCATAAGAGTGGAACCTCAAAGTCCATCGACCCCAGAGGAGAACATCGCCTCTGTCGACTGGTAAAGAGCAATTCACCAATGAAATGATCACTGGGGCAACGAAGTACGTGTCCCCGATGATAGTACAGCGAACCCTGTTACGAATCGGCCTCTGGAGTCGATGCTGCATCAAGGCGCCGATGTTAACTCAAGTCCATGGGCAACGACGTCTGCAGTTCGCACGGGACTACCGTCATTGGACAGAGGAAGAATAGAAAATGGTTGCTTTCTCAGATGAATCGAGGTGTCTATTCCACAGAAGTGACGGGTGGTGAAGGATATGGCGTCAAACCATCGCCCCCGGATTGTGACGTCACTCGGGTAGTCCGTAGTCAGGGAGAGGGAGATGTTGGAAGCCATACGGCGATGTGCGAAGTGACCACGTCTTTAGCGTACACCAACGAAACAAGTCACGCGTTATTCAGTTTCACTGCCCCCATATATATACCATTCCCTAGATGCCTGGGGTATGTAAATCATTGGCCTGGGCAGGTAAATAAAAAATCTAATTGCCCGCGCTGGGCAACTGAATTTTAAAATAAAAAAGTTTGTAATAGAATTTTCTACTACACAAGAAAAAAGACAGCCATCTGATGCCGTGCTTCTTTCCTTGTTAATTACCAGAAGTTCTATTATTGTTACGAAGTGCCAAGGAAAGAGCAATATCACATCTTTAATTATATTATGCTCTACGACCAGAAATTGAAACCATATGTAGTTTTGCTCCAAATGCTGTGTATGTTCAGCAACGGGATGCATGCCTTAGGCCTACAAAAGATTTCCACTTACCCGGGAGTCCTTGGTCACTTTAAAATTTCCCCGCTTGATTGAAGTAATCCATTTTCTTAGGAGGGCCCCGCTAATAGAGAATTTGAATACTCCGACAATTTTCAGTGAAAAATAAGAAAACAATAACACGTGGTGCATAATATAACACGTGGTCCATCAATATACCACGTGGTCGATCGTCATAATTACCGCGACAGTGGGGTATACTGCATCTAAACGGCATAATGAATTTTCTTCTGAAGCTGTTTGTCCTAAAAATATTTATGAGAACAAAGAGAGGACAACTTAGTTGAAAACCAACGACAGCCACGCACATTGACAGTGAGGCTTATACACTATACAGCGAGCGAGCAAGCTCGACCGTTCCACTGCCCACTACGGATTATCAGACTACGCTCTCCTACGTCACCCAGCTTCCGGTATTCGGTGCGCGGGCCTGTAAGCTATAAAGGAGTGATGGTCAAACACAAGAGCATTTACATTCGGTCAAGTACAGGCCGGCGGTGGTAGTGTGCATGTCTGGGGGAGGTTTTCCTGGTATGATCTCAGACTTTTGGTGCCACTGGATGAGTCCCTAAACGCCAATGGCTACCAAAACGAAATCTTTGTTGACCACATGCATCCTTTCATGTTGGACGTATACCCTGGTGCTGATGATGTCTACCAACAGGACAATGCTCCCAGCCATGTCGCTTGACTGGTTCCAGGAACATGACAGCAATGTCTTTGTTCCCCCTTGGCCGGCGAAATCTCCCGAGCTCAATCCCATGGAGCTTTTGTGCGACTACTTGAATCGGCAGGTTCGACGTGCCGACTCGCAAACACGTGATCTCCGGGACTTCCATGCTCTGCTGCAGTCCGAATGGGCAAGTGTGCTTCAGGCAACCTTGTAGAGGCATCATTGCGTCCATGCCACGCCGTCTCCCCGCTGTCATCCGTGCCAAGGGTGGTTATTCCTATTATTAGGTACAGGTAGGTAGTCATATTATTCTAAGACGATTGTGTATGTTCTTATTCTTATTAAGTTGAAGGCCCAATGAATAGAAACTCCCGTTATGTACGGCTTATATACACTTCTGGCCAACCAAAATGCAACACCAAGAAGGAAGCATCCGATTGGCCTGAAATTCGCAGCATGCGTCGCCCGCGAGAGGACATGTGAACGATTAGCATTGCAAGGCATATGCAAATCATGTACGCCCGGCACGCCAACGAAAAGCACTATAAGAAGCGTGTACAGATATCGGGATGTAAGTAGCGGAAGTGTGTTGTGTTGCCGGAACTGTGCGTGAGAAGCTTCCTGATGCCTCGTCGCAGAATACGGCAGTCATTCCAGCACGTTTCGGAGTTCGACAGAGGACGAATAGTGGCTTATCGCGACAGCGGTTTATCGTGCAGAGACATCGGCGCCCGTGTGGGACGATATCGAGCCACAGTGAGGCGAGTATGGATTCGGTGGGTGCTGGAAGGGCAGACGGACCGACGTGAGCGATTGCCATAGCCGCGGCACACCACCGAACGAGAGGACCGGCATGTTGTGCGGCGGGCATTAACGGCTCGCACCGCCACATCACGACCGTTAGCGCAGAAATTAGGGTGTGTTGCGCAACAACTTGTATCAGCACGTACCGTTCAATATCGTCTGCACGAGCGGGGACTTGTTGCACGACACCCATTGCTCCGATTACCGTTGACGTTACACCACCAGCGAGTGCGGCGGCAGTGGGCCGTTGAACGCCGCACCTGGACTACGGAATGGAACGACATTGTCTTCTACGACGAATCCCGGTTCTACCTGCAACACGATGGTCGGATCCGCGTGTGGCGGCACCGCGGCGAGAGACTGTATGACGCCTGCATTATGCATCGCCATACCGGTCCGTCGCCTGGTGTTATGGTTTGGGGCGCAATTGGATATGATACCCGCACGCCTCTGGTACGTATCGCCGGTACACTCAACAGCCACGGCTGCATCTCCGCCGTTTTGGAGCCTGTAGTCCACCCTTACTTGCAGGACTTGCCAGCGGCCACGTTTCAACAGACAGGACAATGCGCGCCCGCACTTGTCACGCATCGTGCAACAATTCTTCACGGCCCACCAGGTGTCACTGCTGCCGTGGCCCGCCTGTTCTCCCAATATGTCGCCCATCAAACACGTCTTGTCTCTGATCGGCAACCTAGTGGCCCGGCAAGCACCACCCGCTGCTACGCCTAATGAACTGCGGCAACGTGTGGAAGCAGCCTGGACCGACATACCCCAAGCCAACATGCAAAGCCTCTTTCGTTCGATGCCGCGGCGTGCAGCGGCCGTTATTGCTAGCCATGGAGGCCACACGAACTATTGATGTGTGCGTGTTCCGCAAGTCGCACGGGCCTGTAAGCTCAATCGTTTCATCTTTGTATATGTTGTCCAGTATCATCACAGCCTCTCCTTGACAAATGTCAACCCCGCCTTCTCGTGGTGCATCCTGTTCCCACTAAAGGGGCTCTGACGACCGCCCATAGCGGTATAACTATACCATCGGGATTAGAGGAAATTCTATCCCACACTCACCAACCCGCTTGGCCAGCGTGGTGAGTTATGGCCAAACCCTCCAAAATGATTCCACAACTTAAATCTTGGCCCTCAGTCTCCGGCAGCTGGAATGTACCTGGCCAAGGCAGCGGCCAGTGCGACATGAAGGCAGAGGGTGCTAAGAATCCCCGGAGGACCGGACTAGGCTGCCATCTGATGCTGACCTTGGCAACGTACAATGGACGCTCCCTATCTTCTGATTCAAGGCTTCTTGAATTGGAAGAGGAATTACAAAGGATCAAGTGGGACATCGTGGGGCTAAGTGAGGTAAGGAGAAAAGGAGAAGATCTCATGGAACTGAAAAGTGGACATCTCTTCTACTATCGTGGGACAGATACTGGCAGAACTAGTGGTGTTGGATTTATAATAAACAAGAAACTGAAGGATAAAGTTGTAGAAGTTGAAAGTTCCTCTGACAGAGCTGCACGACTTGTTATCCAACTCTCGAAAAGATACCAGGCTCAGATTATTCAAACTTATGCACCCACCACAAGTCATCCTGAAGAAGAAATTGAAGAATTTTATGAGGAAATTTGTCATCTAAATAATAAAGGTAAGCAGCACTTGAAAATAATTATGGGAGATTTCAATGCAAAAATAGGGCAACGGCAACAGAATGAAACTTCAGTAGATAAATTCGGTCACGGCAACAGAAACCAGCGTGGAAATACTCTCGTTGAGTTTGCAGAGGCAGAAGGGTTTTTCATCTTGAACTCCTTCTTCAAGAAAAAGCCACACAGGAAATGGACATGGAGACATCCAAATGGGACGACAAATGAAATTGATTTTATTATGTGTAACAAAAAATTTGTCATAGAAGACTGCAGTGTGCTAAACAAGTTCAACACAGGTAGTGACCATAGATTGGTGAGATGTAAGATGCACCTCAACGCTAAACTTGAACGTGGCAAGCTCATAAGACAAACAAAGTCTATTGACATAACCAACCTCAAAAAACACCATAATACCTTCAAGTTAGAACTGAAGAACAGGTTCTCTGCTCTAGAAGGCCTAACATCGGAAGAAGTGGACATCTCTGAAGTTAACAGAAAAGTAACCAAAGCTCTTATGGAAACAGCAACAAAATTAGCTGGGTCTAAGAACAAGTTGCATGTGAACAAATTATCAGGAAAAACCAAAATGTTGATGCAAAAAAGAAGAGAGATGAGGACAACTAAAGAAGATGTGACTTCCAAAGTGGAATATATAGAGCTATGCAAGACAGTAAGAAAAAGTATCACTGAAGACGTAAGGAAATTCAACTGTGAACTAGTGAGGAAAGCAATTGAAAACAACCAAAGCCTAAAGATAGCAAAGGGACATCTCAGTAAGGGAAGAAAACAGATTATGGCACTGAGAAAAGAAGATGGTTCTGTAACAAGAAATAGAGGCGAAATTTTGACAAGAGTGAAAGATTTCTACTCCAAATTATATGAAAGGGATGATATATGCACTCCAGACATCATGAAAGATACCAGTACCAGAGTTCCTCCAGTCCTTCCAGCAGAAGTTGCACATGCAATCAAGAACATGAAGCGAGGAAAAGCTCCAGGAGAAGATGGAATTACTGTAGACATCATACAAGAAGCAAGTGGAGAAATCGAAACAGTACTCGCCCAAATTTTCACTCGATGCCTTAATGAAGGAAAGATTCCTGAGGATTGGAACACCGCTACAATGATCCTGCTACATAAGAAAGGTGACATTGAGGATCTCGGAAACTACAGACCTATCAGCCTCCTATCAGTAGTTTATAAAATCTTCACTAAAGTTCTTTCACACCGCTTGAAGGTAACACTGGACACGGCTCAACCAAGAGAACAAGCTGGATTCAGGAGTGGCTACAGCACAATAGATCATATCCACGTGCTGAGAGAACTAATTGAAAGAGCGAGGGAATATGAACTTCCATTGTGCATGGCTTTTATCGATTATGAAAAAGCCTTTGATTCGGTGAAACCATCAGCAGTTACAATGGCTCTGAAAACCTGCGGTATTGAAGATGCATACATTAATATTATTAATAACATCTATGAAAATGCAAGTGCAAAGATTAGGCTGTTTGAAAATACAACACACGTAAAAATTGGAAAGGGAGTGAGACAAGGTGACACCATATCTCCGAAGCTCTTTAATGCCACATTGGAGGGTGTTTTTCAGTCGCTGAGCTGGGAAAACAAGGGGATAAAGATTAATGGAGATTATCTAACCCACCTTCGTTTTGCTGATGACGTAGTCATTTTTGCAACTACCCCATCAGAGCTGCAGAGTATGATCCAGGAACTTGCTGACAAGAGTAAAGAAGTGGGATTAAAAATGAACTTTCAGAAGACAAAAGTGATGTTCAATGCTTTTACAAGAAATGAAGATTTATCGATTGATGGAGAAAAGCTGGAGATAACAGACACGTACGTTTATCTTGGACAGCAGATATCAAGTGAGGGCCACATTGATGAAGAAATTAATCGGCGTACAAAACTTGCCTGGAGAGCTTTTGGAAGAAACAGCATAATTTTCAAGAGCAATATGCCATTATGTCTTAAAAGAAAAGTGTTTGATCAATGCATCCTTCCAGTGCTTACGTATGGTGCAGAGACGTGGATCTTAACTAAAAGAGACATACAAAGGCTGCAGACAACTCAAAGTAGCATGGAGAGGTGCATGCTTGGTGTAACCAGGAGAGATAAGAAGAGGAACTCGTGGATCCGAAAAATGACTAGAGTGGAAGACATCATGATCAGAGTTAAATCCCTGAAATGGCAATGGGCTGGACATACTGCCAGAAGGACAGATCATCGATGGACAGCCGAAATTTTAGATTGGATTCCAAGGAACAGGAAAAGACCCAGAAGAAGACCACATGGGAGATGGGTGGATGAAATTCGAAAGTATGCAGGGGTGACATGGAGGAGACTGGCACAAGACAGACCGTTGTGGAGGAAACTTGGGGAGACCTTCGTCCAGCAGTGGATTGATAATGGTTGACAATGATGATGATGATGAAATCTGGATTTGCTATCTCGTGTCCTTCTTGGTGTTGCATTTGGGTGGCCAGCAGTGTAGATTACAATAAGGCTTAGGCAATTTATTCCTTGCAACCATCAGCAGCTATAATGTTTCTGAAATCCAGGAATACTGAAAATACATACATTAGAGTTACAGATCGTCCCACAATTATATGGAAAGGTGAAAAAAACAGAGAAAATGTACGATTAGTGAAAATGTATTCAACTCATTAACACAGTGGCGAAAATAAACCACATAGTCTTTGCAGACATATTTTGCGGATGAGAAAATAATAATTTGGGATATGTATTAAACGTTTTAAACATGCGGAGTACTGAAACTGTCTCACAATTATATGGAATTTTACACAAACGCGCGAACACTAACAAGCATTGCTATGCAATTTTGCCTGGCGTCAGACTAGGATAAATAGTCGGTTAACATGGTGAGGCTGATTCAGTTTCAACAATGGCACGAGAGAAAGAGATGTCAGCAGAGGATATAATACACATTCGGGGGTTGCATGATCAAGGAATGAATGTAAGTTCGATTTCAAACTAACTAAAACGATAGAAATCTGAAATTTGTAACGTTTTAAGTGGCAGCAAAAAATATCCCGCTCAGAAACGAACTGGATGGCACAGTGGCATAGTAATGTTGCGTCTCGAATGAAACGACATATTCGGAAGCTGGCTGTGTATGCTAATCTGTCTGTACGGAATATAAGTCAACATGGAAACGTGAAAATGTCGAAAAGTACGGTTCAGAGAGTATTGCAGCAGACTCCCCTCGTGAAATATTCAAGACTGTTAAAGAAACCGCCTTTAACTGCACAGCACACACAAGCTCGATTAAACTGGGCCGAAGACCATATTTCATGGAAGGATGAACAGCTCCAAGTATTATTTAGTGACGAAAACAAATTCATTTAGACAGCTCAGACGGTGCGAAATATTATTGGCATGATATGAGAACGGAAAACGTCATATATTCAGCCGACAAGACGGAGGAGGTTCCGTGATGATATGGGCCTTTTTTTGGATTTAATGGCCATCTGCGTTTTGTCAGGACGTCAAAATGCCGTAACCTACCAGGAACTTTTAAAAGACAGTTTGGTCTCATCCGCTCCTGAAATACACGTGCGGAAAGTGAAAAAGAACACCAAGATTTACATATGTTAATGGGGTCAAGATTACGTAGGTGTGATGGTAATTTCAGGACCAACCGGTGAGCGCTTACGCCACAGCACGGCATAATATGCAAATTATCGTTGGTGGTATTTAAGGAGTACGGCGAAGTGAATGTAATCAGTCGTCGGTGTACGGACACGTGCAAAGACCCTGGAGAAGCTGCAATGCCTGGACATGGAAGACGTGTACGATTTCAGCAGTTATCGGACTTTGAGCGAGGTCGTCTAGTCGGACTCCGCGAGGCCGGATGGTCGTATCGTCGTACTGCGGAGCGAATTGGACGGGAACCATCGGTGGTGGTACGATGGTGGCGTAGATGGTCCGAGGAACATTCCCACACGAGAAGACGTGGAACCGGAAATCACAGACTGACTGATGAGCTGACCGATCGACGCATAAGAAGAGCGACGTTGTCAAGCAGAGCGTCCACTGCGACGCAAATCCGAGCTGCCGTTTCACCTGAGGTGACTGTGCGAACAATCCGCAACCGTCTACTGGATGCAGGACTACGTGCACGTGTGCCTATGGCATGTGTACCTCTGACTCTAGCCCACCGTCAGGAACGGCTGCAGTGGGGTCGCCAACGTCTGCACTGGAGAACGCAATGGCGATCTGTCGTGTTCAGCGATGATAGCAGATTCTGATTGGGAGCCTCCGATGGCCGTATGCGTGTTCGCAGACGCACAGGGGACCGTCTCCACCCTTCTTGCATCCGCCAGCGACACACAGGGCCTACACTTGTTCTCCTGGTGTGGGGAGCGATCAGCTATCTCTCCCGTGTTTGTACCGAGTACGTTAAATAGCACCTCCTACATCAACAACATCATTCAGCCCGTTGTTGTGTCATTTGTAAGGTCGATCCATCCTGGTGTTTTCCAGCAAGATAACGCACTCCCACACACGGCACGTGCAACGCAACATGCACTTCAGGGTCTGAGACAACTTTCATGGCCTTCACGTTCACCGAATTTGTCCCCCATTGAGCACGTGTGGGATTTTATGGGACAAGGACTTATCCGGTCTCCACAGCCAGCCACGACCATCCCCGATTTACGCGTCCAGGTTGAGGATGCTTGGAACTCAATACCCCAAACTTACATCCAACATCTGTACGACAGACTCCATGCCAGAATTGCACAGTGTGACGCAGTTCATGGCGGTTAAACCTCGTACTAACCATGTTACATGGAACTGTTATTTTTCAGTTTACCAGCAAATACAGCTGTATTTTGCCATAATGTTTTGATCACGTTATCCTCTGTATTCCGTTATTATGCTGTATAAATTTCGTTGGTATCAGACGTCTCCTTCTTGGTGTTCTTTTTTCACTTTCCGCCAGTGTAAGTGGTCCTGATTGGGTTTTCCAGCAGGACAACGCGAGCATTCACAGAACAACCTCTACGATGTCCTTGCTGAGATCGAACAATGTCAAATTACTGCCATGACCAGCTCTCAGCCCGGATCTCAACGCAATTGAAAATCTTTGGGGAATTTTGGTTCGAAGTGTTTATGGTAATCATCGGCAATGTTCAAGCGTTAAAGATCTGGAAACCGAAATCCTGAACGGTTGGAATAATATTGACGGTACAATTATGCATATAATTTATTATCAGTATGCCAGAAGGCGTATTTCAGTTTATTGCGTGTGGAGGAAAGTCAGTTAATTATTAATTGTGTTTGTCATTTAAATATTCTTCTGTATTTTTTTGTTTGTTTTTTGATATAATTCTGGGACAATGTTACATAGTTTGATTTCATGAAGCTAGAATATTATGTTAAGCATGTATGGTCAACAGCGTTTGACGTGTGTATATTATGTTGCTGGTCATAATACATAATGTTCCACTAGAAGTATGTTATTCCCTGCATATAACTGTTTTCGTTTACAAAATTATGTTTCCATATACACCGAAGAGCAATTGAATTAGAGATACCTGTTTAGTAACGTGTAGCACCACCTTTCGCCCTGATGACGGCGGCGATTCGTCTCGGCATGGACTCGACAAAACACCGGAAGCGTTGGGAAGCCATACGGATCCACGACCCCTCAACAAGCTCCCACAGTTCAAAAGATTTCATGGAGTGGGTCATCTCTCTCGATGGCATCCCAGATATGACCTAGCTGGCCAAGGTAGCGAGGTCACGTCGGTGGAGTGTTCATCCAGCAGATGCACAAACAGAAGCAAATGGTCGTCCAGGATATCCCGGTAACGCTGACTTGTGAGGGACAATGTCACACGTACCAGGGGTCCCACTTCAGTCCACGTAAACAGTCCCCAGACGGGAATGCCACCCCCACCAGCTTGAAGAGTACCCTGCTGGCAAGAAGGATCCAACGCTTCATGTGGTTTGCGCCGTACTCGTATCCTGCCATCCGCATGTACCAACGTGAATCTCGACTCATCAGTCCAAGCAACATTTTCCCACATGTCTAGGGTCCAGTGGCGATGTTCTCGCGCCCATGCTAATCTTTGCACCTGTGATGTACGGTCAGCACCGGTACCCTCGTGGGACGATGGTTTCTGTACCCCATAGCGAGGAGATGGTTCTGAATAATGTGGCTGCTTACACATTTTTGTGCCCCAGCGTTAAATTGCCCAGTGATTTCTTTCACTGTGGCCCGTCTATCCGCTGTTACGATGCAATCCAGCCGGCGATGACCCCGCTCATCCACATCCTGTTGTCCACGGCAGTTGGCCCTTGCAGTGAGTACATCGAATCCGGTTTTACCGGATTCGATGTACTCACGGTGCACCCGTGACACAGTGGCTCGTGAAAATCCCAGTGCCTGCACGACTTCCGAGATCGAGTGACCCCATTCGTCGGGTCCCGACAATTTGCCCACGATCAAATGCGCTTAGATCCTTCGTCTTACCCATACTGCGTCCGACTCTTACTGATTCCCGTCGCATCACTCCTTATATTGTCGGATCGCTGCATACGTCATGTCGTTTCCGTTTACAGGGCCTCCCACAGAGCCACATTTGCATAACGCCAGCTGTCTCTAATTAAATTGCTCTTCAGTGTATATATGGAACGGACTGTATTAATAACATTTATAAAAATGAAATTGCAAAAGTCCTGAAAGTTCGAGGAAACAAGCTCGTATAGAGATTAGTGAGGGAGTAAGATAAGGGGACACTGTTTCTTCCAAGCACCTCAACGTGTCATTGCGCAATGTCCTTCAACCACTGAATTTGGAAGAAAAGGAGATAGGGTTTAGTAAACATTATTTAACTTAATTTCGTTTTGGACGTGCTCCTACGGAGCTGCAGGGAAATGCTGACAACGGTAATAAAGTGGATTTACAAAGGAACTACATAGCATACAATTGTTACAAAGTGGTTTTACAAGTGCTAAAGATTTAGTAATTGATGGAGCAGTTGTAGAAGTAACCGCTGCCTAAATGTAAATTGCACAAAAGATATCAAGCAAGGGACACATGGAAAGAAAATTCATATGAGTGTAAAACTTGGTTAGAGATAATTTTAAGGAAACAGTACAATTTTCAAGAACATTTGGCCATCATGTCTTAAATGAAAAATGTTTAAATAGTGCATCCTTCCAGTTTTTACTTGTGGGTTGCAAACGTTGACCTTACCTTAAAAAATAGGCATCCAGAGTTTGCAAACTACCTAAAGAAGCATGGTGAGAAAAAAGAAGCATGCGCTTGGTGTAACAAGGAAAGATAGGAAGAGGAACTTGTGGGTTAGGAGAATGACGGGAGTTGATGACATTATGATCAAGG
Organism: Macrothele yani; assembly: GCA_039090855.1. Lineage (NCBI taxonomy): Eukaryota > Metazoa > Arthropoda > Arachnida > Araneae > Macrothelidae > Macrothele > Macrothele yani. Next base: position 30,056,602 of record CM077032.1, on the reverse strand, counting down.
CAAAATCCCTTAAAACAGGGGTACATTCGAGACCTGGCTACTTTTACCTAACTGTATTGGACTTTTTAAAATTTATTTATTCAATCGTCGCCCATCGAAATCAAGATTTTTTAACACAAATAATCTTAAAAGAGTTTTTTTTTTCTCTTTCATTTTCTTTTCCCTCTCTTTTTTTTTATAGTGAATAGGTACAAAGCCGTAGATATTTTGTTTGCAGAAACCAGAAATATGTATATGTACTGTATACATGGTGTATAGGAAACTCCTTAAATAGGGAAATAACTTTTGAACGCAAAAGGCTAGAGTTGTGGAAATAGTGTTTACCTATAGTAAAGTGACTATGTTCTATCAGATGAGGCCGATTGCAGCACTCCTAGCGGCGAATTTTGGAAGTTAGCGATCCTATCGCGAGAAACAAGAGAGACAGCGAACAAAAGTCATTAGCAAACGTGTAGGGCGTCACCGATTTAGTATGAAATGACGCCCTACATTCACCAAAAACTTCAATAGAAGTCCGGAAATGCAGATCTCTCGGTATCCGATCACCGGCATAAATACGTCACGAATGACATCCCAAAGCGTAAAATCTGTAAACGAATTTTGCCTGTAAAACAGCGAAGGATGGATGAAAGTATGCAAATGGAACCCTACGTCATACTTCATCGGGAAGCATAAATTGGCGGTCAGGGAAGGTTTTTCAGACAGTGCGTGGACTGGATCTTCGAATCTACCCATGGTTAGTTATTCCAACGAGGAGTACTGCGAGATGGTTATGTTATACGGGGAATGCGGTCGTCGGGCAAGAGAGGCAGCTTACCAATATGCATCACGTTTCCTTAATCGTTCTCATCCTACTGCGGCTACTATCATCACTGTCGTTCACCGGCTGAGAGAAACCGGGAGCATTACAAATCGTTCCCGCTCAGGTAGGCCGACACTTGCAGGTGTGCACGTGCAGCCAGTGAACGTCCCGGCCTATGCGCTAGCACACCCACACTGCAGTACGAGAGTCATCAGTGCGACGTGTGGCCTTACATTTGGTCGTCTACGGCAAATTTCTACAACCGCGTATTTCCAAGCTTGCAGTACCGTTCCACCTGAAATGCTGCCGAGCGTCCAACAAGAAGTTCTAGCTCGAATACAGATGTGTATTGCTGCCGATGGTAGACACATCGCGAATGCTTAAGTATTAGTACCAACATTTTTTATTTCTCGAACATTATTTTTTTCTTCTTCATAATGTCCTATTGCTGAATGAATTTCCTACTACTTTACTGTACAGTACATAATAAATTGTACCTTGCTGACACGTACACGTATTAGTCTTATTAGTAAAGTTGCATCACCTTATAATGTCACACTTCTGCACGCGGTGAGTGACGTATTTATGCCGGTGATCGGATACCGATATATCTGCATTTCCGGACTTCTATTGGAGTTTTTGGTGAATGTAGGGCGTCATTTCATACTAAATTGGTCTACCCGTTTGCTTTTGACTTTTTTTCGCTATCTCTCTTTGTTCTCGTGATAGGTTCGCTAACTTCCAAAATTCGCCACTAGCGGTGCTGCAATCGGTCTCATCTGATAGAACATAGTCCCTTTACTATATGTACACACTACTTTCACGACTCTAGCATTTTGCGTTCAAAAGTTATTTCCCTGTTTAAGGACCTTCCTATACACCCTGTATATACAGGGTGTATAAAAAAGTCCCTTTAGCCTGGAATAACTTGCGAACAGAGAGAGGTACAGTTTTGCAAGTAAGATAACGGTATAGTAAAATGACTACGCCCAATGGAATGCAGCCAATAGCAGCGCCCCTAGTGGCGAAATGCGGAAGTTAGCCATCACAAATGGAAAACGAAAAGACATACAGCAAAAGTTTCAACTACAAAGTTGTAGAACATCAATTAATTAGTACAAAACGACATTTGTTTTACACGGATAAGATAAATTGTCACTTGAATACCCTAGAATGTCCGAAATCAACGCGCGACGATTCGAATCTGCATATTCGCATTTCGCAAATGTAGCCGTATGCAAATGCAGATTGTGACGTTGTACCGTACCTGCGATACAAAAGCCAATAGCAGGATGTACCCTAATCAGACGTTTAGGTCTACGTATGCTGTGTGAGAATGGCGAGCTTGGATTTCTGGGGTTACGTAAAAAATCAGGTGTATGAAACAGCGCCTACAAGTCTGCTGGATATACTTAGTCGTGTTACACATGCTTGCAATATTGTGAAACCTTCCATGCTGAGGAATGTGCATGCAGCGTTACTTTCACGAATACAAATGTGTATCGTGGGCAATGGCGAACTCTTCGAACATACTCGACATTAACATTTTTTCCCTTTGCGCCAATCCTATTTTGTTTTTGTTTTGTCTGACGTTATCAAACTGTATTGACATAAATTCGCATTTACGTAATAAATTGTGTGTATTTGCTTATATCTATTCCTGTTCCTTTCAAACGTTCACACAAAAGGTCGCGCATCGATTTCGGATATTTCAGGGTATTCAGGCGGCAATTTATCTTATCGTGTGAAACAAATGTCGTTTTGTACTACTTGATTGATGATCTACAACTTTGTAATTGAAAATTTTGCTCTATCTCTTTTCGTTTTGGTTTTGCAATGGCTAACTTCCGCATTTCGCCACAAGGGGCGCTGCTATTGGTTGCATTCGATCGGCCGTAGTCGCTTTACTGTACCGTTATATCACTTGCATAACTGTACCTCTCTACGCTCGCAAGTTATTCCAGGCTAAAGGAACTTTACTATGCACCCTGTATATACATATATACATACAGTATATACAGTATCTGTATCAAGAAATAGAGGCGAAATTTTGACAAGTGTGCAAGATTTATGCTCAAGCTATATGAAAGGGATGATACATGCACTCCAGACATCATAAAAGGTACCAGTACCAGAGTTCTTCCAGTCCTCCCAGCAGAAGTTGCACATGTAATGAAGAACATGAAATAGGGAAAAGCTCCAGGAGAAGATGGAATTACCGTAGGCATCATACAACAAGCAAGTGGAGATATTGAAACAGTACTCGCCCAAGTTCTCACTCGGTGCGTTAATGAAGGGAAGATTCCTGAGGATGGGAACAATGCTACATTGATCCTGCTACATAAAAAAGGCGACATTGAGGATCTCAGTAACTACAGACCTATCAGCCTCCTATCAGTGGTTTATAAAATCTTCACTAAAGTTCTTTCACACCGCTTGAAGGTAACACTGGACATGGCTCCACCGAGAGAACAAGCTGGATTCAGGAGTGGCTACAGCACAATAGATCATATCCACGTACTGAGAGAACTAACTGAAAGAGCGAGAGATTATGAACTTCCGTTATTCATGGCTTTTATCGATTATGGAAAGGCCTTTGATTCGGTGAAACCAACAGCAATTAGAATAGCTTTGAAATCCTGTGGTATTGAAGATGCATACATTAATATTATTAATAACATCTATGAAACTGCAAGTGCAAAGATTCGGCTATTTGAGAATGCAGCACCCATAAAAACTGGAATAGGAGTGAGACAAGGCAACACTATATCGCCCAAACCCTTTAATGCCAGTTTGGAAAATGTCTTTCAATCACTGAACTGGGAAAACAAAGGGATAAAGATTAATGGAGATTATCTAACTCACCTTTGTTTTGCTGATGACGATGCCATTTTTGCAACTACCCCATCAGAGCTGCAGAGTATGATCTAAGAACTTGCTGACAAGAATAAAGAAGTGGGATTAAAAATGAACTTTCAAAAGACAAAAGTGATATAAAATGTTTTTACAAGAAATGAAGATTTATCGATTGATGGGGAAAAGCTAGAGATAACCAATACCTACATTTATCTTAGACAGCAGATAGCAAGTGAAGGTCATATTGATGAACAAATTAATCAGAGTATAAAACTTGCCTGGAGAGCTTTTGGAAGAAACAGTATAATTTTAAAGCGCAATATGCCATTATGTCTTAAAAGAAAAGTGTTTGATCAATGCATCCTTCCAGTGCTTACATATGGTGCAGAGACGTGGACCTTAACTAAAAGAGACATACAAAGATTGCAGGCAACTCAAAGAAGCATGGAGAGATGCATGCTTGATTTAACCATATGAGATAAGAAGAGGAACTTGTGGATCAGAAAAACGACAAGAGTGGAAGACATCATGATCAGAGTAAAGTGCCTGAAATGGCAATGGTATTGGTAACTGTGGGTACCAAAATGGTACCCAGTTTATTGCTATAACGAAATACAAACATGGGAAATTCATTGAAAGTTGCAGTACAGAAAACAAAAGCGCGGCAATGTATATATATCCACGATGCAGCACAAAGTTACACAGAAAGGAAATGATTATGCACTCGAACAATGATTGGCATAACAGCATGTCAAACGATATGAAAAAACACATTTGCACAAGTATATGAAAGTATTATGCCAGCATACATCAACCGAATGGAACTTAAATGTGGGTGGAGCGCAATACATTATTGAGTAACTCAACAACATTATAAAAATAACATAGGTAACAAATGTACCACTATAGTAAACCACGATAGAGGAAAGCACTAACACAGCACAAACTCACAATTATAGGACATTTACAAACAAGATACAAATTGAGGAAACACCAAATAAGATAATAATAATGTGAAACTGGGGAGATCACACAAGTTACGAGACCGATTATTTGTGAAACACAGCAAAAACACACAATTATAGCAAATTGAAAATACATTACTTGTGAAACACAGCCAAAACGCACAATTATAGCAAAATCAAAATACATTACTTGTGAAACACAGTAAAAACTCACAATTATAGCAAATTTAAAATACATGGCCCTAATGCAGGAAACAACAGAGCAATACGCGAGATAGGATAATGGGGAGATCACACAAGTAACGAGACCGTGGAGGAATCAATGCGAAACCAGGAAGATCCAGGCGACCACAAGGTGGAAAACGTCGCCGAGGAACCGTGAGTCGATGCTGAAAGATACTCAGTTGTAAGACGAGATAAAACGGCGGCACGAAAATCCATGACCAAACGTGATTGAGCCTCTGAAACAGATGGATAAGAGCCCAGAAAACGAATCGAGAGGTGGTAAGCATAAATAACAGATTTAGCAAGAACGAACAAATAGGAACAAATGGAAGGTCGGTGAGGCGTAATGCTTCCTCGAGGAAGAAGACAGTTGAAATCATGTAAGTTGTGGAGAGTGGAACAGGAAAGGGAAACGATCTGATGGATGAGAGTAAACAATGGCTGTAGGATCTCGCAGGTATTATAATAATGTAGAAGATCACCGATTTGGCCACAAAAAGGGCAAAGAGGACTAGAAAGAATTCCCTGACGATGGAGAATGGCTGGAGTGGGGAGTCGACCGTGAAGAAATCGCCACTGCACATCTTTCTCCAGCGGTAAACTAAGAGTAAGGTGCAGAACACACCAAGTGGCAGAAAAGGTAGATGGTGGAAGAGAGGAAATAGGTAACGGCGGAGAATTGTGATTAAGAAGATGACGGTAAAGACAGCGAGAAGTGACGGAATGAAGTAGATAGGGAGAACCAGAGAGTGAAAACGAAAAAGGTAAAGCAAGAGGGGCGGACGCGCAAGCAACAAGTCCATCAACAGTTGCTATATCGGGAAATGACCGACGAAGAGCGCGTTGAAGAAGAAGAAACCGGAAATGCTCAATAGGATCAGCAGCTAGAGCAACAGAAATTTGTGAGAGAGAACGCCACCGAAGAGTCGGGGTGACAAGTTGCTTGACAACAAAAACACCCGCCCGAATCCAGGAGGGAAAACAAAAATATGAAGAATCCGACTGAGTCAAAACAGAAGAGTAGAAAAGTGGCTCATTTAACAATTCAAGGAGGCCAGAAGGAGGAAGATGAACCGATGTTAACGCTCGCCAAAAATCAAGAAATTCCCTATATACCTCCGGAAGACGTTTAGGCAACAGAGGCAAACGATCCATAAGGAGAAGTGTCGCAAAAGTGATAACTGGGTTACGAGGACTAAGAATGACATCAACAGAACTAATAGCAGCAATGGGAACAGAGCAATAAAGCGAAAAAATGGAAACAAGGCGAGCAGTACGATATCGGAGATGGACATCAGGAAGTGCCACCCCTCCATGAGACACCGGAAGCGTGAGTGTCCGTGTAGACACCCAAGCCTGCCGATGCCACATGAAGCGGGTGATGGCTGACTGAATTTTACGAAGAAAAAAGAAGGAGCCGCTTGTGTAGACCAGGTATATGTCAATAAAGGGAGAAGAAACGTAGAGACAACCCGGGCTTTACCCCAATACGACAATAAAGCCCTAGCACGACTCCAGCAGGATAAAATATTTGAGAATTTTTGGAGAAGCGGTGTCCAGGAACCAGAGGACAGGAAAGAAGGGTCACCAAGAACTATACCAAGAAACTGCTGCGTCGTTCGAGACCAAGTGGCTCCCCAGGGGCGATGAGGGCGTGCTCGCCACGCACCGCACCAGAGCCCGGTGCTCTTGTCTCTGTTCAACGCAGCGCCGGAAAATTGTGCATACTGAGAATAAACAGATTCCAGGGTCGAGAAACCGGACTGCGTTCGGATGAGTACCGTCAGATCGTCTGCATAAGCAACCAGGACAGAAGAAAAATGACGAGATTCGGGTTATAAAGAACGAGGCGAAGGAGCAAGAACAGAATGGATTTGGCACAACAACGGCTCAAACGCCAAAGCAAACAACTGCCCGGAAAGGGGACACCCCTGACGAATTCCAGTAGCAAAAGGAATGGAGCTCGTTAAAAATGAGTGAGTCCGAACGTGAAGAAAGGAATTGCGATAAAGGTTTAAAAGAAGTCTGCAAAAATTATGAGGAATACCAAATGAAAGAAGCACCCGAAAAAGGTAGGCATGAGAGACACGGTCAAACGCCTGGCGCTGATCCAACGAGAACAAGGCCAGGCGCTCAACCTGTCGATCAGCAAGTACTAGAAGGTTTCGAAGAAGATGTAATGTTGATTGAACAGATCGACCCGGAATTGTATACGTTTGGTCCGAATGAATAATGTCTGGCAGTATGCCATTCAAACGACGAGAAAGAATCTTAGCAAAAAGCTTGTAATCGCTGTTCAAAATGCTAATAAAACGCCAATTGTCTATATTGAGGAGGCAGCCTTTCTTCGGGAGAAGACGAACGACGGCAACGGTAAAAGATGAAGGGAAAGCAGTGCGAAATAGAAGATTGTTAAAGCAAGCTAGAAGAAAGGGAGAAAGCTGAGGTAGAAAAGTACGATAGAATGCAACTGGGATACCATCTAAACCGGGGGCGGACTGACAGTTTAAGGAGGAGAGAGCTGAAGATAATTCCGAGAGAGTAATTGGGGCAAGGAGAGAAGAATGAAGATAAGACGGAACTTGAGGAAGGCCTGTGAAGAGAGTGGAGGATAGATCAGGAGGCGAAGAGGAAGAAGAGAAATGTTCAGTAAAATGAGAAACGAGAAAAGGGGAAAGCCGTGAGGGATCATCAGAGACAGAGCCATCAGGAAGGGTTAAATGGGTGAGCGAAGCAGAAGAAAGGATGTCCCTCTCAAATTCAAGAAAGGCGCTCGCATCCTGGATGTCTGAAGAAACATCCTGTACATGAAGGCGAACAAGAGCTTGCGACGCCTGGCTTTGAAGTAGGCCCCGGATAGCCGAGGACCGTGTACGATAGGCGGCAGACGTAGGTGAAACACAAGCTAACTCTAGACGAAGGCGATCAACGATCGTGGATTCCGAGAGGCGAGTGGAAAGAGAAAATCTCTTGCAGAAAGCAACTAATTTAGTTTTAACGGAGATCCATTCCGACACAGGGTCCGAGGTAGAGTGAAGATCAATTTCATCAGCCTGAAGATAAGCTGATAAATGGGAACAAAAATATGAATCAGTAAGGAACGAAATGGGAAGAGACCATAACCTGAAGAACGGTTTGAAGACAACAGGAAGAAATACAGAAATAATGCAAATGGAATGATCAGACGAAACACACGGAATGTGTGACGCAGCTTGAAGGTGTGTACTAAAATGGGACGAAACATAAAACCGATCAAGTCGTGCTTCGGCCAAAGAAGCAGGATTGGAAGAGCACCAGGTAAAATCACAGACAGAAGGATGAAGGCAACGGAAAGCATCAACAAGGTTGTAATGGGACAAAAGGTCGGATAAAACCTGAACAAGAGAAAAACGAGATTCGACACAGTGTGACCGATCAAGAGTAGGGTACAACGTGCAATTGAAATCACCACCAAAGAGAACAATATCAGAGGGGGCGACCGTGGCAAGATGAACATAAATGGAGTCTAAAAGGGAAATTGCATCGTCATTTCGCTGCGGTATATGAATGTTAAGAAGATGAACACCTAAAGCCCCGAGACGAAAGGAGAGATATAAGAAAACTCCCTCAGTCTTCGCGACTTCGACAATTGATGACATAGCTGGGTAAAGGCGTTGATGAATTCCAATGGATACGCCGTTTCCGAGACGGGTGGAAAAGCAATGAAAGAACCTATATGGCCACGGGCGCCAGCGATGAAACGGCGTAACGGGAATGCAATTTATTTCCTGAATAAATAAAACATCAGCATCAACGGGCACTAAGTCTGCAAAGACCAGAGAATTTGCGAACGGATTCGCAAATCCTCTAGCATTGAGAGAACAAAAAGTGATCGGTTTAGGGAAGAGAGCGAAAGGTCATCGGTACGAGGAAGTAAGGTATCACATATACGTTTCTCAGCGAACTCCTTCAAGGAGGCGAGACGGCGCGTGTAACGTCTCAAAAAAGGCTGATACCGAGGATCGGTGGCACACAGAGATTTAAAAAGTGACACATAAGCTTCGAATTGCGTTACCGCTGCATACAGATCCAGATCAGGTGAGTGAAGGAACTCTTCAGAACCAACAATCGTACGTGCAAGTTGAAAAAGACGTAAAAGTTGCTGTCTCGACAGTGGTCCAGGAACTTGAGGAAACGTACCAAAGGCCTGTAGAACCTCAACATCAGAGAGAGGATTGACAGGACCTGAGCGGAGAAGCATACTGTTTGAAGAATCATCAGGTGGAAGAACATCGGAACCGGAAACCTCGGGAACACTAGATGAATCCTCAGAATGTGGCACAGAAAGTTGTTTTAACTTTTTCTGTTTTACAGCGCCTTTGGAAGTTCCAACCCGCTTCGAAGAAGCTAAGGCGGATGTATCCATTAGTGGATCAGGCTCACCTCCCAAGTCAGGAGACGAGAAAACGAACGTCGCCGAAGAATCAGAACGTAGCTGAGCTGCCGTAGTGGAGACTGGTACAACAGCCGAGGCCCTAGGAAGATGTTGCAGCAAGGGTATGGTAGACAAGGTTGTAACTGGAGATCCGATATCCGAGAGGCTAGGAGAAGAGACAGACGGCTGATCCGCCAAACCACCACTCAACACACCCGGATCGGAACACTTCGCTGTAGACACATCTGTAGTCGAAGACAACTCTGTCAATCTTGAAGGTCGATGCACAGTCGTATGGCTCGGGAGTGGAGGAAAGGCAACATCGTCCGTGACGGAAATGTTCGGCTGACGGTGAAACGAAGAATTCGCGTCAGGCAAACTACCGGTAGTGGGGATAGTAGAAAGACCAATGTGGTCAGCAGTGGGGTGCGAACTTGATGAACGTCCACGTCGAACTCGGTCACAGGAGGCAGTGGTGTGTTTCTGTGTTAAACAGTGTGTACAATAGTGTGCAGTGAAAATCTTGAAACTGTACGTTCGTGCGCCAATTTCAACAGTAGCTTCTGTAGGGCAATCCGCCAAAGATTTCTCGGTGGGAAAGACGACTAATAACTGACGGCGAGGTCCGGTAGCATGTGCAAATCGAGTTCCGCGGGGAGCGTCAGAGAGGCGACGGACCTTGCCAACAATTTTACAAACATGACTGACAAGGAGAGGAAGTGCAGTATCCGGCACTTCCTGTGGAACAGGATAGAACGTGATGTTCACCGGTCGCTTGGAAAGGGGCGACGGGATGAGATGGTTTGTCCCAATCGAAAGTCCGTTTGCAAGAAAAAAGTCAGCATCCTCCTTATGATTGAACTGTACCGAAATACTCCGAGGAGTACGGGAAATTCCTGCAATGGACGCAGACAACACATGTCCAGAGAGGGCTTCCATGTAGCGTGGCAATGGAGTATTTGGTAAAGCATGAAAGAGCACACCTCTATCCAGGAGGTTATGGAACTCACGGCCAATCTGCGAATTGTCATCTATCGTTACCTTCACCTTGTGGTTGGATACCTGAATAACAGGTGTTGCGTGCAAAAGACCAACTGGATGAGAGGAATCGGACGTAAAAGTAGCGCCTCGTTGCACTTTAGAGGCAAATGACGTCCTCGGAAGTGAAGTCTGGTCGGATCCGGCAGGCATAAAAGGCTGTGAGGGAAGAGAAGCACAAGCCGAAGGCAAGGCAGTGGAATCAGTATTACCCAGGGAGGGCACCGAGGCAGACGCAGGATCTGAAGAAGAAATCGCAGCCAAGTCCAGTGAAGGCACCGGTGCAGGAGCACTAGAAAGCTGGGAAGGCATCCGAGCAGACACATCTGAGGACGAGAGTATGTTAACTTCCATGGACGTGGGAAGTGTGACGTGACGCGCATCCGCCACGCCCATAGATGATAAGGAAATACCGGAAGCCGCCAGGTTGGCAGCTTCCAAACGTAAACAAACAAGCAAACGATAAGAAAACGGATGAATATGAACTAATATGAGGATGAGAACGTTAGAAAAGTGGCTCAAAACGTACACAGTACCTTTAGACAGCCGGGCCACGCAACAGGTGAGTGAGGGACGAGGTATTCCACACTAAAATGTATTAAATATTGTAGCCACCAACACTACGTCTAGCACGAACGAGCAATGGGCTGGACATATTGCCAGAAGGACAGACCATCGATGGACAGCCGAAATTATAGACTCATTCTAAAGGACAGGAAAAGACCCAGAAGAAGACCACACTGAGATGGGTGGATGAAATTCGAAAGTATGCGGGTGTAACGTGGAGGAGACTGGCACAAGATAGATCGTTGTGGAAGAAACTTGGGGAGACCTTCGTCCAGCAGTGGACTGATAATGGTTGACAATGATGATGATATATATATATATATATATATATATATATATAAGAACACTAATAAAAAAGCTAAAGCACATCAACACAAAAATGGCCCCAAACCTCCTGACGCGCAAAGCAGCAATCTGGGCGGAAAGGCTATATAGGCAAACAGAATAATTTTCAAGCGCAATATTCCATTATACTTTCGAATAATGGCATATAATTTTTCAAGCGCATTATGCCCGCATACTTTCGAAAATTGCCTATATACATACATATATATATGTGTGTGTGTGGGATGTAAGGTAAGGCGATGCGTAACATCACAGCCTCTCCTTGACAAATGTCAACCCCGCCTTCTCCTGTTGCATCCTGTTCCCACTAAAGGGGCTCTGACGACCGTCAATAGCGGTATAACTATAGAATCTGGATTAGAGGAAATGCTATCCCACACTCACCAACCCGCTTGGCCAGCGTAGTGATTTATGGCCAAATCCCTCCAAAATGACTTCACAACTTAAATCTTGGCCTTCAGTTTTCGGCAGCTGGAATGTACCTGGCCAAGGCAGCGGCCAGTGCGACATGAAGGCAGAGGGTGCTAAGAATCCCCGGTGGACCGGACTAGGCTGCCATCTGATGCTGACCTTGGCTACGTATAATGGACGCTCCCTATCTTCTGATTCAAGGCTTCTTGAATTGGTAGAGGAACTACAAAGGATCAAGTGGGACATCGTCGGGCTAAGTGAGTTAAGGAGAAAAGGAGAAGATCTCATTGAACTGAAAAGTGGACATCTCTTCTACTATCGCGGGACAGATACTGGCAGAACTAGTGGTGTTGGATTTATAATAAACAAGAAACTGAAGGATAAAGTTCTAGAAGTTGAAAGTTCCTCTGACAGAGCTGCACGACTCGTTATCCAACTCTCGAGAACATACCAGGCTCAGATAATTCAAACTTATGCACCCACCACAAGTCATCCTGAAGAAGAAATTGAAGAATTTTATCAGGAAATTCGTCATCTAAATAATAGAGGTAACTTGAAGATAATTATGGGAGATTTCAATTCAAAAATAGGGCAACGGCAACAGAATGAAACTTTACTAGATAAATTCGGTCATGGCAACAGAAACCAGCGTGGAAATACTCTCGTTGAGTTTGCAGAGGCAGAAGGTTTTTCATCATGAACTCCTTTTTCAAGAAAAAGCCACACAGGAAATGGACATGGAGACATCCAAATGGGACGACAAGTAAAATTGATTTTATTATGTGTATCAAAAAACTCGTCATAGAAGCCCGCAGTGTGCTAAACAAGTTCAACACAGGTAGTGACCATAGATTGGTGAGATGTAAGATGCACCTCAACACTAAACTCGAACGTGGCAAGCTCATAAGACAAACAAAATATATTGACCAACCTTAAAGAACACCATAATACCTTTGGAACTGAAGAACCGATTCTCTGCTTTAGAAGGCCTAACATCGGAAGAAGTGGATATTTCTGAAGTTAACAGAAACGCAACCAAAGCTCTTATGGAAACAGCAACAAAATTAGCTGGGTCTAAGAACAAGTTGCATGTGAACAAATTATCAGGGAAAACCAAAATGTTGATGCAAAAAAGAAGAGAGATGAGAACAACTAAAGAAGATGTGATTACCAAAGTAGAATATATAGAGCTATGCAAGATAGTACGAAAAAGTATCACGGAAGACGTAAGGAAATTCAACTGTGAACTAGTGAGAAAAGCAATTAAAAACAACCAAAGCCTAAAGATAGCAAAGGGACATCTCGGTAAGTGAAGAAAACAGATTATGGTAGTGAGAAAAGAAGATGGTTCTGTAACAAGAAATAGAGGCGAAATTTTGACAAGAGTGAAAGATCTCTACTCCAAATTATATGAAAGGGATGATACATGTACTCCAGACATCATGAAAGGTACCAGCACCAGAGTTCTTCCAGTCCTTCCAGCAGAAGTTGCACATGCAATCAAGAACATGAAGCGGGGGAAAGCTCCAGGAGAAGATGGAATTACTGTAGACATCATACAAGAAGCAAGTGGAGAAACTGAAACAGTACTCGCCCAAGTTTTCACTCGATGCCTTAATTATGAGAAGATTCCTGAGGATTGGAACAACGCTACAATGATCCTGCTACATAAAATCGGTGATTTTGAGGATCTCAGGAACTACAGACCTATCAGCCTAATATCAGTGGTTTATAAAATTTTCACTAAAGTTCTTTCACACCGCTTGAAGGTAACACTGGACATGGCTCAACCGAGAGAACAAGCTGGATTCAGGAGATGCTACAGCACAATAGATCATATCCACGTACTGAGAGAACTAATTGAAAGAGCGAGGGAATATGAACTTCCATTGTGCATGACTTTTATCGATTATGAAAAAGCCTTTGATTCGGCGAAATCATCAGCAGTTACAATGGCTGTGAAATCCTGCGATATTAAAGATGCATACATTAATATTATTAATAACATATATGAAAATGCAAGTGAAAAAATTCTGCCATTTGAAAATACAATACACATACAAAATTGGAAAGGGAGTGAGACAAGGTCACATCATATCTCAGAAGCTCTTGAGCTCTTTAATGCTACATTGGAAAATGTCTTTCAATCACTGAACTGGGAAAACAAAGGGACGAAAGATTAATGGAGATTATCTAACACACCTTCGTTTTGCTGATGACGTAGTCATTTTTGCAGCTATCCCATCAGAGCTGCAGGTTATGATCCAGGAACTTGCTGACAAGAGTAAAGAAATGTTATTAAAAATGAACTTTCAGAAGACAAAAGTGATGTTCAATGCTTTCACAAGAAATGAAGATTTATGGATTGATGGAGAAAAGCTGGAGATAACAGACACGTACGTTTATCTTGGACAGCAGATATCAAGTGAGGGTCACATTGATGAAGAAATTAATCGGCGTACAAAACTTGCCTGGAGAACTTTTGGAAGAAACGGCATAATTTGCAAGAGCAATATGCCATTATGTCTTAAAAGAAAAGTGTTTGGTCAATGCATCCTTCCAGTGCTTACGTATGATGCAGAGACGTGGACCTTAACTAAAAGAGACATACAAAGGCTGCAGACAACTCAAAGAAGCATGGATAGGTGCATGCTTGGTGTAACCAGGAGAGATAAGAAGAGGGACATGTGGAACCGAAAAATAAGAAGAGTGGAAGACATCACGATCAGAGTTAAATCCCTGAAATGGCAATGGGCTGGGAATACTGACAGAAGGACAGACCATCGATGGACCGCCGAAATTTTAGATTGGATTCCAAGGGATAGAAAAAGACCCAGAAGAAGACCACATGGGAGATGGGTGGATGAAATTCGAAAGTATGCGGGAGTGACATGGAGGAGACTGGCACAAGACAGACCGTTGTGGAGGAAACTTGGGGAAACCTTCATCCAGCAGTGGATTAATAATATTGACAATGATGATGATGATGATATATATACATATATATATATAAATATATATACACTATCTACCAACAAGTAATTGGACACCTGCGATAGCAGAGGAAAACGAAGTTTATTCACCTTCAATAGTTGGTGGAGCCTCCACGAGCGGCGATTACAGCTGTGACCCTCCGGGGCATACTCGGAACCAGGCGTTGTAGGACGGCTAGGGGTATTTTCTTTCACCCGGCTTGGAGAAGACAGGTCAGTTCCTTCACCGATTTCGGACGGTGAGGGCACCCCTTAAGTCGACACTCCAACTCGTCCCATAGGTGCTCGATAGGGTTAAGGTCCGGGCTCTGCGCAGGCCAGTCCATTTGATTATCCCCATTGTCACCATACCAAGCCATGGTGGACCTCGCAACATGACATGCGGCATTGTCATCCTGAAAGTAACATGGGTCCACCCCGTAAAATTGCCAGAACGTAGGAAGCGCATGGTCATCCAAAATGGTGCAGTAGGTCTCGGCGTTGAGTCTACGAAGAATTGCGACCAAGGGTCCCGTGCCATACCAGGAAAAACACCCCCATAGCATAATTCCACAGCCGCCGAACTTTACAGTTGGCACAATACATTCCGGCAGGAGGCGTTCTCCAAGCAGATGACAAACCCAGACCCTGCCATCCGAACGGCAGATGGAAAACCTTGATTCGTCGCTCCAGAGAACCTGTTTCCACTGTTCAACGGTTCACTGTCGACGTTCTTTTCACCACGTTATCCGAGCAGCGCTATTGGACTTGGTGATCAGAGGCTTGTAGGCGGCAGCACTTCCATGATAACCGAGCAGATGGGCTTCCTTACGGATGGTGTTCATCGAAAGAACACTCCGGGATGCCTGTTGAAACTCCTCGCGGATGTGGCCCATCGATTTGGTGCGGTTTTTCCGAATTTCTCTGGCCAGCACCCGTCGGTCTCTAACTCCCAGTTTTTTGGGTCTGCCAGGTCGGTGAACATTCCGACAGTCACCTCTCATCTTCCACTTGCCAATCACGTAGGCCACTGCCGATGTTGGGTACTTCAATTCGCTGGATATGTCACGTATGGATCGGACATTTCTGTGATACCTGACGATTACACCTTTCTCGAAAGAGAGCTCCGAACTGCGTGGCATCTTGCATGCGACTGGTTGCGTTGTTGTTTAAAGAACAACGCAACCAACAATTATTTAACGGCGGTGGCCGTGACGTGTACCAGAACCGCAGATATCGTCGATTGCAGGGTGTCCAATTACTTGTTGGTAGATAGTGTATATACACTGACGGAAAAAATTCCAACACCAAGAAGGAGTTGTGTTAGATAAACGCGAGTTGGTAGGCGGTGAGAGTACATCCGTAAGATGACGTCTATGCAAATTTCGCGCTCGGCGCATACGTATGGCGCTAGTAGCGCCCCTCGGAACATGCAAAGCAGGTTTGCTGTAAATACGCGCTGTAACGTTCTTGAGCGTTAGTTATCGTTGAGATTCGACGGAGTGTGTTGATGTTAGTCAAGAATGCCTTTAAGAAGACGAAGAATCCAATATCAACAGCTCACGGAGTTTGAACGAGGTCGTGTAATAGGGCTACGAGAAGGAGGATTTTCTTTCCGCAATATTGCAGAACGACTTGGCTGGAATGTAGCCACTGTGCATGATTGTTGGCAGCGGTGGTCAAGGAAAGGTACTGCATCAAGAAGACCGGGTTTCGGCCGGCCACGTGGCCAAACTGAAAGGGAAGACCGCCGTGTAAGGCGTATGGCCGCGACGCATCGTACCGCGTCTGCGGCAGCAATTCGAGCTGCAGTTGCCACCGCAGTGACACAACGAACTGTTACAAATCGGTTACTTGAAGGACAGCTCCGAGCCAGACGCCCTGTAGCGTGCATTCCACTTACTCCAAACCACTGCCGTTTGCGATGTCAGTGGTGTCAAGCTAGAGCTCATTGGAGGATGGAGTGGAAATCTATTGTGTTTTCTGATGAAAGCCGGTTCTGCCTGGGTGCCAGTGATGGCCGTGTGTTGGTTAGAAGGAGGCCAGGTGAGCGCTAGCAACCAACCTGTCTGCGACCGAGACACACTATACCTACACCTGGAGTTATGATCTGAGGAGCAATTTCCTATGACAGCAGGAGCATTCTCGTGGTTATCCCACGCATCCTGACGGCACAGTTGTACGTCGGTCTTATGATTCAACCCTTTGTGCTGCCATTCATGAACAGTATTCCAGGGGTGTTTTCCAACAGGATAACGCTCGCCCGCATACCGCTGTTGTAACCCAACATGCTCTACTGAGTGTCGACATGTTGCCGTGGCCTGCTAGATTACCAGATCTTTCACCAATCGAGCACGTATGGGACATCATTGGACGACAACTCCAGCGTCATCCCCAACCAGCACTAACCGTCCCTGTATTGACCGACCAAGTGCAACAGGCATGGAACTCCATCCCACAAACTGACATCCAGCACCTGTACGACACAATGCATGAACGTTTGCGTGCTTGCATTCAACATTCTGGCGGTTACACTGGTTATTAATGTTCTTTTAAAAATAGCTCTTCTCGCGCTTACATTAAGCTGTGATCTTGAAACATTAATCGATTAAATATGTTACCTATACAAATGTATTGCCGCCATTTTATTCCTCTACAACTATTTTTTCGTGGTGTTGAGATTTTTTTTCCGTCAGTGTATATATATATACTAACAATTTATTACATTTTTGTTGAGTATCCGGGCATCGAGGAGTTATTTTCATATTAGATAAGGATGGAGATCTGGAATTTGTACCTTACTTTCCCATATCGTAAAATTTAAAACTATTGACAATTTGATTGTTTTGGCACCAAGAATTATAGAGGGGGACTACGGAGAGGTGGGTAATGGGGAAGTAGGAACTAATACTAGCTTTCGTTTTTACATTTCACTGTTCATCTAATGCTGTTTTTGTCTTTACCTTTATGTACTGTATTATAATCTTCCCTTCAGGAAAAAGAGGGCTATGTCAGGCCAAATAGCCTTTTCCCTCTTTCTTCCAAGTTGTCTAACAATCATCAATTGTTATGATAATATAAATATGACATGTATTTTGATGTGACAACTAAAAACAAAAATGAAATGAAATAGTATTGGCGACCGAACGAAAAAGGATTTTCTGCATGTAAGGATTTTAAATAAGAAAGATGACACCGAATTATTGGTTGTAATAAGCAAGTCTTTTGAATTCTTTCCATTGCAAATGAAATTTAGCGAAGTAATTCAAAGTCAGTGGAACCGATTAAAAAAATCAACCGGATTTCTATAGTCGATAAAACATCCAGAAATAGAAACAAATACTTACATCCACGCTCCGCTAAAAAGCACGTTGCGAAAATTAACAAATCGTGAACAAAATTATTCTCATAGTAGAAGGAAGGTATCAGAGACAAAGAGATTTTCATATCCAATAGTTAAAAGAAGAAATATAGAAGGAAACATGATATAACTCTACGTTTTCTAGCTGAAGAATTTTGTACAATAGAAAGTTTAAAATAGGCGAAAAGTAGTCTTCGTGCGGAAAGCTATGCTAAGGAAAGATAACTTTTCAAATACATCTCTCGGAAGAAAGGTGGTGAGAAAAAGGTTTTTACCTTCACAACCCGAGCGGCAAAGCTGTGGATCATTTAAAGATATTTTTTATTTTAGCGAGTGGCATTCAGTAAAAAAAGAAATTTCTCATTAGGGTAATTAGAAAAGGAGATACAGCTACAAACAGAAGTACAAAAACACCACCTAGCAACAGAACTGTGAACTACGAAGCTCGTAAAACACAAATCTAAAGTGTCCCACAAGATAAATGGTATCGGATACCAGAAGAATGTTTTAAATCGCACATTTATGAGCAGAGTTATTGAGAAAAACAGACTAAGTGTTTGCGCTCCCAATTGGCAAAATTGTGCAATATTGCCCTTGTGGACAGGATTACGCACCTGCCCACAAGGCCAATTCAACCCAGATGTGCCTTCAGGCGAATTTGCCAGACTTCATTTCTCCAGCTGATTAGTATTCAAGCAGCCCAGACCTCAACCCCTTGGACTCCAAGTTGTGGGCCACGCTGAAGGCCATGATCTGCAGTAAGAGACATCCCAGTATTGACAGTCTCAAACGCTCTTTGGTGCCTGCAGTAGCAACTTTCCCTATGGAGACCCTGCTTAAAGCTATTGATGAGTGGCCACAGAGACTGAAGGACTGTGTGAAGGCAAATGGATGCCATTTTGAAAAGTAATTAGTGCTATATATTCACCAGTGCACTATATCAGAGGTATATTAAAATATCTCTAAATTTCTTTTGTTATTTCATTCGATACTTTGAAACAACATACACTGACGGAAAAAAATCCCAACACCACGAAAAAATAGTTGTAGAGGAATGAACTTGCGGCAATACATTTGTATAGGTAACATATTTAATCGATTAAGGTTTCAAGATCACAACTTAATCTAAGCGCGAGAAGAGCCATTTTAAATGTGAAATGCTGGTACATTAATAACCGGTGTAACCGCCAGAATGTTGAATGCAAGCACGCAAACGTTCATGCATTGTGTCAAACAGGTGCTGGATGTCAGTTTGTGGGATGGAGTTCCATGCCTGTTGCACTTGGTCGGTCAATACAGGGACGGTTAATGCTGGTTGGGGGTGACGCTGGAGTTGTCGTCCAATGATGTCCCATACGTGCTCGATTGGTGAAAGATCTGGTGACCTAGCAGGCCACGGCTACATGTCGACACTCTGTATAGCATGTTGGGTTACAACAGCGGTATGCGGGCGACCGTTATCCTGTTGGAAAACACCCCGTGGAATGCTTTTCATGAATGGCAGCACAACAAGTTGAATCACCAGACCGACGTACAACTGTGCCGTTAGGGTGCGTGGGATAACCACGAGAGTGCTCCTGCTGTCATAGGATATTGCTCCCCAGACCATAACTCCAGGTGTAGGTCCAGTGTGTCACGGCCGCAGACAGCTTGGTTTCAGGCGCCTACCTGGCCTCCTTCTAACCAACACACGGCCATCACTGGCACCCAGGCAGAACCGGCTTTCATCAGAAAACGCAACAGATTCCACTCTTTCCTCCAATGAGCTCTAGCTTGACACCATTGACGTCGCAAACGGCAGTGGTTTAAAGTAAGTGGAATGCACGCTACAGGGCGTCTGGCTCGGAGCTGTCCTTCAAGTAACCGATTTGTAACAGTTCGTTGTGTCACTGTGATGGCAACTGCAGGTGGAATGGCTGCCGCAGACGCGGTACGATGCGCCACGGCCATACGCCGTACACGGCGGTCTTCCCTCTCAGTAGTGCCACGTGGCCGGCCGGAACTCCGTCTTCTTGAGGCAGTACCTTCCCTTGACCACCGCTGCCAACAATCATGCACAGTGGCTACATTCCGGCCAAATCGTTCTGCAATATTACGGAAAGAAAATCCTCCTTCTCGTAGCCCTATTACACGACCTCGTTCAAACTCCGTGAGCTGTTGATAATGGCTTATTCGTCTTCGTAAAGACATTCGTGACTAACATCAACACACTACGTCGAATGTCAACGATAACTAACGCTCACTTACGTTACAGCGCGTATTTACAGCAAACCTGCTTTGCATGTTCCGAGGGGCGCTACTGGCGCCACATGTATGCGCCGAGCGCGAAATTTGCATAGACGTCATCTTACAGATGTACTCTCACCACCTACCAACTGTCGTTTATCTAACACAACCTCTTCTTGGTGTTGGGATTTTTTTCCGTCAGTGTATATGGTAAGACTAGGTAGTTAGCAGAATCTGACGGAAAAAATAATTTTTTCAAACGCATTTTTGTTCTTACCTCAGATATCGCTGTAAACGTAAACGTGAATTTACGCCCTCTAGTGGCACACTTGTGCGTTAAGAAAAATTTGAAATTGTATGGAAAACATTTCACAACGGAAATTCTCTCCAACCAAGGAAGAATCTTTCATAACCGTTCTTTTGCCATAACTCTTACAAGCAGAAATATCGTCAAAAATAAGATGAACACCTACGCCCCTAGGGGAAAAACTATGTACTATTTTAAGAAGGAGGTATTCTCAAAAGGTTTTCGAAGTCATCGGTGTCGGTTCACAAAAATCTTTTTTAATCGAGTTTTCAGAAGATCATATTTTGCCGCAAATATTAGGTGTACAACTTAATTCTCGGCCACAAGCGCGTCACCTTGATAGTAAATTACAGCAAATCGAATGCATACCTAATCAGGGAAGTAATCACCGTCGCGTTGGATACATTGGAGCCATCGGTCAGGGAGCTGCCGAATGCCACTGAGGAAGAAAGAGGGCTGTTTCGAGTTGATAAAGTCATCAATACTTGTGTAGACCTCCTCTACAGAAGTGAAGTGCGTATAACTCAGGTGACGTTGCAGGGAGCGAAAGAGGTGATAATTCAACGGGGCGAAGTCTGGAGAATACGCCGGATAGGACAAAATCTCCCATCCCAGGTCGATGATCGTGTTTGAAGTCATTTTCGCGGGGTGAGGACGCGCGTTATCCTGAAGCAACAGGACCGTATGGCCTTTGTATGACAGTAACTCATTCGTGTGATTCACACGAATCACACGAATGAGTTACTGACAATAACGCTCAGCATTGACCTTTTCACCAGGTTTGAGCAACTCATAGTGTACGACACCGCGCTGATTTCACCATATGCACAGCAACAACTTCCTGGCGTGTATATTCCGTTTGGTGGTACTGGTGGTAGGCTGACCTGGATAAACCCACGATTTGCGCCGCTTAGGATTATCGCAGAGGATCCACTTTTCATCACAGGTCAAAATCTTGTGGAGGAAATCCTTCTTCTTGAATCTAGAGAGCAAAGACACAGCAATATCGTAGCGCGTAGACTTGTTCGCAGCTGTGAGTTGGTGGGGCACCCAACGGCCCTCCTTGTGAATCCGTCCAAGCTTGTGCAGGCGTTTTTCGACATGGATCCGCGTCCAACAGTTGTTCCAGTTCCTCATCGTCAACTTTCTGTGGCTGTCCCGAACATTCTGCATTACGGAGGTCGACATTTCTCTGCTTAAGCCGCAGGAACCACTTCTTACACATACTGTAGGACACAGCAGCCTCACCCAAAGCAGCACATGTCATTTTCTGGGCTTCCGCGGCACTTTTTTCAGCTGAAACGCCAACAGAAGGCAGTGCTTCAAATGTTGCTTCTCGAAAGACATTGCTTTCACCGTCAACTTTCGTCCCTTCTGTCACTACAGCTGTGAGCGATTACAGTTTCCTGGAAAGCTCTTGGATGGCGCTGCAATCAGCAATTATCGCACGCAGCTATTTGCATTTGCCGACGTTCTATGATTGCTTGCGGTTACGGGCAGAGAATTAAGTCGCACACCTAATACATCAGAAGCAGAAATAAGCACTTACGATCAAACCATTCTTTACCAAAACTTAGAAATTACATGCAAAACGTTTCCCACCAGGAGCTGTATCCGGTGCAGCAATATGTTTTTAATGGGACTTTTAAACGGAGAAAAATATCGGGAAAACCCATTTCAAGTACCAGAGGATTGATAATGGATATTATTGATGATGAAAAAGAAAGTAGTGCCCTGTAACTAGTTAAAAAATAATTAGTCACAGCATCATTGACAAAGATAGAAAAATCAGTGACCAATCTTTAACGAATTTAGCTTTTCAAATTTCTTTTGTTATTTCGGTGACATGCTGATACAATGTTTATTACTTAACGATAACTAACATTGATCATTTTTATTTTGTTTTTCCTCAATTTAGTTCCTGGGATTACGAAGTTGAAATTAAGCAGAAAGGCCCATATGTAAGTACAGCGATATTGCTTTTCTTTAGACGAGAATATCTCAGTGCATAGTAACTTTTGAAAAAATGTCAATCTAATCATTTAATACATTTGTGCTCCAAATCAGCGGATGTTTATAAATTTGCATATAAGTATTTATTAGAAAACTAGGGGAAAGCCCATCAATAATGACGGGGGAAAATTTATGTAGGGTATTTTTTAATAACCAGGTATTATTTTTTTTTGTGATGTCCAAATGCAAAAGTGACGTCACACAATTATATCCGGGGAGCAGTTTCCATTCACTGAACACCTGCACGAAAACACGAAAAGCTAAGCGTAACGTTACTAATATTTCTTTCTTGGTTGTTGCTATGGTGATGACTCTTTCCACTGTACCATCAAAGTGGGACAAAATTTCAAACGTTCAGACAATGCATATTATATTGTTTATGATGAGGTTTTAAGGAATTGCTGATTTTTCCCGAAAATAGGGTTGTTGTGAGTTTTTGAAGTGTTATGGTAGGGAGCAGGCGGTGTATATAAAATAATGTCCTGAAAATTGGCGAACATTGCAGATTTCAGTACGTGATAGACGCATTTACCTTTGTCGCCAGAATATGTAAATTGGGATTCCATTAAGAAGGCATCCAAATCTCACCTTGTAGGTCTCTCACCTTAGCTGTTCCAAGTCACCTTTGCTTTCACCACATTGGCATATGGTGCTGATTATGTCACGAAGACATCACGTGTATGATTTTGAGATGTAGATCAGGCTACTTTGGTGGCGCATGGTCTAAGCGATGGCTTCTGTCCATTTTTCTTGGATGGCTCCGGGTTCGAATCTCGATGAGGCATGGATGTTGTGTTTGTCTTACAGCACTGGTTCTCTCTCCCTTCCCTGGAACCTGTGACCCCTAAATTAGGGACGGGCAATTGCTTATAGCCCACTGAGTTGCTCACGGTGTCATTAAACCTGGAACCAGAAAAATAATGCAAAATGAAGCAGGTCAGTCCCCACATGGAAGTTTCTATACCACCGAATGTTCCACAAAATATCCTGGCAAAATTATGGAGACAGTTTCAACGGACAAGAGATATTCATCGTTGACCACGACAAGACAGTCCCAGAGCAACAACTGCTGCAGACGATGATTATACGATTCTTAAAATCCGGCTTCAGTCTTGTGATGATTATAGTGTATATATTAAGAAAATAAAACGTTTGTCACAAATATTTTTTTTCAAGTCGACCAAGGTTTCGCTAGCTATTTTCCTAGCTTCATCAAGACGAATGGCAAGTACACATTTAAATTTTGCATGATATCATAAATGGTGTTTAAAGTCACAGGTTGTGGTTAGTTGCTGCACGTGATTGACAGAAATGGTGAGGATGCAATGTCATTAAAAGTTGCGAAGAATTCTGATGTATATGGAAAGCTTCCAAAATATCAATTTTGGTGGTTGATTGGCTTATCGATTATTTTTGCTTCTTTAAAGAGAAATTTATGGTCATTTTCCTAACAGTGTTTATCCATCGATGACTTCTTCAGGTCACAGTTCTAAATATAGATCTTCTGCTATTTCAATGGAAAACGCAAGGCTCTGCGGGTCTGTCTATATACGAAGCGCCACACTCACCTGTAATTTGATAAATTCCTCACGAGTTTTTATCTTCAACATAGTCCTTTGATTAAAAAAAGTTCATTTTGTTTATGGGTTTAAGAATAACTTTGAAGGAAACTTCACGGGAAAATGGAGTAACGGCAAAATTCTCTCATAATCGGCGCACCAGAGGAGTTAACGTGGAGGTAGGTTTCGGTTTCCGGAATTTTTTAGAGCCTTGTCTATTAGGGAAGAGTTGTATTATGGCTGTACTGTAACATGTTTAAGGAAATCAAGTTTCATTTCCAAACTGTCTTTATGAAGACATATATATGTATGGCACGATATACGCAACTGTGAAAGGCGCTGAGTGTTTGTTGCCAAGGGTGATTGGATTTGACATGTGGAGGTGAGAAAACAGCGAAAATCTTCCAATGAATTGTAGTTGCGAGAGATCCATTTGAGCGGGTAACCCAGACATCAAGGAATGGGAGGTATCCGGTATTTTAAGTTTCGCAGCTGAACTGAATGTGAGAATCAATGGAATTTATAAGCTTGACTAATTCGGGAATTTCAGAATTTTTTCGTTTCCATAAAACAAAAGTATCATCTACGTATCGCATCCATAAGTCCAATTTCACGAATTTGAAATGTTTCTCTTCAAATCGACGCATGTAGATTTGTGCATTATATAGGAGACAGTGGGTTGCTTGTCAGACAGAACAGAGAGATGTTCGACACTCAACTTTATTTGGAGCTTGCAGCAACTATAAGAACGAACGAGGGTTTCAAGGCATACTGTTTGTAGAAGACTTTGGGAGCAATGCCGTTATGCAAAGAGATCATTTATTCGTGCCCCATTATCTTCCGCAGCACGGTAGGGACGTTTAATTTAGAGTCTCCAGTACCGTACTTGGAGTCCAGACAAGTTGGCGAACATTATTTCACATACGAATCCAGCCTCAGTATACACTGAAGTGCCAGAAAAACTGGTACAGACGAGCTTATGAAAAATACATAGCAACGTCACCTATGCGTGTACTCAGTTACGTCCACCAGTGCGTATATAAACCGAAAGACATCCTTGCCAGCTGTCAGAGCTGCTTTCGGCATGAGAATGAGAAGTAATAAGGAATTAAGCTATTTTCAAAGCGGTGTCATGCACTGACGGAAAAAAATCCCAACACCAAGAAGGGGTTGTGTTAGATAAACGACGCTTGATAGGCGCTGACAGTACATCTGTAAGATGACGTCTATGCAAATTTCGCGCTCGGCGCATAAGTGTGGCGCTAGTAGCGCCCCTCGGAACATGCTAAGCAGGTTTGCTGTAAATACGCGCTGTAGCGGTCGTGCGCGTTAGTTATCGTTGAGATTCAACGTAGGGTGTTGATGTTAGTCAAGAATGCCTTTAAGAAGACGAAGAAGCCATTATCAACAGCTCACGGAGTTTGAACGAATTCGTGTAATAGGGCTACGAGAAGGTGGATTTTCTTTCCGCAATATTGCAGAACGACTTGGCAGGAATGTAGCCACTGTGCACGATTGTTGGCAGCGGTGGTCAAGCGATGGTACTGCCTCAAGAAGACCGGGTTCCGGCCGGCCACGTAGCACTACTGAGAGGGAAGACCGTCGTGTACGGCGTATGGCCGTGGCGCATCGTACCGCGTCTCCGGCAGCAATACGAGCTGCAGTTGCCACCACAGTGACACAGCGAACTGTTACAAATCGGTTACTTGAAGGACGGCTCTGAGCCAGACGCCCTGTAGCGTACATACTACTTACTCCAAACCACTGCCATTTGCGACGTCAGTGGTGTCATGCCAGAGCTCATTGGAGGACGGAGTGGAGATCTGTTGTGTTTTCTGATGAAAGCCGGTTCTGCCTGGGTGCCAGTGATGGCCGTGTGTTGGTTAAAAGAAGGCCAGGTGAGCGCCTGAAACCAAGCTGTCTGCGGCCGAGACACACTGGACCTACTCCTTGAGTTATGGTCTGGGGAGCAATTTCCTATGACAGCAGGAGCACTCTCGTGGTTATCCCCCGCACCCTGACGGCACAGTTGTACGGTGATTCAACCTGTTGTGCTGCCATTCATGAACAACATTCCAGGGGGTGTTTTCCAACAGGATAACGCTCGCCCGTATACCGCTGTTGTAACCCAACATGCTCTACAGAGTGTCGACATGTTGCCGTGGCCTGCTAGATCACCAGATCTTTCACCAATCGAGCACGTATGGGACATCATTGGACGACAACTCCAGCGTCACCCCAACCAGCATTAACCGTCCCTGTATTGACCGACCAACTGCAACAGGCATGGAACTCCATCCCACAAACTGACATCCTGCACCTGTACGACACAATGTATGAACGTTTGCGTGCTTGCATTCAACATTATGGCGGTTACGCCGGTTATTCATGTACCAGCATTTCACGTTTAAAATGGCTCTTCTCTCGCTTACAATAAGCTGTGATCTTGAAACCTTAATCGTTTAAATATGTTACCTATATAAATATATTGCCGCCATTTCATTCCTCTACAACTATTTTTTCGTGGTGCTGGAATTTTTTTTCCGTCAGTTTAGTTGGCACTCGTGAGATGGGCCGGAGTATTTCGGAGGTAGAAACGAAGTTTGGATTTTCACTGACGACCATTACAAAGGTGTACCGGGACTACAAGAATACCGGCAAAACCTCCAATCTACTATAACAGGGTGGCCGTAAAAAGACATTGGGTGAACGCGACCATCGTCGGCTGTCAAGAATCGTTTAACGCGATAAGCGTGCAGCACTCTCGCAGGCATCATCGAAATTCAATGCTGGAGACTCAACAAGCATCAGCGTCCGAACTGTGCAACGTTAACTGCACGATATGGGCTTTGGGAGCCGACGCCGAACTCGAGTCCCGTTGATTGGTGCACGACACAGAGCTATGTGCCTCGCTTGGGCACGGCAACACCACCACTGGACACCTGATGACTGAAAACAAGTAGCCTGGTCTGACGAGTGGCGTTTCCAACTGTATCGGGCAGATGGAGGGATTCGTGTATGGCGGAAACCTCATGAAGCCGTGCATCCCGCCTGTCAACAGGAAACTGCACCGGCTGGTGGAGGGCCAGTAATGGTATGGGGTTTGTTTAGATGGAATTCACTGGGACCCTTGGTTCATCTACAGACGTCTGTGACCGGCCAACACTATGTGAGCATTCTTTCTGACGAGGTACACCCGTTCATGTCCTGTATTCATGCTGATGGGCCTGTTCCAACAACACAATGCACCTCCACACAAGTGTCGGGACGCCACATTATGGTTAGAGGAGCATTCGTCTGAGTTTGGGGTGTTGCGACTCCCACCCAAGTCCGAAGATCTGAACGTAACAGACCACATTTGGGATACCATGCAACGCGCTATCGAGCACAGGAGTGCGAGACCTCGGAATACACCCGAATTGTGGAACGCTTTGCAGGAAGTATGGTGTGCATTGGCTACAGCATATTTCCAGAAGCTAGTGCTGTCCATGACCCATCATATTTCGGCAGTCATGCTCTCCCGTGGGGTACCAACCAAGCATTAGCCTAGCGTACCAGTTTTTCTGACACTTCAGTGTATGTACTGATTCGTCACGTATTGTGATCTGGGGAGAACTAGGGACTCGCAACAATCCCTCTAACATCAGAGACAGGAATTTACATTAGAGAAAGGAATTTACCCTTCACGCCACTGTCACCAGGAATTACTCTGGGGACAGTGGCGTGATGGGTTTCGTAGGAATCATGAAGAACAAAATCATAGACCTGCGCACCTTTTAGAATCGCTCTATTAATATGCCCTCACGTATAATTCAGCGACTCGGAAAGATGCTACAGTGACAAGATTCTAGACCATAAGTCAGTCCTACAGAGATAAGATCCTAGATTCATATGTCAGTCCTACCGAGACAAGATCTTAGATCACATGCCAGTCCTACAGAGACAAGATCCTAGATCATAAAACAGTCCTACTGAGATAAGATCCTAGATCATAAGTCAGTCCTACAGAGGTAAGATCCTAGATCATAAGTCAGTCCTACAGAGATAAGATCCTAGACCCACATGTCAGCCCTATAGAGACAAGATCCTACATCATATGCCAGTCCTAAAGAGACAAGATCCTACATTATATGCCAGTCCTACAGTGACAAGATCTTAGATCATAAGTCAGTCCTACAAAGATAAGATCCAAGACCCACATGTCAGCCCTATAAAGACAAAATCCTAGATCACAAGTCAGTCCTACAGAGATAAGATCCTAGATCCATATGTCAGTCCTACAGAGAGAAGATCCTAGATCATATGCCAGTTCTACAGAGACAAGATCCTAGATCATAAGTCAGTCCTACAGAGATAAGATCCTACATCCATATGTCAGTCCTACAGAAACAAGATCCTACACCCATATGTCAGTCCTACAGAAAAAAGATCCTAGACCCATATGTCAGTCCTTCAGAGGCAAGTTACTAGATCATAAGCTAGTCCTACAGAGATAAGAACCTAGATCATAAGCCAGTCCTACGTAGATAATCCCAGACCCATGTGTCAGTCCTACAGAGACAACATCCTAGCTCATAAGTCAGTCCTACATAGATAAGATCCTACACCCGTATGTCTGTCCTACAGAAACAAGATCCTAGATCATAAATCAGTCCTACAGAGATATGATCCTAGACCCATATGTCAGTCCTACAGAAACAAGATCCTAGACCAATATGTCAGTCCTACAGAAACAAGATCCTAGACACATATGTCAGTCCTTCAGAGACAAGTTCCTAGATCATAAGTCAGTCCTACAGAGACAAGTTCCTAGATTATAAGTCAGTCCTACAGGGATAAGATTCTAGACCCATGTGTCAGTCCTTCGGAGACAAGATCCTAGCTCTTAAGTCAGTCCAACATAGATAAGATCCTACACCGATATGTCAGTCCCACAGAAACAAGAACCTAGATCATAAGTCAGTCCTACAGAGATATGATCCTAGACCCATATGTCAGTCCTACAGAAACAAGATCCCAGACCCATATGTCAGTCCTACAGAAACAAGATCCTAGACCCATATGTCAGTCCTTCAGAGACAAGTTCCTAGATCATAAGTCAGTCCTACAGAGATAAGATCCTGGACCCATATGCCAGTCATACAGAGACAAGATCCTAGACCCATATGCTAGTCGTACGGAAACAAGATCCTAGACCCATATGTCAGTCCTACAGAGACAAGTTCCTAGATCATATGCCAATCCTACAGAGACAAGATCCTAGACCCATATGTCAGTCCTACGAAAACAGGACCCTAGACCCATATGTAAGTCCTACATAGACAAGTTCTTAGATCATAAGCCAGTCCTACATAGATAAGATCCTAGATCATAAGCTAGTCCTACAGAGATGAGATCCTAGACCATGTGTCAGTCCTACAGAGACAACATCCTAGCTCTTAAGTCAGTCCTACAGAGACCACATCCTAGCTCTTAAGTCAGTCCTACATAGATAAGATCCTACACCGATATGTCAGTCCTACAGAAACAAGAACCTATATCATAAGTCAGTCCTGCAGATATAAGATCCTAGACGCATATGCCAGTCCTACAGAGAAAAGATCCTAGACCCACATGTCAGCCCTATAGAGACAAGATCCTAGATCATAAGTCAGTCCTACAGAGGTAAAATCTTTGCTCATAAGTCAGTACTACATAGATAAGATCCTACACCCATATGTCAGTCCTTCAGAAACAAGATCCTTGATCATAAGCCAGTCTTACAGAAATAAGATCCTAGACCCATATGCCAGTTCTACAGAGACAAGACCCTAGACCCATATGCCAGGCCTACAGAAACATGATACTAGACCAATATGTCAGTTCTACAGAGACAAGTTCCTATATCATAAGCCATTCCTATAGAGATAAGATCCTAGATTTTAAGTCAGTCCTACAGAGATAAGATTCTAGACCCATATGCCAGTCCTACACAGACAAGATCCTAGACTCATATGTCAGTCCTACAGAAACAAGATCCTAGGCCCATGTGTCTGTCCTTCAGAGACAAGTTCCTAGATCATAAGTCAGTCCTACAGAGACAAGTTCCTAGATTATAAGTCAGTCTTACAGGGATAAGATTCTAGACCAATGTGTCAGCCTTTCAGAGACAAGATCCTAGCTCTTAAGTCAGTCCTACATAGATAAGATCCTACACCGATATGTCAGTCCCACAGAAACAAGAACCTAGATCATAAGTCAGTCCTACAGAGTTAAGATCCTACACCCATATGCCAGTCCTACAGAGACAAGATGCTAGACGCATATGCCAGTGCTACAGAGACAAGATCCTAGACCCATATGCCAGTCCTACGAAAACAAGATCCTAGACCCATATGTCAGTCCTACAGAGACATGTTTCTAGATCACATGCCGGTCCTACAGAGACACGATCCTTGGTCATAAGTCAGTCCTACAAAGATAACATCCTAGACCCACATGGCAGCCATATAAAGACAAAATCCTAGATCACAAGTCAGTTCAACAGAGATAAGATTCTAGATCCATATGTCAGTCCTACAAAGACAAGATCCTAGATCATATGCCAGTTCTACAGAGACAAGATCCTAGATCATAAGTCAGTCCTACAGAGATAAGATCCCAGATCATAAGTCAGTCCTACCTAGATAAGATCATACACCCATATGTCAGTTCTACAGAAACAAGATCCTAGAACCATATTTCAGTCCTACAGAAACAAGATCCTAGACCCATATGTTAGTCCTTCAGAGGCAAGTTCCTAGATCATAAGTCAGTCCTACAGAGATATGATCCTAAATCATAAGCCAGTCCTACGTAGATAAGATCCTAGATCCATGTGTCAGTCCTACAGAGACAAGATCCTAGCTCATAAGTCAGTCCTACATAAACAAGATCCTAGACCCATATGTCAGTCCTTCAGAGACAAGTTCCTAGATCATAAGTCAGTCCTACAGGGATAAGATTCTAGACCCATGTGTCAGTCCTTCAGAGACAAGATCCTAGCTCTTAAGTCAGTCCTACATAGATAAGATCCAACACCGATATGTCAGTCCCACAGAAACAAGAACCTAGATCATAAGTCAGTCCTACAGAGACAAGATCCTAGACCCATATGCCAGTCGTACGGAAACAAGATCCTAGACCCATATGTCAGTCCTACAGAGACAAGTTCCTAGATCATATGCCAATCCTACAGAGACAAGACCCTAGACCCATATGTCAGTCCTACGAAAACAGGATCCTAGACCCATATGTCAGTCCTACATAGACAAGTTCCTAGATCATAAGCCAGTCCTACAGAGATAAGATCCTAGATCATAAGCCAGTCCTACAGAGATGAGATCATAGATCCATGTGTCAGTCCTACAGAGACAACATCCTAGCTCTTAAGTCAGTCCTACAGAGACCACATCCTAGCTCTTAAGTCAGTCCTACATAGATAAAGTCCTACACCGATATGTCAGTCCTACAGAAACAAGAACCTATATCATAAGTCAGTCGTACAGAGATAAAATCTTTGCTCATAACTCAGTACTACTTAGATAAGATCCTACACCCATATGTCAGTCCTTCAGAAACAAGATCCTTGATCATAAGCCAGTCTTACAGAAATAAGATCCTAGACCCATATGCCAGTTCTACAGAGACAAGATCCTAGACCCATATGCCAGGCCTACAGAAACATGATACTAGACCAATATGTCAGTTCTACAGAGACAAGTTCCTATATCGTAAGCCAGTCCTACAGAGATAAGATCCTAGATTTTAAGTCAGTCCTACAGAGATAAGATTCTAGACCCATTTGTCAGTTCTTCAGAGACAAGATCCTAGACCCATATGCCAGTTCTACAGAGACAAGATCCTAGACTCATATGTCAGTCCTACAGAAACAAGATCCTAGGCCCATGTGTATGTCTTTCAGAGACAAGTTCCTAGATCATAAGTCAGTCCTACAGAGACAAGTTCCTAGATTATAAGTCAGTCCTACAGGGATAAGATTCTAGACCCATGTGTCAGTCCTTCAGAGACAAGATCCTAGCCCTTAAGTCAGTCCTACATAGATAAGATCCTACACCGATATGTCAGTCCTACAGAAACAAGAACCTAGATCATAAGTCAGTCCTACAGAGTTAAGATCCTAGACCCATATGCCTGTCCTACAGAGACAAGATACTAGACCCATATGCCAGTGCTTTAGAGACAAGATCCTAGACCCATATGCCAGTCCTACGGAAACAAGATCCTAGACCCATATGTCAGTCCTACAGAGACAAGTTCCTAGATCATATGCCACTCCTACAGAGACATGATCCTAAACCCATATGTTAGTCCTACGAATACAAGATCCTAGACCCATATGTCAGTCCTACGAAAACAAGATCCTAGACCCATATGTCAGTCCTACAGAGACATGTTTCTAGATTATATTCCGGTCCTACAGAGACACGATCCTAAATCATAAGTCAGTCCTACAAAGATAAGATCCTAGACCCACATGGCAGCCCTATAAAGACAAAATCCTAGATCACAAATCAGTCCTTCAGAGATAAGATTCTAGATCCATATGTCAGTCCTACAGAGACAAGATCCTAGATCATATGCCAGTTCTACAGAGACAAGATCCTAGATCATAAGTCAGTCCTACAGAGATAAGATCCCAGATCATAAGTCAGTCCTACATCGATAAGATCATACACCCATATGTCAGTTCAACAGAAACAAGATCCTAGACCCATATCTCAGTCCTACAGAAACAAGATCCTAGACCCATATCTCAGTCCTACAGAAACAAGATCCTAGACCCATATGTTAGTCCTTCAGAGGCAAGTTCCTAGATCATAAGCCAGTCCTACAGAGATAAGATCCTAGACCCATGTCTCAGTCCTACAGAGACAAGATCCTAGCTAATAAGTCAGTCCTACAGAAACAAGATCCTAGACCCATATGTCAGTCCTTCAAAGACAAGTTCCTAGATCATAAGTCAGTCCTACAGGGATAAGATTCTAGACCCATGTATCAGTCCTTCAGAGACAAGATCCTAGCTCTTAAGTCAGTCCTACATAGATAAGATCCTATACCGATATGTCAGTCCCACAGAAACAAGAACCTAGATCATAAGTCAGTCCTACAGAGATAAGATCCTAGACCCATATGTCAGTCCTACGAAAACAGGATTCTAGACCCATATGTCAGTCCTACATAGACAAGTTCCTAGATCATAAGCCAGTCCTACAGAGATGAGATCCTAGACCTATGTGTCAGTCCTACAGAGTCAACATCCTAGCTCTTAAGTCAGTCCTACAGAGACCAGATCCTAGCTCTTAAGTCAGTCCTACATAGATAAGATCCTACACTGATATGTCAGTCCTACATAGATAAGATCCTACACTGATATGTCAGTCCTACAGAAACAAGAACCTATATCATAAGTCAGTCCTACAGATATAAGATCCTAGACGCATATGCCAGTCCTACAGAGAAAAGATCCTAGACCCACATGTCAGCCCTATAGAGACAAGATCCTAGATCATAAGTCAGTCCTACAGAGATAAAATCTTTGCTCATATGTCAGTACTACATAGATAAGATCCTACACCCATATGTCAGTCCTACAGAAACAAGATCCTTGATCATAAGCCAGTCTTACAGAAATAAGATCCTAGACCCATATACCAGTTCTACGGAGACAAGATCCTAGACCCATATGCCAGGCCTACAGAAACAAGATACTAGACCCATATGTCAGTTCTACAGAGACAAGTTCCTATATCATAAGCCAGTCCTACAGAGATAAGATTCTAGATTTTAAGTCAGTCCTACAGAGATAAGATTCTAGACCCATTTGTCAGTTCTACAGAGACAAGATCCTAGAGCCATATGCCAGTCCTACAGAGACAAGATCCTAGACTCATATGTCAGATCTACAGAAACAAGATCCTAGACTCATATGTCAGATCTACAGAAACAAGATCCTAGACTCATATGTCAGATCTACAGAAACAAGATCCTAGGCCCATGTTTATGTCCTTCAGAGACCAGATCTTAAACCCATATGTTAGTCTTACAGAGATAAGATAGTAGACCCATATGTAAGCCCCACAGATACAAGATCGTAGACCCACATGTCTGTCCATTCAGTGCAACCATCGGTCCTGATTATTCTCATGGATGATAATGCCGAGCCACCTCTATCTCATTTGGTCAGCGATTTTTTAGCAGAGGAAGACTCTCGCCAAACAGAGTTGCCAGTCAAATCCCTGACCTCGATCCCATTGAGCATGTATGCGATGCTCTATGGAGACGCATGGGAGCTCCCAGTCTCCTGCCAGAACTTTTCGATATGTAAAAACAGCTCTTGTTGAGGAGTGGTTGTAAATCACTCAAGACCCCATCAATGTCTTCGTAAACCGCATGAAGCGTCGTTACTTGAGCTGCATGTCTGTCAAACGTCATCATATTCCATGTTAAAAGACCATACCTTTTAAGAAAACGTCATTAAATGTTATTCCATGGATTGCTATTTCATGTAAATCGCAATATTACGATGTTTTGTATATACATGAGTGATCACTCGATATTACGACCACCTACCTAATACTTCGCAGGTCCTCCTTTCGCCCTCGGTACATCAGCTATCCAACATGGCATCAGTTCAATAAGATGCCGGAAGCAGTTGGTAGGTATAGCCAACCAATATGTGTGTAACGCAGCCTTCAATGTAGGTATCAAGGTGGTTGGTGTACCCAGCCGCCTTACATACCGTTCCACAAGTGCTCTATGGGATTAACATCGTGGGTGTTCGGAGGCCAATCGATACGCTAAAAGTCTTAACTGTGTTCCTCAAACCATTCCTGCACAAAACTGGACCTGTGGTTTGTCATCTTGGAAGACCCGTCGCCATTCGGGAAAATGTGCAACACTGCTAGGTGTACAATGTCAGCAAGCAATTCACGATAGTGGACACCAGTCATACGTTGTTCCACATGCACCAGGGGTCCACGATCCTCTCAGGTAAACATGTCCGACACCATGCAACCTTCCCAACCGACTTGCACTGTGTAGACCGTGCAGACTGTATTGAGTAATTCATGTTGTTTGCGCCAAATTCGTACACGAACATCCACGGAGTGGAAGTAAAAAAACGTGACTCTTCAGACCAGCACACATTTTTGCAGTCATTCGACGTCCAAATTGCATGATTATTGCACCAAGGAAGTCCTCTAAATCGTGGTTAGGAGAGAATGTCGTCGGTGCCGTCTTCTGTTATAGGCCATACGTGCGGTCGTGTGAAGAATATTCATAACAGATACTGTTCCGGATTGATCTGTGTTGTATTGAGTAGTCAACTGTTGAACTGTGCTTCGTCTGTTGCCCTGTACAAGTCGCTGGACCTAACGCTCACCTCTCACATCAACTTTTGTCTTTCCTGTGCAGTTTTGTTCCCGGGTTGCTGTTTGACCATCTTCAACCTAGTCTTGATACACTTTAACTACGGCGGCAAGCGAACAACACACCGTTTGTGAAATCGAGGGAACTGCTCTCTGAGCTCCCACAATATTTCCTTTTTCCCATTTCCGATAAGTCCTTCCGTTTACCCATCATGCTCCGCATTTCACTCTCTACTGCTGCACTCACACTTTATGCTACGTCGGTCGATTAATCGCACCCTTTCGGAAATCATGTGATCTACGGGCAGCATGCAGTTTCTTTTTTTATTGCAGGTTTAACAACCACGTGAGCAACTCAATGGTCTATAAGCAGTCGCCCGTCCCTAATTTAGGGTCACTGGTTCTAGGCAAAGGGAGAGAGCCAGTGCCGTAAGACAAACACAAAATCCATGCCTCACCGAGATTCGAAACCGGACCCCTTTCGGACGAATGACCAGAAGCCATCGCTTAGACAACTGCGCCACCGTGGCAAAGATGCAGTTTTGATAGGGGTCTCAATGATCACTTGATGTATAAGCTGGAGAAAATTGGATACACTGTGGAA
Source organism: Macrothele yani (assembly GCA_039090855.1). Lineage (NCBI taxonomy): Eukaryota > Metazoa > Arthropoda > Arachnida > Araneae > Macrothelidae > Macrothele > Macrothele yani. The sequence goes on along the minus strand of CM077032.1, from coordinate 30,020,529 downwards.
CTTACGATAAACTTAAGTTCCTCCAGCTGGAATAACTTACGATATAATGTAAATATAAGGAGAAGGCAGAAGGAATAAAATTAACTTTCAGAGAACAAAATCGGTGTACAACGCGTTTTCAAGAAATGAAGATTTATTGATTGATGCGGGAAATATGATGGTAACTGATACCTGTCTTTACCTTGAGCAACAGAAATGAATAAAGGGACACATTGATGAAGAAATTAATCAAAGCTAAAATTGTTTGAGGAACATTTCTGAGGAGCAGTACAATTTCCAAAAGCAATTAATTTACCATTATGTCTTACAAGAAAAGCATTTAGTCAATATGTCCTTCCAATTCTAATGCATGGAGAAGAGACATGAACCTTAAATAAAAAGGACCCGAAAAATCCAGATAAGCATGGAAAGTGTTTTCTTGTTGTTACCAAGAAAGAAAGGAAGAAGAACTCAGGCATCAGGAAAATGAGAAGCGTGGAAAACATCATGATCAAGATAAAATCCCAAAATGGCAATGTGCTGGGCACATACTGTATTGACAAAAGTCACCGGACACCTACAAGAGAAACACAACATAGCATTTACTGACATACATTATTACGGTGTCAATCCACCTTTGGCCTTAATGCATGCACTGACCCTTCGAGACATGCTTTCGACAAGGTTTGGAACACAGCGATAGGTATGCGCTTCCATTCAGTACATAATGCTGCCGGTAACTGTTGTTTAGTAGTAGGCCTTGGTTCCAAACTTCTTATGCGGTGCTCTTATTCATTTCATTGGTGTCCTATGGGATTTAGATCAGGACTCTGTGCTGGCCAGTCCACACACGATACGGAATTAACGTCAAACCACGCCGTAGCAGTTCTGCTGGTACCAACCAGGCTCGGTTCATAGTATTGCCACAAGTTGGTAGGGCATAATTGTCCAGAATATCAAGGTAGACGTGCTAGTGAACACGTTTGTTGACGATAACCAATGGGCTGGGACCATACCACGAAAAACACCCCCATAAGAGTACACTGCCAGCTCCAAACTTGACCGTAGGAATGTGGTAAATAGCTTTGCCCCGGCTGCTGCCATACCCACATACGGCCATTACACTGATGCATCGTGTATCTGGATTCATCAGTGCATAGGACCCGTTTCCATTGATCTACGGTACACGATGAATGTTCTTTATTTCATGCTAAATGACGAGTAACATTCCGAGTGGAGATAAAAGGCTTACGAGCAACCGCACGACCATGGTAACCCATGGAATGAAGTTCTCTGCGAATGGTACGTGTATATACCGAGGTTCCAGCATTGTTACTCACCTGTACACTGAGGTCCTGTGCAGTACTCCGTCGATTAGCTGTAACGGCTCTCCTGAGGCTTCGACGTCCTCTATCACTGATTATCTTTGGTCTGCCGGTACGTTTTGCTGCTTCAGGCACGCCATGTGCCTTCCATTTATTCAATACATTCGAAACAGTTGACTTGTGTATGTTTAAACGCCTCTCGGTTTCTTTTATGGACAATCCACTAATATAACACTCAACAATCTTTTCTTTCTGAAAGTCAGTTCTCTACCGCCGCGACATTTTTACTCAACCTCACAGTTCGAAATGATTGCAGTCAGCTGCAGGCTTGTTTTTATGCCGTTTGCAACTGTACCGCGCGTCTTAACAATGCAGCGGATCCGTTCATTTGTTTTTGAAGGGGTGTCCGGTGACTTTTGTCAATATAGTGTATTTCTAGAAGAACTGACCACCAACAGACAACTGAAATATTCGATTGGATACCAAGAGACACAAGAAGAACTGAAATTGATCACGTGGCAGAAGGTTGGCTAGAACTCGAAAGCATATTGGAGTGATATAAAGAGAATGGTCCAGGAAAGACAGTTGTCAGAGAAACTTGGGAACCCCAACAGTGGTGACTACAACATGGATAGAATAACATTCCGCAGAAGTTTCTGTTCTGAAATGCAATAGCCTCTCCCTTTCACCAGACATGAACTCCGCGGAAAATCTTTGGGATGCTATTCGTTCAAGCTTTGGATGCTGCATCCAGGCATGCGTCGGGAATTATGGGCAAGGGTGCAACAAACATGCGTGAAGTACCTGTGAAACGCTGTCGTGACCTAGTGAACTCATTGCCTCTACGTGTGACTGCTCTTATCAGGGCAAAACGTTGTCCTTCCCGTTACTATGCCGGTATCCCATGTTTTTTGTCCAGTCAGTGTATATGCGAAATATTATTCACCCTGAGCCCTATCCGAAGCAGGAAGAATTTCTGGAATAAGACTTTTAGGAAGGCAGACATTGAAAAAAATGCGATATGTATTTTTCGTCCAATAGTGTGAAATATGTACATTATTTGAAGATGAATATTTGCGCAACATGGCCGCCGTTTAAAATGTTTTCAAAAAAAGAAAAGAAAAATTTGATTTTTTAGAATAAGTCATATGAACTAAAACATATTCTTAATTCACTAGTGTCTGTATTTAAACCCTATGTGTGCGAAGTTATGCCTCATAAAATGACAAAACTATATTGATCAGTTAGCTCCCGAATTCTTTGGTGTTTCGGTGGTCCAACACCACAAATCTTCGAGTCGTACTATCGAAATCAAAATGACAGAGTTATGACCGACCTGTCACTTTTTCAAATAAAGTAATTTATTTAGAAATAAAACTACGACATTTTTTTCAGTAAAGAATAGCTTACTACGATTTTTGTCGGCGTATAACCTGCGGATTAGCTGCTAATATAGTTATAAATTTAGGTTCTGTAGATTATAAACCGATGCGGATAACACTCTGATTTAAAAGAAAATAACGTTTCTGCGGCACTTCGATGTTTGAAAAATTCGCTTCGTAATTGTCATGAGAGGTCGTATATTTTGAAAATTACCAGAAGTGCGTTAACCCTCCAGGTGGCATGAACACATATATACGCTCGGAGCTTTCTGTGCCCAAAGCGGTGACGACGCAATAAAACGTTCATCGAAAACCTGTTCAAAAGCCGCGAGAACGCGTATATGCACATCTTAACGACGACGAATACCACAGAAAGACGACACTTTTAGGGGAGCCTCCTATTATACATGTGACAAAATTTCTCATTGCCTCTTCCAAAGCTCCTGCCATCTGGAGGGTTAATAACTAGAATACGCAACGTAATACAAAGGTGGAGGTTCGTACACAGCTGAAACGGAGCTTCTTTTTTATTCGTTTTACTTACGAACATTTCGGCAAGAAATACGATGCAACGCAGACGTATTTGCTGTCAAAATGGCATTAGGAATCCTCGCAATTTGATAGTGTGGGAGTTTCCCGACGTAATTGAGCAACTGCAAGATGTCTCTCGTGCCAAATTTAGGGCCACTAGTTAACAGGAATTGTAGAGCAACAGTGGAACCACAGAAGCACATAATTCATGTCTCATTTGGGATACGTGCGTGGTTCCTCTCAGATGAATGGACAGAAACTAGCTCTTCAGACCATTCCGCCACGGGTGGGGCTCCGTAATTCTGCAGTTTGAATTCTCGAGTGAAGAACATTATTACCCTCATTCGAATTCCTGTATGAGTAAAAATGTGAGTTTTCAACTTCACAATACCTTAACCGATGACGCATGCAGACTGTGCTCCTCGCCAGACAATCGCTTCAACTCAAGGATGAACAACTCAGAAAATTAGCAAGAACAACGGCCGTTCCATAAAAACTGGGAGTAAAATCACACAAAATGAAGAAATATAGGTACAGCAAAATATACGTTATTTTCCCTCAGTGTCTTCCCTCCGATGGCATGCAACGGTTCCATCGTTCAGTCCACTTTCCAAAGCATGTGGCGAAATAATTTTGTGGAAGCTCCTTTACGACCCCTGTGTACAGCTGGAATAACGTCAGCGTCTGTGTTGAATGTCGCGCCACGAAACTTCTTTCTTGTTGAAATGACCATAAATCGCACAGGGCGAGGTCAGGACTGTAGGCAGGCTGTGGCATGATTTTAATACTGCATTTCGTAAGAATATGTTGAACACAACCAGCCACATATGTGTGGGTGTTATCATGGTGTAGGATATACTTACCCACCAGTTCCGGTCGCTTAGTCGATATGTGTCATGGCAGACGCTTCAAGACTGAAATGTAATACATTGACAGTAATTTGGGGAGGAACGGCATGCTGGTAGACCAAAACCTTTATGATCCAAGAAAATTATTATCATCACTTTCCCAGCTAATTTGGTTTGGCACACTTTTTTCGGAGGAGGCGAGCCTGTGTTTTTCCAGACACTCGTTGCCTGCTTCGTGAGGGGGTTGAAATAGTGGACCCATGTTTCATCGGCAGTTATTACTGTGTTTAGAAAGTTTGGATCCTTTGCAGTCATTTCTTTCAACTCATGACACACCTGAACTTTGGCTAACAATTGTTTTCTCGTCAGGTGACGAGGTACCCATCTGGAACACACACGATACAGCAGTAATTTGCCGCGCAGAATGTGGAATGCCGACGTTTTTGAAAAATTAGTTGGCGTCGCTATGTCTTCACACGTCATTCGTTGATCTTCTTGCAGGATTGCTCAAACAGTTCAAACAATTCGCTCCGTAACAATACTTTCAGGTCGACCAGGTCTAAGAGCGAGTTCTACCGACAAACGCCATTTTTTGAAATCATTGTGCCATCTAAAAATCGTTGACTCACCCAAACATTTATCTTTGTAAGCTTTTTTCTGTTTAGCTTTTTTACTTTTTCTGGAGCCGTTTTACACAAACGATGGCAAAATTTTACCGCATATTGCATTTCATTTTTTAACTCTGAATCACTCTCCTGTATGGCGAAATGCAAACGTACCTTAAACAACTGCGCAATAAAAAAACAGAATCGTCTGCCATGGCTAATAATTGTTGCCTGTGTGGTTATTTTCACCCTTCGCACTGTTGCCAACTCAAAAAAGTTACTCTCAGTTTTTATGGAACTGCCTTTGTAGCGTTTAGTTAACGTTAAAAATAACAGTTTTTTGTTTGAATCGGAAGCGTGTACTGAAATCGCAGTAACGTCTTATCACATGAGCGAACCCAGCATTCGTAGGGGGCCTCAATATGTGAGGGTGTCGCTCATGATATCTATGTTTCGCTATTTTCCCCACGCCGACGCACAGCAAAGAACACAATGCACGAGTTTTTCATAGGCCTACTGGGAATCCCTTCGTCCTGAAGAAAGATGCTTCGTAAACGTATTTTTGCTCCGTTGACCACTCACAACCGAGATCACAATGCTCGAGTTTTTCATTGGTCTACTGAGAATCTCTCCTAAAGAAAGCTGCTTCCCTAAATGAATTTTTGCCCATGGGTGGCTCACAGCAGAGAACACGACGCTTGAGTTTTTCATAGGCCTACTGGTAAATCCTTCCTCTTGAAGAAAGATGCTTCGTAAATGAGTTGTTGCCCGTTGACCAATCACAGCAGAGATCACAATGCTCAAGTTTTTCATTGGCCTACTGGGAATCTCTCCTAAAGAAAGATGCTTCCCTAAATGAGCATAGCAGAGAACGCAACACTCCGGTTTTTCATAGGCCTACTGGGAATATCGTTTTATTAAAGAAAGATGCTTCGTAAACGAGGTGTTGCCCGATGGGTGCTTCTGGAAAATGAGCGAGAAAGTTTAAAGCCATTCTTGAACCTTACATTATTCCCTTTCCTCAAAACCTCGTGGCTTTAGTCTGGATCATTTATTTAATCATACCACCGATGTGCCGCATACATAAGATCTTTGGACAGTTTCGTTGAGAACAATTTTTACCTGTATTTTTGCTGCCTCGGTGGTCCAGTGGTCTAAAGCGCTGGATTTTCTGACCATTCGTTCTAGATTACCTAGAATTGTAGGGTCGTAGAAGAGGCACGTTTGTGGTGCACCTATCTACCAGCACTGGTTGTTTCCCTTCCGGTGGCCCTAAATTAGGGACGGAGGATTTCCTGTTCTACTGGGAGTTAAACGTGGGCATTTAACCAAATCAAAGGAAAAATATATAACATTTTAGAAATTTAATTTTTACGATTTCCAACCGTAGGTTGAAGAAGCGTATATGCTCCAGCTTTGTCCGTCCGTCCGTCTGTCGGCATGATAACGTGCGTAAAAATGGTTCGATTTCGATGAAATTTTAGTATGTGGTAGGGGACCACCTAGGGACGAACCCTATTGAAAATGAGACAAATGGGATCAAAGGTCAGGATATAGGATCGCGATCCATTCCATCACACTTATCCCATATCATTAAGGTGGACGTCAAGTAATTTTGCTTCCTATAATTCCAATGGAAAAACTTTTGTACACATTTCCTTTACAATTAATGCGTTCCCAAGGATGGAAATTTGAACATCGATTAAAATAACTTCATATTATAACTTGGAATACTTAACATTTTCTAAAACATAACCTTAATTGTATTAAAAAACAATAACATTTCATTTGGTGTTGTTGAAACTAGAAAAAAGATGGCACGACCTTTACTTTGATAACGTCAGTAGACAAACAAATGTTGGATTGCATAATTATGGTTATGTTTTAGAAAATGTTAAGTATTCCAAGTTATAAAATGAAGCTATTTTAATCGATGTTCAAATTTTGATCCTTGGGAACGCATTAATTGTGAAGGAAATGTGTACAGAAGTTTTTCCATTGGAAGTATAGGAAGCAAAATTACTTGACGTCCACCTTAAAGGAGCAATTTTTGTATCTATGAAAATTTTATTTTGAAAACGGCTCTAAGGATTTTGATGAAAGTCGTTAACCTACCGTTTTCTGGTACTAGAAATCGATTTAGCTTGATCTCGACTTTAGGAAAATCCGTTTAGTGGGTTAAATAACTACCCCGAATTACCACGTTTTCAGTGTCATGACGTCGTTCCATTAATGTTACCCATGCTTAGAAATCTTATGACGTCCCAAACTCGCTCTTGAGAAGTTGGCGCGCGGTCACGCCATCTGTCTCATTACGTCACGCGTTGTGTGTGGATCCTATTAAAGTTTTATGACGTGACACTCTTGCGAGCCCATCCGCCTCATTACGTCACGCGTTGTGTGCGTATGCCCGTTCGCGCGATAACTCGCGTAACAATCGTTCGATTTCGACGAAATTTTAGTATGTGTTAGGGACCATCTGGGAAGGAACCCTATTGAAAGGGAAGGAAATGGGGTCAAAGGTCAGGACATAGGACCGGGATCCAGTCCACTGTTCTTATGCGTCATAACTCACGTAAAGAAGGTTCGATTTCGATTAAATGTTAGTAGGTCGTAGAGGACCACCTGGGGACAAGCCTTATTGAAAATGGGCGAAAGGGGGTCACAGGTCAGGACATAGGAGCGGAATCACTTCCATCGCTATTGTGCGTCATAACTTGCGCAAAAATGCTTCGATTTGGATGAAATTTTAGTATGTTGTAGGAACCTGCCTGCGGACGAACCTTTTGAAAATGGGAGAAGGTTAGGACACAGGAGCGGGCTATATTCCATAGCCCTTATGCATCATAACTTACGTAAAAATGCTTCTATTGCGACTAAACTTTATCATGTTATTTCGGAGGTATACTGAACCGGTTCTGTTGAGTGTCTTCGAAATGGGATCAAAGTTCAGGGCACAGGAGCGAGATTTATTCCACAGCATTATCCTCATAACTTGAGTAATAACTTGAGTGATGATTTCTGGTATGTTGGAAAGCGTATTATAATCAATGCATTGCATGATTTCACGGTCATGGATTGATGTTGCTTAGTTCCATATTTTTTTCTTTTCTTGGCTTCTTCGTATGGTAGACGTTTTACCCACCAGTATACATCTAGTGCACATGGAAATGCATTACCTAAAATATTTGCAAGTAATTCTTTTCGTATTTCCAGGAGTTGAAAAACGAAAGATATAACAAGCAATAATTTTAAATTTTTGATGACAAAATGTGGCGCTCACATCTGGGTGGGCCCAATGCCACGACGCACCGGGTCCTCACATGTTTTTAAGCGCATCTGCGCATTCTCCAAGATGAGTAACTTCTCTCGATTTTGATGTTAATTATATGGAACGTACCAAGATTTTATATTATGATTCTTCTGAAAGCATATTCTTTATTTTTCAGGTGGGAAGCGAAGAAATGTAAGTACATTTTATGTTTGGAATTTGTTTTTTGAGCTTCTTTAGATGCAAATTACTTTTCTACTCATTTTAAGAAGAAATCACAAAAACCTAAGTAATCAGGCAGAGGATTTTTTAGCAAGCATTTAGGCCTCTAGAGTTTAAAATGAAATCCTTTTCAAAAGTTAAACTTTTCAAAAGCTAACCTCTCATTTTTCAACGTCTTTCAGCCCTATGGCAATTCGACATTTCATGTTTCGCTAATAGGACATAAAATCTTTTAAAACTCTCCGTGTTCGTGACATGCTGCAACACCACAGCAAATCTTAAACACTCAAAATACATCTAATTCATTCATACACGATTTAAATGTTTAAACAAATCAAACCTTACGACTTGCACGTGAGACGTACACTGTTAAAAATTTCCGAAAAAAAGTCGATGCCCGTGTATTTTTACGGTCAAGGCTCGTTTTTGCAGTTTCAGGGCGATGCCCGTATTTTAACGGGCATTGATATGTAGGAAAACTGTTCCAAACCGTAATTATACGGCGTTGCTAAGAGGCACGGGTTAGCCAATGAACGATAATGACAGAAAAGGAATGCGGCATGCGTCGCTTTCTGCTATTGGTCAGCGAGTGGTCATGTGATTTTACGGTCGTTGCTCGTTTTTTCACCAAGACGAAGGGATGGGCGATATTTTCAAAAGTATGACATCTTTTGATATTTCTGAGACCGATATATTGAATCGAAAATATCTGTATTTAAAGATCAATATATCGGATCGATTTTTCGATATTTTTCAATACTTCTGATCTCAATAAGACTGAATCGAAAATATCTGTATTTAAAGATCAATATATCGGATCGATTTTTCGATATTTTTCAATACTTCTGATCTCAATAAGACTGATATGCCGGTTTATTCACTGCATACTGCCTCAAGGTTATCACTGAATCCGATCCGATGTTGTGCTAAGTATTGGCTGTTGGGAACTTGGGACTAATTGGCTGTTGGCTTGTTCGCACAAATCTCAGCCAGTACTAAATAAAGCTTCTTTTGCGGCGCAATTTGCAAATCTGTATTGTTTTATTGAATACAGTGCGAAAGTGTGTATAAATAAATACACATAAACTATTCCTTACAGAGTTATCAGGAAATGATAGAAATCACACGATTCACATAAAATAATTGTATAACTTAAGTCACAAGGAATTTTCATAGTAATTTTTTCTTTCTAAAAGACGAAATTTATACTCTAGTTCCAGGGTTCTTAAAACGATCTAAGAGTATAAAAATATCCTGCAGCTTGAAAATATAGCTGCAATCAAGTTTTGTTAATACCATTAAAATAGTGATATCTCAGAAAAGACTGTATGTTACTAACTTCGTACCTTTTACAAGACGGACGCTGTACCTGGAAATAAACGTAGTGCGTTTATTTTGCCATTTCAGTCGTTTTGTTGTGTAAATAATTATTTCCGATAGCGGAATTGATATTTAACGGGTTTTTTTACAAGACCGACGCCATGGGTTTTACGACTTTAAAACTCGTTAAAAACTTAGTGCTTTTATTTTGCTCTTTTACGTCGTTTTGTTACGTAAATAAATATTTTCGACAGCGGAATTAACATTTTACGTTTTTATAATTCATAAAAATTCGCTAAAAATTTTTATGAATGATGTTGGTTTTCCGAGCTGGAAAACCAACATCAGGGTTGTTTACATCGTAGCCATGGTAATGTAAGGGCGTATTTATATCATATATTTTATACATTTATGTAATGTAACGGGGCATATATTTATGCCCACTCCCCCCGAAAGTGTTTAAATGTGTTTTATTTATTGTTAAAATGTGCCTTACATTGGAAACAAAAATGTTTAATTTAATAAAAAAATTCATTAATTAACGTTACAAATTTTTTTTTTACTTTTTTCTATTCTCATTCTTTTATTTTGTCTTGGTGGATTTAAATTTTTTTTCATTTCATAAGCACGCACTCAGAAAAAATCTATATATGCCCCTTGTCTTAATGAAGGGGCAGAGCACAGATGGGATGAAAGTGGCCAAAGGGCAGGAAGTTGTCACAGAACATAAATGCGGAAACTGTTTTTTTAACAAAACATGTTATCATGATTCTCTGTACTTAACATTGCTACCTATGCAAGATTGTTGATACAGCGAGACAAAATTAGTCAAAAAACCAATCATAAAAGTGTTGTGCACGTTTGTGTTTATATAACATCTGCACTCCCCTTCCACTAATGGAGGGAGGGCTGTGGCTGTGGATAGTATCAACTGTCACCAACGATATTTGAAGGTTTTGGTTATCATTTGAAAGTAAACAAATTCGATGTCAACTTTCCTGTTAAGCACACTCAACATCTTTTTAAAGAATATATATGAATAGAAAAACACACTTGAAATGGAATTTGTGGAAGAAATATTTTGCTACATGGAAGACCAGTAAACCACAGGCAATTGGGTAAATAATTCTCATTGATTTTATTATTCTACACATGTTAAGGTTTTTCCATTATTCTAAATGTTTATTTAAGTACAAAAGCGGAGTAAAATGCCTAAAACAAAACCACTGGGTTACTTCTGCCTGAAACATTACCCCCTTAGCCTGTAATCACAGCATATTATTGCAATTTCTAATGCAGAATGTTCTGCAAAGTCATAATATTGTTGAAAGGTAAATGGCTAGCGCTTTTTAATGCAATTTTGAAGAAGTTTGCACACATAAATGAAAATATATTATTTCAAAGTTAGTGTGTATATACACTGTAGATACATATATAATTTATTTATTTTTTGTAAAAAAAACCAAAAAAAAACCGAAAATACAATAAACCTTGTTAACAAGTTTTGGCCTAATTTGCCCAGTATTATCCATTTTGTCATTATGTCTATTTCTCTCTTGATAAAAACTGTGAACGCATTTTTTTTTTTGTGAACACTGTTATTCTTAAACGGAATGGCATTAACAAAATTCTGTTGTCCAGAAAAGTTTTAATGTGCAGTGCTCTTCCTCATTTGATTTCTCTAGTGTTTCTTTACAGTACACAAAGTTACTTTTTTCAAAATTCTTTTCCCGCTAAAATCTAATAAATGTGCAATGTAAAAATTGCATTTGTACTCATAAATATGGGTTCTTGGTTTGATTAAAAGGCAATACATTGTGCCAAATGTTTGACACTAGCTGTAGGAAGGGAGTTCTTAGACTACCATTAAAGACTATATTAATATATTAGCTGAAACAATGCTCAGATTATATGAATACCTTGCATTGCGCCCATCGGTTTTACATTTGATCAAGTTTGCAAAAATTGTATATGATTTTATACCTGCTACAACTGATTCAGCATCAATATCAGGAAAATTCTCATACAAAAAGATCACTTCTTCCTCAGAAACTGCTAGAAAACAGTCAAATTTTCAAAATAACAAGCACTGTTCATTAAATGTGAAAATCCTCCAAATATGTGGCGTCAGTGAATAAACAAAGATGTCGCTCCTTCCAGGTTTTAGCAATTAAATGTCATAAAATCTATTCAGTCAAGAAATCTATTTATTAAATGTCATGAATAAAATCTATTCAGTCACGAAATGTTCATTAAATGTCATGGAAACTATTCAGTATCTGAATAATCATGGAAAATGTGCCTACCAAGTGGTAAAAGGCATAAAGAAGTTGTTCCTTCCTGTCTTGTCTTTCCTGGAACCATTGCCCTAAATTAGGGACATGTGTCTGTTTATGGTCAATCAAGCTTCTACACATTTGGGAACAACTTGAGATGCTCATGGAGATCAACACACACACACACACACACACACACCACTTCACTTCAAGCATTTTTTTCCAGTTCTCAGTCCATTTCTTTGGATTTCTCATCTCCATTAAAAACTTGTACACAATAAATATCTGAATTATTTTTTATCAAGTCTAAAAACACCTGAGGAGCTATCTTCGATAGCATATCATTTTTACATTTTAAATGCTCATTGGTGGAGTCTATCCTTAAAATTAAGGAAGTCAGCAGATTCAAATTTTTTTTTACAGTTTTGAACTCAAATGGGATATAGCATTTAATGTTTCACTTATTAACACCAAAACAACACAAAAATAAGTACTGATTTCTCACCTCTAGTTATATTCAACCTGCTGTAGATGAGGGATTTTCTCTTTACATGCATATATATCACGAAGCTGTTCTCTAAGATCAGAGGTTAGCTTCTTGATAAGAGCTTATCTGCTGGATTAAAGTTTAAAACTGATAGAACTACATTTTATTTACTCTTGATGTATCAAACATCTTCATTTACAGTGATCTCAGCTCACAACTTGAGCTTCACTGACATCCATCACACACAAGACCATTTGTACTTAACATTTATTCTCTTTTTCTCATGCAGTGAATCTGGTCTTCCCTGGATCTTCTACATTTTATTCCTGTCACTTGTGCAGAATAAATTCTCCTAGTAATCATCTCCCCATTCATTATCCAAACCACCCAAGAATATTTGTCCCCACCTTACAAACAATATTTTGCTTCACACTACTCATCTACAAAACATCTTCATTCCTCACATGATCAGAACATATCTTGCCCCCACCCCCATAAGTAACACATCTCTACAGCTAACAAATCACTACTATGTTTCATCTGCAGTACTCCACCTTCACTGCTGCACATCAGAGTGAGAACAATTACAGTACTTTTTCACACACAACTATTAGGGACTTCTTTGAGAACCTATCATTCATCATTTATTCAAAATCCTCCTGAAGCAGCTGTGACTTTCAAAGATGAATTTACTAGCCTACTAATTTCGCCACCTAATTTGTTTTCTCTGTCAAACATGCTTCCTAAATATGTAATATGGTTTACCTGGTCAATCTCTTTGCCATTTAGACTGATCTGTTTGATTTAATACTAACAAATTCTCTGTCAAAAACATAACTTTGGGTTTTTCCTTACACATACTAAGTTTGAAATTCATACAAACTTCATACATGTGGGACAGCATACGCTGCAGTTCCCTTTTGCTCTCTGCCAACAGGATTGTGTCATCAGCATGAGCAAACATAATTGAGTAACTACTCACCACAGATAGCATTTACATAGTCTAATGACGACTCAACCATATGTGTCTCTTAAGACATAAAAATATTCTTTATCTTAAAAAATTGTTTTGGTAATAAGTAATAACTAATTATAATACACAAGCTTGGCAGTGAGTGTGGGGAATAAATATCCTACCAGTTTTATCAGATAATTTCTTAGAAACATCAGCTGAAATTTTTTTTCAAGAGCTGCTTTCTCCTACTAAAAGGGAGCAATTTTATTTGTCATTTATTATTACATTTTATAGCTTAAAACTATCTTTATGCAAGATTGCAGCTTTCAAGCTGTATTTTTAGTGGTATGAAAAACACGTAACATATTGTTTTTCAGATCCTAAAATAAAAAATATATATACCAGAAAGTTTTGATGCAAAAATAAATAAATAAATCATGCAACAGAAGTGTGCTTGTTATCTGCAGAAATGCTGAATATACTTTCCAAAACCCAAAAGTAATTTTCTTGTTTCATGTGTGGGTATTGCTCGACGAGCATGGATATGGTTTCTGCCAAGAAGTTTCCAAAAATCCCAGTTGCAAAGGAATGTTTTCATGAGCTTTTCATCAATGTGAGATTATGAGAAATATGTATTTTCAACATTTAGAGGAAAGGTAAGTTGAAGCTTCAGTATGGCATAAATGAAAAAAAACCCAACAAAAGTACTTATTAATCCCAGCAGACTGGAATCTTAACCATCAATTAACATGGGAATAACTGAATTATAGAAAGAATAACTATTTTTATTGGGATGCAAATGTCAAAGTTAACATTATATCAGCTTGCAAGGAAATGTTATAAAATAATCTTAAAAAAACTTTGTTATTGTAATTTTTAGAGCATTTTGTATACATTTGTATTTTTCAGAAGGTGTGAACAATGTTTACTATTTTTTTTATCGTTTAAGACAGAACACAATGTTAATGGAGTATACAGATATAATTACTTCTATGGTGTAAGCAAAAATAGTTCCCATGGCATAAGCAAAAAAATTTAAAGTGCTTATAATATGTTTACAAGTGACATTTTTATTAAAAACAGTAATTAGAGTACGAATAATTTGTGATGGCCTTTTCACAGAAAGCAATTATTTTTCCAGAAAGATATTTAAAAAAATGCTAACGATTATTAGTCCTCCATTAAAATATGATTATAAAAATAAAAACAAAAAATATCGTAATCCAAATTAATCAAGTATATATATTTACTAATTAATTAATGAAAGCCATACCAATTAATGTATGAAAAACATAAAAAATATCATAATCCAAATTCATCAAGTATATATTTACTAATTAATGTATGAAAGCCTGTCTCTTCTAGATAACAAAAAAACGAATGGACAATCAGAGGAAATAACATGCTGTAAGTGTGGAAAAATCAGCAGATCAAGACGAAAGTTGTTATTCTCATATTTTTAAAAGATTATATAATTACTTCAGAAAGTTTCATTATGTATTAACAAGATAATTATCAAAGGATGATAAAAAAATTACGTCTGATATATACATAGCCTGACTTACAACAAACTTTATACTACATAACTTGTAAGACATCAAGAAAACTCTCGAAAAGCTGTTTTGCATTTCCTTAGCCAGCTGTTAAGATCTACGTACTTTATCACTAAAAAAAAAATGCTTAACTTCAAATTGTGTGTCATTGGTATGTATTTAATTTTGGTCAAAGTGCCAGTTTACTTCAAACCTAATACTCATAGGCAAAGGAACAATCTGCTATCAACCGTTCGTTAAATTTCTTTTCTGGGTGCCTACTGTCAACTAATAGTTAAAATTTTCAACCATCTAGGTTTTCAACACAGCAGATATTTTTCCTTGTAGAGTTCTAGAAATCGGAAAGGTGACATAATATCATGTGAATCTCGATAATGAGATCGCAGTTTGATAGTCCTCAAGCAATATAATTTTCGTGACATGCCAGAGGAAAGAACACAGATTTCATTCCACAAGTTAAATCACATGAGCCATACGCTGATATATTGAATATCGCACCGATATATCAAAACCCGATATAGTGATTTTCTGATATATCGAAACTTGGATATCAATACTATATATCGAAATACCGGACGAAAATATCGATATTCCGAGATATTCATAAATATCGTCTATCCCTAACTGACGAACACGAAGTCACGAACATGTGCAGGAGGAAGACGCCATGTTAAAGAAAGAAAACATGTGAGTAGACACTTTTTAAAATTAAGTTTATTATGATATGTAAAAGTAACGAAATCAATTACACACATTTTTGTTTGATATTAAGCTCACGAACTGTGTACATATATATATATATATATAATTTTAAAAAATTCACCACCAAACGAGCGTGGCTGAAGCATTGTCACACAGGAAAATCTATGTAGTAGCTAAGATTTCATTTGACTGGGGTAGGGGCATAACTCACATCCATATATGTTTTACTATCAATATGATACAGTGCTTTACTTTCTGTGCAAGTCTTTATTGCTAGGTATATACCTAGCGTTGACTAGGATGTCGAATAAATTCGATCTGTACATGCTGATTTGGGAATTACGTAGGGCAGCATTCTTTTCGTATGTTTGTAGTCTGAAATGAATTCCATTTTGCAATATAACACGCATATATTGTCTTACCGTTTTGTGCTTTTTTCTTTTACGGCATAGTGTTCAACTTCTGAATTTAGACAGAATTATTTCTAAAGCACAAACTGGCTGAACAATACTTTGTTTTTTTTAAGACTCCTTTTCATTTGCTAATGTACTTAAGAACTTGTGAAGTATTGTATTTGCACCAATGAATACAAAGATTAGCTATGGAGTACAGATATGTACAGGCATATTCTTAAACGAAAAGTTTATTCCAGTGTGTTTATGTGGGTAAAAAATATATAAAAAACACAAATACACACGTATATTTGCTAAAATTACGTACACTGATGTCACAGAAATTGCACAAATGGCTAAAAAAATCAAATAAAATTGGCCAAGTCATTTGTTTAGTATCAATAAGATGTATGAGCTCATTTACTCTTGCAAAGTTCATCAATATTTGGAGTTTTCTTGCTTATGTACAAACAAGTTATCTTCAACATCCAGCTTATTTCAGTATTTAGTTTTTATGGTGGTTAAGGATAAAATACTAGTTTCACATAAATATGTAGTTGTAAAAGGCAACAAATACTTAAGGCAGTGCTCGACAATGTTGGAAATTCTTTCTCCATTGGAATCCAAAAACTAGTCAGTGATTTCAAAGAACAAATGCTTTTCAAACCAGAGTTAAAAGATGTCTCATAAGTTCTTTATTTGGCAATAGAAGATTACACATTTCTGCATTGCATGTGAATGAGTAACTAGTTCATTCAGTGGGAATGGGAAATACTGCCTTGTAAAAGTTTGGAGAGTGCAGAGATGGACGATTATCAGCTGTTTAACATCAAGTTTCCAATTGTTTGCTCATTTTCTGACGATAATGAATTCAGTTATGAAAATTGGTCAGAGCTGTTCCCTGTAATTTGGTTTTTTCATAAAGTTTTTTGGTCATTGCTTGTGTTTTGTTTTTTCAACCTAGAACATATTGTTTTCACCCTGTAATGAGAAGTTCCACTAGTTCATTTTTCAGAAATTTCAGCTAAATATGCTAAACTTCACCACACATCCTCCTACCAGCACTAGCCATAAATTCAGATTAATTTTGTTTTGAAAATTCGTTCACTATGTGACTCGGTATGGTTGCTAACAAAATTGCATATGCCCCCTATTATTTTAGGGTAACCCACTTTGAGAACCATTGGTCTAGAGGATGTTCAAGCCGTACTGGTATCAGAGTTGGTTATACATCAAGGTTTTTGGCTAACAGTCACAATTTAACAAATGGTTTGAGTACCATATGAGGCATTAGTTTTGCCGCCCGGTGGTGTAGTGGTCTAAGCACCGTCTTATGATTGTTTTTCCAAGTGAGTCCGGGTTTGAATCCCGGTGTAGCATGGATGTTGTGTTTGTCTTACAGCACTGGCGTTCTCTCTTCCCTGGAACCAGTGACTCTTAAATTAGGGACAGGGACTGCTTATATCCCATTTAGTTCTTCACATTAGCCGTTAAAACCTTTAAAAAAATACCTGTTTTTTACATAATATAACAGCTTTGGCTTTCTACTTCCCTAGAACCAATGGCCTCAATTTACAGGTGGAAAAAAAGTTTCATGTGATGAAATGTCACATTTTCATTCAGGAAACGCAGTTGTGATTCTCCCTGACTGCTACATGGTTTTGATTGCTTTTAGGAACACCATTTCACTCACACTCCTTAGTATATAATTATCAATCATTTTGTGACTATGGCATATTCAGTTAACTCATAGGCACCCCTAGCTTAGTTTTCAGCAGGAGGAAGCAAACAATGGAAATCTGCATATATACAAACCCCATATGCTAATTTCCACTGTGCCTTCTTTTTACCACTCAACACATAAATTACATAAATTTAATTGGAAACCAGAAGAGCCAAAATATATATTATTTTTAATTATATATATAATCACCTCATTATTACATGTATACAGTAATATCTCAAATATATGTCAGCGCAAACCAAAGAACGCATAAATGAGAGCGCAGCATAAGTAAAAGCTAGTGTAATTCCAGCCAAAATTAAGTTTAAAATGTAATTAACATAAGAATAACATGCAAAATGAGAAAAATATCACTGCTTGAATTTACTTAGTTAAATTTAACACTTAAAAGCTTAAATTACTCAAAAATGTAAATTACATGATCTCAAAATTTTAATTACATACCTTGTTTATATTTATGGCATTTTAAAGTTATGTAAAACTGAAGACTGTTTCTGCTGTTGCCTCTCATTGAAAACAGCTTTTTCAAGTTTGTTGAAACAGGAATGTGTGGCAATTAGATGCATCGGCGAGTTGTATGTAGTGACAGTGTTTCCAAAGCTTCTACTGCTTTCGTGACAGTCTGGGGATCTTTTGTTAATTCTTCGTTATGTCTCTTCATCATCATCCTGAATTTCATTGGCTATTTCTTGAATATCCCTCAATTCCCCGATAATGCATTTTCATTGATTTCTACAAACTCTTTAAAACTACTGAATGCACCTGAAATGGCACTCCAATCTTCTTCATTGGCAGATTATTCGGTAAATGTGTAGATTAGCGTCCTAAATTATTTTGTCGGAAACTTGTAATATTGACTTGTGAGTGCAACGCTGTGGTATGCCTAACACATCGATACGGCAACGATGTGAAGATTTGTTTTGTTGAAAGGAAAATTCTCTGTGCCGTGCAATTCACATGCGGATGACTACAAGTCCAAGCAAGTACCTTCTTGCCAGGAGAGCGAACCATGTTATACTCATATGCTACACAATATAGTTTGTTCATGTTTTGTAATTGTTTTTAAAGCAGACGTTGTGAAATTTTTCATTCTTTCGCATATGATTCCCTGATCCGAAATAAAAAGTTTGGTAAATGTGTACTTTAGCGTCCTAAATTATTTCGTCGGAAAAATGTAACTGTGTGGGAAAAGTGTGACATACAATAGTTTAAGCATGCAAAATAATGGGAAAAGGTACAAAAATATAGCCATTTCAGATAAAAGGAAATAAGTTTTCCGAAGTATTTACCTGGGAGTGCGATGGTTTGGAAGAGTACATGCGGTAGGCATAGGACGAGATAGCGGCAACGGCATCAAGGTGGAGTCCGGTAAATGGAAGCTTCGTTGAGAAGGGCAAGTAACGGGCGGAAGAATTAAGAAGGAAGCGGTTCAGCAGTACGTAGTCATCGAAAAGTCTTGTTGGCATACGCAGAAAGAAAGAGGTTGAATTTTCGCAGCATTGTAAGTTTTTGTTTTTTGAAGGGTAATTTTGAGAAAGCGGAAGTACAAAATCGTCAGTCATTCCGGATTTCGTCAGAGCTTAAAATTTCATTATCCGCCACTATACAAGAAGCTGTCTCCCTGCCATAGTACGATATATGAATTGAAGAAAATTGTTTATTTTGAAAAATATCCGTGTCACGAGGAAAAAAATGAGAGCTACGATGTACTGAATAACAGCAGAACTGCAAATGAAGTGCTTGAAAAAATCACCTACCTGTGCACATCTTCCAAACCAAAACTAAAACTTTGGGTTCAACCGGAAGCAAAACGTCTTCCTCAAAACTTCTGTCGTACATAAATTATTTTACATTCCTTAATTTCTTTCCATTCGGAGACATTGTGAAACCACTAATAACGGCATTCTGCACATATCTTTCTCAAAAAGGAATAAAACAGGTTTGAACTACTTCTTGCGCACGATTAAACGACACTCTTCCGAAAAATATACCCTACTGCTGTCGTATTCTTCCGCGCATTTCTTACCAACTCGTACTCCGCTCCGTCGCACAGCACCTTGACGTGGTGGCCGTTAGCATCGCTTCAGCCTCCCGCACCACCTGCTACAAACCATCGTACTCGCAGGTTAATACTTCGGAAAAATTATTTCCTTTTAACTAAAAATAATATAATTTTTCACCTTTCCCTATTATTTTGCATGCTTAAAAATTTTGTGCATCGAACTTTTAACACACAGTTAAATTTTTCCAACGAAATAGTTTAGGACGCTGAAGTACACATTTACCGAAAGTACTAATATGCTTTTCTATGTTGTACAGAAAACTGGGGAACTATAAATTTCGGTTTTGGTTTGAACAGATTTGCTGTGTCACTGCACTTTTAGTTCTCCTGTTAATAGCTTGTTCGCACGCGAGTTTCTATCTTACTCATATGTATTTTTTGCAAATCGAAAAGGTTTTATCCGGTTTTTCCTGCCAACAACGTACAGGATACAACAAAAGAAAGGGTGGCTGCTGTGGACCTATTTTCTGTAGTGTATCACTACAACATTTATTGCTCTTCTGCCAATAACGTAAGTCCTCTTTCTCTTGTACTCTTATGCCCGTCATTTCCATACAGCAAAGAACCTTCCTTTTAACGGACCAAAGCTACACATCTTCACTGGAGCGATGCATTAGGCCTATCGCAGCATCTTTTCACAGCGTCGGACTCACAGGTCAATATTACAATAAAAATCTTTAAAACACATTTAAAATATGAAATTTCTGAAAAAATATGAAACACATTAAAATATGAAAAATATGAAGTTTTAACCCTTTGTCAATAAACACAGGAGGCTAGTTCCATCAAAGGCATGCATTCAGTCGGTGACTTTAAACATTTGGAGCAAAATTACATATGCTTCCAATTTATGGACCTAAAGCATAATATAATTAAAGAAGTGATATTCTTCTGTCCTTGGCACTGTGTAACAATAATACAACTTCCAGTGATTAGCAGTGAAAAGCAACATGACATGCAATGACTGTCTTTTTTCTTGTAGTAGAAAATTATATTCTGAACTTCATTTTTAGTTTTGGTTGCCCAGTCTGGGCAACTAGATTATTTATTTACCTGCCCAGGTCAATGATTCACACGACCCAGGCATGGTATTTTTCAAGCTCTGATATGTATAAGTAAAAATATATACAGTACATAATTTCATACATACAGATTAATTAAACCCTATATATTTCATTATTACTACTTTAGCAAAAACTTCCCATTACAAAAACATTACCTGTGCTTGTCTCTGTGGGCACTATTTCACTCTTACAGCATTGCAATCTTATGCGTAATAAAAATTTCTGTAGTACATACTAACTTTTTAATGAAAAATTTGTAATGTTTTAAGAACAATACGTTGCTACAAATTTTTTTGTCCCCCTTGAATTTCATTATAACGAGTTTCGACTGTTATTCTTTTTTTACTGAATCTGGTAAATGCTGGCCAAGAAAATGACAGTGAAAATATATCATGAACAGTTTCTTTGCTTTGCAAATGTAGTAATTAAAGTTAAATGTAAAAAAAAAATTGATTATATTCTAAATTTCTGCGAGTGAAATCTTTCACCTGTGTCACTTTAATCAGGGCTTGGAAAATATCTGAAATGTTACATGCCCAGCTATTTATATACATAAATTATTTACCTACCCAGGTAGTAAAACCTGGATGCCCAGGAAAATTTATATTTTAAGATAAATCAGAAGCCACTTTTTTTTTAAGTTAAAAAATATGAAAATTTTTTTACATGTTTTGTATTCCTATTTTAAAGGTCTTGTTAAATAAAATGTTCAATATGCAAAGCATGTATTTCTTGTTTTAAGATGATAGTGCTGAAATTGGTACAAAATGATACGATGAAATTGTTTTTTGAGAAATTTTAAGATTCTGCCGTGTTCTTTTCCTTTGTCACTAAACACCTGACTTGTACATCAATTAAAAATTGTTTCAGTATCTTCAGGTATTACCAAGATATTATAAATACAACTATTTAATAGCTTTCCAAAAAAAAAAAGTTTGTGCTCCAAAATAATTTCCTTGCGGCAACATAACAAGGAAAGAACAGGTTTAATCACTGAAGTCATTTCTAAAACATTCCAAACAGGAAAATTTAATATTTTAGAAATATTGATATGCATTAATGTTCTACAATGACTCCGCTAGAATCAGGGTCTGAACAAGTGTTTCTTCTTTGGGTGGGGGTCTGAAATTTGAAATTATGCCCTATCAAGTTCGAAAGCTCTCACTTCCATTCAAGTATTTTTTTCTTTTCTTTCTAATACCTTAATTATGGGGAAGCAATGTGATCTTTCAAAAGCAGTACTTCCAGTTTTTGACATAATTTTACTAAAAATGTGAAAAGTAGGTAAATAACCAAAAATTAGAGATAGGAAACAAGACAGTAAAAGTTCTGGGAACACTAACAACACAGTGCGCAGTAGAATGTAAAATGAACCAGCACACAAGGCAGTGAATGTGAAAACAGGAAAAGCATGATTCAACCCTATGTCAAATGTAATACTAGCCAAAGGCTACATGATAAACCAACTTTGAGACCATTGTGGATTGAATACCCTATAGACGCAATGTACTCGGATGCCAGTTCGTAGTTCTGTTTGTCATTAATATAACATATAAATACAAAAATATGCCTGTACATATCTTTACTACATAACTGCCCTTTGTATTCATTCATGCAAATACTACATAAGTACGTATGTGCAAATTAAAATGTCTGAAAGAAACTAAGTATTGTTCAACCAACTGTGCTTTAGAAATAATTCTCCAATTAAAACATGTCTAAAAGAAACGTAAGTATTGTGCAACCAACTGTGTGTACAGAGTTCATAAAGCCTAATGTTAAACAATCTGTGTGTAACTGATGTCATTATTTATCATATTGTAATAAACCTGATTTTAAGATATGAAAATATCATTACTCACATTTAGAACTGAATTGATTCGGTAATAATGTAAGTATCCAACAATTTCACACTCACACACTCTTTCACAAAAAACATGCATTTACTAGCACACTCTTCCACAAAAAATGCATTTATGTAAAAGTCGGTGACTACTCGCCGTGAGGCTTAACTGAATAGGGCCAAACTTCATATTTACAGGGATTGTTTTGAAATTCAAATGAATAAGGTCAGACTTTTTAATTTCAGATTACCGCTTGACTGAATACAATCAAACTATATTTTTACGGAATTGCTCTTAAAATTACGGCCTAACAGAAAACGGCCAAACTTTTGCTTTTACAGGCATTGCCTTTCAAATTACACCTTAAGTAAATACGGTCAAACTTATTTTTTCAGGTATTGCCCTTCAAATTACGGCTTAGCTCAATAGGTCAAACTTTATTGTCTCGGGCAATGCCGTTCAAATTACAGCTTAAATGAATACGGACAAATTGTATTTTTACGGGCGGTGCTCTTCAAATTATGGGCTTAGTTTGTACGGTTGAGACCGTAATTTTATGGGTTTTCACAAAAACGGGCCAAGCCGTAGTTTTATGGGCAACGGTTGGGTCCCCAGTTGCCGGCCGTTGCCCGTAATCTAACGGTAAAAATTTTAACATTGTACTACAGAAGTAAAGCACGCATCCAGACGACAAATCTGTAGCGATATATTCCGTTGGTGTAGCTTAATCGGTTAGAGCAACTCACTCCGGAGCGAGAAGACGCGTTTCGATCTTTGTCACCGACATATGTCTGAATTTCATCCTTAGAATGAACACCACTGATATATTCTTTGTTTATAATAATAAAATAGGCTGACTGTCTGTGTATAACTTTCTGTGATCCATTGATAAAATTGCTGAACGCACAGATTTGAAGTTTAGTATGGACTCTCAGTAGCACACCTGCGTGTGTGAACCTAGTAACTCTATTTGAAATTCAAATATTCTGAAGTTTCAATCAACTTTTAGCTAATCTTCGTTGGTACGTCAAAGTCTTAAAACACTTAGCAGAAGTTACCGATAGATGGCAGCACATATGTTCCCGGGAAATCAGGTTTAATCGTAAGGTGCAGAAACAAATGAATATCTTTTTAATGCAGAATTAAATCAGTACGTCGATTTTTTAGAAGCAATGGTTTATAATAACATAAAGCCATTGAGAAATGGGGTATAGCTGCGATTTTTCGTACTGCATGAAAAACATACTTTGTTTGGACCACGGCATTGAACGATCTCGTTGGCTAAAACATATATAAGGAGTGAGAATGAAGGGGTGACATAATCGGGAATCCTGCTACTACACGAACACCTTTAGCAGATGCTCCATCATAGGGCTACACACGTGTGATAAATGGTCCGTGTGTTACATCGCGGCACAAATGCATTGGGAGTCGTCAACTGTCACCTGAATTTGGGGACAGTTGTTGGAGGAATATACGTGCGTCGCCGTGGGACAGCTGCTCAGTTTCAACAGCTGCTGACTAATGCACGTAGGCGAGCATCTGAATGCCTGGATAGCAGCTTTCGACGGCAAGACGTAACCTCTCCATAGTCCACAGCGAAGACATTCGGCGAGGTGTAGATGCAGCAATGAACATCCTTGTATCGACACGGCCTTTGAATCGTATATTCTCACTTCCGTCTCATCGCCGACGATCGCTGATTCAGAGTCTGGAAATGACGTAGTCACCTTGCTCATCTTGCTGCCATTAGTGAGCGCCACGCGGTTCCTTAGTATGGTGTCATGGTTTAAGGCGCTGTCAGCTTCAACAGCTGCTGCCATTAGTGAGCGCCATACGGCTCCTCAGTATGGTGTCATGGTTGGTGGCGCTGTCAGTTTCAACAGCTTCAGTCATTATTTAGCGATATACGGCTCTTCAGTATGGTGTCATGGTTAAGGGCGCTGTCAGTTTCAACAGCTGCTCCCATTAGTGAGCGCCATACGGCTCTTCAGTATGGTGTCATGGTTTAGGGCGCTGTCAGTTTCAACAGCTGCAGCTGTTAGTTAACGCCATACGGTTCTTCAGTAGGGTGTCATGGTTTAGGGCGCTGTCAGTTTCAGCAGCTGTTCACCGCTCATAAGCGCTATGGATACGATGACAGCATGACGATAAATCGATGAGGTGCTGCAGCAGGTTTTGTTTCTGTATCTCAGTGGTACCTAGCTTCAAGAAACATCCCCCACCCGCACAGCCCGCATCAGCAGATACTGATCGCAATGTTGCCGCGGCCTTTACAGGCATCCGCGAAACAATACTACTTCTTATTCGCCGTAGTAGGATAAATTTAAATGGACAAAATCTGCATAATTAATTTACCCCTGACATTCTGTCTAGTGGTGTCAACGATGCAACTGACATTCTGTCTAGTGGTGTCAACAATACTACTTCTTATTCGCCGTTCCCTAAATAAGGGTCTCCAAGCTCAGGGTCGACAGTGCATCGCGTTGTGTTTCATATGGGACAACATCGGGTTTCCATGCTCATCCAAATGTCGCAAAGAAATTTAATTAAAGAAACATTAGTGGAGCACTGAAAAATATATTATTGAACTAAAAATTTCTACAAAGCCTTAGAAAAGTGACTGAGTTAAACAGTTAAATTCAAACCTAACGATTTATTCATAAAAGGTAGTCTAAATTCTAGGTACATGAGTACCGGTGGAGTTATTTACCTTTAGATAAACATTCTAAGACTATAATAGACTGTAATATGCAAAAATGTTATTAAATTTTTAAACCGTTAAAATTCACGAACTTAAAAGTTAACACGGGGAGCTAGAGAAATACGTAGTAAAAACTGTAGCTGAAACCTCGGAGAAATTGACCCTGCATAGTACATGCAAAGCTATGAGACATGATTCAAAATGTATAAGTCGGAAAGCATCTTACCCTCTTTTCTGTAGGTCGTCGGTTCTCCGGTACCGGTCGGCGGTGGTATACAGTGGTGTCCTAGGCTTGGAGACTTACTCAATAGCTCTCCTCCTAGTGCAGCTCTTAAACTTATTCATCTTGCTGCTACTCCAGCCCAGTTACTATTATACCTCATCTACTTGACTCCGTTAGTTGCACAACTTCTGATTCTTCCTCCTGTCTCAAGTTTGTTTTTCTCCTCTGTCTCTCATCCTCTTTTTCAAATTTTTCTTAATCTTTTTCCAGTGTCGGAGGTCCGGCTTCAAGAGGTGCAACCGCCTAGCCCGCCAAAATAGCGTCGGATTACGTCATTGGCCATAGCATGTCCATCCAGCTTTGCGATTCACGTTTCTCTCAGACTCATTTCGCAAGATACGTGAATGCTTTCTTTTTATAGAACGCGACTAGTACTGAAAAATGTGTTCCTTCAACTGTCATCCTTTTCTTCTACCCTTTATCTGAAGTGACTGCGCCTAGTTTCTTGGACGCGAATTGGTCACGTACGAAATTTCGGCTACGTGCTTTTCTCGGGTTTTTACTTTTTCAAGGATTCGACGGGACGCTCTACACTTTGTGGGGTTTTGAAAGAGCTTATGCCCCCTTAAGAAGTATGACTTCCTTGCTTCAGAAAATACACTAGAAACTAGGCGAAGTTATAGTACCTTGCTTTTCGTGTAGGTGAGAATTCGGACTATTGCATGCCTTCTTCTCCATTTCCCCCTCTGGGTTGCAACGCGCGTTCCCCACGAATTGTGGCAAAAAAAAGAAAAAAGAAAGGAGGTTTCTGGCCTAACTTACCCGAAGACCGCCCTAATTATCGAAGAGAAAAAAATTAAAAGTCCTTGACTTCAACTGAAATCCATTTTTAATAAAATTGTTTATTTTTCGACGTTAATAAATATTCATTAAGGCCAAATGTGTATATCGCTTAATTGTTAAAGTTAAAAATAAAAATAAAATTAAAAATATTTGAATGCCACTTGAATACGGAGAATTCCGCGGGAACTGCAAAGTGCCCATATGCTGCCCTGGTAACGCGATCCGTATTCTTTCATTCAGCAGAAAACGTGTGGGACTTCATTGGCACACGAATTAATACCACTACGCCATCCACTCACAAGATCGAAGAATAGTGAACGATCCCAATGCGGTATCGGGATCATGGTGAAAGATACCTTAGGACACTATCCAGTGATTTTTCCAAGCCAGCTGACTCAGTCCACAATGTGCTGTCTCCTCAAGCATCACATTTATCATTTTTTTATTTAATCATCCTTTATCATTATATTTATTTAATCATCCTTTATTATTATATTTATTTAATCATCCTACTTACATCTGTACCTGTGTGGTAAGTTCTAACTTGTTTTGTGCATTTCTGCACGAGTCGAGCCGTATACTGTATATTGACATTTATTGCCTGAGACTGTCTTAACAAAAAGATCTTAGTTTTCGGCTAGTGTGTGGAAGTTTTGTACTTTGCATATCTGTTTACCGAAAAGCTTAAGTTAGCAAGCAGACAAAATACATTTTAAATGTTTAAATTGATATCGTATAATTTAATAACTTCAATCGTGTTTTACTTTCACATTTTGGTATGAATGACACTATAAAACATTTTATCTTTTTCAGAGAAAAAGCTTACTTTTCTGTGAAATTCGATCGCATGGAGATCGACAAATATATATACAATCCTAAATATGAGGTAAGAGTTTATTTTATGATACTCGAGATCCCTTTAGAAAAAAAATATTATTACGTTGCTTTCATAAAGGAACTCGTAATTTTTACTATTTGTTCTACTTTCATTAAAAACTTTTCAGTTGTGTTAAACTCTGCTTGAGCATATCCATAAATCCTCCAAACAGCGAATTTGCATCACCTTTGAAAATATAAGGCGCTGTGTAGAAAGAAAATAGCGATGTCACGGTTTAGAGATTTTTTGCTAGATCAAGGTGTGGTATCTATTCGTGTTAAAGTGATAGATGCCGCAATAGGATAGACCTAACGCTTCGCAATGGAGTCCTCTGTTAAACCATAAGGGTGACAACAGATCTCCCTTTAGGATCTTGAGGGGTGCGTTGGCAAGAACTCTTTCCGGTGGAGCTAAAAGTTTCTCTGGCATTACTGCGGGTATGTGGTATTCTCTCACGTTCCATTCCACTCTGGCACTCTTATTCGATACATGAAAGCATACAGTACATACACTGAGGGTCTGTGTACCCTTAAAGCTTTCCTCACGTTTGCCTTTCTCTCGGCTTTTCTCTCCGATTTGTGATCTCATGGAAGGCTTTTCACTTCTTTATATGAATGGACGATCTTTAGAAGGAATGAATTCCAGTTTTTGTCTCGTGTACCTAAGGACTGAAACCCTAGAATTAACGTTAGATCTGAAAGGACTGGAAATTGAATTGAATCAACAAATGAGGAACTCCAGTGTTTCAGGACTGATTTTTATTTTCAAATACCACGAAGATTGAATCTCATTACAGAAACTCTGCGTTTAGAGTTATTCTCAGTATTCTGTGACTCAGAGTATTCTTCCACGGCTTTGTGTTACAGAGCCAATTCAATGTTCTATAATTGAGTATATCATTCTTCCTTGTGCTACAGAGCGGTCTCAGTATTCTATGACTCACACTACCGTCCTCACTCTGTGCTACAGAGTACCTTTTTCTAGAGGATCATTCATTAGACAAAATAACCTGGTTTAGGCACCACTAGGATTGATACTCGTCATCTTGCTTTGAGTTTTAAGTATCTTTGCCTAAAGGATCACTCATTATATGTAATACCCTGCATCAGGCCCCACAAGGACCACAACATCAGTTATCACAAATACTGAGGCTCGCTCTCTTGCTCTGAGAAACAAAGTATCTTTGCCTGAAGGATTACTCATTATACACTGACGGAAAAAAAATCCCAACACCAAGAAGCGGTTGTGTTAGATAAACGAAAGTTGGTAGGCGGTGAGAGTACATCTGTAAGATGACGTCTATGCAAATTTCGCGCTCGGCGCATACGTGTGGCGCTAGTAGCTCCCTTCTGAACATGCAAAGCAGGTTTGCTTAAATACGCGCTGTAACGTTCGTGAGCGTTAGTTATCGTTGAGATTCGACGTAGGGTGTTGATGTTAGTCAAGAATGCCTTTAAGAAGACGAAGAAGCCATTATCAACAGCTCACGGAGTTTGAACGAGGTCGTGTAATAGGGCTACGAGAAGGTGGATTTTCGTTCCGCAATATTGCAGAACGACTTGGCAGGAATGTAGCCACTGTGCATGATTGTTGACAGAGGTGGTCAAGGGAAGGTACTGCCTCAAGAAGACCTGGTTCCGGCCAGCCACGTGGCACTATTGAGAGGTAAGACCGCCGTGTACGGCGTATGGCCGTGGCGCATCGTACCGCGTCTGCTGCAGCAATTCGAGCTACAGTTGCCACCACAGTGACACAACGAACTGTTACAAATTGGTTACTTGAAGGACAGCTCCGAGCCAGATGCCCTGTAGCGTGCATTCCACTTACTCCAAACCACTGCCGTTTGCGAAGTCAGTGATGTCAAGCTTGAGCTCATTGGAGGACGGAGTGGAGATCTGTTGTTTTTTTTTATGAAAGCCAGTTCTGTCTGGGTGCCAGTGATGGCCGTGTGTTGGTTAGAAGGAGGCCAGGTGAGCGCCTGCAACCAACCTGCCTGCGGCCGAGACAAACTGGACCTACACCTGGAGTTATGGTCTGGGGAGCAATTTCCTATGACAGCAGGAGCACTCTCGTGGTTATCCCACGCACCCTGACGGCACAGTTGTACGTCGGTCTGGTGATTCAACCTGTTGTGCTGTCATTCATGAACAGCATTCCAGGGGGTGTTTTCCAACAAGATACCGCTTGCCTGCATACCGCTGTAGTAACCCGACATACTCTACAGAGTGTCGACATGTTGTCGTGGCCTGCTAGATACCAGATCTTTCACCAATCGAGCACGTATGGGACATCATTGGACGACAACTCCAGCGTCACTCCCAACCAGCATTAACCGTCCCTGTATTGACCGACCAAGTGCAACAGGCATGGAACTCCATCCCACAAACTGATATCCAGCACCTGTACGACACAATGCATGAACGTTTGCGTGCTTGCATTCAACATTCTGGCGGTTACACCGGTTATTAATGTACCAGCATTTCACATTTAAAATGGCTCTTCTCGCGCTTACAAAAAGCTGTGATCTTGAAACCTTAATCGATTAAATATGTTACCTATACAAATGTATTGCCGCCATTTCATTCCTCTACAACTATTTTCTCGTGGTGTTGGGATTTTTTTCCCGTCAGTGTATATACTGTTGTACCCTGCATCAAGTACAACAAGGACTGAAGGTCTCCATCTTGCTCTGACAAACAAAGTATCTTTGTTTGAAGGATCACTCATTATATATAATACCCTGCATCAAGCACCACAAAATCTGAGGGTCTCCATCTTGCTCTGAGCGACAAAATATCTTTGCCTGAAGGATCACTCATTACATACAGTACCCTGAATCAGGTACCACAAAGAATCAGGGTATCAGTGTCTATGTTCGAGACCCCATTGCAGCTTGAGACATCTGTAGGTGAGGGTCAAAGGAATGCGTTGCAAAGGGCGGCTAGCAGCCATTCCTCTGTCAAGCAGACGACGTGGAAATGTGATTGAGGGCAAAGCCTGGGGTGAAACGCGGTTCCAATGCTGCTCTGATACCGTAAGTGTCGCTGTGATATCTGTCAATGCCATGCGGTAGAGCTATCTATCATACCTTTCACTCGTGCGATTTCTCGGTCCATTTCCCGGAATTCTGAGCGCTTCAGCCTCATCAGTCCACTGACGCCCCGTTAGCATCACTGTACTGACGTTTCGTCCGTTTGACTGGCAATTTCGATATAGGAAAATCCATCTTTACTCATCCCATAATTCTTCCTTGCTCAGAGACCATCCAGTGTTCCTTCGTCGGCGACGGGGCATAGTGAGACACAAAAAACACTCTTTCGACTCAATGTCGGCTCTTCCCTGATTGGCAACATCTCGTTTGAGCCAGCTCTTTAGTCCCAAGAATCCTTCCTCGCTCAAAGTCCGTCAGGTGTTCATAATACCACCTTCTTCGGCGACGGGGCCATAGCGAGTCACAAAAAACATTCTTTCGACTCAATGTCGGCTTTTCACTGATTGCAACATCTCGTTTGAAGCCAGCTCTTTAGTCCCAAGAATCCTTCCTCGCTCAAAGTCCGTCAGGTGTTCATAATGCCACCTTCTTCGGCGACGGGGCATAGCGAGACACAAAAAACACTCTTTCGACTCAATGTCGGCTTTTCACTGATTGCTACACCTCGTTTGAGCAAGCTCTTTAGTCCCAAAATTCTTCCTTGCTCAAAGTCCGTCTGGTGTTCATAATGCCACCTTCTTCGGCGACGGGGCATAGCGAGACACAAAAAACGCCCTTTCGACTCAATGCCTGCTCTTCACTGATTGCAACATCTCGTTTGAGCCCTCTTTATACCCAAGAATTCTTCCTCGCTCAAAGTCCGTCATTTGTTCATAATGCCACCTTCTTCGGTGACGGGGCATAGTGAGACACGAAAAACGCCCTTTCGACTCAATGCCTGCTATTCAGTGATTGGTACATCTTGTTTGAGCCAGCTCTTTAGTCCCAAGAATCCTTCCTCGCTCAAAGTCCGTCTGGTGTTCATAATTCCACCTTCTTCGGTGACGGGGCATAGTGAGACACGAAAAACGCCCTTTCGACTCAATGCCTGCTATTCAGTGATTGGTACATCTTGTTTGAGCCAGCTCTTTAGTCCCAAGAATCCTTCCTCGCTCAAAGTCCGTCAGGTGTTCATAATGCCAACTTCTTCGGCGACGCGGCATAGCGAGACACACAAAACACTCTTTCTACTCAATGTCGGCTCTTCACTGATTGCAACATCTCGTTTGAGCCCTCTTTATACCCAAGAATTCTTCCTCGCTCAAAGTCCGTCAGGTGTTCATAATGCCACCTTCTACGGCGACGCGGCATAGCGAGACACAAAAAACACTCTTTCTACTCAATGTCGGCTCTTCACTGATTGCAACATCTCGTTTGAGCCCTCTTTATACCCAAGAATCCTTCCTCGCTCAAAGTCCGTCAGGTGTTCATAATGCCACCTTCTTCGGCGACGCGGCATAGCGAGACACACAAAACACTCTTTCTACTCAATGTCGGCTCTTCACTGATTGCAACATCTCGTTTGAGCCCTCTTTATACCCAAGAATTCTTCCTCGCTCAAAGTGCGTCAGGTGTTCATAATGCCACCTTCTTCGGCGACGCGGCATAGCGAGACACACAAAACACTCTTTCTACTCAATGTCGGCTCTTCACTGATTGCAACATCTCGTTTGAGCCCTCTTTATACCCAAGAATTCTTCCTCGCTCAAAGTCCGTCAGGTGCTCATAATGCCACCTTCTTCGGCAACGCTTCATAGCGAGACACAAAAAACACTCTTTCTACTCAATGTCGGCTCTTCACTGATTGCAACATCTCGTTTAAGCCCTCTTTATACCCAAGAATCTTTCCTCGCTCAAAGTCCGTCAGGTGTTCATAATGCCACCTTCTTCGGCGACGCGGCATAGCGAGACACACAAAACACTCTTTCTACTCAATGTCGGCTCTTCACTGATTGCAACATCTCGTTTGAGCCCTCTTTATACCCAAGAATCCTTCCTCGCTCAAAGTCCGTCAGGTGTTCATAATGCCACCTTCTTCGGCGACGCGTTATAGCGAGACACAAAAAACACTCTTTCTACTCAATGACGGCTCTTCACTGATTGCAACATCTCGTTTGAGCTCTCTTTAGACCCAAGAATCCTTCCTCGCTCAAAGTCCGTCAGGTGTTCATAATGCCACCTTCTTCGGCGACGCGGCATAGCGAGACACACAAAACACTCTTTCTACTCAATGACGGCTCTTCACTGATTGCAACATCTCGTTTGAGCCCTCTTTATACCCAAGAATTCTTCCTCGCTCAAAGTCCGTCAGGTGTTCATAATGCCACCTTCTTCGGCGACTGGGCAAAGCGAGACACAAAAAACACTCTTTCGACTAAATGTCGGCTCTTCACTGATTGCAACATCTCGTTTGAGCCCTCTTTATACCCAAGAATTCTTCCTCGCTCAAAGTCCGTCAGGTGTTCATAATGCCACCTTCTTCGGTGACGGGGCATAGTATAGTGAGACGCGAAAAACGCCCTTTCGACTCAATGCCTGCTCTTCACTGATTGCCACATCTCGTTTGAGCCCCAAAACCGGACAGTTCAGATGATGCTCTTCATTGATTGCAACATCTCGTTTCAGACATCTCTTTATACCCAAAACCGGACAGTTCAGAAAGCGCTGTTACGAAACCGTATGCGTATTTCCACTGACATTTTAATCATTTGCATGTCCTAACATTTTTAGTAGATATCCTGTAAGTTTAAATCTAAAACCACTAGTCGCTCATTGTGTTGCAAATTTCACAAGCAGTAGTGTATAAATAATAAGCTCACGTCAAATTTGGGAACTCAACATCCATGATGTATGCAAGATACGAGGATAGTAATTTCTTATTTTTAAAATTTCTTTTGTGGGAAAAGTCTGGTGGGCCATTACAAAAGTTTCCGCGGGCACGAGTTGAAGACCCCTGTTCTAGAGGAAGCCTTGCGTTATTCGGAATAAGTAACAGAGAACATTTGGTGAAAGTCTGGAAAGGGGCGGCATCCTAAAGTTCGCACCCGGCACGGGCTGAGACTTCTAAATTAAAATTCTAAATTTGGTACTTTTAGTCCTCTACAAGATGCTGTGATCCCAGCACCCATCACAGTGTTTTCACTTCAATGAAAGTTAGGGAATATTCCTTAGTAAGTAGTAAAAGCCTCGATGGAGGCTAAGATGCTTCACTGGAGCGTTTCCTGTTGTCAACAAACTAATGTTCTTATGATTCACTCTGGATTTTGTAAATAATTGAACTTACTAAAGATTCATTTTAAATTATTATTTTTTGTTTAATTTAAGACTGACAGTATTTTCATTAATATCGCTGATAACAAAAGTTTTATTGCTTGCAATATGCACCAATTAGCCATTCCGCTATGACCACCCCCAGCCTAGAGAAATAAAAGCGCCTGGAGACAGAACGGTGGCACAGGTGAAGTTCACAGAGCAGTATATATACAACCCACCCAAGAACCGGCTTTCGGTCAGTAGAGTGTTCGGAGTGTGAATGGGAAAAGCTGTTGATTTATCGGAGTTCGATAAAGGACAAATTGTGATGGCACGGCGCGTCACGGAACTACGATCCCGGAAACGGCGCGTCTTGTGGGTTGGTCACGTGACGCTGTAGTGCGTACGTGCCAAAAGTAGTGCACATGGCCAAACGACCGACGAACCGTCGTCAAGTCGTATGCCGTCCGCCGCTCATTAATGTCAGAGGGGAACGGAACAGTATTACAGAGGTGTTAAGGTACCTGTTCCGAGGTGCACCAGAACAGTATTAAAAAGATGTTAAGGTATCTGTTCAGAAATACAGCGAATGAGTATTACAGAGATGTTAAAACCTTTGTTCCGCAATACCCAGGAAGAGTATTGCAGAGGTATTAAGACACCTGTTCCGAAATACCCGAAGAGCATTACAAAGATGTCAACACATCTGTTCGGAAATACCCAGAAAAAGCGTTACAAAGGTTTTAAGACACCTTTTACGAAATATCCCGAGACAGTTTCATAAATGTGCTAAGACACCTGTTACAAAGATGTCAAAACATCTGTTCGGAAATACCCAGAAAAAGCGTTACAAAGGTTTTAAGACACCTTTTACGAAATATCCCGAGACAGTTTCATAAATGTGCTAAGACACCTGTTACAAAGATGTCAAAACATCTGTTCGGAAATACCCAGAAAAAGCGTTACAAAGGTTTTAAGGCACCTTTAACGAAATATCCCGAGACAGTTTCATAAATGTGCTAAGACACCTGTTACAAAGATGTCAAAACATCTGTTCGGAAATACCCAGAAAAAGCGTTATAAAGGTTTTAAGACACCTTTTACGAAATATCCCGAGACAGTTTCATAAATGTGCTAAGACACCTGTTACAAAGATGTCAAGACATCTGTTCGGAAATACCCAGAAAAAGCGTTACAAAGGTTTTGAGACACCTTTTACGAAATATCTCGAGACAGTTTCATAAATGTGCTAAGACACGTGTTACAAAGGTGTCAAAACTTCTGTTCGGAAATACCCAGTAAAAGCGTTACAAAGGTTTTAAGACACCTTTTATGAAATATCCCGAGACAGTTTCATAAATGTGCTAAGACACCTGTTACAAAAATGTCAAGACATCTGTTCGGAAATACCCCGAAAAAGTGTTACAAAGATTTTAAAACACCTTTTACGAAATATCCCGAGACAGTTTCATAAATGTGCTAAGACACCTGTTAGGAAATACCCAGGAAGAGTATCATAAAGATATTAAGACATCTGTCCCGAAATACCCCGAAACGGTATTACAAAGATGTTAAGACACCTGTTAGGAAATACCCAGGAAGAGTATCATAAAGATATTAAGACATCTGTCCCGAAATACCCCGAAACGGTATTACAAAGATGTTAAGACACCTGTTAGGAAATACCCAGGAAGAGTATCATAAAGATATTAAGACATCTGTCCCGAAATACCCCGAAACGGTATTACAAAGATGTTAAGACACCTATTCTGAAATATCCTGCAGATGATTGTTACAAAGGTTTTAAGATACTTGTTCTGAATTACCCCAGAACACTATTACAAAGTTGTTAAGACATCTGTTCCTAAATGCCCCGGAAGAGTATTACCAAAATGTTAAGACAACTGTTTCGAAATACCCCGGAAGAATATTACAAAGATATTAAAACACCTGTTCAAAATACTCCGGAACAGGTATCTTAACATTCTTGCCGACCAGGCACATCGGTGCAGGTCACCATGCTTCCTGATGAGGAGAGTTTCTTCCAGTATGAAAATGCGTCAAGCCCCAAGACTCGGATCGTCACACAGTGGTTCCGGGAGCACGGCCATATATTTAAAGTACTAAATTGGCCAACACAGTCTCCAATCCTTATGCCAATCGAACACGTTTGGGATGACATTGAGAGGGACATTCGTAACAGAGATAGTACTTTGGCAAACACTTTCGGAAATTATCAGGCGCCATCACATCAAGTTTGTTGAACATACAGGTAAACATTTTTATAAGGTCGAGTAATCTGAAAATCCACTTTTCGGCATCGAAGTATCCGACTGCTGTCTTGACGTTAGAGTTCAACACTTTACGCACTGAGGAACTCATTCTAGAAGGCAGACGAGAAAATGTTTGGAGTGTGATATCATCCTTTGGCATTATAAAGCATATTGTCGTGAGTGTTTTCGGGTACGCAAGGTTCTATGCTCGGTATGTGCCTCATGAATTAACTTATAATGAGAGAGCGACGCGAATGATGGTAAGTTCGAGATGACGGCAGCGTTATGCACTGAAGTGACGCAACTTTCTATGTCAAATGGGTACTGGAGATGAGGCCATTCTCCATCATTTCACTCCCATCACTAAGGAAGCAAGCATGAAGTGTAAATACCTTGCCTCATAAGGAAAAAGAAAGGTTAAACGGACGGACAACCTCTTCTCAAAAAGTGATGGTCACTTTTTTTGGGACTCATCGGGTTGTTGAACATTTTACAGCAGGAATGCACTCTGAATACCGATAAGTACTGTGCGACTTTGAAAAAAAATTAGGTGAGTCCATCTGGAGAAAATTTTGTGGTCTTGCTACCGAGGATGTTTTTCTCCTCCAGGGCAATGCCCGAGCGTACACAGCTCTGTAAATACAGAACTTTATACAAGGTTCCCATTGGAAACTTTGCACATTCACCCTATCGTCAGGAGTTGGGCCTCTGTGACGTTCACCTATTTCCAGGCGTCAAAAAGCACTAACGTCGAACGGTCTTCAAGTTGCGTTAGAAGCACTAACGTCAAACGCTCTTCAAGTTGCGTTAGAAGCACAAACGTCGAACGGTCTTCAAGTTGCGTTACAAGCACAAACGTCAAACGGTCTTCAAGAAAACGTCGAACGGTCTTCAAGAAAACGTCGAACAGGCTTCAAGTTGCGTTAGAAGCATTAACGTCGAACGGTTTTCAAGTTGCGTTATAAGCACTAACGTCGAACGGTCTTCAAGTTGCGTTATATGCGCTAACGTCGAACGGTCTTCAAGTTGCGTTAGAAGCACAAACGTCGAACGGTCTTTAAGAAAACGTCGAACGACCTTCAAGAAAACGTCGAACGGTCTTCAAGAAAACGTCGAACGGGTTTCAAGTTGCGTTAGAAGCACTAACGTCGAACGGTTTTCAAGTTGCGTTATAAGCACTAACGTCGAACGGTCTTCAAGTTGCGTTATAAGCACTAACGTCAAACGGTCTTCAAGAAAACGTCGAACGGTCTTCAAGAAAACGTCGAACAGGTCTTCAAGTTGCGTTAGAAGCATTAACGTCAAACGGTTTTCAAGTTGCGTTAGAAGCACTAACGTCGAACGGTCTTCAAGTTGCGTTAGAAGCACTAACGTCAAACGGTCTTCAAGTTGCGTTATAAGCTCTAACGTCGAACGGTCTTCAAGTTGCGTTAGAAGCACAAACGTCGAACGGTCTTCAAGAAAGCGTCGAACGGCCTTCACGTTGCGTTAGAAGCATTAACGTCGAACGGGTTTCAAGTTGCGTTAGAAGCACTAACGTCGAACGGTTTTCAAGTGGCGTTAGAAGCACTAACGTCGAACGGTTTTCAAGTTGCGTTAGAAGCATTAACGTCGAACGGTTTTCAAGTTGCGTTAGAAGCACTAACGTCGAACGGTTTTCAAGTTGCGTTAGAAGCACTAACGTCGAACGGTCTTCAAGTTGGTGCAACAGCAGGGACATTCCTTCTACGATAGGAGACGGATATAATTATAACACTCTGTGACAAGTATTTCAATAGCAATGGGGATTATGTGGAAAAGTAGCGTTAGCATTGTGCATTCTGTAAGTATTCAGCCTTTAATTTCTGCTATGCATACGGGATGGACAAACTTATCACTCGCTGGAACAAATGTCTCAATTACCATGGCGATGATGTTCAAAAGCAGTGAATTGCGATACTTTCATTGTAAATATCCTTTTTTAAAATCTTAGCTTTGATTTATGAGCACTGCAAATATTTTTCAGATTGACCCTCGTAATAAAATACATTTTTGTTTTGTTTCTGCTTCCCCTCTCAATTCCACTCTATCTTATTTTTCGGCTTATAAGATGATATTTTTTCTTTCAGAAGTCTAAACCCCGACTTATATGCTATGTGGGGTTACCTACTGCCTAGTCATTGAGAATTTCAATGAGAAAAACAATACTGTGCTTTAAATTCGGTAGTATTCTGAAAACCCGAAAAGTAATATCAAATTCATTACAGTGGGTGTACTTCATTCATCTAGCAAAGATATCGCTGAAGCACGTTACTGCCACCCAGCTGATTGGCTGGTGACAGTCGTGTCGACAGACAGCGTGCAGATCATGCGCTTGAGAACAGCAGTGACCAGCGGCTAGACTGATTTCTCATTTCAGTCGGACTCTGTGAGAAAACAGAAAACGATAAGTCATGCTACAAGCATCATCTTCTTTGGGCGGCGGTTTCTCCGATTGGTTGGTCAGAGGGAAGAAATACAGTATCATCAGTTCGTAATGAAAAAGTAAGCATACGAAGTAAATCTTTTTGCTAAAAAGAAAAATGCGAAAGTTACTGTACTTCACTTTCTCTTACTTTTGCTATTTACTCAAACATTAAAATTATAGTTACAGAATTTCGGAATACTACTTGTATTTGTTCAACCCTTGTTTTATATTCAGCCCTATGAATGCAGAGAGAGAAACTGAGAAATGTAATTCACTAAACTTAGATTCCGTATCGACTTATAAGCTGAAAAATTCGGTATAAAACGAATATGTTATATTTTCACAAAGTAGTTTGTTAATGTTCTTGCTGACAAAAATCCCTCGATAATTGTATGTTTGCTTTGTTTTCTTTAGTTTATAGAGCTGTTCAGTGTTTTGGGTGGCTACTTGGGATTGTGGCTGGGAGTGTCTCTTGTTGCTGTCTATAACTTCCTTGAATCTAGCTGCCTGCTCTGCAGAAGACGACTAAGAAAATCTCACAAGACGACTGGCAGTGGATCCCAGAGAACTCATGTAAAGACATTTATCAACATCGGAAAGAAACCAAAGAGAAATTTTTGTAAGTTTCGTGAACCCAAATAATCGAATTTCTAACTCCAACTCAGGTTTAGGTTTTTCAAATTCATCTTTTTCCTTCTGAAAAGCTTTGAAAGTGTTCTTTTTTTCAAATTCATTTGTTTTCTTAAAAGCTTTGCAATTTTGTTTTTCAAATTCATCAGTTTTCATTTAACAAGTTAGTAAAATCATGCAGTGTTTTGATTATAATACGCTTTCCAACATACCAAAACCATTACTCAAGTTATGAGGATAATGGCTGTGGAATATATCTCGCTCCTGTGCCCTGAACTTTGATCACATTTCGATGATATTCAACAGAACCGGTTCAGTATACCTCCCAAATAACATGATTAAGTTTAGTCTCAATAGAAGCATTTTCACAGGCTATGATGCATAAGGGCTATGGAATAGATCCCGCTCCTGTGTCCTAACCTTTAACCCCATTTCGCCCATTTTCGATAGGATTCTTTCCCAGGCAGGCCCCTACAACATACTAAGATTTCATCCAAATCAAGGCATTTTTACGTAAGTTATGATGCATAATGGCGATGGAAGTGATTCCGCTCCTATGTCCTGACCTTTGACCCTATTTCGCCCATTTTCAATAGGGTTTCCTTCCAGGTTGTCCCCTACTACATACTAAAATTTCGTCGAAATCGAACGATTGTTACGCGAGTTATCTTGCGGACGGGCATACGCACACAAAGCAAGAGGTAATGAGGCAGATGGGAATCGCGACCATCTGCTCGCAAGAGTGTGACGTCATCAAACTTTAATAGGATCCACACACAACGCGTGACATTATGAGAGAGATGGCGTGACCGCGCGCCAACATATAATGGGACGACGTCATGACACTACACTAAAAACGTGGTAATTCGGGATGGTTATTTAACCAACTAAACGAATTTTCCTAAGGTCGAGATCAAGCTAAATCGATTTCTAGTACCACAAAACGGTTGGTTTACGACTTTCATCAAACTCCCTAGAGCCGTTTTCAAAATAAAATTTTCATGGATACAAGAATTTCTCCTTTAAGGTGGACGTCAAGTAATTTTGCTTCGTATACTTCCAATGGAAAAACTTCTGTGTAGATTTTTTCACAATTAATGCGTTCCCAAGGATGAAAGTTCGAACATCGATTAAAATAGCTTCATTTTATAACTTGGAATACTTTATATTTTCTAAAACATAACCATAATTATGCAATCCAACATTTATTTGTCTACTGACGTCATCAAAGTACAGGTCGCGCCATCTTTTTTCTGGTTTCAACACCACCAAAGAAAAAGTTAAATATTTGTTTTTTAATATAATTATGGTTATGTTTTAGAAAATGTTAAGTATTCCAAGTTATAATATGAAGTTATTTTAATCGATGTTCAAATTTCCATCCTTGGGAACCCACTAATTGTGAAGGAAATGTGTAGAAAAGTTTTTCCATTGGAAATATAGGAAGCAAAATTACTTGACGTCCACCTAACAGTATGGCATAAGGGCGATGGAATTTATCCCGATCCTATGTCCTGACCTTTGACCCCATTAGTCCCATTTTCAAAAGGGTTCCTTTCGAGGTGGTCTTCTACCACATACTAAAATTTCATCGAAATAGATCCATTTTTACGCACGTTATGACGCATAAGGGCAATGGAATGCGTCCCGCTCCTATGTCCTGACCTTTGACCTCACGCCATCCATTTTCAAAAGGATTCGTCCCCACGCGGTCTCCTACCACATGCTAAAATTTCATTGAAATCGAAAAATATTTACGCAAGTTATGAGGCATAAGAGCAATGGAATGGATCCCACTCCTATGTCGTGACCTTCAAACCCCTTTGTTCCATTTTCAATAGGGTTCGTCCCCAGGTGGTCCCCTACCACATACTAAAATTTCATCGAAATCGAACCATTTTTACGTGAGTTATCGTGCCAACAAGTGGACGGACGGACGGAAAAGGCTGGAGCATATATGCTTCTTCAACCTAAGGTTGGAAAGGGTAAAAAACCTCTACAAAAGTAATTTTTTTTCTAAAGTCACCCATTTTATTCTAAAAAGGTTTACAATTCCCCCCCCCCAAATTCCCTATTTTATTCTAAAAAGGTTTAAAAATGTTCTTTTTTCCGCAAATTCAACTGGTTTTTTTTCTAAAGAGATATGCAAATGCATTTTTTTTTCAAATTCATTTGTTTCTTTCTAAAAAGCTTTGCAAATGCATTTTTTTTCAAATTTATCTGTTTTCTTCTAAAAGGCTTTGCAAATGTATTGTTTTAAACGGGAAAACGGGAAAACAACAATGAATGGAAGTGGTAATAACACCTAGTACTAGTGACGTAACCATCATATGGCGAGGTGGTGCAATTGTACTAAGTACCAGCCATTGATAGCTAACGATAAGCTACGGAAAGGTGGCAATGAAAAAGTAATGATAATACAGATAATACAATACAAAATAAATCCAATAAGCCAATGGAAGGCAATGGTAATATTATTATCGTGCGTTAATGCTCTTATTGAACACTCAGCAATCATCAAGTTGAATAAGTTATTTTTATTATAACGTTATTTTTATTATACAGGCAGCCTTTTTTTCTCCATTTTTTTATTATATCACTCCACATCACTACAGTTACCTTTCTCTTTTCGCAGAATGTAGGTTTTTCCTGCTTTCTTTTTCCCTCATCACTCCACATCACTACAGTTACCTTTCTTTTTTCCCAGAATGTAGGGTTTTCTTGCTTTCTTTTTCCCCAGAATGTAGGTTTTTCCTGCTTTCTTTTTCCCTCATCACTCCACATCTCTACAGTTACCTTTCTTTTCCCCCCAGAATGTAGGGTTTTCCTGCTTTCTTTTTCCCCTAGAATGTAGGTTTTTCCTGCTTTCTTTTTCCCTCATCACTCCACATCACTACAGTTACCTTTCTTTTTTCCCAGAATGTAGGTTTTTCCTGCTTTCTTTTTCCCCAGAATGAAGGTTCTTCCTGCTTTCTTTTTCCCCAGAATGTAGGGTTTCCCTGCTTTCTTTTTCCCCAGAATGTAGGTTTTCCTGCTTTCTTTTTCCCTCATCACTCCACATCACTACAGTTACCTTTCTTTTTCCCCAGAATGTAGGGTTTTCCTGCTTTCTTTTTCCCCAGAATGTAGGTTTTTCCTGCTTTCTTTTTCTCCAGAGTGTAGGTTTTTCCTGCTTTCTTTTCCCCCAGAATGTAGGTAATTCCTGCTTTCTTTTCCCCCAGAATGTAGGTTTTTCCTGCTTTCTTTTTCCTTCGTTTGAGCCGAAATCACAATAAGGCTTCTTACGCACGAATCGTCGCTTTCAATGTTCCCGGCTGTCGGAGATGATGTTTCATCAGGTGCTTTGTATTATTTTATTATAATAATAATGATGATTATATACCATCATACGCGTAATACGATGCTACATAGTCAGCGAGCTACCGGTTTCCGTACCGACAACAAATGTCCGTGAAACCGTATGTCTTTCAGTGTTGAGTTGCTTAAGAACAGTTAAGTTACTGTTAGGTTTTTTCTTTTTTGACCACTACTTGTTAGGTTTTTATTTCTATTCAATTAATACTTTTTTACGTATGAACCATTCACATATATATATATGTATGCGCTCCGG
Source organism: Macrothele yani (assembly GCA_039090855.1). Classification (NCBI taxonomy): domain Eukaryota; kingdom Metazoa; phylum Arthropoda; class Arachnida; order Araneae; family Macrothelidae; genus Macrothele; species Macrothele yani. The sequence continues at coordinate 29,978,078 of CM077032.1, read as the reverse complement.
TAGAATTTTAAACTCGTATTGATAGTATTTTTACCAGAGTTAGTCGCTGCCACCAGTCCAGAATTTGTAAAGCCTGAAAGACTTATTTCACACACCATTACTCACTTGAGAGGCGAGCGAAGGATCAAGCATTGTTGACACAGAGCTGGCATCTTCACAAACAAGAATCTTTTTAAAAACTTTTTATATACATTCCGTTACAGTTGCAGCAATATGCACATAGCTGATAGAGGATATCATCAAACTGAGTTCAGATTATGTTTGAATTTCAAATACAAGGTCCAATTTCAAAACTCTATGTCAGAAACACGGCAGTGAATACATAATGTCCACAGTCAGTTATACACTGAGTGGCCAATTTATTATGACCACCTGACAGTTTTAAGTAAATGAGCTATGGCTACACGCTGTTGCCGCGAGAGGGCTAGGCTAGTATAAAAAGGGAAATTAGCAGAAGTGATTTTTGGGTGACGAGATGGGTGAAAAATTCGATTTCACGGACTTTCAACGTGGGATGATTGTAGGAGCTCGGAGCCATGGAGCGAGTATCACCGAAACCGCAGCATTCGTGAAATGTTTTAGAGCAGCTGTTGTTAAAGTGTTTAAAGACTGGACTGTCAGCCAAAAAACTGGGTCTCTACGTGCAACGTGTGGTCGTCATCGACTAGTGACTCCTCGGGCGGAACGGAGAGTGTCCAGACTGGTAACAGACAACACAAGGGCAACAGTGTAGCAAATTACAGACCAACTTAATCAAGGATCCTCTCAAATGATCTCTGGGCGCAATGTTCGCCGTACACTGCATCGGATGGGACATGGCAGCCGAAATCCTGCTCGAACACCTTTGCTGTCTGCAGTTAACAAGTGAAAACGTCTCCAGTTCGCACAGGAGCACAAGGATTGGACAGTCGATAATTGGAAACCAATTATGTGGTCCGATGAATCACGTTTTCAGTTGCCCCATGCCGATGTCCGAGTGAGAATTTGATGGAAACAGCACGAAAGCATGTACCCCAAATGCATTGCTACAACCCTTCAAGCTGGTGGAGGCAACATTATGGTTTAGGGAATGTTTTCCTGGCATGCTTTGGGCCCCTTAATTCGTGTTGATCAACGTCTGACCGGCACATCATATCTAAACATCGTTGCAGACCAAGTGCATCCTGTCATGTGGATGGTTTATCCCAATGGAGATGGCTACTTTCAACAAGATAATGCGTCCTGCCATAGTGCTCGTATTGTACAAGATTGGTTTCAGGAACATGCCGGTGAGTTTACTTTGCTTAGGTGGCTCCCACAATCTCCAGATCTCAATCCCATTGAGAATTTATGGGATGAAGTTGAACGAGCCATCAGACAGCTAGATCCACAACCCTACAATCTCACACTCCTGGAAAATGCTATTCATCAAGCATGGTCTCAGATTCCACAAACAACCTATCAACATCTTGTGGAGTCCATGCCACGAAGAATCGACGCAGTATTAAAGGCAAAAGGTGGCCCAACAAAGTACTGAGGGGTGGTCATAATAAAGTGACCACTCAGTGTATAAGTAATGTTGATATTACAAACTTGTCAGTCATCTGACACACCTCACAGTTTTGTTATCAGAACCAGTCAGGTTACCGTACGCACAGCATATCAGCTACTGAAAACACGGGAAATTCTCTCTACTGGAGGCACATTTTATCTGCTATCTTAGATTTTTAAACCGCAGCCTATTACCTCAGTAATTCACGAAAAACGACCACTAACCTCGGATAGTGATAAAGAATACTGGCGACCCAACCGCAGCTGAGCGCTCAGACTTCTTAAGTCTCAAACTTCATCTGAGAGATGACCTATCATCCGCTCCTCTTGTTAGCTGAACGAGAAGTCCCGCCAAAACTCTTTTTCTGCCTCACTGATCTTTCTCCCCTGACCCTCGACAGCGCACAACCAATCATAGGCTTGCATTTTGACCCAGAGTCCTCAGGAATCTCGCTGTCAAGAGTCCTGTAGCCTTCCCACGACGTGGTCTGACTTCCCCCGTTGCAACTGCTCTGGTCTCTGGGAATTCCACTCTCCAAAATTCCTAGAAAGTCGCAACCTGAATGTGACTCTTGTGACCTTGTCACAAAAATGGCGGCTGTTCCTTCCCCCTTCGTTCTTCTTGATATAATGTCATCTGAGTTCAGAATTTTTTCCCTTGTCTTTTTTTTCTTCCAGCATTGCCACTGATCTTTGTGTGACTACAGGCAGCCTTTTTTTTCTCGATTTTTTGTTATGTCACTCCCCATCAATACAGTTACCTTTCTTTTTTTGTCAATCGAGAATGAATGAACACGGAAATTGGGCGTTTTCGGCATGGTCAGATTCTTGGCACAACAAGAAACAAAGATATCTTTCCTTTGGTGTTGATTCGAATACTGGTGAGTAAGCAGCCTTATGCAATACATTCTATGCTTCCGATTGCATAATGAGCTACCTGTACAGTATGTAAGGGACTGCGGTATGTAAAAGGAAATTTGCAGCAATACGCCTAGGGATACCTGTTTGTACGGTATTTCTACGGAACCGAGGGTGGGAAGCTAAGGCCACAACATTACTAGCTACCATCAGGCCATAACATTACTAGCTGCCAATAGGACACAACATTACTAGCTGCCAACAGGCCATAACATTACTTGCTGCCAACAGGCCGCACCTAATGATAATGTAATTTTTAGCGACGAATGAGGCTGACTAAAACCTGAAATAACTTAGGTAGTCGCACTTGTTTTGAAACAAACAATGAGGTCGCGTATCTCCTTCTGCGACGAAGCGCATTGAATGTAATCTATGGTGCACCAAATTAACGGGACAAATACAAATTCGATAATATGTCCAAAACGAGATGACCGAATGTATAGATTTTTCACAGACATGCGCAAGGGAAACGTTTAAGTCGACGTACTGAGACAACAATATATTAGCTCCTGTAGAAATATGCAAATGACGACCGTACGTCATCATGATTACTGACACGCGACCTTGATAAACGTTGTTCTGAGCGAGATGCGGCAGTTGAAGCTTGGCTTGGACTGTCCGTGAACCAATGGCTTCACAGCATTGCTTAGAAGACTGTTTAAGGCGGAGACCGGTCGGTGGATTGGAAGCAGGACGATTGCAAGTTGAGGTAGCAAAATGACTGAATGTGTCGATGCAAGTGGTCTCTAAGGTCCTGAGACAGTTCCAGGAAACCGGAATAATAACCAAAAGGCCGGGACGAGGACAGCCACGAACCACAATAAGTCAAGACCACAGGTATTTAGTATCTAACAGCTCCATGCCATTTGGGAGTCGGCAGCCAGGCAATTCTCGCAAGATCTCGCTGTGCTGCGAAAATCTCGAATTAGAGACCAACAATATACAGAAGACTCCATGAGTGAGGTTTTTATGCAAGAAAGTCATTGGTCTGAATTCCACTCTCCGCATAGCAAAGAAGTTTGAATTAGGCCCAACAACATCCCCCCCTACATCCCCGACCAATGGGCCTGTGTTCACTTCAGTGAGGAGTCACGGTTCAGCCTAAACATTGATTTCCGTCATGTGTACATTTGTAAAGAGGCGACAAGGGTAGGGAAATTGACAACTACGATGGTGGAGGACTGTTGGTTTGCTTTTGAATGGACACATGCAGCTGCACGTATTTGCAGGAGGCTCCCTGACTGTTGTACCACTACAGGGATGACATCTTAGGGTCCCACGTGAGAGCTGGGAAGCTGTTGGCACTTGCGTCTTTTTAATGGGAGATAATGACCGTACTCACAAGGCTCGGCTAGTCGCCGAAAACCTTCAGAGTGCGGATATTCACAGGATGGTGAGCCCCGCGATATCTCCGAACATGAATCCGGTAGAGCATGTCTAGGACGCCTTGAGAAGAGCGATTACAAGTCGGAAGCCCGTCCTAGAACCCTCCTTGGACTCCGACGCGCGTTAGTAGAGGAGTGGCACGTATTGCCCCAAGCTCTCATTCACAGCCTTGTAAACAGCATGAGGGCTTCTTGTGAGCTGTATCGCTCTTCGAGGTAGTTAGCATCTCGAAATACACTCCGCTTGCTGCATCACGTTTAGGCTGCCATGTTTTCATTCGCATGTTTCCACCTCATGTGGTGATGGCATTCTTTTCCTATTGTGCATTGCTACGTTATCGATATACACCTATGAGCCATTCTTTGTGACCACCCCCATCCTACTGAAATTAGCGCGCCTGGAAACCGAACGATGGTGCAAGTGTAGTTCCCAGAGCAGTGTATATACAACCCGAGGAACGGCGTTTGGTTAGTAGAGTGTTCGGTGTAAGATTGGGAAAAGCTACCGATTTACCTAAATTTGATGAAGGACAAATTTTGATGGCACGAAGCCTCGGAACTATGATCTCGGAAACGGCGCGGCTTCTGGATTGTTCACATGACGTTGTAGTTAGTATGTATCAAAAGTGAGGCACAGATGGCCAAACGACGAACCGTCGTCCAAAGCTCATTGATGCCAGAGGGGAGGGAGAATATCACGCATTGTTCACAGCGATCGCAGGGTCACAGTGCTACAAATCATCCACAGCTACAACAGTGGAGATCATGGCAATGTCTACACAGTTCATCGCAGCCTTCTTCGCATAGTCCTGCGTAGTCGAAGACCCAGCCGGATACCCATGCTCACAGCACATCATCGCCAACAACGCATGAAATGGGCGCATGATAATCTAGATTGGACCGTGTATGGTTTTTTAAAAGTGGCTTCGTCTGACGAATCAGGATTCCTGGTACATAACATAGACGGCCGAGCGCGGATACGCCGATAACCAACGGAGGCTATGGCATCTGGATGCTCCGTTGGGCGGTAACAGGTCGGTTGCGGCGGTGTTATGCTGTGTGCGATGCTTTCTTGGAAACCGTTAGGCCCCATTATCCCAAATGCACAATCCCTGACAGCTGTCAGGTGTCTGAACATTGTTGCGGATTAAGTTCGCCCATTTATGGCAATTGTGTTCCCCGCTGGTGATGGCCATTACCAAAAGAATAATGCGCCACTGCTAGAACCTTTCACACAGTATATGGCAATTTTGTTCCCTGATGGTGATGGACGTTACCAACAGAATAATGCCCCACTGCCAGAATATTTCACCCATTCATGGCAAATCTGTTCCCTGCTGGTGATGGCCATTACCAGCAGAATAATGCGCCACGGCCAGAATCTTTCACCCATTCATGGCAATTGTGTTCCCTGCTGGTGATGGACATTACCAACAGAATAATGCGCCACTGCCAGAATATTTCACCTATTCATGGCAAATCTGTTCTCTGCTGGTGATGGCCATTACCAGCAGAATAATGCGCCACTGCCAGAATCTTTCACCCATTCATGGCAATTGTGTTCCCTGCTGGTGATGGCCATTACCAGCAGAATAATGCGCCACTGCCAGAATCTTTCACCCATTCATGGCAATTGTGTTCCCCGCTGGTGATGGCCATTACCAACAGAATAATGCGCCACTGCTAGAACCTTTCACACAGTATATGGCAATTTTGTTCCCTGATGGTGATGGACATTACCAACAGAATAATGCCCCACTGCCAGAATATTTCACCCATTCATGGCAAATCTGTTCCCTGCTGGTGATGGCCATTACCAGCAGAATAATGCGCCACGGCCAGAATCTTTCACCCATTCATGGCAATTGTGTTCCCTGCTGGAGATGGACATTACCAACAGAATAATGCGCCACTGCCAGAATATTTCACCTATTCATGGCAAATCTGTTCTCTGCTGGTGATGGCCATTACCAGCAGAATAATGCGCCACTGCCAGAATCTTTCACCCATTCATGGCAATTGTGTTCTCTGCTGGTGATGGACATTACCAAGAGAATAATGCGCCACTACCAGAATCTTTCACCCATTCATGGCAATTGTGTTCACTGCTGGTGATGGACATTACCAGCAGAATAATGCGCCACTGCCAGAATCTTTCACCCATTCATGGCAATTGTGTTCCCTGCTGGAGATGGACATTACCAACAGAATAATGCGCCACTGCCAGAATATTTCACCTATTCATGGCAAATCTGTTCTCTGCTGGTGATGGCCATTACCAGCAGAATAATGCGCCACTGCCAGAATCTTTCACCCATTCATGGCAATTGTGTTCTCTGCTGGTGATGGACATTACCAAGAGAATAATGCGCCACTACCAGAATCTTTCACCCATTCATGGCAATTGTGTTCACTGCTGGTGATGGCCATTACCAGCAGAATAATGCGCCACTGCCAGAATCTTTCACCCATTCATGGCAATTGTGTTCTCTGCTGGTGATGGCCATTACCAGCAGAATAATGCGCCACTGCCAGAATCTTTCACCCATTCATGGCAATTGTGTTCTCTGCTGGTGATGGCCATTACCAAGAGAATAATGCGCCACTGCTAGAACCTTTCACACAGTATATGGCAATTTTGTTCCCTGATGGTGATGGACATTACCAACAGAATAATGCCCCACTGCCAGAATATTTCACCCATTCATGGCAATTGTGTTCCCTGCTGGTGATGGCCATTACCAGCAGAATAATGCGCCACGGCCAGAATCTTTCACCCATTCATGGCAATTGTGTTCCCTGCTGGAGATGGACATTACCAACAGAATAATGCGCCACTGCCAGAATATTTCACCTATTCATGGCAAATCTGTTCGCTGCTGGTGATGGCCATTACCAGCAGAATAATGCGCCACTGCCAGAATCTTTCACCCATTCATGGCAATTGTGTTCTCTGCTGGTGATGGACATTACCAAGAGAATAATGCGCCACTACCAGAATCTTTCACCCATTCATGGCAATTGTGTTCACTGCTGGTGATGGACATTACCAAGAGAATAATGCGCCACTGCCAGAATCTTTCACCCATTCATGGCAATTGTGTTCCCTGTTGGTGATGGCCATTACCAGCAGAATAATGCGCCACTGCCAGAATCTTTCACCCATTCATGGCAATTGTGTTCTCTGCTGGTGATGGACATTTCCAAGAGAATAATGCGCCACTTCCAGAATCTTTCACCCATTCATGGCAATTGTGTTCCCTGCTGGTGATGGCCATTATCAGCAGAATAATGCGCCACTGCCAGAATCTTTCACCCATTCATGGCAATTGTGTTCTCTGCTGGTGTTGGACATTACCAAGAGAATAATGCGCCACTGCCAGAATCTTTCACCCATTCATGGCAATTGTGTTACCTGCTGGTGATGGCCATTACCAGCAGAATAATGCGCCACTGCCAGAATCCTTCACCCATTCATGGCAATTGTGTTCTCTGCTGGTGATGGACATTACCAAGATAATAATGCGCCACTGCCATAATCTTTCACCCATTCATGGCAATTGTGTTCCCTGCTGGTGATGGCCATTACCAGCAGAATAATGCGCCACTGCCAGAATCTTTCACCCATTCATGGCAATTGTGTTCTCTGCTGGCGATGGACATTACCAAGATAATAATGCGCCACTGCCAGAATCTTTCACCCATTCATGGCAATTGTGTTCCCTGCTGGTGATGGCCATTACCAGCAGAATAATGCGCCACTGCCAGAATCTTTCACCCATTCATGGCAATTGTGTTACCTGCTGGTGATGGCCATTACCAGCAGAATAATGCGCCGCTGCCAGAATCTTTCACCCATTCATGGCAATTGTGTTCCCTGCTGGTGATGGCCTTTACCAGCAGAATAATGCGCCACTGCCAGAATCTTTCACCCATTCATGGCAATTGTGTTCCCTGCTGGTGATGGCCATTACCAGCAGAATAATGCGCCACTGCCAGAATCTTTCACCCTTTCATGGCAATTGTGTTCTCTGCTGGTGATGGACATTACCAAGATAATAATGCGCCACTGCCATAATCTTTCACCCATTCATGGCAAATCTGTTCTCTGCTGGTGATGGCCATTACCAGCAGAATAATGCGCCACTGCCAGAATCTTTCACCCATTCATGGCAATTGTGTTCTCTGCTGGTGATGGACATTACCAAGATAATAATGCGCCACTGCCAGAATCTTTCACCCATTCATGGCAATTGTGTTCCCTGCTGGTGATGGCCATTACCAGCAGAATAATGCGCCACTGCCAGAATCTTTCACCCATTCATGGCAATTGTGTTACCTGCTGGTGATGGCCATTACCAGCAGAATAATGCGCCGCTGCCAGAATCTTTCACCCATTCATGGCAATTGTGTTCCCTGCTGGTGATGGCCTTTACCAGCAGAATAATGCGCCACTGCCAGAATCTTTCACCCATTCATGGAAATTGTGTTCCCTGCTGGTGATGGCCTTTACCAGCAGAATAATGCGCCACTGCCAGAATCTTTCACCCTTCCATGGCAATTGTGTTCCCTGCTGGTGATGGCCATTACCATCAGAATAATGCGCCACTGCCAGAATCTTTCACCCATTCATGGCAATTGTGTTACCTGCTGGTGATGGCCATTACCAGCAGAATAATGCGCCGCTGCCAGAATCTTTCACCCATTCATGGAAATTGTGTTCCCTGCTGGTGATGGCCTTTACCAGCAGAATAATGCGCCACTGCCAGAATCTTTCACCCTTCCATGGCAATTGTGTTCCCTGATGGTGATGGACATTACCAACAGAATAATGCGCCACTGCCAGAATATTTCACCCATTCATGGCAATTGTGTTCTCTGCTGGTGATGGACATTACCAAGATAATAATGCGCCACTGCCAGAATCTTTCACCCATTCATGGCAATTGTGTTCCCTGCTGGTGATGGCCATTACCAGCAGAATAATGCGCCACTGCCAGAATCTTTCACTTATTCATGGCAATTGTGTTACCTGCTGGTGATGGCCATTACCAGCAGAATAATGCGCCGCTGCCAGAATCTTTCACCCATTCATGGCAATTGTGTTCCCTGCTGGTGATGGCCTTTACCAGCAGAATAATGCGCCACTGCCAGAATCTTTCACCCATTCATGGCAATTGTGTTCCCTGCTGGTGATGGCCATTACCAGCAGAATAATGCGCCACTGCCAGAATCTTTCACCCTTTCATGGCAATTGTGTTCTCTGCTGGTGATGGACATTACCAAGATAATAATGCGCCACTGCCATTATCTTTCACCCATTTATGGCAAATCTGTTCTCTGCTGGTGATGGCCATTACCAGCAGAAAAATGCGCCACTGCCAGAATCTTTCACCCATTCATGGCAATTGTGTTCTCTGCTGGTGATGGACATTACCAAGATAATAATGCGCCACTGCCAGAATCTTTCACCCATTCATGGGTGAAAGATTGTGTTCCCTGCTGGTGATGGCCATTACCAGCAGAATAATGCGCCACTGCCAGAATCTTTCACCCATTCATGGCAATTGTGTTACCTGCTGGTGATGGCCATTACCAGCAGAATAATGCGCCGCTGCCAGAATCTTTCACCCATTCATGGCAATTGTGTTCCCTGCTGGTGATGGCCTTTACCAGCAGAATAATGCGCCACTGCCAGAATCTTTCACCCTTTCATGGCAATTGTGTTCCCTGATGGTGATGGACATTACCAACAGAATAATGCGCCACTGCCAGAATATTTCACCTATTCATGGCAAATCTGTTCTCTGCTGGTGATGGCCATTACCAGCAGAATAATGCGCCACTGCCAGAATCTTTCACCCATTCATGGCAATTGTGTTCTCTGCTGGTGATGGACATTACCAAGATAATAATGCGCCACTGCCAGAATCTTTCACCCATTCATGGCAATTGTGTTCCCTGCTGGTGATGGCCATTACCAGCAGAATAATGCGCCACTGCCAGAATCTTTCACCCATTCATGGCAATTGTGTTACCTGCTGGTGATGGCCATTACCAGCAGAATAATGCGCCGCTGCCAGAATCTTTCACCCATTCATGGCAATTGTGTTCCCTGCTGGTGATGGCCTTTACCAGCAGAATAATGCGCCACTGCCAGAATCTTTCACCCATTCATGGCAATTGTGTTCCCTGCTGGTGATGGCCATTACCAGCAGAATAATGCGCCACTGCCAGAATCTTTCACCCTTTCATGGCAATTGTGTTCTCTGCTGGTGATGGACATTACCAAGATAATAATGCGCCACTGCCATAATCTTTCACCCATTCATGGCAATTGTGTTCCCTGCTGGTGATGGCCATTACCAGCAGAATAATGCGCCACTGCCAGAATCTTTCACCCATTCATGGCAATTGTGTTCTCTGCTGGTGATGGACATTACCAAGAGAATAATGCGCCACTGCCAGAATCTTTCACCCATTCATGGCAATTGTGTTCTCTGCTGGTGATGGACATTACCAAGAGAATAATGCGCCACTGCCAGAATCTTTCACCCATTCATGGCAATTGTGTTCCCTGCTGGTGATGGCCATTACCAGCAGAATAATGCGCCACTGCCAGAATCTTCAAGGAGTGGTTCGAGGAATGTGTTGGTGACTTTCTGTTAATGCCCTGGCCTCCAAATTCACGTGACATGAACGCAAACGAACATTTGTGGTTCGACTTGGAACAGCTTGTTCGCTCTAAATCACCACCACCCCGAAATGTATGGGAACTGGAGGACCTGCTGTTTACATTGTGGTACCAGATACCCTAATATACCTAACGCCACCTCATCAAATCGAAGTCTTGCCAAGTGGCGGCTGTTTGGTTGGCTAAAGGAGGGTCTTACAGCTCTTTAGGTAGGTGGTCATAATGTATCTTTAGGTGGTCATGTGCTCATTGGTGTATGTATGTCTGTACCAACTGTCATTAACACGCCCGGATTTTCATGACATTTGCATTTTTTTATATATTTTACATTTTTTGGACCTTTTTATCTTTTAGGGCATTACTTATGCCACAAAAGAGAAAAAAGAGGCATTAGAAAAGAGAGAATATGCCCGTGTCAAATGACATTTAACAGGGCCTAGACTTTTCAAAATATTTTTGGAGGTTGCGAGGCATTGTTTTCCGTTTTAGGTTATTTTTTTGCAATTTCTGTCATTTTTAATGAAAAAGAAATTTTTATAAAGATTATGTTTTCAAATTGCAACACTCAAATCCAGGATTACCAGATGACGAAAGCAACAAACATTCAAAAATATCTCTGTTCCAGGCCCTCTTTAATTTTATAGTGTTGGAAAAATAGAATCTTTATTGTCCAATTTTGAAAGGGTCTGTGGGGGAGGGTAGTGAACAAAAGAATTCAAAATCAGAGCTTCTTATTTTGTACTGTTACTGACATTCCAGACCCTTTGTGTACTAACTGGTAATTAGTTCTGAGTAGAATTTAGGGTACAGTCTATCTCCTGGACACCCGACAACTTGTGGAAAAGTATTGCTTTCAGTTATGAAAGGGAAGCAACAGTTGTTCATTTTGAAATATGCCTAAATGCAAACCTACCAAATCCTGATCTTTACGAAAACGAGTTACGCAATGTGGAGAAGAAATTTTTTCTACAGATGAAGTAATTCTCTCTCGCAAAGTGTGTGAAGTTGTAGCAGAGAAGAGATTTACTGTCATGCAACATGTTGGAAGAGACTAATATACGAGTGTAAGAGGTTTTGAAGTGACAGAGAAAACGTCACAGGCATCTCAAGTTTTGTTTACGCAATGAAGCTCATCAGCTCCATCCAAGAAGTCACCATTTTATAAAGATATGTGTAACGTTCTAGTATTAGGAAATATGCCATTGGAACAGCTGAAAAATCCGAAATTTAGACATTTCTTGCCGAACCACATTGGACACGTTGTACCCGACGCAGGGAATGACACTCGGGAATTGATTCCGATTCAATTTCCAAACTGCAAAACTGCAAAGCGTTTGTATTGTTGGTTGACTCTTCCGGTTAAATGAATGATTTTTAGTTTAAATTTATTTTAAGATCTTACCGAATTTGGTTTTATTTTTCAAATTAGTTCGATTCGAAACGTTCACGCAATTTCTATATAAATTCTATATAATTCGTGCTGCAAATATTAGAATTAACGACTTCCGCCTAGTTGCACGATAAAATAAGTTAAAACTACATTAGTTATAACTTTATTAAAAGCATTGACACACATGAGGCCTTTCGAGCATTACTGTACACGAGGCCTTTCGGGCATTACTTCAGATGGCAAAATTAGACCGTACATCCAAGTATATATAGGTAGCATAGGGAGAGTCCAGAATCAAAATAAATTTACATATCAGTCTTGACATTATGGTCACAGTTAGAAGTCTAGTTCGCAAATTATATGACTGGGTATATGTCACGGTCCTGGAATTTGACGAGGGGAGCTGTCATTACAACAGGAGTCGTCCAAATGGTAAATGTGCAGGCTCTCCAAGAATAACAATTTAGTTTGAGTAGAGGTTGTAAAGATAATTATTGCCTCGTTCCATTGTGGAACATATTTACCCTTACTTACATTTCTTGCTAGAGCCGTGGACAGGTTCCCCTGTTTCAAATCATTTTTATGTTCTTTTAAACGTAACCCTAGGTTCCTCCTGGTGGAGCCTATGTAGCAGGAAGAAGGCAATGACGGGTCCAGGGATCGTAGAGGTGCTTTATAAGCATCATGTTGTTTGTCCTTATCAACTTTGTAACAGTCTGAACGCACAATAAATGATTCTTACCTATGCTACTTATACACTGGCGTGCAAAAATTAAGGACGAGACGGTTTTTCGAAAGTAACGTCGTGCAGAAGTGCTCCACGTCGACTCAAATCATACAATAAGATCTCCAAGATGCAAGAATATTGGACAAGTGAGCAAAACTGTACAAACAAGGAATCCAAAAGATACAAAGGCACTTTATCGAAAAGGTAGCTTCGAGCACAACTGGACAGAAGACAGAAACGTCCATGTGACAGGCGGCTCCCAAGAAAAATCCAGTGTTTAGTAGGGGATATGATCACCCCTGACTGCGTTGCAGGATTTACAACGTCTGTCCATGCTGAGGACGAGGTTGTCAAGGAGCTATTGAGGCATCGCGGAGCATTCCTCTTGTAGCGCCAATCGCAGCTGCGGAATCGTTGCTGGCGTATTGTGACGGGCTGTCAAGCGTCTCCCGAGAGGGTCCCACACGTGTTCAATTGGATTTAGGTCTGGGGACCTCGCGGACCAATCCATGCGTTGAATATCTTCACTCTCCAACAGCTCTGTGACAGCCACTGTACGATGAGGTGTAGCGTTGTCGTCCATGAAGAAGAACTCAGGACCCACAGCACCTCTAAACAGACGCACGTGAGGCAGGAGAACCTCGGTACAATAGCGGACACCAGTGACTGAACCTCCTTGTAAGATGTGGAGGTCAGTACGGCTACAAAGCATGATACCACCCCAAACCAAAACTCCCCCACCTCCAAACTGGTCCCTTTCAATGATGTTGGAGGTGTGATTGCGTGTTCCCTGCTCTCTCCAGATGTGTATACATCCAGAATCGCTCGTCAGACTAAATCGGCTCTCATCCGTAAAGAGAACTCGACGTCATTGCTGATGTGTCCAGTTTTTGTGTTCCTAGCACCACAGAAACCGAGGTCTCCGATGAGCAGGTGTTAATGGCACACACCATATTGGTCGTCGTGCAAATATACTACCTTTGTGCAGCCTTCTGGTCACGGTAAAACGCGGTAACGGACGTCTAGTTGTCTGTACAGAAATTAACGGACGTCAGTTGTCTGTGCCTTGCGATTTCTCCCGCTGTCTGCCGTCTGTCTCTTCTCACCTGTAGGACAATATACCGGTCATCCGCCGCCGTGGTTGCTCGTGGACGACCACTGCTAAATTCTCGGACAGCGGTTCCTGTTGTTTGAAATGAAACGATGCTGTGAGCGATCCCGAACTCTTCGGCCACACTAGTCACACTGCGACCTTCTTCCAACTTCCCAATGACGCGACCTCGGGTAAAGTCATCCAGATGTCCTCAACTGGATTGCCTGTTGTCCATATCACACGGTGGCAGAAACTCGACGTCGTTCAAACCAATGTACACTGTGCAATAGCTTTCACTGAATCGCTGAGCGTACACCGCCCGTGCACTTTATACCCTTCCGACCCCCCCCCCCAAGTCATGCTTCATACATGCGCATGCCCTACCGTACCGGACCCTAGTCTATCTCCTGAGTGGTCTTTCGGTCCAGTTGACCAGCTCGTTCCGCTGTTATGCTAGTTTCTACTCTTCGTCCTTAATGTTTGCACACCAGTGTTTATACAGGGTGTATAGGAAAGTTCTTAAACAGGGAAATAACTTTTGAACGCAAAATGCTGGAGTTGTCAAAGTAGTGTGTACATATAGTAAAAATACTATGTTCTATTAAATGAGACTGATTGCAGCACCCCTAGCGGCGAATTTTAGAAGTTAGCAATCCTATCGCGAGAAACAAAAGATATAGCGAGAGAAAGTTAATAACAAACGTGTAGAGCGTCACCGATTTCGTATGAGATGACGCCCTACATTCACGAAAACCTCCAATAGAAGTCCGGAAATGCAGATCTCTCGGTATCCGATCACCGGCATAAATACGTCACGAATGACATAGCAAAGAGTAAAATCTGTAAACGAATTTTCCCTGCAAAACAGCACAGGATGAATGAAAATATGCAAATGGGAACTCTACGTCATACTTCATCGCGAAGCATAAATTGGCGGTCAGGGAAGGTTTGTCAGACAGTGCGTTGACTGGATCTTCAATTCTATACATGGCTAGTTATTCCAACGAGGAGTACTGCAAGATGGTAATGTTATACGGGGAATGCGGTCGTCGGGAAAGAGAGGCAGCTTACCAATATGCATAACTTTTCGTTAATCGTTCTCATCCTACTGCGGCTACTATCATCAGTGTCGTTCGCCGGCTGAGTGAAACCGGGAGCATTGCAAGTCGTTCCCGTTCAGGTAGGCCGACACTTGCAGGTGTGCACGTGCAGCCAGTGAACGTCCTGGCCTAGGCGCTAGCACACCCACACTGCAGTACGAGAGTCATCAGTGTGACGTGTGTCATTACATTTGGTCGTGTATGGTAAATTTCTACAATCCCGTATTATCCAAGAATGCAGTAACGTAACAGCTGAAATGCTGCCGAACGTCCAACAAGAAGTTGTAGCTCGAATACAGATGTGTATTGCTGCCGATGGCGGACACATCGCGAATGCTTAAGTATTAGTACTGACATTTTGTATTTCTAGAACATTATTTTGTGTTTTTCTTTTTCATAATGTCCTACTACATTATGAAGAAGAAAACACAAAATATGTATTAGCTTTATTAGTAAATTTTCATCACCTTATAATGTCACACTTCTGCACGCGATGAATGACGTATTTATGCCGGTGATCGGATTCCGAAAGATCTGCATTTCCGGAATTCTATTCGACTGTTTGGTAAATGTAAGGCGTCATTTCATAATAAATCGGTGACGCCCTACACGTTTGCTATTGACCTTTTTTCGCTATCACTTTTGGTTCTCGCGATAAGATCGCTACCTTCCAAAATTTGCCGCTAGGGGTGCTGCAATCGGTCTCATCTGATAGAACATAGTCATTTTACTATAGGTACACACTACTTCCAGAACTCTAGCATTTTGCATTCAAAAGTTATTTACCAGTTTAAGGACTTTCCTATACACCCTGTATAATGGGATGTACGGTTTAATTTTACCATCTGAAGATGGACGTATATTAATGTCCGAAAGGCCTCATGTGCGTCAATGCTTTTCATAAAGTTTTAACTAATACAGTTTTAACAAATTTTATCGTGCAACCAGACGGAAGTCGTTAATTTTACTACAGTTCACGCAATTTATTGCATTTCTAGAATTCTGAATAAGTTAACGTTTTCTGTCCGGGATATGAACCTTATCGAGACATCCGAGTGATCATTTTGTGATATTCTGACTGGGTCATTCAGGGAATCGGCATTTTTGCGGAATAGATTTTTTCGGGAAAGAATCGTTCGCGAATGACTCACTTTGCTGATTCACACTTTTTGACCGATCCGTTGGTTAACTAATCCCTACTTGCCGGTGATTATGCAGAATCAAAAAAACATTTACATATCCTTTATATTTAGTTTCAAGGTTTTACAAATACCGCGAGCTATTCAGAGAGCTACAAGCAGTCAACTGTCCGTAATTTTGGGCTCGAGAGAAGGGAGAGAAGCATCGTCCAAGGAAAACACAAAAATCATGCTTCACGGGATTCGAACCAGAACCCGTATCGGATGAATGATCAGAGGCCAGCTCTTACACCACTGCACGATCAGGACGACACATTTCCTTATGTTTCAATTAATTGTTTATCGACTTTACAATTACGTGCATTTACGTATTATTATGTGATTTTCATTTCTTTTCTCCAGAAATGCCTTTCGGAATTTGATTTGGTGTTTCAGTTCCTTTGCGTGATTTAATAATGTTACTACAAATTTATTTTGTAATACGGGCTTTGGTTCTAGTGAACAGCGGGATCGTTCTACGATACCTGACATTATCCGCATCAACAATTACCAATCCACTGCAGGATGAAGGTTATTTCCACAGCTATCTATTTTGAGCCTGTCTCTTTTAAGGTATTCCAGCACACTTTCAAATTTTATCCAACTATCTCCAACGTAATCTTATTTTGTGTCTTTTCCAGTCCCATAGTATACAATTTACAATTGTATTTCATTAGTCCAACGGTCTTAAGCAATATATGCAGCCCGTTGCCACTTGAGGGTCTATGATTTGATCATGATGTCATCTCCCAAATCCACGTATTCCTCTTCTTCTCCCTTCTTGTTATACCTAGCACACAACTCTCCATGCTTCTTTCAGTTGTCTGCAGCCTATATGTCTATTTTTTTACGCTTTCCAACCGTAGGTTGGAGAAGCATATATGCTTCAGTTTTGACCGTCTGTCTGTCTGTCCGTCCGCACGATAACTCGCGTAAAAATGGTTCGATTTCGATGAAATTTTAGTATGTGGTAGGGGACCATCCAGGAAAGGAACCGTATGGAAAATGGGCGAAATGGGGTCAAAGGTCAGGACATAGGAACGCGATACATTCCATCGCCTTAGGCGTCGTAACGTATGTAAACATGCTTTAATTGCGACAAAACTTCATCATGTTCTACCGGAAATGTACTGAACCGGTTCTGTTTAATATCATTGAAATGGGGGTTAAAGGTCAGGGCACAGGACCAAGATTTATTCCACCGCCATTGTCCTCATAACTTGAGTAATGATTTCTGGTATGTTGGAAAACTTATCATAATCAACGCATTGCATTATTTTACTAACTTGTTTTGCTAAGGTGTCTCTCACCCATAAGTAAGAATTGGAAGGATGCATTGACTAACACTTTTCTTTTAAAACATAATGGAAACGTTGTCTAGAAAATTGCACTGTTTCTTTCAAATGCTCTTAAACCAAGTTTTATATCCTAATATTTTCTTTCTTCTTTGTGGCTTTTACTTGATGTCTGTTCTCCAAGGTAAATCTAGACATGGGCTTCTTCTGATTTCCTCCATCAATCGCTGAATTTTAAGTTCCTGTAAAAGTAAAGCATTCTTGGACGTCAATTTTGTTGTGTGTAAGTTCATTTTTAAACCCACTTCTTTACGCTTGCTAGCAAGTTTCAGGATCGTACAGTGTAGCTTTGAGTAGTACTCGAAGGATTGACGAAGTCTTCAGCAGAACGATGGTGGGTTAAAGCAATCTCCATTAAACTTCATCCATTTATCTTCCCAGAAAAAACTTTTCAGCTGAGTTATAATAAAAACGATGTATTTTTTTAAATATCTCATACATTTATCGCTTTATTTCTTCAGTTCCTACTGCTTTTCATGATATTTTGTTAACTTATGTTTTTATTTTCATTTTCAGATTATGGAACATTGCATTTGCGTGCGTGGCTGAATAAAAATATTGTTAGTAGCACATATGCTTACCCGTTAACACCTGACGTTGACTGCCTACGTTGTCGCAGCAGTTCAATTAATGTGAAGTCTTCGAGAAGACTTTCAAAAGACAATTCTAACACCTTTGAAGGATAAGATAATAAAAGGTATCCACACCACTGGGAGTAACTGCTATGTACAAAAATCTCTAAGGAATCTCTGGCAGCAAATGATGAAATATGACAGATGTTTGCAGAAAATTCATTAAATCATGAATCCTTATAACCTGCACAAATGAAAAAGTATTTGAGGTAAACTGTGATCCGTGTATTAAAGTTTTGCTAATAAAAAGGTAAACAATGTATTGATGATATGTTGGCACTTGAAGTTTTCGCGATTTATTATTGTATTTCCTCATTCTTTTGTTCATATGAACACATCCCTAACATTGGACATTGGACATTTGTATCCGGATATCTGGATGCTGCAAATACTGTATATTTTCACAGAAAGTTTAATAGGATGCTCTGAAGCCTTTGGCTCTATAGACGGCCTGTGGTCTTACTCTTGGTGTACTTTCCACCAGTTTTTTATATGTCCACCAATATTTTCCACATTTGGCCTTCAAAGCTGTTACCAGTTCAGGTTTGTTTGACAGTAATTTCCTCTTCCACGCAGCTGAAGAAGAGTTCACCCTAGTTCATATCAGAGATACTATTTTTATTGATGGTTTAATGACCACCGTGAGCAACTTAATGGGCTATAAGCAGTCGCCCGTCCCTAATTTAGGGTCAGTGCTTCCAGGGAACAGAGAGAGCCAGTGCCGTAAGACAAACACAGAATCCATGCACACCGGGATTCGAACCTGGTCCCCTTTCGGACGAATGATTAGAGGCCATCGCTTAGACCACTGCGCCATCGGGCCGGCCATCTCAGAGATCACCTGTTGGGTTCATGTAGGTATTCTGGTCTGGACAGTCCAAGTTTTTGCGCGCCATGTCCTCAAACCAGTCTGTAACAGCACAAGCGGTATGACATGTGCTGCTAAAGAGATTCAGAAAGTACTGCCAACATCTTTGGTAGCATTACTTCTGGGACGTCTTCAGCCGAACCACGAAAAACATCTCCATACCATTACGTTGCCTCCTTCAAATTTCATTGTCGGAACAATGCTGTCCGGAAGATACCATTCTTCCGTCATTCGCCACACACAAGAACTACCATCAGACTTGTAGCCTGTGTAATCATCAGTCCAAAGCCCAGTGTTTTAGTGGCATATTAGAAGTCAGTCCTGAGATTTTTTGAACGCAAATATGAGCCATTACAATAGGCGATGGGTTAACGTGAGATTTTTTGGAAGCAAATATGAGCCATTACACCAAGGCGACGAGTTGACGTGAGTCTCCTCTCGCATCTACGAGTTGTCAGCGTTTCGGTAAAACAGCTGCAGAATAACTGGGTAACACATTACAACCTTCCAAATCCGTTTACTAAAGAGCACTGAATACCCGGTTGGTGAGAGAGGCGACTCACGTCAACTCGTCGTATTGGTGGCCTTATCGAAGCTTCGAAGAAGAGTAATGAATTAGCAGATGCGAACTGAACTGCGCATGCGTAAAACTGTCTTTGTTGTCGCACGACAGTGAGCGTTTGATTTCCGCTCGTGGAGTTAAGGTGTAAGGTTCACTCGTGTAAGTAAAATAAACACAGCGGACTTTTTTTGGGGAAAACTCTTTTAGTTTATTAAGGGAAGAAGAAAAAAACTTGAAAGATGGTTAAATGCCCTAACTGTTTTATCTGTTGAGAAAACGTTTATTTCAGAAATTTACAATTTCAACACGAAAGTTATCCTGAAGTTCGCAACGCAAAATAAAACCAGTAGAGTTTAGTTTTTTTAAGGGAGGTATGACAAAAACTGAAACTTTTATTTTATCTTATACAGCACTGCATCTGTATAAGATGTAGAATCCAAAAGTACGTGGACAGCGGCTACCCTTCTTACCACAAGCATGTAGTTAAAGTTACGGCGTCTTAAATACATCCCACCATCCCTCCCCTCCGTATTCAGAATGGTTTGGCCCATGGAAAGTGATTGAAATGCGCGCGCAGACGTTTGCTGCTGTGGTTAGTCGTCTGTCTTCTGCGATGTGAGAAACATTGATTCTGAAGAGCAACGTTGTAACATTACATTTCGTCAGCGTTTGGGAAAAACAGCTGCAGAGACTTTAGAAATGCTTTGGAAAGTGTAGGGTCTTTCTACGATGGCGAGATCAAAGATGTACGAGTGGTATCGGCATTTCAAAGAGGGCCGAGAATCCATCTCATATAATGAGCGCTGGGGTCGACATGTGACTGCACGGAGTGAGGAAAACATTACGATGGGGCCGCAGCGTGTTCGTCAGGATCGTCGCTGAACTATTGAGGAGATCGCTGACGCAACTAAATTATCGGCGAGCACATGCCAGCGCATTTTGACGGAGGATCTTAGCATGCACTAGCACATTGTCCATATGTCAACATATTGTCTCTCATCTTTTGACCTCCGAACAAAAGGTTGAACGGATGCGGATATCGAGCGAATTCATTGACAAAGCCGATAGCGACCCTGCGCTTTTGGATAACATCATCACAGGTGATGAATGTTAAATATTTCTAAACAATTAAAATCTATAATTCCTTTAAGTAACGCGGTAAGCCACTTACCAGCTGCAGGAAGATCTATTCTTAGTGATCACAGAAAGAAAAAAGGGGATTCCACACATATAAACGCTTCAATGACAACACACTAATATTTATTGTACATCTCTACAAAAAGGTAATATCTCACTATTCCAACACGCACACCCTCTACATATCACCGACACTGTTGTTGTTCAGTCAAAGATCAACCACTTAGATTACTAACCGACGTGAGCAGGAGAAGGGGAATTTTTTCAGGCAACGCTCGCTAGAGTAAACAAATAAGAACGTTTCAAGCAGCGCCACCTGCAATTCTGTTAAATGTTTGCGGAGGCGTCTGGTTCGAAGAACTCTGACAGTCATATTTCTTACAATAATTTCTAACAGTTTCCCACTTGGCTGGAGGAGTTCATTTTATCATGCCTAATGTCAGTCTAAGTTTTTCAAACTGGATTCCAGCCAATGGCTTGGTGAAAATGTCCGCAACCATTTGAGAAGTATTACAGTAGTTTAACTGAAAAATAGTTCCACTCAATTCTTTCACAAACTGATACCGCACCATAATGTGTTTAGATCTAGAATTGATCTTTTGATTTTCTATAAGATGTATAGTTGATTTGTTATCCTGAAATATTGTAGTGGTTTCAGTCTGTTCACAATCAAAATCCTTCAGTAACTCTCGCAACCACAATAGTTCTTTGCTTGCTTCTGCAGTGGCGATGAACTCTGCTTCGGTTGTCGATAAAGCTGTTGTTGACTGCTTACGGCTGGTCCAACACTTGGCACTCTTTCCTAGCATGAAAACAAATTCAGATGTTGATTTCCAGTCAGTCCGGTCTCCTGCCCAGTCAGCGTCTGCATAGCCTTTTAAAATTAGTGGGTCTTGTGAAGATAGTCTTAATTTAAGGTTTACCGCTGATTTCAAATAATAAATTAACTTCATAATGGCTAACCAATCTTGTTTACTTGGTTTTTCCACTTTTCTGCTTAAGACGCCTATGGCAGTTGAAATGTCTGGTCTTGTTACTGTAGATAAATACATGACAGCTCCCACTATTTCTCTATAAAGTCCATTAAATTTTAGAAGTTCTTCTTCTTCTTGAATGTTCTTTCTGTAGTCTGTACTGATTGGTGTTTTACTTTCCTTATTTTGATCTGTAGCATAACTTTGTATAATTTCCTTTATTTTATTACTTTGACTCAGAAGAAAACTTCCATCTTCTTCTCTTTCTATTTGAATTCCAAGATAATATGTTATGTGGCCTAAATGTTTGACTTCAAATTAATTTTTCAACAAATTTGCAGTTTTCTTTATATTTTCTGTGTTATTCGATGCAATTAATATATCATCTACATAAATAGCTAAATACGTTGTTTGTTTTCCATCCTTTAGTGATAGTAAGCAAGTTCTGTTGTACTTTGTTTAAAGCCCTTGTTGAACAAATATTCTGTTATTGTATTATTACAATTTCTGGCACTTTGTTTGAGACCATATATGCTCTTATGCAATTTACAAACTTTTACTTCTTTTCCTGATTCTCTGAAACCTTCTAGTTGTTCCATAAATACATCTTCTTCTAATTTTCCATACAGGAAAGCAGATTTTATATCAAGATGATGAACATTCCATTTTCTATTTGCTGCAACTCTTAAAAGAGTTCTTAAAGTGGTATGTTTTACTACGGGTGTAACGTATACTCTAGATTCAGTTTCCTTTTGATTTTACTATCTCTGGTTATTTTATTTTCCTATGTAAATTATCTTCTTACTTAACGAGATGTTATTTCTCCCGCTGAATGATATGTGGCAATGAGTGTAAGTCATGACGTGGTGGTAGGCAGTATAAATAGGCGCGTTCAACGATACCAAGGAGAGCTTTGTTTTGTGTGTAGGGAGAGCTTCGTTTATGTGAGTAGAGCTTCGTTCATGTGCAAGGAGCTACGTTTTATGTGATTAGGTTCTTCTTCATTATTGTGATGCGATTCAACGAAAGTTCGGATATTGAGTAGTTGTGGGATCTGTGAAGGGTGTGTTGGATAATACCAGGAGTTCTCTAATAAAAGGTTTTTAAGTAAGTACGTTTTTCTCAGTTCATAATACTGTCTGACCTCTGTCTGACCGTTGGGTCTCTTTCATTAAGTGTTACTATTAACAACCAGCATAAGACTTTATTCATCATAATTACTACAACATAACTAGCAGTAAAACCTTATTCATTATACTGGTGAAAAAGTTTCTTCAAAGTCTAATCCCGGTTGTTGTGTATACCCCTTTGAAACAAGCCTTGCTTTATAGCTTTAGACTTTTCCACTTGCATTGTATTTTGTTTTGAAAATCCATTTATTTTTAATGGCTTTCGTTCCTTCTGGAAGATCTACCAAAGTTCATGTTTCATTTTCCTTCAATGCATCTAGTTTTTCCTTTATGGAATTCAACCAGTTTTCTTTTTTTACTTCGTTCATGTCCTGGATTTCTTTTAAATTTTCAGGATCCTTTTTATACTGAACTTTTGCAACATATGCTAATCTTTCTGGTGATTTTCCTTTGTTTATTCTTGAAGACTTTCTTTGAACATTTTCAGGTTCTTCTCTATCATTATTTTCTTCCACAGTTTCTGATGACATTACTTCATTTTGAACGAAAATTTCTTGTTCATCTTCTTTCCTTTCAGCAGGTTTACTTTTTATTACAGCTTGCTGACGTTCATCAAATTTTACTGATCTGGTAATGATTATTTTGTTTGTTTCTTTATTTAATACTCTGTATCCATTAGATCTTTGATCATATCCTAATAAGATTCCCTCTTGTGCTCTATTGCCAAATTTTCTTCTTTGTTGCTTTGGTACATATACATAAGCTTTTGATCCAAATACTTTAATATGACCAAGATATGGTTTAAATCCGTTCCATAATTCAAAAGGAGTTTTTCCTGTTGCTTGTGTTGGAACTCTATTTTGTATGTAAGCTGCTGTTATTACAGCTTCTGCCCAGTATTTACCTTCCATATTAGCATCTAACATTATAGTTTCTGTCATTTCTGTCAAAAATCTGTTTTTTCTTTCAGCAATTCCATTCATCTGAGGACAGTATGGAACAGTTGTTTTATGTTCTATTCCTTGTTCCACTAAATAATTTTCAAAATCTCTTCCGCAATACTTTCCTCCATTATCTGTTTTTATTGATTTTGGCATTTTTCCAAATTTGGTTTTCACTGAAGCTACATATTGCTTAAATTTTACTAATATTTCATCTTTACTTTTAAGCAAATAGATGTAACAGTATCTGATATAGTGATCTATAAATGTGATAAAATACTTGTAACCACTAGGACTGGCCTCAACCATGGGACCACAAATATCTGTGTGTACTAATTCTAATACAGCTTTGGCCTTAAAACTACTTTGTTTGGAGAACGGCTTCTGTGTAAGTTGGCTTTTATGCAAAATCCTTTTTACAATTGGAAAGAGTTATTCCTCTCGCTAACTCCCTTTTCTCCATTTGTTTTATCATTTTAATATTCCTATGACCTAGCCTTCTGTGCCATAAATTCAAACAATTCTTATTTTCACATGTAGTTGCCAAATTTGCCTTTTCATCTAATATTTGTAGTTTGTACAAATTATCTGAGGCATCTTTTAATCCCATAGCTACAATAGTATCCCCATACTTAATTGTGCATTTTTTATTCTTGAATAAAACTTCAAATTTTTTTCTGTGGCTTTTCTAACAGATAACAAATTAGTGTCTAAATCTGGAACATATAACACATCCTTTACTTCCACGTTTCGAACTTTTACTTTTTTGATTTTGCAGTTTAAGGTTATATTTCCCTTGCCTTCTGACTTTATCTGAGAACCGTCGGCAGTAGTGATCAGCTGTGATTCACCTTTTGAAAGTTCTTTAAACAGTGTTGCATCATTTGTCATGTGACACGTTGCACCGGAATCAATTGACCAACCTTTGGATATTTTGTTGGGTTTTGACTTCGTTTTTAATGAGAAATTTTCATTTTCTCTTTTTATGTCATTTTGTTCACAATCTAATTTTGTTTTTCTTGTCTTCACGGCAATGTTACTGTGAGACTTTGTATGTGAGTTTATTTTGTGAAACTTACCAGTGTTACTTTTATTTTGATCCCTTTTGTAATGCCAACAGTCATCTTTGACATGATTCTTTCTTTTACAAAAAGTGCAAAATCTTTCTTGTTTAGAGCTGTAATTTTTCCTTTTATAACTTGTTTTCAAAACAGTTGTGTGATTGGTGTGTGCCTGTGAGTTTTCTTTCCTTCTATTAGATTCATCTATCACTTTACATTTGATAAACTCAAGTGTCAAATCTTCTTCCTGTCTTGCTTCTAATGCAGTAACTAAATTTTCATAGGTACTTGGTAAACTATTTAGCCAGATAGCCTCCAAATGTGCGTCTTTGAATTCCTCTCCCTGTGCTTTAAGCTTGTGAACTATTTCCAGCATTCTATTTACATGCTCTTGCATAGTTGATCCATTTTCTTGAAAACGTAAACTATACAGTTTTCTAAGCAAATACAATTTACTACACAAACTTTCTCTTTCGTAAACCATTTTGAAAGCATTCCACATTTCGGAACTTGTTGTCTTATCGCGTACGTGAATAATTTTAACATTAGACACGCAAAGTGTTATTGTAGCTTTAGCCAGTTCGTCATTTCTCAACCATGCATCACTCTTTTCTTCTGGAATTGGTTCTGAAACAACCTTCCATAAATTATCTTTAATAAGAATCATTTTCATTCTTACTTTCCAAATTTGATAATTAAAATGATCTAAATTTGTTATGCTGTACATGCCGCTTCCTATGAATGATGCTATTTTGTTCCGCTTTCGAATGAGGAACTACGCAATAACAAATACGCCTTCAATCCACTCGACTCAAATGCTTGATGAATTTGACGAACTTTGCTTTTAATGTTCCTGACAGCAGTGAGATTTCAGTCTCATAATCATGATTGTTAAACATTTCTAAACAATTAAAATCTATAATTCCTTTAAGTAACGCAGTAAGCCACTTACCAGCTGCAGGAAGATCTATTCTTAGTAATCACAGAGAGAAAACAGGGGATTCCACACATATAAACGCTTCAATGACAACACAGTAATATTTATTGTACATCTCCACAAAAAGGTAATAACTCACTATTCCAACACGCACACCCTCTACATATCCCCGACATTGTTGTTGTTCAGTCAAAGATCAACCACTTAGATTACTAACCGACGTGAGCAGCAGAAGGGGAATTTTTTCAGGCAACGCTCGCTAGAGTAAACACATAAAAACGTTTCGAGCAGCGCCACCTGCATTTCTGTTAAATGTTCGCTGAGGCGTCTGGTTCGAAGAACTCTGACAGTCATATTTCTTATAATAATTTCTAACAATGAAACATGGTGCTGCTAGTTTGATATTCAACCAAAGCGTGCTTTTTTAACATGGAAATTACCTCTTCACCGCAATCAAAGAAATTCAGGCAGGATCGCAGCGTCATGCTGGAGGTGTTTTTTGATTCTCCAGCATGACGTTCCTATGAATTTATTCCTTAGGGCACAACAGTTAAGAAAAAACGTTATCTGGGCATTTTACGACACTTACGGGAATCAATCCGTCGTAAACGGCCGAAGGTGTGGCGAAGTGGACAATGGTACCTTCTCCATGACAACGCGCCTGCACATCGGTCCCTACTGGTCACGGAGTTTCTCGCCAGAAATTGTACAAATGTGCTTCTACATCCCTCCTATTCACCCGACTTAGCCCCCTGCGATTCTTACCTCTTTCCACTTATGAAACAAAATCTGAAGGGACGTTGTTTTGTGTCAACAAATGAGGTAAAAACAGCAACACAGGACGCATTACAAGGATTTGCAAAACATGGCTTTCAACAATACTTCCAGAAGCTTTACGAGCGCTGGCAGAAGTGCATCGTCGCCCAAGGGGATTATCTTGAAGGTGGTTATGCATCCGTGTTTTAAAATATTCAAGGTAAGGAACTATACGCCAAGTCCCCAAACTTTCGGATCTTTCCTCGTGTATCTAAACGGAAGTGTAATGCAGTAAATATACTTACATACTATGTTTCGATCTGAATGCACCGATCCCACTTTTCTGTCCAACTCCGGAAGGTGTGTTTGAATCCCTTTGTCCACATGCAGTTCAGGATATCCATTACAGCATCGTTCAGTTCAGTATTTGATACAACCGACGCCACGAAGTTGTTTTTTCACTTCAGGGAATAGGTAGAAAAGAAGGCACCAAGTCCAGTGAATATGGAGACAAGTCCAATGAATATGGAGGGTGGACCATCATTTCTATGCCCAGATCATGGCTGCATAAGCAAAGTACGATGTGCAGGTGCATTTGCTTGATGCAAAATCCAACCAGTTTGTGCATATTCTGGGCGTTTGGGGAATTTTTTTCTTTGGAAGACTTTTGAGAACTTCAAAATAATACGCACCGGCAGCAGTTTTCATTGTGGAACAACATGGCTATTTACAATTATCTTTTTTATCGAAGAAAACCACGTGCATGACCTTTCCTGCACTTGTTTGAAACTTTGCTTTCTTGTATCGGGGATTCTGTGGGTGTTTCCATTGGGTGCTCTGTTGTTTTCTTTCTGGTTCTAAATGATGAACAAATGTTTCATCACATGTGACAAGTCGATTCAAAAAGTGTGGCTTACGTCCTAGCCGGCACTTCCATTAGTGACAAATGATGACATAATTTGCCTTGTGTTCATCTGTGAGCAAGTGGGGAATCCACTTTGCGGCGACTTTTCGGTATTCCAAATGGTTTCTAACAATGTCATCAACGGAACCAACGGACATCTGCGTCACATTAGCAACATCCTAAAAGACCATTCGTCGATATTGAAGGCCCACTGCAGCGCAGCGCATCTTTCAGACACTCTTCATGATTCACAAATTTCTTCTACCACTCAAAAGCTCTTGCACGAGCAAAGCATTTTCCTTACAGGCTGTTTTAATCACTTCGTGTGTTACTGTGGCGGTTTTATTCAAACGCATGCAAAATTTTATAGATACTCTTTGCTCCACTTTTAAGTCCACAGTGAGTTACAAAAATACGTGCGAACTCTACGCCCTCTGCTACAAGAATGAACTAGCGGAGCTCTGTAACGACGCGTTGTAATGTGCCCGATCTTGCAGGTGTTCCGACCACGCAGCTTCATTTTTCTGCGTGGGTTTGTTTGATCGCTATCACGTCGGTCTCGTTACTTTTTGAACGACCACATATACACTGAAATACCAGAAAAACTGGTACAGACGATCTAATGCAAAATACACAGCAACGTCACCTATGCGCATACTCGGTTGTGTTCGCCGGTGCGTATATACAGCGATAGACATCCTTGCCAGCTGTCAGAGCTGTTTGGCATGAGAATGACAAGTAATAACGATTTAACCAACGATTTTCAACACGGTGTCAAAGTTGGCGCTCGTGAGATGGGCCATAGTATTTCGGTGGTAGAAACGAATTTCGGATTTTCACGGACGACTATTGCAAGGGAGTACCATGGCTACAAGAATTCCGGAAAAACTCTAACCTACTATACCAGTGTGGCCGTAAAAAGACATTGGGAGAACGTGACCATCATCGGCTGTCCAGATACGTTTCACGCGAAAGGCGTGCAACACTCTCGCAGGTACAATCGGAATTCAATGCTGGAGCTTCAACAAGCAGCAGCGTCCGCACTGTGCAACGTAGCCTGCATGATATGGGCTTTGGAAGCCAACGCCCAACTCGAGTCCCCTTGATGGGTGCAAGACACAGAGCTATGCGCCTCGCTTGGGCACTGCAATACCACCACTGGACACTTTGTGACTGGAAACAAGTAGCCTGGTCTGACGAGTCACGTTTCTAACTATATCGGGCAGATGGAAGGATACGTGTGTGGCGCAAACCCGGTGAAGCCATGGATCCCGCCTGTCAACAGGGAGCTGTGCCGGCTGGTTGGGGGTCTGTAATGGTATTGGGTGTGTGGACTACGCTGGTAACCCTGGTACGTCTACAAACGTCTGTCACTGGTCAACGCTGTGTGCGCATCCTTTCTGACGTGGTACACCCGTTCATGTCCTGCATTCATGCTAATCGGTTGGGCCTGTTCCAACAGGACAATGCATATCCACACAAGTGTCGAGACGCCACATTATGGTTAAAGGAGCATTCATCTGTGTTTGGGGTGTTGCCATAATCCCCCAAGTCCCCAGATCTGAACGTGATAAAACACATTTGGAATGCCTTGCAACGCGCTACCGAACACAGGAATCCCATACCTCGGAATACACCCGAATTGTGGAACGCTCTGCGGGAAATATGGTGTGCATTGCCTAAAGCATATTTACAGAAGCTAGTGGATTCCATGCCCCGTCGTAATTTTTGCAGTCCTGCGCTCCCGTGGGGGACCTACCAAGTATTAGACTGGTGTACCAGTTTTTCTGGCACTTCAGTATACATATATAAACTATATTGACAGAAGTCACCGGGTACCTAGAAGAGAAACACAACATAGCATTTATTGACATACATTAGTACGATGTCGGTCCACCTTTGGCCTTAATGTATGCACTGACCCTTCGAGACATGCTTTCGACAAGGTTTTGGTACACAGCGATGGGTATGCGCTTCCATTCAGTACATAATGCTGCCGCTAACTGTTGCTTAGTAGTAGGCCTTGCTTCTAAACTTCTTATGCTGTGCTCTAATTCATCCCATACGTGCTGCATGGGAAAGGCTCTGTGCTGGCCGGTCCACACATCTTAATTGGACACATCTACCTGAATCGGACTTTGTATTAACTTCTACTTTAGATTTAATCACAAAAGCCAAGTAGCTCACTGATCAACAACATGATATTATCGGCAGTTTCGACTTTGTGTCCTTTTACCCATCAGTCCCCGTGCCAGAAGCCATCAAAACATTGAAAGAGGCTATTTCTAATTCATCAGTTTATTCACAAGAGTGTTGTCTCAGCATCTTCAAATTAACGGACTTGGCCTTAAATTCCAGCTACTTCAGTTTCCACTGGCAAGTTTATAAGCAAGTAAATGGCGCTCCAATGGGATCTTCGCTTTCATCCGTTCTCTCGGAAGCAATACTTCGCCCCATTGAGCAACATATATTCACTAACATCACCTCGAGGCCCATTTGGCTGTGATATGCGGACGACTTATTTTTCATATCGCCTCACGGAAAGGAGACTCTCCTATCTTTCCTCGATAGAGTCAGTTATATACACCCTACGATCAATTTCCCTATGGATCTTGAGTGCAGTGGTACCTTACCTTATCTCGACGTCTTAGTGAGGAAATCGCATGGCAATCCCCTTCGTACGGAAGTCTATTATAAACAAACCTCCATTCCCAACTTGATGCTCCACAGTTCATTTTGCCCGAATGATCACAAGACGGCCTTCTTCCGTTCTCGAATTCGAAGAGCCTTCGCCGTCTCCTCCGATGTTCGTTTTAGAGAATCGGAGCTAAAAACATCGTCGAATTGGCCACTGAGGCCAATTCGCCATGTCATTCTTTCTATGCCGCAACTTTGCTACCTGGGCTCTATTCCCTACATACTAAAAGTTTCCTATCAACTCAAAAAGGCGTTCAGGAGGATGAGCTTCGGTGTCGGCATAAAGTCTCTGGCATCTTTATATGCGATGCTTAAGAGAAATAATGACAAACCCACTTTTCCCAATGAGGTAGGTGTTTATGCCACTTGAATATCCGGACGGCTTCAGGCGATACTACATCGGAATGAGCAAACGTTCGTTTGGAATTAGAATCAAAGAACATAAAAGGGATATCAAAGACAATAAAATAAATACTGCCATATCAAGAGAGGTGAAGTTTTAAGTCCGCTGATGCTATGTGCAATGATATCAAGAAATTAGCTTCATACTCCATGCCTAAATCTTCTGCCATTTGCGAAACTTTGGAAATCATGACCAGCATGGAGGCTTGCAATGTTGGCGTCTCTCTCGAGTTGCCACGTATTTTGGAATCAATTCTTCAAATAATGCTGTGTTTTCTCACCACAGTACCGAGCGCCCAACCAACGTGACCTCGTTTCTTCGAATGTCTGATCACATTTGCTCCTTTTCATTTATTGTCTAGTCAAGTCACCACTTACAAATTGTTGAAGTGTTCCATTATCCCCATTAACCAACGTGACCTCGTTTCTTCGAATGTCTGATTACATTTGCGCCTGTTCATTTATTGTCTAGTCAAGTCCCCACTTTCAAATTGTTGAAGTGTTCCATTATCCCCATTAACCAACGTGACCTCGTTTCTTCGAATGTCTGATCACATTTGCGCCTTTTCATTTATTGTCTAGTCAAGTCACCACGTTCAAATTGTTGAAGTGTTCCATTATCCAGTTTGAAGTTGACTGTCTACGTTCCTTGAAAAAGTAATCTGATTGATGAGCGAAAGCTTGGAAACTTTGATTTATATTCTACGCCAAGAAATTCGGATCACTAGTACTATTTTAAATGACAGCTCTGCTAAACAGTTCCCTGTACGCAAATAAACATTCTAAGTGCCACCTGAACATTTAGGTAGACTACAAGAAACTCACACTATCTTAGTCCCTCGACTAGCTGAAGAGAAGTAGTTGGTATCTCATTATCTTGATTTACTTGAAGATGTTGTTTCTGATGAATAATTTTTCGCACCGAACTTCTTTCGAGATCCTTGTGAAAACTTCCAATTAAGCTTCTCGCTTCTCTTCCCAACTCTATTCTTTGAAGCTGGTGAAACTGTGTCACACATCCAAATTTCTCGTAGATCTCAGATTAAGCTGTCCTCCTTTGAAAAAATCCAGTCTGAAATTGGTCCGCAATAGCTAGAAAAGTATTGATTCTGAAGGGGTCACTTCGGGTTACATTTTCTTCTGGAGTGTCGTCATGAAACTTTCTTCTATGCATTCTTCTCTTCGAATGGAAATAATGTCTCGACTTTCGAGAACTTTAGAGCTTTTTCTTCATACACGTTGAATTCTTTCCGCATGGAACTCGTAAGCTGTATGAATCATACAACCCGTTGGATTTGATCATGTTTACTTTCACACCCTAAAGTATATTGTTGATACACACTATATTAACAAAAGTCACGGGACACCTTTCAAAAGTAAATGAACCAATTCGCTGGGCTGTTAAGATCCGCAGTACAGCAACAAGCGGTATAAAAACAAGCCTGCAGCTTTCGGCGATCTTATCGCACTGTGAATTTAAGTGAAAATGTCGTGGCGGGAGAGAACTCACTTTGAGGAAGGAAAGATTGTTGGGTGTTATATTAGTGGGTTGTCCATAGGAGAAACCGAGAGGCGTTTTACCATACCAAAGTCAACTGTTTTAGATTTACTGAATAAGTGGAAGACACATGGCGTGCCTGAAGTTGCAAAACGTACCGGCAGACCAAAAAAATCAGTGATAGAGGACGTCGAAGCCTCAAGAGAGTCGTTACAGCTAATAGACGGAATACTGCACAAGACCTAAGTGTACAGATGAGTAAAAATGCTGGAACCTCGGTATGTACACGTACCATTCGCAGAGAACTTCATTCCATGGGTTACTGTGGTCGTGCGGCTGCTCATAAGCCTTTCTTTCCCACTCGGAATGCTACTCGTAATGTAGTATGGTGTAAAAAACATTTATCGTGTACCGTATATCAATTGAAACGGGTCCTACGGACTGATGAATCCAGATACTCGATCCATCAGTCTGATGGCCGTGTGTGAGTATGACGGCAACCGGGGGAACGCTCTTTACCACAGTGTACTGTTCCTACGGTCACGTTTGGAGCTGGCAGTGTACTCGTGAGGGGGTGTTTTTCGTGGTATGGTCACGGTCTATTGGTTATCGTGGACAAACCTGTTAACAAGCGCGCCTACCTCGTTATTCTGGACAATTATGACCTACCACCTCTGGGACAATACTGTGGAACTGAGCCCTGTTGGTACCAGCAGGAAAATGTATCGAGCCCTAAAGCAAGGACTGTTGCAGCGTGGTTTTACGATAATTCCGTATCGTGTGTGGACTAGCCAGCACAGAGCCCTGATCTTAATCCCATAGGCCACCAATGGGATGAATTAGACCTTAGCATGAGAAGTTTCGAACAAAATCATAGTACTAAGCAACAGTTAGCGGCAGCATTTTGTACTGAATGGAATCGCGTACCTATCGCTGTGTCTCAAATCATTGTTGAGAGTATGTATCGAAGGGTCAGTGAATGCATTAAGGCCAAAGGTGGACCAACACCGTAGCAATGTATGTCAATAAACATTATGTTGTGTTTCTCTCCTAGGTGTCGGGTGACTTTTGTCAATATAGTGTAGTTCAAACGATCGAGAATGAACCTCCAAAAGCAAAACCATTAAACACGTTTATACCATTATGCCCCTCCACGTCCATATTTTCCTTCAAACACATATCACTTACCGCATAGTTTCTCTTTTTTACCCGTTTAAGTGAGATACCAGGTGAATAAGCGAATGATTCAACCTACTAAACATATCCAGTTACGCAGATTGACAAAAGCTGCTGCGTCTGATCACGTGGCTGCAATATTTTGAAACAGTCTTCGCCCTTAGGTTTGGAACACATGTGTATATACAGGGGTTGTGATTGAATTGCAAATCGGTGCTTGCATATTTTCGTTCCAGGTGAAGGCACAATGAGTGACCTGTCGGAGTTTCAAAGAGGGCAGATTGTATGAGCCCGTCTGTTTGGTGCGTCGGTAACCCCAGTTGCACAGGTATTGAGGGTATCGAGAGGTACCGTGTCGAAGGTAATGACAGCATACAATATTCACGGCACAATATCATCTGCGACACTGTGGAAAGAAAAAACCAAACTCACTGCGAGAGACAGGAGGACATTAAAGATGATTGTAACCGCACGGAGGAAGCCCGCGGCGACGAAAGTGACTGCTGAGCTTAATGCACGTCTCCAAAACAAAGTGACGCCCCAAAGGCGCATTGGTCTAAGCGAAAGGGGTATGGGTTCGAATCCCGGTGAGGCATGGATGTTGTGTTTGCCTTACGGCACTGGCTCTCTCCATTCCCTGGAACCAGTGTCCGTAAATTAGGGACGGGCGACGGCTTATAGCCCATTGAGTTGCTCACGGTGGTCGTTAAAGCTCCATTAAAAAAAACCCACTGTCGACGAATACAGTGCGAGGGGAATTGCATAAGCACAATATTTACGGCATGGCTGCGACTGCAGAACCCCTGGCATCACAGGTGAATATGAATCGGAGACAACAGTGGTGCCAGGAACATAAAACGTGGACTGCGTATCAATGGAAGCATGTCTTGTTTTCCGATGAATCAAGTTTCTCACTATTACCCACCACAGGACGGGTTTACGTGTGGAAAACCCTCGGAAAAGATTACAAACCAGACTGTCTCCTTCTTACAGTGAAGCATGGGAGCGGTTACGTAATGATTTTGGCCAGATCTGGTAGTTATTAGCAGGCCCATTATCACCTTACACGGACGGATTACTAGCGGTGACTATGTCACTCTTTTGGCCGACCATGTTCATTCAATGGCGCAGATATTGTTTCCGTCAGGGGATTGTACCTTTCAAGATGATAATGCACCGTTTCACAGAAGTCGAACTGTTCAGTCTTGGTTTGAGGAGCATGAGGGTAAGTTGCACACCTTCCCCAGTCTGCGCAATAACCGGACCTAAACATCATTGAGCCCATGTGGTCTGTGTTGGAAAACAGAGTGCGATCCCGTTGTCCTCCTCCGCCGTATCTCAAGGAATTGGAGCAGTTTCTGCAGGAAGAATGGTACAACATACCACTTACTACCATCCAGGACTTGTCTGCATCCATTCCAAGAAGGATTCAAGCAGTTTTAAATGCCAAGTGTATTCCCAGACAATATTAGGTGCATAGCACTTATTGTTTCAAGGTGTTTCCATTATTTTGCACAACCCCAGTAATTGTGTAGTATACTGTATATACGCACTTGACTTGACCTCACTTAGAGACATAAATTGGTTTATAACTGCTATCGTACTCAATGATACAACATGAAAACACGTTAAAAAAATAATGTTTTTATTATCCGATACAGAAAATATTTTCAAACACACGTTTTTTCTCTGACATTTCATTGGCAAATCATTTACAGAAAGTAGAGTAGACATCATTTTAATTATTTAATGAAATAGATTTATTTATTAATTTAATTGTGCGTGGCATCTTCAGGACACCATTCATAGCTTTTGTTCTATTGTCTGCTGTCGAAGATTATCACATTATTTAATGAAACGAAATGTATTTCTGACAGTAAATCACCAATATGTTCTTTTTCGGCAGGAATCGTCAAACTCAGTTCCTTTATGTCTGTAGCTTCACAAATAATTTTGAAAACTTCTCTCACAACCATCAAATGCGGTTCACCTGTCATTCTTATACTCAACTTTTGTAAATTTCTGAGACACGGAATGCGTTTGAAAGGTTCATTGTCCAATATTGGGCGATTCAAATAAATATTAAACAGCGACAGTTCTTCTAAATAAGGCCACATTCTCAGTATGTATTGGAGGTCTCTTGTGTCAAATGAAATTTCTTCTCCCATTTCTCCAGCAAGGTGTAAAGACTTCATTTGAGTTCCTTGGCTGGTCCAGAACATCTGCATGTTTTCACCAAGGCGATGAGTGCTTTCGCAGGAAAGCGAAATGCGTCTTAGGTTAGTGAGTCTGCACATGGCCAGTATCTGTTCTCTGCATTTGTTATTATCACTACTAATGAACAAATCTAATTTTTGTATTTCTGGGCATGCACTAAAAACAGTTTCCCAGTTTCCGTCGAATTTCCCGCACGGAAGAGACGTTAGCTGCACAACTAATTGGGGAATTCCGAATATCTTCCGCTGTATGTCAGTTTCACACAAAGCGTCAGGTACCTTTTCAAATGGAGTGGTGAAGAGTTTTCGAAGTGTTGGCATGTGTGTTAGAATGCAAGCTACTCCTGCCTTGCTGACTTCTGTACCAAGTATGTTGAGTTCCAAGAGTTGCAATGGACATTTCGTGTCACACACTTTTGTATAGCAGCAACTTTGAACGCCTTCACCATCAGTTACTTCATGACCACAAAGAACAAACAATGAATCGTCACTAATGTTCGTAAAACTCAGATTTAGGGATTTCAGTTCAGTGAGGGTGCTGGCAATAATTTCTATGGTTTCCCCATTCATATTCTTGTAAAGTCTCAACTTAAGATCGGTCAAGTTCTTCATGTTTCTGAGAAAAGGATTGTATATGGCGCAACCCAGATTCCTTCCGCTGGAATGGAATGACTTCAGGTTCTGAAACAAAACAACAGGAAATTTTAATCACTGAACAATTTCACCGAATATATGCGTACACAATAATATTTCATTAATATTTTATTAATATTTCTTTAAACAAAGTTAAAGTGCATTCATGAATCATGTAATTTTTTCGTAACGCGTCAAGAAGGACTGACGTCGATCATATAACTTACCAGTAAGTCACTGACCAATAACGAACTTCATTACTGAAGAGCCGAAACGTTTCGACCACCTGTCCAATACGCTTTAGTTCCTCCAC
Source organism: Macrothele yani (assembly GCA_039090855.1). Taxonomy (NCBI): domain Eukaryota; kingdom Metazoa; phylum Arthropoda; class Arachnida; order Araneae; family Macrothelidae; genus Macrothele; species Macrothele yani. The sequence goes on along the minus strand of CM077032.1, from coordinate 29,941,871 downwards.
ATCCCACCAAATCAGCTCTTACCCGGCGAGTTATGACGCTGCAAGTTTTCTACAGGTATCTTGTGGTATCTGGTACTAATATACCAGTAACTTCTTCAACTCTCAAAATTTAAATGGTTCACCCGCCGAAGATCGGATTTGCAGCTTCCACAGAAACCACTGTGATGTGCCCGCCTCGCAGGATGCATATGAGATAAAAGTAGATAACAGTGAGAGCACATGCCAGTGTAGTATTGTGGATAGCACTAGGTGCTCTGGAGACGAGAGTTGTGGGTTCGGATCCCGCCCCTGGCATAAAAATAATGGAGAAATTTACTTCGTCATACCACAGATACTCGATTGGATTGATGTCTGGGGAACAAAGATTTCAGCGCAATACCTGAAAGTCTTACTCAGGTTCCACGAACATTTCTCTGAAACCCCGGGCAGTGCGGCGTAACGTATTATGCTGAACAAAGAAAGCACTAAAAGTAGAAAATAGCGTTGACATGAAGATGAAAATTCCGGGCAGTGTGCCTTAGCGTTTTATGTTGATTAAAGAAAGCACTAGAAGTAGGAAACACCGTTGACATGAAGATGAAAAATCCGGGCAGTGTGGCTTAGCTTAATATGCTGATTAAAGAAAGCACTACAAGTAGGAAATGCCGTTGACATGAAAATGAAAAATCCGGGCAGTGTTACTTAGCATATTATGCTGATAAAAGAAAGCACGACTAGTAGGAAATACCGTCGACATGAAAACTTATGTTTAATGTACAACGACGTTTAGGTAGATTGTAGCCATCATATTTTCGGTCTCGCAAATGGCTGGAACTACGTTTTACAGCAGAGTATCACCCAAAGAATTACACTTACCCCACCAACTTGTTTTCGTCTCACCAGGCATCCAGGAGCCAATACTTTCACGGATAAACAACGACTAAATAGCAGGCCGCTCACATGCTGTAACAGGTAACGAGATTAAACCGATCAGACGACCTTCCAGTTATTCAAAGTCCTGTCTTAACGCTCGCGAGCTCATTGTAAGCGCTATCGACGGTGAAATTCACCGGATCAGACGACCCTCCAGTTATTCAAAGCCCCGTCTTAAAGCTCGCGAGCGCATTGTAAGCGCTTTCGACAGTGAACCGACGTCAGCGTTATCACTCTGAGAGGACTACAACTACATAGCTCCATTTTGAGCAGCGTTCCTTGTACTATGTGTGGTGATGCATTACTCCCGTTAGCAGTTTTCAAATTACAGGCCACTTGCGCCACAGTATCCCCTCTGTTGTCTCGTACCATAGAGGGATAGCTTTCTCTCACCACTGACATCTATGTCAAGACACACTGCAGCCGTTGGTGGCTTCTTTCTTCCTCCGCGAAGGCTCCGAAGAAGGAAAATTTCGAAAGGTGCTGAAGGTACTAATGACAATAAAGGTACCGCACTATAAGGTATTAACGGCAGTTGACCGTTTGCAATCCCCAGAATTTGCAGTCTCGAAAATGCCCAGAACCAGTTGTCCAGCTATTAAAATTTTGCATTTGTCAAGCTCGCTTAAGTTCTCTGACTTTTCCATCCAAAGAACAGGAGCCGCCCCGGTGGCGCAGTGGTCTAAGCGATGGCCTCTGATCATTCGTCCGAACGGCGTCCGGGTTCGAATCCCGGTGAAGCATGGATGTTGTGTTTGTCTTACGCACTGGTTCTCTCCCTTCCCTGGAACCAGTGACCCTAAATTTGGGACAGGCGACTGTTTATAACCCACTGAGTTGCTCACGGTGGTCGTTAAACCTGAAAAAAAAAGAACAGGAATATCACCGATTAACAGAACACAGTGTCTCGTGCTATTTATACCGTTTCTTTACCTTCACACTCGCCATCGTTCACTTGCTGTTATTTCAATTTGCATAACGACGCTCCAGTCATAATATTTAGGTTCTTTGGTGTATATACGGCACTGGCGACTTGTCAGTACTAAGCCCCCGCAACTAGATATGGAATGACTTGTCGTAGTTCAAACGGGAAATTATTATCTACGCAAAAAAGGCGGGGATGCTAGTCTTTGAGAGCCACCGTACTGAAGGTTTGAACGAAAATTGCATGAAAGGTAGTTCCCATTCACAACTGGTACTTGCTGTCGCAGGAATTGTTTTCCATTTACATTTGAGATTTATATTTAACATTGGTTGCCCTTAGCCCTTTTTCGGTGATGATCTCATTCTTTGCGAAGTACAGGCTCATGATGAAAGTTTTGCCTTTCAAAATGACATCAATAACCAGCTTCCGTGGTGGTACTATAAACCATCTCCACGTCAACATCTCCAAATATTATGGCCTTTCCTTTTCGAGGAAGAAAACCAATTATTTTTGTATACAAAGCCACGACTATATTCTATGCCGGACAAACAATTTCTAAGACTTGGGAGTTACATTCGATTCTAAGTTGGACTATTAAAGCCATATCCAATGATTTGTATCTTTTGCCTGAAGTTTTGGATTAATTATGCAACTTTCTAAGTGTTTTTCTGATTCCCATTTTTGAGACCACGGCCAGACTTTATTAGAACGTGCTATACGATATTTTGGGGTCCTAGTCTCATAACACAAATAAATCAGATTGAGAAAGAACAAAATCGATACCTACGACACATTTTTCATATATACTAGGATATGAATATACCAAAGAATGCCCGGTGGGAAAGTGCTCACACAAAAATGCCCACGGAAAAAGTGCCTACATATTGAGAGCAGGAAAATAAGTCATTTGGTGTCTGATGTTTTCTTACGTCTGTTAGAAACATAAGGTTTTTCTTAATTTTATGAAGAAACGAGAGAGATGACAACGAATTTTCGGGTGTAATGAGCACGTCTTTTGCATCCGTTCTGATGAGAATTAAATTTATCAAAGCTGCTCAAAGTCAAAGGAACCGGTATGGAAAAAAATGGTGTCTGACTAAAGAAAGAAGATCTTCAATCGGGTTTTTAATCCAACAAATATTGCTGTACGTGGAATCGTGAATTTACGCCCTCTGGCTGCAGACTTATGAGTTAAAAAAATTGAATTTATATGAGAAACATTTTGCTGCGGAAACGCTCTCCAGCAAAGAAACATTTTTTTTCAAATCGGACTGTTCGAAGCAGAGATATGGATAAATTTAAGACATGCGTCTACGCTTCCTAGCGGGAAAACCATGCATTATTTTAAGTAGAAAGTATTATCAAAAGTTTTTCGATGTGAGAGGTATCGATCCAAGACAAAAGAATTTTGGTCCAGATTTCGGGAGCTCAGATTTTGCTGCAAATACATCAGAAGCGGAAATTAAGACTTACGCGATCTGGTGGCCAAACCACTTTTTATCAAAAGTTAGAATTATATGCATAGGATTTCCCAACAGGAGATGTATCCGGTGCAGAAATAGTTTTTGAAATCGGAGTTTTAGAAGCAGAGATATCGGGTAAAACACAATTTGCTTTTGCGTCCCCTAGCGCAAATTTTATGATGTACTTGAAAATTTTGAAATTATATGGAAAAAATGTCACACCAGGAATTCTGTCCAATAAAGAAAGAATTTTTGAAATCGGAACATTTGATGCAGCAATATTGACAAAAATAAGATATATATCTACGCCGCCTGGCTGCGAAACAATGTAATATTTTAAGAAGAAAATATTCCGAAGAGGTTTGTCGACGTGATTGGTATCGCCAACAAATATGCAATATTTTAAGAAAAAATATTTAGAATATATTTATAAATATTCCATATAATATATATATATATATATATGGAATATTTATAAACGTATTCAGAATATTTTTTTCATATTCTGAATATATTATAAATATTCCATATATATTATATGAAATATTACATGTAGGTGAAAAAATGTTCCGAATATGTTTAACAAACCATGTAATATTCCGAATGTGTTTGTCGACGTGACTGGTCCGCCAACGAATTTTTTCAATCGAGATTTCAGAAGCTCAGGTTTTTTGGCAAATACATCCGAAGCAAAAATTAACTCTTACGCCCCCTGGTGGCCAAAGTATTATTTACCAAAAATTAGATACTATATGCAAAAGAGTTTCCATCCGGAGCTGTATCCGCTGAAGAAAAAAAAATTCAAGTCGGAGCTTTAGAAAATTTTCCCCTAGCGGAAAATTTATGCGTAACTTGAAAAAGTAAATATACATAAAATACTCTTCGACATCAACGGAATCGAAAGATAAAAAAAATTTCAATCGGATACTTAGAAGCAAATATATGGAATAAAATGTATTTTGAATTCCACATCATTTGTATTTACGCCCTCTAGCGGAGAAATTACACATCGTAAAAATAAAAAAAAACGAAATAAAGCATCATCATTCGCACATCTCAAGCTTCCCAATGCAAAAAGAATATTTCAAATCGGACTAATAGTTTCAGAGATAGGGTGTTTACAGGCGGACGGACAAACCGACAACATAAGCACGATCTTTCTTTTACAAAAGACGTGCTAGAAACTTAATTCTAAATCAGCAATCGGCATAATTTGTCAGAATATTTCATCTGTTGAACAACATGACTTTCACTACCGTTACAAATACATAGTGTTTTTTATTTCAAAATAGCAGTGCTTGGCTTATCCACAAGCAATATGATAGGATTCTTTTAGTGAGTGGGGCATTACAAATAAAGCCAAGTTATCAAAAGAAATCTAACACACATGCGAAATCAGAGGAACGCCCCACCCAACACAAACATAAACAAAAGTTTGCATAGGTCAATAAGGTTTTGAGGGTGCACCAAAAATGTCTCACACCCTGGAGACTTTGTGAGCATTTTAATTCAATTGCGTTACTCACTCTTGGTAATATTTGATTCTATTTTTACGCATATTAGTATTGTTATGTCTCTCTTAACAATGAGCTTCTTCTGCCATTTTGGGGACACACTACACAATGTTCTTCTAATTTTAGAAGCGTTTGTGTTTGAGCAAGGCAAATGTTCTTACAAATTTTGTCGATATCTTAGTTGAAAGTAGGATTTGTCTTCATGAAATTGAAAAAGAAACCCTCATGTTTCTAACAGATGTAAGAATTCAGTCAACAGCTGGCGTATTTACCTATTTTCGAGATGTGGGCGTTTTTCCTATTTTTGAGAAGAGGGATTTCTTCTGTCGGCATTTCTCTCTCATGCCCTGGAGCATATGTTGCGGACATCCCACCTGTTGACCTATAGTCGTTTTTCAAGATGATTTATACATTCGAGAAGGACTCGTAAAAATTAAATCTCTGTTTTGACGAACTGCTGTTCTAGTGCACTCAGCGCATTTTAAATAAGTGCGTAGAGTCCTTTAATCCATTTCTACGCCTTTTAAGAATTTCAGGTTCAGCCTACTATAGTCATTTTAAGAACTGTTGTTTTAATGCACTCTACGCAGTTTTATAACCGCTGTTCTTGTGCATTACGCATTTTAAATAAGTGCGTAGAGCACATTTTGCTGTTTGAAAACCGATGGTTTAGTTAACTCTACTCATTTTAAGAACTGATGTTCTAGTGAACTCAACGCATTTTAAATACGTAGGCGCGTAGAGCACTCTTCGCAGTTTGAAAACCGATGATTCAATGCACATTAAGCATTTTAAATAAGTGCGTAGATTGCTCTAAACTATATCTACGCTTTTTTGATAACTACAGGCTTAGATCATTCTAATCGTTTTAAGAACCGCAGTTCTAGTGCACCCTATTCACTTTAAATAAAAGCGTAGGACATTCTATGCACTTTGAGGGCAGCTGTACTAGTGCAAACTGCGTAAGTGCGTAAAGCCCTCAACGCAGTTTGAGAATTGCTGATTTAGTGCACTTTGCACATTTTAAATAAGCGCGTAGAGCACTCTCCTCATTTTAGGAACCTCTGTTCTAGTGCACTCTATGCATTTTAAATAAGTGCGCCTACATTGTAAAACAATTTCTGAAATTCACGAGCAACTTTCAATGATTTCTTTCGTGAATTAACGAACATATTGCTGATACAACTCTTTCCGTGAAATGACGGATATTTCGTAACCTGATGAAATTCTGAAATCCCGTAAACATTTTCCCAATTGGTTTCTTATATTGACAGTATATTGACGCTTTAAGATGTGTTCACGGAAAATTCTGAATTTTCAGAACTCTTTTTTCAATTCCTTTCGTACGAAAGAAAGGTACTGAAGAAAGGTTTGAATTCCTTTTCATTTGCTTTATTCTTTGAATAATCACATACATCTTGATCCCAATAAATACAGTATTATGCCAATATCTGAAGGATTTGGTTTTAATATTGGCAACTTAATATTTCAAAGAATAAAAAATAATTTACATATCAATATTATAGACGTAAAATTTGTTACTCATAATTATTAAACCTGGGGCAAATCTCTCCTACGACCCATTAACCCAAAATAATTAATGATGAAAAAATGCATAAATTATATTGGCTCAGAATTTTGGAACAATTTATCGACACAATTAACTGAAATAAATAACATTAATCTACTTAATAAAAACAAATAAAGAAACTTGTAATGAAACACTCATACAAAAGAAGGGGAAGTGTTTAGGGAATTTCAAAGTGCAAATTACAACCACTTGCCATTGTTAACGTCCTTGTGATCAACTGTTTAATTGCAAGTGAGGAATCAGTGCTTGTTATGTCTTATTAGGATTTTTCCTTGCTTCCCCATACTGTTATGTAAATTAACTCTGAAATGACATCTACACTATATTGACAAAAGTCACCGGACACCTAGAAGTGAAACACAACATGGCATGTATTTACATACATTAGTACGGTGTCTGTCAACCTTTCGCCTTAATGCCTGCACTGACCCTTCGAGACATACTTTCGACAAAGTTCTAGCGCACAGCGATAGGCATACGCTTCCATACAATACATAATGCTGCCGCTAGCTGTTGCTTAGTCGTAGGCCTTGATTCCAGACTTCTAATGCGGCGCTCTAATTCATCCCATTGGTGCTCTATCGGATTAAGATCAGGACTCTGTGCTGGCCAGTCCACACACGACACGGAACTATCATCAAACCGCGCCGTAACAGTCCTTGCTTTATGGCTTCGTGCATTATTCTGCTGGTACCGATAAGGCTCGGTTCCATAGTATTGCCCCAGAGTTGGTAGGGTTTAATTGTTAACAAGTTTCACCACGATAACTAAAGAGCCGCGACCATACCACGAAAAACACCCCTACACGAGTACACTGCCAGCTCCAAACTTGACCGTAGACACAGTACACTGAGGTAAATAACGTTCCCCCGGCTGCCTCCATACCCACTCACTGCCATCAGGATGATGGATCGTGTATCTGGATTCATCAGTCCATAGGACCCGTTTCCCTTGATCACCTGTACACGATGAATGTTCTTTGAATCATGCTAAACAACGAGTAACATTCCGAGTGGAGATGATAGGCCTATGAGCAACCACACGACCACGGTAATCCATGGAATGAAGTTCTCTGCGAATTGTACGTGTATATACCGAGATTTGAGCATTTTTACTCGCCTGTACACTGAGGTCTTGTGCAGTACTCCGTCGGTTAGCTGTAACGACTATCCTGAGGTTTTGACGTCATCTATCACTGATTTTCTTTGGTCTGCCGGTACGTTTTGCTGCTTCAGGCACGCAATGTGTCTTCCCATTATTCAGTACATCCGAAACATTTGACTTTGTGTGTTTAAACTGCTCTCGGTTTCTCTTATGGACAACCCACTAATATAACACCCAAAAATCTTTCCTTTCTCAAAGTCAGTTTTCTCCTGTCACGACATTTTCACTCAACTTCACAGTGCGATATAACCGCGATCAGCTGCAGGCTTATTCTTACACCGTTTGCAGCTGTACTGCGCATCTAAACAACGCAGCTGTACCGTGCATCTAAACAATGCAGCGGATCCGTTCATTTGCTTCTGAAGGAGTGTCCGGTGACTTTTGTTTATATAGTGTATGTATGAAGCTCAAATGTAACAGCACAAATATTAATAAATAAATAAATAAATATTAACGAAAAACTCCGTTCTCACTTTTCACGCATCAGTATGAAGAGAAATTTCAAGTGATTGGAGTGATTCCTGGGAATACTTGAGCTTGATGACCTGTTAAATTTCAATCGTGTATCGAAGTATTTGATTTTGAAGTTCTCCAACGAAATCGAATATTGCGGATAGCATATGGAATGAATAAGACAGAATTTATTATAGCTATCAGGAGAAAATTTTATATTTAGAACTTTTGTGATATAATAATATAAACAGTGCATTTCACATTTTCCTAAAGATAATTGAAAGTCATTGTTAGTTCAAAAAGATTTCGAGATCCAAAGTATTGTTTCGCTTAGAAAAATCACGATTAAAAAATACTAAATTTGCGATACGTCCTCCTACAGGGCAAATGAAATTATTACAAACCTATTAAAAACCCCAATAAGCTATAACAGAAAATAAAATGACCAATTCACCCTCATTAGTGACAAAAAAAAAGCTTTCATCATCGAGCAATTAGTTTTACTATGAACGTAATTCAAATTTCCGAGACTTTCTGGCTCAGTGGTTAAGACGCGCGTGAGCTGCTGAATCAACCCGAATGGTGTTGGTTCGATCCTCACTGTTGTGACATTATAATCTGCTATAATAATTCTGAAAAATTCAGCGTTTTCGATTCTGCGGAATTTGTAGATAAATACGGAAAAACTTGAAAGAGACTTTTCTGAATACGGAAAATATGTGAAAATACGGAAGTTATAGAGAACTGGCAATTTCAAAAATGAAAATGTTTCTAAAAGTGGAACAAAGCCGGCAAATTTGCTGCACGCAGTTTTCAGAAATTTTTCGATAAATCATACCCGTTATTTTTAGTGTAGGACACTCTACGCATTTGAAGAATCGCTGTCCTAGTGTACTTTAAGCATTTCAAATGAGTGCGTAAGACTTTACACACTTTGAGAACCGCTGTTCTAGTGCACTCCAAGCATTTAAATAAGTGCGAGAGCAAGCTACGCTCTTTGAGAACAACTATTCTGGATATGCAACGTATAGTAGCCGTCTTATAGAGGTAAAGCAGAAACAAAGTGTCTTATCTTCGTAGACGTGTAAATGAGATGATCTAAAGTCTAATACGTACCTTACAGTTGCGACCAATCGCTGTAATGATTTCCGGACTGTATCCTCTGGGGGCGCTGATATTACCTTAACATATTGGGTGAATATGAAATCTGAGAACAGTTGCAATGATCTCATATTACTCTCCCCTTGAGGAGAATTTTCTCTTCCAGAAGGACGAGAAAAATTTTTACGACACATTTCTGCAATATGATCGGCATATAAGCGCTCTAAAAAGAAAGAGAAAATAAATATGAACTATGATGACTACTGAATCAAGCTATTTCGTAACAATAAATTTATAAATTTATTTAAATATATTTTCACATTATTTTAAGTAAATATATCATATGAACTTCTCATAAGTGATAATTCTTTAGTACTATACCAGTGGCGTATATTCGAGGCTAGCTAGGCTAGCTGCTAAGCCAAGAGAATGCACAAATAAAACTGAATTAAATATAAACAAATAAAAGTCAATTATCAACGGTATTAAAATATGTCGATGCTTTGGGTGCGAAAAAAAAACGCGTGCGGATTCGCTTCTGTGACTCAGTCTGGCGAGCGAAAACCAACGGCATAATGCAAGCAGCTCTTCCGGAGTCTTCGCAATTCTGATGCGAAAACCTTCGGTACAATCGCCTGCTAGCGTTTCCATGACAACATGAATAAGATGGTAGATGGGAATGGGACCTTATTTTGGGTAACGGTTCGCTCAGAAAAAAGAACACTTCGACTATTTAGTCACTCGCATACTACCACCCATGAGAGTGTTTCGCGAGAGTTGTTTCAGTTTTTGTGAAGTGTCAATGAAAATAATTCAGAGATATTATGTCTTAAATTGGTAGCTTTGTTGTATTCGAACTGTTTTGATAAATTTTGTGAAAGCTTCCCTGAACATCAACTGTCAGAACTTAAAGAAATCTGTGCTTCAAATTTTGATACAACTCGACTAAAAATGAACTGAAGGTCTTTTATTCCTTTGATGAATACAAAAACAAATCAGTAAGAGACATTACGTGTTACCTAAAGTTGAATACATCGGACATAGTGTTTAGTGAGGTGTACAAATTAGCAGACCTCATGTTAAACTTTCCATCAACAGCTGCAACTGCGGAAAGAAGTCTTTCAGCATTAAAAAGAATCAAGATATATCTTAGAGCCACACAAGGACATGCACATTCGAAAAACTTGGCTGTATTGTCAATAGAGAAACACATTCTTTTTAAATATGAAAAAGTACTCGGAGGAAACATTTTATGAAAACGTAACACTAAAGTAACCCCAAAAAAGAAAGAAGAATGGAGCTCATGTGCAAATAAAGTATTCAGAAGAAGAATGGAGTTCCTGTACAAATAAAGCATTCAGAAGAAGAATGCAGTTCGTGTACAAATAAATAATTCAGAAGAAGAATGGAATTCACGTACAAATAAGCGTTCAAATCCTAATCCTCATAATTATTAGGTATCATGTTAGCATTGGCATCTTCCTAAAATTTTGAAAAAAAAAGATATTTCTATTACTTACTTAACAATTAAAAGTTAGCGCAATCTAAAAAAACTATGCTGGGTGTGTGTGTGTGGGGGGGGGGGCAGTACGGGTGAGACAGCCCAGGTCTCGGACCCAAGGTACAACAATGTACTTTACGATACATAAGTATAGACACATATAATATATGTCAGTGTCATTTATCGCTTTCGCTTATGTATATTTGGGTGGAGATCTTTAGTGACACACTTTTACGTGTTGAGGAATATGGCGACCTAATTACCCTTTACTTCTGCCGACATTCTGCTCTCAGGACATCTCCGTTTCTAAATCTCAGAAGCGGAAAAAAGACTATCTAATAGAATAAAGGTTTATACCGTCTTGGCACGTTTAATATTTTAATTTTCGCTGAAATACATTCACTAGCGCTTTCGAAACCTTTTCCGTGAACTGGCAAAGAAATCTTAAACAGAACTATAACATGTTGCTATGCTAAATATCTCATCTTCACCAGAAACCGTAACAGCTCTTTATAGCTAACTTACTCAAAAATTGATATTTAAATCAAATACGCGACTTAGTTTTCCTGCTCAAAACCATTATGTAAGATATACTGCTCGCCGTTATGACTTCAAGGGGTGATTTGATTATTGTGTAGTGGGTATTTGAAAGGAATTGTGTCTTATATCACACCTGATAATGAAATCATGTAAAGGTTTTGAAGTCACTAGTGTATTTTAGCGAAAATTAAAATATTTAACGTACCAAGACGGTATGAACCTTTATTCTGTTAGACATAATCGGGTGCGTAATTCATTTTACTGAGTGTATGACTTGTAACGTATACTCTAGATTCAGTTTCCTTTTGATTTTACTATCTCTGGTTATTTTATTTTCCTATGTAAATTATCTTCTTACTTAACGATATGTTATTTCTCTCGCTGAATGATGACGTGGTGGTAGGCAGTATAAACAGGCGCGTTCAGACAGCTTTTGTGTTACGTGAGAGAGCTTTGTTTTATATGTAAAGAGATCTTCGTTTATGTGAGAGGAACTTCGTTATATGCAAAAGTTCAGATATCGAGTAATTGTGTGACCTGTGAAATGTGTGTTGGATAATACCAGGAGTTTCCCTAATAAAAGGTTTTTAGTAAGTACGTTTTTCTCAGTTCATAGTTTTGTCAGACCTCTGTCTGGCTGTTAGGTCTCTTTCATTAAGTGTTACTATTAACAACCAGCATAAGACTTTATTCATCATAAATCACTACTATTACAACATTACTAGCAGTTAAGTTTATTCATTATAACTACTACAACAACTACCAGTAAGAAACTATATTCATTATAGACTTCGTAAGTCATCATACAGACTTTATTCTTAAATATACAACAATACTAGTTTCATCGGGGCAACATTCTTTGGGGAAAAGACTGAATGCTGTCGATTCATTATATTCGCCCTTAAGTCACTTAATGTTAAAGCATTACCGTCATTGCACGATTCAAATTGTGATGCATAAAAACAATTTAAATACAACTTCGATTATTGTTTTAAAGACTATTTATTCTTAAAAATAAATATTCTTTATTATACTTAGCATTGCCAGAGTTTTGATAAACCTTTGCAGTAAGCATAATGTAAGTGTTAGTTTAAAAACCAGAAATATTCTTTCCATAGTCAAGAACGACCTAGATATGGTTAAAACAGAGGACAGGCATGGAATTTATAGCATACCATTCAAGGCAGTTGATCCAGACAACATAGATCAGATAAACATCGGAACTACAGTTCGAAATCTGAAAATACGACTACAATACAACAATACAATTTAAAAGCTGGATCAAGAGCCACAGCACTATATCACGTACTGTTATTAATGGAACTCACCGCCCTGATTGGAATAATGTTGCCATCTTGGCCACCGCAAACACGAAATTTTTAACATTATTTACAGAAAGTCTATATATTGACAACATTAAACAAATTTCCTGCAGCGATGACCATCAATCAAGCCACATTCCATTACCGTTAAAAACGCTTAAGACGAATACGATTAATTTGACATCTACCTGTTATGATCAATAATTATCAACTAACATGAACTTTCTTGGCGTACGCGCAATAATGGATGACAAACGTCACGCTGTCTCTTAACCTCAACCTGACTGTATACCGTATATATCGTACTTATGTACTCTTCTACATTTGCAGTGCTCTAACGCATCTGAGGATGGACACTGAAGCGGGTCCGAAAAATTTTATGCATCCAACTTTATGATGTTTAATCGTATTGGGCAGGTGGTAATGACATGTCGTCGGGTCTTCAGAGAATGTGGTCGGAATTGGTCGGCGATGATGTTGACGTGATAAGCTTCAGCTCCTGTACACTAGAAATACATACATTTTTCTTTTGTAACATGCGTCAGAAGAAGTACGGAATTAGTCATCATATTTAACTAATTACCTATGAACGTAATTAGTCTAACGTAATTAGTCGTTGTATATGACTAATTACGTTCTTGTTCTGTATTTTTCAAAATAGATGCTTAAGACAAAAAAATAAAAAAAAAATTTTAGGACAAAGAATAAAAAAAATAATTTAGACAAAGAATAAAATAATGAATATTTTAACAGCTGTGCTTGGAGAGCCAACAAGTTGCCCGCTATCGTGATCTGTGCAGGTGGGGATGGAGGCGGGCGTGAAATGATGGAGCCCAACCTTAGAATGTAGAACAGACAGCGCGCGCATAAAACGTTAAGATGGGGAAGGGGTATGTCGTCAAAGGATTGGTGAATGCAAGAAGTTGATGGAGGACCGCAGTTCAGGGAAATGCCGAAATTTCTGACTAGTGACATTTTCTGCTTACTGGTGGAAAATAATATCTTTTGACCCCTGCATGTATGTATATATACAGAGTGATTCATAAAGAAGTATACAGTTTCCAGATGGTGTAAAACAGTAACAGTTGAAGACACGGACCATAACTGTGAAACGTGAATACTCATAAAGTTTGTGTACCGCTACTGAGGGAAGTGACGTAAGAGATAGCGCGCGTGTCACGTGACTAGTCAGTCAAAATGGCAGCGTCTGCAGTGGAGAAAGCGTTTTGTGCTCTTAAATTGAGTGAAATGGAATCTGTAACTGTTATGCAACGACATTTTCGATCACGATACGGAAAAGAACCTCCAACCAGAAAATCTATCTACGATTGGCATTAAAAAATTCGAAACTACGGGCTGTTTGTGCAAACTTAAAATTCCTGGACGACTTCGTGTATCGGAAGAAGTCGTCGATACTGCTTACACTGCCACTCAACGAAGCCTAAGGGTGCACACACATAGAACATCTGTGACTGTCCCTAAAAAAAGTTAAAAGAGTCCCCTACAATTCTGTTACAGGTAACATAAAATATTTTACATTGTTCTTAATTTATACTGCGTTGAAACTGTATACTTCTTTATGAATCACCCTGTATATATATATATGTATGTATATTACCTCTGGCGCAGAAATACATATTAACGCCTCTGGTGAATATTATTATTTTAATGGTGTGGTCCCAACTTCTTGGTTTCCTTATCTGCTGTCGCTCCACTGACTCAGTGTGTCTCTTTTCAATAATACCAAATTAGACTTTACAATGTAGACTGGACAAAAACTACATTTTTAAAAATACTACATAATTTAGAAACTTTCTCTTATTCTTTATTTGTGGCATATTAGTCAGACATACTTTAAAAACAAAAGAGCATCTGAAAAATGTGGTACTCACGGAATTTCTGATAATCCGTGGAGCCTTGGCGGAATTTCGTGCCGTGTCGAAATATGTCCTCAAAAACTCTTTTTAAACAAAGCTCCTCCAAACTGGTAATCTTAGCACTCATTTTGAAGTATCAGTCAGAAATGCTGGAAATAAACGAAAACACAATTAAAACTCTTATTCTTGAACAATCGAGCATTATATTTTCAATGCACAAGTTAATGTTCAACGTGTAAGAAACTCGGAAATCTGTCCGATACTGGGTGCCCTAGAACCAAACGAATTTTTTAATGGCTTTTGTTATTTCATGTTTGTTTTTATATGGAATAAAATATACAGAGTTTCCTTAAGCGTTCAATATGAAACCTTTTTCATTATGCAGCTCAGTGACGACTTCTTGGCTTTCTTTATCTACTAGGCCACAGGGTGATTCAAAAAAGGACTACAAACTTGAAAGCGTACGGAAATTTATTGATGACACTTATAAATACGTTGCACGTTTTAATCTGTGGAAAAACAAATCAAGTGTTACGTTACGGAATACCATAGTACCGGATTCGGTACCTGCACCCGCAAGCATTGTTCATTTCAAAAAGGGCTGCTTTCACAAGTGCAGTGTGTGTTTTGGTTTGAAGTAACGAAATCCGCGACACAACTGTTCAACGAAAGTTTTATGCCCACTATCGTACGGGTCTTTTCAGTAGGTTTACAATTTACTCTTCGCATAAAATTTGGTTAAGACTGTTCTGTTCTCCACGAGAAAACCCTTGGTCGCTTGTTTGTTTCTGCTGCTGTTACAGAACAAGTGCGGGAGTTCGCTGTCACACGAAATCAACGCGACGTGCGTCTCGTAAAATGGGCACTTACACAACCGACGCGAAGGTTTGGCGAGTTTTACAAAAACTGTTGCAGTTAAAACCATAGAGATTTGCCATTTTTCAGGAAATTAGTAGCGCGTCTTGCGTAGCTCCTCTGGAATTCTGTGTGGAAATGTTGCGTTGTAGAGAAGGGCGGGACATTCCTGTACAAGGTTAACTTCAGTGATGAGTCGAAATTTCATGGCTGTGGTAAGGTTAACACCCATAACTGAAGAACTTGGAGTTCTGGAACATGTTCGCGACAGTCCATGGGTGAATGCTCATTGTGAAGTTAGCAAATATGGTTTACGACCCCTTCTATTTTCATGAGAAAACCAATAAGGGTATCGTGTGTCTGGATACGTTCCAAAATTTAAATTTTCTCATTCCACATTTGGACGATGATGACGAAGAAAGTAGCATTCACTTTCAGTAAGACGGCGTTCCACCTCGCTATTATTGTACACATATCCGGGATTTCCTCAATAAACGTTTACCAAGCTGGTGGATTAGTTGAAAAGGTCCAATAGCACAACCACATCGCTCTCCAGACGATTTTTGTCTATAAGGTTCTACGCTGTCGATTTTTTCTACGAGTTTTTATAAAAGATCTAGTGTTTGTTTCGAGATAACCTGCAAATCTCGCTGAACTAAAAACTCCAATTGCCACAACCGTTGCCGAACTAACAACAGATTTGCTGCTTCCAGTTTACGAAGAAATTGACTTCAGGTGGGTTAGAAATTATATCGGAAAATATTTCCCATCAGGAGCTGTAGGCGATACAGGAAGAAATTCGTAAATCGGAGTTATAGAAGCAGAGATATCGGGGGAAACGCAACTTACGTTTACGCCCACTAGCGGATAATCTATGAATTACTTAAATAATTTGAAATTATATGAAAAACATTTTGCACCGAAAACGCTATCGGAAAAAGAAGAAATTTTTCAAATCGGATTTTTAGAAGCAAAGATATCGACAAAAATATTATGTATATCTATGCCTCCTGACGGAGAAACCATGCATTATTTTAAGAAAAAATATTCCGAAAATATTTTTCCACATGAGTTGCATCGGTCCAAGAAATAATTTTTTCAATAAAGATTTTAGGAGCTCAGATATTGCTGCAAATGCATCAGAAACAGAAATTAACACTTACGCCTCCTGGTGGCCAAACCATTCAGAGACAGTGTTTACAGACGGACGGACAAACCGATAACATAAGCACGAACTTTCTTATAAAAGACGTGCTAAAAACAGAAATGCGAAGCGATTGAGAGTGTCCCACAGGAAAGTCACAAACAAGTAAGGTAAAAAGGGGCAAGATGACGCCCTTGTTTATAAACGAGAGGGGGAGGGAGATGTACCCGTCGTCCGACGGCTTAACGTGCCCACGGCGAATATTTAATCGTAGGAGCGTTGGTACCTTCCTCGACATTTCCGGGGCAGTCATAAACCCCTAGGTCATCTGACGCACGGCGGATATGTAGTGGTTCGAGCATTTGTACCTGCCTGGGATCGATCCCGAGACATTTCCGTGGCAGTCACGAACTACTAGTCCATCCTACGTAGAGCAAATACCTAGTGATTCGGGCTTTGGTACCTTCCTGGGATTGATCCACTAGGCCATCCGATGTACAGCAGATGATCAAATGATCATACACTGACGAAAAAAATCCCAACACCAAGAAGGAGTGGTGTTAGATAAACGACAGTTGGTAGGCGGTGAGAGTACATCTGTAAGATGACGTCTATGCAAATTTCGCGCTCGGCGTTTACGTGTGGCGCTAGGCGATCCTCTGAACATGCGAAGCAGGTTTGCTGTAAATACGCGCTGTAACGTTCGTGAGCGTTAGTTATCGTTGAGATTCGACGTAGGGTGTTGATGTTAGTCAAGAATGACTTTAAGAAGACGAGGAAACCATTATCAACAACTCACGGAGTTTGAACGAGGTCGTGTAATAGGGCTACGAGGCGGTGGACTTTCTTTCCGCAATATTGCAGAACGACTTGCAGGAATGTAGCCACTGTGCATGATTGTTGGCAGCGGTGGTCAAGGGAAGGTACTGCCTCAAGAAGACCGGGTTCCGGCCGGCCACGTGGCACTACTGAGAGGGAAGACCACCGTGTACGGCTTATGGCCGTGGCGCATCGTACCGCGTCCGCGGCAGCAATTCGAGCTGCAGTTGCCACCACAGTGACACAACGAACTGTTACAAATCGGTTACTTAAAGGACAGCTCCGAGCCAGACGCCCTGTAGCGTGCATTCCGCTTACTACAAACCACTGCCATTTGCGACGTCAGTGGTTTCAAGCTAGAGCTCATTGGAGGACGGAGTGGTGATCTGTTGTGTTTTCTGATGAAAGTCGGTTCTGCCTTGGTGTCAGTGATGGCCGTGTGTTGGTTAGAAGGAGGCCAGGTGAGTGCCTGCAACCAACCTGTCTGCGGCCGAGACACACTGGACCTACACCTGGAGTTTTGGTCTGGGGAGCAATTTCCTTTGACAGCAGGAGCACTGTAGTGGTTATCCCACGCACACTGACGGCACAGTTGTACGTCGGTCTGGTGATTCAACCTGTTGTGCTGCCATTCATGAACAGCATTCTAGGAGGTGTTTTCCAACAGGATAACGCTCGCCCGCATACCGCTGTTGTAACCCAACATGCTCTACGGAGTGTCGACATGTTGCCGTGGCCTGCTAGATCACCAGATCTTTCACCAATCCAGCACGTATGGGACATCATTGGACGTCAACTCCAGCGTCACCGCTAACCAGAATTAACCGTCCCTTTATTGACCGACAAACTGCAACAGGCATTTAACTACATCAAAAAAACTGACATCCAGCACCTGTACGACACAATGCATGAACGCTTGCGTGCTTGAATTCAACATTCTGGCGGTTACACCGGTTATTAATGTACCAGCATTTCACATTTAAAATGGCTCTACTCGCGCTTACAATTAGCTGTGATCTTGAAACCTTAATCGATTAAATATGTTACCTATGCAAATGTATTGTCCCACTTCATTCCTCTACAACTATTTTTTCGTCGTGTTGGGATTTGTTTTTTCCTTCAGCGTATGTAGAAGATTTTAGGAAAAGTGTGTATGACCCCAGGTCTTAAATAACCCTTAGAAAGTGATTTGGGCTAGAGTGACCGATAGGAAAGTAACTCGGAAGCGAAGTAGAAAGTGGTAGGAAGACGCCCTTATTCATTACCGGGGGCCAGTACCCGTGGTGGGAAGGTAACGTGCCTATCTGACGCACGCTGGATATTTAGTAGATCGAGTGTTCGAACCTGCTTGGGATCGAACCTGAGGATCATTCAGCGGCAGCCACGAGCATTGCCCACTAGGCCATCCGCGGCTCCATCTTTCATGGTTCATTGACTACACGCCGGTTTATAAGGCTTCCGGTTCGTGCTTTCAACGACACCGCAGAGTGAGATATCTAGTGGTTCGGGTATTTGTACTTTTCTGGGATCGATGCCGAGACATTTCCGAGGCAGTCAACCACACGGCGATCCGACGCGCTGCGGATATCTGGTGGCTCGAGCGCTCATACCTGTCCCGGAACGAACCTGAGACATTTAAATAGCAGTCACGAACGCTGACCACTAAACCATCTGCGGCCTCCCACCACCCACTTCGCAGTTAGGTTTTCTTTGCCACGGTGTTAGTGCATTCCTCCGGGGGAGGGATTGCAGGAATTCTTGTGCAGCCGACAGTAAAACATTAAAAATTCCTTCTTTTAATGCTTCATAAATAAAGCTGTTATCTAACTTGCCCGCCGAAAAATAATACTCTCCTCCAACCCTAGCTTCGAAAATAATTTAACGGTACAGCATCCC
Organism: Macrothele yani; assembly: GCA_039090855.1. NCBI lineage: Eukaryota > Metazoa > Arthropoda > Arachnida > Araneae > Macrothelidae > Macrothele > Macrothele yani. Next base: position 29,922,794 of record CM077032.1, on the reverse strand, counting down.
GTTTCGATCGTGATTTCATGCAACATTCTTTAACAAAAAGATATAACGGTAAAAATCTTTAACCGTTTTATTGTTAAAAATTATTCACGACTCAATTGATTTTATAATGCATATTTCAACAGTTATTTTTCATTTAGAATCTAAAAGAACTTTTTTCATGATTGAATTTATGAGGTATAACCCTGTAGATACCTGTGCTTTTTAAGTGAGCCGCGAACGTAAAATTATCAGCCTGGTTTGGTCTTTCTAAACGACCCTAGTCACGCGACTTATGGGAATGCCAAAAACAGTCGAAGTGTTCTTTCAGTATTACTAACAGGGTCAGATTATTAAAACGCATTATCCATATCTTTGCGATATTAATGCGATTCAAAAATAAGCTACAAACAAAAATATCAGAAAAAAATAGCAATAGCAAAAAAAACAACCTGTTTTGTCCAAAATGAATATGAAACTTCAAATAATGAAAACTTTTTAAATTCGGGAATAAACAAGAAAGATGACACCGAATTTTTGGGTGAAGCGAGCACGTCTGTTAAATCCGTTCTGACGCAAATTAAATTTATCAAAGCTATTCAAAGTCAAAGGAACTGGTATCGAAAACAATAATATCTGACCGAAGGAAGAAGTTTTTCCATCCCTCAGATATTTTTGTCAACGGAATCTTGAACTTACGCCTACTGGTTTCAGACTAGTGCGTTAAGAAAAATTTGAATTTATATTAGGAGCAGTTCTGAGGGGAAACGCTCTTCAACAAAGAAGGAATATTTCAAATCGGGCTTTTCGAAGCAGATATATGGACAAATATAAGACACGCATCTGCGCCTTCGGGTGGGAAAACGATGCATTATTGTAATAAGATATATCCTCAAAAGGTTTTTCGATGTGAGCGGTATCGGCCCAAGATAAAAAAAATTATACTAATTTTCAGGAGCTCAGATTTTTTCTGCAAATACATCAGAAGCAAAAATTAACATTTATGCCCCCCTCTTACGTTAAGAGGGATGTTTAATTGCCCTTTTGTCAGAATTGGGTTTCCTAATGAAGGGTGATTGCCCTGTCCACTTAAGAGCAAATTCTGGGTAATAAGAGATAATACCCAAAACAGCAGCCACAACTTTTCCACATAAAGGAGATCATTCAGGGAACATTCCAAACATTCCTAATCTGATCAAGGAAAATACATCTAAGCTCCTCATGAAAATCTTGCCGAATTGTTAGCCACCCTGCGTGCATGCTCCCTTTGTTTGCTTCCACAGATTTTGGAAACAGATATTAATCATCAGTTTCTTGCTGGTGATGCTTTGCATATATATAAATATTGCATGTATGTTTAGGTTTAAAGTCAAGCATTGAAACTGGGTAAAGTTTCCAAAATTGAGAACTGTTTTATTTTTAGTTAAGAATGATTAAAATAGGAAATATTTTTTGCTATAGCTACAGACAGCAAATTCGTTTATGTGCTGTTCTTATGTTTTATCTCTGACGTCCAGATGCTTCCGTGAACAATATTAAAGCGAAGTAGCACCTTGACTTGATGTTACAGTAAATACTGCATGCTGAAATGACTCAGAAATATGCTTACAAAATGTGTTACAGACTAAAATGAAGAGATTCGTGCGTACGTTTTCTAGCTGCAGTGACCGACTTTAAAGCAAGAAAACTAGGAAAGAAATATTTATCTGCTTTACATATAGACTTTGTTAAACAAAGCAGAAGAAATATTAAACTATGGAAAAAAGTTACTTCAAGAAAATGTTGAGGTATTCACGTAACTGCTAACTGCTGTTTACAACCGATTTATCGGTTGTAATGAGAACGCCTTTTGAATCCTCTCCATCGTGCATAAAATTCTTCAAAGTTATTCATACTCAATGTAACAGGTTAGAAAAAAAACTCGGTGTAGGAGAGCTGAGTACGGAAAAAGGCGGCACAGAAATTTTAAGGGGCCGTAAAAAAATTACATTTCGACCGCTTCGGGGCCAAGTCTCCGGCGGTGTGTTATCCGAATCACATAAAGTTTCCGTAATTTTGAATTTGTTTAATTGCTACATTAAATGTATTTGTAAAAAATCTTTATGATCTGCAACTCAACAAAATAATTTCACGGTTTAAAACCTACATCTCAACAAATTTCTGCGGGCATTTGTAAGCGCAGCAAACCTATCAGGGTGGAGGGTGGAGAGATTAATACCTTAATTATTAAGAATTTCTGGTCCGAACAAGATATTTTCCACGTTTACAAACACAACTCAACAATATTTTTACGGACATGTGCTAACACAAGAAACCTGTCTGTGTGATAGGCGGGGGGGGGGAGCGTAGTACCAAAAATATATAAAATATACATAATTTCTGATCCGATTGGGAAATCTCCAGCGTTTAAATCTACTACTGAACAAAACTTCTGCGCTCATCTGCTTCCAGAGAAAGCCTGTCTTTGGAAGGGCGGGGGGGTTTGGCGGTGCTAAACGCCAGAAATATAGAATATGAAGATTTGGGTAGAGCTGTAGTTTGGAAACGTTGAAAATCTCTCGATCGGGGAAGAAATTCTGTATATTTTCGGCTCCCCACCCCCACCCCCTCCGGACAAGTTTTCTTAGCAAGCTAATGCTCTGAAAGAATTGCTTGAGTTCTGTCTGTAAACGCTGAAAATCTCGCGATCAGACCAGAAATTCCTTATATTTTATAATTTTGGCACAACCCCACCGACAATTTTCCTGCATTAGCACACACCGCACAGAAATTTCGAGTTTTAGTTTGTAAACGCTGAAAATCCCCTGATCGGACAAGAAATTACTTATAAATTTATATTTTTGGTGTTAAGCCCCCCCCCCCCCCTCTACAAGTTTCCTGCGCTTGCACATGCCCGCAGAAGATTTGTGGAGCTGTAGTTCATAAATCCTGAAATTCTTTTGTTGAGTTGTAGATTATAAATATTTTTTATAAAGAATTCCGTTACATACCTCAATTAAGAAAATACGAAATTGGGGAAACTTTATGTGACTCAGATAACCAACTTGTGGGGGCGCGAAGCTGTCAAAAACGCAATTTTTATACAGCCACTTAAAATGTTTGTTGCCAGTTCTCCGTTTTGTCTTTCAGCCGAAAATCGTGGAAATGTCTAAATTTCTTATTGAAAATGAAATTTAAAAAATCTGTTTTGTGGACAATAGTTGCTCAAGTATTGGGAAATATAGCCACACGATATTTGCTTCTTCAGAAGAATTTCGTAGCCCTGAAATTGCCATTTGGAGTTCTCCGTACCCCAAAAATCTACCTGACTTTTACGATTGATAAAATATCCAGAAATTGAAACAGCTACTTACACACACTAGTGTATGAAAACTACGTCAACAAAATTTAGAGAAGACGAACAAATGGCCATGGAGAACTAGCAACATGGACAACTGGCGACATGACTACTTTCCACAGGACAGCTGGACACATTCAGTTTCAGAACTATGAAATTGCACTGCATAAAAAGTTAAGGTGTTCCTATATTTCTCGGTACTTGAGTAATTTGTGTGCTCAAAAATGGATTTTATCATACCTCCTCATCATTAGGAAACATTTACGGTTTTCTTGCTGAAAGACAAGGCAGAGAACTGGGCACGGAGTTTTAGAGCCATGATATTGCGCTGCATAAAAAAAATATGGTGTTTTTATATTATGAAAAAAAAAATTGCGCTGCATAAAAAATTATGGTGTTTTTATATTTCTCCTTCAGTAATTGGTGTGCCACCAAAAATTTCCCTCCTACTTCATAACATTAAGAAATATTTACAATTTTCTGGCTGAAAAACAAGGCGGACAATTGGCCACACGAACAACTGACCACATTCAGTTTTGAAGACATGCAATTTGGCTGCGTAAATAATTATGGTGTTCCTTTATTTCTATTAACGTGAGCAATTGGTGTGCTCCAAAATTTTTTCCTCATACCTCATTTTCTTTAAGAAATATTAACAATTTTGTGGCTAAAATACAAGGCGGAGTACTGTACACCGGACAATTGGTCATGGACAACTGTCCACAGGGCGAATGTACAACTGGCCACAGGGCAACTGGCCATATTCAGTATTAACGCCATGGCCATAGAAATTATGGTGTTCCTATGTTATCTCCTTATTGGAATTACTGGTGTGCACATAAAATGTTTTCCCCATACCTTGTTATGATTAAGAAGTATTTACCAGTATCTGGGCGAAAGACAGGGCGTACAACTCGCCACCGGACAACTGGACACTTACATCTGGCCACGGACCGCTGTTCACCTGCATCTGGCCACGGACAACTGCCCTTATTGCGTTTCAGAGCCTTGAAATTGCACTTCATAAGAAGTTATGGTGTTCCTATACTTCTCCCTACTTCAGTTATTGGTGCGCAAAAAATGTTTTCATCGTAACTCCTTTTCATTAAGAAACATTTATGAATTTCTCGCTGAAACCACAAGGCTGAGAACTGGCAATCAAACAACCGGCCGCACTCAGTTTTAGAGCCATGAAATTGCGCCGCATAAGCAATTATGATGTCCCTATATTTACCACTACTTGAGTTATTGGTGTGCACAAAAGTTAAGTAATTGCCTTGAACAATTTCTGAAATAACAGAATTGCACGTCCCTAATTCAAGACGAATTTAAAAACGCAAAATTAAAATCATCATTTAAAACATGCCATCCGTGGCTCTCATGCATATTTGTGCAGAACTGGAACCCGAACCCAACCAACCATTCGGCTTTCTAAGTGTAAATGATATAGGGACCAACAGTGCACACACATTTTAAATAAGCACAATTACAAGAAAGGAATGATACAGAGAGGCATAGAATCAATTACATACCTTATATAATAACTTGTAGTTGGAATAATAACAATCTCTTTGTTCAAGGTAGTGGAATTCCTAGGACACTTCTCTTCTAAGGCAGGCCAACTAAGTACTTTTTTAAAGAAATGATTCCACAAGATAGAACCCACAAAAGGGAAGTTTAATCACCCGTCTGTCAGAAGTGGATTTCCAAATGAAAGGTGATTGGCCAGTCCACTTAAGAGCAAATTCTGGGTATTAAGGGATAATACCCAAAAGAGGAGCCACACCTTTTCCACAGGAGAGAGATCATCCAGGGAACATTCCAAACTTTCCTAATCTCATTAGGGAAATATATTTATGCTCCTCACGAATTTTTTTCCGAATTGTTAGCTCCCTGTGCATGTTCCCTTTGTTTGCTTCCACATATTTTGGAAACAGACTTTAATCATAAATTTCTTACATTTCTTACTTGCATATACTTAGTGACGATCGTGCCCTTTTTTATTCAGCAAACAGACTCCAGGGGTTTATCAGGAAATTAAAATGGGGTAGGGAGCGGTTATGAAGTTTAATACTTGAGGGGTTGAAAAGCATGGGGATTAGATAACGCCGAATTTTTTCAATGCTAAAATATTATAAGCATATTCAGGTTTAAAATCAAGCACTGAAACTGGGGAAAACTTCCAAAATTGAGAACTGCTTTTTTTTTCTTTATTTAAAATGATTAAAATAGGAAATATTTTTTGCTGTAAATATACACAGAAAATTCATTTATGTGCTGTTCTTATGTTTTATCTCTTACGTCCAGATGCTTCCGTGAACAATATTAAAGCGACGTATCACCTTGGGTTGTTGTTACAGTAGATATTGATTTTTTTACAAATATTGTACGTGCTGAAATGAACTAGAAATATGCTTACAAAATGTGTTACAGAATAAAATGAAGAGAAACTTATAACAAGGAACAGTACACCAATTAAGTAGTAAATAGTAACCCTGTACTAGTGATCCGATTTATTGGAGTAGGAAATAAACACATAAGCGTTTCCAAGCTTTCGCACATCAACCAGATGGCTTTTTCAAGGAAGTTAGACAGAAACTGCACACTGAAAAATAGAACGCTTCACAATTTGAACGCGGGAACTTGACAATAAATAGATGCGACGTTATATTCATATAAAGATACGAGGCATCACGTTGGTTGCACGCGGGATCCTGGTAGAGAAAAGGCGTTACTTGAAGAATTGGTTCCAAATTCGTGGTAACTCGAGTGAGACACAATCATTGCAAGCATCGCTGTTGGTAATGATCTCCAAGGTTTCCTGAATGGCTGTACACTTAGGGGTAGAGTAGCGAGCTAATTTCTTTATATCATCCCACATAGGAGTAGCTGCCTTGAATTTGACTTCTCTGGATAGTGCCGCAGCTACTGCACCGTATTTTGTGTACCTTTTATGTTCGTTGACTCTGATTCCTAACGAACGCTTGGTCATTCCAATGTAGTATTGTTTAGAGCGATTCGGATACTGTAGGGGGATCGCATAAACTCTTGCTTCGCAGGAGGAAGGTGGTTTTTCACTATTTCTCTTTAGTATAATATGTAAAGTGCAGGGGACCTAATGCCGACGCCGTAGTTCATCTTTTTTGAGGGCGTTTTTGGGTTTGTAAGACACACTTCGTATGTAGGGAATTGAGCCTAAATAACGTAGCTGCAACACAGGGAGACTGGAATGTTTGGCTCTGGCTTTTTAAATACAGCTACGTATCTGATGCAATGAATATCCGGCATCAGTGATTAACTTGATGACGCTTACAAGTTCGTGTTGTCTAGATTGGATATCAGAAGAAACGGCGAAGGCTCTTTGAATTCGAGAACGGAAGATTGCTGCTTTGTATTCTGCGGGACAGAAAGAGCCGTGGAACATCAGGTTGGGGACGGACGTGGGTTTATAGTAGACTTGTGTACCAAGGCGGTTGTCAGACAATTTCCTCAATAAAACATCCAGATAAGGTAAAGCGTTGTTGCTTTCAAGCTCCATCGTGAAATTGATCGTAGGATGTATATCATTGATTTTATCAAGAAAAATTGAAACTCTTTTCCGTGGGGTCATACAAAAATTACGTCGTCTGCATAACGCAGCCAACTGGTATGCCGTCGTGTAGTGTAGGTGGATAATATATTCCGCTCAATTGGACTAAGTATTGCTTCTGGAAAGACGGGTGAAAGTGAGGATCCCATCGGAGCGCCATTATTCTGTTTATATACTTCTCCTTGGAAACTGTTGTAGATGAACGGGTCGCACAAGTAGGTGATCGGGTCTTGACCCTCCGTGTAGGTATGTTAGTTGATAAAATTAAACGTTCCTTATCCTTCGCACATAACTAAAAACGGGATTACTTGAGATCTTTCCAGACTCCAAAGGCTAAAGGTTTCGCAATTCCATTCAACATTTCCAACCAGACGCTTTCCGAAGATGAAACAAAAGTTTTGGAGCTTGGACCAAATATTGCTTCCGAACCAGATCGAACCCAAAAAGCGTCGTTTCCGAATTCGAAAGCGTAATATCAGCAGTTCCAAATGACTCAAAAGGTGAACTACGCCAGCTCTGTTCTTCCAAATTACGATCTTGGTATAATCCTACTAAAATACCCAATAAATTTATAATTCCGAGGCCAGTTTCGATCCTTAGAAATGATCCATCCAAAATATTGAATCTAAAAGACAAATCTGGCCAGATAGCGATTATGGACACAGAAGACTACAATACGAAAATTGAAGAATTTATCACTGATTCTAGTTCTGTAGCCCTTCAAAGGAACCCTCTGAATTCTTGGATTGCGTAGGTACAAAGAGCAGCCCGGTTGCCCGCTATTCCAGAGGATCTTAGAAAAGCCGCCAGATTACCACCAGGCCCTCAGATCCCAAAGCTCTTTGGAAGACTTAAGCACCATAAGCCCGAAAACCCACTGAGACGCATCGTATCCAGGAAGTCTGCACCAACGTACCATTTAGAGAAAGCACTATCCAAATTCCTACGTAGTTTTCTTCCTGAATCGGACTTAGTAATAAGTTCCACTCTGGATTTTATAACGAAAGCCAACGAATCTCACTGTCATGCCATGTGACAGTATTGGCAGCTTCGACGTGGTTTCCCTTTACCCCTCAATTACCGTTCCAGATGCCATCAGAACATTAAAGGAGGCCATATCTAATTTAATATTTCATACGCAGGAGCCATGCCTCAGCATCTTCAAATTAATAGACTTGGTCACTAATTCCAGCTTCCAAGGACAAGTATATAAACAAAATAATGGCGCTCCGATGGGATCCTCACTTTCACCCGTCTTTACAGAAGCAATACTTAGCCCGATTGAGCGAAATATATTCACCAGCATTACCCGACGGACTACCAGTTGGCTGCGTTATGCAGACGACGTATATTTTGTATGGCGTAACGGAAAAGGGACTCTTTCAATTTTCCTTCATAAAATCAATGATATACATCCTACGATCAATTTCACGATGGAGCTTGAAAGCAACAACGCTAGATGTTTATTATCTAGATGTTTTATTTAGGAAATCGTCTGACAATCTCCTCGGTACACAAGTATACTATAAACCGACGTCCGTCCCCAACCTAATACTCTGCAGCTCTTTCTGTCCCGCCGAATACAAAGCAGCTATCTTCCGTTCTCAAATTCAAAGAGCATTCGCCGTTTCTTCTGATACCCATTCCAGACAACACGAAATTGAAAGCGTCGTCAAGTTAGCCACTGATGCAGGATATTCATTGAATCAGATACGTAGCTTTATCCAAAAAGCCTGAGCCAAACATTCCAGTCTTCCTGTGCCGCAGTTACGTTATTTAGGCTCAATTCCCTACATACAAAGTGTGTCTTACAAACTGAAAAACGCCGTCTAGAAGATGAACTACGGTGTCGGCATAAGGTCTCCTGCACCTTTACATACTATACTAAAGAGAAATAGTGAAAAACCACCTCTCTTCTACGAAGCAGCCGTTTATGCGATCCACCTACAGTATCCGAACGGCTCTAAACGATACTACATTGGAATGACCAAGCGTTCGTTTGGAATCAAAGTCAACGAACATAAAAGGGACACAAAATACCGTACAGTATCCACGGCACTATCCAGAAATGTCAAATTCAAGTCAGCTACTCCTATGTGGGATGATATAAAGAAATTAGCTAGCTACTGTACCCCTAAATGTACAGAAATTCGGGAAGCCTTGGAGATCATTACCAACAGCGATGCTAGCAATGATTGTGTCTCGCTCGAGTTGCCACGAATTTGGAACCAATTCTTCAAGTAACGCCTTTTCTCTACCAGAAACCCGCGTGCAACCAACATGATACCTCGTATATTTAAATGAATATAACTTCGCATCCATTTATTGTCAAGTTCCCGCGTTCAAATTGTTAAGCGTTCTATTTTTCAGTGTGCAGTTTCTGTCAAACTTCCTTGAAAAAGCCATCTGGTTGATGTGCGAAAGCTTGGAAACGCTTATGTGTTAATTTCCTACGCCAATAAATCGGATCACTAGTACAGTGTTAGTATTTACTAAAATGAAGAGATTCGTGCATACGTTTTCTAGCTGCAATGACGGACTCTAAGCAAGAAAACTAAGAAAAAATATTTATCTGCTTTACTTCTAGACTTTAAGTTAAACAAAGCAGAAGAAATATTACACTATGGAAAAAATACTTCAAGAAAATGTTGAAGTATTCACATAAATGCTATTGACAACCGATTTATCTGTTGTATTGAGAACGCTTTTTGAATCCTCCAACGTGCTTAAAATTTTCCAAAGTTATTCATACTCAACACGTTAGAAAAAAATTCTGGGTGTAGGAGAGCTGGGTAAATTCTGGGTGTAGGAGAGCTGGCCACGGGAAAATTGCCGACCGGAGAGAAAATTGCCGACCGGAGACCACGAGAAAATTGCCGACCGGAGAACCGGCCACAAAAATTTTAAGGCGCCGTTTAAAAATTACATTTCGACCGCTTCTGGGTCACCTCTCCAGCGGTTGGTTATCCGAATCACATAAAGATTCCGCAATTTTGTATTTACTTAATTACTACATTAAATGTATTTGTAAAAATTATTTATAATTTACAGATCAACAAAAGAATTTCGCGGTTTAAAACCAATATCTGAACAAATTCTCTGCAGGCATGTACTCTTCAAAAATCGGTCTTACATCATGGAAGCTCTTGGACATTGTATATATATAGAGAGAACACTGGCGCATGCTATTGTAGTCTGAAGATGGGACATAGTGCTCCCGAAAATCACACTTTTAACCTGTAAATATTTTAACTTTTAGTAAAGTTTTACTTTACTTGTAAAGGGTTTTTCCCTTTCATAAGTTTTTATCGTGTATTCAGGGTGTTGTTTTTAACTTTTGAGGCATGTACATACGCAGCAAACCTAACGGGGCGGGGGGCGGGATTAATACCTAAATTATAAAGCATTTCTGGTCCGATCAGGATATTTTCGGCGTTTACAAATACAACTCAACAAAATATTTACCGACATGGGCTAACGTAGGAAACCTGTGTGTGGTGCAACTTAATACCTAAAATATACAGAATTTTTTGATCGACCGTGAGATTTCCCGCGTTTACAATCTACAACTGGACAAAACTTCTGTGCGCAACTGCTACCGCAGGAAACCTGTCTTTGGAAGGGCAGGAGGAAAGGGAAGCTTAACGCCAGAAATATAGAATATAGAGAATTTGTAGAGCTGTAATTTGTAAACTCTGAAAACTACTCGATCGGGCCAGAATTTCTCTATATTTTATGTAAATTTTAGGTGACACCCCATCCCCCTCTTCCCCGACAGGCTTCCTGCGGTAGCTAATGCTCTGAGATAGTTTGTTGAGTTGTGTTTGTATACGTGGAAAATCTTCCGATCAGCCCAGAAATTCCTTATATTTTATGTTATAACATAATTTATTTCGATGTTGGAAGTAGATGTTAGGACTAATACGATTGATAAATTAAACATAAGTAATCGACAAAGGTACCAGAGTTATTCCAGTCCTCCCAACAGAAGTTGGACATGCAATCAAAGTACATGAAGCGGAGGAAAGCTCCAGGAGAAGAGGGAATTACTGTAGACATCATACAAGAAGCAAGTGGAGAAATTGAAACAGTACTCGCTTAAATTTTAACTCGATGCCTTAATGAAGGGAAGATTTCTCAGGATTGGAACAACGCTACAATGATCCTGCTACATAAAAAAGGTGACATTGAGGATCTCAGGAACTACAGACCTATCAGCCTCCTATCAGTGGTTTATAAAATCTTCAATAAGTTCTTTCATACCGCTTAAACGTGACACTGGACATGGCTCAACCGAGAGCGCAAGCTGGATTCTGGAGTGGCTACAGCACTATAGATCATACCCACGTACTGAGAGAACTAATTGAAAGAGCGAGGGAACATGAACTTCCATTGTGCATGGCTTGTATCGATTATGAAAAGGCCTTTGATTCTGTGAAACCATCAGCAGTTACAATGGCTTTGAAATTCTACTGTATTGAAGATGCATGCATTAATATCATTAATAATATCTATGAAAATGCAAGTGCAAAAATTCGGCTATTTGAAAATACAGCACACATTAATATTGGAAAGGGGGTGAAACAAGGGGACACCATATCTCCCAAGCTCTTTAATGCCACATTGGAAAATGTCTTTCAATCACTGAACTGGAAAAACAAAGGGATAAAGTTTAATGGAGATTATCTAACCCACCCTTGTTTTGCTGACGAAGTAGTCATTTTTACAACCACCCTATCAGAGCTTCAGTGTATGATCCAGGAACTTGCTGACAAGAGTAAAGAAGTGGGATTAAAAATGAACTTTCAGAAGACAAAAGTGCTGTTCAATGCTTTCACAAGAAATGAAGATTTATCGATGGATGGAGAAAAGCTGGAGATAACAGATACGTACGTTTATCTTGGACAGCAGATATCAAGTGAGGGTCACATTGATGAAGAAATTAATTGGCATACAAAACTTGTCTGGAGATCTTTTGGAAGAAACAGCCTACTTTTCAAGAGAAAAATGCCATTATGTTTTAAAAGAACAGTGTTTGATCAATGCATCCTTCCAGTGCTTACGTATGGCGCAGAGACGTGGACCTTAACTAAGAGTGACATACAAAGGCTGCAGAGAACTCAAAGCAGCATGGAGAGGTGCATGCTTGTGTAACCAGGAGAGATAAGAAGAGGAACTCGTTGATCAGCAAAATGACAAGAGTGGAAGACATCATGATCAGAGTTAAATCCCTGAAATGGCAATGGGCTGGACGTACTGCCAGAAGGACAGACCATCGATGGACAGCCGAAATTTTAGATTATATTCCAAGGGACAGGAAAAGACCCAGAAGAAGACCACATGGGAGATGGCTGGATGAAATTCAAAAATATGCGGGAGTGACATGGAGGAGACTGGCACAAGACAGACCGTTGTAGAGGAAACTTGTGGAGACCTTCGTCCAGCAGTGGATTGATAATGGTTGACAATGATGATGATGATGAAAAAAATCGACCAATCAGATGCCTTACAAAACCATATCTTTGTTTCTCAAGTTTTTACAGAAGGTTCGCATTTCTCGAACCTTCTAGTGTTCAAAATAAAATAATAATTATCATTATTATTGTTATTATAATAAGTGATTCACGATGACTGCATATTTCTCAACATATACCTGAAAAACTCAATCACCAAGATACACACTCCCGTCCTCTTCAGGTTTTTTTGTTTTTGTTGTTGAAGGCTTAACGATTACCGTGAGCAACTCATTGGGCTACAAGCAGTCGCAAATCCCTATTTTGGGCCACTGGTTCCAGGTAAGGGAGATAGCCAGTCAGGACCGGACTTACAAATTTTACGACCTAAGCAATTTTCCGAATGCCACCCCTGCACAATCATTTCACCTATTTATTTGATTTTAATGACGGATTCACTCGTCATTAAAATCAAATAAATCTTTCTTTCTGCCCCATCCCGTACATGCCTTAATACCAAGCTCCTAGTAAAAACGGAAGGCATTCCTACTATACTGCAGAGGAAAATCTTGTCAAGTGTCAACAATTCCTCAGAAATGCAGATAATTAAAAAATATCAAGATTTACATAATCAATAAAAAATGAGCAATATATTACACACAGAATATGAAGTTATATATTATACAAAGTGTAACAATAAGTGTCATTATATGCACAAGAGATTGAGAAAGAGAATTTGATTGCGCCAATCAGCTTTATTACAAGTACAAACACTTGCGCCTAGCTTTCCTGGGACTAAAATCGTTAACGATTTCATTACAAATCATTTTCATCAAAAGTTCTGATTCAACGTGAAACAGAGCAAGCACAGAAAATGACAGCTCTAATTAATAACAAGAAACTGTACACCAATTACACTTAAAATAGTACTAGTAATCCGAATTTCTTGGCGTAGAATATAAATCAAAGTTCCTCCCTTTCGCACATCAACCAGATGGCTTTTTCAAGGAAAGTATACAGCTAATTGAAAACTGGATGATGGATCACTTGACTTGACTAGACAATAATAGGCGCAAATGTGATCAGACATTCGAAGAAACGAGGCAAGTTTGGTTGGGCGCGCGGTACTGTGGTAGAAAACAAACATTATTTGAAGAAATGATTCCAAATGCGTGGCAACCCGAGAGAGACGCTACCGTTGCAAGCCTTCTTGCTGGTCAAGATTTCTAAGGTTTCGCGAATGGCAGTAGATTTAGGTGTGGAGTATGAGGCTAATTTCTTGATATTATTCCACATAGGATCAGTGGACTTAAACTTGACCAATCTTGTTAGCGCAGTGGTAATTTTATCGTCTTTTGAATCCCTTTTATGTAGGTTGATAGTAGTATAAAATGGCGGGTTCTGCCGGAGGAGCAGCTCCTTCTAGAGAAGGAGCAAGGGGCGTGGCTTGCGGCAGAAGGATGGGGGCGTGGCGTGTGACCGAAGGATGTGGGGGCGTGGCAGATGACGCTAGTGTGTTGGGTCGATGCTGCCCCCTAACGGTGATACTTGGAACTTTCGATGAATCTTTGAGTGATGGCAACGACCGAGTCGGGAAAGGAGATGTGCTGCCCCCTAGCGGTGCTTCTTGGAACTTTTAATGGATCTTTCAGGGATGGCAACGACCGAGAGGGAAAGTGGGTGGATATAGGGGGATGTCAACTCAATGTGCTGCCCTAGCGGTGCTTCTTGGAACTTTTAATGGATCTTTGAGGGATGGCAACGACCGAGTGGGAGAAAGGGGGTGGATATAGGGGGATGTCAACTCAATGTGCTGCCCCTAGCGGTGCTTTTTGGAACTTTTAATGGATCTTTGAGAGATGGCAACGACCGAGTGGGGGAAAAGGGGTGTGTAGTCCCCCCCTAGCGGTGCTTTTTGGAACTTTTCTCGGGAGATTTATTGGACGTTGACAAATTTTTAAGAAGTATTTCCAATATTTATTTTTTTAATTTTCTCGGGAGATTTACTGGACTTTGTCAAATTTTTTGAAGGAAGTTTTTTTGTCGTTTCCAATTTTTTTTTACTCGTATTTTTTTTTGTCCTATTTTTTTCTCTCTAATTTATTTTATTTAATTTATATTTTCAGGAATTCCCTGAGGTATTATAATTTTTATAGACGTTGCATTATTTTTTTAATTTTCTCGGGAGATTTATTGGACGCTGACAAATTTTAGAAGGAAGTCTTTCCAATATGTTTTTTTTTATTAAATTTATATTTTCAGGAATTGCCTGAGGTGTTATAATTTTTATAGACGTTGCATTATTTTTTTAATTCTTATATTTGTCCTCCCTCCAATTTTAATTTAGGCGAGGAAAGGCTTTGTTTGAAAAGATTTCGTTCCTGTTGATTCATGTTCCGCCATTTTAGTTTCACCACGTTGTCATTTTGTGAGCCATGTGTTTTGGGATGAGTCACAATTTTCTCTTTGACTCAGAAAATTTTGTATGACACGTGTTTTGGGATGAGTCATTATGATGAGTGACGCATTCGTGATAGCAGACATGACATCAGCCAACGTCGTTTTCTCCTCCGCTGGGTCGGCGGTTGACGTCATTTGAGATTCTGTAGACACATTAAGTTCCAAGACTGATGTTTTTTTCAATAACTTGATCATTTTGCAACGAATTTATTATTTATTTTTTCCCCTACTTTCCCATTTTATATTCATAAATTTTCAACGTAACGATTTTTTTATTTTCTTTGAGGAGACTTCACGCATTTTCAACGGACGTTCCAACATAAAGACGTTTTCCAAAGTTTTGTGCTGCAGACATAATCTTAAAACACGATTGTTTATTAACGTATTTACGTGTTCATGACATTTTCTGTTACATTTTTTAACGTTGTACCTTTTTCCAACGTACAAAGCCACAATTTTTTATGCATAGTTAAAATGTTTATTTTTTTATTTTTTCGTATTTTTTTATTTCTTCATGATTATTCAGTGAAATGTACCTTTTAATGCATTATCTTAATCTACCTTTTTTCTAAATGCTTGCATACTCGTTAAACTTCTCGTTGTACCAACATTATTTTCTTTTCTTACTTTTCAATCTAACAACTACTTTTATCGAGGCTTTATTTTTTCTGATTCAGACAAGCAAACGTTTCTTCATTATTATTATTTCCGTTACCTATACAAACAACTTTTCTTACTTGCTTTTAATGTATGACTTAATCTGGTTTTCTATATAGCTGTTTCATGTTTGTGCAAGAAATATACAGATCTATAGCAACTAGCTATACATAACATTCGTTCGTAACAGTATCTTTTTTTTTTCCAGATTTAAAACAACACACGCTTCTTAACGACTTGATATCGGTTTTCTGAGGAATTTTTCTTTTTCCTTTTTCCTTCATTCAATTTTATTCCAGATCATCAGACGAGGAAATGCTTCTTTAGAAACGATTTCGTTCCTGTTCGCAGTAATTATTGGATTTTGACAAATTTTTTGTGAAATGACTTCATGCTAATTCTGAGTCTTTCGCCTTTACAATATTATTTTCTCGTAATTTTTCGTGTGTTCAAGAACTCTACAAGTCTTTCACAGTTAAAATTTTGGTGAAAGAATATTTTCTTACTTTATTTAGCATATCATTATAGCTTCCCAATTTTCGCTATTTTACTTCATCTTTTTTGGAATTTAGTAAAACTTTTCAGTAGGTCAGTAATTTATTTCTTACTTGGCCAAATTTATGACTCCTTTTATTTAGACTATTTTTTTTTCATTTCATTTCAGCAAAATGATTATTTTAGATGTAGCAAATCATCAGGTTTTTGTTTCCTTATATATCATATTTTCCAACTTGCTTTTAAAGTATTTTTCAAAGCTTGCATGTATGTCAAATACGCATTTTTTTAATCCTTCCCTAGTTTGCTATACTTTTTCGTGGACTGCCCCAACAGGAAAGCATTCATTGTCAAGGCATGAAATCTAAAACCTGTTTTCTTACGATAAAATTTGTATTCTTTGGGACACATTTTCTGTATATTGTTCTGTCTCGTCCGAAAAAAACATTCATTCTGGAGGCAAAGCGAGTAATTCCGTTCTTCCACTAAACATTATTTTTTTACATTTTACTAACTCACCACCCCCATAGCGAAAATAAAGAAATACTTACTTCTGTTCCCTACATATCGACTCAATCTATTTCTTTTCGAAATGCTGATCATGACATTTCAACTAAAATTTCATACTTTCACCAAAAATCATATTCTTAAACGAGCTATTTTTTACATTTATTTCATGTATAACTAAATTTTTGTTGTTTACTCACCTCATCAAAGTAAATAAGAACTCTCCTAATCTCATTCCTTTCCCTCATTTAGTTCGCTTAAATTGAGATGTTTCAAAACTTCGCGTATATTTCATTCCCTTAATGTCCAGTTCTCCCGTGTCTGCCCCCTTCATTTTTAACTTCTGTGCATGCTGCATTTTATCTTTAGACGTTTAGTTTCATTGACCTTTTCTTTCGTTTTAATTAGGTTTTCATTATCGTATTTTTTATTCATTGTCTCAGCAGAAAAAACTTTCATTCTGGAGACATAGCAACTAAGTCCGTACTTCCTCTAAACATTTTTTTTTTTCACGTTTTACTAATTGTTCAGAAAAGCAGTTGTTTCCAAACTCTTACAGTGAAAATAACGTATTCCCCTTATAGTACTTATTATATTTTTCCTTCTGTTCAGTGTTGTATGATTCTTCAAACTTTGGTTTATTTTTATGAAACTTCTTTTTTTTTCTTAGTTTTTTTTTTCTGATTCAAACTTTCAATCTTTTCCTATCGATTTATTTACTCTTATTTTCCCATTCGACTTTACTTTTGAACAGAAATGTATCTAAAATCTTCAGATGTATTTTAGTCTACAAGGCCGATTCTTCCCTGTTTCAAATAAAGTCATTGTAGGATTTTAGTGTAAATGCCCCTAAATCTTTAAAACTTACTTTTCATAGTTAGATACAAATTCCTCGAGGTTTACATTAAAATATGAAAGAAGAGTGTTTTTACGCTCTCTACAGTGTGTGAGCTTTCCCCAAGAAATTAACTTTGAATTCCCCCCTGTTTCTGTCGGAAACTGAAAATCTCCTGCGACTGTTTTCACGCGTCTCTTGCTTACAGGAAAACCTCATATATCATGAAATCACTTTGCTTGGGAGATTAAACTAAATTCTGGTTTTGAACTTTGAATGCAAACTCAAGCTCGCAAAAGCATAGTTTTCTAAGCAAACATAAACTGTCTAAGATGACAAAAATCCAAAACTGCTGACTCAATGGGACAGAGCGTTTGAACTTTGCCGTTCATTCACCATTTAAGAGATCCGTCGTGAACCACTAGAAGGGAAGTAAGCAGACCCTGATTTAGTCCACTGTTTCCAAGGAAGGTAGAAAGCTAGTGTCGTAATTCAAAAGCTCTTAACTCAAGCCTCCCCAGGATTCAATTTCGGGTGAACGAATACTCAGATGTCAATGCTTAGACATTGAAAAATTGCTTTAGACAAATATTTTCTTACTTAAAGTGCTTCAATTCAGAATTTGTACCATTCATTCTGAAGCATTCTTTCTTACGATAAAATTTATATTCTTTGGAATATATTTTCAGTATATTTTTTCTAAATCAACAGAAAAAACATTCATTCTGGAGACATAGCGACCAAGTCCGTACTTCCACTAAACATCGTATTCTTAGCAAACATTTTTCCCTCTACATAGCAATTTCCTAACTCACCAGAAAAGCAGCTATTCTCAACATGTAGCTAAAATATCGAATTTCTCCAAACAAATGTAATAATTTTTTTTAAGAAAGACTTACTTCTTTTCTCTGTATAACGACTTAATCTATTTTTCGAAAAACTGTTCTACGTTTACGTATTTTGTTTAACTTCGCTTTACATTGTACTTCGATATTTTTTTCTTTGTAGTACTTTTTTCCTGTTTCATTCCAACAAACTTGTTTCTTTTCGACTCGATCACTCTCACATTTCCATACAAACTTTCCTAATATCAGAAATGTAACAAAAACTTCAGATTTATTTTTTAACTTTAGAATAAGTCTCACCGACATTTATTATCATGACATAAACTAAAATTTCATACTTTTCCCGAAAATAGTTTTCTTAATGAGTTGTTTTACACTTTTTTCATAATTAGCAAGGACTATTTTTTTTTATATAAGGTTAGTTTCGAGAAAGTTAAATTTTCGTCTAGTGTTAATCGAACAGAAGAAATACACATCAAGGAAAGAAAACTGAAATTATACATATGCAAAGAATTTGCTACGGCTGAAGGTCCCCCAAGTGAGTTGTTCAACCAATGCTCGTATTAGCCATTCAAAGATGGAGGTATCAGGATGACCAAATCCCTCGTTGTTGCCTTCTTGTAGCAAAAGAGGTGGTGAACTTCACCAAACATGGTTCCATAATATTGGAGAAACACATTAAAGTTTACGGAGCAATTAAGCTCACGCCAGTGACCTTCTTCGTTCACATACACTCACATTCAAACAGAAAAGAATATAAATGAATGAAAAAAATAATGAAATAAAAGTAGTCCTAAAAAGGACTACTTTTATTTCCAGTGGATCACCACGTCAAAAGTAGACTCCAAATATTCGTCTAAACCTAACCTTTAGATATTCCGTGACAAATCAGCTCTTTCCAAGTCATTCTGCTGAGCTGATATATGTTGGAGCACGTGGCGATCCAAGATGGTGTCGGTCAGGGAGACGTTGGGTGTATCTGACGTCATGATTTTTCCACGTGGAGGACTGACGTCATCAAGCAGACACACATGCTCAAATCTCTTATCGCCTGAGGACAAATCAGCTCTTTCCCGTCATTCTGCTGAGCTGGAGCACGTGGTGATTCAAGATGGCGTCGGTCAGGAGACGTTGGGTGTATCTGACGTCATGATTTCCACGTGGAGGACTGATGTAAAGCAGAACGCACATCGCAAAATCTCTTATCAGTTTTCCCTGAGGACAAATAGGCTCACTATTCTGTTCTCAATCATCGAACTGCTCACACGTTGTGTGTTATCGTACGGAATATTATCGCTACAACCTACCGTGAACTGTGTTACTCATCGAACTGCCTTGAACATGAAGCGATCTGCCGAAGTTTCCTCTACTACTGCTACAAAGAAGGTGTGTTCCTACAAAGCCTGAGTCTCCATGCTGAATCAGGCATCTCATTAGAAAGCCTTCCTCCACATCATGTTTATTTGGGTGGAAATAAGTTAGCAAAAGTGTCTGATTTCACAGGCACTGTGAGAGTACACATTCGAAGTTATGTTGTGAAAAAGGAAAAACTGTTTCCTTCCAAGTACGGAGTCACCATGTCAGCTAAAACATTTAAGGAATTTATGGAAAACTGCTATATGTATGATGGAAGTAATGAAATCGCGGTTTTCAAATAAAAAGAATTGATGATGAACTGTTTCCCTTCCCCTCGTGAAATTGCTTAGCATTTTCAACAACTTCACGTTCTGACTGATGATTCGTTTATGTTGAATCGAGCATCAGTGTCATTAACATGTGACCAATTTGAAACTCTGAAAGATGCATGCAAAAAGCTTTGGATAAGTGTAAAAAAATTACAGTTTAGATCCACCTTCCAAAATGCCGTGTTACAACATCAAGGAACTTTGACTACTTTTTCCGTAGACATTCAAAAACTGAAAGACGTTCTCGTGGAAGTGGTAAGAGCTACCATTAAGGAAAATGTAGAAAACGTTTTCTACTGTAGGGAGTGTCATCTTCCAGTGCTTCTTATGCCAAATAATCAGCTAGGTCATGACTGTATGAATTCCACAGCAAGCGATCGGTGGCATAGATGCTTTGATAAGGCATTTGCACTTATCGAACCCAAAGTACTTGGGATTGCTTACGCCAATGCCTGCTCAGTTGCAAAAGTTTCAGTTCCCAGATTTATTCTTGAAGATCTTGATGTTTGCGAAATTCTCAAGACTGTTCAAAATATGGAGTGTGATGATGATTTCGAGGTTTAAAGAAATCCAAGTCCTTTTTAGGACTACAAAACAGTCCTTTTTAGGACTACTTTTATTTCATTATTTTTTTTCATTCATTTATATTCTTTTCTGTTTGAATGTGAGTGTATGTGAACGAAGAAGGTCACTGGCGTGAGCTTAATTGCTCCGTAAACTTTAATGTGTTTCTCCAATATTATGGAACCATGTTTGGTGAAGTTCACCACCTCTTTTGCTACAAGAAGGCAACAACGAGGGATTTGGTCATCCTGATACCTCCATCTTTGAATGGCTAATACGAGCATTGGTTTAATAACTCACTCGGGGGACCTTCAGCCGTAGCAAATTCTTTGCATATGTATAATTTCAGTTTTCTTTCCTTGATGTGTATTTCTTCTGTTCGATTAACACTAGACGAAAATTTAACTTTCTCGAAACTAACCTTATATAAAAAAAAATAGTCCTTGCTAATTATGAAAAAAGTGTAAAACAACTCATTAAGAAAACTATTTTCGGGAAAGTATGAAATTTTAGTTTATGTCATGATAATAAATGTCGGTGAGACTTATTCTAAAGTTAAAAAATAAATCTGAAGTTTTTGTTACATTTCTGATATTAGGAAAGTTTGTATGGAAATGTGAGAGTGATCGAGTCGAAAAGAAACAAGTTTGTTGGAATGAAACAGGAAAAAAGTACTACAAAGAAAAAATATCGAAGTACAATGTAAAGCGAAGTTAAACAAAATACGTAAACGTAGAACAGTTTTTCGAAAAATAGATTAAGTCGTTATACAGAGAAAAGAAGTAAGTCTTTCTTAAAAAAAAAATTATTACATTTGTTTGGAGAAATTCGATATTTTAGCTACATGTTGAGAATAGCTGCTTTTCTGGTGAGTTAGGAAATTGCTATGTAGAGGGAAAAATGTTTGCTAAGAATACGATGTTTAGTGGAAGTACGGACTTGGTCGCTATGTCTCCAGAATGAATGTTTTTTCTGTTGATTTAGAAAAAATATACTGAAAACATATTCCAAAGAATATAAATTTTATCGTAAGAAAGAATGCTTCAGAATGAATGGTACAAATTCTGAATTGAAGCACTTTAAGTAAGAAAATATTTGTCTGAAGCAATTTTTCAATGTCTAAGCATTGACATCTGAGTATTCGTTCACCCGAAATTGAATCCTGGGGAGGCTTGAATTAAGAGCTTTTGAATTACGACACTAGCTTTCTACCTTCCTTGGAAACAGTGGACTAAATCAGGGTCTGCTTACTTCCCTTCTAGTGGTTCACGACGGATCTCTTAAATGGTGAATGAACGGCAAAGTTCAAACGCTCTGTCCCATTGAGTCAGCAGTTTTAGATTTTTGTCATCTTAGACAGTTTATGTTTGCTCAGAAAACTATGCTTTTGCGAGCTTGAGTTTGCATTCAAAGTTCAAAACCAGAATTTAGTTTAATCTCCCAAGCAAAGTGATTTCATGATATATGAGGTTTTCCTGTAAGCAAGAGACGCGTGAAAACAGTCGCAGGAGATTTTCAGTTTCCGACAGAAACAGGGGGGAATTCAAAGTTAATTTCTTGGGGAAAGCTCACACACTGGAGAGAGCGTAAAAACACTCTTCTTTCATATTTTAATGTAAACCTCGAGGAATTTGTATCTAACTATGAAAAGTAAGTTTTAAAGATTTAGGGGCATTTACACTAAAATCCTACAATGACTTTATTTGAAACAGGGAAGAATCGGCCTTGTAGACTAAAATACATCTGAAGATTTTAGATACATTTCTGTTCAAAAGTAAAGTCGAATGGGAAAATAAGAGTAAATAAATCGATAGGAAAAGATTGAAAGTTTGAATCAGAAAAAAAAACTAAGAAAAAAAAAGAAGTTTCATAAAAATAAACCAAAGTTTGAAGAATCATACAACACTGAACAGAAGGAAAAATATAATAAGTACTATAAGGGAATACGTTATTTTCACTGTAAGAGTTTGGAAACAACTGCTTTTCTGAACAATTAGTAAAACGTGAAAAAAAATGTTTAGAGGAAATACGGACTTAGTTGCTATGTCTCCAGAATGAAAGTTTTTTCTGCTGAGACAATGAATAAAAATACGATAATGAAAACCTAATTAAAACGAAATAAAAGGTCAATGAAACTAAACGTCTAAAGATAAAATGCAGCATGCACAGAAGTTAAAAATGAAGGGGGCAGACACGGGAGAACTGGACATTAAGGGAATGAAATATAAAGTTTTGAAACATCTCAATTTAAGCGAACTAAATGAGGGAAAGGAATGAGATTAGGAGAGTTCTTATTGACTTTGATGAGGTGAGTAAACAACAAAAATTTAGTTATACATGAAATAAATGTAAAAAATAGCTCGTTTAAGAATATGATTTTTGGTGAAAGTATGAAATTTTAGTTGAAATGTCATGATCAGCATTTCGAAAAGAAATAGATTGAGTCGATATGTAGGGAACAGAAATAAGTATTTCTTTATTTTCGCTATGGGGGTGGTGAGTTAGTAAAATGTAAAAAAATAATGTTTAGTGGAAGAACGGAATTACTCGCTTTGCCTCCAGAATGAATGTTTTTTTCGGACGAGACAGAACAATATACAGAAAATATGTCCCAAAGAATACAAATTTTATCGTAAGAAAAAAGGTTTTAGATTTCATGCCTTGACAATGAATGCTTTCCTGTTGGGGCAGTCCACGAAAAAGTATAGCAAACTAGGGAAGGATTAAAAAAATGCGTATTTGACATACATGCAAGCTTTGAAAAATACTTTAAAAGCAAGTTGGAAAATATGATATATAAGGAAACAAAAACCTGATGATTTGCTACATCTAAAATAATCATTTTGCTGAAATGAAATGAAAAAAATAGTCTAAATAAAAGGAGTCATAAGTTTGGCCAAGTAAGAAATAAATTACTGACCTACTGAAAAGTTTTACTAAATTTCAAAAAAGATGAAGTAAAATAGCGAAAATTGGGAAGCTATAATGATATGCTAAATAAAGTAAGAAAATATTCTTTCACCAGAATTTTAACTGTGAAAGACTTGTAGAGTTCTTGAACACACGAAAAATTACGAGAAAATAATATTGTAAAGGCGAAAGACTCAGAATTAGCATGAAGTCATTTCACAAAAAATTTGTCAAAATCCAATAATTACTGCGAACAGGAACGAAATCGTTTCTAAAGAAGCATTTCCTCGTCTCATGATCTGGAATAAAATTGAATGAAGGAAAAAGGAAAAAGAAAAGTTCCCCAGAAAACCGATATCAAGTCGTTAAGAAGCGTGTGTTGGTTTAAATCTGGAAAAAAAGATACTGTTACGAACGAATGTTATGTACAGCTAGTTGCTATAGATCTGTATATTTCTTGCACAAACATGAAACAGCTTGTTTAAGTTATACATTAAAAGCAAGTAAGAAAAGTTGTTTGTATAGGTAACGGAAATAATAATAATGAAGGAACGTTTGCTTGTTTGAATCAGAAAAAATAAAGCCTCGATAAAAGTAGTTGTTAGATTGAAAAGTAAGAAAATAAAATAATGTTGGTACAACGAGAAGTTTAACGAGTATGCAAGCATTTAGAAAAAAAGGTAGATTAAGATAATGCATTAAAAGGTACATTTCACTGAATAATCATGAAGAAATAAAAAAATACGAAAAAATAAAGAAATAAACATTTTAACTATGCATAAAAAATTGTGGCTTTGTACGTTGGAAAAAGGTACAACGTTAAAAAATGTAACAGAAAATGTCATGAACACGTAAATACGTTAATAAACAATCGTGTTTTAAGATTATGTCTGCAGCACAAAACTTTGGAAAACGTCTTTATGTTGGAACGTCCGTTGAAAATGCGTGAAGTCTCCTCAAAGAAAATAAAAAAATCGTTACGTTGAAAATTTATGAATATAAAATGGGAAAGTAGGGGAAAAAATAAGGAATAAATTCGTTGCAAAATGATCAAGTTATTGAAAAAAATCAGTCTTGGAACTTAAGGTGTCTAACAAAATCTCAAATGACGTCAACCGCCGACCCCGCGGAGGAAATGGCATTGGCTGATGTCATATCTGCTATCACGACATGCGTCACACATCATAGTCACTAGTCCCAAAACACGTGTCATACAAAGTTTTTTGAGTCAAAGAGAAAATGGTGAGTCATCCCAAAACACATGTCGGACAAAAGATAGAGGAACATGAATCAACAGGAACGAAATTTTTTCAAACAAAGCCTTTTCTCGTCTAAATTAAAATTGGAGGGAAGAAAAATATAAGAATTAAAAAAATAATGCAACGTCTATAAAAATTCCTAGTTAAAAAAACGTAACAGAAAATGTCATGAACACGTAAATACGTTAATAAACAATCGTGTTTTAAGATTATGTCTGCAGCACAAAACTTTGGAAAACGTCTTTATGTTGGAACGTCCGTTGAAAATGCGTGAAGTCTCCTCAAAGAAAATAAAAAAATCGTTACGTTGAAAAATTATGAATATAAAATGGGAAATTAGGGAAAAAATAAGAAATAAATTCGTTGCAAAATGATCAAGTTATTGAAAAAAACATCAGTCTTGGAACTTAATGTGTCTACAGAATATCAAATGACGTCAACCGCCGACCCAGCGGAGGAGAAAACGACGTTGGCTGATGTCATGTCTGCTATCACGAATGCGTCACTCATCATAATGACTCATCCCAAAACACATGTCATACAAAATTTTCTGAGTCAAAGAGAAAATTGTGACTCATCCCAAAACACATGGCTCACAAAATGACAACGTGGTGAAACTAAAATGGCGGAACATGAATCAACAGGAACGAAATCTTTTCAAACAAAGCCTTTCCTCTCCTAAATTAAAATTGGAGGGAGGACAAATATAAGAATTAAAAATAATGCAACGTCTATAAAAATTATAACACCTCAGGGAATTCCTGAAAATATAAATTTAATAAAAAAAAACATATTGGAAAGGCTTCCTTCGAAAATTTGTCAGCGTCCAATAAATCTCCCGAGAAAATTAAAAAAATAATGCAACGTCTATAAAAATTATAATACTTCAACGAGTAAAAAATTGGAAACGACGAAAAAACTTCCTTCAAAAATTTGACAAAGTCCAGTAAATCTCCCGAGAAAATTAAAAAATAAATATTGGAAAGACTTCTTAAAAATTTGTCAACGTCCGATAAATCTCCCGAGAAAAGTTCCAAAAAGCACCGCTAGGGGGGACGTACACACACCGCTTTTCCCCCACTCGGTCGTTGCCATCTCTCAAAGATCCATTAAAAGTTCCAAAAAGCACCGCTAGGG
Source organism: Macrothele yani (assembly GCA_039090855.1). Lineage (NCBI taxonomy): Eukaryota > Metazoa > Arthropoda > Arachnida > Araneae > Macrothelidae > Macrothele > Macrothele yani. The sequence goes on along the minus strand of CM077032.1, from coordinate 29,897,085 downwards.
GGCAGCACATTGAGTTGACATCCCCCTATATCCACCCCCTTTCTCCCACTCGGTCGTTGCCATCCCTCAAAGATCCATTAAAAGTTCCAAGAAGCACCGCTAGGGGCAGCACATCTCCTTTCCCGACTCGGTCGTTGCCATCCCTCAAAGATTCATCGAAAGTTCCAAGAATCACCGCTAGGGGGCAGCATCGACCCAACACACTAGCGTCATCTGCCACGCCCCCACATCCTTCGGTCACACGCCACGCCTCCATCCTTCTGCCGCAAGCCACGCCCCTTGCTCCTTCTCTAGAAGGAGCTACTCCTCCGGCAGAACCCGCCATTTTATACTACTGTTGATTCTAATTTGAAACGAACGTTTGGTCATTCCGATGTAATATCGCCTGGAGCCGTCCGGATATTGAAGTGGGATTGCATAAACCCCAGCCTCAATTAGAAGAGGGCTTGTCAATATTTCTCTTAAGCATCGTATATAAAGATGCCGTGGACATTATGCTGACACCGAATATCATCCTCTTGAGAGCGATTTTGAGTTGATAGGTCACTTTTGGTATGTAGGGAATAGAGCCCAGGTAGCAAAGTTACGGCATAGATAGATTGATATGGCTAGTTTTGGCTTTTTCCGTAAAGTTATGCATCTGGTTCGACATATATCCTGCCTCAGCGATCAATTCGACGATGTTTTTAAGGTCCTATTATCTAGAACGAACATCGAAGGAGACGGCGAAAGCTCCTCTAATTCCAGAACGGAAGAAGGCCGTCTTGTAATCATCAGGGCAGAGTGAACAACGGAGCATCAAGTTGGGGATGGAGGTGGTTTTGTAATAGACTTCCGCACGAAGACGATTGCCATGCGATTTTCTCACCAAGACGCCGAGATAAGGTAAGGTGCCATTGCACTCAAGTTATCGTGGACAAACTTGTTAACTCGCGCCTACATCGTTATTCTGGACAATTATGCCCTACCCACTCTGGGGCAATACTGTGGAACTGAGCCTTGTTGGTACCAGCAGGATAATGCGCCGAGCCATTAAGCAAGGAATGATGCGTCGTGGTTTGACAATAATTATGTATCGTGTGTGGACTAGCCAGCACAGAGCCCTGATCTTAATCCAATGGGCCACCAATGGGAGGAATTAGAGCTCCGCATAAGTAGTTTCGAACAAAATTGTACTACTAAGCAACAGCATTATGTACTGAATGGAATCGCATACCTACAGCTGTGTTTCAAAACCTTGTTGAAAATATGTATCGAAGGTCAGTAAATGCATTAAGGCTAAAGGTGGGCCTACACCGTGCCAATGTATGTCAAAAAATATTATGTTCTGTTTCTCTTTTAGGTGTGAGGTGATTTTTGTCAATACAGTGTAGTTCAAACGACCGAGAATAAACTCCCAGAAGCACAACCATGAATGCAGTATCGAGTCTTCCCAGCTGTAGTTCAACCCTATTGTCTTGAACCTGGTAGCGATTTCAAAGGTTTGGAAATTATCGACAATTTGTGGCCAAGACTGCAACAACGCCTAACATAGCATCATCTCAGGCTGCCCAATGGGTCTTAATAACATTCCTTAAAAAAGATGCATTCGGGTTTATGTTAACTCCTGACAGCTGGTTTTCACTAAGTAATCGCAACGATATGTAGAAGACGAAATAATCTTGTACAGATGCTACTGAAGGTTAAGAAAAACGTGTAGCTTCTGTGCCTCATTCGGCAGCACATTAATCCCCTAGGTTAAGAGAATGGGCTGAATATGGTGCATAGGTAGGAAGTGGATTTACTTCATTGATTTTGGCCTGAAAACCTGAATGCTGACCTAACATACTGGGAACATTGTCATAAGACTGCAGTTACTTATGCCAATGTTGCAATAATTTGATGTAATTCATGATCACAGTGAATATCTCTTCTGCTTTGTTACCAGTGTTTTGTAGAAAAGTTGAGAGCCTTTCCATGGGCAAACCACACTCTGCGATGTAGCGGATAACAAGTGATAGCTGATCGATGAGTGCTACACTACCTACCAACAATTAATTGGACACCTGTGATAGCAAAGGAAAACAAAGTTTATTCACTTTCAATAGTTGGTGGAGCCTCCACGAGCGGCTATTGCAGCTGCGACCCTCCGGGGCATACTCTCAACCAGGCGTTGTACGACGGCTAGCGGTATTTTCTTCCACTCGGTTTGGAATAGACAGGTCATTCCTTCACCGATTTCGGACGGTGGGGGCACCCGTTAAGTCGACGCTCCCACTCGTCCAGAGGTCTTCGATAGCGTTAAGGTCCGGGCTATGCGCTGGCCAGTCCATTCGATTAACCCCATTGTCACCATACCAAGCCATGGTGGACCTCGCAACATGACAGGTGGCATTGTCATCCTGAAAGTAACATGGATCCACCCCGTAAAACATACCACTAGAACCACCCCCATAACAAAATCCCACCGCCGCGGAATTCACATTTGGCACAATACATTCCGGCCGGAGGCGTTTTCCAGGTAGACGCTAAACCCAGACCCTGCCATCCGAACGGTAGAGGGTGAACCTTGACTCGTCGCCCCAGAGAACCTGTTTCCACTGTTCAACGGTCCACTGTCGACGTTTTTTGCACCACGTTAGCCGAGCAGCGCTATTGGACTTAGTGATCAACGTCCATGATAACCGAGCAGATGTGCTTTCTCACAGATGGTATTCATCGAAAGAACACTGCCGAATGCTTGTTGAAACTCCTCGCGGATCTGGCGCATCGATTTGGTGCGGTTCTTCCGAATTTCACTGGCCAGCACCCGTCTGTCTGTAACTCCCAGTTTTGTGGATCTGACGGGTCGCAGCACATTCCGACAGTCACCTATCATCATCCACTTGCCAATCACGTAGGCCACTGTCGATATAGGATACTTCAACTCGCTGGATATGTCACGTATGAATCGGCCATTTCTGTTATACCCGACGATTACACCTTTCTCGAAATCTGAGAGCTCCGAACTGCGTGGCATGTTGCATGCGACTGGTTGCGTTGTTGTTTCCCACACGATGTTTAACGGCGGCGGCCGTGACGTGTATCAGGAACGCAGATATCGTCGATTGCAGTGGTGTCCAATTACTTGTTGGTAGACGGTGTATATGCTGGCTGGAAACCATCGTTATAGAAAGAACTATGCAGCTATTTTTTCATTTACAATATTTGCACGAACTTTCGTCCCAATAATCTCAAAGAACTCCTCATATGTCATAGATAAGTAAGATGTGTTGCCACTTCCTGGATTTACCTTTTCAGCAAAATATTTTGCCAAAGGTGGGATCGAATTCAGCTATAACTTCCAGTAACATCATGAAATTTCCATCGTTATTTGAAATAAACCTTTTGTCACCACCTCTGAAAGGTAAGCCCCGAGTAGCTGACGCTTTTATGACCACGACGACTCTGTGAAGTATTTTCCGCCAATAGTAACTTTCATCGTCCAGCTGTTCAGTCAGGACATAGTCTATTCTTCCCACGCTGTTGCTTCTTTTCTTCAGAGAGATCATGCAACCCTTATGAGGCATGGAACCTTCATGTTCGTTCAATCAATCTGTGGCATTTTCCCAATGATTAATAGTGTTGTATACAACCTGTGAGACTTGAGTGGTTTCGGTTTGAAATAACTTACAAACTCCCCAGTAAACCGATCCTGTGCTTCCATAATACACAATCCAAGACCTAGCCCGTACATGAACATTTAATGATTTCCTATAAATAACACTTCTGTGAGATATCTGATCGCCTTATTGCCATACTGACGATTGGATTTCTTAAAATCGCCTTTCTCATTTTGGTGAAACTCGTGTTAATCTACACTGTCTCTAGTAGTGTCATTATGAACTACTAATACACAGGATCATTTGAAAGAAGTCGAATATTTTAAGAAACTGAAGTTTTACTCAGTGCAGCCTTGCTGTAATCTCTTGGCTCAATACCTAGTTTCCTGAAATTTTCGGGAACATCTTCAGACGAAAACTGAAAAAGATGTTGATTCACTACTTCTTGCTATTGAACACGGTATAGGAAGATTGCTTGAAGGTGGAACATTTGACGATCTCTTCGTTTGAAAAAAAAACAGTATTTTTTACTGCTTTTGGTACTGACAGTTTCGTTCTTGCGTGTGTTTTATTTTCTAATTTTCTTGCTTTGACCACCACTCACAAACCTCTACGCCCATCGTTTATTTTTACAACTCAAAAAACCGACCAACGCTCATCAATTTCACTGTTAATTTGAATGTCAGTAATAAGTTCATAGAAACTTCTGTTGTTGTTTTTAATTTTGAGGTTTAACGACCACCGTGAGCAACTCAATGGCCTATAAGCAGTCCCCCGTCCCTAATTTAGGGTCACTGGTTCCAGGAAAGGGAGACAGCCAGTGCCGTAAGACAAGCACAACCTCCATACCTCACGGGAATCGAACCCGGTCCCTTCTCGTACGAATGATCATAAGCCAGCGCTTAGACCACTGCGCCGCCATGGCGGCAACTTCTGTCTTCGTACACCGATCTTGAAACGAATCTTTCAGCAGACACAGACAGCTTTCTTCGTAATATAGACAATTAACGTGGACTAGGAACATCAAATTGAAGTCATCTCTCCTTCCACGTTTGTAACTGAATAACGAGAAGATTTTCATTGGTCGCCACCGGGAAACGAACCCAGAGTCCCCCAGTTACGCGCCGGGCATGCTACCTCTGCACCACAGCGGCATCGTACCACGGCAACCTGCCATGTGTTTTGGCAGTTAGTTGTATATGAGTTTAGCGATTTCGAGGCCGCTCTGGGGTCGTGGTATCGTGTCAGGCCCGTAACTGGAGGACCCTGTGTTCGATTCCCGGTGGCGGTCGATGAGGATTTTCCCGTGATTCCCTTATAAACGTGGAAAGAGCGATGAATTCTGTTTGAGCTTTCTTGGGAAACCGAACGCATCCGTACACTTCGAAAGCTAGCGACGAAATGCATGGCGGTGCCTGCATACTTTTCAACCGTGCTGAGACATACATATAGTGTCTCCAAAACCCCAGGACGGACTTCTTCCAGCTTCTCTATAATTATTTCCCGAGTGAAATCATCTTTTGGGTTGTCGGAAAAGCAATGACGAAGTTTGCACCCGATGGCGGTTAAGCGGTTTTGGTAGTGCAAGAGGCATGCTGTTATCGCTATGGCATTCGACAGGAGCCAGCTCTAGCTGCAGTCTAAAAGGAATAGTGAAAAATTTTGTTGATTTGCGGAGATTTGACATCATGTTGAAAATGGAAGACCAAACTGTGCATTTTCGCCATATTTTACTGTTTTACTTCCGTAATGGGAAGAACGAGCGTCAAGCATGTGAAATGTTGCGTAAAGTGAACGGTGATAATGCTCTACAAGAACGTCAGTGCCAGCGGTGGTTCGCAAAATTCCGTGCTGGTGGTTTTGACCTCAACGATGCTTCGCGGTCCTGGATGCCAACCGAGGTTGATGACGACCAGATCAAGGCATTTATCGAGTCAAACCCACGTTACACGACACGAGAGATTGAAGACACATTGCACATCCATCATTCAAGCGTTCTCGACCACCTGAAGAAGCTGGGATACGTAAGCAGGCTCCATGTGTGAGTTCCTTGTGAACTCAAAGAAGCCCAATTGACAGCGCGTATAAAATATCTGCGATATGCTCATTAAACGTAAAAAAACGGTCCTTTTTTGAAACGACTGATAACTGGTGACGAAAAGGTGATTCTGTACAACAATTTGCTGCGCAAACGGTCTGGGTCCCGACGAGCTGCTTCGCCTCAAACGTCATCCAAAGCAGACATTCGTCAGCGGAAGGTTCTGGTCTCAGTGTGGTGGGAGTTCAAAGGTGTCGTGTTTTTCGAGCTCCTATCACGGAACGAAACAATCAATTCGAATGTGTACTGCTGGCAATCGGACAGTTTGAACAAATCGATTATCCAGAATCGTCCAGAGCTCGTTCATCGTAAAGGTGTTCTGTTCCATCACGACAACGCAAGACCACACAAAAGTATTAAATATGATTGTAACCGCACGGAGGAAGACCACGGCGACGAAAGTGACTGCTGAGCTTAATGCACGTCTCCAAAACAAAGTGACGCCTGGTGGCGCAGTGGTCTAAGCGAAAGGGATCCGGGTTCGAATCCCGGTTAGGCATGGATGTTGTATTTGCCTTACGGCACTGGCTCTCTCCCTTCCCTGGAACCAGTGTCCGTAAATTAGGGACGGGCGACGGCTTATAGCCCATTGAGTTGCTTACGGTGGTCGTTAAAGCTCCAATAAAAAACCCACTGTCGACGAATACCGTGCGAGGGGAATTGCATAAGCACAATATTTAAGGCATAGCTGCGATTGCAGAACCCCTGGTATCACAGGTGAATATGAATCGGAGAAAACAGTATTGCCAGGAACACAAAACGTGGACTGCGGATCAATGGAAGCATGTGTTGTTTTCCGATAAATCAAGTTTCTCACTATTACCCAGCACAGGACGGGTTTACGTGTGGAGAACCCCCGGAAAAGCCTACAAACCAGGCTGTCTCCTTCTTACAGTGAAGCATGGGAGCGGTTCCGTAATGGTTTTGGCCATGATCTTGTAGTTATTAGCAGGCCCATTATCACCTTACACGGACGGATTACTAGCGGTTACTATGTCGCTCTTTTGGCCGACCATGTGCATTCAATGACGCAGATATTGTTTCCGTCAGCTGATTGTACCTTTCAAGATGATAATGCACCGTTTCACAGAAGTCGAACTGTTCAATCATGGTTTGAGGAGCATGAGGGTAAGTTGCACACCTTCCCCGGTCTGCGCAATAACCGGACTTAAACATCATTAAGCCCATGTGGTCTGTGTTGGAAAACAGAGTGTGATCCCGTTGTCCTCCTCATCCGTATCTCAAGGAATTGGAGCAGTTTCTGCAGGAAGAATGGTACAACATACCACTTACTACCATCCAGGACTTGTCTGCATCCATTCCAAGAAGGATTCAAGCAGTTTTAAATGCCAAGTGTATTCCCAGACAATATTAGGTGCATAACACTTATTGTTTCAATGTGTTTCCATTATTTTGCACAACCCCAGTAATTGTGTAGTATACTGTATATACGCACTTGATTTGATGCTATCGTACTCAATGATACAGCATGAAAACACGTTAAAAAATAATGTTTTTATTATCCGATACAGAAAATATTTTCAAACACACGTTTTTTCTCTGACATTTCATTGGCAAATCATTTACAGAAAGTAGAGTAGCCATCATTTTAACTATTTAATGGAATAGATTTATTTATTAATTTAACTGTGCGTGGCATCTTCAGGACTCCATTCATAGCTTCTGTTCTATTGTCTGCTGTCGAAGATTATCACATTATTTAATGAAACAAAATGTATTTCTGACAGTAAATCACCAATATGTTCTTTTTCGGCAGGAATCGTCATACTCAGTTCCTTTATGTCTGTAGCTTCACAAATAATTTTGAAAACTTCTCTCACAACCATCAAATGCGGTTCACCTGTCATTTTTATACTCAACTTTTGTAAATTTCTGAGACACGGAATGCGTTTGAAAGGTTCATTGTCCAATATTGGGCGATTCAAATAAGTATTAAACAGCGACAGTTCTTCTAAATAAGGGCACATTCTCAGTATGTATTGGAGGTCTCTTGTGTCAAATGAAATTTCTTCTCCCATTTCTCCAGCAAGGTGTAAAGACTTTATTTGAGTTCCTTGGCTGGTCCAGAACATCTGCATGTTTTTACCAAGGTGATGAGTGCTTTCGCAGGAAAGCGAAATGCGTCTTAGGTTAGTGAGTCTGCACATGGCCAGTATCTGGTCTCTGCATTTGTTATTATCACTACTAATGAATAAATCTAATTTTTGTATTTCTGGGCATGCACTAAAAACAGTTTCCCAGTTTCCGTCGAATTTCCCGCACGGAAGAGACGTTAGCTGCACAACTAATTGGGGAATTCCGAATATCTTCCGCTGTATGTCAGTTTCACACAAAGCGTCAGGTACCTTTTCAAATGGAGTGGTGAAGAGTTTTCGAAGTGTTGGCATGTGTGTTAGAATGCAAGCTACTCCTGCCTTGCTGACTTCTGTACCAAGTATGTTGAGTTCCAAGAGTTGCAATGGACATTTCGTGTCACACACTTTTGCATAGCAGCAACTTTGAACACCTTCACCATCAGTTACTTCATGACCACAAAGAACAAACAATGAATCGTCACTAATGTTCGTAAAACTCAGATTTAGGGATTTCAGTTCAGTGAGGGTGCTGGCAATAATTTCTATGGTTTCCCCATTCATATTCTTGTAAAGTCTCAACTTAAGATCGGTCAAGTTCTTCATGTTTCTGAGAAAAGGATTGTATATGGCGCAATCCAGATTCCTTCCGCTGGAATGGAATGACTTCAGGTTCTGAAACAAAACAACAGGAAATTCTAATCACTGAACAATTTCACCGAATATATGCGTACACAATAATATTTCATTAATATTTTATTAATATTTCTTTAAACAAAGTTAAAGTGCATTCATGAATCATGTAATTTTTTCGTAACTCGTCAAGAAGGACTGACGTCGATCATATAACTTACCAGTAAGTCACTGACCAATAACGAACTTCATCACTGAAGAGCCGAAACGTTTCGACCACCTGTCCAATACGCTTTTGTTCCTCCACATCCCACCAAATCAGCTCTTACCCGGCGAGTTATGACGCTGCAAGTTTTCTACAGGTATCTTGTGGTATCAGGTACTAATATACCAGTAACTCCTTCACCTCTCAAAATTTACATGGTTCACCCGCCGAAGATCGGATTTGCAGCTTCCACAGAAACCACTGTGATGTGCCCGCCTCGCAGGATGCATATGAGATAAAAGTAGATAACAGTGAGAGCACATGCCAGTGTAGTATTGTGGATAGCACTCGGTGCTCTGGAGACGAGAGTTGTGGGTTCGGATCCCGCCCCTGGCATAAAAATGGAGAAATTTACTTCGTCATACCACAGATACTTGATTGGATTGATGTCTGGGAAACAAAGATTTCAGCGCAATACCTGAAAGTCTTACTCAGGTTCCACGAACATTTCTCTGAAAATCCAGGCAGTGCGGCGTAGCGTATTATACTGAACAAAGAAAGCACTAAAAGTAGAAAATAGCGTAGACATAAAGATGAAAATTCTGGGCAGTGTGCCTTAGCGTGTTATGTTAATTAAAGAAAGCACTAGAAGTAAGAAACACCGTTGACATGAAGACGGAAAATTCGGGCAGTGTTACTTAGCGTGTTATGCTGATAAAAGAAAGCACGACTAGTAGGAAATACCGTCGACATGAAACTTGTGTTTAATGTACAGTGACGTTTAGGTAGATTGTAGACATCACATTTTCGTTCTCGCAAATGGCTGGAACTACGTTTTACAGCAGAGTATCACCCAAAGAATTACACTTACCCCACAAGCTTGTTTTCGTCTCACCAAGCATCCAGGAGCCAATACTTTCACGGATAAACGACGACTAAATAGCAGACCGCCCACATGCTGCAACAGGTAACGAGATTCACCGGATCAGACGACCTTCCAGTTATTCAAAGTCCTGTCTTAACGCTCGCGAGCTCATTGTAAGCGCTATCGACGGTGAAATTCACCGGATCAGACGACACTCCAGTTATTCAAAGCCCCGTCTTAAAGCTCGCGAGCGCATTGTAAGCGCTTTCGACAGCGAACCGACGTCAGCGTTATCACTCTGAGCGGACTACAACTACATAGCTCCATTTTGAGCAGCGTTCCATGTACTATGTGTGGTGATACATTACTCCCGTTACCAGTTTTCAAATTACAGGCGACTTGCGCCACAGTATCCCCTCTGTTGTCTCGTACCATAGAGAGATAGCTTTCTCTCACCACTGACATCTATGTCAAGACACACTGCAGCCGTTGGTGGCTTCTTCCTTCTCCGGCGAAGGCTCCGAAGAAGGAAAATTTCGAAAGGTGCTGAAGGTACTAACGACAAAAAAGATACCGCACTATAAGGTATTAACGGCAGCTGACCGTGAGAAATCCCCAGGATTTGCAGTCTCGGAAATGCTCAAACCAAATTGTCTGGCTATTAAAATTTTGCATTTGTGAAGCTCGCTTAAGTTCTCTGACTTTCCCATTCAAAGAACAGGAGCCGCCCCGGTGGCGCAGTGGTCTAAGCGATGGCCTCTGATCATTCGTCCGATAGGCGTCCGGGTTCGAATCCCGGTGAAGCATGGATGTTGTGTTTGTCTTATGCACTGGTTCTCTCCCTTCCCTGGAACCAGTGACCCTAAATTAGGGACGGGCGACTGCTTATAACCCATTGAGTTGCTCAAGGTGGTCGTTAAACCTAAAAAAAAAAGAACAGGAATAACACCGATTAACAGAACATAGTGTCACGTGCTATTTATACCGTTTCATGACCTTCACACTCGCCATCGTTCACTTGCTGTCATAATATTTAGGTTCTTTGGTGTATATACGGCACTGGCGGCTTGTCAGTACTAATCCCCCGCAACTAGATATGGAAGGACTTGTCACACTTTAAACGGGAAATTATTATCTACGCAAAAAAGGCGGGGATTTGAGCCTTTGAGAGCCACCGTACTGAAGGTTTAACGAAAATTGCATGAAAGTTAGTTCCCATTCACAACTGGTACTTGCTGTCGCAGGAATTGTTTTCCATTTACATTTGAGATTTATATTTAACATTGGTTGCCCTTAGCCCTTTTTCGGTGATGATCTCATTCTTTGCGAAGTACAGGCTCATGATGAAAGTTTTGCCTTTCAAAATGACATCAATAACCAGCTTCCGTGGTGGAACTATAAACCATCTCCACGTCAACATCTCCAAATATTATGTCCTTTCCTTTTCGAGGAAGAAAACCAATTATTTTTGTATACAAAGCCACGACTATATTCTATGCCGGACAAACAATTTCTAAGACTTGGGAGTTACATTCGATTCTAAGTTGGACTATTAAAGCCATATCCAATGATTTGTATCTTTTGCCTGAAGTTGTGGATTAATTATGCAACTTTCGAAGTGTTTTTCTGATCCCCAGACAGGTATTTCCATTTTCGAGACCACGGCCAGACTTTATTAGAACGTGCTATACGATATTTTGGGGTCCTAGTCTCATAACACAAATAAATCAGATTGAGAAAGAACAAAATCGATACCTACGACACATTTTTCATATATACTAGGATATGAATATACCAAAGAATGCCCGGTGGGAAAGTGCTCACACAAAAATGCCCACGGGAAAAGTGCCTACATATTGAGAGTAGGAAAATAAGTCATTTGGTGTCTGATGTTTTCTTAAGTCTGTTCGAAACATGAGGTTTTTCTTAATTTTATGAAGAAACGAGAGAGATGACAACGAATTTTCGGGTGTAATGAGCACGTCTTTTGCATCCGTTCTGATGAGAATTAAATTTATCAAAGCTTATGAGTTAAAAAAATTGAATTTATATGAGAAACATTTTGCTGCGGAAACGCTCTCCAGCAAAGAATTTTTTTTTTTTCAAATCGGACTGTTCGAAGCAGAGATATGGATAAATTTAAGACATGTGTCTACGCTTCCTAGCGGGAAAACCATGCATTATTTTAAGAAGAAAGTATTATCAAAAGTTTTTCGATGTGAGAGGTATCGATCCAAGACAAAAGAATTTTGGTCCAGATTTCAGGAGCTCAGATTTTGCTGCAAATACATCAGATGCAGAAATTAACGCTTATGCACCTTTAGGCCAAACCGTTCTTTACCAAATATTAGGAATTATATGAAAAAGATTTCCCATCAAGAGCTATATGCGATACAAGAAGAATTTTTTAAATCAAAATTTTAGAAGCAGAAATATCGGGGAAAACGGAATTTACCTTTGCGCCCCCTAGCGGAAAGTCTATGATTTACTTGAAAAATTTTAATTTATATGAAAATCATTTCGCATAGGAAGCACTATCCAACAAAGAGGGAATTTTTCAAATCGGACCCTAGAAGTAGAGATATTGACAAAAACAAGATAAACATATACTCCTATGGCGTACAAACCATATATTAAAAAGGTTTGTCGACGTGAGTAGTATCGGTCCACAAACGATTTTTTGCAAACGAGATTTTAGAACCTCAGATTTTGCGGCAAATACATCAGAAGCGGAAATTAAGGCTTACGCGATCTGGTTGCCAAGCCACATTTTACCAAAAGTTAGAATTATATGCATAGGATTTCCCAACAGGAGCTGTGTCCGGTGCAGAAATAGTTTTTCAAATCGGAGTTTTAGAAGCAAAGATATCGGGTAAAACACAATATGATTTTGCGCCCCCTAGCGAAAATTTTATGATGTACTTGAAAATTTTGAAATTATATGGAAAAAATGTCACACCAGGAATTCTGTCCAATAAAGAAAGAATTTTTGAAATCGGATCATTTGATGCAGCAATATTGACAAAAATAAGATATATATCTACGCCGCCTGGCCCGGGAAACAATGTAATATTTTAAGAAGAAAATATTCCGAAGAGGTTTGTCGACGTGAGTGGTATCGCCAACAAATATGCAATATTTTAAGAAAAAATATTATATATTATATGGAATATTTATAAATCCGAATATATTTATAAATATTCCATATAATATATATATATATATGGAATATTTATAAACGTATTCAGAATATTTTTTTCATATTCTGAATATATTATAAATATTCCATATATATTATATGAAATATTACATGTAGGTGAAAAAATATTCTGAATATGTTTAGCAAACCATGTAATATTCCGAATGTGTTTGTCGACGTGACTGGTCCGCCAACGAATTTTTTCAATCGAGATTTCAGAAGCTCAGGTTTTTTGGCAAATGCATCCGAAGCAAAAATTAACTCTTACGCCCCCTGGTGGCCAAAGTATTATTTACCAAAAATTAGATACTATATGCAAAAGAGTTTCCATCCGGAGCTGTATCCGCTGAAGAAAAAAAAAATTCAAGTCGGAGCTTTAGAAAATTTTCCCCTAGCGGAAAATTTATGCTTAACTTGAAAAAGTAAATGTACCTAAAATACTCTTCGACATCAACGGAATCGAAAGATAAAAAAAATTTCAATCGGATACTTTGAAGCAAATATATGGAATAAAATGTATTTTGAATTCCACATCATTTGTATTTACGCCCTCTAGCGGAGAAATTACACATCTTAAAAATAAAAAAAACGAAATAAAGCATCATCATTCGCACATCTCAAGCTTCCTAATGCATAAATAATATTTCAAATCGGACTAATAGTTTCAGAGATAGGGTGTTTACAGGCGGACGGACAAACCGACAACATAAGCACGATCTTTCTTTTACAAAAGACGTGCTAGAAACTTAATTCTAAATCAGCAATCGGCATAATTTGTCAGAATATTTCATCTGTTGAACAACATGACTTTCACTACCGTTACAAATACATAGTGTTTTTTATTTCAAAATAGCAGTGCTTGGCTTAACCACAAGCAATATGATAGGATTCTTTTAGTGAGTGGGGCATTACAAATAAAGCCAAGTTATCAAAAGAAATCTAACACACATGCAAAATCAGAGGAACCCCCCCCCCAACACACAAATAAACAAAAGTTTGCATAGGTCAATAAGGTTTTGAGGGTGCACCTAAAATGTCTCACACCCTGGAGACTTTGTGAGCATTTTAATTCAATTGCGTTACTCACTCTTGGTAATATTTGATTCTATTTTTACACATATTAGTATTGCTATGTCTCTCTTAACAATGAGCTTCTTCTGCCATTTTCGGGACACACTACACAATGTTCTTCTAATTCTAGAAGCGTTTGTGCTTGAGCAAGGCAAATGTTCTTACAAATTTTGTCGATATCTTAGTTGAAAGTAGGATTTGTCTTCATGAAATTGAAAAAGAAACCCTCATGTTTCTAACAGATGTAAGAATTCAGTCGACAGCTGGCGTATTTACCTATTTTCGAGATGTGGGCGTTTTTCCTATTTTTTGAGAAGAGGGATTTCTTCTGTCGGCATTTCTCTCTCATGCCCTGGAGCATATGTTGCGGACATCCCACCTGTTGACCTATACTCGTTTTTCAAGATGATTTCTACATTCGAGAAGGACTCGTAAAAATTAAATCTCTGTTTTGACGAACTGCTGTCCTAGTGCACTCAGCGCATTTTAAATAAGTGCGTAGAGTCCTTTAATCCATTTCTACGCCTTTTAAGAATCTCAGGTTCAGCCTACTATAGTCATTTTAAGAACTGTTGTTTTAATGCACTCTACGCAGTTTTATAACCGCTGTTCTTGTGCATTACGCATTTTAAATAAGTGCGTAGAGCACATTTTGCTGTTTGAAAACCGATGGTTTAGTTAACTCTACTCATTTTAAGAACTGCTATCCTCGTGAACGCAACGCATTTTAAATACGTAAGGCCGTAGGACACTATTTGTACTTTGATAACCGCTGTACTTGTACCCTACGCATTTTAAATAAGTGTGTAGAGCACTCTTCCCGGTTAGAAAACCGATAGTTTAGTTCACTCCACTCATTTTAAGAACTGATGTTCTCGTGAACTCAACGCATTTTAAATACGTAGGCGCGTAGAGCACTCTTCGCAGTTTGAAAACCGATGATTCAATGCACCCTAAGCATTTTAAATAAGTGCGTAGATTGCTCTAAACTATATCTACGCTTTTTTGATAACTACAGGCTTAGATCATTCTAATCGTTTTAAGAACCGCAGTTCTAGTGCACTCTATTCCCTTTAAATAAAAGCGTAGGACATTCTATGCACTTTGAGGGCAGCTGTACTAGTGCAAACTGCGTAAGTGCGTAAAGCCCTCAACGCAGTTTGAGAATTGCTGATTTAGTGCACTTTGCACATTTTAAATAAGCGCGTAGCGCACTCTCCTCATTTTAGGAACCTCTGTTCTAGTGCACTCTATGCATTTTAAATAAGTGCGCCTACATTGTAAAACAATTTCTGAAATTCACGAGCAACTTTCAATGATTTCTTTCGTGAATTAACGAACATATTGCTGATACAACTCTTTCCGTGAAATGACGGATATTTCGTAACCTGATGAAATTCTGAAATCCCATAAACATTTTCCCAATTGGTTTCTTATATTGACAGTATATTGACGCTTTAAGATGTGTTCACGGAAAATTCTGAATTTTCAGAACCCTTTTTTCAATTCCTTTCGTACGAAAGAAAGGTACTGAAGAAAGGTTTGAATTCCTTTTCATTTGCTTTATTCTTTGAATAATCACATACATCTTGATCCCAATAAATACAGTATTATGCCAATATCTGAAGGATTTAGTTTTAATATTGGTAACTTAATATTTCAAAGAATAAAAAATAATTTACATATCAATATTATAGACATAAAATTTGTTACTCATAATTATTAAACCTGGGGCAAATCTATCCTACGACCCATTAACCCAAAATAATTAATGATGAAAAAATGCATAAATTATATTGGCTCAGAATTTTGGAACAATTTATCGACACAATTAACTGAAATAAATAACATTAATCTACTTAATAAAAACAAATAAAGAAACTTGTAATGAAACACTCATACAAAAGGAGGGGAAGTGTTTAGGGAATTTCAAAGTGCAAATTACAACCACTTGCCATTGTTAACATCCTTGTGATCAACTGTTTAATTGCAAGTGGGGAATCTGTGCTTGTTATGTCTTATTAGGATTTTTTCTTGCTTCCCCATACTGTTATGTAAATTAACTCTGAAATGACATCTACACTATATTGACAAAAGTCACCGGACACCTAGAAGGGAAACACAACATGGCATGTATTTACATACATTAGTACGGTGTCTGTCAACTTTTCGCCTTAATGCCTGCACTGTCCCTTCGAGACATACTTTCGACAAAGTTCTAGCGCACAGCGATAGGCATACGCTTCCATACAATACATAATGCTGCCGCTAGCTGTTGCTTAGTCGTAGGCCTTGATTCCAGACTTCTAATGCGGCGCTCTAATTCATCCCATTGGTGCTCTATCGGATTAAGATCAGGACTCTGTGCTGGCCAGTCCACACACGACACGGAACTGTCATCAAACCGCGCCGTAACAGTCCTTGCTTTATGGCTTCGTGCATTATTCTGCTGGTACCAATAAGGCTCGGTTCCATAGTATTGCCCCAGAGTTGGTAGGGTATAATTGTTAACAAGTTTCACCACGATAACTAAAGAGCCGCGACCATACCACGAAAAACACCCCTACACGAGTACACTGCCAGCTCCAAACTTGACCGTAGACACAGTACACTGTGGTAAATAACGTTCACCCGGCTGCCGCCATACCCACTCACGGCCATCAGGATGATGGATCGTGTATCTGGATTCATCAGTCCATAGGACCCGTTTCCCTTGATCTACTGTACACGATGAATGTTCTTTGCATCATGCTAAACAACGAGTAACATTCCGAGTGGAGATGATAGGCCTATGAGCAACCACACGACCACGGTAATCCATGGAATGAAGTTCTCTGCGAATTGTACGTGTATATACCGAGGTTTGAGCATTTTTACTCACCTGTACACTGAGGTCTTGTGCAGTACTCCGTCGATTAGCTGTAACGACTATCCTGAGGTTTTGACGTCCTCTATCACTGATTTTCTTTGGTCTGCCGGTACGTTTTGCTGCTTCAGGCACGCAATGTGTCTTCCCATTATTCAGTACATCCGAAACATTTGACTTGGTGTGTTTAAACTGCCCTCGGTTTCTCTTATGGACAACCCACTAATATAACACCCAAAAATCTTTCCTTTCTCAAAGTCAGTTTTCTCCTGTCGCGACATTTTCACTCAACTTCACAGTGCGATATAACCGCGATCAGCTGCAGGCTTGTTCTTACACCGTTTGCAGCTGTACTGCGCATCTAAACAACGCAGCTGTACCGTGCATCTAAACAATGCAGCGGATCCGTTCATTTGCTTCTGAAGCAGTGTCCGGTGACTTTTGTTTATATAGTGTATGTATGAAGCTCAAATGTAACAGCACAAATATTAATAAATAAATAAATAAATATTAACGAAAAACTCCGTTCTCACTTTTCACGCATCAGTATGAAGAGATATTTCAAGTGATTGGAGTGATTCCTGGGAATACTTGAGTTTGATGAACTGTTAAATTTCAATCGTGTATCGAAGTATTTGATTTTGAAGTTCTCCAACGAAATCGAATATTGCGGATAGCATATGGAATGAATAAGACAGAATTTATTATAGCTATCAGGAGAAAATTTTATATTTAGAACGTTTGTGATATAATAATATAAACAGTACATTTCACATTTTCCTAAAGATAATTGAAAGTCATTGTTAGTTCAAAAAGATTTCGAGATCCAAAGTATTGTTTCGCTTCGAAAAATCACGATTAAAAAATACTAAATTTGCGATACGTCCTCCTACAGGGCAAATGAAATTATTACAAACCTATTAAAAAACCCCAATAAGCTCTAACAGAAAATAAAATGACCAATTCACCCTCATTAGTGACAAAAAAAAAAAGCTTTCATCATCAAGCAATTAGTTTTACTGTGAACGTAATTCAAATTTCCGAGACTTTCTGGCTCAGTGGTTAAGACGCGCGTGAGCTGCTGAATCAACCCGAATGGTGTGGGTTCGATCCTCACTGTTGTGACATTATAATCTGCTATAATAATTCTGAAAAATTCAGCGTTTTCGATTCTGCGGAATTTGTAGATAAATACGGAAAAACTTGAAAGAGACTTTTCTGAATACGGAAAATATGTGAAAATACGGAAGTTATAGAGACCTGGCAATTTCAAAAATGAAAATGTTTCTAAAGGTCGAACAACTGCCGGCAAATTTGCTGCACGCAGTTTTCAGAAATTTTTCGATAAATCATACCCGTTATTTTTAGTGTGGGACACTACGCATTTGAAGAATCGCTGTCCTAGTGTACTTTAAGCATTTCAAATGAGTGCGTAAGACTTTACACACTTTGAGAACCGCTGTTCTAGTGCACTCCAAGCATTTAAATAAGTGCGAGAGCAAGCTACGCTCTTTGAGAACAACTATTCTGGATATGCAACGTATAGTAGCCGTCTTATAGAGGTAAAGCAGAAACAAAGTGTCTTATCTTCCTAGACGTGTAAATGAGATGATCTGAAGTCTAATACGTACCTTACAGTTGCGACCAATCGCTGTAATGATTTCCGGACTGTATCCTCTGGGGGCGCTGTTATTACCTTAACATATTGGGTGAATATGAAATCTGAGAACAGTTGCAATGATCTCATATTACTCTCCCCTTGAGGAGAATTTTCTCTTCCAGAAGGACGAGAAAATTTTTTACGACACATTTCTGCAATATGATCGGCATATAAGCGCTCTAAAAAGAAAGAGAAAATAAATATAAACTATGATGACTACTGAATCAAGCTATTTCGTAACAATAAATTTATAAATTTATTTAAATATATTTTTACATTATTTTAAGTAAATATATCATATGAACTTCTCATAAGTGATAATTCTTTAGTACTATACCAGTTTCGTATATTCGAGGCTAGCTAGGCTAGCTGCGAAGCCCAGAGAATGCACAAATAAAACTGAATTAAGTATACACAAATAAAAGTCAATTATCAACGGTATTAAAATATGTCGATGCTTTGGGTGCGAAAAAAAAACGCGTGCGGATTCGCTTCTGTGACTCAGTCTGGCGAGCGAAAACCAATGGCATAACGCAAGCAGCTCTTCCGGAGTCTTCGCAATTCTGATGCGAAAACCTTCGGTACAATCGCCTGCTAGCGTTTCCATGACAACATGAATAAGATGGTAGATGGGAATGGGACCTTATTTTGGGTAACGGTTCGCTCAGAAAAAAGAACACTTCGACTATTCAGTCACTCGCATACTACCACCCATGAGAGTGTTTCGCGAGAGTTGTTTCAGTTTTTGTGAAGTGTCAATGAAAATAATTCAGAGATATTATGTCTTAAATTGGTAGCTTTGTTGTATTCGAACTGTTTTGATAAATTTTGTGAAAGCTTCCCTGAACATCAACTGTCAGAACTTAAAGAAATCTGTGCTTCAAATTTTGATACAACTCGACTAAAAAATGAACTGAAGGTCTTTTATTCCTTTGATGAATACAAAAACAAATCAGTAAGAGACATTACGTGTTATCTAAAGTTGAATACATCGGACATATTGTTTAGTGAGGTGTACAAATTAGCAGACCTCATATTAAACTTTCCATCAACAGCTGCAACTGCGGAAAGAAGTCTTTCAGCATTAAAAAGAATCAAGATATATCTTAGAGCCACACAAGGACATGCACATTCGAAAAACTTGGCTGTATTGTCAATAGAGGAAAACATTCTTTTTAAATATGAAAAAGTACTAGGAGGAAACATTTTATGAAAACGTAACACTAAAGTAACCACAAAAAAGAAAGAAGAATGGAGCTCATGTGCAAATAAAGTATTCAGAAGAAGAATGGAGTTCCTGTACAAATAAAGTATTCAGAAGAAGAATGCAGTTCGTGTACAAATAAATAATTCAGAAGAAGAATGGAATTCACGTACAAATAAGCGTTCAAATCCTAATCCTCATAATTATTAGGTATCATGTTAGCATTGGCATCTTCCTAAAATTTTGAAAAAAAAAGATATTTCTATTACTTACTTAACAAATTAAAAGTTAGCGCAATCTAAAAAAACTATACTGGGTGTGTGTGTGTGGGGGGAGGCAGTACGGGTGAGATAACCCAGGTCTCGGACCCAAGGTACGCCACTGTACTTTACGATACATAAGTATAGACACATATAATATATGTCAGTGTCATTTATCGCTTTCGCTTATGTATATTTGGGTGGAGATCTTAAGTGACACACTTTTACGTGTTGAGGAATATGGCGACCTAATTACCCTTTACTTCTGCCGACAGTCTGCTCTCAGGACATCTCCGTTTCTAAATCGCAGAAGCGGAAAAAAGACTATCTAATAGAATAAAGGTTTATACCGTCTTGGCACGTTTAATATTTTAATTTTCGCTGAAATACATTCACTAGCGCTTTCGAAACCTTTTCCGTGAACTGGCAAAGAAATCTTAAACAGAACTATAACATGTTGCTATGCTAAATATCTCATCTTCACCAGAAACCGTAACAGCTCTTTATAGCTAACTTACTCAAAAATTGATATTTAAATCAAATACGCGACTTAGTTTTCCTGTTCAAAACCATTATGTAAGATATACTGCTCGCCGTTATGACTTCAAGGGGTGATTTGATTATTGTGTAGTGGGTATTTGAAAGGAATTGTGTCTTATATCACACCTGATAATGAAATCATGTAAAGGTTTTGAAGTCACTAGTGTATTTTAGCGAAAATTAAAATATTTAACGTACCAAGACGGTATGAACCTTTATTCTGTTAGACATAATCGGGTGCGTAATTCATTTTACTGAGTGTATGACTTGTAACGTATACTCTAGATTCAGTTTCCTTTTGATTTTACTATCTCTGGTTATTTTATTTTCCTATGTAAATTATCTTCTTACTTAACGAGATGCTATTTCTATCGCTGAATGATGACGTGGTGGTAGGCAGTATAAACAGGCGCGTTCAGACAGCTTTTGTGTTACGTGAGAGAGCTTTGTTTTATATGTAAAGAGATCTTCGTTTATGTGAGAGGAACTTTGTTATATGCGAAAGTTCAGATATCGAGTAATTGTGTGACCTGTGAAATGTGTGTTGGATAATACCAGGAGTTTCAATAATAAAAGGTTTTTAGTAAGTACGTTTTTCTCAGTTCATAGTTTTGTCAGACCTCTGTCTGGCTGTTAGGTCTCTTTCATTAAGTGTTACTATTAACAACCAGCATAAGACTTTATTCATCATAAATCACTTCTATTACAACATTACTAGCAGTTAAGTTTATTCATTATAACTACTTCAACAACTACCAGTAAGAAACTATATTCATTATAGACTTCGTAAGTCATCATACAGACTTTATTCTTAAATATACAACAATACTAGATTCATCGGCGCAACATTCTTTATGGAAAAGACTGAATGCTGTCGATTCATTATATTCGCCCTTAACTCACTTAATGTTAAAGCATTACCGTCATTGCACGATTCAAATTGTGATGCATAAAAACAATTTAAATACAACTTCGATTATTGTTTTAAAGACTATTTATTCTTAAAAATAAATATTCTTTATTATACTTAGCATTGCCAGAGTTTTGAAAAACCTTTGCAGTAAGCATAATGTAAGTGTTAGTTTAAAAACCAGAAATATTCTTTTCATAGTCAAGAACGACCTAGATATGGTTAAAACAGAGGACAGGCATGGAATTTATAGCATACCATTCAAGGCAGTTGATCCAGACAACATAGATCAGATAAACATCGGAACTACAGTTCGAAATCTGAAAATACGACTACAATACAACAATACAATTTAAAAGCTGGATCAAGAGCCACAGCACTATATCACGTACTGATTATTAATGGAACTCACCGCCCTGATTGGAATAATGTTGCCATCTTGGCCACCGCAAACACGAAATTTTTAACATTATTTACAGAAAGTCTATATATTGACAACATTAAACAAATTTGCTGCAGCGATGACCATCAATCAAGCCACATTCCATTACCGTTAAAAACGCTAAAGACGAATACGATTAATTTGACATCTACCTGTTATGATCAATAATTATCAACTAACATGAACTTTCTTGGCGTACGCGCAATAATGGATGACAAACGTCACGCTGTCTCTTAACCTCAACCTGACTGTATACCGTATATATCATACTTATGTACTGTTCTACATTTGCAGTGCTCTAACGCATCTGAGGATGGACACTGCAGCGGGTCCGAAAAATTTTATGCATCCAACTTTATGATGTTTAATCGTATTGGGCAGGTGGTAATGACATGTCGTCGGGTCTTCAGAGGATGTGGTCGGAATTGGTCGGCGATGATGTTGACGTGATAAGCTTCAGCTCCTGTACACTAGAAATACATACATTTTTCTTTTGTAACATGCGTCAGAAGAAGTACGTAATTAGTCATCATATTTAACTAATTACCTATGAACGTAATTAGTCTAACGTAATTAGTCGTTGTATATGACTAATTACGTTCTTGTTCTGTATTTTTCAAAATAGATGCTTAAGACAAAAAAATAAAAAAGAATAATTTTAGGACAAAGAATAAAAAAAAATAATTTAGACAAAGAATAAAATAATGAAAATTTTAACAGCTGCGCTAGGAGAGCCAACAAGTTGCCCGGTATCGTGATCTGTGCAGGTGGGGATGGAGGCGGGCGTGAAATGATGGAGCCCAACCTTAGAATGTAGAACAGACAGCGCGCGCATAAAACGTTAAGATGTTGAAGGGGTATGTCGTCAAAGGATTGGTGAATGCAAGAAGTTGATGGGTGACCGCAGTACAGGGAAATGCCGAAATTTCTGACTAGTAACATTTTCTGCTTACTGGTGGAAAATAATATCTTTTGACCCCTGCATGTATGTATATATACAGAGTGATTCATAAAGAAATATACTGTTTCCAGATGGTGTAAAACAGTAACAGTTGAAGACACGGACCATAACTGTGAAACGTGAATACTCATAAAGTTTGTGTACCGCTACTGAGGGAAGTGACGTAAGAGATAGCGCGCGTGTCACGTGACTAGTCAGTCAAAATGGCAGCGTCTGCAGTGGAGAAAGCGTTTTGTGTTCTTAACTTGAGTGAAATGGAATCTGTAACTGTTGTGCAACGACATTTTCGATCACGATACGGAAAAGAACCTCCAACCAGAAAATCTATCTACGATTGGCATTAAAAAATTCGAAACTACGGGCTGTTTGTGCAAACTTAAAATTCCTGGACGACTTCGTGTATCGGAAGAAGTCGTCGATACTGCTTACACTGCCACTCAACGAAGCCTAAGGGTGCACACACATAGGACATCTGTGACTGTCCCTAAAAAAAGTTAAAAGAGTCCCCTACAATTCTGTTACAGGTAACATAAAATATTTTACATTGTTCTTAATTTATACTGCGTTGAAACTGTATACTTCTTTATGAATCACCCTATATATATATATATATATATATATATATATGTATGTATATTACCTCTGGCGCAGAAATACATATTAACGCCTCTGGTGAATTGGTGAATATTATTATTTTAATGGGGTGGTCCCGACTTCTTGGTTTCCTTATCTGCTGTCGCTCCACTGACTCAGTGTGTCTCTTTTCAATAATACCAAATTAGACTTTACAATGTAGACTGGACAAAAACTACATTTTTAAAAATACTACATAATTTTGAAACTTTCTCTTATTCTTTATTTGTGGCATATTAGTCAGACATACTTTAAAAACAAAAGAGCATCTGAAAAATGTGGTACTCACGGAATTTCTGATAATCCGTGGAGCCTTGGCGGAATTTCGTGCCGTGTCGAAATATGTCCTCAAAAACTCTTTTTAAACAAAGCTCCTCCAAACTGGTAATCTTAGCACTCATTTTGAAGTATCAGTCAGAAATGCTGGAAATAAACGAAAACACAATTAAAACTCTTATTCTTGAACAATCGAGCATTATATTTTCAATGCACAAGTTAATGTTCAACGTGTAAGAAACTCGGAAATCTGTCCGATACTGGGTGCCCTAGAACCAAACGAATTTTTAAATGGCTTTTGTTATTTCATGTTTGTTTTTATATGTAATAAAATATACAGAGTTTTCTTAAGCGTTCAATATGAAACCTTTTTCATTATGCCCCTCAGTGACGACTTCTTGGCTTTCTTTATCTACTAGGCCACAGGGTGATTCAAAAGAGGACTACACACTTGAAAGCGTACGGAAATTTATTGATGACACTTATAAATACGTTGCACGTTTTAATCTGTGGAAAAACAAATCAAGTGTTACGTCACGGAATACCATAGTACCGGATCCGGTACCTGCACCCGCAAGCATTGTTCATTTCAAAAAGGGCTGCTTTCACAAGTGCAGTGTGTATTTTGGTTTGAAGTAACGAAATCCGCGACACAACTGTTCAACGAAAGTTTTCTCTATCGTACGGGTCTTTTCAGTAGGCTTACAATTTACTCTTCGCATAAAATTTGGTTGAGACTGTTCTGTTCTCCACGAGAAAACCCTTGGTCGCTTGTTTGTTTCTTCTGCTGCTGTTACAGAACAAGTGCGGGAGTTCGCTGTCACACGAAATCAACGCGACGTGCGTCTCGTAAAATGGGCACTTACACAACCGATGCGAAGGTTTGGCGAGTTTTACAAAACCTGTTGCAGTTAAAACCATAGAGATTTGCCATTTTTCAGGAAATTAGTAGCGCGTCTTGCGTAGCTCCTCTGGAATTCTGTGTGGAAATGTTGCGTTGTATAGAGGAGGGCGGGACATTCCTGTACAAGGTTAACTTCAGTGATGAGTCGAAATTTCATGGCTGTGGTAAGGTTAACACAAATAACTGAAGAACTTGGAGTTCTGGAACATGTTCGCGACAGTCCATGGGTGAATGCTCATTGTGAAGTTAGCAAATATGGTTTACGACCCCTTCTATTTTCATGAGAAAACCATTAAGGGTATCATCGTGTGTCTGGATACGTTCCAAAATTTAAATTTTCTCATTCCACATTTGGACGATGATGACGAAGAACGTAGCATTCACTTTCAGTAAGACGGCGTTCCACCTTACTATTATTGTACATTTATCCCGGATTTCCTCAATAAACGTTTACCAAGCTGTTGGATTAGTTGAAAAGGTCCAATAGCACAACCACATCGCTCTCCAGACGATTTTTGTCTATAATGTTCTACGCTGTCGATTTTTTCTACGAGTTTTTATAAAAGATCTAGTGTTTGTTTCGAGATAACCTGCAAATCTCGCTGAACTAAAAACTCGAATTGCCACAACCGTTGCCGAACTAACAACAGATTTGCTGCTTCCAGTTTACGAAGAAATTGACTTCAGGTGGGTTAGAAATTATATCGGAAAATATTTCTCATCAGGAGCTGTAGGCGATACAGGAAGAAATTCGTAAATCGGAGTTATAGAAGCAGAGATATCGGGGGAAACGCAACTTACGTTTACGCCCACTAGCGGATAATCTATGAATTACTTAAATAATTTGAAATTATATGAAAAACATTTTGCACCGAAAACGCTATCGGAAAAAGAAGAAATTTTTCAAATCGGATTTTTAGAAGCAAAGATATCGACAAAAATATTATGTATATCTATGCCTCCTGACAGAGAAACCATGCATTATTTTAAGAAAAAAATATTCCGAAAATATTTTTCCACATGAGTTGCATCGGTCCAAGAAATAATTTTTTCAATAAAGATTTTAGGAGCTCAGATATTGCTGCAAATGCATCAGAAACAGAAATTAACACTTACGCCTCCTGGTGGCCAAACCATTCAGAGACAGTGTTTACAGACGGACGGACAAACCGATAACATAAGCACGAACTTTCTTATAAAAGACGTGCTAAAAACAGAAATGCGAAGCGATTGAGAGTGTCCCACAGGAAAGTCACAAACAAGTAAGGTAAAAAGGGGCAAGATGACGCCCTTGTTTATAAACGAGAGGGTGGAGGGAGATGTACCCGTAGTCCGACGGCTTAACGTGCCCACGGCGAATATTTAATCGTAGGAGCGTTGGTACCTTCCTCGACATTTCCGGAGCAGTCATAAACCACTAGGTCATCTGACGCACGTCGGATATGTAGTGGTTCGAGCATTTGTACCTGCCTGGGATCGATCCCGAGACATTTCCGTGGCAGTCACGAACTACTAGGCCATCCTACGTACAGCAAATACCTAGTGATTCGGGCTTTGGTACCTTCCTGGGATTGATCCACTAGGCCATCCGATGTACAGCAGATGATCAAATGATCATACACTGACGGAAAAAAAAATCCCAACACCAAGAAGGAGTGGTGTTAGATAAACGACAGTTGGTAGGTGGTGAGAGTACATCTGTAAGATGACGTCTATGCAAATTTCGCGCTCGGCGCTTACGTGTGGAGCTAGTTGCTATCCTTGGAACATGCAAGGCAGGTTTCCTGTAAATACACGCTGTAACGTGCGTGAGCGTTAGTTATCGTTGAGATTCGACGTAGGGTGTTGATGTTAGTCAAGAATGACTTTAAGAAGACGAGGAAGCCATTATCAACAACTCACGGAGTTTGAACGAGGTCGTGTAATAGGGCTACGAGGCGGTGGACTTTCTTTCCGCAATATTGCAGAACGACTTGCAGGAATGTAGCCACTGTGCATGATTGTTGGCAGCGGTGGTCAAGGGAAGGTACTGCCTCAAGAAGACCGGGTTCCGGCCGGCCACGTGGCACTACTGAGAGGGAAGACCACCGTGTACGGCGTATGGCCGTGGCACATCGTACCGCGTCCGCGGCAGCAATTCGAGCTGCAGTTTCCCCCAAAGTGACACAACGAACTGTTACAAATCGGTTACTTAAAGGACAGCTCCGAGCTAGACTCCCTGTAGCGTGCATTCCGCTTACTACAAACCACTGCCATTTGCGACGTCAGTGGTTTCAAGCTAGAGCTCATTGGAGGACGGAGTGGTGATCTGTTGTGTTTTCTGATGAAAGTCGGTTCTGCCTTGGTGTCAGTGATGGCCGTGTGTTGGTTAGAAGGAGGCCAGGTGAGTGCCTGCAACCAACCTGTCTGCGGCCGAGACACACTGGACCTACACCTGGAGTTATGGTCTGGGGAGCAATTTCCTTTGACAGCAGGAGCAATGTAGTGGTTATACCACGCACACTGACGGCACAGTTGTACATCGGTCTGGTGATTCAACCTGTTGTGCTGCCATTCATGAACAGCATTCTAGGAGGTGTTTTCCAACAGGATAACGCTTGCCCGCATACCGCTGTTGTAACCCAACATGCTCTACGGAGTGTCGACATGTTGCCGTGGCCTGCTAGATCGCCAGATCTTTCACCAATCCTGCACGTATGGGACATCATTGGACGTCAACTCCAGCGTCACCGCTAACCAGAATTAACCGTCCCTTTATTGACCGACCAACTGCAACAGGCATTTAACTACATCCCACAAACTGACATCCAGCACCTGTACGACACAATGCATGAACGCTTGCGTGCTTGAATTCAACATTCTGGCGGTTACACCGGTTATTAATGTACCAGCATTTCACATTTAAAATGGCTGTTCTCGCGCTTACAATTAGCTGTGATCTTGAAACCTTAATCGATTAAATATGTTACCTATGCAAATGTATTGTCCCATTTCATTCCTCTACAACTATTTTTTCGTCGTGTTGCGATTTTTTTTTTCCGTCAGCGTATGTAGAAGATTTTAGGAAAAGTATGTATGACCCCAGATCTTAAATAACCCTTAGAAAGAGATTTGGGCTAGAGTGCCCGATAGGAAAGTAACACGGAAGCGAAGTAGAAAGACGCCCTTATTCATTACCGGGGGCCAGTACCCGTGGTGGGAAGGTAACGTGCCTATCTGACGCATGCTGGATATTTAGTAGATCGAGTGTTCGAACTTGCTTGGGATCGAACCTGAGGATCATTCAGCGGCAGCCACGAGCATTGCCCACTAGGCCATCCACGGCTCCATCTTTCATGGCTCATTGACTACACGCCGGTTTATAAGGCTTCCGGTTCGCGCTTTCAACGACACCACAGAGTGAGATATCTAGTGGTTCGGGTATTTGTACCTTTCTGGGATCGATGCCGAGACATTTCCGAGGCAGTCAACCACTCGGCGATCCGACGCTCTGCGGATATCTGGTGGTTCGAGCGCTCATACCTGTCCCGGAACGAACCTGAGACATTTAAATAGCAGTCACGAACGCTGACCACTAAACCATCTGCGGCCTCCCACCACCCACTTCGCAGGAAGGTTTTCTTTGCCACGGTGTTAGTGCATACCTCCGGGGGAGGGATTGCAGGAATTCTTGTGCAGCCGACAGTAAAACACTAAAAACTCTTTCTTTTAATGCTTCATAAAGAAAGCTGTTATCTAACTTGCCCGCGGAAAAATAATACTCTCCTCCAACCCTAGTTTCGAAAATAATTTAACGGTACAGCATCCCGTTTCGATCGTGATTTCATGCAACATTCTTTAACAAAAAGATATAACGGTTAAAAATCTTTAACCGTTTTATTGTTAAAAATTATGCACGACTCAATTGATTTTATAATGCATATTTCAACAGTTATTCTTCATTTAGAATCTAAAAGAACTTTTTCATGATTGAATTTATGAGGTATAACCCTGTAGATACTTGTGCTTTTAAAGTGAGCCGCGAACGTAAAATTATCAGTCTGGTTTGGTCTTTCTAAACGACCCTAGTCACGCGACTTATGGGAATGCCAAAAACAGTCGAAGTGTTCATTCAGTATTACTAACAGAGTCGGATTATTAAAAGGCATTATCCATATCTTTGCGACATTAATGCGATTCAAAAATAAGCTACAAACAAAAATATCAGAAAAAAATAGCAATAGCAAGAAAAAACAACCTGTTTTGTCCAAAATGAATATGAAACTTCAAATAATGAAAACTTTTTTAAATTCGGGAATAAACAAGAAAGATGAAACCGAATTTTCGGGTGAAGCGAGCACGTCTGTTAAATCCGTTCTGACGCAAATTAAATTTATCAAAGCTATTCAAAGTCAAAGGAACTGGTATCGAAAACAATAATATCTGACCGAAGGAAGAAGTTTTTCCATCCCTCAGATATTTTTGTCAACGGAATCTTGAACTTACGCCTACTGGTTTCAGACTAGTGCGTTAAGAAACATTTGAATTTATATTAGGAGCAATTCTGAGGGGAAACGCTCTTCAACAAAGAAGGAATATTTCAAATCGGACTTTTCGAAGCAGATATATGGACAAATATAAGACACGCATCTGCGCCTCCGGGTGGGAAAACGATGCATTATTGTAATAAGATATATCCTCAAAAGGTTTTTCGATGTGAGCGGTATCGGCCTAAGATAAAAAAAAATTATTCTAATTTTCAGGAGCTCAGATTTTTCTGCAAATACATCAGAAGCAGAAATTAACACTTTTGCCCCCTCTTACGTTAAGAGGGATGTTTAATTGCCCTTTTGTCAGAATTGGGTTTCCTAATGAATTGTGATTGCCCTGTCCACTTAAGAGCAAATTCCGGGTAATAAGAGATAATACCCAAAACAGCAGCCACAACTTTTCCACATAAAGGAGATCATTCAGGGAACATTCCAAACATTCCTAATCTGATCAAGGAAAATACATCTAAGCTCCTCATGAAAATCTGGCCGAATTGTTAGAGACCCTGCGTGCATGCTCCCTTTGTTTGCTTCCACAGATTTTGGAAACAGATATTAATCATCAGTTTCTTGCTGGTGATGCTTTGCATATATATAAATATTGCATGTATATTTAGGTTTAAAGTCAAGCATTGAAACTGGGTAAAGTTTCCAAAATTGAGAACTGTTTTATTTTTAGTTAAGAATGATTAAAATAGGAAATATTTTTTGCTATAGCTACAGACAGCAAATTCATTTATGTGCTGTTCTTATGTTTTATCTCTGACGTCCAGATGCTTCCGTGAACAATATTAAAGCGAAGTAGCACCTTGACTTGATGTTACAGTAAATACTGCATGCTGAAATGACTCAGAAATATGCTTACAAAATGTGTTACAGACTAAAATGAAGAGATTCGTGCGTACGTTTTCTAGCTGCAATGACCGACTTTAAAGCAAGAAAACTAGGAAAGAAATATTTATCTGCTTTACATATAGACTTTGGTAAACAAAGCAGAAGAAATATTAAACTATGGAAAACGTTACTTCAAGAAAATGTTGAGGTATTCACGTAACTGCTAACTGCTGTTTACAACCGATTTATCGGTTGTAATGAGAACGCCTTTTGAATCCTCTCCATCGTGCATAAAATTCTTCAAAGTTATTCATACTCAATGTAACAGGTTAGAAAAAAACTCGGTGTAGGAGAGCTGAGTACGGAAAAAGGCGCCACAGAAATTTTAAGGGGCCGTAAAAAAATTACATTTCGACCGCTTCGGGGCCAAGTCTCCGGCGGTGTGTTATCCGAATCACATAAAGTTTCCGTAATTTTGTATTTGTTTAATTGCTACATTAAATGTATTTGTAAAAAATCTTTATAATCTGCAACTCAACAAAATAATTTCACGGTTTAAAACCTACATCTCAACAAATTTCTGCGGGCATTTGTAAGCGCAGCAAACCTATCAGGGTGGGGGGTGGAGAGATTAATACCTTAATTATTAAGAATTTCTGGTCCGAACAAGATATTTTCCACGTTTACAAACACAACTCAAAAATATTTTTACGGACATGTGCTAACAAAAGAAACCTGTCTGTGTGATAGGGGTGGGGGGAGCGTAATACCAAAAATATAAAATATACATAATTTCTGAACCGATTGGGAAATTTCCAGCGTTTAAATCTACTACTGGACAAAACTTCTGCGCGCATCTGCTTCCAGAGAAAGCCTGTCTTTGGAAGGGCGGGGGGGGGGGGTTGGCGGTGCCAAACGCCAGAAATATAGAATATGAAGATTTGGGTAGAGCTGTAGTTTGGAAACGTTGAAAATCTCTCGATCGGGGAAGAAATTCTGTATATTTTATGTATATTTTCGGCTCCCCACCCCCTCCGGACAAGTTCTCTTTGCAAGCTAATGCTCTGAAAGAATTGGTTGAGTTCTGTCTGTAAACGCTGAAAATCTCGCGATCAGACCAGAAATTCCTTATATTTTATAATTTTGGCACAACCCCACCGACAATTTTCCTGCATTAGCACACACCGCACAGAAATTTTGAGTTTTAGTTTGTAAACGCTGAAAATCCCCTGATCTGATCGGACAAGAAATTACTTATAAATTTATATTTTTGGTGTTAAGCCCCCCCCCCTCTACAAGTTTCCTGCGCTTGCACATGCCCGCAGAAGATTTGTAGAGCTGTAGTTCATAAATCCTGAAATTCTTTTGTTGAGTTGTAGATTATAAATATTTTTTATAAAGAATTCCGTTACATACCTCAATTAAGAAAATACGAAATTGGGGAAACTTTATGTGACTCAGATAACCAACTTGTGGGGGCGCGAATCGGTCAAAAACGCAATTTTTATACGGCCCCTTAAAATGTTTGTGGCCAGTTCTCCGTTTTGTCTTTCAGCCGAAAATCGTGGAAATGTCTAAATTTCTTATTGAAAATGAAATTTAAAAAATCTGTTTTGTGGACAATAGTTGCTCAAGTATTGGGAAATATAGCCACACGATATTTGCTTCTTCAGAAGAATTTCGTAGCCCTGAAATTGCCATGTGGAGTTCTCCGTACCCCAAAAATCTACCTGAATTTTACGATTGATAAAATATCCAGAAATTGAAACAGCTACTTACACACACTAGTGTATGAAAACTACGTCAACAAAATTAAGAGAAGACGAACAAATGGCCATGGAGAACTAGCAACATGGACAACTGGCGACATGACTACTTTCCACAGGACAGCTGGACACATTCAGTTTCAGAACTATGAAATTGCACTGCGTAAAAAGTAAAGGTGTTCCTATATTTCTCCGTACTTGAGTAATTTCTGTGCTCAAAAATGGATTTTATCATACCTCCTCATCATTAGGAAACATTTACGGTTTTCTTGCTGAAAGACAAGGCAGAGAACTGGGCACGGAGTTTTAGAGCCATGATATTGCGCTGCATAAAAAAATACGGTGTTTTTATATTATGAAAAAAAAAATTGCGCTGCATAAAAAATTATGGTGTTTTTATATTTCTCCTTCAGTAAATGGTGTGCCACCAAAAATTTCCCTCCTACTTCATAACATTAAGAAATATTTACAATTTTCTGGCTGAAAAACAAGGCGGACAATTGGCCACACGAACAACTGACCACATTCAGTTTTGGAGACATGCAATTGGGCTGCATTAATAATTATGGTGTTCCTTTATTTCTATTAACGTGAGCAATTGGTGTGCCCCAAAATTTTTTCCTCATACCTCATTTTCTTTAAGAAATATTTACAATTTTGTGGCTAAAATACAAGGCGGAGTACTGTACACCGGACAATTGGTCATGGACAACAGTCCACAGGGCGAATGTACAACTGGCCACAGAGCAACTGGCCATATTCAGTATTAACGCCATGGCCATAGAAATTATGGTGTTCCTATGTTTCTCCTTATTTGAATTACTGGTGTGCACAGAAAATGTTTTCCCCATACCTTGTTATGATTAAGAAGTATTTACCAGTATCTGGGCGAAAGACAGGGCGTACAACTCTCCACCGGACACCTGGACACTTACATCTGGCCACGGACCGCTGTTCACCTGCATCTGGCCACGGACAACTGCCCTTATTGCGTTTCAGAGCCTCGAAATTGCACTTCATAAGAAGTTATGGTGTTCCTATACTTCTCCCTACTTCAGTTATTGGTGCGCAAAAAATGTTTTCATCGTAACTCCTTTTCATTAAGAAACATTTATGAATTTCTCGCTGAAACCACAAGGCTGAGAACTGGCAATCAAACAACCGGCCGCACTCAGTTTTAGAGCCATAAAATTGCGCCGCATAAGCAATTATGATGTCCCTATATTTACCACTATTTGAGTTATTGGTGTGCACAAAAGTTAAGTAATTGCCTTGAACAATTTCTGAAATAACAGAATTGCACGTCCCTAATTCAAGACGAATTTAAAAACGCAAAATTAAAATCATCATTTAAAACATGCCATCCGTGGCTCTCATACATATTTGTGCAGAACTGGAACCCGAACCCAACCAACCATTCGGCTTTCTAAGTGTAAATGCTATAGGGACCAACAGTGCACATACATTTTAAATAAGCACAATTACAAGAAAGGAATGATACAGAGAGGCATAGAATCAATTACATACCTTATATAATAACTTGTAGTTGGAATAATAACAATCTCTTTGTTCAAGGTAGTGGAATTCCTAGGACACTTCTCTTCTAAGGCAGGCCAACTAAGTACTTTTTTAAAGAAATGATTCCACCAGATAAAACCCACGTTTCACAATTTGAAGGCGGAAACTTGACAATAAATAGATGTGACGTTTCATTCATTTAAAGATACGAGGCATCACGTTGGTTGCACGCGGGATAATGGTAGAGGAAACGCATTACTTGAAGAATCGGTTCCAAATTCGTGGTATCTCGAGTTAGACACAATCATTGCAAGCATCGCTGTTGGTAATGATCTCCAAGGTTTCCTGAATGGCTGTACACTTAGGGGTAGAGTCGCGAGCTAATTTCTTTATATCATCCCACATAGGAGTAGCTGACTTGAATTTGACTTCTCTGGATAGTGCTGCAGCTACTGCACCGTATTTTGTGTAGCTTTTATGTTCGTTGACTCTGATTCCTAAAGAACGCTTGGTCATTCCAATGTAGTATTGTTTAGAGCGGTTCGGATACTGTAGGGGGATCGCATAAACTCCTGCTTCGCAGGAGGGAGGTGGTTTTTCACTATTTTTCTTTAGTATAGTATGTAAAGATGCAGGGGACCTAATGCCGACGTCGTAGTTCATCTTTTTGAGGGCGTTTTGGAGTTTGTAAGACACACTTCGTATGTAGGGAATTGAGCCTAAATAACGTTGCTGCGACACAGGGAGACTGGAATGTTTGGCTCTGGCTTTTTAAATACAGCTACGTATCTGATGCAATGAATATCCGGCATCAGTGATTAACTTGATGACGCTTTCAATTTCGTGTTGTCTAGAATGGGTTTCAGAAGAAACGGCGAAGGCTCTTTGAATTCGAGAACGGAAGATAGCTGCTTTGTATTCTGCGGGACAGCCGCGGAACATCAGGTTGGGGACGGACGTGGGTTTATAGTAGACTTGTGTACCCAGGCGGTTGTCAGACAATTTCCTCAATAAAACATCCAGATAAGGTAAAGCGTTGTTGCTTTCAAGCTCCATCGTGAAATTGATCGTGGGATGTATATCATTGATTTTATCAAGAAAAATTGAATTTCTTTTCCGTGGGGTCATACAAAAATTACGTCGTCTGCATAACGCAGCCAACTGGTAGGCCGTCGTGTAGTGTAGGTGGATGACATATTCCGCTCTATTGGGCTAAGTATTGCTTCTGGAAGGACGGGTGAAAGTGAGGATCCCATCGGAGCGCCATTATTCTGTTTATATACTTGTCCTTGGAAACTGTTGTAGGTGAACGGGTCGCACAAGTAGGTGATCGGGTCTTGACCCTCCGTGTAGGTATGTTAGTTGATAAAATTAAACGTTCCTTATCCTTCACACATAACAAAAAACGGGATTACTTGAGATCTTTCCAGACTCCAAAGGCTAAAGATTTCGCAATTCCATTCAACATTTCCAACCATACGCTTTCCGAAGATGAAAGAGAAGTTTTGGAGCTTGGACCAAATATTGCTTCCGTACCAGATCGAACCCAAAAAGCGTCATTTCCGAATTCGAAAGCGTAATATCGCGAGTTCCAAATGACTCAAAAGATGAACTACACCAGCTCTGTTCTTCCAAATTACGATCTTGGTATAATCCTACTAAAATACCTAATAAATTTATAATTCCGAGGCCAGTTTCGATCCTTAGAAATGATCTGTCCATAATATTGACTCTAACAGACAAATCTGGCCAGATAGCGGTTATGGACACAGAAGACTACAATACGAAAATTGAAGAATTTATCACTGATTCTAGTTCTGTAGCCCTTCAAAGGAACCCTCGAAATTCTTGGATTGCGTAGGTACAAAGAGCAGCCCTGTTGCCCCTATTCCAGACGATCTTAGAAAAGCCGCCAGATTACCACCAGGACCTCAGATCCCAAAGCTCTTCGGAAGACTTAAGCACCATAAGCCCGAAAACCCACTGAGACCCATCGTATCCAGGAAGTGTGCACCAACGTACCTTTTAGAGAAAGCACTATCCAAATTCCTACGTAGTTTTCTTCCTGAATCGGACTTAGTAATAAGTTCCACTCTGGATTTTATAACGAAAGCCAACGAAACTCACTGTCCTGCCATGTGACAGTATTGGCAGCTTCAACGTGGTTTCCCTTTACCCCTCAATTCCCGTTCCAGAAGCCATCAGAACATTAAAGGAGGCCATATCTAGTTCAACATTTTATACGCAGGAGCCATGCCTCAGCATCTTCAAGTTAAAAGACTTGGTCACTAATTCCAGCTTCCAAGGACAAGTATATAAACAGGATAATGGCGCTCCGATCGGATCCTCACTTTCACCCGTCCTTACAGAAGCAATACTTAGCCCGATTGAGCGGAATATATTCTCCAGCATTACCCGACGGCCTACCAGTTGGCTGCGTTATGCAGACGACGTTTTTTTTGTATGGCGCCACGGAAAAGGGACTCTTTCAATTTTCCTTCATAAAATCAATGATATACATCCTACGATCAATTTCACGATGGAGCTTGAAAGCAACAACGCTAGATGTTTATTATCTAGATGTTTTATTTAGGAAATCGTCTGACAATCGCCTCGGTACACAAGTATACTATAAAACGACGTCCGTCCGCAACCTAATGCTCTGCAGCTCTTTCTGTCCCGCCGAATATAAAGCAGGTATCTTCCGTTCTCGAATTCAAAGAGCATTCGCCGTTTCTTCTGATACCCATTCTAGACAACACGAAATTGAAAGCGTCATCAAGTTAGCCACTGATGCAGGATATTCATTGAATCAGATACGTAGCTTTATCCAAAAAGCCAGAGACAAACATTCCAGTCTTCCTGTGCCGCAGTTACGTTATTTAGGCTCAATTCCCTACATACAAAGTGTGTCTTACAAACTGAAAAACGCCGTCTAGAAGATGAACTACGGCGTCGGCCTTAGGTCTCCTGCAACTTTACATACTATACTAGAACGAAATAGTGAAAAAGCAGCTCTCTTCTGCGAGGCAGCCGTTTATGCGATCCACCTACAGTATCCGAACGGCTCTAAACGATACTACATTGGATTGACTAAGCGTTCGTTAGGAATCAAAGTCAACGAACATAAAAGGGACACAAAATACGTTACAGTACCCACGGCACTATCCAGAAAAGTCAAATTCAAGTCAGCTACTCCTATGTGGAATGATATAAAGAAATTAGCTAGCTACTCTACCCCTAAATGTACAGCCATTCGGGAAGCCTTGGAGATCATTACCAACAGCGATGCTTACAATGATTGCGTCTCACTCGAGTTACCACGAATTTGGAACCAATTCTTCAAGTAACGCCTTTTCTCTACCAGTATCCCGCGTGCAACCAACGTGATGCCTCGTATCTTTAAATGAATATAACTTCGCATCCATATATTGTCAAGTTCCCGCGTTCAAATTGTTAAGCGTTCAATTTTTATGTTTGCAGTTTCTGTCTAACTTCCTTGAAAAAGCCATCTGGTTGATGTGCGAAAGCTTGGAAACGCTTATGTGTTATTTTCCTACGGCAATAAATCGGATCACTAGTACAGTGTTACTATTTACTAAAATGAAGAGATTCGTGCATACGTTTTCTAGCTGCAATGACGGACTTTAAAGCAAGAAAACTAAGAAATAAATATTTATCTGCTTTACTTCTAGACTTTAAGTTAAACAAAGCAGAAGAACTATTACACTATGGAAAAATTACTTCAAGAAAATGTTGAAGTATTCACATAAATGCTATTGACAACCGATTTATCTGTTGTATTGAGAACAGGTTTTTGAATCCTCCAACGTGCTTAAAATTTTCCAAAGTTATTCATACTCAATGGAACACGTTTGAAAAAAATTTCGGGTGTATTAGAGCTGGATAAAATCTGGATGTAGGAGAGCTGGCCACGGGAAAAGTGCCGACCGGAGAACTGGCCACAAAAATTTTAAGGCGCCGTTTAAAAATTACCTTTCGACCGCTTCGGGGTCACAACTCCAGCGGTTGGTTATCCGAATCACATAAAGATTCCGCAATTTTGTGTTTACTTAATTACTACATTAAATGTATTTGTAAAAATTATTTATAATTTACAGCTCAACAAAAGAATTTTGCGGTTTAAAACCAATATCTGAACAAATTCTCTGCAGGCATGTACTCTTCAAAAATCGGTCCAATCATAGTCTTCAAAAATCGGTCCTACATCATGGAAGACTACAATAGTATGCTCCAGTATTCTCTCTCTATATATATATCATTGTATATATATAGAGAGAACACTGGCGCATTCTATTGTAGTCTGAAGATGGGAAATAGTGCTCCCGAAAGATCTCACTTTTAGTCTGTAAATATTTTAACTTTTAGTAAAGTTTTACTTGACTTGTAAAGGGTTTTTCCCTTTCATAAGTTTTCATCGTGTATTGAGGGTGTTGTTTTTAACTTTTGAGGCATGTACATACGCAGCAAACCTAGCAAGGCGGGTTGGTGGTGGTGAGGGGAGATTAATACCTAAAATATAAAGCATTTCTGGTCCGATCAGGATATTTTCGGCGTTTGCAAATACAACTCAGCAAAATATTTACGGACATGGGCTAACGCAGGAAACCTGCGTGTGGTGGAACTTAATACCCAAAATATACAGAATTTCTTGATCGATCGGGAGATTTCCAGCGTTTACAAGCTACAACTGGACAAAACTTCTGCGCGCACCTGCTACCGCAGGAAACCTGTCTTTGGGAGGGCAGGAGGGAGGGGAGGCTTAACGCTAGAAATATAGAATATAGAGAATTTGTAGAGCTGTAATTTGTAAACTCTGAAAACTACTCGATCGGGCCAGAATTTCTGTATATTTTATGTATATTTTAGGTGCCCCCCTCCCCCGACAGGCTTCCGGCGGTAGCTAATGCTCTGAGAGAATTTGTTGTGTTGTGTTTGTATACGTGGAAAATCTACCGATCAGCCCAAAAATTCCTTATATTTTATGTAATAACATAATTTATTTCGATGTTGGAAGTAGATGTTAGGACTAATATGATTAATAAATTAAACATAAGTAATCGACATAGGTACCAGAGTTATTCCAGTCCTCCCAACAGAAGTTGCACATGCAATCAAGAACATGAAGCGGAGGAAAGCTCCAGGAGAAGAGGGAATTACTGTAGACATCATACAAGAAGCAAGTGGAGAAATTGAAACACTACTCGCTTAAATTTTAACTCGATGCTTTAATGAAGGGAAGATTCGTTAGTTAGTTAGTTAGTTAGTTAGTTGATTTTAGTGGCGCAAGGGCCAGGTTTGGCCAAAGAGCGCCAGATACAGAACTATCAGCTAAAGATTTTTAAAAGCGTGGAGAATGATTAAGAGCAGACGGGCTTAGTAAAAGTTAGAAAAGAGGATGATGAAAGACGTGAAGACTAGTTAGTTAATTAGGTTTATATATAACTTTATTAGTTTACTATTATATTTATTATATTTTTTTTAAATAAGTTTTAAAAAGTTAATCTGTTTTAAAAAGGAAAATACTGCGAAAGTGTCGCAGTGGTCGCCCAAAAGTTTTTGAAGCGTAGCTGCGTCCTCGTCCAGCAGATGAGACTGAAAATAGTGAAACCGATTATTACAAAACCGAACACAACTACATAAAACATGAGAGATGGTGAGTAAACAGTCGCACGCCTCACACATTGGGGCAGCGTCGCCACACAGCAAATAGCTATGCGTGAAGCGACAATGCCCAATGCGGAGACGCGCAAGAACAACTTCTTCCCTACGGTTCCGGCGACACGATGATTTCCAGACTCCAAGGATGGGTTTAACACGGTGCAGTTTATTCTCTACCTGTTGGTCCCACAGACCCCGCCACGTTCGTCTGATATGATCGTGAACAAGAAAGCGAAAATCACGGTGGAACAGTGGCAACGGTGTGACAACCAAAGAGGAGGCAGATCTAGCAGCAGCATCAGCAGACTCGTTCCCTGGGATCCCAACATGCCCAGGAATCCAGCAGAACCGAATCTGGACATCAGCCTCGAACAAAGAACGAAGAAGTCTCCGTACGGTAAAAAGAAGGGGGTGGCCAGTGAAATCCAAAGATGACAATGATTGCACAACACTCAACGAATCAGTGTACACAATAGCACGCTGATGAGAGCTCGACTGCACGTGAACAAGTGCAAGATACACAGCATGCATCTCCGCCGAAAACACCGTGGCCTCAGGAGGAATGCGGGCAACAGAAACTTCGTCAACGCAGACGGCGGCGGATCCAACAACACCAGCCGCCTTAGATCCATCGGTGAAAACAGGAATAAAGTCTGCATTGACGTAACGGTGTTCAGCGAAGAGCTGCTGGTACACTGACGCAGGGGTTGAGGACTTGTCAAAAGATGTAAAGCTGGTATCAACTATGACACCAAGAGGATGCCATGGGGGATCCTCAAAGCCCCTGGTCTCTCAAACGAGTGACAAGTCGAGCCCTGCATCACGAGCTACGGCCGCCATACGAAGACCGAAGGTTCGAATGCACGAGGGACGGATCTCGAACAAACGAGCATGCGGGGGATGAAAAACTGCATCGTATAAAGGATGGTCTGTGAGTGATTTAAGTTTCAGGTAAAACTGAAGAGACAGCTGCAGACGGCGTAAATGAAGCGACGGTTCGTTCGCGTCGGCATAAAGGCTGGGAATGGGTGACGTACGAAAGGCTCCCGTACAAAGACGCAGCGCTTGATGGTGGATGGTATCCAACGGCCGGAGAACGGTAGGAAGCGCAGAGCCATACACCATACAGCCATAATCCAGCTTAGACCGAATGAGAGAATGGTAAATACGGAACAAAGAAGTCCTGTCTGCACCCCAGGAGACTGAGGCAAGGATCTTAAGGATTGACAAGGCTCTCAGACAGGAAGTCCTTAGCCGTCGAACGTGCGAGCGAAAGGTGAGAGCACGGTCAACGGTCAAGCCAAGGAACTTGGTTTCCGGCAAAACTGGAATGGCTGCACGGTCCAAATAGAGCTCTGGATCAGGATGGAGGCCACGCCTCCGGCAGAAATGGACACAGGCTGTCTTGTCGGGAGAAAGAACAAACCCATTATTGTTAGCCGCTTTAACAATCTGGGTAATTGCAGACTGCAGCTGCCTTTCAACGAAATGCATGCTGGATGACGAACAGAAGATGTGAAGGTCGTCAACATAAATGGTAGCCGAAACCGTAGGAGGAAGATTTTTGAGTAAACAATTAATGCGGAGGATGAACAGAGTCACCGAAAGAATGTTGCCTTGAGGAACGCCTTGTTCTTGATGGAAAAAGGCGGACAGCGTTGTACCCAGGCGCACCTGGAACACACGGTTACGAAGAAAGTTGGCAATGAAGGTTGGCAGGTTTCCCCGCAACCCACTCTCGTGGAGGTCACG
Organism: Macrothele yani; assembly: GCA_039090855.1. Lineage (NCBI taxonomy): Eukaryota > Metazoa > Arthropoda > Arachnida > Araneae > Macrothelidae > Macrothele > Macrothele yani. Next base: position 29,856,603 of record CM077032.1, on the reverse strand, counting down.
GAGGATACCGTGACGCCACGCTCTATCGTAAGCTTTTTCGATGTCAAAAAATACAGACACCAGGTGCTGCCTACGTACGAACGCCTCACGAACAGACGTCTCAAGGAGCAGGAGATGGTCAGGAGCTGAACGATGACGACGGAAGCCGCTTTGTGATGGAGACAGTATTCGATGTTCTTCAAGAAAATAAATTAGCCGGGAATTAACCATTCGTTCAAGGATTTTGCACAGACAGCTAGTGAGGGCAATTGGCCGATAACTAGAGGGAGACTTGGGGTCTTTGCCAGGCTTGGGAAAAGGTAAAACAAAAGCTCTTCGCCAAGAGTCCGGGAAACTGTGCTCCAACCAAATGCGGTTGAAAAGCACTAACAGATTCTCGAGAGACGACTGCGAGAGATGACGAATCATGTCATAGTGGATGTCGTCGGGACCGACAGATGTTGCGCCGGACCGATGCAGAGCCACCCGTAATTCAACCATGCTGAAGGGGAAGTTATACTGAGTGTTATAAAAAGGCGCAAAGGAGAATTTCTGGCGTTCCGCGGTTGTTTTAATCCTCTGAAAGGGCGGGAGATACGCCTGAGAACTAGAAATTGAGGCAAACGCTTCGCCCAAGCAATCCACAATCTCCCCAACTTCAGCATACGTGCAGCCGTTATTCTCAAGAATTGAAATTTGGCGGGAACTATAGTTTCCCCGGATCTTACGAATTTTTTCCCAAACAGTTTTTGAACTGGCACGTGAATTGATAGATGAAACGTACTTCATCCAAGACTCCCTCTTGCTTCGTCGACGCACCAACCGAGCGTAAGATTTTGCTCTTTTAAATTTAACAAGATTAGCATCGGTCGGATAACGCCGAAAAGTACACCAGGCCTTATGTTGAACTCTCCTAGCCGCTGCGCAATCAGGGTTCCACCAAGGCTTCGGACGTCTTGGGAGCGTCGTTGATGTTTTTGGGATAGAGAGATCTGCTGCCTGAATGATACACGTTGTGACATCAGTAACAGCTGCGTCAATTGACCCCCGGGTCACCATGGCAAAAGATATCATTGCGGACGGTGTGAAGACCTCCCACTTGGCACGATCCATCCTCTAACGAGGAGGGCGGGAGGCAGAAGATGGTACGCTCACATTATACCTAAGTACAATTGGGAAGTGGTCGCTTCCATGGAGGTCGTCACACACCGTCCACGACCAGGCGGCCATAACCGATGGTTGACCCAAAGATAAATCGATTGCACTGAAACTTCGTGTAGGCTCGTGGAAGTAAGTGTCAGCACCGGTGTTAAACAGGCACAAAGAGGTCGAGGAAAGAAGAGATTCGATCCTACGGCCTCGTGTGTCTGTTCTGACACTACCCCACAATGGATTATGAGCATTGAAGTCACCCAGAACAAGAGCAGGTGACGGCAGCTGCCCAACTAAGCTCTCAAGAACGGACACGCTCACGTCCTCATCCGGCGGCAGATAGACGCTGCAAACGGTTAGAGGCACAGGCATGGAGATACGCACCGCAACGGCTTGTAAAGATGTTGAGACCGCAACGGGAGAAACTGGAACATTGTGGGGGACAAGGATGGCAACTCCCCCGCAAGCAATATCTCCTGAAACATTATCTTTCCGAAATGCACTGTAGCCTCGAACTGAAAGGAGGTCTGATGGTTTACGTTTTGTCTCCTGGAGGCAAAGGCACACCGGAGAGTATGACGAAAGCAGATGTTTCACGTCGTCATGTCTTGTTCGAAAGCCTCGACAGTTCCACTGAACGATTTGATCCATGGTTTGAATTGTGGTGAATGAGAAAAAGAAAAAACGAAAAACAAAACCCGAGAAAAACTGGGACAACTAAAAGTTGTCCGATTCCATCATTTCGTCTGCAATGTCCATTTGCGCTTGGGACTGTTTTGTCCGACGCCCTGTAGTCTCTGGTGGTAAAATGGGGCGGTATTTTGGTTCCTGTGTCGCAGATGATCTTGCCCGATCCTGGTTCTTATGATGGGAGTTTGGAGATTTCTTCTATTTTTCTTTTTCCTTTCTCTTTCCTACTGGGGTTGTTGAAGTTCCGGTGGTGCTGGTGTTAGTTGCAGCAGGTTTAGGCACAGTGGTTGTTGGAGCTTTCGCGTCCCTAGCTCGGGATTGTAGTGCTGCCAGACCAGCAGCTATGATGTCGTCTAGCTTGTAGGGACAATTCACTGGGATTTGGCTATCAGTCTGGGTACCGACTGTAGTCCTTGCAACAACCGCTGATGCATAGGATCGCCGATTTGATTGGTTTGGGGCGACCTTTCTTCTGGCCTCTGGGTAGGAGATTCCCTCAACGGTCTTAATGCGTTGGATCTCTTTTTCCTCTTTCCACTTTGGACAGTCTCTCGATGATGCTGCATGAGATCCCTTGCAGTTGAAGCACAGCTCGGCTTCGGCATGGCAATCTTGCAAAGTATGGTCTGTTGCAGTACAACGCCCACACCGGGCAGTGTTCCTGCAAGACTGCTGGGAGTGACCATATGCTTGGCATTTGAAGCATCGTAGAGGACTTGGTATGAAGGGGCGCACTTCAAGGTGTAGATACCCTGCCTTGATTGATGTTGGCAGGGATGGGGTGTTAAAGGTCAGTATGACGTTTCGAGATGGGACAGATTGGCCATTTCGCCGAAATAGGATGCGCCGGACTCCACTCACTTGCTGGTCTTTCAGTTCCTCCAGAAGTTCTTGGTCACTGCACTCCAGAAGGTCTTGAGAAGAGATAACACCTCGTGAGGAATTGAGGTAGCCGTGAGGGGTAACTTTTACTGGACAATCTAAAAAAGAGGTGGTGTTTAAAAGCACTGTAGCATATCTGGGACTCGACATCTCGACAAGAAGATCTCCAGATTGGAGCTTCTTAACGCTCTTAGGAGAGCTGGCAATTGATTGCAATGCTTTATTTATCCAGAAGGGGCTTCTGGTGTTTAATGGGTTTGAAGCGTCCAAGGAGTGGATGCAAAAGAACCGAACATTGGCAGAATCAGGTGTAGGTTTCTTGTTGGGAGGGGTGACCCTTCCTCAATGGGCCGCTTTGTTTGAAGTTCTTGGGAAATTTTTTTGTTATCCATAAATAGAATTGAAAAGTTCGTCCGCCGATTTCCCCGCCCACAACCGAGCCCAACAGGGGAGAGCCGGAGGTCCACAAGCCCAATTGGACGCAGGACACGACTCTAGGGTTAAGCAACGGATATAGCATGTTGATAGGTCAGACATGCGCTCAGCGAGTACCGAGACTTTCCCAGGTCTCGGTAACACCCCTTTGGCATGCCCGCACTATCCCCAAACTCACCCTGTTGTACGAAACAACAAGCCGATTGACTAGGAGTGGGTTAGTTCCTAGCCGCCCGTTTAGGGTGAAGCAGGGGGCAAAGAGGAGTGTTGGCGACTGGCGACAACAACAACCTGGCCACCAGAAACCTCAGCCTCCAGCATCCCCTTTTCCACCTTACGGGTCACCGCACACGGCAAACGTGCAGGTAGGTCTAGCAAACCAGCCCGGAAAAACAAGAGAGGAACAGAAAATGGAGAAGCAAGTCGAGTAGAAAATGGAGTAGAAAAGAAGAACAGGTAGTGGAGAAGAAAGTAAAAACAGGAAAGGGAGAGAAAGCCAGAGGAAAGGAAAGGGCTGGCGCATAATCACAACCTCAGCAACCAACAACTGAGGCGGGTGCTGTCAAGGTGGTGGCAACACAAAGTTCTAATGGGATGAATCAAACATAACAAGTCGGCTAGGGCCGTGGGGTCGCTACTCCCCATCAGCTGGATGAACAGCTGTCCCTGCGGTAACGTGAAAGCACAAAAACAAAAAAGCAAAAAACCGTCACAAGGTCAGCTCTGGCCGTGGGGGCGCCGCTCCCCAAATAACTGGAAAACCAGTTATCCCCGTGCGGGGGAAGGGAAGATTCCTCAGGATTGGAACAACGCTACAATGATCCTGCTACATAAAAAAGGTGACATTGAGGATCTCAGGAACTACAGACCTATCAGCCTCCTATCAGGGGTTTATAAAATCTTCAGTAAAGTTCTTTCATACCGCTTAAAAGTGATACTGGACATGGCTCAACCGAAAGCACAAGCTGGATTCTGGAGTGGCTACAGCACTATAGATCATACCCACGTACTGAGAGAACTAATTGAAAGAGCGAGGGGACATGAACTTCCATTGTGCATGGCTTGTATCGATTATGAAAAAGCCTTTGATTCTGTGAAACCATCAGCAGTTACAATGGATTTGAAATTCTACGGTATTGAAGATGCATGCATTAATATCATTAATAACATCTATGAAAATGCAAGTGCAAAGATTCGGCTATTTGAAAATACAACACACATAAACATTGTAAAGGGGTGAAACAAGGTGACACCATATCTTCCAAGCTCTTTAATGCCACATTGGAAAATGTCTTTCAATCACTGAACTGGGAAAACAAAGGGATAAAGTTTAATGGAGATTATCTAACCCACCCTTGTTTTGCTGACGAGTAGTCATTTTTGCAACTACCCTATCAGAGCTTCAGTGTATGATCCAGGAACTTGCTGACAAGAGTAAAGAAGTGGGAATAAAAATGAACTTTCAGAAGATAAAAGTGATGTTCAATGCTTTCACAAGAAATGAAGATTTATCGATTGATGGAGAAAAGCTGGAGATAACAGACTCGTACGTTTATCTTGGACAGCAGATATAGAGTGAGGGTCACATTGATGAAGAAATTAATTGGCGTACAAAACTTGTCTGGAGATCTTTTGGAAGAAACAGCATACTTTTCAAGAGCAAAATGTCATTATGTTTTAAGAGAACAGTGTTTGATCAATGCATCCTTCCAGTGCTTACGTATGGCGCAGATACGTGGACCTTAACTAAGAGAGACATTCAAAGGCTGCAGACAACTCAAAGTAGCATGGAGAGGTGCATGCTTGTGTAACCAGGAGTGATAAGAAGAATAACTCGTGGATCAGAAAAATGACAAGAGTGGAAGACATCATGATCAGAGTTAAATCCCTTATATGGCAATGGGCTGGACGTACTGCCAGAAGGACAGACCAATTGATGGACAGACCAATTGATGGACAGCCGAAATTTTAGATTGGATTCCAAGGGACAGGAAAAGACCCAGAAGAAGACCACATGGGAGATGGGTGGATAAAATTCGAAAATATGCGGGAGTGACATGGAGGAGACTGGCACAAGACAGACCGTTGTATAGGAAACTTGGGGAGACCTTCGTCCAGCAGTGGATTGATAATGGTTGACAATGATGATGATGATGATGAAACAAATCGACCAGTCAGAGGCCTTACAAAACCATATCTTTGTTTCTCAAGTTTTTACAGAAGGTTCGCATTTCTCGAACCTTCTAGTGTTCAAAATAAAATAATAATTATTATTATTATTGTTATTATAATAAGGGATTCTCGATGACTGCATTTTTCTCAACATATATATCAAAAACTCAATCACCAAGATACACACTCCCGTAGTCTTCAGGTTTTTTCGTTTTTGTTGTTGAAGGCTTAACGATTACCGTGAGCAACTCATTGGGCTACAAGCAGTCGCAAATCCCTATTTTGGGCCACTGGTTCCAGGTCAGGAGATAGCCAGTCAGAACCGGACTTACAAATTTTACGACCAAGGCAATTTTCCGAATGCCACCCCTGCACAATCATTTCACCTATTTATTTGCTTTTAATGACGTATTCACTCGTCATTAAAATCAAATAAATCTTTCTCTCTGCCCCATCCCTTACATGCCTTAATACCAAGCTCCTAGTAAAAACGGAAGGTATTCCTACTATACTGCAGAGGAAAATCTTGTCAAGTGTCAACAATTCCTCAGAAATGCAAATAATTAAAAAATAACAAGATTTACATAATCAATAAAAAATGAGCAATATATTATACACAGAATATGAAGTTATATATTATACAAAGTAAAACAATAAGTGTCATTATATGCACAAGAGATTGAGAAAGAGAATTTTTACTGCGCCAATCAGCTTTATTACAAGTACAAACACTTGCGCCTAGCTTTTCTGGGAGTAAAATCGTTAACGATTTCATTACAAATCATTTTCATCAAAAGTTCTAATTCAACGTGAAACAGAGCAAGCACAGAAAATGACAGCTCTAATTAATAACAAGAAACTGTACACCAATTACACTTAAAAAAGTACTAGCGATCCGAATTTATTGGCGTAGAATATAAATCAAAGTTCCTCCCTTTCGCACATCAACCAGATGGCTTTTTCAAGGAAAGTTGACAGCTAAATTAAAACTGGATGATGGATCGCTTGACTTGACTAGACAATAATAGGCGCAAATGTGATCCGACGTTCGAAGAAACGAGGCCACGTTGGTTGGGCGCGCGGTACTGTGGTAGAAAACAAACATTATTTGAAGAAATGATGAGTTGCCGAGCTTGTGGTGTTCAAGTCTACCAAAGAATTTTGGGATCTGAGAGCCATGCGGTAATTTGGAGGCTTTTTGAGATCTTACGGAAGAGCAGGTAATCTTGCAGCTTGTTGTACCCGTGCAACCCAAGAATTTAGCGGGTTAGTTCGTAAGACCGTAGATCCAGAATCGGTAAAAAAATCCTCTAACCTCTTTTTGTAATCCACTGTTTTCCTAATAACTGTCTGGCTGGATCTGTCCGTTAGCGTCAACACTATTGACTTGTCATTTCGAAGTTTCGAAATCGCCCTCGGAATTTTAAAATTACTAAGCTTTTGTTTTTATTGTTGTACCTCGATCTCAGCCAAAGCAACACAGTTGACGTAGTTAATCTTTGGCGTCTTCCGGAACTCGCGAAATTATGCTCTCAAATTCAGAAACGACTCTTTTATGGTTCGGTTTCGATCGGAAACAGAACTATATTCCGAGCTCCAAAACTTTAGTTTCCTCAACAGTGAGCGTCCGTTTTGAGAAACTGACGAATGGAATGGTGAAATCTTTAGGATTATGATTCTGGAATGATTTCAAGAAATCCAGCTTCTTGTTGTGTTTGGAGGATAAGGAAGATTGGAATCTATCACCTAACATATCCACTCGGAGCGGTAGGTTGTTAAAAGTGAACGGGTCGCAAAGAATATTTAATTTCATATATAGGCTGTACACTTTGCTTCCAAAGACATAACATCCTTCCTTTTCAGATTTGCTATCCTAGATAGCGTATGAATACGAAATTTGTCATTTTTCTTCTCGAACCATGTTCCCTTTACCGAAGTCTTGAAATTAAAGAACTTTGGGTTCAAGCCGAATGTCTTGCAAAGTGGATAAAAAAGTCTAGGTGGGAACCTTCCTTTTCCAGTTTGAGCCTCAACTTTCGGAATGGTTTAAATGTGTTCCACATTGCTCGGAGAATACAAAACTAATTAATAACAAGGAACTGTACACCAGTTACACTTAAAATAGTGCTAGTGATACGAATTTCTTGGCGTAGAATTTAAATCAAAGTTTCGAAACTTTCGTACATCAACCTGATGGTTTTTTCAAGGACAGTAGACAGCTAACTCAAACTTGATAATAGAAGACTTCAACAATTTGAACGTGGTGACTTGACTAGACACTAAATGAATGGGCGCAAATGTGATTAGACATTCGAAGAAACGAAGTCACGTTGTTTCGGCGCGCAGTACTGTGGTAGAAAGCACAGCATTATTTGCAGAATTGATTCCAAATGCGTAACAACTAGAGAGACGCTATCATTGCAAGCCTCGCCGCTGGTCAAAATCTTAAAGATTTCACCCTTCCATTCGTCAATATCTCTAAGCTGATGCTCACTGTTGAGGAAACTGAAGTTTTGGAACTCGGACCAAAGTTCTGTTTCCGATCGAAACCGAACCCCAAAAGCTTCGTTTCTAAATTTGAGAGTATAATTTCGCGAGTTCCGGAAGATGCCAAAGATGAACTATGCCAACTGTGTTGCTTTGGGCTAACATGGAGGTAAAATAATAAACAAACGCTTGGTAATTTTAAAATTCCGAGGGCGATTTCGAACCTTCGAAATGACAGGTCAATAGTGTTGACGCTAACGGACAAATCCGGCCAGATAGATATTATGGGCACAGTGGATTGCAATAAGAAACTAGAGGATTTTATTTCTGATTATCGATCTACGGTCTTACAAACTAACCCTCTAAATTTTTGGGTTGCACGGGTACAAGGAGCTGCAAAACTACCTGCTTTCCTGGAAGATCTAAAGAAAACTTCCAAATTACCGCCTGGCCCTCAGAACCGAAAACTCTTCTGTAGACTTAAACACCACAAGCTCGGTAATCCACTGAGACCGAATGTGTCCAGAAGATCCGCACCAACCTACCATTTAGAGAAGGAATTATCCAGATTCCTGACTAGAAATCTACCTGAATCGGACTTTGCATTAGCTTCTACTTTAGATTTCATGACGAAAGCCAAGCAACTCACTTTTCAACAACATGATATTATCGGCAGTTTCGACTTTGTGTCTCTTTACCCATTAGTCCCCGTGCCGGAAACCATCAGAACGTTGAAAGAGGCCATTTATAATTCATCAGTTTATACGCAAGAGTTTTGTCTCAGCATCTTTAAATTAGCGGACTTGGCCTCAAATTCCAACTACTTCAGTTTCCAAGGGCAAGTTTATAAGTAAGTAAATGGCTCTCCGATTGGATCTTCGCTTTCAGCCCTTCTCGTTGAAGCAATACTTCCCCCAATTGAGCACCATATATTCACTAACATCACCCAGAGGCCTACCACCTGGCTGCGATATGCGGACGACGTATTTTTCATGTGGACTCACGGAAAGGAGATTCTCCCATCCTTCCTCGATAATGTCAATTATACACACCCTACGATCAATTTCACTATGAAACTTGAGTGCAGTGTTACCTTACCTTATCGCGACGTCAGAGTGAGAAAATCGCCTGGCAATCTGCTTCTTACGGAAGTCTATTATGAACCCACCTCCATTCCCAACTTGGTGCTCCGCAGTTCATTCTGCCCTGATGATTACAAGACGGCCTTCTTCCGTTCTCGAATTAGAAGAGTCTTCGCCGTCTCCTCCGATGTTCGATTTAGAAAACCGGAACTAAAACACATCGTCGAACTGGCCACTGAGGCAGGATAGGCGTCCAACCAAAGTTGATAACTTTATGGAATAGCCAAAACTAGCCATGTCAATCTTCCTTGGCCGTAACTTTGCTACCTGGTATATATTTGTATATATATACAACTACACTTTTGGTATATATTCCATATATACCAAAAGTGTCATAACAACTCAAAAACGCGCTCAGGAGGATGAGCTTCGGTGTCGGCTTAAGGTCTCCGGCATCTTTATATACGATGCTTAAGAGAAATATTGACAAGCTCACTCTTCTCAATGAGGCAGGTGTTTAAGCAATATCCAGACGGATCCAGGCGGTACTACATCGGAATAACTAAACGTTCGTTTGGAATGAGAATCAACGAATATAAAAGGGATATAAAGGACGATAACATAACCACTGCGCTATCAAGAGAGGTCAAGTTCAAGTCCGCTGATTCTATGTGGAATGAAATCAAGAAATTAGCTTCATACTCCACGCCTAAATCAGCTGCAATTTGCAAAATGTCGACCAGCAATAAGGCTTTAAATGATTGCGTCTCTCGAGTTGCCACGCAATTGGAATCAATTCTTCAAATAATGCTGTGTTTTCTCACCACACTACCGCGCGCCCAACCAGCGTGACCTCGTTTCTCAGAATGTCTGATAACCTTTGCGCCTATCCATTTATTGTCTAGTCAAGTCATCATGTTCAAATTGTTGAAGTTTTCAATTATTCAGTTAGCTGCCTACTTTCCTTGAAAAATGTATCTGATTGATGGGTGAAAGCTTGGAAACTTTGATTTATATTCTTCGCCAGGAAAATCGGATCACTAGTACTATTATTTTAAATGACAGCTCTTTTAAACTGTCACCTGTTGTACGCAAATAAAACATTCTAAGTGTCACCTCAATATTTGGGTACACTACAAGAAACTCACACTCTCTTAGCCACTCGACTAGTAGAGAAGTAGTTGGTATCTCAATCTCTTGATTTGCTCGAAGATGCTGTTTCAGATGAATAATTTCTCCCACCGAACCTTTCTCGAAATCATTGTGAAAACTTTCAATTAAGCTTCTCGCTTCTCTTCCCAACTCTGTTCTTTGAAGCTGGTGAATCTGTGTCACACATCCAAATTTCTCGTAGATCTCAGAGAAAGCCGTCCTCCTTTGGAAAAATCCAGTCTGAAGTGGGTCCACAATAGCTAGAAAAGTAATGATTCTGGAGGGGTATTATCGGGTTACATCATGCGTTACTTCTTCTGGAGTGTCGTCATAAACTTTCTTCCATGCATTCGGCTGTTCGCATTGAAATAATGTCTTGACTTTCGAGAATTTTAGAACTTTTTCGTCATAGAAGTTGAATTCTTTTCGCATGGAACTCGCAAGCTGTATGAATCATACAACCCGTTGCCTTTGATCATGTTTACTTTCAACCCTAAAATAAGTTGTTGATATACAATATTTTGAGAAAAGTCACCGGACATCTTTCAAAAGTAAATGAACCAATTCGCTGCGCTGTTAAGATCCGTGGTTCAGCAGCAAGCTGTATAAAAACAAGCCTGCAGCTTTCCGCGATCATATCGCACTGTGAGGTTGAGTGAAAATGTAGTGGCAGGAGGGAACTCACTTTGAGGAAGGAAATATTTTTGGGTGTTTTATTAGTGGGTTGTCCGTACGAGACCGAGAGGCGTTTAAACATAACAAAGTCTACTGTTTTAGATTTCCTGAATACGTGGAAGACACATGGCGTGCCTGAAGTTGCAAAACATACCGGCAGAACAAAGAAAATCAGTGATAGAGGACGTCGAAGCCTCAGGACAGTCGTTGCAGCTAATCGACAGAGTACTGCACAAGACCTCAGTGTACAGGTGAGTAAAAATGTTCGTACCATGGTATATACACGTACAATTCACAGAGAACTTCATTCGATGGATTACCGTGAACGTGCGGCTGCTCATAAGCCTTCATTTCCACTCTGAATGCTACTCGTAGTTTAGTATGGTGTAAAGAACATTTATCGTGTACCGTATATCAATGGAAACGGGTCCTATGGACTGATGAATCCAGATACACGATCTATCACTATGATAGCGGTGTTTGGGTATGGTGACAGCCGGGGGAACGCTATTTAGTGTACTGTACCTACGGTCACGTTTGGAGCTGGCAGTGTACTCGTGGGAGGGTGTTTTTCGCAGCATGGTCCTGGTCTATTGGTTATCGTGGACAAACCTGTTAACCCGTGCGCCTACCTCGTTATTCTGGACAATTATGCCCTACCCACTCTGGGGCAATACTGTGGAACTGAGCCTTGTTGGTACCAGCAGGATAATGCACCGAGCCATAAAGCAAGGAATGTTGCGTCGTGGTTTGACAATAATTATGTATCGTGTGTGGACTAGCCATCACACAGCCCTGATCTTAATCCCATGGGCCACCAATGGGATGAATTAGAGCTCCGCATAAGTAGTTTCGAACAAAATTGTACTACTAAGCAACAGCATTATGTACTGAATGGAAGCGCACACCTACAGCTGTGTTTCAAAACCTTGTTGAGAGTATGCATTGAAGGGTCAGTGAATGCATTAAGGCTAAAGGTGGACCAACACCGAGCTAATGTATGTCAATGAATACTATGTTCTGTTTCTCTTTTAGGTGTGAGGTGATTTTTGTCAATACAGTGTAGTTCAAACTACCGAGAATAAACCTCCAGAAGCACAACCATGAATGCAGTATCGAGTCTGCCCAGCTGTAGTTCAACCCTATTGTCTTGGACCTGGTAGCGATTTCAAAGGTTTGGAAAGTATCGACAATTTGTGGCCAAGACTGCAACAACGCCTAACATAGCATCATCTCAGGCTGCCCAATATGTTCTAATAACATTCTTTAAAAAAGATGCATTCGGGTTTATGTTAACTCCTGACAGCTGGTTTTCACTAAGTAATCGCAACGATATGTAGAAGACGAAATAATCTTGTACAGATGCTACTGAAGGTTAAAACAAACGTACGTGTAGCTTCTGTGCCTCATTCGGCAGCACATTAATCGTTTAGGTTAAGAGAATGGGCTGAATATGGTGCATAGGTAGGAAGTGGATTTACTTCGTTGATTTTGGCCTGAAAACCTGAATGCTGACCTAACATACTGGAAACATTGTCATAAGACTACAGTTACTTATGCTAATGTTGCAATCTTTGATGAAATTCATGATCACAGTGAATAGCTCTTCTGCTTTGTTACCAGTGTTTTGTAGAAAAGTTGAGAGCCTTTCCATGGGCAAACCACACTCTCCGATGTAGCGGATAACAAGTGATAGCTTATCGATGAGTGCTACACTACCTACCAACAATTAATTGGACACCTGTGATAGCAAAGGAAAACAAAGTTTATTTGCTTTCAATAGTTGGTGGAGCCTCCACGAGCGGCTATTGGAGCTGCGACCCTGCGGGGCATACTCTCAACCAGGCGTTGTACGACGGCTAGCGGTATTTTCTTCCACTCGGTTTGGAATAGACAGGTCAGTTCCTTCACCGATTTCGTACGGTGGGGGCACCACTTAAGTCGACGCTCCCACTCGTCCGGAGGTCTTCGATAGCGTTAAGGTCCGGGCTATGCGCAGGCCAGTCCATTCGATTAACCCCATTGTCACCATACCAAGCCATGGTGGACCTCGCAACATGACAGGTGGCTTTGTCATTCTGAAAGTAACATGGATCCACCCCGTAAAACATACCAGGAGAACCACCCCCATAACAAAATCCCACCGCCGCCGAATTCACATTTGGCACAATACATTCCGGCCGGAGGCGTTTTATAGGCAGACGCTAAACCCAGACCCTGCCATCCAAACGGTAGAGGGTGAACCTTGATTCGTCGCTCCAGAGAACCTGTTTCCACTGTTCAACGGTCCACTGTCGACGTTTTTTGAAAAAAGTTAGCCGAGCAGCGCTATTGGACTTAGTGATCAACGTCCATGATAACCGAGCAGATGGGCTTTCTCACAGATGGTATTCATCGAAAGAACACTCCCGGATGCCTGTTGAACTCCTCGCGGATCTGGCGCATCGATTTGGTGCGGTTCTTCCAAATTTCTCTGGCCAACACCCGTCTGTCTGTAACTCCCAGTTTTGTGGGTCTGACGGGTCGCTGCACATTCCGACAGTCACCTCTCATCTTCCACTTGCCAATCACGTAGGCCACTGTCGATATAGGATACTTCAACTCGCTTGATATGTCACGTATGAATCAGCCATTTCTGTGATAACTGACGATTACACCTTTCTCGAAATCAGAGAGCACCGAACTGCGTGGCATCTTGCATGCGACTGGTTGGGTTGTTGTTTCCCACACGATATATAACGGTGGCGGCCGTGACGTGTATCAGGAACGCAGATATCGTCGATTGCAGTGGTGTCCAATCACTTGTTCGCAGACGGTGTATATACGGGCTGGAAACCATTGTTATAGAAAGAACTTTGCAGCTTTTATTTCATTTACAATATTTGCACGAACTTTCGTCCCAATAATCTCAAAGAACTCCTCATATGTCATAGATAAGTAAGATGTGTTGCCACTTCCTGGATTTACCTTTTCAGCAAAATATTTTGCCAAAGGTGGGATCGAATTCAGCTATAACTTCCAGTAACATCATGAAATTTCCATCGTTATTTGAAATAAACCTTTTGTCACCACCTCTGAAAGGTAAGCCCCATAGTAGCTAACGCTTTTATGACCACGACAACTCTGTGAAGTATTTTCCGCCAATAGTTACTTTCATCGTCCAGCTGTTCAGTCAGGACATAGTCTATTCTTCCCACGCTGTTGCTTCTTTTCTTCAGAGAGATCATGCAACACTTATGAGGCATGGAACGTTCATGTTCGTTTAATCAATCTGTGGCATTTTCCCAATCATTAATGGTGTTGTGTACAAAATTTGAGACTTGAGTGGTTTCCGTTTGAAATAACTTACAAACTCCCCAGTAAACCGATCCTGTGCTTCCATAATACACAATCCAAGACCTAGCCCGTACATGAACATTTAATGATTTCCTATAAATAACACTTCTGTGAGATATCTGATCGCCTTATTGCCATACTGACGATTGGATTTCTTAAAATCGCCTTATTGCCATACTGACGATTGGATTTCTTAAAATCGCCTTTTTCATTTTGGTGAAACTCGTGTTAGGCTACACTGTCTCTAGTAGTGTCATTATGAACTACTAATACACAGGATCATTTGAAAGACGTCGAATATTTTAAGAAACTGAAGTTTTACTCAGTGCAGCCTTGCTGTAATCTCTTGGCTCAATACCTAGTTTCCTGAAATTTTCGGAGAACATCTTCAGACGAAAACTGAAAAAGATGTTGATTCACTACTTCTTGCTATTGAACACGGTATAGGAAGATTGCTTGAAGGTGGAACATTTGACGATCTCTTCGTTTGAAAAAAAAACAGTATTTTTTACTGCTTTTGGTACTGACAGTTTCGTTCTTGCGTGTGTTTTATTTTCTAATTTTCTTGCTTTGACCACCACTCACAAACCTCTACGCCCATCGTTTATTTTTACAACTCAAAAACCGACCAACGCTCATCAATTTCACTGTTACTTTGAATGTCAGTCATAAGTTCATAGAAACTTCTGTTGTTTTTTTAATTTTTAGGTTTAACGACCACCGTGAGCAACTCAATGGGCTATAAGCAGTTCCCGTCCCTAATTTAGGGTCACTGGTTCCAGGAAAGGAGACAGCCAGTGCCGTAAGACAAGCACAACCTCCATACCTCACGGGAATCGAACCCGTACCCTTCTCGGACGAATGAGCATAAGCCAGCGCTTAGACCATTGCGCCGCCATGGCGGCAACTTCTGTCTTCGTACACCGATCTTGAAACGAATCTTTCAGCAGACCCAGACAGCTTTCTTCGTAATATAGACAATTAACGTTGACTAGGAACATCAAACTGAAGTCATCTCTCCTTCCACGTTTGTAAGTGAATAACGAGAAGATTTTCATTGGTCGCCACCGGGAAACGAACCCAGAGTCCCCCAGTTACGCGCCGGACAAGCTACCTCTGCACCACAGCGGCATCGTACAACGGCAACCTGCCATGTGTTTTCGCAGTTAGTTGTATATGAGTTTAGCGATTTCGAGGCCGCTCTGGGGTCGTGGTATCGTGTCAGGCCCGTAACTGCAGGACCCTGTGTTCGATTCCCGGTGGCGGTCAATGAGGATTTTCCCGTGATTCCCTTATAAACGTGGAAAGAGCGATGAATTCTGTTTGAGCTTTCTTGGGAAACCGAACGCATCCGTACTCTTTGAAAGCTAGCGACGAAATGCATGGCGGCGCCTGCATACTTTTCAACCGTGCTGAGACATACATATAGTGTCTCCAAAACCCCAGGACGGACTTCTTCCAGCTTCTCTATAATTATTTCCCGAGTGAAATCATCTTTTGGGTTGTCGGAAAAGCAATGACGAATTTTGCACCCGATGGCGGTTAAGCGGTTTTGGTAGTGCAAGAGGCATGCAGAGCTCTGTTATCGCTATGGCATTCGACAGGAGCCAGCTCTAGCTGCAGTCTAAAAGGAATAGTGAGAGATTTTGTTGATTTGCGGAGATTTGACATCAAGTTGAAAATGGAAGACCAAACTGTGCATTTTCACCATATTTTACTGTTTTACTTCCGTAATGGGAAGAACGCGCGTCAAGCATGGGAAATGTTGCGTAAAGTGAACGGTGATAATGCTCTACAAGAACGTCAGTGCCAGCGGTGGTTCGCCAAATTCCGTGCTGGTGATTTGGACCTCAACGATGCTTCGCGGTCCTGGAGGCCAACCGAGGTTGATGACGACCTGATCAAGGCATTTATCGAGTCAAACCCACGTTACACGACACGAGAGATTGAAGACACATTGCACATTAATCATTCAAGCGTTCACGACCACCTGAAGAAGCTGGGATACGTAAGCAAGCTCCATGTGTGAGTTCCTCATGAACTCAAAGAAGCCCAATTGACGGCGCGTATAAATATCTGCGATATGCTCATTAAACGTAAAGAAAACGGTCCTTTTTTAAAACGACTGATAACTGGTGACGAAAAGGTGATTGTGTACAACAATGTGCTGAGCAAACGGTCTTGGTTCCGACGAGCTGCTTCGCCTCAAACGTCATCCAAAGCAGACATTCGTCAGTGGAAGGTTCTGGCCTCAGTTTGGTGGGAGTTCAAAGGTGTCGTGTTTTTCGAGCTCCTATCACGGAACCAAATAATCAATTCGAATGTGTACTGTCGGCAATCGGACAGTTTGAACAAATCCATCATCCAGAAACGTCCAGAGCTCGTTCATCGTAAAGGTGTGCTGTTCCATCACGACAAAGCGAGACCACACGCAAGTTTGATCACCCGCCAAAAATTTTTGGAGCTCGGGTGGGATGTGTTGCCACACCCAGCATACTCGCCTGACCTTGCACCGTCAGACTTAGACTTCTTTCCCTCTCTTCAACAGTCCTTGCACGGTATAACGTTTAATTCAGAGGAGGCTGTAAATCAGCCACGTGTGCAGTTTTCGCCACGAAAGACAGGTACGACTATGAACGAGGCATTATGCAGCTCACTGAAAGATGGCAAAAGTTTATCGAACAAAACGGGCATTATATAATTGATTGATCTTTGTTCTTTCTATCAATAAGTGACCTTTGCCAAACATAGCTAAAATACGTCATGACTTTTCCGACAACCCAATAGATCAGTGGTCTCAAACTCAGATCCTTGGAAGGGCCATTTTCCAGTTTTGAAGGAACTTAGGAGGTCGTATGAATATTAAGAGATTTCTTATTAATAAATATCAACTTTACAAAACTACACTAATGGCTTGGCACTAGTGTGGAATATTATATCTAATTATCGATAAACAATAAAAACAGATGCTTCGTCAATCACTGAAAACAATCACTTTTACGAAACAAATATTTTCACTCATATATAAAAAAAATCACATTTTACCAACGGAACATGATACCAGTACAGAAAATATTGCACGTTTTGGCTGCAAATTTGGGCTCGCTTATTTGTCACCAACTTATCGATATTTGGAATAATGTCCTTTGAAGATGCTACTTTTAAAAGTGAGCATAAGTGACTGTGACTAAACCTATTCATTTTAAGACATTTTACTTAGTACATTCTTGAAAACAGTTGTTCACATGAGTATGTTATTCTGAACATAGACAGAACTCGTGCAGCTAGTTAATGAATGTTTACGCACTTGTCCTTTGAAACTAACTGGTAAAACTCTGTTAGATTGCAGCTGTTGAAATTTTCTTCTAGGGAAGAATCACGCTGAAAGTCTATTAATTCAAGCTGAAGTTCTTTAGGTGCGTTTTCACCACTATAGGAAAATCGAGACTTGACGATATTTAGAAAATATTTTCCATGTCTTCGAAAATTCAAACCTCCTGTTGAAATCCTGTTTTAACATAGCTATCTTCGTACAAAATTCGCCGAAGTTGATTCCTTCTTGCGCGTGAAGCAACCGATGCAGCCGGACGAAACTAGCCAACAGCTGAGCGGGAGGAAGCTTTTTAAGGTTGATCGGTGTTGCCAGCGCTTGATTTCAATTCTGCGCAAATAATATTCTCTTTTCAGATGACGTCCCTTCCGCACAGCGACACGGCTGCCAGCGCTCTTGGATTCGTAGACAGTACGTCAGGGGAAGACATTTTACCATTTACTCATTCCTTTTGACAATACGCATGCTTAGCACAGTTATATTCTTCCTAAATCAACTTGCTGCTTATAAAGAGGAAGGCTTTGCTAAGCAATAAGATGTTTGTATTATATTCAATATATTACAACGTTTGTGTAATATACTTGAAAAAATGTGATTTATTTTTATTTTGCAATCCTTCATGCGTGCCGCAAAAGAGTTGGCGCTGGGCCTCATGCGGCCTGCGGGTCGAGAGTTTAAGACAACCGATCTAAATGATGTCACATAACGTAAATTCACGTTTGGACCATTATGCCACTCCACGTTCAGATTTTCCTTGAAACACATATCACCTACCGCCTAGTTTCTCTTTTTTACTCGTTTAAGCGAGATACCAGGTGAATAAGCGAATGATTCAACCTACTAAACCTATCCAGTTACGCAGATTGACAAAAGCTGTTGCCTCTGATCACGTGGCTGCAATATTTTGAAACAGTCTTCGCCCTTAGGTTTGGGATACATGTGTATATACAGGGGTTGTGATTGAATTGTAAATCGGTGCTTGCATATTTTCGTTCCAGGCGAAGGCACAATGAGTGACCTGTCGGAGTTTCAAAGAGGGCAGATTGTATGAGCCCGTCTGTTTGGTGCGTCGGTAACCCCAGTTGCACAGGTATTGAGGGTATCGAGAGGTACCGTGTCGAAGGTACTGACAGCATACAATATTCACGGCACAATATCATCTGCGACACTGTGGAAAGAAAAAACCAAACTCACTGCGAGAGACAGGAGGACATAAAAGACGATTGTAACCGCACGGAGGAAGACCACAGCGACGAAAGTGACTGCTGAGCTTAATGCACGTCTCCAAAACAAAGTGACGCCCCGGTGGCGCAGTGGTCTAAGCGAAAGTGGTCCGGGTTCGAATCCCGATGAGGCATGGATGTTGTGTTTGCCTTACGGCACTGGCTCTCTCCCTTCCCTGGAACCAGTGTCCGTAAATTAGGGACGGGCGACGGCTTATAGCCCATTGAGTTGCTCACGGTGGTCGTTAAAGCTCCAATAAAAAAA
This sequence comes from Macrothele yani, assembly GCA_039090855.1. Lineage (NCBI taxonomy): Eukaryota > Metazoa > Arthropoda > Arachnida > Araneae > Macrothelidae > Macrothele > Macrothele yani. Next base: position 29,837,742 of record CM077032.1, on the reverse strand, counting down.
CCCCACTGTCGACGAATACCGTGCGAGGAATTGCATAAGCACAATATTTACGGCATAGCTGCGATTGCAGAACCCCTGGTATCACAGGTGAATATGAATCGGAGACAACAGTGGTGCCAGGAACATAAAACGTGGACTGCGGATCAACGGAAGCATGTCTTGTTTTCCGATGAATCAAGTTTCTCACTATTACCCACCACAGGACGGGTTTACGTGTGGAGAACCCCCGGAAAAGCCTACAAACCAGACTGTCTGCTTCTTACAGTGAAGCATGGGAGCGGTTCAGTAATGATTTTGGCCATGATCTTGTAGTTATTAGCAGGCCCATTATCACCTTACACGGACGGATTACTAGCGGTGACTATGTCACTCTTTTGGCCGACCATGTTCATTCAATGACGCAGATATTACTTCCGTCAGGGGATTGTACCTTTCAAGATGATAATGCACCGTTTCACAGAAGTCGAACTGTTCAATCATGATTTGAGGAGCATGAGGGTAAGTTGCACACCTTCCCCGGTCTGCGCAATAACCGGACTTAAACATCATTGAGCCCATGTGGTCTGTGTTGGAAAACACAGTGCGATCCCGTTGTCCTTCTCCGCCGTATCTCAAGGAATTGGAGTCGTTTCTGCAGGAAGAATGGTACAACATACCACTTACTACCATCCAGGACTTGTCTGCATCCATTCCAAGAAGGATTCAAGCAGTTTTAAATGCCAAGTGTATTCCCAGACAATATTAGGTGCATAGCACTTATTGTTTCAAGGTGTTTCCATTATTTTGCACAACCCCAGTAATTGTGTAGTATACTGTATATACGCACTTGACTTGACCTCACTTAGAGACATAAATTTGTTTATAACTGCTATCGTACTCAATGATACAACATGAAAACACGTTAAAAAAATAATGTTTTTATTATCCGATACAGAAAATATTTTCAAACACACGTTTTTCTCTGACATTTCATTGGCAAATCATTTACAGAAAGTAGAGTAGACATGATTTTAATTATTTAATGAAATAGATTTATTTATTAATTTAATTGTGCGTGGCATCTTCAGGACACCATTCATAGCTTTTGTTCTATTGTCTGCTGTCGAAGATTATCACATTATTTAATGAAACGAAATGTATTTCTGACAGTAAATCACCAATATGTTCTTTTTCGGCAGGAATCGTCAAACTCAGTTCCTTTATGTCTGTAGCTTCACAAATAATTTCGAAAACTTCTCTCACAACCATCAAATGCGGTTCACCTGTCATTCTTATACTCAACTTTTGTAAATTTCTGAGACACGGAATGCGTTTGAAAGGTTCATTGTCCAATATTGGGCGATTCAAATAAGTATTAAACAGCGACAGTCTTCTAAATAAGGGCACATTCTCAGTATGTATTGGAGGTCTCTTGTGTCAAATGAAATTTCTTCTCCCATTTCTCCAGCAAGGTGTAAAGACTTTATTTGAGTTCCTTGGCTGGTCCAGAACATCTGCATGTTTTCACCAAGGCGATGAGTGCTTTCGCAGGAAAGCGAAATGCGTCTTAGGTTAGTGAGTCTGCACATGGCCAGTATCTGTTCTCTGCATTTGTTATTATCACTACTAATGAATAAATCTAATTTTTGTATTTCTGGGCATGCACTAAAAACAGTTTCCCAGTTTCCGTCGAATTTCCCTCACGGAAGAGACGTTAGCTGCACAACTAATTGGGGAATTCCGAATATCTTCCGCTGTATGTCAGTTTCACACAAAGCGTCAGGTACCTTTTCAAATGGAGTGGTGAAGAGTTTTCGAAGTGTTGGCATGTGTGTTAGAATGCAAGCTACTCCTGCCTTGCTGACTTCTGTACCAAGTATGTTGAGTTCCAAGAGTTGCAATGGACATTTCGTGTCACACACTTTTGTATAGCAGCAACTTTGAACGCCTTCACCATCAGTTACTTCATGACCACAAAGAACAAACAATGAATCGTCACTAATGTTCGTAAAACTCAGATTTAGGGATTTCAGTTCAGTGAGGGTGCTGGCAATAATTTCTATGGTTTCCCCATTCATATTCTTGTAAAGTCTCAACTTAAGATCGGTCAAGTTCTTCATGTTTCTGAGAAAAGGATTGTTTATGGCGCAATCCAGATTCCTTCCGCTGGAATGGAATGACTTCAGGTTCTGAAACAAAACAACAGGAAATTCTAATCACTGAACAATTTCACCGAATATATGCATACACATAAATATTTCTTTATCAGAATAAAAGAAAACAAAGTAAAAGAGCATTCATGAATCATGTAATTTTTTCGTAACGCGTCAATAAGGACTCACGTCGATCATATAACTTACCAGTACGACACCGACCAATAACGAACTTCATCACTGAAGAGCCGAAACGTTTCAACCACCTGACCAATACGCTTTTGTTCCTCCACATCCCACCAAATCAGCTCTTACCCGGTGAGATATGACGCTGCAAGATTTATACAGATATCTTGTGTTATCAGGTATTAGTATACCAGTAACTCCTTCAACTCTCAAAATTTGCATGGTTCACCCGCCGAAGATCGGAATTGCAGCTTCCACACAAACCACTGTGTCGTGCCCACCCCACGGGATGCACATGAGATAAAGGCAGGTATCAGTGAGAGCACATGTCATTGTAGTATAGTGGATAGCACTCGGAGCTCCGGAAAAGAGAGTTTTGGGTTCGAATCCCTCCACTGGCATAAAAATGATGGAGAAATGTACTTCGTCACATCACAGATACTCGATCGGATCGATGTCTGGTTAACTAAGATTTCAGCGCAATACTGAAAGTCTTACTCAGGTAAGACTTTCAGTATTGCGGGCAGTGTGGCTTAGCGTATTATGCGGGCAGTGTGGCTCTGCGCACTCTGAAAATCCGGGCAGTGTGGCTTAGCGTATTATGTTGATTAAAGAAATCACTGCAAGTAGGAAATATAGTTGACATGAAGATGAAAAATCCGGGCAGTGTGGCTTAGCGTATTATGCTGATTAAAGAAAGCACCACAAGCAGAAAATGCCGTTGACATGAAAATGAAAAATCCTGGCAAGGTTGCTTAGAATATTATGCTGATTTAAGAAAGCACTACAATTAAGAAATGCGGTTGACATGAAAATGTAAAATCCGCGCAATGTCGCTTAGCATATTATGCTGATAAGAGAAAGCACGACTAGTAAGAAATACCGTTTACATGAAAAAACGTGTTTAATGTACATTGACGTTTAGGTAGATTGTAGACATATTTTCCTGCTCGTAAATGGCTGGAACTACGTTTTACAGCAGAGTACCGCCCAAAGTATTACACTTACCCTACCGACTTGTTTTTGTCCCACCAGGCATCCAGGAGCCAATACTTTCAAGGGTAAACGACGACTAAATAGCAGACTGCCCACATGCTGCAACAGGTAACGAGATTTGCCGGAGAAGCCGACCTTCCAGTTAATCAAAGTCCAGCCGTAAACTCGCGAGCGCATTGTAAGCGCTATCGACGGTGAAATTCACCGGATCAGACGACCTTCCAGTTATTCAAAGCTCTCTCTTAACGCTCGCGAGGGCATTGTAAGCGCTTTCCACAGTGAATCGACGTTAGCGTTAGCACTCTGAGCGGACTACAACTACATAGCTCCATTTTCAGCAGCGTTCCATGTACTATGTGTAGTGATACATTACTCCCGTTACCAGTTTTCAAATTACAGGCCAGTTGCGCCACAGTATCTCCTCTGTTGTCTCGTACCATAGAGGGATAGCTTTCTCTCACCACTGACATCTATGTCAAGACACAGTGTGGCCGTTGGTGGCTTCTTTCTTCCTCCGCGAAAGATCCGAAGAAGGAAAATTTCGAAAGTTGCTGAAGGTACTATCCACAATAAAGGTACTGCCCTAAAAGATATTAACGGCAGCTGAGGTTGGCAATCCACAGAATTTGTAGTCTCGAAAATGCTCAGACCCAGTTGTCTGGCTATTAAAATTTAGTATTTGTCAAGCTCGTTTAAGTTCTCTGAATTTCCCATCCAAAGAACAGGAATAACACTGATTAACAGAACCCAGTGTCTCGTGCTATTTATATCGTTTCATGACTCGCCGTCGTTCACCTTCTGTTGTTTCAATTTGCATAACGACGCTCTAATCATAATATTTTGGATCTTTGGTGTATGTTCGGAACTGGCGGCTTGTCAATACTAAGCCCGCAAAACTAGAAATACAAGGACTTGTTGCACTTTACACGGGAAATCATTATCTACGCAAAAAAGGCGGGGATCGCTTAAAAACATAAGCGCGGGCCTTTTTGAGTCTTTGAGAGCCACCGTACTGAAGGCTTAACAAAAATTGCATGAGAAGTAGTTCCCATTCACAACTTGTACTTGCTGTCGCAGGAATTGTTGTCCATTTACATCTGAGATTTAAATTTAACATTGGTTGTCCTTTGCCCTATTTCGGTGATGATCGCAAGGAATATGGCGAAGTACAGACTCTTGATGAATGTTTTGCCTTTCAAAATGACATCAATAACCTGCTTCCCTGGTGGTACTTTAAACCATTTCAACGTCAACATCTCCAAATATTATGTCCTTTCCTTTTCGAGGAAGAAAACCAATTATTTTTGTATACAAAGCCACGACTATATTCTATGCCGGGCAAACAATTTCTAAGACTTGGGAGTTACATTCGATTCTAAGTTGGACTATTTAAGCCATATTCAACGATTTGTATCTTTTGCCTGAAGTTTTGGATTAATTATGCAACTTTCTAAGTGTTTTTCTGATCCCCAGACAGGTATTCCAATTTTTGAGACCACGGCCAGACTTTATTAGAACGTGCAATACGATATTTTGGGGTCCTAGTCTCATAACACAAATAAATCAGATTGAGAAAGAACAAAATCGATACCTACGACACATTTTTCATATATACTAGGATATGAATATACCAAAGAATGCCCGGTGGGAAAGTGCTCACACAAAAATGCCCACGGAAAAAGTGCCTACATATTGAGAGCAGGAAAATAAGTCATTTGGTGTCTGATGTTTTCTTACGTCTGTTCGAAACATGAGGTTTTTCTTAATTTTATGAAGAAACGAGAGAGATGACAACGAATTTTCGGGTGTAATGAGCACGTCTTTTGCATCGGTTCTGATGAGAATTAAATTTATCAAAGCTGTTCAAAGTCAAAGGAACCGGTATGGAAAAAAATGGTATCTGACTAAAGAAAGAAGATCTTCAATCGGGTTTTTAATCCAACAAATATTGCTGTACGTGGAATCGTGAATTTACGCCCTCTGGCTGCAGACTTATGAGTTAAAAAAATTGAATTTATATGAGAAACATTTTGCTGCGGAAACGGTCTCCAGCAAAGAAACATTTTTTTCAAATCGGACTGTTCGAAGCAGAGATATGGACAAATTTACGACATGCGTCTACGCTTCCTAGCGGGAAAACCATGCATTATTTTAAGAAGAAAGTATCAAAAGTTTTTCGATGTGAGAGGTATCAATCCAAGACAAAAGAATTTTGGTCCAGTTTTCAGGAACTCAGATTTTGCTGCAAATACATCAGATGCAGAAATTAACGCTTATGCCTATGGAGGCCAAACCATTCTTTACCAAATATTAGGAATTATATGAAAAAGATTTCCCATCTGGAGCTATATGCGATACAAGATGAATTTTTTAAATCAAAATTTTAGAAGCAGAAATATCGGGGAAAACGGAATTTACTTTTGCGTCCCCTAGCGGAAAGTCTATGATTTACTTGATTTTTTTAAATTTATAATTTCGCATAGGAAGCACACTATCCAACAAAGAAGGAATTTTTCAAATCGGACCCTAGAAGTAGAGATATTGACAAAAACAAGATAATTATCTACTCCTATGCCGTAAAACTTCTATGCCGTACAAACCATATATTGAAAAGGTTTGTCGACGTGAGTAGTATCGGTCCACAAACGATTTTTTTCAAACGAGATTTTAGACGCGCAGATTTTGCGGCAAATACATCAGAAGCGGAAATTAAGGCTTACGCGACCTGGTGGCCAAACCATTTTTTACCAAAAATTAGAATGATATGCATAGGATTTCCCATCAGGAGCTGTGTCCGGTGCAGAAATAATTTTTCAAATCGTAGTTTTAGAAGCAGAGATATCGAGTAAAACGCAATTTACATTTGCACCCCCTAGCGAAAATTTTATGATGCACTTGAAAATTTTGAAATTATATTTAAAACATTTCACACCGGGAACTCTATCCAATAAAAAAATAATTTTTGAAATCGGACCATACTGCAGCAATATCGGACCATGATGCATCAATATTGACAAAAATAAAATAAGATATACATTTACGCCCCCTGGTGGCGAAACAATGTAATATTTTAAGAAGAAAATATTCCGAAGAGGTTTGTCGACGTGAGTGGTATCACCAACAAATATGAAATATTTTAAGAAAAAATATTCCGAATATATTTATAAATATTCCATATAATATATATGTATGGAATATTTATAAACATATTCAGAATATTTTTTCATATTCTGAATATATTATAAATATCCCATATACACTGACGGAAAAAAATCCCAACACCACGAAAAAACAGTTGTAGAGGAATAAAATAGTGGCAATACATATGTACAGGTAACATATTTAATCGATTAAGGTTTCAAGATCACAGCTTTTTGTAAGCGCGAGAACAGCCATTTTAAATGTGAAATGCTGGTACATTAATAACCGGTGTAACCGGCAGAATGTTAAATGCAAGCACGCAAACGTTCGTGCATTGTATCGTACAGGTGCTGTATGTCAGTTTGTGGGATGTAGTTCCATGCCTGTTGCACTTGGTCGGTGAATACAGGGACAGTTAATTCTGGTTGGGAGTGACGCTGGAGTTGTCTGCCAATGATGTCCCATACGTGCTCGATTGGTGAAAGATCTGGTGATCTAGCAGGTCACGGCAACATGTCGACACGCTGTAGAGCATGTTGGGTTACAACAGCGGTATGCGTGCGAGCATTATTCTGTTGGAAAACACCCCTGGAATGCTGTTCATGAATGGCAGCACAAGGAATCAGCAGACCGACGTACAACTGTGCCGTCAGGGTGAGTATGATAACCACGAGAGTGCTCCTGCTGCCATAGGAAATTGCTCCCCAGACCATAACTCCAGGTGTAAGTCCAGTGTGTCTCGGCCGCAGACAGGTTGGTTGCAGGCGCTCACTTGGCCTCCATCTAACCAACACACGGCCATCACTGGCACCAAGGCAGAACCGGCTTTCATCAGAAAACACAACAGATATCCACTCCGTCCTCCAATGAGCTCTAGCTTGACACCACTGACGTCGCAAACGGCAGTGGTTTGGAAGTAAGTGAAATGCACGCTACAGTGCGTCTGGCACGGAGCTGTTCTTCAAGTAACCGATTTGTAACAGTTCGTTGTGTCACTGTGGTGGCAACTGCAGCTCAAATTTCTGCCGCAGACGCGGTACGATGCGCCACTGCCATACGCCGTACACGGCGGTCTTCCCTCTCAGTAGTGCCACGTGGCCGGCCGGAACCCGGTCTTCTTGAGGCAGTACCTTCCCTTGACCACCGCTGCCAACTATCATGCACAGTGGCTACAGTTCCGCCAAGTCGTTCTGCAATATTGCGGAAAGAAAATCCACCGACTCGTAGCCCTATTACACGACCTCGTTCAAACTCCGTGAGCTGTTGTAATGGCTTCTTCGTCTAAAGGAATGCTTGACTAACATCAACACCCTACGTCGAATCTCAACGATAACTAACGCTCACAAACGTCACAGCGCGTATTTACAGCAAACCTGTTTTGCATGTTCCGAGGGGTGCTACTAGCGCCACACGTATGCGCCGAGCGCGAAATTTGCATAGACGTCATCTTACAGATGTACTCTCACCGCCTACCAACTGTCGCTTATCTAACACAACCCCTTCTTGGTGTTGGGATTTTTTTCCCTCAGAGTATATTATATGAAATATTATATATAGGTGAAAAAATATTCCGAATATATTTAACAAACCATGTAATATTCCGAATGTGTTTGTCGACGTGACTGGTCCGCCAATGAATTTTTCAATCGAGATTTCAGAAACTCAGTTTTTTTGGCAAATACATCCGAAGCAAAAAATAACTGTTACGGCCCCTGGTCGCCAAAGTATTATTTACCAAAAATTAGATACTACATAAGAAAGAGTTTCCATCAGGAGCTGTATCCGCTGAAGAAAAAAAAATCAAGTCGGAGTTTTGGAACAGATATCGCGTAAAACAGAATTTACTTTTACGCTCCCTAGCGGAAAATCTGTGCGTAACTTGAAAAAGTAAATATACCTTAACTACTCTTCGACAACAATGGAATCGAAAGATAAAAACATCTTTCAATCGGATACTTAGAAGTAAATATATGGAATAAGAAAAAGCCAAGAAAAAGAAAAAGCCACACAGGAAATGGACATGGAGACATCCAATTGGGACGACAAGTGAAATTGATTTTATTATGTGTAACAAAAAATTCGTCATCGAAGACTGCAGTGTGGTGAACAAGTTCAACACAGGTAGTGACCATAGATTGGTGAGATGTAAGATGCACCTCAACACTAAACTGGAACGTGGCAAGCTCATAAGACAAACAAAATGTATTAACATAAACAACCTTAAAAAACACCATAATACTTTCAAGGTGGAACTGAAGAACAGATTCTCTGCTTTAGAAGGCCTAACATCGGAAGAAGTGGATATTTCGGAAGTTAACAGAAAAGTAACCAAAGCTCTAATGGAAACAGCAACAAAATTAGCTGGGTCTAAGAACAAGTTGCATGTGAACAAATTATCAGGAAAAACCAAAATGTTGATGCAAAAAAGAAGAGAGATGAGGACAACTAAAGAAGATGTGACTTCCAAAGTGGAATATATAGAGCTATCCAAGACAACACGAAAAAGTATCACTGAAGACGTAAGGAAATTCAACTGTGAGCTAGTGAGGAAAGCAATTGAAAACAACCAAAGCCTTAAGATAGCAAAAGGGACATCTCAGTAAGGGAAGAAAACAGATTATGGCTCTGAGAAAAGAAGATGGTTCTATAACAAGAAATAGAGGCGAAATTTTGACAAGAGTGAAAGATTTCTACTCCAAATTATATGAAAGGGATGATACATGTACTCCAGACATCATGAAAGGTACCAGAGTTCTTCCAGTCCTCCCAGCAGAAGTTGCTCTTGCAATCAAGAACATGAAGCGGGGGAAAGCTCCAGGAGAAGATGGAATTACTATAGACATCACACAAGAAGCAAGTGGAGAAATTGAAACAGTACTCGCCCAAATTTTCACTCGATGCCTTAATGAAGGGAAGATTCCTGAGGATTGGAACAACGCTACAATGATCCTGCTACATAAAAAAGGTGACATTGAGGATCTCAGGAACTACAGACCTATCAGCCTCCTATCAGTGGTTTATAAAATCTTCACTAAAGTTCTTTCACACCGCTTGAAGGTAACACTGGACATGGCTCAACCGAGAGAACAAGCTGGATTCAGGAGTGGCTACAGCACAATAGATCATATCCACGTACTGAGAGAACTAATTGAAAGAGCGAGGGAATATGAACTTCCATTGTGCATGGCTTTTATCGATTATGAAAAAGCCTTTGATTCGGTGAAACCATCAGCAGTTACCACGGCTCTGAAATCCTGCGGTATTGAAGATGCATACATTAATATTATTAATAACATCTATGAAAATGCAAGTGCAAAGATTCGGCTGTTTGAAAATACAACACACATAAAAATTGGAAAGGGAGTGAGACAAGGTGACACCATATCTCCGAAGCTCTTTAATGCCACATTGGAAAATGTCTTTCAATCACTGAACTGGGAAAACAAAGGGATAAAGATTAATGGAGATTATCTAACCCACCTTCGTTTTGCTGATGACGTAGTCATTTTTGCAACTACCCCATCAGAGCTGCAGAGTATGATCCAGGAACTTGCTGACAAGAGTAAAGAAGTGGGATTAAAAATGAACTTTCAGAAGACAAAAGTGATGTTCAATGCTTTTACAAGAAATGAAGATTTATCGATTGATGGAGAAAAACTGGAGATAACAGATACATATGTTTATCTTGGACAGCAGATATCAAGTGAGGGTCACATTGATGAAGAAATTAATCGGAGTACAAAACTTGCCTGGAGAGCTTTTGGAAGAAACAGCATAATTTTCAAGAGCAATATGCCATTATGTCTTAAAAGAAAAGTGTTTGATCAATGCATCCTTCCAGTGCTTATGTATGGTGCAGAGACGTGGACCTTAACTAAAAGAGACATACAAAGGCTGCAGACAACTCAAAGCAGCATGGAGAGGTGCATGCTTGGTATAACCAGGAGAGATAAGAAGAGGAACTCGTGGATCCGAAAAATGACGAGAGTGGAAGACATCATGATCAGAGTTAAATCCCTGAAATGGCAATGGGCTGGACATACTGCCAGAAGGACAGACCATAGATGGACAGCCGAAATTTTAGATTGGATTCCAAGGGACAGGAAAAGACCCAGAAAAAGACCACATGGGAGATGGGTGGATGAAATTCGTAGATATGCGGGTGTGACATGGAGGAGACTGGCACAAGACAGACCGTTGTGGAGGAAACTTGGGGAGACCTTCGTCCAGCAGTGGATTGATAATGGTTGACAATGATGATGATGATGATATGGAATAAAATGTATTTTGAATTCAACGATCTTTCTTTTACAAAAGACGTGCTAAAAACTTAATTCCTAATCAGCAATCGGCATAACTTGTCAGAATATTTCATCTGCTGAACAATATGACATTCACTACTGTTACAAATACATAGTGTGTTTTTTTTTTCAAAATAGCAGTGCTTGGCTTATCCGCAAACAATATAATAGGATTCTTTTAGTGAGTGGGACATTACAAATAAAGCCAAGTTATCCAAAGAAATCTAATACACATGCAAAATCAAAGGAACGCCCCCCCACACACACACACAGACATACATAAACAAAAGATTGCATAGGTTAATAGGGTTTTGAGGGTGCGCCAAAAATGCCTTACACCCTGGAGACTTTGTGAGCATTTTAATTCAATTGCGTTACTCACTCTTGGTAATATTTGATTCTATTTTTACACATATTAGTATTGTTCTGTCTCTCTTAACAATGAGCTTCTTCTGCCATTTTGGGGACACACTACACAATGTCCTTCAAATTCTAGAAACATGCTAATGCTCTCATAAATTTTGGCAAATGCTCTCATAAATTTTGTCGATATCTTAGTTGAAAGTAGGATATTTCTTCATGAAATTGAAAAAGAAACCCTTATGTTTCTAACAGACATAAGAAATCAGTCAACAGCTGGCGTATTTACCTATTTTCGAAATGTGGGCGTTTTTCCTATTTTCGACAAGAGGGATATCTTCTGTAGGCATTTTTGTTTCATGCCCTGGAGCATATGTTGCGAATATATCCCGCCTGTTGACCTATAGTCATTTTTCAAGATGATCTCAACATTCGAGAAGGACTCTTAAAATTAAATCTCTGTTTTGACGTATCGCTGTTCTAGTGCACTCAACGCATTTTAAATAAGTGCGTAGAGTCCTCTAATCCATATCTACGCTTTTAAGAATCATAGGTTCAACCCACTATACTCATTTCAAGAACTGCTGTTCTAATGCACTCTACGCAGTTTTAGAAGCGCTGTTCTTGTGCATTACGGATTTTAAATAAGTACGTAGAGCACTTTTTACTGTTTGAAAACCGATGGTTTAGTTCAATCTACTCATTTTAAGAACTGTTATCCTCGTGAACTCAACGCATTTTAAATACGTAAGGACGTAGGACACTGTTTGTACTTTGATAGCCGCTGTACTAGTACACTACGCATTTTAAATAAGTGTGTAGAGCACTCTTTCTTCCCAGTTAGAAAACCGATAGTTTAGTTCACTCCACTCATTTTAAGAACTGATGTTCTCGTGAACTCAACGCATTTTAAATACGTAAGTGCGTAGAGCACTCTTCGCAGTTTGAAAACCGATGGTTTAGTTCACTCTACTCATTTTAAGAAATGCTATCCTCGTGAACTCAACGCATTTTAAATACGTAGGTGCGTAGAGCACTCTTCGCAGTTTGAAAACCGACATAGATCTGATCTATATCTACGCCTTTTGGGAACCACAGGCTTAGATCATTCTAATCCTTTTAAGAACCGCAGTTTTAGTGCACCCTATTCACTTTAAATAAAAGCGTAGGATACTCTATGCACTTTGAGGGCAGCTGAACTAGTGCAAACTGCGTAATTGCGTAGAGCCCTCAACGAAGTTTCAGAACTGCTGATTTAGTGCACTTTGCACATTTTAAATAAGCGCGTACAGCATTCTCCTCATTTTAGGAACCTCTGTTCTAATGCACTCTACGCATTTTAAATAAGTGCGCCTACATTGTTAAAATTTTCTGAAATTCACGAGCCACTTTAAGTGATTTCTTTCGTGAATTAACGAACATATTTCTGATAAAACTCTTTCCGTGAAATGACGGATATTTCGTACCCTGAGGAAATTCTGAATTTTCATAAACATTTTCGCAATTGCTTTCTTATATTGACAGTAAGTTGACGCTTTAAGATGTATTCACAGAAAATTCTGAATTTTCAGAACCCTTTCTTCAATTCCTTTCGTACGAAAGAAAGGTACTGAAGAAAGGTTTAAATTCCTTTTCATTTGCTTTATTGTTTGAATCATCACATACATCTTGATCCCAATAAATACAGTATTATGCCAATATCTGAAGGATTTAATTTTAATATTGGCAACTTAATATTTCAAAGAATAAAAAATAATTTACATATCAATATTATAGACATAAAATTAGTTACTCATAACTATTTAACCTGGGGTAAATCTTTCCTACGACCCATTAACCCAAAATACTTAATGATGAAAAAATGCATAAATTATATGGCCCAGAATTTTGGTACAATTTATCGAAACAATTAACTGAAATAAATAACATTAATCTACTTAATAAAAACAAATAAAGAAACTTGTAATGAAACACTCATACAAAAAGATGGGGAGTGTTTAGGGGATTTCAAAGCCAAAATTACAACCACTTGCCATTGTTACCATACTTGTGATCAACTGTTTAATTGAAAGTGGGGAATCAGTGCTTGTTACGTCTTATTAGGATTTTTCCTTGCTTCCCCTTACTGTTATGTAAATTAACTCTGAAATGACATATACGTTATACTGACAAAGTCACCGGGTACCCAGAAAAGAAACACAACATAGCATAGCATTTATATACATACATTAGTACGGTACCTGTCAACCTTTAGCCTTAATGCCTGCACTGACCCTTCGAGACATACTTTTGACAAAGTTCTTGAGCACAGCGATAGGCATACGCTTAAATACAATACATAATGCTGCCGCTAGCTGTTGCTTACTCGTAGGCCTTGATTCCAGACTTCTTATGCGGCCCTCTAATTCATCCCATTGGTGCTCTATCGGGTTAAGATCAGGGCTCTGTGCTGGCCAGTCCACACACGACACGGAACTATCATCAAACCGCGCCGTAACAGTCCTTGCTTTATGGCTTCGTGCATTATTGTGCTGGTACCAATAAGGCTCGGTTCCATAGTATTGCCCCAGAGTTGGTAGGGTATAATTGTCAACAAGTTTCTCCACGATAACTAAGGGGCCGGGACCATACCACGAAAAAAAAACCCTACACGAGTACACTGCCAGCTCCAAACTTGACCATAGACAAAATACACTGTGGTAAATAACGTTCCCCAGGCTGCCGCCATACCCACACACGGCCATAAAAATGATGGATCGTGTATCTGGATTCATCAGTCCATAGGACCGGTTTCCATTGATCTACTGTACACGATGAATGTTCTTTGCATCATGCTAAACAACGAATAACATTCCGAATGGAGATGATAGGCCTATGAGCAACCACACGACCACGGTAATCCATGGAATGAAGTTCTCTGCGAATTGTACGTGTATATACCGAGGTTTGAGCATTTTTACTCACCTGTACACTGAGGTCTTGTGCAGTACTCCGTCGATTAGCTGTAACGACTATCCTGAGGTTTTGACGTCCTCTATCACTGTTTTCTTCGGTCTGCCGGTACGTTTTGCTGCTTCAAGCACGCAATGTGTTTTTCCATTATTCAGTACATCCGAAACATTTGACTTGGTGTGTTTAAACTGCTCTCGGTTTCTCTTATTGATAATCCACTAATATAACACCCAAAAATCTTTCCTTTCTCAAAGTTTGTTTTCTCCTGTCGCGACATTTTCACTCAACTTCACAGGGCGATATAACCGTGATCAGCTGCAGGCTTGTTCTTATACCGTTTGCAGCTGTACCGTGCATCTAAACAACGCAGCGTATCCGTTCATTTGCTTCTGAAGGAGTGTCCGGTGACTTTTGTTTATATAGTGTATGCATGAAGCTCAAATGTAACAGCAGAAATATTAATAAATAAATAAATAAATATTAACGAAAAAACTCCGTTTTCACTTTTCACGCATCAGTATGATGAGAAACTTCAAGAGATTGGAGTGATTCCTCAGAATACTTGAGGTTTGATTAACTTTAAAATTTCAATCGTGTATCGAAGTATTTGATTTTGAAGTTCTCCAACGAAATCGGATAGCATATGGAATGAATAAAACAAAATTTATTACAGCTATCAGGAGAAAATTTTATATTTATTAGTTTTGTGAAATAATAATATAGACAGTACATTTCACCTTTTTTTCCAGATAATTGAAAGTCATCGTTAGTTTAAAAAGATTTCGAGTTCTAAAGTATTGTTTCGCTTCGAAAAATCACGATTAAAAAATACTAAATTTGCGATAAGTCCTCCTACACGGAAAATGAAATTATTACAAACCTATTGAAAAACCCCAATACGCTCTAACAGATAATAAAATGACTAATTCACCCTCATTAGTGACAAAAAAAACCTTTCATCATCGCGCAATAAGTTTTACTATGAACGTAATTCAAATTTCCGAGACTTTCTGGCTGAGTGGTTAAGACGTGCGTGAGTTGCCGAATAAACCTGAATAGAGTGGGTTCGATCTTCACTGTTGTGACATTATTATCTGCTATAATAATTCTGAAAAATTCAGCGTCTTCGATTCTGCGGAATTTGTGGATAAATACGGAAAAGCTTGAAACAGACTTTTCTGAATACGGAAAATCTGTGAAAATACGGAAGTTATATAGACCTGGCAATTTCAAAAATGAAAATTTTTCTAAAAGTCGAACAAAGCCGGTAAATTTGCTGCACGTAATTTTCATAAATTTTACAATAAATCATACCAGTTGTTTTTTAATGTAGGACACTCTACGCACTTTGAGAATCGCTGTCCTAGTGTGCTCTAAGCATTTCAAATCAGTGCGTAACGCTTTACACACTTTGAGAACCGCTGTTCTAGTGCACTCCAAGCATTTAAATAAGGGCGAAAGCAAACTACGCACTTTGAGAACAACTATTCTGAATATGCAACGTACAGTAGCAGTCTGATAGAGGTAAAGCAGAAACAAAGTGTCTTATCTTCCTAGACGTGTAAATGAGATGATCTGAAGTCTAATACGTACCTTACAGTTGCGACCAATCGCTGTAATGATTTCCGGACTGTATTCTCTGGGGGGCGCTGTTATTACCTTAACATATTGGGTGAATATGAAATCTGAGAACAGTTGCAATGATCTCATATTACTCTCCTCTTGTGGAGAATTTTCTCTTCCAGAAGAACGAGAAAAATTTTTACGACACATTTCTGCAACATGATCGGCATATACGCGCTCTAAAAAGAAAGAGAAAATAAATATTAGCTATGATGGCTACTGAATCGTACTATTTCGTAGCAATAAATTTATTAATTTATTTAAATATATTTTCACATTATTTTAAGTAAATATATCATATGAACTTCTCATAAGTGATAATTCTTTAGTACTATACCAGTGGCGTATATTCGAGGCTAGCTAGGCTAGCTGCGAAGCCCAGAGAATGCACAAATAAAACTGAATTAAATATACACAAATAAAAGTCAATTATCAACGGTATTAAAATATGTCGATGCTTTGGGTACGAAAAAAAACGCGTGTGGATTCGCTTCTGTGAATCAGTCTGGCGAGCGAAAACCAACGGCATAACGCAAGCAGCTCTTCCGGAGTCTTCGCAATTCTGATGCGAAAACCTTCGGTACAATCGCCTGCTAGCGTTTCCATGACAACATGAATACGCTGGTAGATGGGAATGGGCCCTTATTTTGGGTAACGGTTCGCTTAGAAAAAAAGAAGATTTAGACTATTCAGTCACTCGCATACTACCACCCATGAGAGTGTTGCGCGAGAGTTGTTTCAGTTTTTGTGAAGTGTCAATGAAAATAATTCAGAGATATTATGTCTTAAATTCGTAGCTTTGTTGGATTCGAACTGTGTTGATAAATTTTGTGAAAGCTTTTCTCAACATCTACTGTCAGAACTTAAAGAAATCTGTGCTTTAAATTTTGATACAACTCGACTAAAAAATGAACTGAAGGTCTTTTATTCCTTTGATGAATACAAAAACAAATCAGTAAGAGACATTACGTGTTACCTAAAGTTGAATACATCGGACATAGTGTTTAGTGAGGTGTACAAATTAGCAGACCTCATATTAAAATTTCCATCAACAGCTGCAACTGCGGAAAGAAGTTTTTCAGCATTAAAAAGAATCAAGATATATCTTAGAGACACACAAGGATATGCACATTCGAAAGACTTGGCTGTATTGCCAATAGAGAAAAACATTCTTTTTCAATATGAAAAAGTACTCGGAGGAAACATTTTATGAAAACGTAACACTAAAGTAACCACAAAAAAGAAAGAAGAATGGAGCTCAAGTGCAAATAAAGTATTCAGAAGAAGAATGGAGTTCCTGTACAAATAAAGCATTCAGAAGAAGAATGTAGTTCGTGTACAAATAAATAATTCAGAAGAAGAATGGAATTCACGTACAAATAAAGCATTCAGAAGAAGAATGGAGTTCGTGTACAAATAATGCATTCAGAAGATGGATGGAATTCACGTACAAATAAGCGTTCAAATCCTAATCCTCATAATTATTAGGTATCATATGTGCATTGGCATCTTCCTAAAATTTTGAAAAAAAAAAGATATTTCTATTACACTTAACAATTAAAAATTAGCGCAATCTAAAAAAAACTATACTGGGTGTGTATGTGTGGGGGGGGGTGAGACAGCCCGTGTCTCGGACCCAAGATACGCCACTGTACTATACGATACATAAGTATAGACACATATAGCATGTATCAGTGTCATTTATCGCTTTCGCTTATGTATATTTAGGTGGATATCTTTAGTGACACACTTTTACGTGTTGAGGAATATGGCGACCTGATTTCCCTTTACTTCTGCCGACAGTCTGCTCTCAGGACATCTCCGTTTCTAAATCTCAGAAGCGGAAAAAAAGACTATCTAATAGAATAAAGGTTTATACCGTCTTGGCACGTTTAATATTTTAATTTTCGCTGAAATACATACACTAGCGCTTTCGAAACCTTTTCCGTGAACTGGCAAAGAAATCTTAAACAGAACTATAACATGTCGCTATGCTAAATATCTCATCTTCACCAGAAACCGTAACCGCTCTTTATAGCTAATTTCTTCAAAAATTGATATTTAAATCAAATACGCGCCTTAGTGTTCCTGCTCATAACCATTATGTAAGATATACTGCTCGCCGTTATGACTTCAAGGGGTGATTTGATTATTGTGTAGTGTGTATTTGAAAGGAATTGTGTCTTATATCACACCTGATAATGAAACCATGTAAAGGTTTTGAAAGCACTAGTGTATTTTAGCGAAAATTAAAATATTTAACGTACCAAGACGGTATGAACCTTTATTCTGTTAGACATAATCGGGTGCGTAATTCATCTTACTGAGTTTATGATTTCGTAAGTCATCATACAGACTTTATTCTTAAATATACAACAATACTAGATTCATCAACGAAACATTCTTTGGGGGAAAGACTGAATGCTGTCGATTCATTATATTCGCCCATAAGTCACTTAATGTTAAAGCATTACCGTCATTGCACGATTCAAATTGTGATGCATAAAAACAATTTAAATGCAACTTCGATTATTGTTTTAAAGACTATTTATTCTTAAAAATAAATATTCTTTATTATTCTTAGCATTGCCAGAGTTTTGAAAAACCTTTGCAGTAAGCATAATTGTAACGTACCAGGAGATGTGACGTACCTGCCAGAAGGACGCACACGACATAAAGGCAGATAGGAGTCGGAATAAAAAAATGTCCGCGTAGCTCAACTGGTAGAGCAACTTATTCCGGAATGAGGGGACCCGGGTTCGAATCCTGGCGCGGATAAAAATGACGGAGAAATTCACTTCGTTATAATGGCGCCCGAACTATCCGGATGACCCGACCGTTCACAATCTCGCAATGGTGTGATGTTATTTCCACACCGCGAGATAAAAAAAATAAGAGCAGCACTTCGAAAAAAAAATAAAATAAAATAAAATAAGGGGGAGATGATGTAACGTACCAGGAGATGTGACGTACCTGCCAGAAGGACGCACACGACATAAAGGCAGATAGGAATCGGAATAAAAAATGTCCGCGTAGCTCAACTGGTAGAGCAACTTATTCCGGAATGAGGGGACCGGGTTCGAATCCTGGCGCGGATAAAAATGACGGAGAAATTCACTTCGTTATATAATGTAAGTTTTAGTTTAAAAACCAGAAATATTCTTTCCATAGTCAAGAACGACCTAGATATGGTTAAAACATAGGACAGGCATGGAATTTATAGCATACCATTCAAGGCAGTTGATCCAGACAACATAGATCAGATAAACATCGGATCTACAGTTCAAAATCTGAAAATACGACTACAATACAACAGTACAATTTAAAAGCTGGATCAAGAGCCACAGCACTATATCACGTACTGTTATTAATAGAACTCACTGCCCTGATTGGAATAATGTTGCCATCTTGGCCACCGCAAACACGAAATTTTTAACATTATTTACAGAAAGTCTATATATGGACAACATTAAACAAATTTGCCGCAGCGATGACCATCAATCAAGCCACATTCCATTACCGTTAAAAATGCTCATGTCTACTAACGCTTAAGACGAATACGATTAATTTGACATCTACATGATATGATCAATAATTATCAACTAACATGAACTTTGTTGGCGTACGCGCAATAATGGATGACAAACGTCACGCTGTCTCTTAACCTCAATCTGACTGTTTACCGTATATATCGTACTTATGTACGCTTCTACATTTGCAGTGCTCTAACGCATCTGAAAATGGACACTGCAGCGAGTCCGAAAATTTTTATGCATCCAACTTCATGATGTTTAATGATTTTTAAAAATAAATAGTCTTTAAAACGATCACCGAAGTTGTATTTAAATTGTTTTTAGGCATCACAATTTGAATCGTGCAAAGACGGTAATGCTTCACATTGAGAGACTGAATGCTTTAATACTTAGTTTTTGTTATTGTTTAAGTTTTGAACCATTTAAACTAATGCACTATTCTTGCTATAACACATACTCTACATTATACTCTGTAAAATAATTCTCAAATTCACGAGCATCTTTCTGTAATTCATTTCATGAATTAACGAAGTATATTTCTGATATAACTTTTCCGTGAAAGGACGGAAATGTACTTGGATTCCATGTGATTTTTTGGTACGCCAGGAATATTCCCGATTTTCAGAAATCTTTCAGCAATTCCTTTTCTATATTGACGATATATTGATGTTGTTAAGATGCTTTAACGGAAAATTCTTACTTTTCGGATGCTTTTCGGCAATTCCTTTAGTATGTTAACGGAAAACTCTGTCCACACTTTTTTCTTATCCATATGAAAAAATTGTTCGGGTAAAAGGAGCCTTTTGCAGGAATGCTTAAGAGTTCATTAATTGTAAAATTTCAATCGTCTGTCGAAAGAGCTACTTTTCAAATTCTGTATCGAGATCGGATATTGTAGACAGCGTGAAATTATATTTATTGTGGCACACAAAACGAAAGTCACAAAATAAAACTAAGATCACACAGTCGCGCCAAATTAAATTGATACTTGCAGCGTGAGTAATCGTTTGCTTCTTTCGCCCAGAGACAGACAGAAATCAGAAACCAAAGGAGTTTTCGATTTTAAACATGAAATGCACAGAAAATGGAAGCAATCGTTGACTTTAAATTCAGCTGAGAGGTAAAATTCAAGACTGAGAGGAAAAAAGAAGGAAAAAAGTGGTTGTATCGTAAACAACTGGTCGTTGCGGTTCTTAAATTAATACGAAGGCAGTCCCCAGAATCTGTAGGGATCGAGAAGGTAATGCAATAAACCTTGGACAGCTGTCGCTCGAAATCGGTCATGTTTTTGTCGAACTGAAATATCCGCTTCACCGTACTTTTAAATAACTTCTTGGTGAACGGAGTATTACACCTCATTTGCTTCCGAAATAGTCCATTAAGACCGTAATATCGTATACCATGTGATCGTATCATGATGAAATTTTAAGCACTGTTGTTTTCACTGAAACTCTAGACGACTTTTGGAAGTGATATTTCTGTACTTAGTTCAAGACATCCGCAACTAGTAAGTTATTTAAAGCAATCCGGAGCATAAAGTTAACGGTTCAATTAAACAAATATTTAAGATTCAGATAATATGCATAATGTTCTAACAAAACTGATTTTTCATCCATAATTGAAACTAATGAACTAGGAACATTACAATTTGCAATGAAAAATAGATACGCGTCTAATAAAGCAGGCATCGACGAAAGAATTCATAAGAGTATGAAACTTATTCGAGTGTTTTTGGAAGAGACAGCGCAATTTTCAAGAGGAATTTACCCATTATGTCTTAAACAACAAGTAAGGTATTTATGCAATGCATTTCGGCATTGATTGCTCCGATCACGAGGATTGCTCCAGAATGATTCGCAGAACATGCGAAAGACTTCCAGGTATTGTCCCGGTCTACACGGTCTTCCGACATTAGTCCAATTGACCATCTCTGGTTTGTGTTAGAACAGCAAATCCAGTCCGCGGCGGATCAACCATGTCTCTTAAAAGAGTTAAAGGATCTGTTGGAAAAGTTTTGGTATACCAGATACCACAAGACTTGCACCTTCAGAAATATTGTAACGTCTATGTTGCGACGGATAAGGGCAATCTTGGCGGCACTCGGAGGACCAACATCGTATTGGACAGGTGGTAATGACATGTCGTCGGGTCTTCAGAGAATGTGTTCGGAATTGGTCGGCGATGATGTTGACCTGATAAGCTTCAGCTCCTGTACACTAGAAATACATACATATTTCTTGGGTAACATGCGTCAGAAGAAGAACGTAATTAGTCATCATATTTAACTAATTACCTATGATCGTAATTAGTCTAACGTAATTAGTCGTTGTATATGACTAATTACGTTCTTGTTCTGTATTTTTCAAAATAGATGCTTAAGACAAAAAAATAAAAAAAAATAATTTTAGGACAAAGAATAAAAAAAAATAATTTAGACAAAGAATAAAAAAATGAAAATTTTAACAGCTGTGCTAAGAGAGCCAACACGTTGCCAGGTATCGTGATCTGTGCAGGTGGGGATGGAGGCGGGCGTGAAATGTTGGAGCCCAGCTCTAGAATGTAGAACAGACAGCGCGCGCACAAACCGTTAAGATGGGGAAGGGGTATGTTGTCAAAGGATTGGTGAATGCAAGAAGTTGATGGGTTACCGCAGTACAGAGAAATGCCGAAATTTCTGACTAGTGACATTTTCTGCTTACTGATGGAAAATAATATCTTTTGACCCCTGCATGTATGTATATATACAGAGTGATTCATAAAGAAGTATACAGTTTCCAGATGATGTAAAACAGTAACAGTTGAAGACACGGACCATAACTGTGAAACGTGAAACGTTAGTACTCATAAAGTTTGTGTACCGCTACTGAGGGAAGTGACGTAAGAGATAGCGCGCGTGTCACGTGACTAGTCAGTCAAAATGGCAGCGTCTGCAGTGGAGAAAGCGTTTTGTGTTCTTAAATTGAGTGAAATGGAATCTGTAACTGTTGTGCAACGACATTTTCGATCACGATACGGAAAAGAACCTCCAACCAGAAAATCTATCTACGATTGGCATTAAAAAATTCGAAACTACGGGCTGTTTGTGCAAACTTAAAATTCCTGGACGACTTCGTGTATCGGAAGAAGTCGTCGATACTGCTTACACTGCCACTCAACGCAGCCTAAGGGTGCACACACATAGAACATCTGTGACTGTCCCTAAAAAAAGTTAAAAGAGTCCCTTACAATTCTGTTACAGGTAACATAAATTTTTTTACATTGTTCTTAATTTATACTGCGTTTAAACTGTGTACTTCTTTATGAATCACCCTGTATATATATATATATATATATATATATATATATCATCATCATCATCATCATTGTCAACCATTATCAATCCACTGCTGGACGAAGGTCTCCCCAAGTTTCCTCCACAACGGTCTGTCTTGTGCCAGTCTCCTATATGTCACCCCTGCATACTTTCGAATTTCATCCACCCATCTCCCATGTGGTCTTCTTCTGGGTCTTTTCCTGTCCCTTGGAATCCAATCTAAAATTTCGGCTGTCCATCGATGATCTGTCCTTCTGGCAGTATGTCCAGCCCATTGCCATTTCAGGGATTTAACTCTGATCATGATGTCTTCCACTCTTGTCATTTTTCGGATCCACGAGTTCCTCTTCTTATCTCTCCTGGTTACACCAAGTGTGCACCTCTCCATGCTTCTTTGAGTTGTCTGCAGCCTTTGTATGTCTCTTTTAGTTAAGGTCCACGTCTCTGCACCATATGTAAGCACTGGAAGGATGCATTGATCAAACACTTTTCTTTTAAGACATAATGGCATATTGCTCTTGAAAATTATGCTGTTTCTTCCAAAAGCTCTAGAGGCAAGTTTTGTACGCCGATTAATTTCTTCACCAATGTGACCCTCACTTGATATCTGCTGTCCAAGATAAACGTACGTGTCTGTTATCTCCAGCTTTTCTCCATCAATCGATAAATCTTCATTTCTTGTAAAAGCATTGAACATCACTTTTGTCTTCTGAAAGTTCATTTTTAATCCCACTTCTTTACTCTTGTCAGCAAGTTCCTGGATCATACTCTGCAGCTCTGATGGGGTAGTTGCAAAAATGACTACATCATCAGCAAAACGAAGGTGGGTTAGATAATCTCCATTAATCTTTATCCCCTTGTTTTCCCAGCTCAGCGACTGAAAAACACCCTCCAATGTGGCATTAAAGAGCTTCGGAGATATGGTGTCACCTTGTCTCACTCCCTTTCCAATTTTTACGTGTGTTGTATTTTCAAACAGCCGAATCTTTGCACTTGCATTTTCATAGATGTTATTAATAATATTAATGTATGCATCTTCAATACTGCAGGTTTTCAGAGCCATTGTAACTGCTGATGGTTTCACCGAATCAAAGGCTTTTTCATAATCGATAAAAGCCATGCACAATGGAAGTTCATATTCCCTCGCTCTTTCAATTAGTTCTCTCAGCACGTGGATATGATCTATTGTGCTGTAGCCACTCCTGAATCCAGCTTGTTCTCTCGGTTGAGCCATGTCCAGTGTTACCTTCAAGCGGTGTGAAAGAACTTTAGTGAAGATTTTATAAACTACTGATAGGAGGCTGATAGGTCTGTAGTTTCCGAGATCCTCAATGTCACCTTTTTTATGTAGCAGGATCATTGTAGCGGTGTTCCAATCCTCAGGAATCTTTCCTTCATTAAGGCATCGAGTGAAAATTTGGGCGAGTACTGTTTCGATTTCTCCACTTGCTTCTTGTATGATGTCTACAGTAATTCCATCTTCTCCTGGAGCTTTTCCCCGCTTCATGTTCTTGATTGCATGTGCAACTTCTGCTGGAAGGACTGGAGGAACTCTGGTACTGGTATCTTTCATGATGTCTGGAGTGCATGTATCATCCCTTTCATATAATTTGGAGTAGAAATCTTTCACTCTTGTCAAAATTTCGCCTCTATTTCTTGTTACAGAACCATCTTCTTTTCTCAGTGCCATAATCTGTTTTCTTCCCTTACTGAGATGTCCCTTTGCTATCTTTAGGCTTTGGTTGTTTTCAATTGCTTTCCTCACTAGTTCACAGTTGAATTTTCTTACGTCTTCAGTGATACTTTTTCTTACTGTCTTGCATAGCTCTATATATTCCACTTTGGAAGTCACATCTTCTTTAGTTGTCCTCATCTCTCTTCTTTTTTGCATCAACATTTTCGTTTTTCCTGATAATTTGTTTACATGCAACTTGTTCTTAGACCCAGCTAATTTTGTTGCTGTTTCCATAAGAGCTTTGGTTACTTTTCTGTTTACTTCAGAGATGTCCACTTCTTCTGATGTTAGGCCTTCTAAAGCAGAGAACCTGTTCATCAGTTCCAACTTGAAGGTATTATGGTGTTTTTTAAGGTTGGTTATGTCAATAGATTTTGTTTGTCTTATGAGCTTGCCACGTTCAAGTTTGGTGTTGAGGTGCATCTTACATCTCACCAATCTATGGTCACTACCTGTGTTGAACTTGTTTAGCACACTGCAGTCTTCTATGACGAATTTTTTGTTACACATAATAAAATCAATTTCACTTGTCGTCCCGTTTGGATGTCTCCATGTCCATTTCCTGTGTGGCTTTTTCTTGAAGAAGGAGTTCAAGATGAAAAACCCTTCTGCCTCTGCAAACTCAACGAGAGTATTTCCACGCTGGTTTCTGTTGCCGTGACCGAATTTACCTACTGAAGTTTCATTCTGTTGCCGTTGCCCTATTTTTGCATTGAAATCTCCCATAATTATTTTCAAGTGCTGTTTACCTTTATTATTTAGATGACAAATTTCCTCATAAAATTCTTCGATTTCTTCTTCAGGATGACTTGTGGTGGGTGCATAAGTTTGAATAATCTGAGCCTGGTATCTTTTCGAGAGTTGGATAACAAGTCGTGCAGCTCTGTCAGAGGAACTTTCAACTTCTACAACTTTATCCTTCAGTTTCTTCTTTATTATAAATCCAACACCACTAGTTCTGCCAGTATCTGTCCCACGATAGTAGAAGAGATGTCCACTTTTCAGTTCGATGAGATCTTCTCCTTTTCTCCTTACCTCACTTAGCCCCACGATGTCCCAGTTGATCCTTTGTAGTTCCTCTTCCAATTCAAGAAGCCTTGAATCAGAAGATAGGGAGCGTCCATTGTACGTAGCCAAGGTCAGCATCAGATGGCAGCCTAGTCCGGTCCTCCGGGGATTCTTAGCACCCTCTGCCTTCATGTCGCACTGGCCTCTGCCTTGGCCAGGTACATTCCAGCTGCCGGAGACTGAGGGCTAAGATTTAAGTTGTGGAATCATTTTGGAGGGGTTTGGCCATAACTCACCACGCTGGCCAAGCGGGTTGGTGAGTGTGGGATAGAATTTCCTCTGATCCCGATGGTATAGTTATACCGCTATTGGCGGTCGTCAGAGCCCCTTTAGTGGGAACAGGATGCACCACGAGAAGGCGGGGTTGACATCTGTCAAGGAGAGGCTGTGATGTTACGCATCACCTGACCTTACATCCCATATATATATATATATATATATATGTATGTATATTACCTCTGGTGCAGAAATACATATTAACGCCTCTGGTGAATATTATTATTTTAATGGGGTGGTCCCGACTTCTTGGTTTCCTTATCTGCTGTCGCTCCACTGACTCAGTGTGTCTCCTTTCAATAATACCAAATTAGACTTTACAATGTAGACTGGAGAAAAATTACATTTTTAAAAATACTACATAATTTTGAAACTTTCTCTTATTCTTTATTTGTGGCATATTAGTCAGACATACTTTAAAAACAAAAGAGCATCTGAAGAATGTGTTACTCACGGAATTTCTGATAATCCGTGGAGCCTTGGCGGAATTTCGTGCCGTGTCGAAATATGTCCTCAAAAACTCTTTTTAAACAAAGCTCCTCCAAACTGGTAATCTTAGCACTCATTTTGAAGTATCAGTCAGAAATGTTGGAAATAAACGAAAACACAATTAAAACTGTTATTCTTGAACAATCGAGCATTATATTTTCAATGCACAAGTTAATGTTCAACGTGTAAGAAACTCGGAAATCTGTCCGATACTGGGTGCCCTAGAACCAAACGAATTTTTTTAATGGCTTTTGTTATTTCATGTTTGTTTTTATATGGAATAAAATATACAGAGTTTTCTTAAGCGTTCAATATGAAACCTTTTTCATTATGCACCTCAGTGACGACTTCTTGGCTTTCTTTATCTACTAGGCCACAGGGTGATTCAAAAAAGGACTACAAACTTGAAAGCGTACGGAAATTTATTGATGACACTCATAAATACTTTGGACGTTTTAACCTGTGGAAAAACACATCAAGTGTTACGTCACGGGATACCATAGTACCGGATTCGGTACCTGCACCCGCAAGCATTGTTCATTTCAAAAAGGGCTGCTTTCACAAGTGCAGTGTGTGTTTTGGTTTGAAGTAACGAAATCCGCGACACAACTGTTCAACAAAAGTTTTATGCCCCCTATCGTACGGGTGTTTTCAGTAGGTTTACAATTTACTCTTCGCATAAAATTTGGTTGAGACTGTTCTGTTCTCCACGAGAAAACCCTTGGTCGCTTGTTTGTTTCTGCTGCTGTTACAGAACAAGTGCGGGAGTTCGCTGTCACACGAAATCAACGCGACGTGCGTCTCGTAAAATGGGCACTTACACAACCGACGCGAAGGTTTGGCGAGTTTTACAAAAAACTGTTGCAGTTAAAACCATAGAGATTTGCCATTTTTCAGGAAATTAGTAGCGCGTCTTGCGTAGCTCCTCTGGAATTCTGTGTGGAAATGTTGCGTTGTATAGAGGAGGGCGGGACATTCCTGTACAAGGTTAACTTCAGTGATGAGTCGAAATTTCATGGCTGTGGTAAGGTTAACACCCATAACTGAAGAACTTGGAGTTCTGGAACATGTTCGCGACAGTCCATGGGTGAATGCTCATTGTGAAGTTAGCAAATATGGTTTACGACCCCTTCTATTTTCATGAGAAAACCATTAAGGGTATCATCGTGTGTCTGGATACGTTCCAAAATTTAAATTTTCTCATTCCACATTTGGACGATGATGACGAAGAAAGTAGCATTCACTTTCAGTAAGACGGCGTTCCACCTTACTATTATTGTACACATATCCGGGATTTCCTCAATAAACGTTTACCAAGCTGGTGGATTAGTTGAAAAGGTCCAATAGCACAACCACATCGCTCTCCAGACGATTTTTGTCTATAAGGTTCTACGCTGTCGATTTTTTCTACGAGTTTTTATAAAAGATCTAGTGTTTGTTTCGAGATAACCTGCAAATCTCGCTGAACTAAAAACTCGAATTGCCACAACCGTTGCCGAACTAACAACAGATTTGCTGCTTCCAGTTTACGAAGAAATTGACTTCAGGTGGGTTAGAAATTATATCGGAAAATATTTCCCATCAGGAGCTGTAGGCGATACAGGAAGAAATTCGTAAATCGGAGTTATAGAAGCAGAGATATCGGGGGAAACGCAACTTACGTTTACGCCCACTAGCGGATAATCTATGAATTACTTAAATAATTTGAAATTATATGAAAAACATTTTGCACCGAAAACGCTATCGGAAAAAGAAGAAATTTTTCAAATCGGATTTTTAGAAGCAAAGATATCGACAAAAATATGATGTATATCTATGCCTCCTGACGGAGAAACCATGCATTATTTTAAGAAAAAAGTATTCCGAAAATATTTTTCCACATGAGTTGCATCGGTCCAAGAAATAATTTTTTCAATAAAGATTTTAGGAGCTCAGATATTGCTGCAAATGCATCAGAAACAGAAATTAACACTTACGCCTCCTGGTGGCCAAACCATTCAGAGACAGTGTTTACAGACGGACGGACAAACCGATAACATAGCACGAACTTTCTTATAAAAGACGTGCTAAAAACAGAAATGCGAAGCGATTGAGAGTGTCCCACAGGAAAGTCACAAACAAGTAAGGTAAAAAGGGGCAAGATGACGCCCTTGTTTATAAACGAGAGGGGAGGGAGATGTACCCGTAGTCCGACGGCTTAACGTGCCCACGGCGAATATTTAATCGTAGGAGCGTTGGTACCTTCCTCGACGTTTTCGGGGCAGTCATAAATCACTAGGTCATCTGACGCACGGCGGATATGTAGTGGTTCGAGCATTTGTACCTGCCTGGGATCGATCCCGAGACATTTCCGTGACAGTCACGAACTACTAGGCCATCCTACGTACAGCAAATACCTAGTGATTCGGGCTTTGGTACCTTCCTGGGATTGATCCACTAGGCCATCCGATGTACAGCAGATGATCAAATGATCATACACTGACGGAAAAAAATTCCAACACCAAGAAGGAGTGGTGTTAGATAAACGACAGTTGGTAGGCGGTGAGAGTACATCTGTAAGATGACGTCTATGCAAATTTCGCGCTCGGCGCTTACGTGTGGCGCTAGGCGATCCTCGGAACATGCAAAGCAGGTTTGCTGTAAATACGCGCTGTAACGTTCGTGAGCGTTAGTTATCGTTGAGATTCGACGTATTGTGTTGATGTTAGTCAAGAATGACTTTAAGAAGAGGAGGAAGCCATTATCAACAACTCACGGAGTTTGAACGAGGTCGTGTAATAGGGCTACGAGGCGGAGGACTTTCTTTCCGCAATATTGCAGAACGACTTGCAGGAATGTAACCACTGTGCATGATTGTTGGCAGCGGTGGTCAAGGGAAGGTACTGCCTCAAGAAGACCGGGTTCCGGCCTGCCACGTGGCACTACTGAGAGGGAAGACCACCGTGTACGGCGTATGGCCGTGGCGCATCGTACCGCGTCCGCGGCAGCAATTCGAGCTGCAGTTGCCACCACAGTCACACAACGAACTGTTACAAATCGGTTACTTAAAGGACAGCTCCGAGCCAGACGCCCTGTAGCGTGCATTCCGCTTACTACAAACCACTGCCATTTGCGACGTCAGTGGTTTCAAGCTAGAGCTCATTGGAGGACGTAGTCGTGATCTGTTGTGTTTTCTAATGAAAGTCGGTTCTGCCTTGGTGTCAGTGATGGCCGTGTGTTGGTTAGAAGGAGGCCAGGTGAGTGCCTGCAACCAACCTGTCTGCGGCCGAGACACACTGGACCTACACCTGGAGTTATGGTCTGGGGAGCAATTTCCTTTGACAGCAGGAGCACTGTAGTGGTTATCCCACGCACACTGACGGCACAGTTGTACGTCGGTCTGGTGATTCAACCTGTTGTGCTGCCATTTATGAACAGCATTCTAGAGGGTGTTTTCCAACAGGATAACGCTCGCCCGCATACCGCTGTTGTAACCCAACATGCTCTACGGAGTGTCGACATGTTGCCGTGGCCTGCTAGATCGCCAGATCTTTCACCAATCCAGCACGTATGCTACATCATTGGACGTCAACTCCAGCGTCACCGCTAACCAGAATTAACCGTCCCTTTATTGACCGACCAACTGCAACAGGCATTTAACTACATCCCACAAACTGACATCCAGCACCTGTACGACACAATGCATGAACGCTTGCGTGCTTGAATTCAACATTCTGGCGGTTACACCGGTTATTAATGTACCAGCATTTCACATTTAAAATGGCTCTTCTCGCGCTTACAATTACCTGTGATCTTGAAACCTTAATCGATTAAATATGTTACCTATGCAAATGTATTATCCCATTTCATTCCTCTACAACTATTTTTTAGTCGTGTTGGGATTTTTTCCGTCAGCGTATGTAGAAGATTTTAGGAAAAGTGGGTATAACCCCAGATCTTAAATAACCCTTAGAAAGAGATTTGGACTAGAGTCCCCGATAGGAAAGTAACACGGAAGCGAAGTAGAAAGTGGTAGATAGACGCCCTTATTCATTACCGGGGGCCAGTACCCGTGGTGGGAAGGTAACGTGCCTATCTGACGCATGCTGGATATTTAGTAGATCGAGTGTTCGAACCTGCTTGGGATCGAACCTGAGGATCATTCAGCGGCAGCCACGAGCATTGCCCACTAGGCCATCCGCGGCTCCATCTTTCATGGTTCATTGACTACACGCCGGTTTATAAGGCTTACAGTTCGTGCTTTCAACGACACCACAGAGTGAGATATCTAGTGGTTCGGGTATTTGTACCTATCTGGGATCGATGCCGAGATATTTCCTAGGCAGTCAACCACTCGGCGATCCGACGCTCTGCGGATATCTGGTGGTTCGAGCGCTCATACCTGTCCCGGAGCGAACCTGAGACATTTAAATAGCAGTCACGAACGCTGACCACTAAACCGTCTGCGGCCTCCCACCACCCACTTCGCAGTTAGGTTTTCTTTGCCACGGTGTTAGTGCATTCCTCCGGGGGAGGGATTGCAGGAATTCTTGTGCAGCCGACAGTAAAACATTAAAAATTCTTTCTTTTAATGCTTCATAAATAAAGCTGTTATCTAACTTGCCCGCGGAAAAATAATACTCTCCTCCAACCCTAGCTTCGAAAATAATTTAACGGTACAGCATCCCGTTTCGATCGTGATTTCATGCAACATTCTTTAACAAAAAGATATAACGGTAAAAATCTTTAACCGTTTTATTGTTAAAAATTATTCACGACTCAATTGATTTTATAATGCATATTTCAACAGTTATTTTTCATTTAGAATCTAAAAGAACTTTTTTCATTATTGAATTTATGAGGTATAACCCTGTAGATACCTGTGCTTTTAAAGTGAGCCGCGAACGTAAAATTATCAGCCTGGTTTGGTCTTTCTAAACGACCCTAGTCACGCAACTCATGGGAATGCCAAAAACAGTCGAAGTGTTCTTTCAGTATTACTAACAGAGTCAGATTATTAAAACGCATTATCCATATCTTTGCGATATTAATGCGATTCAAAAATAAGCTACAAACAAAAATATCAGAAAAAAATAGCAATAGCAAGAAAAAACAACCTGTTTTGTCCAAAATGAATATGAAACTTCAAATAATGAAAACTTTTTAAATTCGGGAATAAACAAGAAAGATGACACCGAATTTTTGGGTGAAGCGAGCACGTCTGTTAAATCCGTTTTGACGCAAATTAAATTTATCAAAGCTATTCAAAGTCAAAGGAACTGGTATCGAAAACAATAATATCTGACCGAAGGAAGAAATTTTTCCATCCCTCAGATATTTTTGTCAACGGAATCTTGAACTTACGCCTTCTGGTTTCAGACTAGTGCGTTAAGAAAACTTTTAATTTATATTAGGAGCAATTCTGAGGGGAAACGCTCTTCAACAAAGAAGGAATATTTCAAATCGGGCTTTTCGAAGCAGATATATGGACAAATATAAGACACGCATCTGCGCCTCCGGGTGGGAAAACGATGCATTATTGTAATAAGATATATCCTCAAAAGGTTTTTCGATGTGAGCGGTATCGGCCCAAGATAAAAAAAATTATTCTAATTTTCAGGAGCTCAGATTTTTCTGCAAATACATCAGAAGCAAAAATTAACATTTATGCCCCCTCTTACGTTAAGAGGGATGTTTAATTGCCCTTTTGTCAGAATTGGGTTTCCTAATGAATGGTGATTGCCCTGTCCACTTAAGAGCAAATTCTGGGTAATAAGAGATAATACCCAAAACAGCAGCCACAACTTTTCCACATAAAGGAGATCATTCAGGGAACATTCCAAACATTCCTAATCTGATCAAGGAAAATACATCTAAGCTCCTCATGAAAATCTTGCCGAATTGTTAGCCACCCTGCGTGCATGCTCCCTTTGTTTGCTTCCACAGATTTTGGAAACAGATATTAATCATCAGTTTCTTGCTGGTGATGCTTTGCATATATATAAATATTGCATGTATGTTTAGGTTTAAAGTCAAGCATTGAAACTGGGTAAAGTTTCCAAAATTGAGAACTGTTTTATTTTTAGTTAAGAATGATTAAAATAGGAAATATTTTTTGCTATAGCTACAGACAGCAAATTCGTTTATGTGCTGTTCTTATGTTTTATCTTTGACGTCCAGATGCTTCCGTGAACAATATTAAAGCGAAGTAGCACCTTGACTTGATGTTACAGTAAATACTGCATGCTGAAATGACTCAGAAATATGCTTACAAAATGTGTTACAGACTAAAATGAAGAGATTCGGGCGTACGTTTTCTAGCTGCAATGACCGACTTTAAAGCAAGAAAACTAGGAAAGAAATATTTATCTGCTTTACATATAGACTTTGTTAAACAAAGCAGAAGAAATATTAAACTATGGAAAAAGTTACTTCAAGAAAATGTTGAGGTATTCACGTAACTGCTGTTTACAACCGATTTATCGGTTGTAATGAGAACGCCTTTTGAATCCTCTCCATCGTGCATAAAATTCTTCAAAGTTATTCATACTCAATGTAACAGGTTAGAAAAAAAACTCGGTGTACGAGAGCTGAGTACGGAAAAAGGCGCCACAGAAATTTTAAGGGGCCGTAAAAAAATTACATTTCGACCGCTTCGGGGCCAAGTCTCCGGCGGTGTGTTATCCGAATCACATAAAGTTTCCGTAATTTTGTATTTGTTTAATTGCTACATTAAATGTATTTGTAAAAAATGTTTATGATCTGCAACTCAACAAAATAATTTCACGGTTTAAAACCTACATCTCAACAAATTTCTGCGGGCATTTGTAAGCGCAGCAAACCTATCAGGGTGTGGGGTGGAGAGATTAATACCTTAATTATTAAGAATTTCTGGTCCGAACAAGATATTTTCCACGTTTACAAACACAACTCGACAATATTTTTACGGACATGTGCTAACACAAGAAACCTGTCTGTGTGATAGGGGTGGGGGGAGCGTAATACCAAAAATATAAAATATACATAATTTCTGAACCGATTGGGAAATTTCCAGCGTTTAAATCTACTACTGGACAAAACTTCTGCGCGCATCTGCTTCCAGAGAAAGCCTGTCCTTGGAAGGGCGGGGGGGGGGGGTTGGCGGTGCTAAACGCCAGAAATATAGAATATGAAGATTTGGGTAGAGCTGTAGTTTGGAAACGTTGAAAATCTCTCGATCGGGGAAGAAATTCTGTATATTTTCGGCTCCCCACCCCCACCCCCTCCGGACAAGTTCTCTTAGCAAGCTAATGCCCTGAAAGAATTGGTTGAGTTCTGTCTGTAAACGCTGAAAATCTCGCGATCAGACCAGAAATTCCTTATATTTTATAATTTTGGCACAACCCCACCGACAATTTTCCTGCATTAGCACACACCGCACAGAAATTTTGAGGTTTAGTTTGTAAACGCTGAAAATCCCCTGATCGGACAAGAAATTACTTATAAATTTATATTTTTGGTGTTAAGCCCCCCCCCTCTACAAGTTTCCTGCGCTTGCACTTGCCCGCAGAAGATTTGTGGAGCTGTAGTTCATAAATCCTGAAATTCTTTTGTTGAGTTGTAGATTATAAATATTTTTTATAAAGAATTCCGTTACATACCTCAATTAAGAAAATACGAAATTGGGGAAACTTTATGTGACTCCGATAACCAACTTGTGGGGGCGCGAAGCGGTCAAAAACGCAATTTTTATACGGCCCCTTAAAATGTTTGTGGCCAGTTCTCCGTTTTGTCTTTCAGCCGAAAATCGTGGAAATGTCTAAATTTCTTATTGAAAATGAAATTTAAAAAATCTGTTTTGTGGACAATAGTTGCTCAAGTATTGGGAAATATAGCCACACGATATTTGCTTCTTCAGAAGAATTTCGTAGCCCTGAAATTGCCATTTGGAGTTCTCCGTACCCCAAAAACTACCTGACTTTTACGATTGATAAAATATCCAGAAATTGAAACAGCTACTTACACACACTAGTGTATGAAAACTACTTCAACAAAATTAAGAGAAGACGAACAAATGGCCATGGAGAACTAGCAACATGGACAACTGGCGACATGACTACTTTCCACAGGACAGCTGGACACATTCAGTTTCAGAACTATGAAATTGCACTGCGTAAAAAGTAAAGGTGTTCCTATATTTCTCCGTACTTGAGTAATTTGTGTGCTCAAAAATGGATTTTATCATACCTCCTCATCACTAGGAAACATTTACGGTTTTCTTGCTGAAAGACAAGGCAGAGAACTGGGCACGGAGTTTTAGAGCCATGATATTGCGCTGCATAAAAAAAATATGGTGTTTTTATATTATGAAAAAAAAAATTGCGCTGCATAAAAAATTATGGTGTTTTTATATTTCTCCTTCAGTAATTGGTGTGCCACCAAAAATTTCCCTCCTACTTCATAACATTAAGAAATATTTACAATTTTCTGGCTGAAAAACAAGGCGGACAATTGGCCACACGAACAACTGACCACATTCAGTTTTGGAGACATGCAATTGGGCTGCATAAAGAATTATGGTGTTGCTTTATTTCTATTAACGTGAGCAATTGGTGTGCCACAAAAATTTTTCCTCATACCTCATTTTCTTTAAGAAATATTTACAATTTTGTGGCTAAAATACAAGGCGGAGTACTGTACACCGGACAATTGGTCATGGACAACTGTCCACAGGGCGAATGTACAACTGGCCACAGGGCAACTGGCCATATTCAGTGTTAACGCCATGGCCATAGAAATTATGGTGTTCCTATGTTTCTCCTTATTTGAATTACTGGTGTGCACAGAAAATGTTTTCCCCATAAATTGTTATGATTAAGAAGTATTTACCAGTATCTGGGCGAAAGACAGGGCGTACAACTCGCCACCGGACAACTGGACACTTACATCTGGCCACGGACCGCAGTTCACCTGCATCTGGCCACGGACAACTGCCCTTATTGCGTTTCAGAGCCTTGAAATTGCACTTCATAAGAAGTTATGGTGTTCCTATACTTCTCCCTACTTCAGTTACTGGTGCGCAAAAAATGTTTTCATCGTAACTCCTTTTCATTAAGAAACATTTATGAATTTCTCGCTGAAACCACAAGGCTGAGAACTGGCAATCAAACAACCGGCCGCACTCAGTTTTAGAGCCATGAAATTGCGCCGCATAAGCAATTATGATGTCCCTATATTTACCACTACTTGAGTTATTGGTGTGCACAAAAGTTAAGTAATTGCCTTGAACAATTTCTGAAATAACAGAATTGCACGTCCCTAATTCAAGACGAATTTAAAAACGCAAAATTAAAATCATCATTTAAAACATGCCATCCGTGGCTCTCGTGCATATTTGTGCAGAACTGGAACCCGAACCCAACCAACCATTCGGCTTTCTAAGTGTAAATGCTATAGGGACCAACAGTGCACATACATTT
This sequence comes from Macrothele yani, assembly GCA_039090855.1. Taxonomy (NCBI): domain Eukaryota; kingdom Metazoa; phylum Arthropoda; class Arachnida; order Araneae; family Macrothelidae; genus Macrothele; species Macrothele yani. The sequence continues at coordinate 29,802,200 of CM077032.1, read as the reverse complement.
TAAATAAGCACAATTACAAGAAAGGAATGATACAGAGAGGCATAGAATCAATTACATACCTTATATAATAACTTGTAGTTGGAATAATAACAATCTCTTTGTTCAAGGTAGTGGAATTCCTAGGACACTTCTCTTCTAAGGCAGGCCAACTAAGTACTTTTTTAAAGAAATGATTCCACAAGATAGAAATGATTCCACAAGATAGAAATGATTCCACAAGATAGTTTCCCTGATAACTGTCTGGATGGATTTGTCCGTTAGCGTCAACACTAGTGACTTGTCATTTCGAAGGTTCGAAATCTCCCTCGGAATTTTAAAATTACCAAGCTTTTGATTTTATTATTGTACCTCGATCTCAGCCAAAGCAACACAGTTGACGTAGTTAATCTTTGGCGTCTTCCGGAACTCGCGAAATTATGCTCTCAAATTCAGAAACGACTCTTTTATGGTTCGGTTTCGATCGGAAACAGAACTTTGGTCCGAGTTCCAAAACTTTAGTTTCCTCAACAGTGAGCGTCCGCTTTGAGAAACTGACGAATGGAATGGTGAAATCTTTAGGATTTTGATTCTGGGATGATTTGAAGAAATTCAGCTTCTTGTTGTGTTTGGAGGATAAGGAAGATTGGAATCTATCACCTAACATGTCCCCTCAGAGCGGTAGGTTGTTTAAAGTGATCGGCTCGCAAAGAATATTTAATTTCATATATAGGCTATGGCTACGTACAACGGACGCTCCCTATCTTCTGATTCAAGGCTTCTTGAATTGGAAGAGAAACTACAAAGGATCAAGTGGGACATCGTGGGGCTAAGTGAGGTAAGGAGAAAAGGAGAAGATCTCATCGAACTGAAAAGTGGACATCTCTTCTACTATCGTGGGACAGATACTGGCAGAACTAGTGGTGTTGGATTTATAATAAACAAGAAACTGAAGGATAAAGTTGTAGAAGTTGAAAGTTCCTCTGACAGAGCTGCACGACTTGTTATCCAACTCTCGAGAAGATACCAGGCTCAGATTATTCAAACTTATGCACCCACCACAAGTCATGCAGAAGAAGAAATTGAAGAATTTTATGAGGAAATTCGTGATCTAAATACTAAAGGTAAGCAGCACTTGAAGATAATTATGGGAGATTTCAATGCAACAATAGGGCAACGGCAACAGAATGAAACTTCAGTAGGTAAATTCGGTCACGGCAACAGAAACCAGCGTGGAAATACTCTCGTAGAGTTTGCAGAGGCAGAAGGGTTTTTCATCTTGAACTCCTTCTTCAAGAAAAAGCCACACAGGAAATGGACATGGAGACATCCAAATGGGATGACAAGTGAAATTGATTTTATTATGTGTAACAAAAAATTCGTCATAGAAGACTGCAGTGTGCTAAACAAGTTCAACACAGGTAGTGACCATAGATTGGTGAGATGTAAGATGCACCTCAACACCAAACTTGAACGTGGCAAGCTCATAAGACAAACAAAATCTATTGACATAACCAACCTTAAAAAACACCATAATACCTTCAAGTTGGAACTGAAGAAAAGGTTCTCTGCTTTAGAAGGCCTAACATCGGAAGAAGTGGGCATCTCTGAAGTTAACAGAAAAGTAACCAAAGCTCTTATGGAAACAGTAACAAAATTAGCTGGGTCTAAGAACAAGTTGCATGTAAACAAATTATCAGGAAAAACGAAAATTTTGATGCAAAAAAGAAGAGAGATGAGGACAACTAAAGAAGATGTTACTTCCAAAGTGGAATATATAGAGCTATGCAAGACAGTAAGAAAAAGTATCACTGAAGACGTAAGAAAATTCAACTGTGAACTAGTGAGGAAAGCAATTGAAAACAACCAAAGCCTAAAGATAGCAAAGGGACATCTCAGTAAGGGAAGAAAACAGATTATGGCACTGAGAAAAGAAGATGGTTCTGTAACAAGAAATAGAGGCGAAATTTTGACAAGAGTGAAAGATTTCTACTCCAAATTATATGAAAGGGATGATACATGCACTCCAGACATCATGAAAGATACCAGTACCAGAGTTCATCCAGTCCTTCCAGCAGAAGTTGCACATGCAATCAAGAACATGAAGCGGGGAAAAGCTCCAGGAGAAGATGGAATTACTGTAGACATCATACAAGAAGCAAGTGGAGAAATTGAAACAGTACTCGCCCAAATTTTCACTCGATGCCTTAATGAAAGGGAAGATTCCTGAGGATTGGGACAACGCTATTAATGATCCTGCTACATAAAAAAGGTGACATTGAGGATCTCAAGAACTACAGACCTATCAGCCTCGTATCAGTGGTTTATAAAATCTTCACTAAACTTCTTTCACACCGCTTGAAGGTAACACTGGACATGGCTCAACCGAGAGAACAAGCTGGATTCAGGAGTGGCTACAGCACAATAGATCATATCCACGTACTGAGAGAACTAATTGAAAGAGCGAGGGAATATGAACTTCCATTGTGCATGGCTTTTATCGATTATGAAAAAGCCTTTGATTCGGTGAAACCATCAGCAGTTACAATGGCTCTGAAAACCTGCGGTATTGAAGATACATACATTAATATTATTAATAACATCTATGAAAATGCAAGTGCAAAGATTCGGCTGTTTGAAAATACAACACACAGAAAAATTGGAAAGGGAGTGAGACAAGGTGAAACCATATCTCCGAAGCTCTTTAATGCCACATTGGAGGGTGTTTTTCAGTCGCTGAGCTGGTAAAACAAAGGGATAAAGATTAATGGAGATTATCTAACCCACCTTCGTTTTGCTGATGACGTAGTCATTTTTGCAACTACCCCATCAGAGCTGCAGAGTATGATCCAGGAACTTGCTGACAAGAGTAAAGAAGTGGGATTAAAAATGAACTTTCAGAAGACAAAAGTGATGTTCAATGCTTTTACAAGAAATGAAGATTTATTGATTGATGGAGAAAAGCTGGAGATAACAGACACGTACGTTTATCTTGGACAGCAGATATCAAGTGAGGGTCACATTGGTGAAGAAATTAATCGGCGTACAAAACTTGCCTGGAGAGCTTTTGGAAGAAACAGCGTAATTTTCAAGAGCAATATGCCATTATGTCTTAAAAGAAAAGTGTTTGATCAATGCATCCTTCCAGTGCTTACGTATGGTGCAGAGACGTGGACCTTAACTAAAAGAGATATACAAAGACTGCAGACAACTCAAAGCAGCATGGAGAGGTGCATGCTTCGTGTAACCAGGAGAGATAAGAAGAGGAACTCGTGGATCCGAAAAATGACAAAAGTGGAAGATATCATGATCAGAGTTAAATCCCTGAAATGGCAATGGGCTGGACATACTGCCAGAAGAACAGATCATCGATGGACAGCCGAAATTTTAGATTGGATTCCAAGAGACAGGAAAAGACCCAGAAGAAGACCACATGGGAGATGGGTGGATGAAATTCGAAAGTATGCAGGGGTGACATGGAGGAGACTGGCACAAGACAGACCGTTGTGGAGGAAACTTGGGGAGACCTTCGTCCAGCAGTGGATTGATAATGGTTGACAATGATGATGATGATGATAGGCTATAGCACTTTGCTTCCAAAGACATAAAATATTTCCTTTTCAGATTTGCTATCCTAGATAGCGTATGAATACGAAATATGTCATTTTTCTTCCCGAAGCATGTTCCCTTTACCGAAGTCTTGAAATTAAAGAACTTTTAGTTCAAGCCGAATGTCTTGCAAGTGGATAAAAAGTCTAGGTGGGAACCTTCCTTTTCCAGTTTGAGCCTCAACTGTCGGAATGGTTTAAATGTGTTCCACATTGCTCGGAGAATACAAAACTAATTAATAACAAGGAACTGTACACCAGTTACACTTAAAATAGTGCTAGTGATCCGAATTTCTTGGCGTAGGATTTAAATCAAAGTTTCGAAACTTTCGTACATCAACCTGATGGCTTTTTCAAGGACAGTAGACAGCTAACTCAAACTTGATAATAGAACACTTCAACAATTTGAACGTGGTGACTTGACTAGACAATAAATGATTAGGCGCAAATGTGATCAGACATTCGAAGAAACGAAGTCACGTTGTTTCAGCGCGCAGTACTGTGGTAGAAAGCACAGCATTATTACAAGAATTGATTCCAAATGCGTGACAACTAGAGAGACGCTATCATTGCAAGCCTCGCTGCTGGTCAAAATCTTAAAGAAATCACCATTTCATTCGTCAATATCTCTAAGCTGATGCTCACTGTTGAGGAAACTGAAGATTTGGAACTAATCTATCAGGCCGGACAAATCCGGCCTGATAGATATTATGGGCACAGTGGATTGCAATAAGATACTAGCGGATTTTATTTCTGATTACCGATCTACGGTCTTACAAACTAACCCTCTAAATTTTTGGGTTGCACGGGTACAAGGAGCTGCAAAACTACCTGCTTTCATGAAAGATCTCAAGATTACTTCCAAATTACCGCCTGGCCCTCAGATCCAAAAAATCTTTGGTAGACTTAAACACCACAAGCTCGGCAATGCATTGAGACCGAATGTGTCCAGAAGATCCGCACCAACCTACCATTTAGAGAAGGGATTATCCAGATTCCTGACTAGAAATCTACCGGAGTCGAACTTTGCATTAGCTTCTACTTTAGATTTCATGACGAAAACCAAGCAACTCACTGTTCAGCAACATGATATTATCGGCAGTTTCGACTTTGTGTCCCTTTACCCATTAGTCCCCGTGCCGGAAACTATCAGAACGTTGAAAGAGGCCATTTCTAATTCATCAGTTTACACGCAAGAGTCTTGTCTCAGCATCTTTAAATTAGCGGACTTGGCCTCAAATTCCAACGACTTCAGTTTCCAAGGGCAAGTTTATAAGTACGTAAATGGCTCTCCGATGGGATCTTCGCTTTCAGCCCTTCTCGTTGAAGCAATACCTTGCCCAATTGAGCAACATATATTCACTAACATCACCCAGAGGCCTACCACCTGGCTGCGATATGCTGACGACGTATTTTTCATGTGGACTCACGGAAAGGAGATTCTCCCATCCTTCCTCGATAATGTCAATTATACACACCCTACGATCAATTCCACCATGAAACTTGAGTGCAGTGTTACCTTACCTTATCGCGACGTCAGAGTGAAAAAAATCGCATGACAATCTGCTTCTTACGGAAGTTTATTATGAACCCACCTCCCTTCCCAACTTGGTGCTCCGCAGTTCATTCTGCCCTGATGAATACAAGACGGCCTTCTTCCGTTCTCGAATTAGAAGAGCCTTCACCGTCTCCTCCGATGTTCGATTTAGAAAACCGGAACTAAAACACATCGTCGAACTGGCCACTGAGGCAGGATACGCGTCCAACCAAAGTTGATAACTTTATGGAATAGCCAAAACTAGCCATGTCAATCTTCCTTGGCCGTAACTTTGCTACCTGGTATATATTTGTACATATATACAACTACACTTTTGGTATATATTCCATATATACCAAAAGTGTCCTAACAACTCAAAAACGCGCTCAGGAGGATGAGCTTCAGTGTCGGCTTATGGTCTCCGGCATCTTTATATACGATGCTTAAGAGAAATATTGACTAGCTCACTCTTCTCAATGAGGCAGGTGTTTAAGCAATATTCAGACGGATCCAGGCGGTACTACATCGGAATAACTAAACGTTCGTTTGGAATGAGAATCAACGAACATAAAAGGGATATAAAGGACGATAACATAACCACTGCGCTATCAAGAGAGGTCAAGTTCAAGTCCGCTGATTCTATGTGGAATGAAATCAAGAAATTAGCTTCATACTCCACGCCTAAATCAGCTGCAATTTGCAAAATCTTGACCAGCAATAAGGCTTGAAATGATTGCGTTTCTCTCGAGTTGCCACGCAATTGGAATCAATTCTTCAAATAATGCTGTGTTTTCTCACCACACTACCGCGCGCCCAACCAGCGTGACCTCGTTTCTCAGAATGTCTGATAATCTTTGCGCCTATCCATTTATTGTCTAGTCAAGTCACCATGTTCAAATTGTTGAAGTTTTCAATTATCCAGTTAGCTGCCTACTTTCCTTGAAAAATGCATCTGATAGATATGTGAAAGCTTGGGAACTTTGTTTTATATTCTTCGCCAGGAAAATCGGATCACCAGTACTATTATTTTAATTGACAGCTCTGTTAAACAGTCACCTGATGTACGTAAATAAACATTCTAAGTGTCACCTCAATATTTGGGTACACTACAAGAAACTCACACTCTCTTAACCACTCGACTAGTAGAGAAGTAGTTGGTATCTCAATCTCTTGATTTGCTCGAAGATGATGTTTCAGATGAATAATATCTCCCTCCTTTTTCGAAATCATTGTGAAAACTTTCAATTAAGCTTCTCGCTTCTCTTCCCAACTCTGTTCTTTGAAGCTGGTGAATCTGTGTCACACATCCAAATTTCTCGTAGAACTCAGAGAAAGCCGTCCTCCTTTGGAAAAATCCAGTCTGAAGTTGGTCCACAATAGCTAGAAAAGTAATGATTCTGAAGGGGTATTTTCGGGTTACATCATGCGTTACTTCTTCTGGAGTGTCGTCATAAACTTTCTTCCCTGCATTCGGCTCTTCGCATTGAAATAATGTCTCGAACTTCGAGAATTTTAGAACTTTTTCGTCATAGAAGTTGAATTCTTTTCGCATGGCACTCGCAAGCTGTATGAATCATACAACCCGTTGCCTTTGATCATGTTTACTTTCAACCCTAAAACAAGTTGTTGATGTACACTATATTGAGAAAAGTCACCGGACATCTTTCAAAAGTAACTGAACCAATTCGCTGCGCTCTTAAGATCCGTGGTTCAGCAGCAAGCTGTATAAAAACAAGCCTGCAGCTTTCCGCGATCATATCGCACTGTGAGGTTGAGTGAAAATGTAGTGGCAGGATGGAACTCACTTTGAGGAAGGAAATATTTTTGGGTGTTATATTAGTGGGTTGTCCGTAAGAGAAAACGAGAGGCGTTTAAACATAACAAAGTCTACTGTTTTAGATTTACTGAATAAGTGGAAGACACATGGCGTGCCTGAAGTTTGCAAAACGTACCGGCAGACCAATGAAAATCAGTGATAGAGGACGTCGAAGCCTCAGGACAGTCGTTGCAGCTAATCAACAGAGTACTGCACAAGACCTCGGTGTGCAGATGAGTAAAAATGTTCGTACCATGGTATGTACACGTACAATTCACAGAGAACTTCATTCGATGGATTACCGTGAACGTGCAGCTGCTCATAAGCATTCATTTTGACTCTGAATGCTACTCGTAGTTTTGTATGGTGTAAAGAACATTTATCGTGTACCGTATATCAATAGAAACGGGTCCTATGGACTGATGAATCCAGATACACGATCTATCACCCTGATAGCGGTGTTTGGGTATGGCGACAGCCGGGGGAACGCTATTTACCACAGTGTACTGTACCTATGGTTACGTTTGGAGCTGGCAGTTAACTCGTGGGAGGGTGATTTTCGTGGCATGGACCCGGTCTATTGGTTATCGTGGACAAACCTGTTAATCCGCGCGCCTACCTCGTTATTCTGGACAATTATGCCCTACACACTCTGGGGCAATAATGTGGAACTGAGCCTTGTTGGTACCAGCAGGATAATGCGCCGAGCCATTAAGCAAGGAATGTTGCGTCGTGGTTTGACAATAATTATGTATCGTGTGTGGACTAGCCAGCACAGAGCCCTGATCTTAATCCCATGGGCCACCAATGGGATGAATTAGAGCTCCGCATAAGTAGTTTCGAACAAAATTGTACTACTAAGCAACAGCATTATGTACTGAATGGAAGCGCATACCTACAGCTGTATTTCAAAACCTTGTTGAGAGTATGTATTGAAGGGTCAGTGAATGCATTAAGGCTAAAGGTGGACCAACACCGTGACAATGTATGTCAATAAATACTATGTTCTGTTTCCCTTTTTGGTGTGAGGTGATTTTTGTCAATACAGTGTAGTTCAAACGACCGAGAATAAACCCCCAGACGCACTACCATGAATGCAGTATCGAGTCTTCCTAGCTGTAGTTCAACCTTATTGTCTTGAACCTGGTAGCGATTTCAAAGGTTTGGAAATTATCGACAATTTGTGGCCAAGACTGCAACAACGCCTAACATAGCATCATCTCAGGCTGCCCAATGGGTCTTAATAACATTCCTTAAAAAAGATGCATTCGGGTTTATGTTAACTCCTGACAGCTGGTTTTCACTAAGTAATCGCAACGACATGTAGAAGACGAAATAATCTTGTACAGATGCTACTGAAGGTTAAAAAAACGTGTAGCTTCTGTGCCTCATTCGGCAGAACATTAATCCTCTAGGTTAAGAGAATGGGATGAATATGGTGCATAGGTTGGAAGTGGATTTACTTCGTTGATTTTGGCCTGAAGACCTGAATGCTGACCTAACATACTGGAAAAGTTGTCATAAGACTACACTTACTTATGCCAATGTTGCAATCTTTGATGTAATTCATGATCACAGTGAATAGCTCTTCAGCTTTGTTACCAGTGTTTTGTAGAAAAGTTGAGAGCCTTTCCATGGGCAAACCACACTCTCCGATGTAGCGGATAACAAGTGATAGCTGATCGACGAGTGCTACACTACCTACCAACAATTAATTGGACACCTGTGATAGCAAAGGAAAACAAAGTTTATTCACTTTCAATAGTTGGTAGAGCCTCCACGAGCGGCTATTGCAGCTGCGACCCTCCGGGGCATACTCTCAACCAGGCGTTGTACGACGGCTAGCGGTATTTTCTTCCACTCGGTTTGGAATAGACAGGTCAGTTCCTTCACCGATTTCGGACGGTGGGGGCACCCGTTAAGTCGACGCTCCCACTCGTCCAGAGGTCTTCGATAGCGTTAAGGTCCGGGCTATGCGCAGGCCAGTCCATTCGATTAACCCCATTGTCACCATACCAAGCCATGGTGAACCTCGCAACATCACAGGTGTCATTGTCTTCCTGAAAGTACCATGTATCCACCCCGTAAAACATACCAGGAGAACCACCCCCATAGCAAAATCCCACCGCCGCCGATTTCACATTTGGCACAATACATTCCGGCAGGAGGCGTTTTCCAGGCAGAGGCTAAACCCAGACCCTGCCATCCAAACGGTAGAGGGTAAACCTTGACTCGTCGCTCCAGAGAACCTGTTTCCACTTTTCAACGGTCCACTGTCGACTTTCGACGTTTATTGCACCACGTTAGCCACGCAGCGCTATTGGACTTAGTGATCAACGTCCATGATAACCGAGCAGATGGGCTTTCTCACAGATGGTATTGATCGAAAGAACACTCCCGGATGCCTGTTGAAACTCCTCGCGGATCTGGCGCATCGATTTGGTGCGGTTCTTCCGAATTTCTCTGGCCAGCACCCGTCTCTCTGTAACTCCCAGTTTTGTGGGTCTGACGGGTCGCGGCACATTCCGACAGTTACCTCTCATCTTCCACTTGCCAATCGCGTAGGCCACTGTCGATATAGGATACTTCAACTCGCTGGATATGTCACGTATGAATCGGCCATTTCTGTGATACCCGACGATTACACCTTTCTCGAAATCAGAGAGCTCCGAACTGCGTGGCATCTTGCATGCGACTGGTTGCGTTGTTGTTTCCCACACGATATTTAACGGCGGCGGCCGTGACGTGTATCAGGACTGCAGATATCGTCGATTGCAGTGGTGTACAATTACTTGTTGGTAGACGGTGTATATACGGACTGGAAGCCATCGTTATAGAAAGAACTTTGCAGCTTTTATTTCATTTACAATATTTGCACCTAACGTTCGTCCCAATAATCTCAAAGAATTCCTCATATGTCATAGATAAGTAAGATGTGTTGCCACTTCCTGGATTTACCTTTTCAGCAAAATATTTTGCCAAAGATGTAATCGAATTCAGCTATAACTTCCAGTAACTTCATGAAATTTCCATCGTTATTTGAAATAAACCTTTTGTCACCACCTCTGAAAGTTAAGCCCCGAGTAGCTAACGCTTTTATGACCACGACGACTCTGTGAAGTATTTTCCGCCGATAGTTAATTTCATCTTCCAGCTGTTCAGTCAGGACATATTCTATTCTTCCCACGCTGTTGCTTCTTTTCTTCAGAGAGATCAGGCAACCCTTATGAGGCATGGAACGTTCATGTTCGTTCAATCAATCTGTGGCATTTTCCCAATCATTAATAGTGTTGTGTACAACCTGTGAGACTTGAGTGGTTTCGGTTTGAAATAACTTACAAACTCCCCAGTAAACCGATCCTGTGCTTCCATAATACACAATCCAAGACCTAGCCAGTACATGAACATTTAATGATTTCCTATAAATAACACTTCTGTGAGATATCTGATCGCCTTATTGCCATACTGACGATTGGATTTCTTAAAATCACCTTTCTCATTTTGGTGAAAGTCGTGTTAGGCTACACTGTCTCTAGTAGTGTCATTATGAACTACTAATACACAGGATCATTTGAAAGAAGTCGAATATTTTAAGAAACTGAAGTTTTACTCAGTGCAGCCTTGCTGTAATCTCTTGGCTCAATACCTAGTTTCCTGAAATTTTCGGAGAACATCTTCAGACGAAAACTGAAAAAGATGTTGATTCACTACTTCTTGCTAATGAACACTGTATAGGAAGATTGCTTGAAGGTGGAATATTTGACGATCTCTTCGTTTGAAAAAAAAACCAGTATTTTTAACTGCTTTTGGTACTGACAGTTTCGTTCTTGCGTGTGTTTTATTTTCTAATTTTCTTGCTTTGACCACCACTCACAGACCTCTACGCCCATCGTTTATTTTTACAACTCAAAAAACCGACCAACGCTCATCAATTTCACTGTTAGTTTGAATGTCAGTCATAAGTTCATAGAAACTTCTGTTGTTTTTTTAATTTTGAGGTTTAACGACCACCGTGAGTAACTCAATGGGTTATAAGCAGTCCCCCGTCCCTAATTTAGGGTCACTGGTTCCAGGAAAGGGAGACAGCCAGTGCCGTAAGACAAGCACAACCTCCATACCTCACGGGAATCGAACCCGGACCCTTCTCGGACGAATGATCATAAGCCAGCGCTTAGACCACTGCGCCGCCATGGCGGCAACTTCTGCCTTCGTACACCGACCTTGAAACGAATCTTTCAGCAGACACAGACAGCTTTTCTCGTAATATAGACGATTAACGTGGACTAGGAACATCAAAATGAAGTCATTCTTCCTTCCACGTTTGCAAGTGAATAACGAGAAGATTTTCATTGGTCGCAACCGGGAAACGAACCCAGAGTCCCCCAGTTACGCGCCGGACATGCTACCTCTGCACCACAGCGGCATCGTACCACGGCAACCTGCCATGTGTTTTGGCCGTTAGTTGTATATGAGTTTAGCGATTTCGAGGCCGATCTGGGGTCGTGGTATCGTGTCAGGCCCGTAACTGGAAGACCCTGTGTTCGATTCCCGGTGGCGGTCAATGAGGATTTTCCCGTGATTCCCTTATAAACGTGGAAAGAGCGATTAATTCTGTTTGAGCTTTCTTGGGAAACCGAACGCATCCGTACTCTTCGAAAGCTAGCGACGAAATGCATGGCGGTGCCTGCATACTTTTCAACCGTGCTGAGACATACATATAGTGTCTCCAAAACCCCAGGACGGACTTCTTCCAGCTTCTCTATAATTATTTCCCGAGTGAAATCATCTTTTGGGTTGTCGGAAAAGCAATGACGAATTTTGCACCTGATGGCGGTTAAGCGGTTTTGGTAGCGCAAGAGGCATGCAGAGCTCTGTTATCGCTATGGCATTCGACAGGAGCCAGCTCTAGCTGCAGTCTAAAAGGAATAGTGAGAGATTTTGTTCATTTGCGGAGATTTGACATCAAGTTGAAAATGGAAGACCAAACTGTGCATTTTCGCCATATTTTACTGTTTTACTTCCGTAATGGGAAGAACGCGCGTCAAGCATGTGAAATGTTGCGTAAAGTGAACGGTGATAATTCTCTACAAGAACGTCAGTGCCAGCGGTGGTTCGCAAAACTCCGTGCTGGTGATTTTGACCTCAACGATGCTTCGCGGTCCTGGAGGCCAACCGAGGTTGATGACGACCAGATCAAGGCATTTATCGAGTCAAACCCACGTTACACGACACGAGAGACTGAAGACACATTGCACATCCATCATTCAAGCGTTCACGACGACCTGAAGAAGCTGGGATACGTAAGCAAGCTCCATGTGTGAGTTCCTCATGAACTCAAAGAAGCCCAATTGACGGCGCGTATAAATATCTGCGATATGCTCATTAAACGTAAAGAAAACGGTCCTTTTTTGAAACGACTGATAACTGGTGACGAAAAGGTGATTGTGTACAACAATGTGCTGCGCAAACGGTCTTAGTCCCGACGAGCTGTTTCGCCTCAAACGTCATCCAAAGCAGACATTCGTCAGCGGAAGGTTCTGGTCTCAGTGTGGTGGGAGTTCAAAGGTGTCGTGTTTTTCGAGCTCCTACCAGGGAACCAAATAATCAATTCGAATGTGTACTGTCGGGAATCGGACAGTTTGAACAAATCCATCATCCAGAAACGTCCAGAGCTCGTTCATCGTAAAGGTGTTCTGTTCCATCACGACAACGCGAGACCGCACACAAGTTTGATCACCCGCCAAAAATTTTTGGAGCTTGGGTGGGATGTGTTGCCACACCCAGCATACTCGCCTGATTTTGCACCGTCAGACTTAAACTTCTTTCGCTCTCTTCAACAGTCCTTGCATGGTATAACGTTTAATTCAGATGAGGCTGTAAATCAGCATGGTGTGCAGTTTTTCGCCACGAAAGACAGGTTGGTCTATGAACGAGGCATTATGCAGCTCACTGAAAGATGGCAAAAGTTTATCGAACAAAACGGGCATTGTATAATGATTGATTTTTGTTCTTTCTATCAATAAATGACCTTTGCCAAACATGGCTAAAATACGTCATGACTTTTCCGACAACCCAATAGATCAGTGGTCCCAAACTCTGATCCTTGGAAGGGCCATTTTCCAGTTTTGAAGGAACTTAGGAGGTCGTATGAATATTAAGAGATTTCTTATTAATAAATATCAACTTTAGAAAACTACACTAATGGCTTGGCACTAGTGTGGAATATTATATATAATTATCGATAAACAATAAAAACAGATGCTTCGTCGATCACTGAAAACAATCACTTTTACGAAACAAATATTTTCACTCATATATAAAAAAAATCACATTTTACCAACGGAACATGATACCAGTACAGAAAATATTGCACTTTTTTGGCTGCAAATTTGGGCTCGCTTATCTGTCACCAACTTATCGATATTTGGAATAATGTCCTTTGAATATGCTACTTTTAAAAGTGAGCATAAGTGACTGTCACTAAACCTATTCATTTTAAGACATTTTACTTAGTACATTCTTGAAAACAGTTGTTCACATGTGTATGTTATTCTGAACATAGACAGAACTCGTGCAGCTAGTTAATGAATGTTTACGCACTTGTCCTTTGTTAGATTGCAGCTGTTGTCCTTTGTTAGATTGCAGCTGTTGTAAAACTCTGTGAGATTGCAGCTGTTGAATTTTTCTTCTAGGAAAGAATCACACTGAAAGTCTATTACTTCAAGCTGAAGTTCTTCAGGTGCGTTTTCAGCACTATAGGAAAATCGAGACTTGACGATATTTAGAAAATATTTTCCATGTCTTCGAAAATTCAAACCTCCTGTTGAAATCCAGTTTTAACATAGCTATCTTCGTACAAAATTCGCCGAAGTTGATTCCTTCTTGCGCGTGAAGCAACCGATGCAGCCGGACGAAACTAGCCAACAGCTGAGCGGGAGGAAGCTTTTTAAGGTTGATCAGTGTTGCCAGCGCTTGATTTCAATTCTGCGCAAATAATATTCTCTTTTCATATGACGTCCCTTCCGCACAGCGACACGGCTGCCAGCGCTCTTGGATTCGTAGACAGTACATCAGGGGGAAGACATTTTACCATTTACTCATTCCATTTGACAATACGCATGCTTAATACAGTTATATTCTTCCTAAACAAACTTGCTGCTTATAAACAGGAAAGCTTTGCTAAGCAATAAGATGTTTGTATTATATTTAATATATTACAACGTTTGTGTAACATACTTGAAAAAGGGTGATTTATTTTTATTTTGCAATCCTTCATGCGTGCCGCAAAACAGTTGGCGCTGGGCCTCGTGCGGCCTGCGGGTCGAGAGTTTAAGACCACCGATCTAAATGATGTCACATAACGTAAATTCACGTTTGGACCATTATGCCCCTAAACGTTCAGATTTTCCTTGAAACACATATCACCTACCGCATAGTTTCTCTTTTTTACCCGTTTAAGTGAGATACCAGGTGAATAAGCGAATGATTCAACCTACTAAACCTATCCAGTTACGCAGATTGACAAAAGCTGTTGCCTCTGATCACGTGGCTGCAATATTTTGAAACAGTCTTCGCCCTTAATTTTGGGATACATGTGTATATACAGGGGTTGTGATTGAATTGTAAATCGGTGCTTGCATATTTTCGTTCCAGGTGAAGGCACAATGAGTGACCTGTCGGAGTTTCAAAGAGGGCAGATTGTATGAGCCCGTCTGTTTGGTGCGTCGGTAACCCCAGTTGCACATATATTGAGGGTATCGAGAGGTACCGTGTCGAAGGTAATGACAGCATACAATATTCTCGGCACAATATCATCTGCGACACTGTGGAAAGAAAAAACCAAACTCACTGCGAGAGACAGGAGGACATTAAAGATGATTATAACCGCACGGAGGAAGACCACAGCGACGAAAGTGACTGCTGAGCTTAATGCACGTCTCCAAAACAAAGTGACGCCTGGTGGCGCAGTGGTCTAAGCGAAAGGGGTCCGGGTTCGAATCCCGGTGAGGCATGGATGTTGTATTTGCCTTACGGCACTGGCTCTCTCCCTTCCCTGGAACCAGTGTCCGTAAATTAGGGACGGGCGACGGCTTATAGCCCATTGAGTTGCTTACGGTGGTCGTTAAAGCTCCAATAAAAAAACCCACTGTCGACGAATACCGTGCGAGGGGAATTGCATAAGCACAATATTTACGGCATAGCTGCGATTGCAGAACCCCTGGTATCACAGGTGAATATGAATCGGAGACAACAGTGGTGCCAGGAACATAAAACGTGGACTGCGGATCAATGGAAGCATGTGTTGTTTTCCGATGAATCACGTTTCTCACTATTACCCACCACAGGACGAGTTTACGTGTGGGGAACCCCGGAAAAGCCTACAAACCAGACTGTCTCCTTCTTACAGTGAAGCATGGGAGCGGTTCCGTAATGGTTTTGGCCAGATCTGGTAGTTATTAGCAGGCCCATTATCACCTTACACGGACGGATTACTAGCGGTGACTATGTCACTCTTTTGGCCGACCATGTGCATTCAATGACGCAGATATTGTTTCCGTCAGGGGATTGTACCTTTCAAGATGATAATGCACCGTTTCACAGAAGTCGAACTGTTCAATCATGGTTTGAGGAGCATGAGGGTAAGTTGCACACCTTCCCCGGTCTGCGCAATAACTGGACTTAAACATCATTGAGCCCATGTGGTCTGTGTTGGAAAACAGAGTGTGATCCCGTTGTCCTCCTCCGCCGTATCTCAAGGAATTGGAGCAGTTTCTGCAGGACGAATGGTACAACATACCACTTACTACCATCCAGGACTCGTCTGCATCCATTCCCAGAAGGATTCAAGCAGTTTTAAATGCCAAGTGTATTCCCAGACAATATTAGGTGCATAACACTTATTGTTTCAAGGTGTTTCCATTATTTTGCACAACCCCAGTAGTTGTGTAGTATACTGTATATACGCACTTGACTTGATGCTATCGTACTCAATGATACAACATGAAAACACGTTAAAAAAATAATGTTTTTATTATCCGATACAGAAAATATTTTCAAACACACGTTTTTCTCTGACATTTCATTGGCAAATCATTTACAGAAAGTAGAGTAGACATCATTTTAATTATTTAATGAAATAGATTTATTTATTAATTTAATTGTGCGTGGCATCTTCAGGACACCATTCACAGCTTTTGTTCTATTGTCTGCTGTCGAAGATTATCACATTATTTAATGAAACGAAATGTATTTCTGACAGTAAATCACCAATATGTTCTTTTTCGGCAGGAATCGTCAAACTCAGTTCCTTTATGTCTGTAGCTTCACAAATAATTTTGAAAACTTCTCTCACAACCATCAAATGCGGTTCACCTGTCATTCTTATACTCAACTTTTGTAAATTTCTGAGACACGGAATGCGTTTGAAAGGTTCATTGTCCAATATTGGGCGATTCAAATAAGTATTAAACAGCGACAGTTCTTCTAAATAAGGGCACATTCTCAGTATGTATTGGAGGTCTCTTGTGTCAAATGAAATTTCTTCTCCCATTTCTCCAGCAAGGTGTAAAGACTTTATTTGAGTTCCTTGGCTGGTCCAGAACATCTGCATGTTTTCACCAAGGCGATGAGTGCTTTCACAGGAAAGCGAAATGCGTCTTAGGTTAGTGAGTCTGCACATGGCCAGTATCTGTTCTCTGCATTTGTTATTATCACTACTAATGAGTAAATCTAATTTTTGTATTTCTGGGCATGCACTAAAAACAGTTTCCCAGTTTCCGTCGAATTTCCCGCACGGAAGAGACGTTAACTGCACAACTAATTGGGGAATTCCGAATATCTTCCGCTGTATGTCAGTTTCACACAAAGCGTCAGGTACCTTTTCAAATGGAGTGGTGAAGAGTTTTCGAAGTGTTGGCATGTGTGTTAGAATGCAAGCTACTCCTGCCTTGCTGACTTCTGTACCAAGTATGTTGAGTTCCAAGAGTTGCAATGGACATTTCGTGTCACACACTTTTGTATAGCAGCAACTTTGAACACCTTCACCATCAGTTACTTCATGACCACAAAGAACAAACAATGAATCGTCACTAATGTTCGTAAAACTCAGATTTAGGGATTTCAATTCAGTGAGGGTGCTGGCAATAATTTCTATGGTTTCCCCATTCATATTCTTGTAAAGTCTCAACTTAAGATCGGTCAAGTTCTTCATGTTTCTGAGAAAAGGATTGTTTATGGCGCAATCCAGATTCCTTCCGCTGGAATGGAATGACTTCAGGTTCTGAAAAAAAGAACAGGAAATTTTAATCACTGAACAATTTCAGCGAATATATGCGTACACAATAATATTTCATTAATATTTTATTAATATTTCTTTAAACAAAGTTAAAGTGCATTCATGAATCATGTAATTTTTTCGTAACGCGTCAAGAAGGACTGACGTCGATCATATAACTTACCAGTAAGTCACTGACCAATAAAGAACTTCATCACTGAAGAGCCGAAGCGTTTCGACCACCTGTCCAATACGCTTTTGTTAATCCACATCCCACCAAATCAGCTCTTACCCGGCGAGTTATGACGCTGCAAGTTTTCTACAGGTATCTTGTGGTATCTGGTACTAATATACCAGTAACTTCTTCAACTCTCAAAATTTACATGGTTCACCCGCCGAAGATCGGATTTGCAGCTTCCACAGAAACCACTGTGATGTGCCCGCCTCGCAGGATGCATATGAGATAAAAGTAGATAACAGTGAGAGCACATGCCAGTGTAGTATTGTGGATAGCACTCGGTGCTCTGGAGACGAGAGTTGTGGGTTCGGATCCCGCCCCTGGCATAAAAATGATGGAGAAATTTACTTCATCATATTACAGATACTCGATTGGATTGATGTCTGGGGAACAAAGATTTCAGCGCAATACCTAAAAGTCTTACTCAGGTTCCACGAACATTTCTCTGAAACCCCGGGCAGTGCGGCGTAACGTATTATGCTGAACAAAGAAAGCACTAAAAGTAGAAAATAGCGTTGACATGAAGATGAAAATTCCGGGCAGTGTGCCTTAGCGTTTTATGTTGATTAAAGAAAGCCCTAGAAGTAGGAAACACCGTTGACATGAAGATGGAAAATCCGGGCAGTGTGGCTTAGCTTAATATGCTGATTAAAGAAAGCACTACAAATAGGAAATGCCGTTGACATGAAAATGAAAAATCCGGGCAGTGTTGCTTAGCATATTATGCTGATAAAAGAAAGCACGACTAGTAGGAAATACCGTCGACATGAAAACTTATGTTTAATGTACAACGACGTTTAGGTAGATTGTAGCCATCATATTTTCGGTCTCGCAAATGGCTGGAACTACGTTTTACAGCAGAGTATCACCCAAAGAATTGCACTTACCCCACCAACTTGTTTTCGTCTCACCAGGCATCCAGGAGCCAATACTTTCACGGGGAAACAACGACTAAATAGCAGGCCGCTCACATGCTGCAACAGGTAACGAGATTAAACCGATCAGACGACCTTCCAGTTATTCAAAGTCCTGTCTTAACGCTCGCGAGCTCATTGTAAGCGCTATCGACGGTGAAATTCACCGGATCAGACGACCCTCCAGTTATTCAAAGCCCCGTCTTAAAGCTCGCGAGCGCATTGTAAGCGCTTTCGACAGTGAACCGACGTCAGCGTTATCACTCTGAGAGGACTACAACTACATAGCTCCATTTTGAGCAACGTTCCTTGTACTATGTGTGGTGATGCATTACTCCCGTTAACAGTTTTCAAATTACAGGCCACTTGCGCCACAGTATCCCCTCTGTTGTCTCGTACCATAGAGGGATAGCTTTCTCTCACCACTGACATCTATGTCAAGACACACTGCAGCCGTTGGTGGCTTCTTTCTTCCTCCGCGAAGGCTCCGAAGAAGGAAAATTTCGAAAGGTGCTGAAGGTACTAACGACAATAAAGGTACCGCACTATAAGGTATTAACGGCAGCTGACCGTTTGCAATCCCCAGAATTTGCAGTCTCGAAAATGCTCGGAACCAGTTGTCTAGCTATTAAAATTTTGCATTTGTCAAGCTCGCTTAAGTTCTCTGACTTTCCCATCCAAAGAACAGGAGCCGCCCCGGTGGCGCAGTGGTCTAAGCGATGGCCTCTGATCATTCGTCCGAACGGCGTCCGGGTTCGAATCCCGGTGAAGCATGGATGATGTGTTTGTCTTACGCACTGGTTCTCTCCCTTCCCTGGAACCAGTGACCCTAAATTTGGGACAGGCGACTGTTTATAACCCACTGAGTTGCTCACGGTGGTCGTTAAACCTGAAAAAAAAAAAAAAGAACAGGAATAACACCGATTAACAGAACACAGTGTCTCGTGCTATTTATACCGTTTCTTTACCTTCACACTCGCCATCGTTCACTTGCTGTTATTTCAATTTGCATAACGACGCTCCAGTCATAATATTTAGGTTCTTTGGTGTATATACGGCCCTGGCGACTTGTCAGTACTAAGCCCCCGCAACTAGATATGGAAGGAGTTGTCGTAGTTTAAACGGGAAATTATTATCTACGCAAAAAAGGCGGGGATTTGAGTCTTTGAGAGCCACCGTACTGAAGGTTTGAACGAAAATTGCATGAAAGGTAGTTCCCATTCACAACTGGTACTTGCTGTCGCAGGAATTGTTTTCCATTTACATTTGAGATTTATATTTAACATTGGTTGCCCTTAGCCCTTTTTCGGTGATGATCTCATTCTTTGCGAAGTACAGGCTCATGATGAAA
This sequence comes from Macrothele yani, assembly GCA_039090855.1. Taxonomy (NCBI): domain Eukaryota; kingdom Metazoa; phylum Arthropoda; class Arachnida; order Araneae; family Macrothelidae; genus Macrothele; species Macrothele yani. The sequence goes on along the minus strand of CM077032.1, from coordinate 29,782,487 downwards.
GTTTTGCCTTTCAAAATGACATCAATAACCAGCTTCCGTGGTAGTACTATAAACCATCTCCACGTCAACATCTCCAAATATTATGTCCTTTCCTTTTCGAGGAAGAAAACCAATTATTTTTGTATACAAAGCCACGACTATATTCTATGCCGGACAAACAATTTCTAAGACTTGGGAGTTACATTCTATTCTAAGTTGGACTATTAAAGCCATATCCAATGATTTGTATTTTTTGCCTGAAGTTTTGGATTAATTATGCAACTTTCTAAGTGTTTTTCTGATCCCCAGACAGGTATTTCCATTTTTGAGACCACGGCCAGACTTTATTAGAACGTGCTATACGATATTTTGGGGTCCTAGTCTCATAACACAAATAAATTAGATTGAGAAAGAACAAAATCGATACCTACGACACATTTTTCATATATACTAGGATATGAATATACCAAAGAATGCCCGGTGGGAAAGTGCTCACACAAAAATGCCCACGGAAAAAGTGCCTACATATTGAGAGCAGGAAAATAAGTCATTTGGTGTCTGATGTTTTCTTACGTCTGTTCGAAACATGAGGGTTTTCTTAATTTTATGAAGAAACGAGAGAGATGACAACGAATTTTCGGGTGTAATGAGCACGTCTTTTGCATCCGTTCTGATGAGAATTAAATTTATCAAAGCTGTTCAAAGTCAAAGGAACCGGTATGGAAAAAAATGGTATCTGACTAAAGAAAGAAGATCTTCAATCGGGTTTTTAATCCAACAAATATTGCTGTACGTGGAATCGTGAATTTACGACCTCTGGCTGCAGACTTATGAGTTAAAAAAATTGAATTTATATGAGAAACATTTTGCTGCGGAAACGCTCTCCAGCAAAGAAACATTTTCTTTTCAAATCGGACTGTTCGAAGCAGAGATATGGATAAATTTAAGACATGCGTCTACGCTTCCTAGCGGGAAAACCATGCATTATTTTAAGTAGAAAGTATTATCAAAAGTTTTTCGATATGAGAGGTATCGATCCAAGACAAAAGAATTTTGGTCCAGATTTCGGGAGCTCAGATTTTGCTGCAAATACATCAGATGCCGAAATTAACGCTTATGCACCTGGAGGCCAAACCATTCTTTACCAAATATTAGGAATTATATGAAAAAGATTTCCCATCAGGAGCTATATGCGATACAAGAAGAATTTTTTAAATCAAAATTTTAGAAGCAGAAATATCGGGGAAAGCGGAATTTACCTTTGCGCCCCCTAGCGGAAAGTCTATGATTTACTTGAAAATTTTTAATTTATATGAAAAACATTTCGCATAGGAAGCACTATCCAACAAAGAGGGAATTTTTTAAATCGGACCCCTAGAAGTAGAGATATTGACAAAAACAAGACATACATCTACTCCTATGGCGTACAAACCATATATTGAAAAGGTTTGTCGACGTGAGTAGTATCGGTCCACAAACGATTTTTTTGCAAACGAGATTTTAGACGCTCAGATTTTGCGGCAAATACATCAGAAGCGGAAATTAAGACTTACGCGATCTGGTGGCCAAACCACTTTTTATCAAAAGTTAGAATTATATGCATAGGATTTCCCAACAGGAGATGTATCCGGTGCAGAAATAGTTTTTCAAATCGGAGTTTTAGAAGCAGAGATATCGGGTAAAACACAATTTGCTTTTGCGCCCCCTAGCGAAAAATTTATGATGTACTTGAAAATTTTGAAATTATATGGAAAAAATGTCACACCAGGAATTCTGTCCAATAAAGAAAGAATTTTTGAAATCGGATCATTTGATGCAGCAATATTGACAAAAATAAGATATATATCTACGCCGCCTGGCTGCGAAACAATGTAATATTTTAAGAAGAAAATATTCCGAAGAGGTTTGTCGACGTGAGTGGTATCGCCAACAAATATGCAATATTTTAAGAAAACATATTTAGAATATATTTATAAATATTCCATATAATATATATATATATATGGAATATTTATAAACGTATTCAGAATATTTTTTTCATATTCTGAATATATTATAAATATTCCATATATATTATATGAAATATTACATGTAGGTGAAAAAATATTCCGAATATGTTTAACAAACCATATAATATTCCGAATGTGTTTGTCGACGTGACTGGTCCGCCAACGAATTTTTTCAATCGAGATTTCAGAAGCTCAGGTTTTTTGGCAAATACATCCGAAGCAAAAATTAACTCTTACGCCCCCTGGTGGCCAAAGTATTATTTACCAAAAATTAGATACTATATGCAAAAGAGTTTCCATCCGGAGCTGTATCCGCTGAAGAAAAAAAAATTCAAGTCGGAGCTTTAGAAAATTTTCCCCTAGCGGAAAATTTATGCGTAACTTGAAAAAGTAAATATACCTAAAATACTCTTCGACATCAACGGAATCGAAAGATAAAAAACATTTCAATCGGATACTTAGAAGCAAATATATGGAATAAAATGTATTTTGAATTCCACATCATTTGTATTTACGCCCTCTAGCGGAGAAATTACACATCGTAAAAATAAAAAAAAAACGAAATAAAGCATCATCATTCGCACATCTCAAGCTTCCCAATGCAAAAAGAATATTTCAAATCGGACTAATAGTTTCAGAGATAGGGTGTTTACAGGCGGACGGACAAACCGACAACATAAGCACGATCTTTCTTTTACAAAAGACGTGCTAGAAACTTAATTCTAAATCAGCAATCGGCATAATTTGTCAGAATATTTCATCTGTTGAACAACATGACTTTCACTACCGTTACAAATACATAGTGTTTTTTATTTCAAAATAGCAGTGCTTGGCTTATCCACAAGCAATATGATAGGATTCTTTTAGTGAGTGGGGCGTTACAAATAAAGCCAAGTTATCAAAAGAAATCTAACACACATGCAAAATCAGAGGAACGCCCCCCCCCCAACACACACATAAACAAAAGTTTGCATAGGTCAATAAGGTTTTGAGGGTGCACCAAAAATGTCTCACACCCTGGAGACTTTGTGAGCATTTTAATTCAATTGCGTTACTCACTCTTGGTAATATTTGATTCTATTTTTACACATATTAGTATTGTTCTGTCTCTCTTAACAATGAGCTTCTTCTGCCATTTTGGGGACACACTACACAATGTTCTTCTAATTCTAGAAGCGTTTGTGTTTGAGCAAGGCAAATGTTCTTACAAATTTTGTCGATATCTTAGTTGAAAGTAGGATTTGTCTTCATGAAATTGAAAAAGAAACCCTCATGTTTCTGACAGATGTAAGAATTCAGTCAACAGCTGGCGTATTTACCTATTTTCGAGATGTGGGCGTTTTTCCTATTTTTGAGAAGAGGGATTTCTTCTGTCGGCATTTCTCTCTCATGCCCTGGAGCATATGTTGCGGACATCCCACCTGTTGACCTATAGTCGTTTTTCAAGATGATTTCTACATTCGAGAAGGACTCGTAAAAATTAAATCTCTGTTTTGACGAACTGTTGTTCTAGTGCACTCAGCGCATTTTAAATAAGTGCGTAGAGTCCTTTAATCCATTTCTACGCCTTTTAAGAATCTCAGGTTCAGCCTACTATAGTCATTTTAAGAACTGTTGTTTTAATGCACTCTACGCAGTTTTAAAACCGCTGTTCCTGTGCATTATGCATTTTAAATAAGTGCGTAGAGCACATTTTGCTGTTTGAAAACCGATGGTTTAGTTAACTCTACTCATTTTAAGAACTGCTATCCTCGTGAACTCAACGCATTTTAAATACGTAAGGCCGTAGGACACTATTTGTACTTTGATAACCGCTGTACTTGTACCCTACGCATTTTAAATAAGTGTGTAGAGCACTCTTCCCGGTTAGAAAACCGTTAGTTTAGTTCACTCCACTCATTTTAAGAACTGATGTTCTCGTGAACTCAACGCATTTTAAATACGTAGGCGCGTAGAGCACTCTTCGCAGTTTGAAAACCGATGATTCAATGCACCTAAGCATTTTAAATAAGTGCGTAGATTGCTCTAAACTATATCTACGCTTTTTTATAACTACAGGCTTAGATCATTCTAATCGTTTTAAGAACCGCAGTTCTAGTGCACCCTATTCACTTTAAATAAAAGGGTAGGACATACTATGCACTTTGAGGGCAGCTGTACTAGTGCAAACTGCGTAAGTGCGTAAAGCCCTCAACGCAGTTTGAGAATTGCTGATTTAGTGCACTTTGCACATTTTAAATAAGCGCGTAGAGCACTCTCCTCATTTTAGGAACCTCTGTTCTAGTGCACTCTGTGCATTTTAAATAAGTGCGCCTACATTGTTAAGATTTTCTGAAATTCACGAGCCACTTTAAGTGATTTCTTTCGTGAATTAACGAACATATTGCTGATACAACTCTTTCCGTGAAATGACGGATATTTCGTAACCTGATGAAATTCTGAAATCCCATAAACATTTTCGCAATTGGTTTCTTATATTGACAGTATATTGACGCTTTAAGATGTGTTCACGGAAAATTCTGAATTTTCAGAACCCTTTTTTCAATTCCTTTCGTACGAAAGAAAGGTACTGAAGAAAGGTTTGAATTCCTTTTCATTTGCTTTATTCTTTGAATAATCACATACATCTTGATCCCAATAAATACAGTATTATGCCAATATCTGAAGGATTTAGTTTTAATATTGGTAACTTAATATTTCAAAGAATAAAAAATAATTTACATATCAATATTATAGACATAAAATTTGTTACTTATAATTATTAAACCTGGGGCAAATTTCTCCTACGACCCATTAACCCAAAATAATTAATGATGAAAAAATGCATAAATTATATTGGCTCAGAATTTTGGAACAATTTATCGACACAATTAACTGAAATAAATAACATTAATCTACTTAATAAAAACAAATAAAGAAACTTGTAATGAAACACTCATACAAAAGGAGGGGAAGTGTTTAGGGAATTTCAAAGTGCAAATTACAACCACTTGCCATTGTTAACGTCCTTGTGATCAACTGTTTAATTGCAAGTGAGGAATCAGTGCTTGTTATGTCTTATTAGGATTTTTCCTTGCTTCCCCATACTGTTATGTAAATTAACTCTGAAATGACATCTACACTATATTGACAAAAGTCACCGGACACCTAGAAGTGAAACACAACATGGCATGTATTTACATACATTAGTACGGTGTCTGTCAACCTTTCGCCTTAATGCCTGCACTGACCCTTCGAGACATACTTTCGACAAAGTTCTAGCGCACAGCGATAGGCATACGCTTCCATACAATACATAATGCTGCCGCTAGCTGTTGCTTAGTCGTAGGCCTTGATTCCAGACTTCTAATGCGGCGCTCTAATTCATCCCATTGGTGCTCTATCGGATTAAGATCAGGACTCTGTGCTGTCCAGTCCACACACGACACGGAACTATCATCAAACCGCGCCGTAACAGTCCTTGCTTTATGGCTTCGTGCATTATTCTGCTGGTACCAATAAGGCTCGGTTCCATAGTATTGCCCCAGAGTTGGTAGGGTATAATTGTTAACAAGTTTCACCACGATATCTAAAGAGCCGCGACCATACCACGAAAAACACCCCTACACGAGTACACTGCCAGCTCCAAACTTGACCGTAGACACAGTACACTGTGGTAAATAACGTTCACCCGGCTGCCGCCATACCCACTCACGGCCATCAGGATGATGGATCGTGTATCTGGATTCATCAGTCCATAGGACCCGTTTCCCTTGATCTACTGTACACGATGAATGTTCTTTCAATCATGCTAAACAACGAGTAACATTCCAAGTATAGATGATAGGCCTATGAGCAACCACACGACCACGGTAATCCATGGAATGAAGTTCTCTGCGAATTGTACGTGTATATACCGAGGTTTGAGCATTTTTACTCACCTGTACACTGAGGTCTTGTGCAGTACTCCGTCGATTAGCTGTAACGACTATCCTGAGGTTTTGACGTCCTCTATCACTGATTTTCTTTGGTCTGCCGGTACGTTTTGCTGCTTCAGGCACGCAATGTGTCTTCCCATTATTCAGTACATCCGAAACATTTGACTTTGTGTGTTTAAACTGCTCTCGGTTTCTCTTATGGACAACCCACTAATATAACACCCAAAATTCTTTCCTTTCTCAAAGTCAGTTTTCTCCTGTCGCGACATTTTCACTCAACTTCACAGTGCGATATAACCGCGATCAGCTGCAGGCTTGTTCTTACACCGTTTGCAGCTGTACCGTGCATCTAAACAATGCAGCGGATTCGTTCATTTGCTTCTGAAGGAGTGTCCGGTGACTTTTGTTTATATAGTGTATGTATGAAGCTCAAATGTAACAGCACAAATATTAATAAATAAATAAATAAATATTAACGAAAAACTCCGTTCTCACTTTTCACGCATCAGTATGAAGAGAAATTTCAAGTGATTGGAGTGATTCCTGGGAATACTTGAGTTTGATGACCTGTTAAATTTCAATCGTGTATCGAAGTATTTGATTTTGAAGTTCTCCAACGAAATCGAATATTGCGGATAGCATATGGAATGAATAAGACTGAATTTATTATAGCTATCAGGAGAAAATTTTATATTTAGAACTTTTGTGATATAATAATATAAACAGTGCATTTCACATTTTCCTAAAGATAATTGAAAGTCATTGTTAGTTCGAAAAGATTTCGAGATCCAAAGTATTGTTTCGCTTCGAAAAATCACGATTAAAAAATACTAAATTTGCGATACGTCCTCCTACAGGGCAAATGAAATTATTACAAACCTATTAAAAAACCCCAATAAGCTCTAACAGAAAATAAAAATGACCAATTGACCCTCATTAGTGACAAAAAAAAGCTTTCATCATCGAGCAATTAGTTTTACTATGAACGTAATTCAAATTTCCGAGACTTTCTGGCTCAGTGGTTAAGACGCGCGTGAGCTGCTGAATCAACCCGAATGGTGTGGGTTCGATCCTCACTGTTGTGAAATTATTATCTGCTATAATAATTCTGAAAAATTCAGCGTTTTCGATTCTGCGGAATTTGTAGATGAATACGGAAAAACTTGAAAGAGACTTTTCTGAATACGGAAAATATGTGAAAATACGGAAGTTATAGAGACCTGGCAATTTCAAAAATGAAAATGTTTCTAAAAGTCGAACAAAGCCGGCAAATTTTCTGCACGCAGTTTTCAGAAATTTTTCGATAAATCATACCCGTTATTTTTAGTGTAGGACACTCTACGCATTTGAAGAATCGCTGTCCTAGTGTACTTTAAGCATTTCAAATGAGTGCGTAAGACTTTACACACTTTGAGAACCGCTGTTCTAGTGCACTCCAAGCATTTAAATAAGTGCGAGAGCAAGCTACGCTCTTTGAGAACAACTATTCTGGATATGCAACGTATAGTAGCCGTCTTATAGAGGTAAAGCAGAAACAAAGTGTCTTATCTTCCTAGACGTGTAAATGAGATGATCTGAAGTCTAATACGTACCTTACAGTTGCGACCAATCGCTGTAATGATTTCCGGACTGTATCCTCTGGGGGGCGCTGTTATTACCTTAACATATTGGGTGAATATGAAATCTGAGAACAGTTGCAATGATCTCATATTACTCTCCCCTTGAGGAGAATTTTCTCTTCCAGAAGGACGAGAAAATTTTTTACGACACATTTCTGCAATATGATCGGCATATAAGCGCTCTAAAAAGAAAGAGAAAATAAATACAAACTATGATGACTACTGAATCAAGCTATTTCGTAACAATAAATTTATAAATTTATTTAAATATATTTTCACATTATTTTAAGTAAATATATCACATGAACTTCTCATAAGTGATAATTCTTTAGTACTATACCAGTGGCGTATATTCGAGGCTAGCTAGGCTAGCTGCGAAGCCCAGAGAATGCACAAATAAAACTGAATTAAATATACACAAATAAAAGTCAATTATCAACGGTATTAAAATATGTCGATGCTTTGGGTGCGAAAAAAAAACGCGTGCGGATTCGCTTCTGTGACTCAGTCTGGCTAACGAAAACCAACGGCATAACGCAAGCATCTCTTCCAGAGTCTTCGCAATTCTAATGCGAAAACCTTCGGTACAATCGCCTGCTAGCGTTTCCATGACAACATGAATAAGATGGTAGATGGGAATGGGACCTTATTTTGGGTAACGGTTCGCTCAGAAAAAAAGAACACTTCGACTATTCAGTCACTCGCATACTACCACCCATGAGAGTGTTTCGCGAGAGTTGTTTCAGTTTTTGTGAAGTGTCAATGAAAATAATTCAGAGATATTATGTCTTAAATTGGTAGCTTTGTTGTATTCGAACTGTTTTGATAAATTTTGTGAAAGCTTCCCTGAACATCAACTGTCAGAACTTAAAGAAATCTGTGCTTCAAATTTTGATACAACTCGACTAAAAAATGAACTGAAGGTCTTTTACTCCTTTGATGAATACAAAAACAAATCAGTAAGAGACATTACGTGTTACCTAAAGTTGAATACATCGGACATAGTGTTTAGTGAGGTGTACAAATTAGCAGACCTCATATTAAACTTTCCATCAACAGCTGCAACTGCGGAAAGAAGTCTTTCAGCATTAAAAAGAATCAAGATATATCTTAGAGCCACACAAGGACATGCACATTCGAAAAACTTGGCTGTATTGTCAATAGAGAAAAACATTCTTTTTAAATATGAAAAAAGTACTCGGAGGAAACATTTTATGTAAACGTAACACTAAAGTAACCACAAAAAAGAAAAAAGAATGGAGCTCATGTGCAAATAAAGTATTCAGAAGAAGAATGGAGTTCCTGTACAAATAAAGCATTCAGAAGAAGAATGCAGTTCGTGTACAAATAAATAATTCAGAAGAAGAATGGAATTCACGTACAAATAAGCGTTCAAATCCTAATCCTCATAATTATTAGGTATCATGTTAGCATTGGCATCTTCCTAAAATTTTGAAAAAAAAAAGATATTTCTATTACTTACTTAACAATTAAAAGTTAGCGCAATCTAAAAAAACTATACTGGGTGTGTGTGTGGGGGGGGGGGGGGGCAGTACGGGTGAGACAGCCCAGGTCTCGGACCCAAGGTACGCCACTGTACTTTACGATACATAAGTATAGACACATATAATATATGTCACTGTCATTTATCGCTTTCGCTTATGTATATTTGGGTGGAGATCTTTAGTGACACACTTTTACTTGTTGAGGAATATGGCGACCTAATTACCCTTTACTTCTGCCGACATTCTGCTCTCAGGACATCTCCGTTTCTAAATCTCAGAAGCGGAAAAAAGACTATCTAATAGAATAAAGGTTTATACCGTCTTGGCACGTTTAATATTTTAATTTTCGCTGAAATACATTCACTAGCGCTTTCGAAACCTTTTCCGTGAACTGGCAAAGAAATCTTAAACAGAACTATAACATGTTGCTATGCTAAATATCTCATCTTCACCAGAAACCGTAACAGCTCTTTATAGCTAACTTACTCAAAAATTGATATTTAAATCAAATACGCGACTTAGTTTTCCTGCTCAAAACCATTATGTAAGATATACTGCTCGCCGTTATGACTTCAAGGGGTGATTTGATTATTGTGTAGTGGGTATTTGAAAGGAATTGTGTCTTATATCACACCTGATAATGAAATCATGTAAAGGTTTTGAAGTCACTAGTGTATTTTAGCGAAAATTAAAATATTTAACGTACCAAGACGGTATGAACCTTTATTCTGTTAGACATAATCGGGTGCGTAATTCATTTTACTGAGTGTATGACTTGTAACGTATACTCTAGATTCAGTTTCCTTTTGATTTTACTATCTCTGGTTATTTTATTTTCCTATGTAAATTATCTTCTTACTTAACGAGATGTTATTTCTCTCGCTGAATGATGACGTGGTGGTAGGCAGTATAAACAGGCGCGTTCAGACAGTTTTTGTGTTACGTGAGAGAGCTTTGTTTTATATGTAAAGAGATCTTCGTTTATGTGACAGGAACTTCGTTATATGCGAAAGTTCAGATATCGAGTAATTGTGTGGCCTGTGAAATGTGTGTTGGATAATACCAGGAGTTTCCCTAATAAAAGGTTTTTAGTAAGTACGTTTTTCTCAGTTCATAGTTTTGTCAGACCTCTGTCTGGCTGTTAGGTCTCTTTCATTAAGTGTTACTATTAACAACCAGCATAAGACTTTATTCATCATAAATCACTACTATTAAAACATTACTAGCAGTTAAGTTTATTCATTATAACTACTACAACAACTACCAGTAAGGAACTATATTCATTACAGACTTCGTAAGTCATCATACAGACTTTATTCTTAAATATACAACAATACTAGTTTCATCGGGGCAACATTCTTTGGGGAAAAGACTGAATGCTGTCGATTCATTATATTCGCCCTTAACTCACTTAATGTTAAAGCATTACCGTCATTGCACGATTCAAATTGTGATGCATAAAAACAATTTAAATACAACTTCGATTATTGTTTTTAAGACTATTTATTCTTAAAAATAAATATTCTTTATTATACTTAGCATTGCCAGAGTTTTGAAAAACCTTTGCAGTAAGCATAATGTAAGTGTTAGTTTAAAAACCAGAAATATTCTTTTCATAGTCAAGAACGACCTAGATATGGTTAAAACAGAGGACAGGCATGGAATTTATAGCATAGCATTCAGGGCAGTTGATCCAGACAACATAGATCAGATAAACATCGGAACTACAGTTCGAAATCTGAAAATACGACTACAATACAACAATACAATTTAAAAGCTGGATCAAGAGCCACAGCACTATATCACGTACTGTTATTCATGGAACTCACCGCCCTGATTGGAATAATGTTGCCATCTTGGCCACCGCAAACACGAAATTTTTAACATTATTTACAGAAAGTCTATATATTGACAACATTAAACAAATTTGCTGCAGCGATGACCATCAATCAAGCCACATTCCATTACCGTTAAAAATGCTTAAGACGAATACGATTAATTTGACATCTACCTGTTATGATCAATAATTATCAACTAACATGAACTTTGTTGGCGTACGCGCAATAATGGATGAAAAACGTCACGCTGTCTCTTAACCTCAACCTGACTGTATACCGTATATATCGTACTTATGTACTCTTCTACATTTGCAGTGCTCTAACGCATCTGAGGATGGACACTGCAGCGGGTCCGAAAAATTTTATGCATCCAACTTTATGATGATTAATCGTATTGGGCAGGTGGTAATGACATGTCGTCGGGTCTTCAGAGAATGTGGTCGGAATTGGTCGGCGATGATGTTGACGTGATAAGCTTCAGCTCCTGTACACTAGAAATACATACATTTTTCTTTTGTAACATGCGTCAGAAGAAGTACGTAATTAGTCATCATATTTAACTAATTACCTATGAACGTAATTAGTCTAACTTAATTAGTCGTTGTATATGACTAATTACGTTCTTGTTCTGTATTTTTCAAAATAGATGCTTAAGACAAAAAAATAAAAAAAAATAATTTTAGGACAAAGAATAAAAAAAAATAATTTAGACAAAGAATAAAATAATGAAAATTTTAACAGCTGTGCTTGGAGAGCCAACAAGTTGCCCGGTATCGTGATCTGTGCAGGTGGGGATGGAGGCGGGCGTGAAATGATGGAGCCCAGCCCTAGAATGTAGAACAGACAGCCCGCGCATAAAACGTTAAGATGGAGAAGGGGTATGTCGTCAAAGGATTGGTGAATGCAAGAAGTTGATGGGGGACCGCAGTACAGGGAAATGCCGAAATTTCTGACTAGTGACATTTTCTGCTTACTGGTGGAAAATAATATCTTTTGACCCCTGCATGTATGTATATATACAGAGTGATTCATAAAGAAATATACTGTTTCCAGATGGTGTAAAACAGTAACAGTTGAAGACACGGACCATAACTGTGAAACGTGAAACGTTAGTGCTCATAAAGTTTGTGTACCGCTACTGAGGGAAGTGACGTAAGAGATAGCGCGCGTGTCACGTGACTAATCAGTCAAAATGGCAGCGTCTGCAGTGGAGAAAGCGTTTTGTGTTCTTAAATTGAGTGAAATGGAATCTGTAACTGTTGTGCAACGACATTTTCGATCACGATACGGAAAAGAACCTCCAACCAGAAAATCTATCTACGATTGGCATTAAAAAATTCGAAACTACGGGCTGTTTGTGCAAACTTAAAATTCCTGGACGACTTCGTGTATCGGAAGAAGTCGTCGATACTGCTTACACTGCCATTCAACGAAGCCTAAGGGTGCACACACATAGAACATCTGTGACTGTCCCTAAAAAAAGTTAAAAGAGTCCCCTACAATTCTGTTACAGGTAACATAAATCATTTTACATTGTTCTTAATTTATACTGCGTTGAAACTGTATACTTCTTTATGAATCACCCTGTATATATATATATATATACTGAAGAGCATAACTGAAGACTAAGGAAAAACTTTAGAATTTAAAACGAAAGTTGCAAAATAACCTGAAGATCAAAACGCGCAACGCAGCAGTTTTGAAAATTCAGAATTCACATTCTATTAAGAAGATACCTAAGCAAAAAAATACATATATAATTTTGACTCACACCAAGTGCAACATAGAAAAGGTTATGTATCTACCGGTGTGAGTAAAAGGAGAAAAGATAAAAAAATAAAATAAAACAACTGAATGTAGAAGGTGTCGAGAATACTGAGCCTTGGCTTTATCAAGGACCAGCAAAAACTCTGCATTTTCTCACTTCCACAAAGACCTAGTTGGAAATGGGTTTCTGCAAGGCCATGGATGCAAGTAACATTCCCACCTAAAATTGTTTTAAAAAATATATATATGTCATCTCCTCCGCAGAGATGTATGACCTAGCACTAGTTAACAATTTCGCTTGCATCCATTAACCTTAATGGCCCGACCCATGCTCTTCATCTGTTACTATACGTATGTGTATTACCTCTGGCGCAGAAATACATATTAACGCCTCTGGTGAATATTATTATTTTAATGGGGTGGTCCCGACTTCTTGGTTTCCTTATCTGCTGTCGCTCCACTGACTCAGTGTGTCTCTTTTCAATAATACCAAATTAGACTTTACAATGTAGACTGGACAAAAACTACATTTTTAAAAATACTACATAATTTAGAAACTTTCTCTTATTCTTTATTTGTGGCATATTAGTCAGACATACTTTAAAAACAAAAGAGCATCTGAAGAATGTGGTACTCACGGAATTTCTGATAATCCGTGGAGCCTTGGCGGAATTTCGTGCCGTGTCGAAATATGTCCTCAAAAACTCTTTTTAAACAAAGCTCCTCCAAACTGGTAATCTTAGCACTCATTTTGAAGTATCAGTCAGAAATGCTGGAAATAAACGAAAACACAATTAAAACTCTTATTCTTGAACAATCGAGCATTATATTTTCAATGCACAAGTTAATGTTCAACGTGTAAGAAACTCGGAAATCTGTCCGATACTGGGTGCCCTAAAACCAAACGAATTTTGTAATGGCTTTTGTTATTTCATGTTTATTTTTATATGGAATAAAACATACAGAGTTTTCTTAAGCGTTCAATATGAAACCTTTTTCATTATGCACCTCAGTGACGACTTCTTGACTTTCTTTATCTACTAGGCCACAGGGTGATTCAAAAAAGGACTACAAACTTGAAAGCGTACGGAAATTTATTGATGACACTTATAAATACGTTGCACGTTTTAATCTGTGGAAAAACAAATCAAGTGTTACGTCACGGAATACCATAGTACCGGATTCGGTACCTGCACCCGCAAGCATTGTTCATTTCAAAAAGGGCTGCTTTCACAAGTGCAGTGTGTGTTTTGGTTTGAAGTAACGAAATCCGCGACACAACTGTTCAACGAAAGTTTTATGCCCTCTATCGTACGGGTCTTTTCAGTAGGTTTACAATTTACTCTTCGCATAAAATTTGGTTGAGACTGTTCTGTTCTCCACGAGAAAACCCTTGGTCGCTTGTTTGTTTCTGCTGCTGTTACAGAACAAGTGCGGGAGTTCGCTGTCACACGAAATCAACGCGACGTGCGTCTCGTAAAATGGGCACTTACACAACCGACGCGAAGGTTTGGCGAGTTTTACAAAAACTGTTGCAGTTAAAACCATAGAGATTTGCCATTTTTCAGGAAATTAGTAGCGCGTCTTGCGTAGCTCCTCTGGAATTCTGTGTGGAAATGTTGCGTTGTATAGAGGAGGGCGGGACATTCCTGTACAAGGTTAACTTCAGTGATGAGTCGAAATTTCATGGCTGTGGTAAGGTTAACACCCATAACTGAAGAACTTGGAGTTCTGGAACATGTTCGCGACAGTCCATGGGTGAATGCTCATTGTGAAGTTAGCAAATATGGTTTACGACCCTCTTGTATTTTCATGAGAAAACCATTAAGGGTATCATCGTGTGTCTGGATACATTCCAAAATTTAAATTTTACTCATTCCACATTTGGACGATGATGACGAAGAAAGTAGCATTCACTTTCAGTAAGACGGCGTTCCACCTTAATATTATTGTACACATATCCGGGATTTCCTCAATAAACGTTTACCAAGCTCCTGGATTAGTTGAAAAGGTCCAATAGCACAACCACATCGCTCTCCAGACGATTTTTGTCTATAAGGTTCTACGCTGTCGATTTTTTCTACGAGTTTTTATAAAAGATGTAGTGTTTGTTTCGAGATAACCTGCAAATCTCGCTGAACTAAAAACTCGAATTGCCACAACCGTTGCCGAACTAACAACAGATTTGCTGCTTCCAGTTTACGAAGAAATTGACTTCAGGTGTGTTAGAAATTATATCGGAAAATATTTCCCATCAGGAGCTGTAGGCGATACAGGAAGAAATTCGTAAATCGGAGTTATAGAAGCACAGATATCGGGGGAAACGCAACTTACGTTTACGCCCACTAGCGGATAATCTATGAATTACTTAAATAATTTGAAATTATATGAAAAACATTTTGCACCGAAAACGCTATCGGAAAAAGAAGAAATTTTTCAAATCGGGTTTTTAGAAGCAAAGACATCGACAAAAATATGATGTATATCTATGCCTCCTGACGGAGAAACCATGCATTATTTTAAGAAAAAATATTCCGAAAATATTTTTCCACATAAGTTGTGCATCGGTCCAAGAAATAATTTTTTCAATAAAGATTTTAGGAGCTCAGATATTGCTGCAAATGCATCAGAAACAGAAATTAACACTTACGCCTCCTGGTGGCCAAACCATTCAGAGACAGTGTTTACAGACGGACGGACAAACCGATAACGTAAGCACGAACTTTCTTATAAAAGACCTGCTAAAAACAGAAATGCGAAGCGATTGAGAGTGTCCCACAGGAAAGTCACAAAGCAAGTAAGGTAAAAAGGGGCAAGATGACGCCCTTGTTTATAAACGAGAGGGTGGAGGGAGATGTATCCCTAGTCCGACGGCTTAACGTGCCCACGGCGAATATTTAATCGTTGGAGCGTTGGTACCTTCCTCGACATTTTCCGGGGCAGTCATACAACCACTAGGTCATCTGACGCACGGCGGATATGTAGTGGTTCGAGCATTTGTACCTGCCTGGGATCGATCCCGAGACATTTCCGTGACAGTCACGAACTACTAGGCCATCCTACGTAAAGCAAATACCTACTGATTCGGGCTTTGGTACCTTCCTGCGATCGATCCGTAGACATTTCCGAGGCAGTCGCGTCCCACTAGGCCATCCGATGTACAGCAAATGATCATACACTGACGGAAAAAAAAATCCCAACACCAAGAAGGAGTGGTGTTAGATAAACGACAGTTGGTAGGCGGTGAGAGTACATCTGTAAGATGACGTCTATGCAAATTTCGCGCTCGGCGCTTACGTGTCTCGCTAGTAGCGATCCTTGGAACATGCAAAGCAGGTTTGCTGTAAATACGCGCTGTAACGTTCGTGAGCGTTAGTTATCGTTGAGATTCGACGTAGGGTGTTGATGTTAGTCAAGAATGACTTTAAGAAGACGAGGAAGCCATTATCAACAACTCACGGAGTTTGAACGAGGTCGTGTAATAGGGCTACGAGGCGGTGGACTTTCTTTCCGCAATATTGCAGAACGACTTGCAGGAATGTAGCCACTGTGCATGATTGTTGGCAGCGGTGGTCAAGGGAAGGTACTGCCTCAAGAAGACCGGGTTCCGGCCGGCCACGTGGCACTACTGAGAGGGAAGACCACCGTGTACGGCGTATGGCCGTGGCGCATCGTACCGCGTCCGCGGCAGCAATTCGAGCTGCAGTTGCAACCACAGTGACACAACGAACTGTTACAAATCGGTTACTTAAAGGACAGCTCCGAGCCAGACGCCCTGTAGCGTGCATTCCGCTTACTACAAACCACTGCCATTTGCGACGTCAGTGGTTTCAAGCTAGAGCTCATTGGAGGACGGATTGGTGATCTGTTGTGTTTTCTGATGAAAGTCGGTTCTGCCTGGGTGTCAGTGATGGCCGTGTGTTGGTTAGAAGGAGGCCAGGTGAGAGCCTGCAACCAACCTGTCTGCGGCCGAGAAACACTGGACCTACACCTGGAGTTATGGTCTGGGGAGCAATTTCCTTTGACAGCAGGAGCACTGTAGTGGTTATCCCATGCACACTGACGGCACAGTTGTACGTCGGTCTGGTGATTCAACCTGTTGTGCTGCCATTCATGAACAGCATTCTAGAGGGTGTTTTCCAACAGGATAACGCTCGCCCGCATACCGCTGTTGTAACCCAACATGCTCTACGGAGTGTCGACATGTTGCCGTGGCCTGCTAGATCGCCAGATCTTTCACCAATCCAGCACGTATGGGACATCATTGGACGTCAACTCCAGCGTCACCGCCTAACCAGAATTAACCGTCCCTTTATTGACCGACCAACTGCAACAGGCATTTAACTACATCCCACAAACTGACATCCAGCACCTGTACGACACAATGCATGAACGCTTGCGTGCTTGAATTCAACATTCTGGCGGTTACACCGGTTATTAATGTACCAGCATTTCACATTTAAAATGGCTCTTCTCGCGCTTACAATTAGCTGTGATCTTGAAACCTTAATCGATTAAATATGTTACCTATGCAAATGTATTGTCCCATTTCATTCCTCTACAACTATTTTTTCGTCGTGTTGGGATTTTTTTTTCCGTCAGCGTATGTAGAAGATTTTAGGAAAAGTGTGTATGACCCCAGATCTTAAATAACCTTTAGAACGAGATTTGGGCTAGAGTGCCCGATAGGAAAGTAACACGGAAGCGAAGTAGAAAGTGGTAGAAAGACGCCCTTATTCATTACCGGGGGCCAGTACCCGTGGTGGGAAGGTAACGTGCCTATCTGACGCATGCTGGATATTTAGTAGATCGAGTGTTCGAACCTGCTTGGGATCGAACCTGAGGATCATTCATCGGCAGCCACGAGCATTGCCCACTAGGCCATCCGCGGCTCCATCTTTCATGGTTCATTGACTACACGCCGGTTTATAAGGCTTCCGGTTCGTGCTTTCAACGACACCACAGAGTGAGATATCTAGTGGTTCGGGTATTTGTACCTTTCTGGGATCGATGCCGAGACATTTCCAAGGCAGTCAACCACTCGGCGATCCGACGCGCTGCGGATATCTGGTGGTTCGAGCGCTCATACCTGTCCCGGAACGAACCTGAGGCATTTAAATAGCAGTCACGAACGCTGACCACTAAACCATCTGCGGCCTCCCACCACCCACTTTGCAGTTAGGTTTTCTTTGCCACGGTGTTAGTGCATACCTCCGGGGAGGGATTGCAGGAATTCTTGTGCAGCCGACAGTAAAACATTAAAAATTCTTTCTTTTAATGCTTCATAAATAAAGCTGTTATCTAACTTGCCCGCGGAAAAATAATACTCTCCTCCAACCGTAGCTTCGAAAATAATTTAACGGTACAGCATCCCGTTTCGATCGTGATTTCATGCAACATTCTTTAACAAAAAGATATAACGGTTAAAAATCTTTAACCGTTTTATTGTTAAAAATTATTCACGACTCAATTGATTTTATAATGCATATTTCAACAGTTATTTTTCATTTAGATTATAAAAGAACTTTTTTCATGATTGAATTTATGAGGTATAACCCTGTAGATACCTGTGCTTTTAAAGTAAGCCGCGAACGTAAAATTATCAGCCTGGTTTGGTCTTTCTAAACGACCCTAGTCACGAGAATGCCAAAACACAGTCGAAGTGTTCTTTCAGTATTACTAACAGAGTCAGATTATTAAAACGCATTATCCATATCTTTGCGATATTAATGCGATTCAAAAAATAAGCTACAAACAAAAATATCAGAAAAAAATAGCAATAGCAAGAAAAAACAACCTGTTTTGTCCAAAATGAATATGAAACTTCAAATAATGAAAACCTTTTTAAATTCGGGAATAAACAAGAAAGATGACACCGAATTTTTGGGTGAAGCGAGCACGTCTGTTAAATCCGTTCTGACGCAAATTAAATTTATCAAAGCTATTCAAAGTCAAAGGAACTGGTATCGAAAACAATAATATCTGACCGAAGGAAGAAGTTTTTCCATCCCTCAGATATTTTTGTCAACGGAATCTTGAACTTACGCCTACTGGTTTCAGACTAGTGCGTTAAGAAAAATTTTAATTTATATTAGGAGCAATTATCCATATCTTTGCGATATTAATGCGATTCAAAAATAAGCTACAAACAAAAATATCAGAAAAAAATAGCAATAGCAAGAAAAAACAACCTGTTTTGTCCAAAATGAATATGAAACTTCAAATAATGAAAACTTTTTAAATTCGGGAATAAACAAGAAAGATGACACCGAATTTTCGGGTGAAGCGAGCACGTCTGTTAAATCCGTTTTGACGCAAATTAAATTTATCAAAGCTATTCAAAGTCAAAGGAACTGGTGTCGAAAACAATAATATCTGACCGAAGGAAGAAGTTTTTTCCATCCCTCAGATATTTTTGTCAACGGAATCTTGAACTTGCGCCTTCTGGTTTCAGACTAGTGCGTTAAGAAAAATTTAATTTACATTAGGAGCAGTTCTGAGGGGAAACGCTCTTCAACAAAGAAGGAATATTTCAAATCGGACTCTTCGAAGCAGATATATGGACAAATATAAGACACGCATCTGCTCCTTCGGGTGGGAAAACGATGCATTATTGTAATAAGATATATCCTCAAAAGGTTTTTCGATGTGAGCGGTATCGGCCCAAGATAAAAAAAATTATTCTAATTTTCAGGAGCTCAGATTTTTCTGCAAATACATCAGAAGCAAAAATTAGCATTTATGCCCCCCTCTTACGTTAAGTGGGATGTTTAATTGCCCTTTTGTCAGAATTGGGTTTCCTAATGAAGGGTGATTGCCCTGTCCACTTAAGAGCAAATTCTGGGTAATAAGAGATAATACCCAAAACAGCAGCCACAACTTTTCCACATAAAGGAGATCATTCAGGGAACATTCCAAACATTCCTAATCTGATCAAGGAAAATACATCTAAGCTCCTCATGAAAATCTTGCCGAATTGTTAGCCACCCTGCGTGCATGCTCCCTTTGTTTGCTTCCACAGATGTTGGAAACAGATATTAATCATCAGTTTCTTGCTGGTGATGCTTTGCATATATATAAATATTGCATGTATGTTTAGGTTTAAAGTCAAGCATTGAAACTGGGTAAAGTTTCCAAAATTGAGAACTGTTTTATTTTTAGTTAAGAATGATTAAAATAGGAAATATATTTTGCTATAGCTACAGACAGCAAATTCGTTTATGTGCTGTTCTTATGTTTTATCTCTGACGTCCAGATGCTTCCGTGAACAATATTAAAGCGAAGTAGCACCTTGACTTGATGTTACAGTAAATACTGCATGCTGAAATGACTCAGAAATATGCTTACAAAATGTGTTACAGACTAAAATGAAGAGATTCGTGCGTACGTTTTCTAGCTGCAATGACCGACTTTAAAGCAAGAAAATTAGGAAAGAAATATTTATCTGCTTTACATATAAACTTTGTTAAACAAAGCAGAAGAAATATTTAAACTACGGAAAAAGTTACTTCAAGAAAATGATGAGGTATTCACGTAACTGCTGTTTACAACCGATTTATCGGTTGTAATGAGAACGCCTTTTGAATCCTCTCCATCGTGCATAAAATTCTTCAAAGTTATTCATACTCAATGTAACAGGTTAGAAAAAAAAACTCGGTGTAGGAGAGCTGAGTACGGAAAAAGGCGCCACAGAAATTTTAAGGGGCCGTAAAAAAATTACATTTCGACCGCTTCGGGGCCAAGTCTCCGGCGGTGTGTTATCCGAATCACATAAAGTTTCCGTAATTTTGTATTTGTTTAATTGCTACATTAAATGTATTTGTAAAAAATGTTTATGATCTGCAACTCAACTAAATAATTTCACGGTTTAAAACCTACATCTCAACAAATTTCTGCGGGCATTTGTAAGCGCAGCAAACCTATCAGGGTGAGGGGTGGAGAGATTAATACCTTAATTATTAAGAATTTCTGGTCCGAACAAGATATTTTCCACGTTCACAAACACAACTCAACAATATTTTTACGGACATGTGCTAACACAAAAAACCTGTCTCTGTGATTGGGGTGAGGGGTGGGAGCGTAATACCAAAAATATAAAATATACATAATTTCTGGACCGATTGGGAAATTTCCAGCGTTTAAATCTACTACTGGACAAAACTTCTGCGCGCATCTGCTTCCATAGAAAACCTGTCTTTGGTAGGACGGAGGGGGGGGGGTTTGGCGATGCTAAACGCCAGAAATATAGAATATGAAGATTTGGGTAGAGCTGTAGTTTGGAAACGTTGAAAATCTCTCGATCGGGGAAGAAATTCTGTATATTTTCGGCTCCCCACCCCCACCCCCTCCGGACAAGTTCTCTTAGCAAGCTAATGCTCTGAAAGAATTGGTTGAGAACGCTGAAAATCTCGCGATCAGACCTGAAATTCCTTATATTTTATAATTTTGGCACAACCCCACCGACAATTTTCCTGCATTAGCACACACTGCACAGAAATTTTGAGTTTTAGTTTGTAAACGCTGAAAATCCCCTGATCGGACAAGAAATTACTTATAAATTTATATTTTTGGTGTTAAGCCCCCCCCCCCCTCTACAAGTTTCCTGCGCTTGCACATGCCAGCAGAATATTTGTGGAGCTGTAGTTCATAAATCCTGAAATTCTTTTGTTGAGTTGTAGATTATAAATATTTTTTATAAAGAATTCCGTTACATACCGCAATTAAGAAAATACGAAATTGGGGAAACTTTATGTGACTCAGATAACCAACTTGTGGGGGCGCGAAGCGGTCAAAAACGCAATTTTTATACGGCCCCTTAAAATGTTTGTGGCCAGTTCTCCGTTTTGTCTTTCAGCCGAAAATCGTGGAAATGTCTAAATTTCTTATTGAAAATGAAATTTAAAAAACCTGTTTTGTGGACAATAGTTGCTCAAGTATTGGGAAATATAGCCACACGATATTTGTTTCTTCAGACGATTTTCGTAGCCCTGAAATTGCCATTTGGAGTTCTCCGTACCCCAAAAATCTACCTGACTTTTACGATTGATAAAACATCCAGAAATAGAAACAGCTACTTACACATACTAGTGTATGAAAACTACGTCAACAAAATTAAGAGAAGACGAACAAATGGCCATGGAGAACTAGCAACATGGACAACTGGCGACATGACTATTTTCCACAGGACAGCTGGACACATTCAGTTTCAGAACTATAAAATTGCACTGCGTAAAAAGTAAAGGTGTTCCTATATTTCTCTGTACTTGAGTAATTTGTGTGCTCAAAAATGGATTTTATCATACCTCCTCATCATTAGGAAACATTTACGGTTTTCTTGCTGAAAGACAAGGCAGAGAACTGGGCACGGAGTTTTAGAGCCATGATATTGCGCTGCATAAAAAAAATATGGTGTTTTTATATTATGAAAAAAAAAATTGCGCTGCATAAAAAATTATGGTGTTTTTATATTTCTCCTTCAGTAATTGGTGTGCCACCAAAACTTTCCCTCCTACTTCATAACATTAAGAAATATTTACAATTTTCTGGCTGAAAAACAAGGCTGACAATTGGCCACAGGACAAATGGCCACACGAACAACTGACCACATTCAGTTTTGGAGACATGCAATTTGGCTGCGTAAATAATTATGGTGTTCCTTTATTTCTATTAACGTGAGCAATTGGTGTGCCCCAAAATTTTTTCCTCATACCTCATTTTCTTTAAGAAATATTTACAATTTTGTGGCTAAAATACAAGGCGGAGTACTGTACACCGGACAATTGGTCATGGACAACAGTCCACAGGGCGAATGTACAACTGGCCACAGGGCGAATGTACAACTGGCCACAGGGCAACTGGCCATATTCAGTATTAACGCCATGGCCATAGAAAGTATGGTGTTCCTATGTTTCTCCTTATTTGAATTACTGGTGTGCACAGAAAATGTTTTCCCCATGCCTTGTTATGATTAAGAAGTATTTACCAGTATCTGGGCGAAAGACAGGGCGTACAACTCGCCACCGGACACTTACATCTGGCCACGGACCGCTGTTCACCTGCATCTGGCCACGGACAACTGCCCTTATTGCGTTTCAGAGCCTTGAAATTGCACTTCATAAGAAGTTATGGTGTTCCTATACTTCTCCCTACTTCAGTTATTGGTGCGCAAAAAATGTTTTCATCGTAACTCCTTTTTATTAAGAAACATTTATGAATTTCTCGCTGAAACCACAAGGCTGAGAACTGGCAATCAAACAACCGGCCGCACTCAGTTTTAGAGCCATGAAATTGCGCCGCATAAGCAATTATGATGTCCCTATATTTACCACTACTTGAGTTATTGGTGTGCACAAAAGTTAAGTAATTGCCTTGAACAATTTCTGAAATAACAGAATTGCACGTCCCTAATTCAAGACGAATTTAAAAACGCAAAATTAAAATCATCATTTAAAACATGCCATCCGTGGCTCTCATACATATTTGTGCAGAACTGGAACCCGAACCCAACCAACCATTCGGCTTTCTAAGTGTAAATGCTATAGGGACCAACAGTGCACATACATTTTAAATAAGCACAATTACAAGAAAGGAATCATACAGAGAGGCATAGAATCAATTACATACCTTATATAATAACTTGTAGTTGGAATAATAACAATCTCTTTGTTCAAGGTAGTGGAATTCCTAGGACACTTCTCTTCTAAGGCAGGCCAACTAAGTACTTTTTTAAAGAAATGATTCCACAAGATAGAACCCACAAAAGGGAAGTTTAATCACCCGTCTGTCAGAAGTGGATTTCCAAATGAAAGGTGATTGGCCATTCCACTTAAGAGCAAATTCTGAGTATTAAGGGATAATACCCAAAAGAGGAGCCACACCTTTTCCACAGGAGAGAGATCATCCAGGGAACATTCCAAACTTTCCTAATCTCATTAGGAAAATATATTTATGCTCCTCACGAATTTTTTCAGAATTGTTAGCCCCCTGTGCATGTTCCCTTTGTTTGCTTCCACATATTTTGGAAACAGAATTTTAATCATAAATTTCTTACATTTCTTACTTGCATATAGTTAGTGACGATCGTGCCCTTTTTTATTCAGCAAACAGACTCCAGGGGTTTATCAGGAAATTTAAATGCTGTAGGGAGCGGTTATGAAGTTTAATACTTGAGGGGTTGAAAAGCATGGGGATTAGATAACGCAGAATTTTTTTAATGCTAAAATATTATAAGTATATTCAGGTTTAAAATCAAGCACTGAAACTGGGGAAAACTTCCAAAATTGAGAACTGTTTTTTTTTCTTTATTTAAAATGATTAAAATAGGAAATGTTTTTTGCTGTAAATATACACAGAAAATTCATTTATGTGCTGTTCTTATGTTTTATCTCTTATGTACAGATGCTTCCGTGAACAATATTAAAGCGACGTATCACCTTGGGTTGTTGTTACAGTAGATATTGATATTTTTACAAATATTGTACATGCTGAAATGAACCAGAAATATGCTTACAAAATGTGTTACAGAGTAAAATGAAGAGAAACTTATAACAAGGAACAGTACACCAATTAAGTAGTAAATAGTAACCCTGTACTAGTGATCCGATTTATTGGAGTAGGAAATAAACACATAAGCGTTTCCAAGCTTTCGCACATCAACCAGATGGCTTTTTCAAGGAAGTTAGACAGAAACTGCACACTGAAAAATAGAACGCTTCACAACTTGAACGCGGGAACTTGACAATAAATAGATGCGACGTTATATTCATTTAAAGATACGAGGCATCACGTTGGTTGCACGCGGGATCCTGGTAGAGAAAAGGCGTTACTTGAAGAATTGGTTCCAAATTCATGGTAACTCGAGTGAGACACAATCATTGCAAGCATCGCTGTTGGTAATGATCTCCAAGGTTTCCTGAATGGCTGTACACTTAGGGGTAGAGTAGCGAGCTAATTTCTTTATATCATCCCACATAGGAGTAGCTGCCTTGAATTTGACTTCTCTGGATAGTGCCGCAACTACTGCACCGTATTTTGTGTACCTTTTATGTTCGTTGACTCTGATTCCTAACGAACGCTTGGTCATTCCAATGTAGTATTGTTTAGAGCGGTTCGGATACTGTAGGGGGATCGCATAAACTCTTGCTTCGCAGAAGGAAGGTGGTTTTTCACTATTTCTCTTTAGTATAATATGTAAAGGTGCAGGGGACCTAATGCCGACGCCGTAGTTCATCTTTTTGAGGGCGTTTTTGAGTTTCTAAGACACACTTCGTATGTAGGGAATTGAGCCTAATAAGGTAGCTGCGACACAGGGAGACTGGAATGTTTGGCTCTGGCTTTTTAAATACAGCTACGTATCTGATGCAATGAATATCCGGTATCAGTGGCTAACTTGACGGCGCTTTCAATTTCGTGTTGTCTGGAATGGGTATCAGAAGAAACGGCGAAGGCTCTTTGAATTCGAGAACGGAAGATTGCTGCTCTGTATTCTGCGGGACAGAAAGAGCCGCGGAACATCAGGTTGGGGACGGACGTGGGTTTATAGTAGACTTGTGTACCAAGGCGGTTGTCAGACAATTTCCTCAATAAAACATCCAGATAAGGTAAAGCGTTGTTGCTTTCAAGCACCATCGTGAAATTGATCGTAGGATGTATATCATTGATTTTATCAAGAAAAATTGAAACTCTTTTCCGTGGGGTCATCCAAAAATTACGTCGTCTGCATAACGCAGCCAACTGGTAGGCCGTCGTGTATTGTAGGTTGATAATATATTCCGCTCAATTGGGCAAAGTATTGCTTCTGGAAGGACGGGTGAAAGTGAGGATCCCATCGGAGCGCCATTATTCTGTTTATATACTTCTCCTTGGAAACTGTTGTAGGTGAACGGGTAGCACAAGTAGGTGATCGGGTCTTGACCCTCTGTGTAGGTATGTTAGTTGATAAAATTAAACGTTCCTTATCCTTCGCACATAACTAAAAACGGGATTACTTGAGATCTTTCCAGACTCCAAAGGCTAAAGGTTTCGCAATTCCATTCAACATTTCCAACCAGACGCTTTCCGAAGATGAAACAAAAGTTTTGGAGCTTGAACCAAATATTGCTTCCGAACCAAATCGAACCCAAAAAGCGTCGTTTCCGAATTCGAAAGCGTAATATCAGCAGTTCCAAATGTCTCAAAAGGTGAACTACGCCAGCTCTGTTCTTCCAAATTACGATCTTGGTATAATCCTACTAAAATACCTAATAAATTTATAATTCCGAGGCGACTTTCGATCCCTAGAAATGATCCATCCATAATATTGACTCTAAAAGACAAATCTGGCCAGATAGCGATTATGGACACAGAATACTACAATACGAAAATTGAAGAATTTATCACTGATTCTAGTTCTGTAGCCCTTCAAAGGAACCCTCTGAATTCTTGGATTGCGTAGGTACAAAGAGCAGCCCGGTTGCCCGCTATTTCATACGATCTTAGGAAAGCCGCCAGATTACCACCAGGCCCTCAGATCCCAAAGCTCTTCGGAAGACTTAAGCACCATAAGCCCGAAAACCCACTGAGACGCATCGTATCCAGGAAGTCTGCACCAACGTACCATTTAGAGAAAGCACTATCCAAATTCCTACGTAGTTTTCTTCCTGAATCGGACTTAGTAATAAGTTCCACTCTGGATTTTATAACGAAAGCCAACGAATCTCACTGTCATGCCATGTGACAGTATTGGCAGCTTCGACGTGGTTTCCCTTTACCCCTCAATTCCTGTTCCAGATGCCATCAGAACATTAAAGGAGGCCATATCTAATTTAACATTTCATACGCAGGAGCCATGCCTCAGCATCTTCAAATTAATAGACTTGGTCACTAATTCCAGCTTCCAAGGACAGGTACATAAACAAACAGAATAATGGCGCTCCGATGGGATCCTCACTTTCACCCGTCTTTACAG
Source organism: Macrothele yani (assembly GCA_039090855.1). Classification (NCBI taxonomy): domain Eukaryota; kingdom Metazoa; phylum Arthropoda; class Arachnida; order Araneae; family Macrothelidae; genus Macrothele; species Macrothele yani. The sequence continues at coordinate 29,755,908 of CM077032.1, read as the reverse complement.
AAGCAATACTTAGCCCGATTGAGCGAAATATATTCACCAGCATTACCCGACGGACTAAAAGTTGGCTGCGTTATGCAGATGACGTATATTTTGTATGGCGTAACGGAAAAGGGACTCTTTCAATTTTCCTTCATAAAATCAATGATATACATCCTACGATCAATTTCACGATGGAGCTTGAAAGCAACAACGGTAGATGTTTATTATCTAGATGTTTTATTTAGGAAATCGTCTGACAATCGCCTCGGTACACAAGTATACTATAAACCGACGTCCGTCCCCAACCTAATACTCTGCAGCTCTTTCTGTCCCGCAGAATACAAAGCAGCTATCTTCCGTTCTCAAATTCAAAGAGCATTCGCCGTTTCTTCTGATACCTATTCCAGACAACACGAAATTAAAAGCTTCGTCAAGTTAGCCACTGATGCAGGATATTCATTGAATCAGATACGTAGCTTTATCCAAAAAGCCTGAGCCAAACATTCCAGTCTTCCTGTGCCGCAGTTACGTTATTTAGGCTCAATTCCTTACATACAAAGTGTGTCTTACAAACTGAAAAACGCCGTCTAGAAGATGAACTACGGTGTCGGCATAAGGTCTCCTGCTCCTTTACATACTATACTAAAGGGAAATAGCGAAAAACCACCTCTCTTCTACGAAGCAGCCGTTTATGCGATCCACCTACAGTATCCGAACGGCTCTAAACGATACTACATTGGAATGACCAAGCGTTCGTTTGGAATCAAAGTCAACGAAAATAAAAGGGACACAAAATACCGTACAGTAGCCACGGCACTATCCAGAAAAGTCAAATTCAAGTCAGCTACTCCTATGTGGGATGATATAAAGAAATTAGCTAGCTACTGTACCCCTAAATGTACAGAAATTCGGGAAGCCTTGGAGATCATTACCAACAGCGATGCTAGCAATGATTGTGTCTCGCTCGAATTGCCACGAATTTGGAACCAATTCTTCAAGTAACGCCTTTTCTCTACCAGGAACCCGCGTGCAACCAAGTTGATACCTCGTATATTTAAATGAATATAACTTCGCATCCATTTATTGTCAAGTTCCCGCGTTCTATTTTTCAGTGTGCAGTTTCTGTCTAACTTCCTTGAAAAAGCCATCTGGTTGATGTGCGAAAGCTTGGAAACGCTTATGTGTTAATTTCCTACGCCAATAAATCGGATCACTAGTACAGTGTTACTATTTACTAAAATGAAGAGATTCGTGCATACGTTTTCTAGCTGCAATGACGGACTCTAAGCAAGAAAACTAAGAAATAAATATTTATCTGCTTTACTTCTAGACTTTAAGTTAAACAAAGCAGAAGAAATATTACACTATGGAAAAAATACTTCAAGAAAATGTTGAAGTATTCACATAAATGCTATTGACAACCGATTTATCTGTTGTATTGAGAACGCTTTTTGAATCCCCTCCAACGTGCTTAAAATTTTCCAAAGTTATTCATACTCAATGGAACACGTTAGAAAAAAATTCTGGGTGTAGGAGAGCTGGCCACGGGAAAATTGCCGACTGCCGACCGGAGAACTGGCCACAAAAATTTTGAGGCGCCGTTTAAAAATTACATTTCGACCGCTTCTGGGTCACCTCTCCAGCGGTTGGTTATCCGAATCACATAAAGATTCCGCAGTTTTGTATTTACTTAATTACTACATTAAATGTATTTGTAAAATTTATTTATAATTTACAGCTCAACAAGAGAATTTCGCGGTTTAAAACAATATCTGAACAAATTCTCTGCAGGCATGTACTCTTCAAAAATCGGTCCTACATCATGGAAGCTCTTGGACATTGTATATATATAGAGAGAACACTGGCGCATGCTATTGTAGTCTGAAGATGGGACATAGTGCTCCCGAAAATCACACTTTTAACCTGTAAATATTTTAACTTTTAGTTAAGTTTTACTTGACTTGTAAAGGGTTTTTCCCTTTCATAAGTTTTTATCGTGTATTGAGGGTGTTGTTTTTAACTTTTGAGGCATGTACATACGCAGCAAACCTAACGGGGCGGGGGGGATTACTACCTAAATTATAAAGCATTTCTGGTCCGATCAGGATATTTTCGGCGTTTACAAATACAACTCAACAAAATATTTACGGACATGGGCTAACGTAGGAAACCTGTGTGTGGTGGAACTTAATACCTAAAATATACAGAATTTTTTGATCGACCGGGAGATTTCCCGCTTTTACAATCTACAACTCAACAAAACTTCTGCGCGCACCAGCTACCGCAGGAAACCTGTCTTTGGGAGGGCAGGAGGGAAGGGAAGCTTAACGCCAGAAATATAGAATATAGAGAATTTGTAGAGCTGTAATTTGTAAACTCTGAAAACTACTCGATCGAGCCAGAATTTCTCTATATTTTATGTAAATTTTAGGCGACCCCCCTCTTCCCCGACAGGCTTCCTGCGATAGCTAATGCTCTGAGATAGTTTGTTGAGTTGTGTTTGTATACGTGGAAAATCTTCCGATCAGCCCAGAAATTCCTTATATTTTATGTTATAACATAATTTATTTCGATGTCTGAACAAATTCTCAGTAGATGTTAGGACTAATACGATTGATAAATTAAACATAAGTAATCGACAAAGGTACCAGAGTTATTCCAGTCCTCCCAACAGAAGTTGCACATGCAATCAAGAACATGAAGCGGAGGAAAGCTCCGGGAGAAGAGGGAATTTCTGTAGACATCATACAAGAAGCAAGTGGAGAAATTGAAACAGTACTCGCTTAAATTTTTACTCGATGCCTTAATGAAGGGAAGATTCCTCAGGATTGGAACAACGCTACAATGATCCTGCTACATAAAAAAGTTGACATTGAGGATCTCAGGAACTACAGACCTATCAGCCTCCTATCAGTGGTTTATAAATTCTTCAATAAGTTATTTCATACCGCTTAAAAGTGACACTGGACATGGCTCAACCGAGAGCGCAAGCTGGATTCTGGAGTGGCTACAGCACCATAGATCATACCCACGTACTGAGAGAACTAATTGAAAGAGCGAGGGAACATGAACTTCCATTGTGCATGGCTTGTATCGATTATGAAAAGGCCTTTGATTCTGTGAAACCATCAGCAGTTACAATGGCTTTGAAATTCTACGGTATTGAAGATGCATGCATTAATATCATTAATAACATCTTTGAAAATGCAAGTGCAAAAATTCGGCTATTTGAAAATACAACACACATTAATATTGGAAAGGGGATGAAACAAGGGGACACCATATCTCCCAAGCTCTTTAATGCCACATTGGAAAATGTCTTTCAATCACTGAACTGGAAAAACAAAGGGATAAAGTTTAATGGAGATTATCTAACCCACCCTTGTTTTGCTGACGAAGTAGTCATTTTTACAACCACCCTATCAGAGCTTCAGCGTATGATCCAGGAACTTGCTGACAAGAGTAAAGAAGTGGGATTAAAAATGAACTTTCAGAAGACAAAAGTGCTGTTCAATGCTTTCACAAGAAATGAAGATTTATCGATTGATGGAGAAAAGCTGGAGATAACAGATACGTACGTTTATCTTGGACAGCAGATATCAAGTGAGGGTCACATTGATGAAGAAATTAATTGGCATACAAAACTTGTCTGGAGATCTTTTGGAAGAAACAGCCTACTTTTCAAGAGAAAAATGCCATTATGTTTTAAAAGAACAGTGTTTGATCAATGCATCCTTCCAGTGCTTACGTATGGCGCAGAGACGTGGGCCTTAACTAAGAGTGACATACAAAGGCTGCAGAGAACTCAAAGCAGCATGGAGAAGTGCATGCTTGTGTAACCAGGAGAGATAAAAAGAGGAACTCGTGGATCAGCAAAATGACAAGAGTGGAAGACATCATGATCAGAGTTAAATCCCTGAAATGGCAATGGGCTGGACTTACTGCCAGAAGGACAGACCATCGATGGACAGCCGAAATTTTAGTTTGGATTCCAAGGGACAGGAAAAGACCCAGAAGAAGACCACATGGGAGATGGCTGGATGAAATTCAAAAATATGCGGGAGTGACATGGAGGAGACTGGCACAAGACAGACCGTTGTAGAGGAAACTTGTGGAGACCTTCGTCCAGCAGTGGATTGATAATGGTTGACAATGATGATGATGATGAAAAACATCGACCAATCAGAGGCCTTACAAAACCATATCTTTTTTCTCAAGTTTTTACAGAAGGTTCGCATTTCTCGAACCTTCTAGTGTTCAAAATAAAATAATAATTATCATTATTATTGTTATTATAATAAGTGATTCACGATGACTGCATTTTTCTCAACATATACCTGAAAAACTCAATCACCAAGATACACACTCCCGTCCTCTTCAGGTTTTTTTCTTTTTGTTGTTGAAGGCTTAACGATTACCGTGAGCAACTCATTGGCAGGCAGTCGCAAATCCCTATTTTGGGCCACTGGTTCCAGGTAAGGGAGATAGCCAGTCAGGACCGGACTTACAAATTTTACGACCTAAGCAATTTTCCGAATGCCACCCCTGCACAATCATTTCACCTATTTATTTGATTTTAATGACGGATTCACTCGTCATTAAAATCAAATAAATCTTTCTTTCTGCCCCATCCCGTACATGCCTTAATACCAAGCTCCTAGTAAAAACGGAAGGTATTCCTACTATACTGCAGAGGAAAATCTTGTCAAGTGTCAACAATTCCTCAGAAATGCAGATAATTAAAAAATATCAAGATTTACATAATCAATAAAAATGAGCAATATATTACACACAGAATATGAAGTTATATATTATACAAAGTGTAACAATAAGTGTCATTATATGCACAAGAGATTGAGAAAGAGAATTTGATTGCGCCAATCAGCTTTATTACAAGTACAAACACTTGCGCCTAGCTTTCCTGGGACTAAAATCGTTAACGATTTCATTACAAATCATTTTCATCAAAAGTTCTGATTCAACGTGAAACAGAGCAAGCACAGAAAATGACAGCTCTAATTAATAACAAGAAACTGTACACCAATTACACTTAAAATAGTACTAGTAATCCGAATTTCTTGGCGTAGAATATAAATCAAAGTTCCTCCCTTTCGCACATCAACCAGATGGCTTTTTCAAGGAAAGTAGACAGCTAATTGAAAACTGGATGATGGATCACTTGACTTGACTAGACAATAATAGGTGCAAATGTGATCAGACATTCGAAGAAACGAGGCAAGTTTGGTTGGGCGCGGTACTGTGGTAGGAAACAAACATTATTTGAAGAAATGATTCCAAATGCGTGGCAACCCGAGAGAGACGCTACCGTTGCAAGCCTTCTTGCTATTCAAGATTTCTAAGGTTTCGCGAATGGCAGTAGATTTAGGTGTGGAGTATGAGGCTAATTTCTTGATATTATTCCACATAGGATCAGTGGACTTAAACTTGACCAATCTTGATAGCGCAGTGGTAATTTTATCGTCTTTTGAATCCCTTTTATGTAGGTTGATTCTAATTTGAAACGAACGTTTGGTCATTCCGATGTAATATCGCCTGGAGCCGTCCGGATATTGAAGTGGGATTGCATAAACCCCAGCCTCAATTAGAAGAGGGGGCTTGTCAATATTTCTCTTAAGCATCGTATATAAAGATGCCGTGGACATTATGCTGACACCGAATATCATCCTCTTGAGAGCGATTTTGAGTTGATAGGTCACTTTTGGTATGTAGGGAATAGAGCCCAGGTAGCAAAGTTACGGCATAGAAAGATTGATATGGCTAGTTTTGGCTTTTTCCGTAAAGTTATGCATCTGGTTCGACATATATCCTGCCTCAGCGATCAATTCGACGATGTTTTTAAGGTCCTATTATCTAGAACGAACATCGGAGGAGACGGCGAAAGCTCCTCTAATTCCAGAACGGAAGAAGGCCGTCTTGTAATCATCAGGGCAGAGTGAACAACGGAGCATCAAGTTGGGGATGGAGGTGGTTTTGTAATAGACTTCCGTACGAAGACGATTGCCATGCGATTTTCTCACCAAGACGCCGAGATAAGGTAAGGTGCCATTGCACTCAAGTTATCGTGGACAAACTTGTAAACTCGCGCCTACCTCGTTATTCTGGACAATTATGCCCTACACACTCTGGGCCAATAATGTGGAACTGAGCTTTGTTGGTACCAGCAGGATAATGCGCCGAGCCATTAAGCAAGGAATGTTGCGTCGTGGTTTGACAATAATTATGTATCGTGTGTGGACTAGCCAGCACAGAGCCCTGATCTTAATCCCATGGGCCACCAATGGGAGGAATTAGAGCTCCGCATAAGTAGTTTCGAACAAAATTGTACTACTAAGCAACAGCATTATGTACTGAATGGAATCGCATACCTACAGCTGTGTTTCAAAACCTTGTTGAGAATATGTATCGAAGGGTCAGTAAATGCATTAAGGCTAAAGGTGGACCTACACCGTGCCAATGTATGTCAAAAAATTCTATGTTCTGTTTCTCTTTTAGGTGTGAGGTGATTTTTGTCAATACAGTGTAGTTCAAACGACCGAGAATAAACTCCCAGAAGCACAACCATGAATGCAGTATCGAATCTTCCCAGCTGTAGTTCAACCTTATTGTCTTGAACCTGACAGCGATTTCAAAGGTTTGGAAATTATCGACAATTTGTGGCCAAGACTGCAACAACGCCTAACATAGCATCATCTCAGGCTGCCCAATGGGTCTTAATAACATTCCTTAAAAAAGATGCATTCGGGTTTATGTTAACTCCTGACAGCTGGTTTTCACTAAGTAATCGCAACGATATGTAGAAGACGAAATAATCTTGTACAGATGCTACTGAAGGTTAAAAAAAACGTGTAGCTTCTGTGCCTCATTCGGCAGCACATTAATCCCCTAGGTTAAGAGAATGGGCTGAATATGGTGCATAGGTAGGAAGTGGATTTACTTCCTTGAATTTGGCCTGAAAACCTGAATGCTGACCTAACATACTGGGAACATTGTCATAAGACTGCAGTTATTTATGCCAATGTTGCAATAATTTGATGTAATTCATGATCACAGTGAATAGCTCTTCTGCTTTGTTACCAGTGTTTTGTAGAAGAGTTGAGAGCCTTTCCATGGGCAAACCACACTCTCCGATGTAGCGGATAACAAGTGATAGCTGATCGATGAGTGCTACACTACCTACCAACAATTAATTGGACACCTGTGATAGCAAAGGAAAACAAAGTTTATTCACTTTCAATAGTTGGTGGAGCCTCCACGAGCGGCTATTGCAGCTGCGACCCTCCGGGGCATACCCTCAACCAGGCGTTGTACGACGGCAAGCGGTATTTTCTTCCACTCGGTTTGGAATAGACAGGTCATTCCTTCACCGATTTCGGACGGTGGGGGCACCCGTTAAGTCGACGCTCCCACTCGTCCAGAGGTCTTGGATAGCGTTAAGGTCCGGGCTATGCGCTGGCCAGTCTATTCGATTAACCCCATTGTCACCATACCAAGCCATGGTGGACCTCGCAACATGACAGGTGGCATTGTCATCCTGAAAGTAACATGGATCCACCCCGTAAAACATACCAGGAGAACCCTCCCCATAACAAAATCCCACCGCCGCGGAATTCACATTTGGCACAATACATTCCGGCCGGAGGAGTTTTCCAGGCAGACGCTAAACCCAGACCCTGCCATCCGAACGGTAGAGGGTGAACCTTGACTCGTCGCCCCAGAGAACCTGTTTCCACTGTTCAACGTTAAACTGTCGACGTTTTTTGCACCACGTTAGCCGAGCAGAGCTATTGGACTTAGTGATCAACGTCCATGATAACCGAGCAGATGTGCTTTCTCACAGATGGTATTCATCGAAAGAACACTCACGGATGCCTATTGAAACTCCTCGCGGATCTGGCGCATCGATTTGGTGCTGTTCTTCCGAATTTCACTGGCCAGCACCCGTCTGTCTGTAACTCCCAGTTTTGTGGATCTGACGGGTCGCGGCACATTCCGACAGTCACCTATCATCATCCACTTGCCAATCACGTAGGCCACTGTCGATATAGGATACTTCAACTCGCTGGATATGTCACGTATGAATCGGCCATTTCTGTGATACCCGACGATTACACCTTTCTCGAAATCAGAGAGCTCCGAACTGCGTGGCATGTTGCATGCGACTGGTTGCGTTGTTGTTTTCCACACGATGTTTAACGGCGGCGGCAGTTACGTGTATCAGGAACGCAGATATCGTCGATTGCAGTGGTGTCCCAATTACTTGTTGGTAGACGGTGTATATGCGGGCTGGAAATCATCGTTATAGAAAGAACGCTGCAGCTATTTTTTCATTTGCAATATTTGCACGAACTTTCGTCCCAATAATCTCAAAGAACTCCTCATATGTCATAGATAAGTAAGATGTGTTGCCACTTCCTGGATTTACCTTTTCAGCAAAATATTTTGCCAAAGGTGGGATCGAATTCAGCTATAACTTCCAGTAACATCATGAAATTTCCATCGTTATTTGAAATAAACCTTTTGTCACCACCTCTGAAAGGTAAGCCCCAAGTAGCTGACGCTTTTATGACCACGACGACTCTGTGAAGTATTTTCCGCCAATAGTTACTTTCATCGTCCAGCTGTTCAGTCAGGACATAGTCTATTCTTCCCACGCTGTTGCTTCTTTTCTTCAGAGAGATCATGCAACACTTATGAGGCATGGAACCTTCATGTTCGTTCAATCAATCTGTGGTATTTTCCCAATCATTAATAGTGTTGTGTACAACCTGTGAGACTTGAGTGGTTTCGGTTTGAAATAACTTACAAACTCCCCAGTAAACCGATCCTGTGCTTCCACAATACACAATCCAAGACCTAGCCCGTACATGAACATTTAATGATTTCCTATAAATAACACTTCTGTGAGATATCTGATCGCCTTATTGCCATACTGACGATTGGATTTCTTAAAATCGCCTTTCTCATTTTGGTGAAACTCGTGTTAGGCTACACTGTCTCTAGTAGTGTCATTATGAACTACTAATACACAGGATCATTTGAAAGAAGTCGAATATTTTAAGAAACTGAAGTTTTACTCAGTGCAGCCTTGCTGTAATCTCTTGGCTCAATACCTAGTTTCCTGAAATTTTCGGAGAACATCTTCAGACGAAAACTGAAAAAGATCTTGATTCACTACTTCTTGCTATTGAACACGGTATAGGAAGATTGCTTGAAGGTGGAACATTTGACGATCTCTTCGTTTGAAAAAAAAACAGTATTTTTTACTGCTTTTGGTACTGACAGTTTCGTTCTTGCGTGTGTTTTATTTTCTAATTTTCTTGCTTTGACCACCACTCACAAACCTCTACGCCCATCGTTTATTTTTACAACTCCAAAAACCGACCAACGCTCATCAATTTCACTGTTAATTTGAATGTCAGTAATAAGTTCATAGAAACTTCTGTTGTTGTTTTTAATTTTGAGGTTTAACGACCACCGTGAGCAACTCAATGGCCTATAAGCAGTCCCCCGTCCCTAATTTAGGGTCACTGGTTCCAGGAAAGGGAGACAGCCAGTGCCGTAAGACAAGCACAACCTCCATACCTCACGGGAATCGAACCCGGTCTCTTCTCGTACGAATGATCATAAGCCAGCGCTTAGACCACTGCGCCGCCATGGCGGCAACTTCTGTCTTCGTACACCGATCTTGAAACGAATCTTTCAGCAGACACAGACAGCTTTCTTCGTAATATAGACAATTAACGTGGACTAGGAACATCAAATTGAAGTCATCTCTCCTTCCACGTTTGTAACTGAATAACGAGAAGATTTTCATTGGTCGCCACCGGGAAACGAACCCAGAGTCCCCCAGTTACGCGCCGGGCATGCTACCTCTGCACCACAGCGGCATCGTACCACGGCAACCTGCCATGTGTTTTGGCAGTTAGTTGTATATGAGTTTAGCGATTTCGAGGCCGCTCTGGGGTCGTGGTATCGTGTCAGGCCCGTAACTGGAGGACCCTGTGTTCGATTCCCGGTGGCGGTCGATGAGGATTTTCCCGTGATTCCCTTATAAACGTGGAAAGAGCGATGAATTCTGTTTGAGCTTTCTTGGGAAACCGAACGCATCCGTACACTTCGAAAGCTAGCGACGAAATGCATGGCGGTGCCTGCATACTTTTCAACCGTGCTGAGACATACATATAGTGTCTCCAAAACCCCAGGACGGACTTCTTCCAGCTTCTCTATAATTATTTCCCGAGTGAAATCATCTTTTGGGTTGTCGGAAAAGCAATGACGAAGTTTGCACCCGATGGCGGTTAAGCGGTTTTGGTAGTGCAAGAGGCATGCTGTTATCGCTATGGCATTCGACAGGAGCCAGCTCTAGCTGCAGTCTAAAAGGAATAGTGAAAAATTTTGTTGATTTGCGGAGATTTGACATCATGTTGAAAATGGAAGACCAAACTGTGCATTTTCGCCATATTTTACTGTTTTACTTCCGTAATGGGAAGAACGCGCGTCAAGCATGTGAAATGTTGCGTAAAGTGAACGGTGATAATGCTCTACAAGAACGTCAGTGCCAGCGGTGGTTCGCAAAATTCCGTGCTGGTGGTTTTGACCTCAACGATGCTTCGCGGTCCTGGATGCCAACCGAGGTTGATGACGACCAGATCAAGGCATTTATCGAGTCAAACCCACGTTACACGACACGAGAGATTGAAGACACATTGCACATCCATCATTCAAGCGTTCTCGACCACCTGAAGAAGCTGGGATACGTAAGCAAGCTCCATGTGTGAGTTCCTTGTGAACTCAAAGAAGCCCAATTGACAGCGCGTATAAAATATCTGCGATATGCTCATTAAACGTAAAAAAAAACGGTCCTTTTTTGAAACGACTGATAACAGGTGACGAAAAGGTGATTGTGTACAACAATTTGCTGCGCAAACGGTCTGGGTCCCGACTAGCTGCTTCGCATCAAACGTCATCCAAAGCAGACATTCGTCAGCGGAAGGTTCTGGTCTCAGTGTGGTGGGAGTTCAAAGGTGTCGTGTTTTTCGAGCTCCTATCACGGAACCAAACAATCAATTCGAATGTGTACTGCCGGCAATCGGACAGTTTGAACAAATCGATTATCCAGAATCGTCCAGAGCTCGTTCATCGTAAAGGTGTTCTGTTCCATCACGACAACGCAAGACCACACAAAAGTATTAAAGATGATTGTAACCGCACGGAGGAAGACCACGGCGACGAAAGTGACTGCTGAGCTTAATGCACGTCTCCAAAACAAAGTGACGCCTGGTGGCGCAGTGGTCTAAGCGAAAGGGATCCGGGTTCAAATCCCGGTTAGGCATGGATGTTGTATTTGCCTTACGGCACTGGCTCTCTCCCTTCCCTGGAACCAGTGTCCGTAAATTAGGGACGGGCGACGGCTTATAGCCCATTGAGTTGCTTACGGTGGTCGTTAAAGCTCCAATAAAAAAAACCCACTGTCGACGAATACCGTGCGAGGGGAATTGCATAAGCACAATATTTAAGGCATAGCTGCGATTGCAGAACCCCTGGTATCACAGGTGAATATGAATCGGAGAAAACAGTGGTGCCAGGAACACAAAACGTGGACTGCGGATCAATGGAAGCATGTGTTGTTTTCCGATAAATCAAGTTTCTCACTATTACCCAGCACAGGACGGGTTTACGTGTGGAGAACCCCCGGAAAAGCCTACAAACCAGGCTGTCTCCTTCTTACAGTGAAGCATGGGAGCGGTTCCGTAATGGTTTTGGCCATGATCTTGTAGTTATTAGCAGGCCCATTATCACCTTACACGGACGCAGTTACTATGTCGCTCTTTTGGCCGACCATGTGCATTCAATGACGCAGATATTGTTTCCGTCAGCTGATTGTACCTTTCAAGATGATAATGCACCGTTTCACAGAAGTCGAACTGTTCAATCATGGTTTGAGGAGCATGAGGGTAAGTTGCACACCTTCCCCGGTCTGCGCAATAACCGGACTTAAACATCATTAAGCCCATGTGGTCTGTGTTGGAAAACAGAGTGCGATTCCGTTGTCCTCCTCCGCCGTATCTCAAGGAATTGGAGCAGTTTCTGCAGGAAGAATGGTACAACATACCACTTACTACCATCCAGGACTTGTCTGCATCCATTCCAAGAAGGATTCAAGCAGTTTTAAATGCCAAGTGTATTCCCAGACAATATTAGGTGCATAACACTTATTGTTTCAATGTGTTTCCATTATTTTGCACAACCCCAGTAATTGTGTAGTATACTGTATATACGCACTTGATTTGATGCTATCGTACTCAATGATACAGCATGAAAACACGTTAAACAATAATGTTTTTATTATCCGATACAGAAAATATTTTCAAACACACGTTTTTTCTCTGACATTTCATTGGCAAATCATTTACAGAAAGTAGAGTAGACATCATTTTAACTATTTAATGGAATAGATTTATTTATTAATTTAACTGTGCGTGGCATCTTCAGGACTCCATTCATAGCTTCTGTTCTATTGTCTGCTGTCGAAGATTATCACATTATTTAATGAAACAAAATGTATTTCTGACAGTAAATCACCAATATGTTCTTTTTCGGCAGGAATCGTCAAACTCAGTTCCTTTATGTCTGTAGCTTCACAAATAATTTTGAAAACTTCTCTCACAACCATCAAATGCGGTTCACCTGTCATTTTTATCCTGAACTTTTGTAAATTTCTGAGACACGGAATGCGTTTGAAAGGTTCATTGTCCAATATTGGGCGATTCAAATAAGTATTAAACAGCGACAGTTCTTCTAAATAAGGGCACATTCTCAGTATGTATTGGAGGTCTCTTGTGTCAAATGAAATTTCTTCTCCCATTTCTCCAGCAAGGTGTAAAGACTTTATTTGAGTTCCTTGGCTGGTCCAGAACATATGCATGTTTTTACCAAGGTCATGAGTGCTTTCGCAGGAAAGCGAAATGCGTCTTAGGTTAGTGAGTCTGCACATGGCCAGTATCTGGTCTCTGCATTTGTTATTATCACTACTAATGAATAAATCTAATTTTTGTATTTCTGGGCATGCACTAAAAACAGTTTCCCAGTTTCCGTCGAATTTCCCGCACGGAAGAGACGTTAGCTGCACAACTAATTGGGGAATTCCGAATATCTTCCGCTGTATGTCAGTTTCACACAAAGCGTCAGGTACCTTTTCAAATGGAGTGGTGAAGAGTTTTCGAAGTGTTGGCATGTGTGTTAGAATGCAAGCTACTCCTGCCTTGCTGACTTCTGTACCAAGTATGTTGAGTTCCAAGAGTTGCAATGGACATTTCGTGTCACACACTTTTGTATAGCAGCAACTTTGAACACCTTCACCATCAGTTACTTCATGACCACAATGAACAAACAATGAATCGTCACTAATGTTCGTAAAACTCAGATTTAGGGATTTCAGTTCAGTGAGGGTGCTGGCAATAATTTCTATGGTTTCCCCATTCATATTCTTGTAAAGTCTCAACTTAAGATCGGTGAAGTTCTTCATGTTTCTGAGAAAAGGATTGTATATGGCGCAATCCAGATTCCTTCCGCTGGAATGGAATGACTTCAGGTTCTGAAACAAAACAACAGGAAATTCTAATCACTGAACAATTTCACCGAATATATGCGTACACAATAATATTTCATTAATATTTTATTAATATTTCTTTAAACAAAGTTAAAGTGCATTCATGAATCATGTAATTTTTTCGTAACGCGTCAAGAAGGACTGACGTCGATCATATAACTTACCAGTAAGTCACTGACCAATAACGAACTTCATCACTGAAGAGCCGAAACGTTTCGACCACCTGTCCAATACGCTTTTGTTCCTCCACATCCCACCAAATCAGCTCTTACCCGGCGAGTTATGACGCTGCAAGTTTTCTACAGGTATCTTGTGGTATCAGGTACTAATATACCAGTAACTCCTTCACCTCTCAAAATTTACATGGTTCACCCGCCGAAGATCGGATTTGCAGCTTCCACAGAAACCACTGTGATGTGCCCGCCTCGCAGGATGCATATGAGATAAAAGTAGATAACAGTGAGAGCACATGCCAGTGTAGTATTGTGGATAGCACTCGGTGCTCTGGAGACGAGAGTTGTGGGTTCGGATCCCGCCCCTGGCATAAAAATGGAGAAATTTACTTCGTCATACCACAGATACTTGATTGGATTGATGTCTGGGAAACAAAGATTTCAGCGCAATACCTGAAAGTCTTACTCAGGTTCCACGAACATTTCTCTGAAAATCCAGGCAGTGCGGCGTAGCGTATTATACTGAACAAAGAAAGCACTAAAAGTAGAAAATAGCGTAGACATAAAGATGAAAATTCTGGGCAGTGTGCCTTAGCGTGTTATGTTAATTAAAGAAAGCACTAGAAGTAAGAAACACCGTTGACATGAAGACGGAAAATTCGGGCAGTGTTACTTAGCGTGTTATGCTGATAAAAGAAAGCACGACTAGTAGGAAATACCGTCGACATGAAACTTGTGTTTAATGTACAGTGACGTTTAGGTAGATTGTAGACATCACTTTTTCGTTCTCGCAAATGGCTGGAACTACATTTTACAGCAGAGTATCACCCAAAGAATTACACTTACCCCACAAGCTTGTTTTCGTCTCACCAAGCATCCAGGAGCCAATACTTTCACGGATAAACGACGACTAAATAGCAGACCGCCCACATGCTGCAACAGGTAACGAGATTCACCGGATCAGACGACCTTCCAGTTATTCAAAGTCCTGTCTTAACGCTCGCGAGCTCATTGTAAGCGCTATCGACGGTGAAATTCACCGGATCAGACGACACTCCAGTTATTCAAAGCCCCGTCTTAAAGCTCGCGAGCGCATTGTAAGCGCTTTCGACAGTGAACCGACGTCAGCGTTATCACTCTGAGCGGACTACAACTACATAGCTCCATTTTGAGCAGCGTTCCATGTACTATGTGTGGTGATACATTACTCCCGTTACCAGTTTTCAAATTACAGGCGACTTGCGCCACAGTATCCCCTCTGTTGTCTCGTACCATAGAGAGATAGCTTTCTCTCACCACTGACATCTATGTCAAGACACACTGCAGCCGTTGGTGGCTTCTTCCTTCTCCGGCGAAGGCTCCGAAGAAGGAAAATTTCGAAAGGTGCTGAAGGTACTAACGACAAAAAAGATACCGCACTATAAGGTATTAACGGCAGCTGACCGTGAGAAATTCCCAGGATTTGCAGTCTCGGAAATGCTCAAACCAAATTGTCTGGCTATTAAAATTTTGCATTTGTGAAGCTCGCTTCACAAATGCAAAATTGTGAAGTTCTTTGACTTTCCCATTCAAAGAACAGGAGCCGCCCCGGTGGCGCAGTGGTCTAAGCAATGGCCTCTGATCATTCGTCCGATAGGCGTCCGGGTTCGAATCCCGGTGAAGCATGGATGTTGTGTTTGTCTTATGCACTGGTTCTCTCCCTTCCCTGGAACCAGTGACCCTAAATTAGGGACGGGCGACTGCTTATAACCCATTGAGTTGCTCAAGGTGGTCGTTAAACCTAAAAAAAAAAGAACAGGAATAACACCGATTAACAGAACATAGTGTCACGTGCTATTTATACCGTTTCATGACCTTCACACTCGCCATCGTTCACTTGCTGTCATAATATTTAGGTTCTTTGGTGTATATACGGCACTGGCGGCTTGTCAGTACTAATCCCCCGCAACTAGATATGGAAGGACTTGTCACACTTTAAACGGGAAATTATTATCTACGCAAAAAAGGCGGGGATTTGAGTCTTTGAGAGCCACCGTACTGAAGGTTTAACGAAAATTGCATGAAAGTTAGTTCCCATTCACAACTGGTACTTGCTGTCGCAGGAATTGTTTTCCATTTACATTTGAGATTTATATTTAACATTGGTTGCCCTTAGCCCTTTTTCGGTGATGATCTCATTCTTTGCGAAGTACAGGCTCATGATGAAAGTTTTGCCTTTCAAAATGACATCAATAACCAGCTTCCGTGGTGGAACTATAAACCATCTCCACGTCAACATCTCCAAATATTATGTCCTTTCCTTTTCGAGGAAGAAAACCAATTATTTTTGTATACAAAGCCACGACTATATTCTATGCCGGACAAACAATTTCTAAGACTTGGGAGTTACATTCGATTCTAAGTTGGACTATTAAAGCCATATCCAACGATTTGTATCTTTTGCCTGAAGTTGTGGATTAATTATGCAACTTTCGAAGTGTTTTTCTGATCCCCAGACAGGTATTCCCATTTTCGAGACCACGGCCAGACTTTATTAGAACGTGCTATACGATATTTTGGGGTCCTAGTCTCATAACACAAATAAATCAGATTGAGAAAGAACAAAATCGATACCTACGACACATTTTTCATATATACTAGGATATGAATATACCAAAGAATGCCCGGTGGGAAAGTGCTCACACAAAAATGCCCACGGGAAAAGTGCCTACATATTGAGAGTAGGAAAATAAGTCATTTGGTGTCTGATGTTTTCTTAAGTCTGTTCGAAACATGAGGTTTTTCTTAATTTTATGAAGAAACGAGAGAGATGACAACGAATTTTCGGGTGTAATGAGCACGTCTTTTGCATCCGTTCTGATGAGAATTAAATTTATCAAAGCTTATGAGTTAAAAAATTTGAATTTATATGAGAAACATTTTGCTGCGGAAACGCTCTCCAGCAAAGAAATTTTTTTTTTCAAATCGGACTGTTCGAAGCAGAGATATGGATAAATTTAAGACATGTGTCTACGCTTCCTAGCGGGAAAACCATGCATTATTTTAAGAAGAAAGTATTATCAAAAGTTTTTCGATGTGAGAGGTATCGATCCAAGACAAAAGAATTTTGGTCCAGATTTCAGGAGCTCAGATTTTGCTGCAAATACATCAGATGCAGAAATTAACGCTTATGCACCTGGAGGCCAAACCGTTCTTTACCAAATATTAGGAATTATATGAAAAAGATTTCCCATCAGGAGCTATATGCGATACAAGAAGAATTTTTTAAATCAAAATTTTAGAAGCAGAAATATCGGGGAAAACGGAATTTACCTTTGCGCCTCCTAGCGGAAAGTCTATGATTTACTTGAAAAATTTTAATTTATATGAAAATCATTTCGCATAGGAAGCACTATCCAACAAAGAGGGAATTTTTCAAATCGGACCCTAGAAGTAGAGATATTGACAAAAACAAGATAAACATATACTCCTATGGCGTACAAACCATATATTGAAAAGGTTTGTCGACGTGAGTAGTATCGGTCCACAAACGATTTTTTTGCAAACGAGATTTTAGAACCTCAGATTTTGCGGCAAATACATCAGAAGCGGAAATTAAGGCTTACGCGATCTGGTTGCCAAGCCACATTTTACCAAAAGTTAGAATTATATGCATAGGATTTCCCAACAGGAGATGTATCCGGTGCAGAAATAGTTTTTCAAATCGGAGTTTTAGAAGCAAAGATATCGGGTAAAACACAATATGATTTTGCGCCCCCTAGCGAAAATTTTATGATGAACTTGAAAATTTTGAAATTATATGGAAAAAATGTCACACCAGGAATTCTGTCCAATAAAGAAAGAATTTTTGAAATCGGATCATTTGATGCAGCAATATTGACAAAAATAAGATATATATCTACGCCGCCTGGCCCGGGAAACAATGTAATATTTTAAGAAGAAAATATTCCGAAGAGGTTTGTCGACGTGAGTGGTATCGCCAACAAATATGCAATATTTAAAGAAAAAATATTATATATTATATGGAATATTTATAAATCCGAATATATTTATAAATATTCCATATAATATATATATATATATATGGAATATTTATAAACGTATTCAGAATATTTTTTTCATATTCTGAATATATTATAAATATTCCATATATATTATATGAAATATTACATGTAGGTGAAAAAATATTCTGAATATGTTTAGCAAACCATGTAATATTCCGAATGTGTTTGTCGACGTGACTGGTCCGCCAACGAATTTTTTCAATCGAGATTTCAGAAGCTCAGGTTTTTTGGCAAATGCATCCGAAGCAAAAATTAACTCTTACGCCCCCTGGTGGCCAAAGTATTATTTACCAAAAATTAGATACTATATGCAAAAGAGTTTCCATCCGGAGCTGTATCCGCTGAAGAAAAAAAAATTCAAGTCGGAGCTTTAGAAAATTTTCCCCTAGCGGAAAATTTATGCTTAACTTGAAAAAGTAAATGTACCTAAAATACTCTTCGACATCAACGGAATCGAAAGATAAAAAAATTTCAATCGGATACTTTGAAGCAAATATATGGAATAAAATGTATTTTGAATTCCACATCATTTGTATTTACGCCCTCTAGCGGAGAAATTACACATCTTAAAAATAAAAAAAAACGAAATAAAGCATCATCATTCGCACATCTCAAGCTTCCCAATGCAAAAATAATATTTCAAATCGGACTAATAGTTTCAGAGATAGGGTGTTTACAGGCGGACGGACAAACCGACAACATAAGCACGATCTTTCTTTTACAAAAGACGTGCTAGAAACTTAATTCTAAATCAGCAATCGGCATAATTTGTCAGAATATTTCATGTGTTGAACAACATGACTTTCACTACCGTTACAAATACATAGTGTTTTTTATTTCAAAATAGCAGTGCTTGGCTTATCCACAAGCAATATGATAGGATTCTTTTAGTGAGTGGGGCATTACAAATAAAGCCAAGTTATCAAAAGAAATCTAACACACATGCAAAATCAGAGGAACGCCCCCCCCAACACACACATAAACAAAAGTTTGCATAGGTCAATAAGGTTTTGAGGGTGCACCTAAAATGTCTCACACCCTGGAGACTTTGTGAGCATTTTAATTCAATTGCGTTACTCACTCTTGGTAATATTTGATTCTATTTTTACACATATTAGTATTGCTATGTCTCTCTTAACAATGAGCTTCTTCTGCCATTTTCGGGACACACTACACAATGTTCTCCTAATTCTAGAAGCGTTTGTGCTTGAGCAAGGCAAATGTTCTTACAAATTTTGTCGATATCTTAGTTGAAAGTAGGATTTGTCTTCATGAAATTGAAAAAGAAACCCTCATGTTTCTAACAGATGTAAGAATTCAGTCGACAGCTGGCGTATTTACCTATTTTCGAGATGTGGGCGTTTTTCCTATTTTTGAGAAGAGGGATTTCTTCTGTCGGCATTTCTCTCTCATGCCCTGGAGCATATGTTGCGGACATCCCACCTGTTGACCTATAGTCGTTTTTCAAGATGATTTCTACATTCGAGAAGGACTCGTAAAAATTAAATCTCTGTTTTGACGAACTGCTGTCCTAGTGCACTCAGCGCATTTTAAATAAGTGCGTAGAGTCCTTTAATCCATTTCTACGCCTTTTAAGAATCTCAGGTTCAGCCTACTATAGTCATTTTAAGAACTGTTGTTTTAATGCACTCTACGCAGTTTTATAACCGCTGTTCTTGTGCATTACGCATTTTAAATAAGTGCGTAGAGCACATTTTGCTGTTTGAAAACCGATGGTTTAGTTAACTCTACTCATTTTAAGAACTGCTATCCTCGTGAACGCAACGCATTTTAAATACGTAAGGCCGTAGGACACTATTTGTACTTTGATAACCGCTGTACTTGTACCCTACGCATTTTAAATAAGTGTGTAGAGCACTCTTCCCGGTTAGAAAACCGATAGTTTAGTTCACTCCACTCATTTTAAGAACTGATGTTCTCGTGAACTCAACGCATTTTAAATACGTAGGCGCGTAGAGCACTCTTCGCAGTTTGAAAACCGATGATTCAATGCACCCTAAGCATTTTAAATAAGTGCGTAGATTGCTCTAAACTATATCTACGCTTTTTTGATAACTACAGGCTTAGATCATTCTAATCGTTTTAAGAACCGCAGTTCTAGTGCACTCTATTCCCTTTAAATAAAAGCGTAGGACATTCTATGCACTTTGAGGGCAGCTGTACTAGTGCAAACTGCGTAAGTGCGTAAAGCCCTCAACGCAGTTTGAGAATTGCTGATTTAGTGCACTTTGCACATTTTAAATAAGCGCGTAGCGCACTCTCCTCATTTTAGGAACCTCTGTTCTAGTGCACTCTATGCATTTTAAATAAGTGCGCCTACATTGTAAAACAATTTCTGAAATTCACGAGCAACTTTCAATGATTTCTTTCGTGAATTAACGAACATATTGCTGATACAACTCTTTCCGTGAAATGACGGATATTTCGTAACCTGATGAAATTCTTAAATCCCATAAACATTTTCGCAATTGGTTTCTTATATTGACAGTATATTGACGCTTTAAGATGTGTTCACGGAAAATTCTGAATTTTCAGAACCCTTTTTTCAATTCCTTTCGTACGAAAGAAAGGTACTGAAGAAAGGTTTGAATTCCTTTTCATTTGCTTTATTCTTTGAATAATCAC
This sequence comes from Macrothele yani, assembly GCA_039090855.1. NCBI lineage: Eukaryota > Metazoa > Arthropoda > Arachnida > Araneae > Macrothelidae > Macrothele > Macrothele yani. The sequence goes on along the minus strand of CM077032.1, from coordinate 29,735,416 downwards.
ATACATCTTGATCCCAATAAATACAGTATTATGCCAATATCTGAAGGATTTAGTTTTAATATTTGTAACTTAATATTTCAAAGAATAAAAAATAACTTACATATCAATATTATAGACATAAAATTTGTTACTCATAATTATTAAACCTGGGGCAAATCTCTCCTACGACCCATTAACCCAAAATAATTAATGATGAAAAAATGCATAAATTATATTGGCTCAGAATTTTGGAACAATTTATCGACACAATTAACTGAAATAAATAACATTAATCTACTTAATAAAAACAAATAAAGAAACTTGTAATGAAACACTCATACAAAAGGAGGGGAAGTGTTTAGGGAATTTCAAAGTGCAAATTACAACCACTTGCCATTGTTAACATCCTTGTGATCAACTGTTTAATTGCAAGTGGGGAATCTGTGCTTGTTATGTCTTATTAGGATTTTTTCTTGCTTCCCCATACTGTTATGTAAATTAACTCTGAAATGACATCTACACTATATTGACAAAAGTCACCGGACACCTAGAAGGGAAACACAACATGGCATGTATTTACATACATTAGTACGGTGTCTGTCAACTTTTCGCCTTAATGCCTGCACTGTCCCTTCGAGACATACTTTCGACAAAGTTCTAGCGCACAGCGATAGGCATACGCTTCCATACAATACATAATGCTGCCGCTAGCTGTTGCTTAGTCGTAGGCCTTGATTCCAGACTTCTAATGCGGCGCTCTAATTCATCCCATTGGTGCTCTATCGGATTAAGATCAGGACTCTGTGCTGGCCAGTCCACACACGACACGGAACTGTCATCAAACCGCGCCGTAACAGTCCTTGCTTTATGGCTTCGTGCATTATTCTGCTGGTACCAATAAGGCTCGGTTCCATAGTATTGCCCCAGAGTTGGTAGGGTATAATTGTTAACAAGTTTCACCACGATAACTAAAGAGCCGCGACCATACCACGAAAAACACCCCTACACGAGTACACTGCCAGCTCAAACTTGACCGTAGACACAGTACACTGTGGTAAATAACGTTCACCCGGCTGCCGCCATACCCACTCACGGCCATCAGGATGATGGATCGTGTATCTGGATTCATCAGTCCATAGGACCCGTTTCCCTTGATCTACTGTACACGATGAATGTTCTTTGCATCATGCTAAAGAACGAGTAACATTCCGAGTGGAGATGATAGGCCTATGAGCAACCACACGACCACGGTAATCCATGGAATGAAGTTCTCTGCGAATTGTACGTGTATATACCGAGGTTTGAGCATTTTTACTCACCTGTACACTGAGGTCTTGTGCAGTACTCCGTCGATTAGCTGTAACGACTATCCTGAGGTTTTGACGTCCTCTATCACTGATTTTCTTTGGTCTGCCGGTACGTTTTGCTGCTTCAGGCACGCAATGTGTCTTCCCATTATTCAGTACATCCGAAACATTTGACTTGGTGTGTTTAAACTGCCCTCGGTTTCTCTTATGGACAACCCACTAATATAACACCCAAAAATCTTTCCTTTCTCAAAGTCAGTTTTCTCCTGTCGCGACATTTTCACTCAACTTCACAGTGCGATATAACCGCGATCAGCTGCAGGCTTGTTCTTACACCGTTTGCAGCTGTACTGCGCATCTAAACAACGCAGCTGTACCGTGCATCTAAACAATGCAGCGGATCCGTTCATTTGCTTCTGAAGGAGTGTCCGGTGACTTTTGTTTATATAGTGTATGTATAAAGCTCAAATGTAACAGCACAAATATTAATAAATAAATAAATAAATATTAACGAAAAACTCCGTTCTCACTTTTCACGCATCAGTATGAAGAGAAATTTCAAGTGATTGGAGTGATTCCTGGGAATACTTGAGTTTGATGAACTGTTAAATTTCAATCGTGTATCGAAGTATTTGATTTTGAAGTTCTCCAACGAAATCGAATATTGCGGATAGCATATGGAATGAATAAGACAGAATTTATTATAGCTATCAGGAGAAAATTTTATATTTAGAACGTTTGTGATATAATAATATAAACAGTACATTTCACATTTTCCTAAAGATAATTGAAAGTCATTGTTAGTTCAAAAAGATTTCGAGATCCAAAGTATTGTTTCGCTTCGAAAAATCACGATTAAAAAATACTAAATTTGCGATACGTCCTCCTACAGGGCAAATGAAATTATTACAAACCTATTAAAAAACCCCAATAAGCTCTAACAGAAAATAAAATGACCAATTCACCCTCATTAGTGACAAAAAAAAGCTTTCATCATCGAGCAATTAGTTTTACTATGAACGTAATTCAAATTTCCGGGACTTTCTGGCTCAGTGGTTAAGACGCTCGTGAGCTGCTGAATCAACCCGAATGGTGTGGGTTCGATCCTCACTGTTGTGACATTATTATCTGCTATAATAATTCTGAAAAATTCAGCGTTTTCGATTCTGCGGAATTTGTAGATAAATACGGAAAAACTTGAAAGAGACTTTTCTGAATACGGAAAATATGTGAAAATACGGAAGTTATAGAGACCTGGCAATTTCAAAAATGAAAATGTTTCTAAAGGTCGAACAACTGCCGGCAAATTTGCTGCACGCAGTTTTCAGAAATTTTTCGATAAATCATACCCGTTATTTTTAGTGTGGGACACTACGCATTTGAAGAATCGCTGTCCTAGTGTACTTTAAGCATTTCAAATGAGTGCGTAAGACTTTACACACTTTGAGAACCGCTGTTCTAGTGCACTCCAAGCATTTAAATAAGTGCGAGAGCAAGCTACGCTCTTTGAGAACAACTATTCTGGATATGCAACGTATAGTAGCCGTCTTATAGAGGTAAAGCAGAAACAAAGTGTCTTATCTTCCTAGACGTGTAAATGAGATGATCTGAAGTCTAATACGTACCTTACAGTTGCGACCAATCGCTGTAATGATTTCCGGACTGTATCCTCTGGGGGCGCTGTTATTACCTTAACATATTGGGTGAATATGAAATCTGAGAACAGTTGCAATGATCTCATATTACTCTCCCCTTGAGGAGAATTTTCTCTTCCAGAAGGACGAGAAAATTTTTTACGACACATTTCTGCAATATGATCGGCATATAAGCGCTCTAAAAAGAAAGAGAAAATAAATATAAACTATGATGACTACTGAATCAAGCTATTTCGTAACAATAAATTTATAAATTTATTTAAATATATTTTCACATTATTTTAAGTAAATATATCATATGAACTTCTCATAAGTGATAATTCTTTAGTACTATACCAGTTTCGTATATTCGAGGCTAGCTAGGCTAGCTGCGAAGCCCAGAGAATGCACAAATAAAACTGAATTAAGTATACACAAATAAAAGTCAATTATCAACGGTATTAAAATATGTCGATGCTTTGGGTGCGAAAAAAAACGCGTGCGAATTCGCTTCTGTGACTCAGTCTGGCGAGCGAAAACCAATGGCATAACGCAAGCAGCTCTTCCGGAGTCTTCGCAATTCTGATGCGAAAACCTTCGGTACAATCGCCTGCTAGCGTTTCCATGACAACATGAATAAGATGGTAGATGGGAATGGGACCTTATTTTGGGTAACGGTTCGCTCAGAAAAAAGAACACTTCGACTATTCAGTCACTCGCATACTACCATCCATGAGAGTGTTTCGCGAGAGTTGTTTCAGTTTTTGTGAAGTGTCAATGAAAATAATTCAGAGATATTATGTCTTAAATTGGTAGCTTTGTTGTATTCGAACTGTTTTGATAAATTTTGTGAAAGCTTCCCTGAACATCAACTGTCAGAACTTAAAGAAATCTGTGCTTCAAATTTTGATACAACTCGACTAAAAAATGAACTGAAGGTCTTTTATTCCTTTGATGAATACAAAAACAAATCAGTAAGAGACATTACGTGTTATCTAAAGTTGAATACATCGGACATATTGTTTAGTGAGGTGTACAAATTAGCAGACCTCATATTAAACTTTCCATCAACAGCTGCAACTGCGGAAAGAAGTTTTTCAGCATTAAAAAGAATCAAGATATATCTTAGAGCCACACAAGGATATGCACATTCGAAAGACTTGGCTGTATTGCCAATAGAGAAAAAATTCTTTTTAAATATGAAAAAGTACTAGGAGGAAACATTTTATGAAAACGTAACACTTGTAACGTATACTCTGTATTCACTTTCCTTTTGATTTTACTATCTCTGGTTATTTTATTTTACTATGTAAATTATCTTCCTACTGAACGGAATATTATTTCACCCGCTGAATGAGATCTGGCAATGAGTGTAAGTCATGACGTGGTGGTAGCTCGTATATAGGCGCGTTCATCGAGAAGTGAGTGGTGTGTTGTGGCGTTGTAGTTGTGTTGTTGCGTTGGAGTTGAGGGTGGTTGGTGTTGCGTTGCAGTGTGTTGTTATGTAGTAGTGATATATGAGTGCCTTAGTTGACCAGGAGTCATCATAATAAACAAGTTGTTCTGTAAGTTCAGTCTTTTTCAATTCTTAGTTTTGTCAGACCTCTGTCTGGCTGTTAGGTTTATGACTTTGATTACTTAATATAAATAACCAGCGTTGAGACTTTGTTTAAGTTCATAATTAACGAGTAACAACACCCTTTTGGGAATTCATTATTTTGAAGCGTAGAACATTATTCATTCATAATAATTAGCTTAGCAAAAAGATAAACAAAGCTAATTCATTATACACTAAAGTAACCCCAAAAAAGAAAGAAGAATGGAGCTCATGTGCAAATAAAGTATTCAGACGAAGAATGGAGTTCCTGTACAAATAAAGCATTCAGAAGAAGAATGCAGTTCGTGTACAAATAAATAATTCAGAAGAAGAATGGAATTCACGTACAAATAAGCGTTCAAATCCTAATCCTCATAATTATTAGGTATCATGTTAGCATTGGCATCTTCCTAAAATTTTGAAAAAAAAGATATTTCTATTACTTACTTAACAATTAAAAGTTAGCGCAATCTAAAAAAAAACTATACTGGGTGTGTGTGGGGGGGGCAGTACGGGTGAGATAGCCCAGGTCTCGGACCCAAGGTACGCCACTGTACTTTACGATACATAAGTATAGACACATATAATATATGTCAGTGTCATTTATCGCTTTCGCTTATGTATATTTGGGTGGAGATCTTTAGTGACACACTTTTACGTGTTGAGGAATATGGCGACCTAATTACCCTTTACTTCTGCCGACAGTCTGCTCTCAGGACATCTCCGTTTCTAAATCGCAGAAGCGGAAAAAAGACTATCTAATAGAATAAAGATTTATACCGTCTTGGCACGTTTAATATTTTAATTTTCGCTGAAATACATTCACTAGCACTTTCGAAACCTTTTCCGTGAACTGGCAAAGAAATCTTAAACAGAACTATAACATGTTGCTATGCTAAATATCTCATCTTCATCAGAAACCGTAACAGCTCTTTATAGCTAACTTACTCAAAAATTGATATTTAAATCAAATACGCGACTTAGTTTTCCTGTTCAAAACCATTATGTAAGATATACTGCTCGCCGTTATGACTTCAAGGGGTGATTTGATTATTGTGTAGTGGGTATTTGAAAGGAATTGTGTCTTATATCACACCTGATAATGAAATCATGTAAAGGTTTTGAAGTCACTAGTGTATTTTAGCGAAAATTAAAATATTTAACGTACCAAGACGGTATGAACCTTTATTCTGTTAGACATAATCGGGTGCGTAATTCATTTTACTGAGTGTATGACTTGTAACGTATACTCTAGATTCAGTTTCCTTTTGATTTTACTATCTCTGGTTATTTTATTTTCCTATGTAAATTATCTTCTTACTTAACGAGATGCTATTTCTATCGCTGAATGATGACGTGGTGGTAGGCAGTATAAACAGGCGCGTTCAGACAGCTTTTGTGTTACGTGAGAGAGCTTTGTTTTATATGTAAAGAGATCTTCGTTTATGTGAGAGGAACTTTGTTATATGCGAAAGTTCAGATATCGAGTAATTGTGTGACCTGTGAAATGTGTGTTGGATAATACCAGGAGTTTCAATAATAAAAGGTTTTTAGTAAGTACGTTTTTCTCAGTTCATAGTTTTGTCAGACCTCTGTCTGGCTGTTAGGTCTCTTTCATTAAGTGTTACTATTAACAACCAGCATAAGACTTTATTCATCATAAATCACTTCTATTACAACATTACTAGCAGTTAAGTTTATTCATTATAACTACTTCAACAACTACCAGTAAGAAACTATATTCATTATAGACTTCGTAAGTCATCATACAGACTTTATTCTTAAATATACAACAATACTAGATTCATCGGCGCAACATTCTTTGGGGAAAAGACTGAATGCTGTCGATTCATTATATTCGCCCTTAACTCACTTAATGTTAAAGCATTACCGTCATTGCACGATTCAAATTGTGATGCATAAAAACAATTTAAATACAACTTCGATTATTGTTTTAAAGACTATTTATTCTTAAAAATAAATATTCTTTATTATACTTAGCATTGCCAGAGTTTTGAAAAACCTTTGCAGTAAGCATAATGTAAGTGTTAGTTTAAAAACCAGAAATATTCTTTTCATAGTCAAGAACGACCTAGATATGGTTAAAACAGAGGAAAGGCATGGAATTTATAGCATACCATTCAAGGCAGTTGATCCAGACAACATAGATCAGATAAACATCGGAACTACAGTTCGAAATCTGAAAATACGACTACAATACAACAATACAATTTAAAAGCTGGATCAAGAGCCACAGCACTATATCACGTACTGTTATTAATGGAACTCACCGCCCTGATTGGAATAATGTTGCCATCTTGGCCACCGCAAACACGAAATTTTTAACATTATTTACAGAAAGTCTATATATTGACAACATTAAACAAATTTCCTGCAGCGATGACCATCAATCAAGCCACATTCCATTACCGTTAAAAACGCTAAAGACGAATACGATTAATTTGACATCTACCTGTTATGATCAATAATTATCAACTAACATGAACTTTCTTGGCGTACGCGCAATAATGGATGACAAACGTCACGCTGTCTCTTAACCTCAACCTGACTGTATACCGTATATATCATACTTATGTACTATTCTACATTTGCAGTGCTCTAACGCATCTGAGGATGGACACTGCAGCGGGTCCGAAAAATTTTATGCATCCAACTTTATGATGTTTAATCGTATTGGGCAGGTGGTAATGACATGTCGTCGGGTCTTCAGAGAATGTGGTCGGAATTGGTCGGCGATGATGTTGACGTGATAAGCTTCAGCTCCTGTACACTAGAAATACATACATTTTTCTTTTGTAACATGCGTCAGAAGAAGTACGTAATTAGTCATCATATTTAACTAATTACCTATGAACGTAATTAGTCTAACGTAATTAGTCGTTGTATATGACTAATTACGTTCTTGTTCTGTATTTTTCAAAATAGATGCTTAAGACAAAAAAATAAAAAAGAATAAGTTTAGGACAAAGAATAAAAAAAAATAATTTAGACAAAGAAAAAAATAATGAAAATTTTAACAGCTGTGCTAGGAGAGCCAACAAGTTGCCCGGTATCGTGATCTGTGCAGGTGGGGATGGAGGCGGGCGTGAAATGATGGAGCCCAACCTTAGAATGTAGAACAGACAGCGCGCGCATAAAACGTTAAGATGTTGAAGGGGTATGTCGTCAAAGGATTGGTGAATGCAAGAAGTTGATGGGTGACCGCAGTACAGAGAAATGCCGAAATTTCTGACTAGTGACATTTTCTGCTTACTGGTGGAAAATAATATCTTTTGACCCCTGCATGTATGTATATATACAGAGTGATTCATAAAGAAATATACTGTTTCCAGATGGTGTAAAACAGTAACAGTTGAAGACACGGACCATAACTGTGAAACGTGAATACTCATAAAGTTTGTGTACCGCTACTGAGGGAAGTGACGTAAGAGATAGCGCGCGTGTCACGTGACTAGTCAGTCAAAATGGCAGCGTCTGCAGTGGAGAAAGCGTTTTGTGTTCTTAACTTGAGTGAAATGGAATCTGTAACTGTTGTGCAACGACATTTTCGATCACGATACGGAAAAGAACCTCCAACCAGAAAATCTATCTACGATTGGCATTAAAAAATTCGAAACTACGGGCTGTTTGTGCAAACTTAAAATTCCTGGACGACTTCGTGTATCGGAAGAAGTCGTCGATACTGCTTACACTGCCACTCAACGAAGCCTAAGGGTGCACACACATAGAACATCTGTGACTGTCCCTAAAAAAGTTAAAAGAGTCCCCTACAATTCTGTTACAGGTAACATAAAATATTTTACATTGTTCTTAATTTATACTGCGTTGAAACTGTATACTTCTTTATGAATCACCCTATATATATATATATATATATATATATATGTATGTATATTACCTCTGGCGCAGAAATACATATTAACGCCTTTGGTGAATATTATTATTTTAATGGGGTGGTCCCGACTTCTTGGTTTCCTTATCTGCTGTCGCTCCACTGACTCAGTGTGTCTCTTTTCAATAATACCAAATTAGACTTTACAATGTAGACTGGACAAAAACTACATTTTTAAAAATACTACATAATTTTGAAACTTTCTCTTATTCTTTATTTGTGGCATATTAGTCAGACATACTTTAAAAACAAAAGAGCATCTGAAAAATGTGGTACTCACGGAATTTCTGATAATCCGTGGAGCCTTGGCGGAATTTCGTGCCGTGTCGAAATATGTCCTCAAAAACTCTTTTTAAACAAAGCTCCTCCAAACTGGTAATCTTAGCACTCATTTTGAAGTATCAGTCAGAAATGCTGGAAATAAACGAAAACACAGTTAAAACTCTTATTCTTGAACAATCGAGCATTATATTTTCAATGCACAAGTTAATGTTCAACGTGTAAGAAACTCGGAAATCTGTCCGATACTGGGTGCCCTAGAACCAAACGAATTTTTAAATGGCTTTTGTTATTTCATGTTTGTTTTTATATGTAATAAAATATACAGAGTTTTCTTAAGCGTTCAATATGAAACCTTTTTCATTATGCCCCTCAGTGACGACTTCTTGGCTTTCTTTATCTACTAGGCCACAGGGTGATTCAAAAAATAACTACAAACTTGAAAGCGTACGGAAATTTATTGATGACACTTATAAATACGTTGCACGTTTTAATCTGTGGAAAAACAAATCAAGTGTTACGTCACGGAATACCATAGTACCGGATCCGGTACCTGCACCCGCAAGCATTGTTCATTTCAAAAAGGGCTGCTTTCACAAGTGCAGTGTGTATTTTGGTTTGAAGTAACGAAATCCGCGACACAACTGTTCAACGAAAGTTTACTCTATCGTACGGGTCTTTTCAGTAGGCTTACAATTTACTCTTCGCATAAAATTTGGTTGAGACTGTTCTGTTCTCCACGAGAAAACCCTTGGTCGCTTGTTTGTTTCTGCTGCTGTTACAGAACAAGTGCGGGAGTTCGCTGTCACACGAAATCAACGCGACGTGCGTCTCGTAAAATGGGCACTTACACAACCGATGCGAAGGTTTGGCGAGTTTTACAAAAACTGTTGCAGTTAAAACCATAGAGATTTGCCATTTTTCAGGAAATTAGTAGCGCGTCTTGCGTAGCTCCTCTGGAATTCTGTGTGGAAATGTTGCGTTGTATAGAGGAGGGCGTTACATTCCTGTACAAGGTTAACTTCAGTGATGAGTCGAAATTTCATGGCTGTGGTAAGGTTAACACCCATAACTGAAGAACTTGGAGTTCTGGAACATGTTCGCGACAGTCCATGGGTGAATGCTCATTGTGAAGTTAGCAAATATGGTTTACGACCCCTTCTATTTTCATGAGAAAACCATTAAGGGTATCATCGTGTGTCTGGATACGTTCCAAAATTTAAATTTTCTCATTCCACATTTGGACGATGATGACGAAGAACGTAGCATTCACTTTCAGTAAGACGGCGTTCCACCTTACTATTATTGTACATTTATCCCGGATTTCCTCAATAAACGTTTACCAAGCTGTTGGATTAGTTGAAAAGGTCCAATAGCACAACCACATCGCTCTCCAGACGATTTTTGTCTATAATGTTCTACGCTGTCGATTTTTTCTACGAGTTTTTATAAAAGATCTAGTGTTTGTTTCGAGATAACCTGCAAATCTCGCTGAACTAAAAACTCGAATTGCCACAACCGTTGCCGAACTAACAACAGATTTGCTGCTTCCAGTTTACGAAGAAATTGACTTCAGGTGGGTTAGAAATTATATCGGAAAATATTTCCCATCAGGAGCTGTAGGCGATACAGGAAGAAATTCGTAAATCGGAGTTATAGAAGCAGAGATATCGGGGGAAACGCAACTTACGTTTACGCCCACTAGCGGATAATCTATGAATTACTTAAATAATTTGAAATTATATGAAAAACATTTTGCACCGAAAACGCTATCGGAAAAAGAAGAAATTTTTCAAATCGGATTTTTAGAAGCAAAGATATCGACAAAAATATGATGTATATCTATGCCTCCTGACAGAGAAACCATGCATTATTTTAAGAAAAAATATTCCGAAAATATTTTTCCACATGAGTTGCATCGGTCCAAGAAATAATTTTTTCAATAAAGATTTTAGGAGCTCAGATATTGCTGCAAATGCATCAGAAACAGAAATTAACACTTACGCCTCCTGGTGGCCAAACCATTCAGAGACAGTGTTTACAGACGGACGGACAAACCGATAACATAAGCACGAACTTTCTTATAAAAGACGTGCTAAAAACAGAAATGCGAAGCGATTGAGAGTGTCCCACAGGAAAGTCACAAACAAGTAAGGTAAAAAGGGGCAAGATGACGCCCTTGTTTATAAACGAGAGGGTGGAGGGAGATGTACCCGTAGTCCGACGGCTTAACGTGCCCACGGCGAATATTTAATCGTAGGAGCGTTGGTACCTTCCTCGACATTTCCGGAGCAGTCATAAACCACTAGGTCATCTGACGCACGTCGGATATGTAGTGGTTCGAGCATTTGTACCTGCCTGGGATCGATCCCGAGACATTTCCGTGGCAGTCACGAACTACTAGGCCATCCTACGTACAGCAAATACCTAGTGATTCGGGCTTTGGTACCTTCCTGGGATTGATCCACTAGGCCATCCGATGTACAGCAGATGATCAAATGATCATACACTGACGGAAAAAAATCCCAACACCAAGAAGGAGTGGTGTTAGATAAACGACAGTTGGTAGGCGGTGAGAGTACATCTGTAAGATGACGTCTATGCAAATTTCGCGCTCGGCGCTTACGTGTGGCGCTAGTAGCTATCCTTGGAACATGCAAGGCAGGTTTCCTGTAAATACACGCTGTAACGTGCGTGAGCGTTAGTTATCGTTGAGATTCGACGTAGGGTGTTGATGTTAGTCAAGAATGACTTTAAGAAGACGAGGAAGCCATTATCAACAACTCACGGAGTTTGAACGACGTCGTGTAATAGGGCTACGAGGCGGTGGACTTTCTTTCCGCAATATTGCAGAACGACTTGCAGGAATGTAGCCACTGTGCATGATTGTTGGCAGCGGTGGTCAAGGGAAGGTACTGCCTCAAGAGGACCGGGTTCCGGCCGGCCACGTGGCACTACTGAGAGGGAAGACCACCGTGTACGGCGTATGGCCGTGGCGCATCGTACCGCGTCCGCGGCAGCAATTCGAGCTGCAGTTTCCCCCAAAGTGACACAACGAACTGTTACAAATCGGTTACTTAAAGGACAGCTCCGAGCTAGACTCCCTGTAGCGTGCATTCCGCTTACTACAAACCACTGCCATTTGCGACGTCAGTGGTTTCAAGCTAGAGCTCATTGGAGGACGGAGTGGTGATCTGTTGGGTTTTCTGATGAAAGACGGTTCTGCCTTGGTGTCAGTGATGGCCGTGTGTTGGTTAGAAGGAGGCCAGGTGAGTGCCTGCAACCAACCTGTCTGCGGCCGAGACACACTGGACCTACACCTGGAGTTATGGTCTGGGGAGCAATTTCCTTTGACAGCAGGAGCACTGTAGTGGTTATCCCACGCACACTGACGGCACAGTTGTACGTCGGTCTGGTGATTCAACCTGTTGTGCTGCCATTCATGAACAGCATTCTAGGAGGTGTTTTCCAACAGGATAACGCTTGCCCGCATACCGCTGTTGTAACCCAACATGCTCTACGGAGTGTCGACATGTTGCCGTGGCCTGCTAGATCGCCAGATCTTTCACCAATCCAGCACGTATGGGACATCACTGGACGTCAACTCCAGCGTCACCGCTAACCAGAATTAACCGTCCCTTTATTGACCGACCAACTGCAACAGGCATTTAACTACATCCCACAAACTGACATCCAGCACCTGTACGACACAATGCATGAACGCTTGCGTGCTTGAATTCAACATTCTGGCGGTTACACCGGTTATTAATGTACCAGCATTTCACATTTAAAATGGCTGTTCTCGCGCTTACAATTAGCTGTGATCTTGAAACCTTAATCGATTAAATATGTTACCTATGCAAATGTATTGTCCCATTTCATTCCTCTACAACTATTTTTTCGTCGTGTTGCGATTTTTTTCCGTCAGCGTATGTAGAAGATTTTAGGAAAAGTGGGTATGACCCCAGATCTTAAATAACCCTTAGAAAGAGATTTGGGCTAGAGTGCCCGATAGGAAAGTAACACGGAAGCGAAGTAGAAAGACGCCCTTATTCATTACCGGGGGCCAGTACCGGTGGTGGGAAGGTAACGTGCCTATCTGACACATGCTGGATATTTAGTAGATCGAGTGTTCGAACTTGCTTGGGATCGAACCTGAGGATCATTCAGCGGCAGCCACGAGCATTGCCCACTAGGCCATCCACGGCTCCATCTTTCATGGTTCATTGACTACACGCCGGTTTATAAGGCTTCCGGTTCGTGCTTTCAACGACACCACAGAGTGAGATATCTAGTGGTTCGGGTATTTGTACCTTTCTGGGATCGATGCCGAGACATTTCCGAGGCAGTCAACCACTCGGCGATCCGACGCTCTGCGGATATCTGGTGGTTCGAGCGCTCATACCTGTCCCGGAACGAACCTGAGACATTTAAATAGCAGTCACGAACGCTGACCACTAAACCATCTGCGGCCTCCCACCACCCACTTCGCAGGAAGGTTTTCTTTGCCACGGTGTTAGTGCATACCTCCGGGGGAGGGATTGCAGGAATTCTTGTGCAGCCGACAGTAAAACACTAAAAACTCTTTCTTTTAATGCTTCATAAAGAAAGCTGTTATCTAACTTGCCCGCGGAAAAATAATACTCTCCTCCAACCCTAGTTTCGAAAATAATTTAACGGTACAGCATCCCGTTTCGATCGTGATTTCATGCAACATTCTTTAACAAAAAGATATAACGGTTAAAAATCTTTAACCGTTTTATTGTTAAAAATTATGCACGACTCAATTGATTTTATAATGCATATTTCAACAGTTATTCTTCATTTAGAATCTAAAAGAACTTTTTTCATGATTGAATTTATGAGGTATAACCCTGTAGATACTTGTGCTTTTAAAGTGAGCCGCGAACGTAAAATTATCAGTCTGGTTTGGTCTTTCTAAACGACCCTAGTCACGCGACTTATGGGAATGCCAAAAACAGTCGAAGTGTTCATTCAGTATTACTAACAGAGTCGGATTATTAAAAGGCATTATCCATATCTTTGCGACATTAATGCGATTCAAAAATAAGCTACAAACAAAAATATCAGAAAAAAATAGCAATAGCAAGAAAAAACAACCTGTTTTGTCCAAAATGAATATGAAACTTCAAATAATGAAAACTTTTTAAATTCGGGAATAAACAAGAAAGATGAAACCGAATTTTCGGGTGAAGCGAGCACGTCTGTTAAATCCGTTCTGACGCAAATTAAATTTATCAAAGCTATTCAAAGTCAAAGGAACTGGTATCGAAAACAATAATATCTGACCGAAGGAAGAAGTTTTTCCATCCCTCAGATATTTTTGTCAACGGAATCTTGAACTTACGCCTACTGGTTTCAGACTAGTGCGTTAAGAAACATTTGAATTTATATTAGGAGCAATTCTGAGGGGAAACGCTCTTCAACAAAGAAGGAATATTTCAAATCGGACTCTTCGAAGCAGATATATGGACAAATATAAGACACGCATCTGCGCCTCCGGGTGGGAAAACGATGCATTATTGTAATAAGATATATCCTCAAAAGGTTTTTCGATGTGAGCGGTATCGGCCTAAGATAAAAAAAAATTATTCTAATTTTCAGGAGCTCAGATTTTTCTGCAAATACATCAGAAGCAGAAATTAACACTTTTGCCCCCTCTTACGTTAAGAGGGATGTTTAATTGCCCTTTTGTCAGAATTGGGTTTCCTAATGAATTGTGATTGCCCTGTCCACTTAAGAGCAAATTCCGGGTAATAAGAGATAATACCCAAAACAGCAGCCACAACTTTTCCACATAAAGGAGATCATTCAGGGAACATTCCAAACATTCCTAATCTGATCAAGGAAAATACATCTGAGCTCCTCATGAAAATCTTGCCGAATTGTTAGCCACCCTGCGTGCATGCTCCCTTTGTTTGCTTCCACAGATTTTGGAAACAGATATTAATCATCAGTTTCTTGCTGGTGATGCTTTGCATATATATAAATATTGCATGTATATTTAGGTTTAAAGTCAAGCATTGAAACTGGGTAAAGTTTCCAAAATTGAGAACTGTTTTATTTTTAGTTAAGAATGATTAAAATAGGAAATATTTTTTGCTATAGCTACAGACAGCAAATTCGTTTATGTGCTGTTCTTATGTTTTATCTCTGACGTCCAGATGCTTCCGTGAACAATATTAAAGCGAAGTAGCACCTTGACTTGATGTTACAGTAAATACTGCATGCTGAAATGACTCAGAAATATGCTTACAAAATGTGTTACAGACTAAAATGAAGAGATTCGTGCGTACGTTTTCTAGCTGCAATGACCGACTTTAAAGCAAGAAAACTAGGAAAGAAATATTTATCTGCTTTACATATAGACTTTGTTAAACAAAGCAGAAGAAATATTAAACTATGGAAAACGTTACTTCAAGAAAATGTTGAGGTATTCACGTAACTGCTAACTGCTGTTTACAACCGATTTATCGGTTGTAATAAGAACGCCTTTTGAATCCTCTCCATCGTGCATAAAATTCTTCAAAGTTATTCATACTCAATGTAACAGGTTAGAAAAAAAAAACTCGGTGTAGGAGAGCTGAGTACGGAAAAAGGCGCCACAGAAATTTTAAGGGGCCGTAAAAAAATTACATTTCGACCGCTTCGGGGCCAAGTCTCCGGCGGTGTGTTATCCGAATCACATAAAGTTTCCGTAATTTTGTATTTGTTTAATTGCTACATTAAATGTATTTGTAAAAAATCTTTATAATCTGCAACTCAACAAAATAATTTCACGGTTTAAAACCTACATCTCAACAAATTTCTGCGGGCATTTGTAAGCGCAGCAAACCTATCAGGGTGGGGGGTGGAGAGATTAATACCTTAATTATTAAGAATTTCTGGTCCGAACAAGATATTTTCCACGTTTACAAACACAACTCAAAAATATTTTTACGGACATGTGCTAACACAAGAAACCTGTCTGTGTGATAGGGGTGGGGGGAGCGTAATACCAAAAATATAAAATATACATAATTTCTGAACCGATTGGGAAATTTCCAGCGTTTAAATCTACTACTGGACAAAACTTCTGCGCGCATCTGCTTCCAGAGAAAGCCTGTCTTTGGAAGGGCGGGGGGTGGGTGGGGGGTGGGGGGTGGCGGTGCCAAACGCCAGAAATATAGAATATGAAGATTTGGGTAGAGCTGTAGTTTGGAAACGTTGAAAATCTCTCGATCGGGAAGAAATTCTGTATATTTTATGTATATTTTCGGCTCCCCACCCCCCTCCGGACAAGTTCTCTTTGCAAGCTAATGCTCTGAAAGAATTGGTTGAGTTCTGTCTGTAAACGCTGAAAATCTCGCGATCAGACCAGAAATTCCTTATATTTTATAATTTTGGCACAACCCCACCGACAATTTTCCTGCATTAGCACACACCGCACAGAAATTTTGAGTTTTAGTTTGTAAACGCTGAAAATCCCCTGATCTGATCGGACAAGAAATTACTTATAAATTTATATTTTTGGTGTTAAGCCCCCCCCCCCCTCTACAAGTTTCCTGCGCTTGCACATGCCCGCAGAAGATTTGTAGAGCTGTAGTTCATAAATCCTGAAATTCTTTTGTTGAGTTGTAGATTATAAATATTTTTTATAAAGAATTCCGTTACATACCTCAATTAAGAAAATACGAAATTGGGGAAACTTTATGTGACTCAGATAACCAACTTGTGGGGGCGTGAATCGGTCAAAAACGCAATTTTTATACGGCCCCTTAAAATGTTTGTGGCCAGTTCTCCGTTTTGTCTTTCAGCCGAAAATCGTGGAAATGTCTAAATTTCTTATTGAAAATGAAATTTAAAAAATCTGTTTTGTGGACAATAGTTGCTCAAGTATTGGGAAATATAGCCACACGATATTTGCTTCTTCAGAAGAATTTCGTAGCCCTGAAATTGCCATGTGGAGTTCTCCGTACCCCAAAAATCTACCTGAATTTTACGATTGATAAAATATCCAGAAATTGAAACAGCTACTTACACACACTAGTGTATGAAAACTACGTCAACAAAATTAAGAGAAGACGAACAAATGGCCATGGAGAACTAGCAACATGGACAACTGGCGACATGACTACTTTCCACAGGACAGCTGGACACATTCAGTTTCAGAACTATGAAATTGCACTGCGTAAAAAGTAAAGGTGTTCCTATATTTCTCCGTACTTGAGTAATTTGTGTGCTCAAAAATGGATTTTATCATACCTCCTCATCATTAGGAAACATTTACGGTTTTCTTGCTGAAAGACAAGGCAGAGAACTGGGCACGGAGTTTTAGAGCCATGATATTGCGCTGCATAAAAAAATATGGTGTTTTTATATTATGAAAAAAAAAATTGCGCTGCATAAAAAATTATGGTGTTTTTATATTTCTCCTTCAGTAAATGGTGTGCCACCAAAAATTTCCCTCCTACTTCATAACATTAAGAAATATTTACAATTTTCTGGCTGAAAAACAAGGCGGACAATTGGCCACACGAACAACTGACCACATTCAGTTTTGGAGACATGCAATTGGGCTGCATTAATAATTATGGTGTTCCTTTATTTCTATTAACGTGAGCAATTGGTGTGCCCCAAAATTTTTTCCTCATACCTCATTTTCTTTAAGAAATATTTACAATTTTGTGGCTAAAATACAAGGCGGAGTACTGTACACCGGACAATTGGTCATGGACAACAGTCCACAGGGCGAATGTACAACTGGCCACAGGGCAACTGGCCATATTCAGTATTAACGCCATGGCCATAGAAATTATGGTGTTCCTATGTTTCTCCTTATTTGAATTACTGGTGTGCACAGAAAATGTTTTCCCCATACCTTGTTATGATTAAGAAGTATTTACCAGTATCTGGGCGAAAGACAGGGCGTACAACTCGCCACCGGACAACTGGACACTTACATCTGGCCACGGACCGCTGTTCACCTGCATCTGGCCACGGACAACTGCCCTTATTGCGTTTCAGAGCCTCGAAATTGCACTTCATAAGAAGTTATGGTGTTCCTATACTTCTCCCTACTTCAGTTATTGGTGCGCAAAAAATGTTTTCATCGTAACTCCTTTTCATTAAGAAACATTTATGAATTTCTCGCTGAAACCACAAGGCTGAGAACTGGCAATCAAACAACCGGCCGCACTCAGTTTTAGAGCCATAAAATTGCGCCGCATAAGCAATTATGATGTCCCTATATTTACCACTACTTGAGTTATTGGTGTGCACAAAAGTTAAGTAATTGCCTTGAACAATTTCTGAAATAACAGAATTGCACGTCCCTAATTCAAGACGAATTTAAAAACGCAAAATTAAAATCATCATTTAAAACATGCCATCCGTGGCTCTCATACATATTTGTGCAGAACTGGAACCCGAACCCAACCAACCATTCGGCTTTCTAAGTGTAAATGCTATAGGGACCAACAGTGCACATACATTTTAAATAAGCACAATTACAAGAAAGGAATGATACAGAGAGGCATAGAATCAATTACATACCTTATATAATAACTTGTAGTTGGAATAATAACAATCTCTTTGTTCAAGGTAGTGGAATTCCTAGGACACTTCTCTTCTAAGGCAGGCCAACTAAGTACTTTTTTAAAGAAATGATTCCACCAGATAAAACCCACGTTTCACAATTTGAAGGCGGAAACTTGACAATAAATAGATGTGACGTTTCATTCATTTAAAGATACGAGGCATCACGTTGGTTGCACGCGGGATAATGGTAGAGGAAAGGCATTACTTGAAGAATTGGTTCCAAATTCGTGGTAACTCGAGTTAGACACAATCATTGCAAGCATCGCTGTTGGTAATGATCTCCAAGGTTTCCTGAATGGCTGTACACTTAGGGGTAGAGTCGCGAGCTAATTTCTTTACATCATCCAACATAGGAGTAGCTGACATGAATTTGACTTCTCTGGATAGTGCTGCAGCTACTGCACCGTATTTTGTGTAGCTTTTATGTTCGTTGACTCTGATTCCTAAAGAACGCTTGGTCATTCCAATGTAGTATTGTTTAGAGCGGTTCGGATACTGTAGGGGGATCGCATAAACTCCTGCTTCGCAGGAGGGAGGTGGTTTTTCACTATTTTTCTTTAGTATAGTATGTAAAGATGCAGGGGACCTAATGCCGACGTCGTAGTTCATCTTTTTGAGGGCGTTTTGGAGTTTGTAAGACACACTTCGTATGTAGGGAATTGAGCCTAAATAACGTTGCTGCGACACAGGGAGACTGGAATGTTTGGCTCTGGCTTTTTAAATACAGCTACGTATCTGATGCAATGAATATCCGGCATCAGTGATTAACTTGATGACGCTTTCAATTTCGTGTTGTCTAGAATGGGTTTCAGAAGAAACGGCGAAGGCTCTTTGAATTCGAGAACGGAAGATAGCTGCTTTGTATTCTGCGGGACAGCCGCGGAACATCAGGTTGGGGACGGACGTGGGTTTATAGTAGACTTGTGTACCCAGGCGGTTGTCAGACAATTTCCTCAATAAAACATCCAGATAAGGTAAAGCGTTGTTGCTTTCAAGCTCCATCGTGAAATTGATCGTGGGATGTATATCATTGATTTTATCAAGAAAAATTGAATTTCTTTTCCGTGGGGTCATACAAAAATTACGTCGTCTGCATAACGCAGCCAACTGGTAGGCCGTCGTGTAGTGTAGGTGGATGACATATTCCGCTCTATTGGGCTAAGTATTGCTTCTGGAAGGACAGGTGAAAGTGAGGATCCCATCGGAGCGCCATTATTCTGTTTATATACTTGTCCTTGGAAACTGTTGTAGGTGAACGTGTCGCACAAGTAGGTGATCGGGTCTTGACCCTCCGTGTAGGTATGTTAGTTGATAAAATTAAACGTTCCTTATCCTTCACACATAACAAAAAACGGGATTACTTGAGATCTTTCCAGACTCCAAAGGCTAAAGATTTCGCAATTCCATTCAACATTTCCAACCATACGCTTTCCGAAGATGAAAGAGAAGTTTTGGAGCTTGGACCAAATATTGCTTCCGTACCAGATCGAACCCAAAAAGCGTCATTTCCGAATTCGAAAGCGTAATATCGCGAGTTCCAAATGACTCAAAAGATGAACTACACCAGCTCTGTTCTTCCAAATTACGATCTTGGTATAATCCTACTAAAATACCTAATAAATTTATAATTCCGAGGCCAGTTTCGATCCTTAGAAATGATCTGTCCATAATATTGACTCTAACAGACAAATCTGGCCAGATAGCGGTTATGGACACAGAAGACTACAATACGAAAATTGAAGAATTTATCACTGATTCTAGTTCTGTAGCCCTTCAAAGGAACCCTCGAAATTCTTGGATTGCGTAGGTACAAAGAGCAGCCCGGTTGCCCCTATTCCAGACGATCTTAGAAAAGCCGCCAGATTACCACCAGGACCTCAGATCCCAAAGCTCTTCGGAAGACTTAAGCACCATAAGCCCGAAAACCCACTGAGACCCATCGTATCCAGGAAGTGTGCACCAACGTACCTTTTAGAGAAAGCACTATCCAAATTCCTACGTAGTTTTCTTCCTGAATCGGACTTAGTAATAAGTTCCACTCTGGATTTTATAACGAAAGCCAACGAAACTCACTGTCCTGCCATGTGACAGTATTGGCAGCTTCAACGTGGTTTCCCTTTACCCCTCAATTCCCGTTCCAGAAGCCATCAGAACATTAAAGGAGGCCATATCTAGTTCAACATTTTATACGCAGGAGCCATGCCTCAGCATCTTCAAGTTAAAAGACTTGGTCACTAATTCCAGCTTCCAAGGACAAGTATGTAAACAGGATGATGGCGCTCCGATCGGATCCTCACTTTCACCCGTCCTTACAGAAGCAATACTTAGCCCGATTGAGCGGAATATATTCTCCAGCATTACCCGACGGCCTACCAGTTGGCTGCGTTATGCAGACGACGTTTTTTTTGTATGGCGCCACGGAAAAGGGACTCTTTCAATTTTCCTTCATAAAATCAATGATATACATCCTACGATCAATTTCACGATGGAGCTTGAAAGCAACAACGCTAGATGTTTATTATCTAGATGTTTTATTTAGGAAATCGTCTGACAATCGCCTCGGTACACAAGTATACTATAAAACGACGTCCGTCCGCAACCTAATGCTCTGCAGCTCTTTCTGTCCCGCCGAATATAAAGCAGGTATCTTCCGTTCTCGAATTCAAAGAGCATTCGCCGTTTCTTCTGATACCCATTCTAGACAACACGAAATTGAAAGCGTCATCAAGTTAGCCACTGATGCAGGATATTCATTGAATCAGATACGTAGCTTTATCCAAAAAGCCAGAGACAAACATTCCAGTCTTCCTGTGCCGCAGTTACGTTATTTAGGCTCAATTCCCTACATACAAAGTGTGTCTTACAAACTGAAAAACGCCGTCTAG
This sequence comes from Macrothele yani, assembly GCA_039090855.1. Lineage (NCBI taxonomy): Eukaryota > Metazoa > Arthropoda > Arachnida > Araneae > Macrothelidae > Macrothele > Macrothele yani. The sequence continues at coordinate 29,714,222 of CM077032.1, read as the reverse complement.
AAGATGAACTACGGCGTCGGCCTTAGGTCTCCTGCAACTTTACATACTATACTAGAAAGAAATAGTGAAAAAGCAGCTCTCTTCTGCGAGGCAGCCGTTTATGCGATCCACCTACAGTATCCCAACGGCTCTAAACGATACTACATTGGATTGACTAAGCGTTCGTTAGGAATCAAAGTCAACGAACATAAAAGGGACACAAAATACGTTACAGTACCCACGGCACTATCCAGAAAAGTCAAATTCAAGTCAGCTACTCCTATGTGGAATGATATAAAGAAATTAGCTAGCTACTCTACCCCTAAATGTACAGCCATTCGGGAAGCCTTGGAGATCATTACCAACAGCGATGCTTACAATGATTGCGTCTCACTCGAGTTACCACGAATTTGGAACCAATTCTTCAAGTAACGCCTTTTCTCTACCAGTATCCCGCGTGCAACCAACGTGATGCCTCGTATCTTTAAATGAATATAACTTCGCATCCATATATTGTCAAGTTCCCGCGTTCAAATTGTTAAGCGTTCAATTTTTATGTTTGCAGTTTCTGTCTAACTTCCTTGAAAAAGCCATCTGGTTGATGTGCGAAAGCTTGGAAACGCTTATGTGTTATTTTCCTACGGCAATAAATCGGATCACTAGTACAGTGTTACTATTTACTAAAATGAAGAGATTCGTGCATACGTTTTCTAGCTGCAATGACGGACTTTAAAGCAAGAAAACTAAGAAATAAATATTTATCTGCTTTACTTCTAGACTTTAAGTTAAACAAAGCAGAAGAACTATTACACTATGGAAAAATTACTTCAAGAAAATGTTGAAGTATTCACATAAATGCTATTGACAACCGATTTATCTGTTGTATTGAGAACGCTTTTTGAATCCCCTCCAACGTGCTTAAAATTTTCCAAAGTTATTCATACTCAATGGAACACGTTTGAAAAAAATTTTGGGTGTATTAGAGCTGGATAAAATCTATATGTAGGAGAGCTGGCCACGGGAAAAGTGCCGACCGGAGAACTGGCCACAAAAATTTTAAGGCGCCGTTTAAAAATTACCTTTCGACCGCTTCGGGGTCACAACTCCAGCGGTTGGTTATCCGAATCACATAAAGATTCCGCAATTTTGTGTTTACTTAATTACTACATTAAATGTATTTGTAAAAATTATTTATAATTTACAGCTCAACAAAAGAATTTTGCGGTTTAAAACCAGTATCTGAACAAATTCTCTGCAGGCATGTACTCTTCAAAAATCGGTCCAATCATAGTCTTCAAAAATCGGTCCTACATCATGGAAGACTACAATAGTATGCTCCAGTATTCTCTCTCTATATATATATCATTGTATATATATAGAGAGAACACTGGCGCATTCTATTGTAGTCTGAAGATGGGAAATAGTGCTCCCGAAAGATATCACTTTTAGTCTGTAAATATTTTAACTTTTAGTAAAGTTTTACTTGACTTGTAAAGGGTTTTTCCCTTTCATAAGTTTTCATCGTGTATTGAGGGTGTTGTTTTTAACTTTTGAGGCATGTACATACGCAGCAAACCTAGCAAGGCGGGGTGGTGGTGGTGAGGGGAGATTAATACCTAAAATATAAAGCATTTCTGGTCCGATCAGGATATTTTCGGCGTTTGCAAATACAACTCAGCAAAATATTTACGGACATGGGCTAACGCAGGAAACCTGCGTGTGGTGGAACTTAATACCCAAAATGTACAGAATTTCTTGATCGATCGGGAGATTTCCAGCGTTTACAAGCTACAACTGGACAAAACTTCTGCGCGCACCTGCTACCGCAGGAAACCTGTCTTTTTTTTTTTTTTTTTTTTTTTTTTTTTGATTGGAGGTTTAACGACCACCGTGAGCAACTCAAATGGGCTATAAGCAGTCGCCCGTCCCTAATTTAGGGTCACTGGTTCCAGGGAAGGGAGAGAGCCAGTGCCGTAAGACAAACACAACATCCATGCCTGACCGGGATTCGAACCCGGACCCCTTACGGACGAGTGATCAGAGGCCAACGCCTTAGACCACTGCGCCACCGGGGCGGCAAACCTGTCTTTGGGAGGGCAGGAGGGAGGGGAGGCTTAACGCTAGAAATATAGAATATAGAGAATTTGTAGAGCTGTAATTTGTAAACTCTGAAAACTACTCGATCGGGCCAGAATTTCTGTATATTTTATGTATATTTTAGGTGCCCCCCCTCCCCCGACAGGCTTCCGGCGGTAGCTAATGCTCTGAGAGAATTTGTTGTGTTGTGTTTGTATACGTGGAAAATCTACCGATCAGCCCAAAAATTCCTTATATTTTATGTAATAACATAATTTATTTCGATGTTGGAAGTAGATGTTAGGACTAATATGATTAATAAATTAAACATAAGTAATCGACATAGGTACCAGAGTTATTCCAGTCCTCCCAACAGAAGTTGCACATGCAATCAAGAACATGAAGCGGAGGAAAGCTCCAGGAGAAGAGGGAATTACTGTAGACATCATACAAGAAGCAAGTGGAGAAATTGAAACACTACTCGCTTAAATTTTAACTCGATGCTTTAATGAAGGGAAGATTCGTTAGTTAGTTAGTTAGTTAGTTAGTTAGTTAGTTGATTTTAGTGGCGCAAGGGCCAGGATTGGCCAAAGAGCGCCAGATACAGAACTATCAGCTAAAGATTTTTAAAAGCGTGGAGAATGATTAAGAGCAGACGGGCTTAGTAAAAGTTAGAAAAGAGGATGATGAAAGATGTGAAGACTAGTTAGTTAATTAGGTTTATATATAACTTTATTAGTTTACTATTATATTTATTATATTTTTTTTTAAATAAGTTTTAAAAAGTTAATTTGTTTTAAAAAGGAAAATACTGCGAAAGTGTCGCAGTGGTCGCCCAAAAGTTTTTGAAGCGTAGCTGCGTCCTCGTCCAGCAGATGAGACTGAAAATAGTGAAACCGATTATTACAAAACCGAACACAACTACATAAAACATGAGAGATGGTGAGTAAACAGTCGCACGCCTCACACATTGGGGCAGCGTCGCCACACAGCAAATAGCTATGCGTGAAGCGACAATGCCCAATGCGGAGACGCGCAAGAACAACTTCTTCCCTACGGTTCCGGCGACACGATGATTTCCAGACTCCAAGGATGGGTTTAACACGGTGCAGTTTATTCTCCACCTGTTGGTCCCACAGACCCCGCCACGTTCGTCTGATATGATCGTGAACAAGAAAGCGAAAATCACGGTGGAACAGTGGCAACGGTGTGACAACCAAAGAGGAGGCAGATCTAGCAGCAGCATCAGCAGACTCGTTCCCTGGGATCCCAACATGCCCAGGAATCCAGCAGAATCGAATCTTGACATCAGCCTCGAACAAAGAACGAAGAAGTCTCCGTACGGTAAAAAGAAGGGGGTGGCCAGTGAAATCCAAAGATGACAATGATTGCACAACACTCAACGAATCAGTGTACACAATAGCACGCTGATGAGAGCTCGACTGCACGTGAACAAGTGCAAGATACACAGCATGCATCTCCGCCGAAAACACCGTGGCCTCAGGAGGAATGCGGGCAACAGAAACTTCGTCAACGCAGACGGCGGCGGATCCAACAACACCAGCCGCCTTAGATCCATCGGTGAAAACAGGAATAAAGTCTGCATTGACGTAACGGTGTTCAGCGAAGAGCTGCTGGTACACTGACGCAGGGGTTGAGGACTTGTCAAAAGATGTAAAGCTGGTATCAACTATGACACCAAGAGGATGCCATGGGGGATCCTCAAAGCCCCTGGTCTCTCCAACGAGTGACAAGTCGAGCCCTGCATCACGAGCTACGGCCGCCATACGAAGACCGAAGGTTCGAATGCACGAGGGACGGATCTCGAACAAACGAGCATGCTGGGGATGAAAAACTGCATCGTATAAAGGATGGTCTGTGAGTGATTTAAGTTTCAGGTAAAACTGAAGAGACAGCTGCAGACGGCGTAAATGAAGCGACGGTTCGTTCGCGTCGGCATAAAGGCTGGGAATGGGTGACGTACGAAAGGCTCCCGTACAAAGACGCAGCGCTTGATGGTGGATGGTATCCAACGGCCGGAGAACGGTAGGACGCGCAGAGCCATACACCATACAGCCATAATCCAGCTTAGACCGAATGAGAGAATGGTAAATACGGAACAAAGAAGTCCTGTCTGCACCCCAGGAGACTGAGGCAAGGATCTTAAGGATTGACAAGGCTCTCAGACAGGAAGTCCTTAGCCGTCGAACGTGCGAGCGAAAGGTGAGAGCACGGTCAACGGTCAAGCCAAGGAACTTGGTTTCCGGCAAAACTGGAATGGCTGCACGGTCCAAATAGAGCTCTGGATCAGGATGGAGGCCACGCCTCCGGCAGAAATGGACACAGGCTGTCTTGTCGGGAGAAAGAACAAACCCATTATTGTTAGCCGCTTTAACAATCTGGGTAATTGCAGACTGCAGCTGCCTTTCAACGAAATGCATGCTGGATGACGAACAGAAGATGTGAAGGTCGTCAACATAAATGGTAGCCGAAACCGTAGGAGGAAGATTTTTGAGTAAACAATTAATGCGGAGGATGAACAGAGTCACCGACGCCTTGTTCTTGATGTCAGAGTCACGCCTTGTTCTTGATGGAAAAAGGCGGACAGCGTTGTACCCAGGCGCACCTGGAACACACGGTTACGAAGAAAGTTGGCAATGAAGGTTGGCAGGTTTCCCCGCAACCCACTCTCGTGGAGGTCACGGAGGATACCGTGACGCCACGCTCTATCGTAAGCTTTTTCGATGTCAAAAAATACAGACACCAGGTGCTGCCTACGTACGAACGCCTCACGAACAGACGTCTCAAGGAGCAGGAGATGGTCAGGAGCTGAACGATGACGACGGAAGCCGCTTTGTGATGGAGACAGTATTCGATGTTCTTCAAGAAAATAAATTAGCCGGGAATTAACCATTCGTTCAAGGATTTTGCACAGACAGCTAGTGAGGGCAATTGGCCGATAACTAGAGGGAGACTTGGGGTCTTTGCCAGGCTTGGGAAAAGGTAAAACAAAAGCTCTTCGCCAAGAGTCCGGGAAACTGTGCTCCAACCAAATGCGGTTGAAAAGCACTAACAGATTCTCGAGAGACGACTGCGAGAGATGACGAATCATGTCATAGTGGATGTCGTCGGGACCGACAGATGTTGCGCCGGACCGATGCAGAGCCACCCGTAATTCAACCATGCTGAAGGGGAAGTTATACTGAGTGTTATAAAAAGGCGCAAAGGAGAATTTCTGGCGTTCCGCGGTTGTTTTAATCCTCTGAAAGGGCGGGAGATACGCCTGAGAACTAGAAATTGAGGCAAACGCTTCGCCCAAGCAATCCACAATCTCCCCAACTTCAGCATACGTGCAGCCGTTATTCTCAAGAATTGAAATTTGGCGGGAACTATAGTTTCCCCGGATCTTACGAATTTTTTCCCAAACAGTTTTTGAACTGGCACGTGAATTGATAGATGAAACGTACTTCATCCAAGACTCCCTCTTGCTTCGTCGACGCACCAACCGAGCGTAAGATTTTGCTCTTTTAAATTTAACAAGATTAGCATCGGTCGGATAACGCCGAAAAGTACACCAGGCCTTATGTTGAACTCTCCTAGCCGCTGCGCAATCAGGGTTCCACCAAGGCTTCGGACGTCTTGGGAGCGTCGTTGATGTTTTTGGGATAGAGAGATCTGCTGCCTGAATGATACACGTTGTGACATCAGTAACAGCTGCGTCAATTGACCCCCGGGTCACCATGGCAAAAGATATCATTGCGGACGGTGTGAAGACCTCCCACTTGGCACGATCCATCCTCCAACGAGGAGGGCGGGAGGCAGAAGATGGTACGCTCACATTATACCTAAGTACAATTGGGAAGTGGTCGCTTCCATGGAGGTCGTCACACACCGTCCACGACCAGGCGGCCATAACCGATGGTTGACCCAAAGATAAATCGATTGCACTGAAACTTCGTGTAGGCTCGTGGAAGTAAGTGTTAGCACCGGTGTTAAACAGGCACAAAGAGGTCGAGGAAAGAAGAGATTCGATCCTACGGCCTCGTGTGTCTGTTCTGACACTACCCCACAATGGATTATGAGCATTGAAGTCACCCAGAACAAGAGCAGGTGACGGCAGCTGCCCAACTAAGCTCTCAAGAACGGACACGCTCACGTCCTCATCCGGCGGCAGATAGACGCTGCAAACGGTTAGAGGCACAGGCATGGAGATACGCACCGCAACGGCTTGTAAAGATGTTGAGACCGCAACGGGAGAAACTGGAACATTGTGGGGGACAAGGATGGCAACTCCCCCGCAAGCAATATCTCCTGAAACATTATCTTTCCGAAATGCACTGTAGCCTCGAACTGAAAGGAGGTCTGATGGTTTAAGTTTTGTCTCCTGGAGGCAAAGGCACACCGGAGAGTATGACGAAAGCAGATGTTTCACGTCGTCATGTCTTGTTCGAAAGCCTCGACAGTTCCACTGAACGATTTGATCCATGGTTTGAATTGTGGTGAATGAGAAAAAGAAAAAACGAAAAACAAAACCCGAGAAAAACTGGGACAACTAAAAGTTGTCCGATTCCATCATTTCGTCTGCAATGTCCATTTGCGCTTGGGACTGTTTTGTCCGACGCCCTGTAGTCTCTGGTGGTAAAATGGGGCGGTATTTTGGTTCCTGTGTCGCAGATGATCTTGCCCGATCCTGGTTCTTATGATGGGAGTTTGGAGATTTCTTCTCCTTTTCTTTTTCCTTTCTCTTTCCTACTGGGGTTGTTGAAGTTCCGGTGGTGCTGGTGTTAGTTGCAGCAGGTTTAGGCACAGTGGTTGTTGGAGCTTTCGCGTCCCTAGCTCGGGATTGTAGTGCTGCCAGACCAGCAGCTATGATGTCGTCTAGCTTGTAGGGACAATTCACTGGGATTTGGCTATCAGTCTGGGTACCGACTGTAGTCCTTGCAACAACCGCTGATGCATAGGATCGCCGATTTGATTGGTTTGGGGCGACCTTTCTTCTGGCCTCTGGGTAGGAGATTCCCTCAACGGTCTTAATGCGTTGGATCTCTTTTTCCTCTTTCCACTTTGGACAGTCTCTCGATGATGCTGCATGAGATCCCTTGCAGTTGAAGCACAGCTCGGCTTCGGCATGGCAATCTTGCAAAGTATGATCTGTTGCAGTACAACGCCCACACCGGGCAGTGCTCCTGCAAGACTGCTGGGAGTGACCATATGCTTGGCATTTGAAGCATCGTAGAGGACTTGGTATGAAGGGGCGCACTTCAAGGTGTAGATACCCTGCCTTGATTGATGTTGGCAGGGATGGGGTGTTAAAGGTCAGTATGACGTTTCGAGATGGGACAGATTGGCCATTTCGCCGAAATAGGATGCGCCGGACTCCACTCACTTGCTGGTCTTTCAGTTCCTCCAGAAGTTCTTGGTCACTGCACTCCAGAAGGTCTTGAGAAGAGATAACACCTCGTGAGGAATTGAGGTAGCCGTGAGGGGTAACTTTTACTGGACAATCTAAAAAAGAGGTGGTGTTTAAAAGCACTGTAGCATATCTGGGACTCGACATCTCGACAAGAAGATCTCCAGATTGGAGCTTCTTAACGCTCTTAGGAGAGCTGGCAATTGATTGCAATGCTTTATTTATCCAGAAGGGGCTTCTGGTGTTTAATGGGTTTGAAGCGTCCAAGGAGTGGATGCAAAAGAACCGAACATTGGCAGAATCAGGTGTAGGTTTCTTGTTGGGAGGGGGTGACCCTTCCTCAATGGGCCGCTTTGTTTGAAGTTCTTGGGAAATTTTTTTGTTATCCATAAATAGAATTGAAAAGTTCGTCCGCCGATTTCCCCGCCCACAACCGAGCCCAACAGGGGAGAGCCGGAGGTCCGCAAGCCCAATTGGACGCAGGACACGACTCTAGGGTTAAGCAACGGATATAGCATGTTGATAGGTCAGACATGCGCTCAGCGAGTACCGAGACTTTCCCAGGTCTCGGTAACACCCCTTTGGCATGCCCGCACTATCCCCAAACTCACCCTGTTGTACGAAACAACAAGCCGATTGACTAGGAGTGGGTTAGTTCCTAGCCGCCCGTTTAGGGTGAAGCAGGGGGCAAAGAGGAGTGTTGGCGACTGGCGACAACAACAACCTGGCCACCAGAAACCTCAGCCTCCAGCATCCCCTTTTCCACCTTACGGGTCACCGCACACGGCAAACGTGCAGGTAGGTCTAGCAAACCAGCCCGGAAAAACAAGAGAGGAACAGAAAATGGAGAAGCAAGTCGAGTAGAAAATGGAGTAGAAAAGAAGAACAGGTAGTGGAGAAGAAAGTAAAAACAGGAAAGGGAGAGAAAGCCAGAGGAAAGGAAAGGGCTGGCGCATAATCACAACCTCAGCAACCAACAACTGAGGCGGGTGCTGTCAAGGTGGTGGCAACACAAAGTTCTAATGGGATGAATCAAACATAACAAGTCGGCTAGGGCCGTGGGGTCGCTACTCCCCATCAGCTGGATGAACAGCTGTCCCTGCGGTAACGTGAAAGCACAAAAACAAAAAAGCAAAAAACCGTCACAAGGTCAGCTCGGGCCGTGGGGGCGCCGCTCCCCAAATAACTGGAAAACCAGTTATCCCCGTGCGGGGAAGGGAAGATTCCTCAGGATTGGAACAACGCTACAATGATCCTGCTACATAAAAAAGGTGACATTGAGGATCTCAGGAACTACAGACCTATCAGCCTCCTATCAGGGGTTTATAAAATCTTCAGTAAAGTTCTTTCATACCGCTTAAAAGTGATACTGGACATGGCTCAACCGAAAGCACAAGCTGGATTCTGGAGTGGCTACAGCACTATAGATCATACCCACGTACTGAGAGAACTAATTGAAAGAGCGAGGGGACATGAACTTCCATTGTGCATGGCTTGTATCGATTATGAAAAAGCCTTTGATTCTGTGAAACCATCAGCAGTTACAATGGATTTGAAATTCTACGGTATTGAAGATGCATGCATTAATATCATTAATAACATCTATGAAAATGCAAGTGCAAAGATTCGGCTATTTGAAAATACAACACACATAAACATTGTAAAGGGGTGAAACAAGGTGACACCATATCTTCCAAGCTCTTTAATGCCACATTGGAAAATGTCTTTCAATCACTGAACTGGGAAAACAAAGGGATAAAGTTTAATGGAGATTATCTAACCCACCCTTGTTTTGCTGACGAGTAGTCATTTTTGCAACTACCCTATCAGAGCTTCAGTGTATGATCCAGGAACTTGCTGACAAGAGTAAAGAAGTGGGAATAAAAGTGAACTTTCAGAAGATAAAAGTGATGTTCAATGCTTTCACAAGAAATGAAGATTTATCGATTGATGGAGAAAAGCTGGAGATAACAGACTCGTACGTTTATCTTGGACAGCAGATATAGAGTGAGGGTCACATTGATGAAGAAATTAATTGGCGTACAAAACTTGTCTGGAGATCTTTTGGAAGAAACAGCATACTTTTCAAGAGCAAAATGTCATTATGTTTTAAGAGAACAGTGTTTGATCAATGCATCCTTCCAGTGCTTACGTATGGCGCAGATACGTGGACCTTAACTAAGAGAGATATTCAAAGGCTGCAGACAACTCAAAGTAGCATGGAGAGGTGCATGCTTGTGTAACCAGGAGTGATAAGAAGAATAACTCGTGGATCAGAAAAATGACAAGAGTGGAAGACATCATGATCAGAGTTAAATCCCTTATATGGCAATGGGCTGGACGTACTGCCAGAAGGACAGACCAATTGATGGACAGCCGAAATTTTAGATTGGATTCCAAGGGACAGGAAAAGACCCAGAAGAAGACCACATGGGAGATGGGTGGATAAAATTCGAAAATATGCGGGAGTGACATGGAGGAGACTGGCACAAGACAGACCGTTGTATAGGAAACTTGGGCAGACCTTCGTCCAGCAGTGGATTGATAATGGTTGACAATGATGATGATGATGATGAAACAAATCGACCAGTCAGAGGCCTTACAAAACCATATCTTTGTTTCTCAAGTTTTTACAGAAGGTTCGCATTTCTCGAACCTTCTAGTGTTCAAAATAAAATAATAATTATTATTATTATTGTTATTATAATAAGGGATTCTCGATGACTGCATTTTTCTCAACATATATATCAAAAACTCAATCACCAAGATACACACTCCCGTAGTCTTCAGGTTTTTTCGTTTTTGTTGTTGAAGGCTTAACGATTACCGTGAGCAACTCATTGGGCTACAAGCAGTCGCAAATCCCTATTTTGGGCCACTGGTTCCAGGTAAGGGAGATAGCCAGTCAGGACCGGACTTACAAATTTTACGACCAAGGCAATTTTCCGAATGCCACCCCTGCACAATCATTTCACCTATTTATTTGCTTTTAATGACGGATTCACTCGTCATTAAAATCAAATAAATCTTTCTCTCTGCCCCATCCCTTACATGCCTTAATACCAAGCTCCTAGTAAAAACGGAAGGTATTCCTACTATACTGCAGAGGAAAATCTTGTCAAGTGTCAACAATTCCTCAGAAATGCAAATAATTAAAAAATAACAAGTTTTACATAATCAATAAAAAATGAGCAATATATTATACACAGAATATGAAGTTATATATTATACAAAGTAAAACAATAAGTGTCATTATATGCACAAGAGATTGAGAAAGAGAATTTTTACTGCGCCAATCAGCTTTATTACAAGTACAAACACTTGCGCCTAGCTTTTCTGGGAGTAAAATCGTTAACGATTTCATTACAAATCATTTTCATCAAAAGTTCTAATTCAACGTGAAACAGAGCAAGCACAGAAAATGACAGCTCTAATTAATAACAAGAAACTGTACACCAATTACACTTAAAAAAGTACTAGCGATCCGAATTTATTGGCGTAGAATATAAATCAAAGTTCCTCCCTTTCGCACATCAACCAGATGGCTTTTTCAAGGAAAGTTGACAGCTAATTTAAAACTGGATGATGGATCACTTGACTTGACTAGACAATAATAGGCGCAAATGTGATCCGACGTTCGAAGAAACGAGGCCACGTTGGTTGGGCGCGCGGTACTGTGGTAGAAAACAAACATTATTTGAAGAAATGATGAGTTGCCGAGCTTGTGGTGTTCAAGTCTACCAAAGAATTTTGGGATCTGAGAGCCATGCGGTAATTTGGAGGCTTTTTTGAGATCTTACGGAAGAGCAGGTAATCTTGCAGCTTGTTGTACCCGTGCAACCCAAGAATTTAGCGGGTTAGTTCGTAAGACCGTAGATCCAGAATCGGTAAAAAATCCTCTAACCTCTTTTTGTAATCCACTGTTTTCCTAATAACTGTCTGGCTGGATCTGTCCGTTAGCGTCAACACTATTGACTTGTCATTTCGAAGTTTCGAAATCGCCCTCGGAATTTTAAAATTACCAAGCTTTTGTTTTTATTGTTGTACCTCGATCTCAGCCAAAGCAACACAGTTGACGTAGTTAATCTTTGGCGTCTTCCGGAACTCGCGAAATTATGCTCTCAAATTCAGAAACGACTCTTTTATGGTTCGGTTTCGATCGGAAACAGAACTATATTCCGAGCTCCAAAACTTTAGTTTCCTCAACAGTGAGCGTCCGTTTTGAGAAACTGACGAATGGAATGGTGAAATCTTTAGGATTTTGATTCTGGAATGATTTCAAGAAATCCAGCTTCTTGTTGTGTTTGGAGGATAAGGAAGATTGGAATCTATCACCTAACATATCCACTCGGAGCGGTAGGTTGTTAAAAGTGAACGGGTCGCAAAGAATATTTAATTTCATATATAGGCTGTACACTTTGCTTCCAAAGACATAACACCCTTCCTTTTCAGATTTGCTATCCTAGATAGCGTATGAATACGAAATTTGTCATTTTTCTTCTCGAACCATGTTCCCTTTACCGAAGTCTTGAAATTAAAGAACTTTGGGTTCAAGCCGAATGTCTTGCAAGTGGATAAAAAAGTCTAGGTGGGAACCTTCCTTTTCCAGTTTGAGCCTCAACTTTCGGAATGGTTTAAATGTGTTCCACATTGCTCGGAGAATACAAAACGAATTAATAACAAGGAACTGTACACCAGTTACACTTAAAATAGTGCTAGTGATACGAATTTCTTGGCGTAGAATTTAAATCAAAGTTTCGAAACTTTCGTACATCAACCTGATGGTTTTTTCAAGGACAGTAGACAGCTAACTCAAACTTGATAATAGAAGACTTCAACAATTTGAACGTGGTGACTTGACTAGACACTAAATGAATGGGCGCAAATGTGATTAGACATTCGAAGAAACGAAGTCACGTTGTTTCGGCGCGCAGTACTGTGGTAGAAAGCACAGCATTATTTGCAGAATTGATTCCAAATGCGTGACAACTAGAGAGACGCTATCATTGCAAGCCTCGCCGCTGGTCAAAATCTTAAAGATTTCACCCTTCCATTCGTCAATATCTCTAAGCTGATGCTCACTGTTGAGGAAACTGAAGTTTTGGAACTCGGACCAAAGTTCTGTTTCCGATCGAAACCGAACCCCAAAAGCTTCGTTTCTAAATTTGAGAGTATAATTTCGCGAGTTCCGGAAGATGCCAAAGATGAACTATGCCAACTGTGTTGCTTTGGGCTAACATGGAGGTAAAATAATAAACAAACGCTTGGTAATTTTAAAATTCCGAGGGCGATTTCGAACCTTCGAAATGACAGGTCAATAGTGTTGACGCTAACGGACAAATCCGGCCAGATAGATATTATGGGCACAGTGGATTGCAATAAGAAACTAGAGGATTTTATTTCTGATTATCGATCTACGGTCTTACAAACTAACCCTCTAAATTTTTGGGTTGCACGGGTACAAGGAGCTGCAAAACTACCTGCTTTCCTGGAAGATCTAAAGAAAACTTCCAAATTACCGCCTGGCCCTCAGAACCGAAAACTCTTCTGTAGACTTAAACACCACAAGCTCGGCAATCCACTGAGACCGAATGTGTCCAGAAGATCCGCACCAACCTACCATTTAGAGAAGGAATTATCCAGATTCCTGACTAGAAATCTACCTGAATCGGACTTTGCATTAGCTTCTACTTTAGATTTCATGACGAAAGCCAAGCAACTCACTTTTCAACAACATGATATTATCGGCAGTTTCGACTTTGTGTCTCTTTACCCATTAGTCCCCGTGCCGGAAACCATCAGAACGTTGAAAGAGGCCATTTATAATTCATCAGTTTATACGCAAGAGATTTGTCTCAGCATCTTTAAATTAGCGGACTTGGCCTCAAATTCCAACTACTTCAGTTTCCAAGGGCAAGTTTATAAGTAAGTAAATGGCTCTCCGATTGGATCTTCGCTTTCAGCCCTTCTCGTTGAAGCAATACTTCGCCCAATTGAGCACCATATATTCACTAACATCACCCAGAGGCCTACCACCTGGCTGCGATATGCGGACGACGTATTTTTCATGTGGACTCACGGAAAGGAGATTCTCCCATCCTTCCTCGATAATGTCAATTATACACACCCTACGATCAATTTCACTATGAAACTTGAGTGCAGTGTTACCTTACCTTATCGCGACGTCAGAGTGAGAAAATCGCCTGGCAATCTGCTTCTTACGGAAGTCTATTATGAACCCACCTCCATTCCCAACTTGGTGCTCCGCAGTTCATTCTGCCCTGATGATTACAAGACGGCCTTCTTCCGTTCTCGAATTAGAAGAGTCTTCGCCGTCTCCTCCGATGTTCGATTTAGAAAACCGGAACTAAAACACATCGTCGAACTGGCCACTGAGGCAGGATAGGCGTCCAACCAAAGTTGATAACTTTATGGAATAGCCAAAACTAGCCATGTCAATCTTCCTTGGCCGTAACTTTGCTACCTGGTATATATTTGTATATATATACAACTACACTTTTGGTATATATTCCATATATACCAAAAGTGTCATAACAACTCAAAAACGCGCTCAGGAGGATGAGCTTCGGTGTCGGCTTAAGGTCTCCGGCATCTTTATATACGATGCTTAAGAGAAATATTGACAAGCTCACTCTTCTCAATGAGGCAGGTGTTTAAGCAATATCCAGACGGATCCAGGCGGTACTACATCGGAATAACTAAACGTTCGTTTGGAATGAGAATCTACGAATATAAAAGGGATATAAAGGACGATAACATAACCACTGCGCTATCAAGAGAGGTCAAGTTCAAGTCCGCTGATTCTATGTGGAATGAAATCAAGAAATTAGCTTCATACTCCACGCCTAAATCAGCTGCAATTTGCAAACTGTCGACCAGCAATAAGGCTTTAAATGATTGCGTCTCTCGAGTTGCCACGCAATTGGAATCAATTCTTCAAATAATGCTGTGTTTTCTCACCACACTACCGCGCGCCCAACCAGCGTGACCTCGTTTCTCAGAATGTCTGATAACCTTTGCGCCTATCCATTTATTGTCTAGTCAAGTCATCATGTTCAAATTGTTGAAGTTTTCAATTATTCAGTTAGCTGCCTACTTTCCTTGAAAAATGTATCTGATTGATGGGTGAAAGCTTGGAAACTTTGATTTATATTCTTCGCCAGGAAAATCGGATCACTAGAACTATTATTTTAAATGACAGCTCTTTTAAACTGTCACCTGTTGTACGCAAATAAAACATTCTAAGTGTCACCTCAATATTTGGGTACACTACAAGAAACTCACACTCTCTTAGCCACTCGACTAGTAGAGAAGTAGTTGGTATCTCAATCTCTTGATTTGCTCGAAGATGCTGTTTCAGATGAATAATTTCTCCCACCGAACCTTTCTCGAAATCATTGTGAAAACTTTCAATTAAGCTTCTCGCTTCTCTTCCCAACTCTGTTCTTTGAAGCTGGTGAATCTGTGTCACACATCCAAATTTCTCGTAGATCTCAGAGAAAGCTGTCCTCCTTTGGAAAAATCCAGTCTGAAGTGGGTCCACAATAGCTAGAAAAGTAATGATTCTTGAGGGGTATTATCGGGTTACATCATGCGTTACTTCTTCTGGAGTGTCGTCATAAACTTTCTTCCATGCATTCGGCTGTTCGCATTGAAATAATGTCTTGACTTTCGAGAATTTTAGAACTTTTTCGTCATAGAAGTTGAATTCTTTTCGCATGGAACTCGCAAGCTGTATGAATCATACAACCCGTTGCCTTTGATCATGTTTACTTTCAACCCTAAAATAAGTTGTTGATATACAATATTTTGAGAAAAGTCACCGGACATCTTTCAAAAGTAAATGAACCAATTCGCTGCGCTGTTAAGATCCGTGGTTCAGCAGCAAGCTGTATAAAAACAAGCCTGCAGCTTTCCGGGATCATATCGCACTGTGAGGTTGAGTGAAAATGTAGTGGCAGGAGGGAACTCACTTTGAGGAAGGAAATATTTTTGGGTGTTTTATTAGTGGGTTGTCCGTACGAGACCGAGAGGCGTTTAAACATAACAAAGTCTACTGTTTTAGATTTCCTGAATAAGTGGAAGACACATGGCGTGCCTGAAGTTGCAAAACATACCGGCAGAACAAAGAAAATCAGTGATAGAGGACGTCGAAGCCTCAGGACAGTCGTTGCAGCTAATCGACAGAGTACTGCACAAGACCTCAGTGTACAGGTGAGTAAAAATGTTCGTACCATGGTATATACATGTACAATTCACAGAGAACTTCATTCGATGGATTACCGTGAACGTGCGGCTGCTCATAAGCCTTCATTTCCACTCTGAATGCTACTCGTAGTTTAGTATGGTGTAAAGAACATTTATCGTGTACCGTATATCAATGGAAACGGGTCCTATGGACTGATGAATCCAGATACACGATCTATCACTATGATAGCGGTGTTTGGGTATGGTGACAGCCGGGGGAACGCTATTTAGTGTACTGTACCTACGGTCACGTTTGGAGCTGGCAGTGTACTCGTGGGAGGGTGTTTTTCGCAGCATGGTCCTGGTCTATTGGTTATCGTGGACAAACCTGTTAACCCGTGCGCCTACCTCGTTATTCTGGACAATTATGCCCTACCCACTCTGGGGCAATACTGTGGAACTGAGCCTTGTTGGTACCAGCAAGATAATGCACCGAGCCATAAAGCAAGGAATGTTGCGTCGTGGTTTGACAATAATTATGTATCGTGTGTGGACTAGCCATCACACAGCCCTGATCTTAATCCCATGGGCCACCAATGGGATGAATTAGAGCTCCGCATAAGTAGTTTCGAACAAAATTGTACTACTAAGCAACAGCATTATGTACTGAATGGAAGCGCATACCTACAGCTGTGTTTCAAAACCTTGTTGAGAGTATGCATTGAAGGGTCAGTGAATGCATTAAGGCTAAAGGTGGACCAACACCGAGCTAATGTATGTCAATGAATACTATGTTCTGTTTCTCTTTTAGGTGTGAGGTGATTTTTGTCAATACAGTGTAGTTCAAACTACCGAGAATAAACCTCCAGAAGCACAACAATGAATGCAGTATCGAGTCTGCCCAGCTGTAGTTCAACCCTATTGTCTTGGACCTGGTAGCGATTTCAAAGGTTTGGAAAGTATCGACAATTTGTGGCCAAGACTGCAACAACGCCTAACATAGCATCATCTCAGGCTGCCCAATGGGTTCTAATAACATTCTTTAAAAAAGATGCATTCGGGTTTATGTTAACTCCTGACAGCTGGTTTTCACTAAGTAATCGCAACGATATGTAGAAGACGAAATAATCTTGTACAGATGCTACTGAAGGTTAAAACAAACGTACGTGTAGCTTCTGTGCCTCATTCGGCAGCACATTAATCCTTTAGGTTAAGAGAATGGGCTGAATATGGTGCATAGGTAGGAAGTGGATTTACTTCGTTGATTTTGGAGTGAAAACCTGAATGCTGACCTAACATACTGGAAACATTGTCATAAGACTACAGTTACTTATGCTAATGTTGCAATCTTTGATGAAATTCATGATCACAGTGAATAGCTCTTCTGCTTTGTTACCAGTGTTTTGTAGAAAAGTTGAGAGCCTTTCCATGGGCAAACCACACTCTCCGATGTAGCGGATAACAAGTGATAGCTTATCGATGAGTGCTACACTACCTACCAACAATTAATTGGACACCTGTGATAGCAAAGGAAAACAAAGTTTATTTGCTTTCAATAGTTGGTGGAGCCTCCACGAGCGGCTATTGGAGCTGCGACCCTGCGGGGCATACTCTCAACCAGGCGTTGTACGACGGCTAGCGGTATTTTCTTCCACTCGGTTTGGAATAGACAGGTCAGTTCCTTCACCGATTTCGTACGGTGGGGGCACCACTTAAGTCGACGCTCCCACTCGTCCGGAGGTCTTCGATAGCGTTAAGGTCCGGGCTATGCGCAGGCCAGTCCATTCGATTAACCCCATTGTCACCATACCAAGCCATGGTGGACCTCGCAACATGACAGGTGGCTTTATCATTCTGAAAGTAACATGGATCCACCCCGTAAAACATACCAGGAGAACCACCCCCATAACAAAATCCCATCGCCGCCGAATTCACATTTGGTACAATACATTCCGGCCGGAGGCGTTTTATAGGCAGACGCTAAACCCAGACCCTGCCATCCAAACGGTAGAGGGTGAACCTTGATTCGTCGCTCCAGAGAACCTGTTTCCACTGTTCAACGGTCCACTGTCGACGTTTTTTGAAAAAGTTAGCCGAGCAGCGCTATTGGACTTAGTGATCAACGTCCATGATAACCGAGCAGATGGGCTTTCTCACAGATGGTATTCATCGAAAGAACACTCCCGGATGCCTGTTGAACTCCTCGCGGATCTGGCGCATCGATTTGGTGCGGTTCTTCCAAATTTCTCTGGCCAACACCCGTCTGTCTGTAACTCCCAGTTTTGTGGGTCTGACGGGTCGCTGCACATTCCGACAGTCACCTCTCATCTTCCACTTGCCAATCACGTAGGCCACTGTCGATATAGGATACTTCAACTCGCTTGATATGTCACGTATGAATCGGCCATTTCTGTGATAACTGACGATTACACCTTTCTCGAAATCAGAGAGCACCGAACTGCGTGGCATCTTGCATGCGACTGGTTGGGTTGTTGTTTCCCACACGATATATAACGGTGGCGGCCGTGACGTCTATCAGGAACGCAGATATCGTCGATTGCAGTGGTGTCCAATTACTTGTTCGCAGACGGTGTATATACGGGCTGGAAACCATTGTTATAGAAAGAACTTTGCAGCTTTTATTTCATTTACAATATTTGCACGAACTTTCGTCCCAATAATCTCAAAGAACTCCTCATATGTCATAGATAAGTAAGATGTGTTGCCACTTCCTGGATTTACCTTTTCAGCAAAATATTTTGCCAAAGGTGGGATCGAATTCAGCTATAACTTCCAGTAACATCATGAAATTTCCATCGTTATTTGAAATAAACCTTTTGTCACCACCTCTGAAAGGTAAACCCCGAGTAGCTAACGCTTTTATGACCACGAAAACTCTGTGAAGTATTTTCCGCCAATAGTTACTTTCATCGTCCAGCTGTTCAGTCAGGACATAGTCTATTCTTCCCACGCTGTTGCTTCTTTTCTTCAGAGAGATCATGCAACACTTATGAGGCATGGAACGTTCATGTTCGTTCAATCAATCTGTGGCATTTTCCCAATCATTAATAGTGTTGTGTACAACCTGTGAGACTTGAGTGGTTTCGGTTTGAAATAACTTACAAACTCCCCAGTAAACCGATCCTGTGCTTCCATAATACACAATCCAAGACCTAGCCCGTACATGAACATTTAATGATTTCCTATAAATAACACTTCTGTGAGATATCTGATCGCCTTATTGCCATACTGACGATTGGATTTCTTAAAATCGCCTTTCTCATTTTGGTGAAACTCGTGTTAGGCTACACTGTCTCTAGTAGTGTCATTATGAACTACTAATACACAGGATCATTTGAAAGAAGTCGAATATTTTAAGAAACTGAAGTTTTACTCAGTGCAGCCTTGCTGTAATCTCTTGGCTCAATACCTAGTTTCCTGAAATTTTCGGAGAACATCTTCAGACGAAAACTGAAAAAGATGTTGATTCACTACTTCTTGCTAATGAACACGGTATAGAAAGATTACTTGAAGTTGGAACATTTGACAATCTCTTCGTTTGAAAAAAAAACAGTATTTTTTACTGCTTTTGGTACTGACAGTTTCGTTCTTGCGTGTGTTTTATTTTCTAATTTTCTTGCTTTGACCACCACTCACAAACCTCTACGCCCATCGTTTATTTTTACAACTCAAAAAACCGACCAACGCTCATCAATTTCACTGTTACTTTGAATGTCAGTCATAAGTTCATAGAAACTTCTGTTGTTTTTTTTAATTTTTAGGTTTAACGACCACCGTGAGCAACTCAATGGGCTATAAGCAGTTCCCGTCCCTAATTTAGGGTCACTGGTTCCAGGAAAGGAGACAGCCAGTGCCGTAAGACAAGCACAACCTCCATACCTCACGGGAATCGAACCCGTACCCTTCTCGGACGAATGAGCATAAGCCAGCGCTTAGACCATTGCGCCGCCATGGCGGCAACTTCTGTCTTCGTACACCGATCTTGAAACGAATCTTTCAGCAGACCCAGACAGCTTTCTTCGTAATATAGACAATTAACGTTGACTAGGAACATCAAACTGAAGTCATCTCTCCTTCCACGTTTGTAAGTGAATAACGAGAAGATTTTCATTGGTCGCCACCGGGAAACGAACCCAGAGTCCCCCAGTTACGCGCCGGACAAGCTACCTCTGCACCACAGCGGCATCGTACAACGGCAACCTGCCATGTGTTTTCGCAGTTAGTTGTATATGAGTTTAGCGATTTCGAGGCCGCTCTGGGGTCGTGGTATCGTGTCAGGCCCGTAACTGCAGGACCCTGTGTTCGATTCCCGGTGGCGGTCAATGAGGATTTTCCCGTGATTCCCTTATAAACGTGGAAAGAGCGATGAATTCTGTTTGAGCTTTCTTGGGAAACCGAACGCATCCGTACTCTTTGAAAGCTAGCGACGAAATGCATGGCGGCGCCTGCATACTTTTCAACCGTGCTGAGACATACATATAGTGTCTCCAAAACCCCAGGACGGACTTCTTCCAGCTTCTCTATAATTATTTCCCGAGTGAAATCATCTTTTGGGTTGTCGGAAAAGCAATGACGAATTTTGCACCCGATGGCGGTTAAGCGGTTTTGGTAGTGCAAGAGGCATACAGAGCTCTGTTATCGCTATGGCATTCGACAGGAGCCAGCTCTAGCTGCAGTCTAAAAGGAATAGTGAGAGATTTTGTTGATTTGCGGAGATTTGACATCAAGTTGAAAATGGAAGACCAAACTGTGCATTTTCACCATATTTTACTGTTTTACTTCCGTAATGGGAAGAACGCGCGTCAAGCATGGGAAATGTTGCGTAAAGTGAACGGTGATAATGCTCTACAAGAACGTCAGTGCCAGCGGTGGTTCGCCAAATTCCGTGCTGGTGATTTGGACCTCAACGATGCTTCGCGGTCCTGGAGGCCAACCGAGGTTGATGACGACCTGATCAAGGCATTTATCGAGTCAAACCCACGTTACACGACACGAGAGATTGAAGACACATTGCACATCCATCATTCAAGCGTTCACGACCACCTGAAGAAGCTGGGATACGTAAGCAAGCTCCATGTGTGAGTTCCTCATGAACTCAAAGAAGCCCAATTGACGGCGCGTATAAATATCTGCGATATGCTCATTAAACGTAAAGAAAACGGTCCTTTTTTAAAACGACTGATAACTGGTGACGAAAAGGTGATTGTGTACAACAATGTGCTGAGCAAACGGTCTTGGTTCCGACGAGCTGCTTCGCCTCAAACGTCATCCAAAGCAGACATTCGTCAGTGGAAGGTTCTGGCCTCAGTTTGGTGGGAGTTCAAAGGTGTCGTGTTTTTCGAGCTCCTATCACGGAACCAAATAATCAATTCGAATGTGTACTGTCGGCAATCGGACAGTTTGAACAAATCCATCATCCAGAAACGTCCAGAGCTCGTTCATCGTAAAGGTGTGCTGTTCCATCACGACAACGCGAGACCACACGCAAGTTTGATCACCCGCCAAAAATTTTTGGAGCTCGGGTGGGATGTGTTGCCACACCCAGCATACTCGCCTGACCTTGCACCGTCAGACTTAGACTTCTTTCCCTCTCTTCAACAGTCCTTGCACGGTATAACGTTTAATTCAGAGGAGGCTGTAAATCAGCCACGTGTGCAGTTTTCGCCACGAAAGACAGGTACGACTATGAACGAGGCATTATGCAGCTCACTGAAAGATGGCAAAAGTTTATCGAACAAAACGGGCATTATATAATTGATTGATCTTTGTTCTTTCTATCAATAAGTGACCTTTGCCAAACATAGCTAAAATACGTCATGACTTTTCCGACAACCCAATAGATCAGTGGTCTCAAACTCAGATCCTTGGAAGGGCCATTTTCCAGTTTTGAAGGAACTTAGGAGGTCGTATGAATATTAAGAGATTTCTTATTAATAAATATCAACTTTACAAAACCGCACTAATGGCTTGGCACTAGTGTGGAATATTATATCTAATTATCGATAAACAATAAAAACAGATGCTTCGTCAATCACTGAAAACATGCACTTTTACGAAACAAATATCTTCACTAATATATAAAAAAAATCACATTTTACCAACGGAACATGATACCAGTACAGAAAATATTGCACGTTTTGGCTGCAAATTTGGGCTCGCTTATTTATCACCAACTTATCGATATTTGGAATAATGTCCTTTGAAGATGCTACTTTTAAAAGTGAGCATAAGTGACTGTGACTAAACCTATTCATTTTAAGACATTTTACTTAGTACATTCTTGAAAACAGTTGTTCACATGAGTATGTTATTCTGAACATAGACAGAACTCGTGCAGCTAGTTAATGAATGTTTACGCACTTGTCCTTTGAAACTAACTGGTAAAACTCTGTTAGATTGCAGCTGTTGAAATTTTCTTCTAGGGAAGAATCACGCTGAAAGTCTATTAATTCAAGCTGAAGTTCTTTAGGTGCGTTTTCACCACTATAGGAAAATCGAGACTTGACGATATTTAGAAAATATTTTCCATGTCTTCGAAAATTCAAACCTCCTGTTGAAATCCTGTTTTAACATAGCTATCTTCGTACAAAATTCGCCGAAGTTGATTCCTTCTTGCGCGTGAAGCAACCGATGCAGCCGGACGAAACTAGCCAACAGCTGAGCGGGAGGAAGCTTTTTAAGGTTGATCGGTGTTGCCAGCGCTTGATTTCAATTCTGCGCAAATAATATTCTCTTTTCAGATGACGTCCCTTCCGCACAGCGACACGGCTGCCAGCGCTCTTGGATTCGTAAACAGTATGTCAGGGGAAGACATTTTACCATTTACTTATTCCTTTTGACAATACGCATGCTTAATACAGTTATATTCTTCCTAAACAAACTTGCTGCTTATAAAGAGGAAGGCTTTGCTAAGCAATAAGATGTTTGTATTATATTCAATATATTACAACGTTTGTGTAATATACTTGAAAAAATGTGATTTATTTTTATTTTGCAATCCTTCATGCGTGCCGCAAAAGAGTTGGCGCTGGGCCTCATGCGGCCTGCGGGTCGAGAGTTTAAGACAACCGATCTAAATGATGTCACATAACGTAAATTCACGTTTGGACCATTATGCCACTATACGTTCAGATTTTCCTTGAAACACATATCACCTACCGCATAGTTTCTCTTTTTTACTCGTTTAAGCGAGATACCAGGTGAATAAGCGAATGATTCAACCTACTAAACCTATCCAGTTACGCAGATTGACAAAAGCTGTTGCCTCTGATCACGTGGCTGCAATATTTTGAAACAGTCTTCGCCCTTAGGTTTGGGATACATGTGTATATACAGGGGTTGTGATTGAATTGTAAATCGGTGCTTGCATATTTTCGTTCCAGGCGAAGGCACAATGAGTGACCTGTCGGAGTTTCAAAGAGGGCAGATTGTATGAGCCCGTCTGTTTGGTGCGTCGGTAACCCCAGTTGCACAGGTATTGAGGGTATCGAGAGGTACCGTGTCGAAGGTACTGACAGCATACAATATTCACGGCACAATATCATCTGCGACACTGTGGAAAGAAAAAACCAAACTCACTGCGAGAGACAGGAGGACATAAAAGACGATTGTAACCGCACGGAGGAAGACCACAGCGACGAAAGTGACTGCTGAGCTTAATGCACGTCTCCAAAACAAAGTGACGCCCCGGTGGCGCAGTGGTCTAAGCGAAAGTGGTCCGGGTTCGAATCCCGATGAGGCATGGATGTTGTGTTTGCCTTACGGCACTGGCTCTCTCCCTTCCCTGGAACCAGTGTCCGTAAATTAGGGACGGGCGACGGCTTATAGCCCATTGAGTTGCTCACGGTGGTCGTTAAAGCTCCAATAAAAAAACCCCACTGTCGACGAATACCGTGCGAGGGGAATTGCATAAGCACAATATTTACGGCATAGCTGCGATTGCAGAACCCCTGGTATCACAGGTGAATATGAATCGGAGACAACAGTGGTGCCAGGAACATAAAACGTGGACTGCGGATCAACGGAAGCATGTCTTGTTTTCCGATGAATCAAGTTTCTCACTATTACCCACCACAGGACGGGTTTACGTGTGGAGAACCCCCGGAAAAGCCTACAAACCAGAC
Organism: Macrothele yani; assembly: GCA_039090855.1. Taxonomy (NCBI): domain Eukaryota; kingdom Metazoa; phylum Arthropoda; class Arachnida; order Araneae; family Macrothelidae; genus Macrothele; species Macrothele yani. Next base: position 29,690,405 of record CM077032.1, on the reverse strand, counting down.
TGTCTGCTTCTTACAGTGAAGCATGGGAGCGGTTCAGTAATGATTTTGGCCATGATCTTGTAGTTATTAGCAGGCCCATTATCACCTTACACGGACGGATTACTAGCGGTGACTATGTCACTCTTTTGGCCGACCATGTTCATTCAATGACGCAGATATTGTTTCCGTCAGGGGATTGTACCTTTCAAGATGATAATGCACCGTTTCACAGAAGTCGAACTGTTCAATCATGGTTTGAGGAGCATGAGGGTAAGTTGCACACCTTCCCCGGTCTGCGCAATAACCGGACTTAAACATCATTGAGCCCATGTGGTCTGTGTTGGAAAACACAGTGCGATCCCGTTGTCCTCCTCCGCCGTATCTCAAGGAATTGGAGCAGTTTCTGCAGGAAGAATGGTACAACATACCACTTACTACCATCCAGGACTTGTCTGCATCCATTCCAAGAAGGATTCAAGCAGTTTTAAATGCCAAGTGTATTCCCAGACAATATTAGGTGCATAGCACTTATTGTTTCAAGGTGTTTCCATTATTTTGTACAACCCCAGTAATTGGGTAGTATACTGTATATACGCACTTGACTTGACCTCACTTAGAGACATAAATTTGTTTATAACTGCTATCGTACTCAATGATACAACATGAAAACACGTTAAAAAAATAATGTTTTTATTATCCGATACAGAAAATATTTTCAAACAGACGTTTTTTCTCTGACATTTCATTGGCAAATCATTTACAGAAAGTAGAGTAGACATCATTTTAATTATTTAATGAAATAGATTTATTTATTAATTTAATTGTGCGTGGCATCTTCAGGACACCATTCATAGCTTTTGTTCTATTGTCTGCTGTCGAAGATTATCACATTATTTAATGAAACGAAATGTATTTCTGACAGTAAATCACCAATATGTTCTTTTTCGGCAGGAATCGTCAAACTCAGTTCCTTTATGTCTGTAGCTTCACAAATAATTTCGAAAACTTCTCTCACAACCATCAAATGCGGTTCACCTGTCATTCTTATACTCAACTTTTGTAAATTTCTGAGACACGGAATGCGTTTGAAAGGTTCATTGTCCAATATTGGGCGATTCAAATAAGTATTAAACAGCGACAGTTCTTCTAAATAAGGGCACATTCTCAGTATATATTGGAGGTCTCTTGTGTCAAATGAAATTTCTTCTCCCATTTCTCCAGCAAGGTGTAAAGACTTTATTTGAGTTCCTTGGCTGGTCCAGAACATCTGCATGTTTTCACCAAGGCGATGAGTGCTTTCGCAGGAAAGCGAAATGCGTCTTAGGTTAGTGAGTCTGCACATGGCCAGTATCTGTTCTCTGCATTTGTTATTATCACTACTAATGAATAAATCTAATTTTTGTATTTCTGGGCATGCACTAAAAACAGTTTCCCAGTTTCCGTCGAATTTCCCGCACGGAAGAGACGTTAGCTGCACAACTAATTGGGGAATTCCGAATATCTTCCGCTGTATGTCAGTTTCACACAAAGCGTCAGGTACCTTTTCAAATGGAGTGGTGAAGAGTTTTCGAAGTGTTGGCATGTGTGTTAGAATGCAAGCTACTCCTGCCTTGCTGACTTCTGTACCAAGTATGTTGAGTTCCAAGAGTTGCAATGGACATTTCGTGTCACACACTTTTGTATAGCAGCAACTTTGAACGCCTTCACCATCAGTTACTTCATGACCACAAAGAACAAACAATGAATCGTCACTAATGTTCGTAAAACTCAGATTTAGGGATTTCAGTTCAGTGAGGGTGCTGGCAATAATTTCTATGGTTTCCCCATTCATATTCTTGTAAAGTCTCAACTTAAGATCGGTCAAGTTCTTCATGTTTCTGAGAAAAGGATTGTTTATGGCGCAATCCAGATTCCTTCCGCTGGAATGGAATGACTTCAGGTTCTGAAACAAAACAACAGGAAATTCTAATCACTGAACAATTTCACCGAATATATGCATAGACATAAATATTTCTTTATCAGAATAAAAGAAAACAAAGTAAAAGAGCATTCATGAATCATGTAATTTTTTCGTAACGCGTCAATAAGGACTCACGTCGATCATATAACTTACCAGTACGACACCGACCAATAACGAACTTCATCACTGAAGAGCCGAAACGTTTCAACCACCTGACCAATACGCTTTTGTTCCTCCACATCCCACCAAATCAGCTCTTACCCGGTGAGATATGACGCTGCAAGATTTATACAGATATCTTGTGTTATCAGGTAGTAGTATACCAGTAACTCCTTCAACTCTCAAAATTTGCATGGTTCACCCGCCGAAGATCGGAATTGCAGCTTCCACACAAACCACTGTGTCGTGCCCACCCCACGGGATGCACATGAGATAAAGGCAGGTATCAGTGAGAGCACATGTCATTGTAGTATAGTGGATAGCACTCGGAGCTCCGGAAAAGAGAGTTTTGGGTTCGAATCCCTCCACTGGCATAAAAATGATGGAGAAATGTACTTCGTCACATCACAGATACTCGATCGGATCGATGTCTGGTTAACTAAGATTTCAGCGCAATACTGAAAGTCTTACTCAGGTAAGACTTTCAGTATTGCGGGCAGTGTGGCTTAGCGTATTATGCGGGCAGTGTGGCTCTGCGCACTCTGAAAATCCGGGCAGTGTGGCTTAGCGTATTATGTTGATTAAAGAAATCACTGCAAGTAGGAAATATCGTTGACATGAAAATGTAAAATCCGCGCAATGTCGCTTAGCATATTATGCTGATAAGAGAAAGCACGACTAGTAAGAAATACCGTTTACATGAAAAAACGTGTTTAATGTACATTGACGTTTAGGTAGATTGTAGACATATTTTCCTGCTCGTAAATGGCTGGAACTACGTTTTACAGCAGAGTACCGCCCAAAGTATTACACTTACCCTACCGACTTGTTTTTGTCCCACCAGGCATCCAGGAGCCAATACTTTCAAGGGTAAACGACGACTAAATAGCAGACTGCCCACATGCTGCAACAGGTAACGAGATTTGCCGGAGAAGCCGACCTTCCAGTTAATCAAAGTCCAGCCGTAAACTCGCGAGCGCATTGTAAGCGCTATCGACGGTGAAATTCACCGGATCAGACGACCTTCCAGTTATTCAAAGCTCTCTCTTAACGCTCGCGAGGGCATTGTAAGCGCTTTCCACAGTGAATCGACGTTAGCGTTAGCACTCTGAGCGGACTACAACTACATAGCTCCATTTTCAGCAGCGTTCCATGTACTATGTGTAGTGATACATTACTCCCGTTACCAGTTTTCAAATTACAGGCCAGTTGCGCCACAGTATCTCCTCTGTTGTCTCGTACCATAGAGGGATAGCTTTCTCTCACCACTGACATCTATGTCAAGACACAGTGTGGCCGTTGGTGGCTTCTTTCTTCCTCCGCGAAAGATCCGAAGAAGGAAAATTTCGAAAGTTGCTGAAGGTACTATCCACAATAAAGGTACTGCCCTAAAAGATATTAACGGCAGCTGAGGTTGGCAATCCACAGAATTTGTAGTCTCGAAAATGCTCAGACCCAGTAGTCTGGCTATTAAAATTTAGTATTTGTCAAGCTCGTTTAAGTTCTCTGAATTTCCCATCCAAAGAACAGGAATAACACTGATTAACAGAACCCAGTGTCTCGTGCTATTTATATCGTTTCATGACTCGCCGTCGTTCACCTTCTGTTGTTTCAATTTGCATAACGACGCTCTAATCATAATATTTTGGATCTTTGGTGTATGTTCGGAACTGGCGGCTTGTCAATACTAAGCCCGCAAAACTAGAAATACAAGGAAGGACTTGTTGCACTTTAAACGGGAAATCATTATCTACGCAAAAAAGGCGGGGATCGCTTAAAAACGTAAGCGCGGGCCTTTTTGAGTCTTTGAGAGCCACCGTACTGAAGGCTTAACAAAAATTGCATGAGAAGTAGTTCCCATTCACAACTTGTACTTGCTGTCGCAGGAATTGTTGTCCATTTACATCTGAGATTTAAATTTAACATTGGTTGTCCTTTGCCCTATTTCGGTGATGATCGCAAGGAATATGGCGAAGTACAGACTCTTGATGAATGTTTTGCCTTTCAAAATGACATCAATAACCTGCTTCCCTGGTGGTACTTTAAACCATTTCAACGTCAACATCTCCAAATATTATGTCCTTTCCTTTTCGAGGAAGAAAACCAATTATTTTTGTATACAAAGCCACGACTATATTCTATGCCGGGCAAACAATTTCTAAGACTTGGGAGTTACATTCGATTCTAAGTTGGACTATTTAAGCCATATTCAACGATTTGTATCTTTTGCCTGAAGTTTTGGATTAATTATGCAACTTTCTAAGTGTTTTTCTGATCCCCAGACAGGTATTCCAATTTTTGAGACCACGGCCAGACTTTATTAGAACGTGCAATACGATATTTTGGGGTCCTAGTCTCATAACACAAATAAATCAGATTGAGAAAGAACAAAATCGATACCTACGACACATTTTTCATATATACTAGGATATGAATATACCAAAGAATGCCCGGTGGGAAAGTGCTCACACAAAAATGCCCACGGAAAAAGTGCCTACATATTGAGAGCAGGAAAATAAGTCATTTGGTGTCTGATGTTTTCTTACGTCTGTTCGAAACATGAGGTTTTTCTTAATTTTATGAAGAAACGAGAGAGATGACAACGAATTTTCGGGTGTAATGAGCACGTCTTTTGCATCGGTTCTGATGAGAATTAAATTTATCAAAGCTGTTCAAAGTCAAAGGAACCGGTATGGAAAAAAATGGTATCTGACTAAAGAAAGAAGATCTTCAATCGGGTTTTTAATCCAACAAATATTGCTGTACGTGGAATCGTGAATTTACGCCCTCTGGCTGCAGACTTATGAGTTAAAAAAATTGAATTTATATGAGAAACATTTTGCTGCGGAAACGGTCTCCAGCAAAGAAACATTTTTTTTTCAAATCGGACTGTTCGAAGCAGAGATATGGACAAATTTACGACATGCGTCTACGCTTCCTAGCGGGAAAACCATGCATTATTTTAAGAAGAAAGTATCAAAAGTTTTTCGATGTGAGAGGTATCAATCCAAGACAAAAGAATTTTGGTCCAGTTTTCAGGAACTCAGATTTTGCTGCAAATACATCAGATGCAGAAATTAACGCTTATGCCTATGGAGGCCAAACCATTCTTTACCAAATATTAGGAATTATATGAAAAAGATTTCCCATCTGGAGCTATATGCGATACAAGATGAATTTTTTAAATCAAAATTTTAGAAGCAGAAATATCGGGGAAAACGGAATTTACTTTTGCGTCCCCTAGCGGAAAGTCTATGATTTACTTGATTTTTTTAAATTTATAATTTCGCATAGGAAGCACACTATCCAACAAAGAAGGAATTTTTCAAATCGGACCCTAGAAGTAGAGATATTGACAAAAACAAGATAATTATCTACTCCTATGCCGTAAAACTCCTATGCCGTACAAACCATATATTGAAAAGGTTTGTCGACGTGAGTAGTATCGGTCCACAAACGATTTTTTTTCAAACGAGATTTTAGATGCGCAGATTTTGCGGCAAATACATCAGAAGCGGAAATTAAGGCTTACGCGACCTGGTGGCCAAACCATTTTTTACCAAAAATTAGAATGATATGCATAGGATTTCCCATCAGGAGCTGTGTCCGGTGCAGAAATAATTTTTCAAATCGTAGTTTTAGAAGCAGAGATATCGAGTAAAACGCAATTTACATTTGCACCCCTAGCGAAAATTTTATGATGCACTTGAAAATTTTGAAATTATATTTAAAACATTTCACACCGGGAACTCTATCCAATAAAAAAATAATTTTTGAAATCGGACCATACTGCAGCAATATCGGACCATGATGCATCAATATTGACAAAAATAAAATAAGATATACATTTACGCCCCCTGGTGGCGAAACAATGTAATATTTTAAGAAGAAAATATTCCGAAGAGGTTTGTCGACGTGAGTGGTATCACCAACAAATATGAAATATTTTAAGAAAAAATATTCCGAATATATTTATAAATATTCCATATAATATATATGTATGGAATATTTATAAACATATTCAGAATATTTTTTCATATTCTGAATATATTATAAATATTCCATATACACTGACGGAAAAAAATCCCAACACCACGAAAAAACAGTTGTAGAGGAATAAAATAGTGGCAATACATTTGTATAGGTAACATATTTAATCGATTAAGGTTTCAAGATCACAGCTTTTTGTAAGCGCGAGAACAGCCATTTTAAATGTGAAATGCTGGTACATTAATAACCGGTGTAACCGGCAGAATGTTAAATGCAAGCACGCAAACGTTCGTGCATTGTATCGTACAGGTGCTGTATGTCAGTTTGTGGGATGTAGTTCCATGCCTGTTGCACTTGGTCGGTGAATACAGGGACAGTTAATTCTGGTTGGGAGTGACGCTGGAGTTGTCTGCCAATGATGTCCCATACGTGCTCGATTGGTGAAAGATCTGGTGATCTAGCAGGTCACGGCAACATGTCGACACGCTGTAGAGCATGTTGGGTTACAACAGCGGTATGCGTGCGAGCATTATTCTGTTGGAAAACACCCCTGGAATGCTGTTCATGAATGGCAGCACAAGGAATCAGCAGACCGACGTACAACTGTGCCGTCAGGGTGAGTATGATAACCACGAGAGTGCTCCTGCTGCCATAGGAAATTGCTCCCCAGACCATAACTCCAGGTGTAAGTCCAGTGTGTCTCGGCCGCAGACAGGTTGGTTGCAGGCGCTCACTTGGCCTCCATCTAACCAACACACGGCCATCACTGGCACCAAGGCAGAACCGGCTTTCATCAGAAAACACAACAGATATCCACTCCGTCCTCCAATGAGCTCTAGCTTGACACCACTGACGTCGCAAACGGCAGTGGTTTGGAGTAAGTGAAATGCACGCTACAGTGCGTCTGGTACGGAGCTGTTCTTCAAGTAACCGATTTGTAACAGTTCGTTGTGTCACTGTGGTGGCAACTGCAGCTCAAATTTCTGCCGCAGACGCGGTACGATGCGCCACTGCCATACGCCGTACACGGCGGTCTTCCCTCTCAGTAGTGCCACGTGGCCGGCCGGAACCCGGTCTTCTTGAGGCAGTACCTTCCCTTGACCACCGCTGCCAACTATCATGCACAGTGGCTACAGTTCCGCCAAGTCGTTCTGCAATATTGCGGAAAGAAAATCCACCGACTCGTAGCCCTATTACACGACCTCGTTCAAACTCCGTGAGCTGTTGTAATGGCTTCTTCGTCTAAAGGAATGCTTGACTAACATCAACACCCTACGTCGAATCTCAACGATAACTAACGCTCACAAACGTCACAGCGCGTATTTACAGCAAACCTGTTTTGCATGTTCCGAGGGGCGCTACTAGCGCCACACGTATGCGCCGAGCGCGAAATTTGCATAGACGTCATCTTACAGATGTACTCTCACCGCCTACCAACTGTCGCTTATCTAACACAACCCCTTCTTGGTGTTGGGATTTTTTTCCCTCAGAGTATATTATATGAAATATTATATATAGGTGAAAAAATATTCCGAATATATTTAACAAACCATGTAATATTCCGAATGTGTTTGTCGACGTGACTGGTCCGCCAATGAATTTTTTCAATCGAGATTTCAGAAACTCAGTTTTTTTGGCAAATACATCCGAAGCAAAAAATAACTGTTACGGCCCCTGGTCGCCAAAGTATTATTTACCAAAAATTAGATACTACATAAGAAAGAGTTTCCATCAGGAGCTGTATCCGCTGAAGAAAAAAAAATCAAGTCGGAGTTTTGGAACAGATATCGCGTAAAACAGAATTTACTTTTACGCTCCCTAGCGGAAAATCTGTGCGTAACTTGAAAAAGTAAATATACCTTAACTACTCTTCGACAACAATGGAATCGAAAGATAAAAACATCTTTCAATCGGATACTTAGAAGTAAATATATGGAATAAGAAAAAGCCAAGAAAAAGAAAAAGCCACACAGGAAATGGACATGGAGACATCCAATTGGGACGACAAGTGAAATTGATTTTATTATGTGTAACAAAAAATTCGTCATCGAAGACTGCAGTGTGGTGAACAAGTTCAACACAGGTAGTGACCATAGATTGGTGAGATGTAAGATGCACCTCAACACTAAACTGGAACGTGGCAAGCTCATAAGACAAACAAAATGTATTGACATAACCAACCTTAAAAAACACCATAATACTTTCAAGGTGGAACTGAAGAACAGATTCTCTGCTTTAGAAGGCCTAACATCGGAAGAAGTGGATATTTCGGAAGTTAACAGAAAAGTAACCAAAGCTCTAATGGAAACAGCAACAAAATTAGCTGGGTCTAAGAACAAGTTGCATGTGAACAAATTATCAGGAAAAACCAAAATGTTGATGCAAAAAAGAAGAGAGATGAGGACAACTAAAGAAGATGTGACTTCCAAAGTGGAATATATAGAGCTATGCAAGACAACACGAAAAAGTATCACTGAAGATGTAAGGAAATTCAACTCTGAGCTAGTGAGGAAAGCAATTGAAAACAACCAAAGCCTTAAGATAGCAAAGGGACATCTCAGTAAGGGAAGAAAACAGATTATGGCTCTGAGAAAAGAAGATGGTTCTATAACAAGAAATAGAGGCGAAATTTTGACAAGAGTGAAAGATTTCTACTCCAAATTATATGAAAGGGATGATACATGTACTCCAGACATCATGAAAGGTACCAGAGTTCTTCCAGTCCTCCCAGCAGAAGTTGCTCATGCAATCAAGAACATGAAGCGGGGGAAAGCTCCAGGAGAAGATGGAATTACTATAGACATCATACAAGAAGCAAGTGGAGAAATTGAAACAGTACTCGCCCAAATTTTCACTCGATGCCTTAATGAAGGGAAGATTCCTGAGGATTGGAACAACGCTACAATGATCCTGCTACATAAAAAAGGTGACATTGAGGATCTCAGGAACTACAGACCTATCAGCCTCCTATCAGTGGTTTATAAAATCTTCACTAAAGTTCTTTCACACCGCTTGAAGGTAACACTGGACATGGCTCAACCGAGAGAACAAGCTGGATTCAGGAGTGGCTGCAGCACAATAGATCATATCCACGTACTGAGAGAACTAATTGAAAGAGCGAGGGAATATGAACTTCCATTGTGCATGGCTTTTATCGATTATGAAAAAGCCTTTGATTCGGTCAAACCATCAGCAGTTACCACGGCTCTGAAATCCTGCGGTATTGAGGATGCATACATTAATATTATTAATAACATCTATGAAAATGCAAGTGCAAAGATTCGGCTGTTTGAAAATACAACACACATAAAAATTGGAAAGGGAGTGAGACAAGGTGACACCATATCTCCGAAGCTCTTTAATGCCACATTGGAAAATGTCTTTCAATCACTGAACTGGGAAAACAAAGGGATAAAGATTAATGGAGATTATCTAACCCACCTTCGTTTTGCTGATGACGTAGTCATTTTTGCAACTACCCCATCAGAGCTGCAGAGTATGATCCAGGAACTTGCTGACAAGAGTAAAGAAGTGGGATTAAAAATGAACTTTCAGAAGACAAAAGTGATGTTCAATGCTTTTACAAGAAATGAAGATTTATCGATTGATGGAGAAAAACTGGAGATAACAGATACATATGTTTATCTTGGACAGCAGATATCAAGTGAGGGTCACATTGATGAAGAAATTAATCGGAGTACAAAACTTGCCTGGAGAACTTTTGGAAGAAACAGCATAATTTTCAAGAGCAATATGCCATTATGTCTTAAAAGAAAAGTGTTTGATCAATGCATCCTTCCAGTGCTTACGTATGGTGCAGAGACGTGGACCTTAACTAAAAGAGACATACAAAGGCTGCAGACAACTCAAAGAAGCATGGAGAGGTGCATGCTTGGTATAACCAGGAGAGATAAGAAGAGGAACTCGTGGATCCGAAAAATGACGAGAGTGGAAGACATCATGATCAGAGTTAAATCCCTGAAATGGCAATGGGCTGGACATACTGCCAGAAGGACAGACCATAGATGGACAGCCGAAATTTTAGATTGGATTCCAAGGGACAGGAAAAGATCCAGAAAAAGACCACATGGGAGATGGGTGGATGAAATTCGTAGATATGCGGGTGTGACATGGAGGAGACTGGCACAAGACAGACCGTTGTGGAGGAAACTTGGGGAGACCTTCGTCCAGCAGTGGATTGATAATGGTTGACAATGATGATGATGATGATGATATGGAATAAAATGTATTTTGAATTCAACGATCTTTCTTTTACAAAAGACGTGCTAAAAACTTAATTCCTAATCAGCAATCGGCATAACTTGTCAGAATATTTCATCTGCTGAACAACATGACATTCACTACTGTTACAAATACATAGTGTGTTTTTTTCAAAATAGCAGTGCTTGGCTTATCCGCAAACAATATAATAGGATTCTTTTAGTGAGTGGGACATTACAAATAAAGCCAAGTTATCCAAAGAAATCTAATACACATGCAAAATCAAAGGAACGCCCCCCCCCCCCCACACACACACACAGACATACATAAACAAAAGATTGCATAGGTTAATAGGGTTTTGAGGGTGCGCCAAAAATGCCTTACACCCTGGAGACTTTGTGAGCATTTTAATTCAATTGCGTTACTCACTCTTGGTAATATTTGATTCTATTTTTACACATATTAGTATTGTTCTGTCTCTCTTAACAATGAGCTTCTTCTGCCATTTTGGGGACACACTACACAATGTCCTTCAAATTCTAGAAACATGCTAATGCTCTCATAAATTTTGGCAAATGCTCTCATAAATTTTGTCGATATCTTAGTTGAAAGTAGGATATTTCTTCATGAAATTGAAAAAGAAACCCTTATGTTTCTAACAGACATAAGAAATCAGTCAACAGCTGGCGTATTTACCTATTTTCGAAATGTGGGCGTTTTTCCTATTTTCGACAAGAGGGATATCTTCTGTAGGCATTTTTGTTTCATGCCCTGGAGCATATGTTGCGAATATATCCCGCCTGTTGACCTATAGTCATTTTTCAAGATGATCTCAACATTCGAGAAGGACTCTTAAAATTAAATCTCTGTTTTGACGTATCGCTGTTCTAGTGCACTCAACGCATTTTAAATAAGTGCGTAGAGTCCTCTAATCCATATCTACGCTTTTAAGAATCATAGGTTCAGCCCACTATACTCATTTCAAGAACTGCTGTTCTAATGCACTCTACGCAGTTTTAGAAGCGCTGTTCTTGTGCATTACGGATTTTAAATAAGTACGTAGAGCACTTTTTACTGTTTGAAAACCGATGGTTTAGTTCAATCTACTCATTTTAAGAACTGTTATCCTCGTGAACTCAACGCATTTTAAATACGTAAGGACGTAGGACACTGTTTGTACTTTGATAACCGCTGTACTAGTACACTACGCATTTTAAATAAGTGTGTAGAGCACTCTTTCTTCCCAGTTAGAAAACCGATAGTTTAGTTCACTCCACTCATTTTAAGAACTGCTGTTCTCGTGAACTCAACGCATTTTAAATACGTAAGTGCGTAGAGCACTCTTCGCAGTTTGAAAACCGATGGTTTAGTTCACTCTACTCATTTTAAGAAATGCTATCCTCGTGAACTCAACGCATTTTAAATACGTAGGTGCGTAGAGCACTCTTCGCAGTTTGAAAACCGACATAGATCTGATCTATATCTACGCCTTTTGGGAACCACAGGCTTAGATCATTCTAATCCTTTTAAGAACCGCAGTTTTAGTGCACCCTATTCACTTTAAATAAAAGCGTAGGATACTCTATGCACTTTGAGGGCAGCTGAACTAGTGCAAACTGCGTAATTGCGTAGAGCCCTCAACGAAGTTTCAGAACTGCTGATTTAGTGCACTTTGCACATTTTAAATAAGCGCGTAGAGCATTCTCCTCATTTTAGGAACCTCTGTTCTAAAGCACTCTACGCATTTTAAATAAGTGCGCCTACATTGTTAAAATTTTCTGAAATTCACGAGCCACTTTAAGTGATTTCTTTCGTGAATTAACGAACATATTTCTGATAAAACTCTTTCCGTGAAATGACGGATATTTCGTACCCTGAGGAAATTCTGAATTTTCATAAACATTTTCGCAATTGCTTTCTTATATTGACAGTAAGTTGACGCTTTAAGATGTATTCACAGAAAATTCTGAATTTTTCAGAACCCTTTCTTCAATTCCTTTCGTACGAAAGAAAGGTACTGAAGAAAGGTTTAAATTCCTTTTCATTTGCTTTATTGTTTGAATCATCACATACATCTTGATCCCAATAAATACAGTATTATGCCAATATCTGAAGGATTTAATTTTAATATTGGCAACTTAATATTTCAAAGAATAAAAAATAATTTACATATCAATATTATAGACATAAAATTAGTTACTCATAACTATTTAACCTGGGGTAAATCTTTCCTACGACCCATTAACCCAAAATACTTAATGATGAAAAAATGCATAAATTATATGGCCCAGAATTTTGGTACAATTTATCGAAACAATTAACTGAAATAAATAACATTAATCTACTTAATAAAAACAAATAAAGAAACTTGTAATGAAACACTCATACAAAAAGATGGGCAGTGTTTAGGGGATTTCAAAGCCAAAATTACAACCACTTGCCATTGTTACCATACTTGTGATCAACTGTTTAATTGAAAGTGGGGAATCAGTGCTTGTTACGTCTTATTAGGATTTTTCCTTGCTTCCCCTTACTGTTATGTAAATTAACTCTGAAATGACATATACGTTATACTGACAAAGTCACCGGGTACCCAGAAAAGAAACACAACATAGCATTTATATACATACATTAGTACGGTACCTGTCAACCTTTAGCCTTAATGCCTGCACTGACCCTTCGAGACATACTTTTGACAAAGTTCTTGAGCACAGCGATAGGCATACGCTTAAATACAATACATAATGCTGCCGCTAGCTGTTGCTTACTCGTAGGCCTTGATTCCAGACTTCTTATGCGGCCCTCTAATTCATCCCATTGGTGCTCTATCGGGTTAAGATCAGGGCTCTGTGCTGGCCAGTCCACACACGACACGGAACTATCATCAAACCGCGCCGTAACAGTCCTTGCTTTATGGCTTCGTGCATCATTCTGCTGGTACCAATAAGGCTCGGTTCCATAGTATTGCCCCAGAGTTGGTAGGGTATAATTGTCAACAAGTTTCTCCACGATAACTAAGGGGCCGGGACCATACCACGAAAAAAAAACCCTACACGAGTACACTGCCAGCTCCAAACTTGACCATAGACAAAATACACTGTGGTAAATAACGTTCCCCCGGCTGCCGCCATACCCACACACGGCCATAAAAATGATGGATCGTGTATCTGGATTCATCAGTCCATAGGACCGGTTTCCATTGATCTACTGTACACGATGAATGTTCTTTGCATCATGCTAAACAACGAATAACATTCCGAGTGGAGATGATAGGCCTATGAGCAACCACACGACCACGGTAATCCATGGAATGAAGTTCTCTGCGAATTGTACGTGTATATACCGAGGTTTGAGCATTTTTACTCACCTGTACACTGAGGTCTTGTGCAGTACTCCGTCGATTAGCTGTAACGACTATCCTGAGGTTTTGACGTCCTCTATCACTGTTTTCTTCGGTCTGCCGGTACGTTTTGCTGCTTCAAGCACGCAATGTGTTTTTCCATTATTCAGTACATCCGAAACATTTGACTTGGAGTGTTTAAACTGCTCTCGGTTTCTCTTATTGATAATCCACTAATATAACACCCAAAAATCTTTCCTTTCTCAAAGTTTGTTTTCTCCTGTCGCGACATTTTCACTCAACTTCACAGGGCGATATAACCGTGATCAGCTGCAGGCTTGTTCTTATACCGTTTGCAGCTGTACCGTGCATCTAAACAACGCAGCGTATCCGTTCATTTGCTTCTGAAGGAGTGTCCGGTGACTTTTGTTTATATAGTGTATGCATGAAGCTCAAATGTAACAGCACAAATATTAATAAATAAATAAATAAATATTAACGAAAAAACTCCGTTTTCACTTTTCACGCATCAGTATGATGAGAAACTTCAAGAGATTGGAGTGATTCCTCAGAATACTTGAGGTTTGATTAACTTTAAAATTTCAATCGTGTATCGAAGTATTTGATTTTGAAGTTCTCCAACGAAATCGGATAGCATATGGAATGAATAAAACAAAATTTATTACAGCTATCAGGAGAAAATTTTATATTTATTAGTTTTGTGAAATAATAATATAGACAGTACATTTCACCTTTTTTTCCAGATAATTGAAAGTCATCGTTAGTTTAAAAAGATTTCGAGTTCTAAAGTATTGTTTCGCTTCGAAAAATCACGATTAAAAAATACTAAATTTGCGATAAGTCCTCCTACACGGAAAATGTAATTATTACAAACCTATTAAAAAACCCCAATACGCTCTAACAGATAATAAAATGACTAATTCACCCTCATTAGTGACAAAAAAAACCTTTCATCATCGCGCAATAAGTTTTACTATGAACGTAATTCAAATTTCCGAGACTTTCTGGCTGAGTGGTTAAGACGTGCGTGAGTTGCCGAATAAACCTGAATAGAGTGGGTTCGATCTTCACTGTTGTGACATTATTATCTGCTATAATAATTCTGAAAAATTCAGCGTCTTCGATTCTGCGGAATTTGTGGATAAATACGGAAAAGCTTGAAACAGACTTTTCTGAATACGGAAAATCTGTGAAAATACGGAAGTTATATAGACCTGGCAATTTCAAAAATGAAAATTTTTCTAAAAAGTCGAACAAAGCCGGTAAATTTGCTGCACGTAATTTTCATAAATTTTACAATAAATCATACCAGTTGTTTTTTAATGTAGGACACTCTACGCACTTTGAGAATCGCTGTCCTAGTGTGCTCTAAGCATTTCAAATCAGTGCGTAACGCTTTACACACTTTGAGAACCGCTGTTCTAGTGCACTCCAAGCATTTAAATAAGGGCGAAAGCAAACTACGCACTTTGAGAACAACTATTCTGAATATGCAACGTACAGTAGCAGTCTGATAGAGGTAAAGCAGAAACAAAGTGTCTTATCTTCCTAGACGTGTAAATGAGATGATCTGAAGTCTAATACGTACCTTACAGTTGCGACCAATCGCTGTAATGATTTCCGGACTGTATTCTCTGGGGGCGCTGTTATTACCTTAACATATTGGGTGAATATGAAATCTGAGAACAGTTGCAATGATCTCATATTACTCTCCTCTTGTGGAGAATTTTCTCTTCCAGAAGAACGAGAAAATTTTTTACGACACATTTCTGCAACATGATCGGCATATACGCGCTCTAAAAAGAAAGAGAAAATAAATATTAGCTATGATGGCTACTGAATCGTACTATTTCGTAGCAATAAATTTATAAATTTATTTAAATATATTTTCACATTATTTTAAGTAAATATATCATATGAACTTCTCATAAGTGATAATTCTTTAGTACTATACCAGTGGCGTATATTCGAGGCTAGCTAGGCTAGCTGCGAAGCCCAGAGAATGCACAAATAAAACTGAATTAAATATACACAAATAAAAGTCAATTATCAACGGTATTAAAATATGTCGATGCTTTGGGTACGAAAAAAAAAACGCGTGTGGATTCGCTTCTGTGAATCAGTCTGGCGAGCGAAAACCAACGGCATAACGCAAGCAGCTCTTCCGGAGTCTTCGCAATTCTGATGCGAAAACCTTCGGTACAATCGCCTGCTAGCGTTTCCATGACAACATGAATACGCTGGTAGATGGGAATGGGACCTTATTTTGGGTAACGGTTCGCTCAGAAAAAAGAACACTTCGACTATTCAGTCACTCGCATACTACCACCCATGAGAGTGTTGCGCGAGAGTTGTTTCAGTTTTTGTGAAGTGTCAATGAAAATAATTCAGAGATATTATGTCTTAAATTCGTAGCTTTGTTGGATTCGAACTGTGTTGATAAATTTTGTGAAAGCTTTTCTCAACATCTACTGTCAGAACTTAAAGAAATCTGTGCTTTAAATTTTGATACAACTCGACTAAAAAATGAACTGAAGGTCTTTTATTCCTTTGATGAATACAAAAACAAATCAGTAAGAGACATTACGTGTTACCTAAAGTTGAATACATCGGACATAGTGTTTAGTCAGGTGTACAAATTAGCAGACCTCATATTAAAATTTCCATCAACAGCTGCAACTGCGGAAAGAAGTTTTTCAGCATTAAAAAGAATCAAGATATATCTTAGAGACACACAAGGATATGCACATTCGAAAGACTTGGCTGTATTGCCAATAGAGAAAAACATTCTTTTTCAATATGAAAAAGTACTCGGAGGAAACATTTTATGAAAACGTAACACTAAAGTAACCACAAAAAAGAAAGAAGAATGGAGCTCAAGTGCAAATAAAGTATTCAGAAGAAGAATGGAGCTCCTGTACAAATAAAGCATTCAGAAGAAGAATGTAGTTCGTGTACAAATAAATAATTCAGAAGAAGAATGGAATTCACGTACAAATAAAGCATTCAGAAGAAGAATGGAGTTCGTGTACAAATAATGCATTCAGAAGATGGATGGAATTCACGTACAAATAAGCGTTCAAATCCTAATCCTCATAATTATTAGGTATCATATGTGCATTGGCATCTTCCTAAAATTTTGAAAAAAAAAGATATTTCTATTACACTTAACAATTAAAAATTAGCGCAATCTAAAAAAAAACTATACTGGGTGTGTGTGTGTGGGGGGGGGTGAGACAGCCCGTGTCTCGGACCCAAGATACGCCACTGTACTATACGATACATAAGTATAGACACATATAGCATGTATCAGTGTCATTTATCGCTTTCGCTTATGTATATTTAGGTGGATATCTTTAGTGACACACTTTTACGTGTTGAGGAATATGGCGACCTGATTTCCCTTTACTTCTGCCGACAGTCTGCTCTCAGGACATCTCCGTTTCTAAATCTCAGAAGCGGAAAAAAGACTATCTAATAGAATAAAGGTTTATACCGTCTTGGCACGTTTAATATTTTAATTTTCGCTGAAATACATACACTAGCGCTTTCGAAACCTTTTCCGTGAACTGGCAAAGAAATCTTAAACAGAACTATAACATGTCGCTATGCTAAATATCTCATCTTCACCAGAAACCGTAACCGCTCTTTATAGCTAACTTCTTCAAAAATTGATATTTAAATCAAATACGCGCCTTAGTGTTCCTGCTCATAACCATTATGTAAGATATACTGCTCGCCGTTATGACTTCAAGGGGTGATTTGATTATTGTGTAGTGTGTATTTGAAAGGAATTGTGTCTTATATCACACCTGATAATGAAACCATGTAAAGGTTTTGAAAGCACTAGTGTATTTTAGCGAAAATTAAAATATTTAACGTACCAAGACGGTATGAACCTTTATTCTGTTAGACATAATCGGGTGCGTAATTCATCTTACTGAGTTTATGATTTCGTAAGTCATCATACAGACTTTATTCTTAAATATACAACAATACTAGATTCATCAACGAAACATTCTTTGGGGGAAAGACTGAATGCTGTCGATTCATTATATTCGCCCATAAGTCACTTAATGTTAAAGCATTACCGTCATTGCACGATTCAAATTGTGATGCATAAAAACAATTTAAATGCAACTTCGATTATTGTTTTAAAGACTATTTATTCTTAAAAATAAATATTCTTTATTATTCTTAGCATTGCCAGAGTTTTGAAAAACCTTTGCAGTAAGCATAATTGTAACGTACCAGGAGATGTGACGTACCTGCCAGAAGGACGCACACGACATAAAGGCAGATAGGAGTCGGAATAAAAAAATGTCCGCGTAGCTCAACTGGTAGAGCAACTTATTCCGGAATGAGGGGACCCGGGTTCGAATCCTGGCGCGGATAAAAATGACGGAGAAATTCACTTCGTTATAATGGCGCCCGAACTATCCGGATGACCCGACCGTTCACAATCTCGCAATGGTGTGATGTTATTTCCACACCGCGAGATAAAAAAAATAAGAGCAGCACTTCGAAAAAAAAATAAAATAAAATAAAATAAGGGGGAGATGATGTAACGTACCAGGAGATGTGACGTACCTGCCAGAAGGACGCACACGACATAAAGGCAGATAGGAATCGGAATAAAAAATGTCCGCGTAGCTCAACTGGTAGAGCAACTTATTCCGGAATGAGGGGACCCGGGTTCGAATCCTGGCGCGGATAAAAATGACGGAGAAATTCACTTCGTTATATAATGTAAGCTTTAGTTTAAAAACCAGAAATATTCTTTCCATAGTCAAGAACGACCTAGATATGGTTAAAACATAGGACAGGCATGGAATTTATAGCATACCATTCAAGGCAGTTGATCCAGACAACATAGATCAGATAAACATCGGATCTACAGTTCAAAATCTGAAAATACGACTACAATACAACAGTACAATTTAAAAGCTGGATCAAGAGCCACAGCACTATATCACGTACTGTTATTAATAGAACTCACTGCCCTGATTGGAATAATGTTGCCATCTTGGCCACCGCAAACACGAAATTTTTAACATTATTTACAGAAAGTCTATATATGGACAACATTAAACAAATTTGCCGCAGCGATGACCATCAATCAAGCCACATTCCATTACCGTTAAAAATGCTCATGTCTACTAACGCTTAAGACGAATACGATTAATTTGACATCTACATGATATGATCAATAATTATCAACTAACATGAACTTTGTTGGCGTACGCGCAATAATGGATGACAAACGTCACGCTGTCTCTTAACCTCAATCTGACTGTTTACCGTATATATCGTACTTATGTACGCTTCTACATTGCAGTGCTCTAACGCATCTGAGGATGGACACTGCAGCGAGTCCGAAAATTTTTATGCATCCAACTTCATGATGTTTAATGATTTTTAAAAATAAATAGTCTTTAAAACGATCACCGAAGTTGTATTTAAATTGTTTTTAGGCATCACAATTTGAATCGTGCAAAGACGGTAATGCTTCACATTGAGAGACTGAATGCTTTAATACTTAGTTTTTGTTATTGTTTAAGTTTTGAACCATTTAAACTAATGCACTATTCTTGCTATAACACATACTCTACATTATACTCTGTAAAATAATTCTCAAATTCACGAGCATCTTTCTGTAATTCATTTCATGAATTAACGAAGTATATTTCTGATATAACTTTTCCGTGAAAGGACGGAAATGTACTTGGATTCCATGTGATTTTTTGGTACGCCAGGAATATTCCCGATTTTCAGAAATCTTTCAGCAATTCCTTTTCTATATTGACGATATATTGATGTTGTTAAGATGCTTTAACGGAAAATTCTTACTTTTCGGATGCCTTTCGGCAATTCCTTTAGTATGTTAACGGAAAACTCTGTCCACACTTTTTTCTTATCCATATGAAAAAATTGTTCGGGTAAAAGGAGCCTTTTGCAGGAATGCTTAAGAGTTCATTAATTGTAAAATTTCAATCGTCTGTCGAAAGAGCTACTTTTCAAATTCTGTATCGAGATCGGATATTGTAGACAGCGTGAAATTATATTTATTGTAGCACACAAAACGAAAGTCACAAAATAAAACTAAGATCACACAGTCGCGCCAAATTAAATTGATACTTGCAGCGTGAGTAATCGTTTGCTTCTTTCGCCCAGAGACAGACAGAAATCAGAAACCAAAGGAGTTTTCGATTTTAAACATGAAATGCACAGAAAATGGAAGCAATCGTTGACTTTAAATTCAGCTGAGAGGTAAAATTCAAGACTGAGAGGAAAAAAGAAGGAAAAAAGTGGTTGTATCGTAAACAACTGGTCGTTGCGGTTCTTAAATTAATACGAAGGCAGTCCCCAGAATCTGTAGGGATCGAGAAGGTAATGCAATAAACCTTGGACAGCTGTCGCTCGAAATCGGTCATGTTTTTGTCGAACTAAAATATCCGCTTCACCGTGCTTTTAAATAACTTCTTGGTGAACGGAGTATTACACCTCATTTGCTTCCGAAATAGTCCATTAAGACCGTAATATCGTATACCATGTGATCGTATCATGATGAAATTTTAAGCACTGTTGTTTTCACTGAAACTCTAGACGACTTTTGGAAGTGATATTTCTGTACTTAGTTCAAGACATCCGCAACTAGTAAGTTATTTAAAGCAATCCGGAGCATAAAGTTAACGGTTCAATTAAACAAATATTTAAGATTCAGATAATATGCATAATGTTCTAACAAAACTGATTTTTCATCCATAATTGAAACTAATGAACTAGGAACATTACAATTTGCAATGAAAAATAGATACGCGTCTAATAAAGCAGGCATCGACGAAAGAATTCATAAGAGTATGAAACTTATTCGAGTGTTTTTGGAAGAGACAGCGCAATTTTCAAGAGGAATTTACCCATTATGTCTTAAACAACAAGTAAGGTATTTATGCAATGCATTTCGGCATTGATTGCTCCGATCACGAGGATTGCTCCAGAATGATTCGCAGAACATGCGAAAGACTTCCAGGTATTGTCCCGGTCTACACGGTCTTCCGACATTAGTCCAATTGACCATCTCTGGTTTGTGTTAGAACAGCAAATCCAGTCCGCGGCGGATCAACCATGTCTCTTAAAAGAGTTAAAGGATCTGTTGGAAAAGTTTTGGTATACCAGATACCACAAGACTTGCACCTTCAGAAATATTGTAACGTCTATGTTGCGACGGATAAGGGCAATCTTGGCGGCACTCGGAGGACCAACATCGTAATGGACAGGTGGTAATGACATGTCGTCGGGTCTTCAGAGAATGTGTTCGGAATTGGTCGGCGATGATGTTGACCTGATAAGCTTCAGCTCCTGTACACTAGAAATACATACATATTTCTTGGGTAACATGCGTCAGAAGAAGAACGTAATTAGTCATCATATTTAACTAATTACCTATGATCGTAATTAGTCTAACGTAATTAGTCGTTGTATATGACTAATTACGTTCTTGTTCTGTATTTTTCAAAATAGATGCTTAAGACAAAAAAATAAAAAAATAATTTTAGGACAAAGAATAAAAAAAAATAATTTAGACAAAGAATAAAAAAATGAAAATTTTAACAGCTGTGCTAAGAGAGCCAACACGTTGCCCGGTATCGTGATCTGTGCAGGTGGGGATGGAGGCGGGCGTGAAATGTTGGAGCCCAGCTCTAGAATGTAGAACAGACAGCGCGCGCACAAAACGTTAAGATAGGGGAAGGGGTATGTTGTCAAAGGATTGGTGAATGCAAGAAGTTGATGGGTTACCGCAGTACAGAGAAATGCCGAAATTTCTGACTAGTGACATTTTCTGCTTACTGATGGAAAATAATATCTTTTGACCCCTGCATGTATGTATATATACAGAGTGATTCATAAAGAAGTATACAGTTTCCAGATGATGTAAAACAGTAACAGTTGAAGACACGGACCATAACTGTGAAACGTGAAACGTTACTACTCATAAAGTTTGTGTACCGCTACTGAGGGAAGTGACGTAAGAGATAGGGCGCGTGTCACGTGACTAGTCAGTCAAAATGGCAGCGTCTGCAGTGGAGAAAGCGTTTTGTGTTCTTAAATTGAGTGAAATGGAATCTGTAACTGTTGTGCAACGACATTTTCGATCACGATACGGAAAAGAACCTCCAACCAGAAAATCTATCTACGATTGGCATTAAAAAATTCGAAACTACGGGCTGTTTGTGCAAACTTAAAATTCCTGGACGACTTCGTGTATCGGAAGAAGTCGTCGATACTGCTTACACTGCCACTCAACGCAGCCTAAGGGTGCACACACATAGAACATCTGTGACTGTCCCTAAAAAAGTTAAAAGAGTCCCCTACAATTCTGTTACAGGTAACATAAAATTTTTTACATTGTTCTTAATTTATACTGCGTTTAAACTGTGTACTTCTTTACCTTTTCTATGTTGTACTAGGTGTGAGTCAAAATTATATATGTATTTTTTTGCTTAGGTATCTTCTTTATAGAATATATATATATATATATATATATGTATGTATATTACCTCTGGCGCAGAAATACATATTAACGCCTCTGGTGAATATTATTATTTTAATGGGGTGGTCCCGACTTCTTGGTTTCCTTATCTGCTGTCGCTCCACTGACTCAGTGTGTCTCCTTTCAATAATACCAAATTAGACTTTACAATGTAGACTGGAGAAAAACTACATTTTTAAAAATACTACATAATTTTGAAACTTTCTCTTATTCTTTATTTGTGGCATATTAGTCAGACATACTTTAAAAACAAAAGAGCATCTGGAGAATGTGGTACTCACGGAATTTCTGATAATCCGTGGAGCCTTGGCGGAATTTCGTGCCGTGTCGAAATATGTCCTCAAAAACTCTTTTTAAACAAAGCTCCTCCAAACTGGTAATCTTAGCACTCATTTTGAAGTATCAGTCAGAAATGCTGGAAATAAACGAAAACACAATTAAAACTCTTATTCTTGAACAATCGAGCATTATATTTTCAATGCACAAGTTAATGTTCAACGTGTAAGAAACTCGGAAATCTGTCCGATACTGGGTGCCCTAGAACCAAACGAATTTTTTAATGGCTTTTGTTATTTCATGTTTGTTTTTATATGGAATAAAATATACAGAGTTTTCTTAAGCGTTCAATATGAAACCTTTTTCATTATGCAGCTCAGTGACGACTTCTTGGCTTTCTTTATCTACTAGGCCACAGGGTGATTCAAAAAAGGACTACAAACTTGAAAGCGTACGGAAATTTATTGATGACACTCATAAATACTTTGGACGTTTTAACCTGTGGAAAAACACATCAAGTGTTACGTCACGGGATACCATAGTACCGGATTCGGTACCTGCACCCGCAAGCATTGTTCATTTCAAAAAGGGCTGCTTTCACAAGTGCAGTGTGTGTTTTGGTTTGAAGTAACGAAATCCGCGACACAACTGTTCAACAAAAGTTTTATGCCCCCTATCGTACGGGTCTTTTCAGTAGGTTTACAATTTACTCTTCGCATAAAATTTGGTTGAGACTGTTCTGTTCTCCACGAGAAAACCCTTGGTCGCTTGTTTGTTTCTGCTGCTGTTACAGAACAAGTGCGGGAGTTCGCTGTCACACAAAATCAACGCGACGTGCGTCTCGTAAAATGGGCACTTACACAACCGACGCGAAGGTTTGGCGAGTTTTACAAAAACTGTTGCAGTTAAAACCATAGAGATTTGCCATTTTTCAGGAAATTAGTAGCGCGTCTTGCGTAGCTCCTCTGGAATTCTGTGTGGAAATGTTGCGTTGTATAGAGGAGGGCAGGACATTCCTGTACAAGGGTAACTTCAGTGATGAGTCGAAATTTCATGGCTGTGGTAAGGTTAACACCCATAACTGAAGAACTTGGAGTTCTGGAACATGTTCGCGACAGTCCATGGGTGAATGCTCATTGTGAAGTTAGCAAATATGGTTTACGACCCCTTCTATTTTCATGAGAAAACCATTAAGGGTATCATCGTGTGTCTGGATACGTTCCAAAATTTAAATTTTCTCATTCCACATTTGGACGATGATGACGAAGAAAGTAGCATTCACTTTCAGTAAGACGGCGTTCCAAATTACTATTATTGTACACATATCCGGGATTTCCTCAATAAACGTTTACCAAGCTGGTGGATTAGTTGAAAAGGTCCAATAGCACAACCACATCGCTCTCCAGACGATTTTTGTCTATAAGGTTCTACGCTGTCGATTTTTTCTACGAGTTTTTATAAAAGATCTAGTGTTTGTTTCGAGATAACCTGCAAATCTCGCTGAACTAAAAACTCGAATTGCCACAACCGTTGCCGAACTAACAACAGATTTGCTGCTTCCAGTTTACGAAGAAATTGACTTCAGGTGGGTTAGAAATTATATCGGAAAATATTTCCCATCAGGAGCTGTAGGCGATACAGGAAGAAATTCGTAAATCGGAGTTATAGAAGCAGAGATATCGGGGGAAACGCAACTTACGTTTACGCCCACTAGCGGATAATCTATGAATTACTTAAATAATTTGAAATTATATGAAAAACATTTTGCACCGAAAACGCTATCGGAAAAAGAAGAAATTTTTCAAATCGGATTTTTAGAAGCAAAGATATCGACAAAAATATGATGTATATCTATGCCTCCTGACGGAGAAACCATGCATTATTTTAAGAAAAAAGTATTCCGAAAATATTTTCCCACATGAGTTGCATCGGTCCAAGAAATAATTTTTTCAATAAAGATTTTAGGAGCTCAGATATTGCTGCAAATGCATCAGAAACAGAAATTAACACTTACGCCTCCTGGTGGCCAAACCATTCAGAGACAGTGTTTACAGACGGACGGACAAACCGATAACATAGCACGAACTTTCTTATAAAAGACGTGCTAAAAACAGAAATGCGAAGCGATTGAGAGTGTCCCACAGGAAAGTCACAAACAAGTAAGGTAAAAAGGGGCAAGATGACGCCCTTGTTTATAAACGAGAGGGGGAGGGAGATGTACCCGTAGTCCGACGGCTTAACGTGCCCACGGCGAATATTTAATCGTAGGAGCGTTGGTACCTTCCTCGACATTTTCGGGGCAGTCATAAACCACTAGGTCATCTGACGCACGGCGGATATGTAGTGGTTCGAGCATTTGTACCTGCCTGGGATCGATCCCGAGACATTTCCGTGACAGTCACGAACTACTAGGCCATCCTACGTACAGCAAATACCTAGTGATTCGGGCTTTGGTACCTTCCTGGGATTGATCCACTAGGCCATCCGATGTACAGCAGATGATCAAATGATCATACACTGACGGAAAAAAATCCCAACACCAAGAAGGAGTGGTGTTAGATAAACGACAGTTGGTAGGCGGTGAGAGTACATCTGTAAGATGACGTCTATGCAAATTTCGCGCTCGGCGCTTACGTGTGGCGCTACGCGATCCTCCGGAACATGCAAAGCAGGTTTGCTGTAAATACGCGCTGTAACGTTCGTGAGCGTTAGTTATCGTTGAGATTCGACGTATTGTGTTGATGTTAGTCAAGAATGACTTTAAGAAGACGAGGAAGCCATTATCAACAACTCACGGAGTTTGAACGAGGTCGTGTAATAGGGCTACGAGGCGGTGGACTTTCTTTCCGCAATATTGCAGAACGACTTGCAGGAATGTAGCCACTGTGCATGATTGTTGGCAGCGGTGGTCAAGGGAAGGTACTGCCTCAAGAAGACCGGGTTCCGGCCTGCCACGTGGCACTACTGAGAGGGAAGACCACCGTGTACGGCGTATGGCCGTGGCGCATCGTACCGCGTCCGCGGCAGCAATTCGAGCTGCAGTTGCCACCACAGTGACACAACGAACTGTTACAAATCGGTTACTTAAAGGACAGCTCCGAGCCAGACGCCCTGTAGCGTGCATTCCGCTTACTACAAACCACTGCCATTTGCGACGTCAGTGGTTTCAAGCTAGAGCTCATTGGAGGACGTAGTGGTGATCTGTTGTGTTTTCTAATGAAAGTCGGTTCTGCCTTGGTGTCAGTGATGGCCGTGTGTTGGTTAGAAGGAGGCCAGGTGAGTGCCTGCAACCAACCTGTCTGCGGCCGAGACACACTGGACCTACACCTGGAGTTATGGTCTGGGGAGCAATTTCCTTTGACAGCAGGAACACTGTAGTGGTTATCCCACGCACACTGACGGCACAGTTGTACGTCGGTCTGGTGATTCAACCTGTTGTGCTGCCATTTATGAACAGCATTCTAGAGGGTGTTTTCCAACAGGATAACGCTCGCCCGCATACCGCTGTTGTAACCCAACATGCTCTACGGAGTGTCGACATGTTGCCGTGGCCTGCTAGATCGCCAGATCTTTCACCAATCCAGCACGTATGCTACATCATTGGACGTCAACTCCAGCGTCACCGCTAACCAGAATTAACCGTCCCTTTATTGACCGACCAACTGCAACAGGCATTTAACTACATCCCACAAACTGACATCCAGCACCTGTACGACACAATGCATGAACGCTTGCGTGCTTGAATTCAACATTCTGGCGGTTACACCGGTTATTAATGTACCAGCATTTCACATTTAAAATGGCTCTTCTCGCGCTTACAATTAGCTGTGATCTTGAAACCTTAATCGATTAAATATGTTACCTATGCAAATGTATTATCCCATTTCATTCCTCTACAACTATTTTTTAGTCGTGTTGGGATTTTTTTCCGTCAGCGTATGTAGAAGATTTTAGGAAAAGTGGGTATAACCCCAGATCTTAAATAACCCTTAGAAAGAGATTTGGACTAGAGTCCCCGATAAGAAAGTAACACGGAAGCGAAGTAGAAAGTGGTAGAAAGACGCCCTTATTCATTACCGGGGGCCAGTACCCGTGGTGGGAAGGTAACGTGCCTATCTGACGCTGGATATTTAGTAGATCGAGTGTTCGAACCTGCTTGGGATCGAACCTGAGGATCATTCAGCGGCAGCCACGAGCATTGCCCACTAGGCCATCCGCGGCTCCATCTTTCATGGTTCATTGACTACACGCCGGTTTATAAGGCTTACGGTTCGTGCTTTCAACGACACCACAGAGTGAGATATCTAGTGGTTCGGGTATTTGTACCTATCTGGGATCGATGCCGAGATATTTCCTAGGCAGTCAACCACTCGGCGATCCGACGCTCTGCGGATATCTGGTGGTTCGAGCGCTCATACCTGTCCCGGAGCGAACCTGAGACATTTAAATAGCAGTCACGAACGCTGACCACTAAACCATCTGCGGCCTCCCACCACCCACTTCGCAGTTAGGTTTTCTTTGCCACGGTGTTAGTGCATTCCTCCGGGGGAGGGATTGCAGGAATTCTTGTGCAGCCGACAGTAAAACATTAAAAATTCTTTCTTTTAATGCTTCATAAATAAAGCTGTTATCTAACTTGCCCGCGGAAAAATAATACTCTCCTCCAACCCTAGCTTCGAAAATAATTTAACGGTACAGCATCCCGTTTCGATCGTGATTTCATGCAACATTCTTTAACAAAAAGATATAACGGTAAAAATCTTTAACCGTTTTATTGTTAAAAATTATTCACGACTCAATTGATTTTATAATGCATATTTCAACAGTTATTTTTCATTTAGAATCTAAAAGAACTTTTTTCATGATTGAATTTATGAGGTATAACCCTGTAGATACCTGTGCTTTTAAAGTGAGCCGCGAACGTAAAATTATCAGCCTGGTTTGGTCTTTCTAAACGACCCTAGTCACGCAACTCATGGGAATGCCAAAAACAGTCGAAGTGTTCTTTCAGTATTACTAACAGAGTCAGATTATTAAAACGCATTATCCATATCTTTGCGATATTAATGCGATTCAAAAATAAGCTACAAACAAAAATATCAGAAAAAAATAGCAATAGCAAGAAAAAACAACCTGTTTTGTCCAAAATGAATATGAAACTTCAAATAATGAAAACTTTTTAAATTCGGGAATAAACAAGAAAGATGACACCGAATTTTTGGGTGAAGCGAGCACGTCTGTTAAATCCGTTTTGACGCAAATTAAATTTATCAAAGCTATTCAAAGTCAAAGGAACTGGTATCGAAAACAATAATATCTGATCGAAGGAAGAAGTTTTTCCATCCCTCAGATATTTTTGTCAACGGAATCTTGAACTTACGGCTTCTGGTTTCAGACTAGTGCGTTAAGAAAAATTTTAATTTATATTAGGAGCAATTCTGAGGGGAAACGCTCTTCAACAAAGAAGGAATATTTCAAATCGGGCTTTTCGAAGCAGATATATGGACAAATATAAGACACGCATCTGCGCCTCCGGGTGGGAAAACGATGCATTATTGTAATAAGATATATCCTTAAAAGGTTTTTCGATGTGAGCAGTATCGGCCCAAGATAAAAAAAATTATTCTAATTTTCAGGAGCTCAGATTTTTCTGCACATACATCAGAAGCAAAAATTAACATTTATGACCCCCTCTTACGTTAAGAGGGATGTTTAATTGCCCTTTTGTCAGAATTGGGTTTCCTAATGAAGGGTGATTGCCCTGTCCATTTAAGAGCAAATTCTGGGTAATAAGGGATAATACCGAAAACAGCAGCCACAACTTTTCCACATAAAGGAGATCATTCAGGGAACATTCCAAACATTCCTAATCTGATCAAGGAAAATACATCTGAGCTCCTCATGAAAATCTTGCCGAATTGTTAGCCACCCTGCGTGCATGCTCCCTTTGTTTGCTTCCACAGATTTTGGAAACAGATATTAATCATCAGTTTCTTGCTGGTGATGCTTTGCATATATATAAATATTGCATGTATGTTTAGGTTTAAAGTCAAGCATTGAAACTGGGTAAAGTTTCCAAAATTGAGAACTGTTTTATTTTTAGTTAAGAATGATTAAAATAGGAAATATTTTTTGCTATAGCTACAGACAGCAAATTCGTTTATGTGCTGTTCTTATGTTTTATCTCTGACGTCCAGATGCTTCCGTGAACAATATTAAAGCGAAGTAGCACCTTGACTTGATGTTACAGTAAATACTGCATGCTGAAATGACTCAGAAATATGCTTACAAAATGTGTTACAGACTAAAATGAAGAGATTCGTGCGTACGTTTTCTAGCTGCAATGACCGACTTTAAAGCAAGAAAACTAGGAAAGAAATATTTATCTGCTTTACATATAGACTTTGTTAAACAAAGCAGAAGAAATATTAAACTATGGAAAAAGTTACTTCAAGAAAATGTTGAGGTATTCACGTAACTGCTGTTTACAACCGATTTATCGGTTGTAATGAGAACGCCTTTTGAATCCTCTCCATCGTGCATAAAATTCTTCAAAGTTATTCATACTCAATGTAACAGGTTAGAAAAAAAAACTCGGTGTACGAGAGCTGAGTACGGAAAAAGGCGCCACAGAAATTTTAAGGGGCCGTAAAAAAATTACATTTCGACCGCTTCGGGGCCAAGTCTCCGGCGGTGTGTTATCCGAATCACATAAAGTTTCCGTAATTTTGTATTTGTTTAATTGCTACATTAAATGTATTTGTAAAAAATGTTTATGATCTGCAACTCAACGAAATAATTTCACGGTTTAAAACCTACATCTCAACAAATTTCTGCGGGCATTTGTAAGCGCAGCAAACCTATCAGGGTGTGGGGTGGAGAGATTAATACCTTAATTATTAAGAATTTCTGGTCCGAACAAGATATTTTCCACGTTTACAAACACAACTCGACAATATTTTTACGGACATGTGCTAACACAAGAAACCTGTCTGTGTGATAGGGGTGGGGGGGAGCGTAATACCAAAAATATAAAATATACATAATTTCTGAACCGATTGGGAAATTTCCAGCGTTTAAATCTACTACTGGACAAAACTTCTGCGCGCATCTGCTTCCAGAGAAAGCCTGTCTTTGGAAGGGCGGGGGGGGGTTGGCGGTGCTAAACGCCAGAAATATAGAATATGAAGATTTGGGTAGAGCTGTAGTTTGGAAACGTTGAAAATCTCTACATCGGGGAAGAAATTCTGTATATTTTCGGTTCCCCATCCCCCTCCGGACAAGTTCTCTTAGCAAGCTAATGCTCTGAAAGAATTGGTTGAGTTCTGTCTGTAAACGCTGATTATCTCGCGATCAGACCAGAAATTCCTTATATTTTATAATTTTGGCACAACCCCACCGACAATTTTCCTGCATTAGCACACACCGCACAGAAATTTTGAGTTTTAGTTTGAAAACGCTGAAAATCCCCTGATCGGACAAGAAATTACTTATAAATTTATATTTTTGGTGTTAAGCCCCCCCCCCCCCTCTACAAGTTTCCTGCGCTTGCACATGCCCGCAGAAGATTTGTGGAGCTGTAGTTCATAAATCCTGAAATTCTTTTGTTGAGTTGTAGATTATAAATATTTTTTATAAAGAATTCCGTTACATACCTCAATTAAGAAAATACGAAATTGGGGAAACTTTATGTGACTCAGATAACCAACTTGTGGGGGCGCGAAGTGGTCAAAAACGCAATTTTTATACGGCCCCTTAAAATGTTTGTGGCCAGTTCTCCGTTTTGTCTTTCAGCCGAAAATCGTGGAAATGTCTAAATTTCTGATTGAAAATGAAATTTAAAAAATCTGTTTTGTGGACAATAGTTGCTCAAGTATTGGGAAATATAGCCACACGATATTTGCTTCTTCAGAAGAATTTCGAAGCCCTGAAATTGCCATTTGGAGTTCTCCGTACCCCAAAAACTACCTGACTTTTACGATTGATAAAATATCCAGAAATTGAAACAGCTACTTACACACACTAGTGTATGAAAACTACGTCAACAAAATTAAGAGAAGACGAACAAATGGCCATGGAGAACTAGCAACATGGACAACTGGCGACATGACTACTTTCCACAGGACAGCTGGACACATTCAGTTTCAGAACTATGAAATTGCACTGCGTAAAAAGTAAAGGTGTTCCTATATTTCTCCGTACTTGAGTAATTTGTGTGCTCAAAAATGGATTTTATCATACCTCCTCATCACTAGGAAACATTTACGGTTTTCTTGCTGAAAGACAAGGCAGAGAACTGGGCACGGAGTTTTAGAGCCATGATATTGCGCTGCATAAAAAATATGGTGTTTTTATATTATGAAAAAAAAAATTGCGTTGCATAAAAAATTATGGTGTTTTTATATTTCTC
This sequence comes from Macrothele yani, assembly GCA_039090855.1. NCBI lineage: Eukaryota > Metazoa > Arthropoda > Arachnida > Araneae > Macrothelidae > Macrothele > Macrothele yani. Next base: position 29,659,498 of record CM077032.1, on the reverse strand, counting down.
CTTCAGTAATTGGTGTGCCACCAAAAATATCCCTCCTACTTCATAACATTAAGAAATATTTACAATTTTCTGTCTGAAAAACAAGGCGGACAATTGGCCACACGAACAACTGACCACATTCAGTTTTGGAGCCATGCAATTGGGCTACGTAAAGAATTATTGTGTTCCTTTATTTCTATTAACGTGAGCAATTGGTGTGCCCCAAAAATTTTTCCTCATACCTCATTTTCTTTAAGAAATATTTACAATTTTGTGGCTAAAATACAAGGCGGAGTACTGTACACCGGACAATTGGTCATGGACAACTGTCCACAGGGCGAATGTACAACTGGCCATATTCAGTATTAACGCCATGGCCATAGAAATTATGGTGTTCCTATGTTTCTCCTTATTTGAATTACTGGTGTGCACAGAAAATGTTTTCCCCATAAATTGTTATGATTCAGAAGTATTTACCAGTATCTGGGCGAAAGACAGGGCGTACAACTCGCCACCGGACAACTGGACACTTACATCTGGCCACGGACCGCTGTTCACCTGCATCTGGCCACGGACAACTGCCCTTATTGCGTTTCAGAGCCTTGAAATTGCACTTCATAAGAAGTTATGGTGTTCCTATACTTCTCCCTACTTCAGTTACTGGTGCGCAAAAAATGTTTTCATCGTAACTCCTTTTCATTAAGAAACATTTATGAATTTCTCGCTGAAACCACAAGGCTGAGAACTGGCAATCAAACAACCGGCCGCACTCAGTTTTAGAGCCATGAAATTGCGCCGCATAAGCAATTATGATGTCCCTATATTTACCACTACTTGAGTTATTGGTGTGCACAAAAGTTAAGTAAATGCCTTGAACAATTTCTGAAATAACAGAATTGCACGTCCCTAATTCAAGACGAATTTAAAAACGCAAAATTAAAATTATCATTTAAAACATGCCATCCGTGGCTCTCATGCATATTTGTGCAGAACTGGAACCCGAACCCAACCAACCATTCGGCTTTCTAAGTGTAAATGCTATAGGGACCAACAGTGCACATACATTTTAAATAAGCACAATTACAAGAAAGGAATGATGCAGAGAGGCATAGAATCAATTACATACCTTATATAATAACTTGTAGTTGGAATAATAACAATCTCTTTGTTCAAGGTAGTGGAATTCCTAGGACACTTCTCTTCTAAGGCAGGCCAACTAAGTACTTTTTTAAAGAAATGATTCCACAAGATAGAACCCACAAAAGGGAAGTTTAATCACCCGTCTGTCAGAAGTGGATTTCCAAATGAAAGGTGATTGGCCATTCCACTTAAGAGCAAATTCTGGGTATTAAGGGATAATACCCAAAAGAGGAGACACACCTTTTCCACAGGAGAGAGATCATCCAGGGAACATTCCAAACTTTCCTAATCTCATTAGGAAAATATATTTATGCTCCTCACGAAATTTTTTCCGAATTGTTAGCCCACTGTGCATGTTCCCTTTGTTTGCTTCCACATATTTTGGAAACAGACTTTAATTATCAATTTCTTACATTTCTTACTTGCATATACTTAGTGACGATCGTGCCCTTTTTTATTCAGCAAACAGACTCCAGGGGTTTATCAGGAAATTTAAATGGGGTAGGGAGCGATTATGAAATTTAATACTTGAGGGGTTGAAAAGCATGGGGATTAGATAACGCCGAATTTTTTTCAATGCTAAAATATTATAAGTATATTCAGGTTTAAAATCAAGCACTGAAACTGGGGAAAACTTCCAAAATTGAGAACTGTTTTTTTTTCTTTATTTAAAATGATTAAAATAGGAAATATTTTTTGCTGTAAATATACACAGAAAATTCATTTATGTGCTGTTCTTATGTTTTATCTCTTATGTCCAGATGCTTCCGTGAACAATATTAAAGCGACGTATCACCTTGGGTTGTTGTTACAGTAGATATTGATATTTTTACAAATATTGTAAATGCTGAAATGAACCAGAAATATGCTTACAAGATGTGTTACAGAATAAAATGAAGAGAAACTTATAACAAGGAACGGTACACCAATTAAGTAGTTAATAGTAATCCTGTACTAGTGATCCGATTTATTGGCGTAGGAAATAAGCACATAAGCGTTTCCAAGCTTTCGCACATCAACCAGATGGCTTTTTCAAGGAAGTTAGACAGAAACTGCACACTGAAAAATACAACGCTTCACAATTTGAACGCGGGAACTTGACAATAAATAGATGCGACGTTATATTAATTTAAAGATACGAGGCATCATGTTGGTTGCACGCGGGATCCTGGTAGAGAAAAGGCGTTACTTGAAGAATTTGTTTCCAAATTCGTGATAACTCGAGTGAGACACAATCATTGCAAGCATCGCTGTTGGTAATGATCTCCAAGGTTTCCTGAATGGCTGTACACTTAGGGGTAGAGTAGCGAGATAATTTCTTTATATCATCCCACATAGGAGCAGCTGACTTGAATTTGACTTCTCTGGATAGTGCCGCAGCTACTGCACCGTATTTTGTGTACCTTTTATGTTCGTTGACTCTGATTCCTAACGAACGCTTGGTCATTCCAATGTAGTATTGTTTAGAGCGGTTCGGATACTGTAGGGGGATCGCATAAAGTCCTGTTTCGCAGGAGGGAGGTGGTTTTTCACTATTTCTCTTTAGTATAGTATGTAATGGTGCAGGGGACCTAATGCTGACGCCGTAGTTCATCTTTTTGAGGGCGTTTTTGAGTTTGTAAGACACAATTCGTTTGTAGGGAATTGAGCCTAAATAACGTAGCTGCGACAAAGGGAGACTGGAATGTTTGGCTCTGGCTTTTTGGATACAGCTACGTATCTGATGGAATGATTATCCGGCATCAGTGATTAAATTGATGAGGCTTTCAATTTCGTGTTGTCTAGAATGGGTATCAGAAGAAACGGCGAAGGCTCTTTGAATTCTAGAACGGAAGATAGCTGCTTTGTATTCTGCGAGATAGAAAGAGCCGCTGAACATCAGTTTTGGGACGGACGTGGATTTATAGTAGACTTGTGTACCGAGGCGGTTGTTTGACGATTTCCTCAATAAAACATCCAGATAAGGTAAAGCGTTGTTGCTTTCAAGCTCCATCGTGAAATTGATCGTAGGATGTATATCATTGATTTTATCAAGAAAAATTGAAACTTTTTTCCGTGGGGTCATACAAAAAATACGTCGTCTGCATAACGCAGCCAACTGGTAGGCCGTCGGGTAGTGTTGGTGGAGAATATATGCCGCTCAATTGGGCTAAGCATTGCTTCTGTAAGGACGGGTGAAAGTGAGGATCCCATCGGAGCGCCATAATTCTGTTTATATACTTGTCCCTGGAAACTGTTGTGTAGGTGAACGGGTCGCACAAGTAGGTGATCGGGTTTTTACCCTCCGTGTAGGTATGTTAGTTGATAAAATTAAACGTTCCTTATCCTTCACACTAAACAAAAAACGGGATTACTTGAGATCTTTCCAGACTCCAAAGGCTAAAGATTTCGCAATTCCATTCAAAATTTCCAACCTGACGCTTTCCGAAGATGAAACAAAAGTTTTGGAGCTTGGACCAAATATTGCTTCCGAACCAGATCGAACCCAAAAAGCGTCGTTTCCGAATTCGAAAGCGTAATATCGCGTGTTCCAAATGACTCAAAAGATGAACTACGCCAGCTCTGTTCTTCCAAATTTCGATCTTGGTATAATCCTACTAATATACCTAATAAATTTAAAATTCCGATGCCAGTTTCGATCCTTAGAAATGATCCGTCCATAATATTGACTCTAACAGACAAATCTCGCCAGATAGCGATTATGGACACATAAGACTACAATACGAAAATTGAAGAATTTATCACTGATTCTAGTTCTTTAGCCCTTCAAAGGAACCCTCTAAATTCTTGGATTGCGTAGGTACAAAGGGCAGCCCGGTTGCCCGCTATTCCAGACGATCTTAGAAAAGCCGCCAGATTACCACCAGGTCCTCAGATCCCAAAGCTCTTCGGAAGACTTAAGCACCATAAGACCGAAAACCCACTGAGACCCATCGTATCCAGGAAGTCTGCACCAACGTACCATTTAGAGAAAGCACGATCCAAATTCCTACGTAGTTTTCTTCCTGAATCGGACTTAGTAATAAGTTCCACTCTGGATTTTATAACGAAAGCCAACGAAACTCACTGTCCTGCCATGTGACAGTATTGGCAGCTTCGACGTGGTTTCCCTTTACCCCTCAATTCCCGTTCCAGAAGCCATCAGAACATTAAAGGAGGCCATATCTAATTCAACATTTTATACGCAGGAGCCATGCCTCAGCATCTTCAAATTAATAGACTTGGTCACTAATTCCAGCTTCCAAGGACAAGTATATAAACATAATAATGGCGCTCCGATGGGATCCTCACTTTCACCCGTCCTTACAGAAGCAATACTTAGCCCTATTGAGCGGAATATATTCTCCAGCATTACTCGACGGCCTACCAGTTGGCTGCGTTATGCAGACGCCGTATTTTTTGTATGGCCCCACGGAAATGGGACTCTTTCAACTTTCCTTCATAAAAACAATGATATACATCCTACGATCAATTTCACGATAGAGCTTGAAAGCAATAACGCTAGATGTTTATTATCTAGATGTTTTATTTAGGAAATCGTCTGACAATCGCCTCGGTACACAAGTCTACTATAAACCCACGTCCGTCCCCAACCTAATGCTCTGCAGCTCTTTCTGTCCCGCAGAATACAAAGCAGATATCTTCCGTTCTCGAATTCAAAAAGCATTCGCCGTTTCTTCTGATACCCATTCTAGACAACACGAAATTGAAAGCTTCATCAATTTAATCACTGATGCAGGATATTCATTGAATCAGATACGTAGCTTTATCCAAAAACCCAGAGCTAAACATTCCATTCTTCCTGTGCCGCAGTTACGTTATTTAGGCTCAATTCCCTACATACAAAGTGTGTCTTACAAACTGAAAAACGCCGTCTAGAAGATGAACTACGGCGTCGGCATAAGGTCTCCTGCACCTTTACATACTATACTAAAGATACTAAAGAGAAATAGTGAAAAACTAAAGAGAAATAGTGAAAAACTAAAGAGAAATAGTGAAAAACCACCTCTCTTTTGCGAAGCAGCCGTTTATGCGATCCACCTACAGTATCCGAACGGCTCTAAACGATACTACATTGGAATGACCAAGCGTTCGTTTGGAATCAAAGTCAACGAACATAAAAGGGACACAAAATAAGGTACAGTAGCCACGGCACTATCCAGAAAAGCAAATTCAAGTCAGCTACTCCTATGTGGGATGATATAAAGAAATTAGCTAGCTACTCTACCCTTAAATGCACAGCCATTCAGGGAAGCCTTGGATATCATTACCAACAGCGATGCTTGCAATGATTGTGTCTCGCTCGAGTTGCCACGAATTTGGAACCAATTCTCCAAGTAACGCCTTTTCTCTACCAGGAACCCACGTGCAACCAACATGATGCCTCGTATATTTAAATGAATATAACTTCGCATCCATTTATTGTCAAGTTCCCGCGATTAAATTGTTAAGCATTCTATTTTCAAGTGTGCAGTTTCTGTCTAACTTCCTTGAAAAAGCCATCTGGTTGATGTCCGAAATCTTGGAAACACTTTTGTGTTTATTTCCTACGCCAATAAATCGGATCACTAGTACAGTGTTACTATTTACTGAAATGAAGAGATTCGTGCATACGTTTTCTAGCTGCAATGACGGACTTTAAAGCAAGAAAACTAAGAAAGAAATATTTATCTGCTTTACATATAGACTTTAAGTTAAACAAAGCAGAAGAAATATTACTCTATGGAAAAATTACTTCAAGAAAATGTTGAAGTATTCACATAAATGCTATTGACAACCGATTTATTTTTTGTATTGAGAACGCTTTTTGAATCGCTAAAATTCTTCAAAGTTATTCATACTCAATGGAACAGGTTAGAAAAAATTCTGGGTGTAGGAGAGCTGGGTTAATTCTGGGTGTAGGAGAGCTGGCCGCGGGAAAAGTGCCGACCGGAGAACTGGCCACAAAAATTTTAAAGCGCCGTTTAAAAATTACATTTCGACCGCTTCGGGGTCACCTCTCCAGCGGTTGGTTATCCAAATCACATAAAGATTCCGCAATTATGTATTTACTTAATTACTACATTAAATGTATTTGTAAAAATTATTTATAATTTACAGCTCAACAAAAGAATTTCGCGGTTTAAAACAATATCTGAACAAATTCTCTGCAGGCATGTACTCTTCAAAAATCGGTCCAATCAAACTCTTCAAAAATCGGTCCTACATCATGGATGCTCTTGGACATTGTATATATAGAGAGAGAACACTGGCGCATACTATTGTAGTCTGAAGATGGGACACTTTTAATCTGTAAATATTTTAACTTTTAGTAAAGTTTTACGTGACTTGTAAAGGGTTTTTCCCTCTCATTTGTTTTTATCGTGTATTGAGGGTGTTGTTTTTAACTTTTGAGGCCTGTACATACGCACAAAACCTAACGGGGCGGGGGTGGGGGAGGAGATTGATACCAAAAATATAAAGCATTTCTGGTCCGATCAGGATATTTTCGGCGTTTACAAATACTACTCAACAAAATATTTACGGACATGGGCTAACGCAGGAAACCTGTGTGTGGTGGAACTTAATACCGAAAATATACAGAATTTCTTGATCGATCGGGAGATTTCCAGCGTTTACAAGCTACAAGTGGACAAAACTTCTGCGCGCACCTGCTACCGCAGGAAATCTGACTTTGGGAGGGCTGGCGGGAATTGAAGCTTAACGCCAGAAATATAGAATATAGAGAATTTGTAGAGCTGTAATTTGTAAACTCTGAAAAGTACTCGATCGGGCCAAAATTTCTCTATATTTCATGTATATTTTAGGCACCCCCTCCCCCGACAGGCTTCCTGCGGTAGCTAATGCTCTGAGAGAATTTGTTGAGTTGTGTTTGTGTACGTGGAAAATCTTCCGATCAGCCCAGAAATTCCTTATATTTTATGTTATAACATAATTTATTTCGATGTTGGAAGTAGATGTTAGGACTAATACGATTGATAAATTAAACATAAGTAATCGACAAAGGTACCAGAGGTATTCCAGTCCTCCCAACAGAAGTTGCACATGCAATCAAGAACATGAAGCGGAGGAAAGCTGCAGGAGAAAAGGGAATTACTGTAGACATCATACAAGAAGCAAGCGGAGAAATTGAAACAGTACTCGCTTAAATTTTAACTCGATGCCTTAATGAAGGGAAGATTCCTCAGGATTTTAACAACGCTACAATGATCCTGCTACATAAAAAAGGTGACATTGAGGATCTCAGGAACTACAGACCTATCAGCCTCCTATCAGTGGTTTATAAAATCTTCACTTAAGTTCTTTCATACCGCTTAAAAGTGACACTGGACATTGCTCAACCGAGAGCACAAGCTGGTTTCTGGAGTGGTTACAGCACTATAGATCATACAAACGTACTGAGAGAACTAATTGAAAGAGCGAGGGAACATGAACTTCCATTGTGCATGGCTTGTATCGATTATGAAAAGGCCTTTGATTCTGTGAAATCATCAGCAGTTACAATGGCTTAGAAATTCTGCGGTATTGAAGATGCATGCATTAATATCATTAATAACATCTATGAAAATGCAAGTGTAAAGATTCGGCTATTTGAAAATACAACACACATAAAAATTGGAAAGGGGTGAAACAAGGTGACACCATATCTCCGAAGCTCTTTAATGCCACATTGGAGGGTGTTTTTCAGTCGCTGAGCTGGGAAAACAAAGGGATAAAGATTAATGGAGATTATCTAACCCACCTTCGTTTTGCTGATGACGTAGTCATTTTTGCAACTACCCCATCAGAGCTGCAGAGTATGATCCAGGAACTTGCTGACAAGAGTAAAGAAGTGGGATTAAAAATGAACTTTCAGAAGACAAAAGTGATGTTCAATGCTTTTACAAGAAATGAAGATTTATTGATTGATGGAGAAAAGCTGGAGATAAGAGACACGTACGTTTATCTTGGACAGCAGATATCAAGTGAGGGTCACATTGATGAAGAAATTAATCGGCGTACAAAACTTGCCTGCAGAGCTTTTGGAAGAAACAGCATAATTTTCAAGAGCAATATGATATTATGTCTTAAAAGAAAAGTGTTTGATCAATGCATCCTTCCAGTGCTTACGTATGGTGCAGAGACGTGGACCTTAACTAAAAGAGATATACAAAGACTGCAGACAACTCAAAGCAGCATGGAGAGGTGCATGCTTCGTGTAACCAGGAGAGATAAGAAGAGGAACTCGTGGATCCGAAAAATGACAAGAGTGGAAGATATCATGATCAGAGTTAAATCCCTGAAATGGCAATGGGCTGGACATACTGCCAGAAGTACAGACCAATTGATGGACAGCCGAAATTTTAGATTGGATTCCAAGGGACAGGAAAAGACCCAGAAGAAGATCACATGGAAGATGGGTGGATGAAATTCGAAAATATGCTGGAGTGACATGGCGGAGACTATCACAAGACAGACCGTTGTAGAGGAAACTTGGGGAGACCTTCGTCCAGCAGTGGATTGATAATGGTTGACAATGATGATGATGATGAAAAAATCGACCAATCAGAGGCCTTACAAAACCATATCTTTGTTTCTCAAGTTTTTACAGAAGGTTCGCATTTCTCGAACCTTCTAGTGTTCAAAATAAAATAATAATTATTATTGTTATTGTTATTATATTAAGGGATTCACGATGACTGCATTTTTCTCAACATATACCTCAAAAACTCAATCACCAAGATACACACTCCCATGCTCTTCAGGGTTTTTTTGTTTTTGTCTTTGAAGGCTTAACGATTACCGTGAGCAACTCATTGGGCTACAAGCAGTCGCAAATCCCTATTTTGGGCCACTGGTTCCAGGTAAGGGAGAAAGCCAGTCAGGACCGGACTTACAAATTTTACGACCCAGGCAATTTTCCGAATGCCACCCCTGCACAATCATTTCACCTATTTATTTGATTTTAATGACGGATTCACTCGTCATTAAAATCAAATAAATCTTTCTTTCTGCCCCATCCCGTACATGCCTTAATACCAAGCTCCTAGTAAAAACGGAAGGTATTCCTACTATACTGCAGAGGAAAATCTTGTCAAGTGTCAACGATTCCTCAGAAATGCAGATAATTAAAAAAAAAAAGATTTACATAATCAATAAAAAATGAGCAATATATTGTACACAGAATGTAAAGTTATATATTATACAAAGTAAAACAATAAGTGTCATTATATGCACAAGAGATTGAGAAAGAGAATTTGATTGCGCCAATCAGCTTTATTACAAGTACAAACACTTGCGCCTAGCTTTCCTGGGACTAAAATCGTTCAAGATTTTATTACAAATCATTTTCATCAAAAGTTCTGATTCAACGTGAAACAGAGCAAGCACAGAAAATGACAGCTCTAATTAATAACAAGAAACTGTACACCAATTACACTTAAAATAGTACTAGTGATCCGAATTTCTTGGCGTATAATATAAATCAAAGTTCCTCCCTTTTGCACATCAACCAGATGGCTTTTTCAAGGAAAATAGACAGCTAATTGAAAACTGGATGATGGATCACTTGACTTGACTAGACAATAATAGGCGCAAATGTGATCAGACATTCGAAGAAACGATGCCACGTTGGTTGGGCGCGCGGTATTGTGGTAGAAAACAAACGTTATTTGAAGAAAGGATTTCAAATGCGTGGCAACCCGAAAGAGACGCTACCATTGCAAGCCTTCTTGCTGGTCAAGATTCCTAAGGTTTCGCAAACGGCAGTAGATTTAGGTGTGGATTATGAGGCTAATTTCTTGATATTATTCCACATAGGATATCGTCTTTTGAATCCCTTTTATTTTCGTTGATTCTAATTTGAAACGAACGTTTGGTCATTCCGATGTAGTATCGCCTGGAGCCGACCGGATATTGAAGTGGGATTGCATAAACCCCAGCCGCAATTAGAAGAGGGGGCTTGTCAATATTTCTCTTAAGCATCGTATATAAAGATGCCGTGGACATTATGCTGACACCGAATATCATCCTCTTGAGAGCGATTTTGAGTTGATAGGTCACTTTTGGTATGTAGGGAATAGAGCCCAGGTAGCAAAGTTACGGCATAGAAAGATTGATATGGCTAGTTTTGGCTTTTTCCGTAAAGTTATGCATCTGGTTCGACGTATATCCTGCCTCAGCGATCAATTCGACGATGTTTTTAAGGTCCTATTATCTAGAACGAACAGCGGAGGAGACGGCGAAAGCTCCTCTAATTCCAAACGGAAGAAGACCGTCTTGTAATCATCAGGGCAGAGTGAACTACGGAGCATCAAGTTGGGGATGGAGGTGGTTTTGTAATAGACTTCCGTACGAAGGCGATTGCCATGCGATTTTCTCACCAAGACGCCGAGATAAGGTAAGGTGCCATTGCACTCAAGCTCAATAGTGAAATTGGTCGTAGGGGGTATATAATTTTCTTTGTCGAGAAATGATGGAAGAGACTCCTTTTCGTGAGGCCATATGAAAAATAAGTCGTCCGCATATCGCAGCCGGGTGGTAGGCCTCGGCGTGATGTTAGTGAAAGCGAAGATCCCATCGGACCGCCATTTGCTTACTTATAAACGTGCCCTTGGAAACTGGCCACGCGGTAGGCCTCCGAGGGATGTTAGAGAATATACGTATTTTGCTCAATGGGGTGAAGTATTGCTTCTGCGAGAACGGCTGAAAGCGAAGATCCCATAGAAGCCCCATTTACTTCTTATAAATTTGCCTTTGGAAACTGAAGTAGCTGAAATTTGAGGTCAAGTCCGTAAATTTGAAGATGCTGAGACAAGACTCTTGCGAATAAACTGATGAATTAGAAACAGCCTCTTTCAAAGCTCTGATGGGTAAAGGGATACCACGTCGAAACTCCCGATAATACCATGTTGTTAATCAGTGAGTTAATTGGTTTTCATGATGAAATCTAAAGTAGAAATTAATACAAAGTCAGATTCAGGTGGATGACTAGTCAGGGATCTGAATAATGGCTTCTCTATATGGTAGATCGGTGCGGACCTTCTGGGCACAATCATTCATAATGAATTGCCGAGCTTGTGGTGTTCAAGTCTACCAAAGCATTTTGGTTTGTGAGGGCCCTGCGGTAATTTGGAGGCTTTTTTGAGATCTTACGGAAGAGCAGGTAATCTTGCAGCTCGTTGTACCCGTGCAACCCAAGAATTTAGCGGGTTAGTTCGTAAGACCGTAGATCCAGAATCGGAAATAAAATCCTCTAACCTCTTATTGTAATCCACTGTTTCCCTGATAACTGTCTGGATGGATTTGTCCGTTAGCGTCAACACTAGTGACTTGTCATTTCGAAGGTTCGAAATCTCCCTCGGAATTTTAAAATTACCAAGCTTTTGTTTTTATTATTGTACCTCGATCTCAGCCAAAGCAACACAGTTGACGTAGTTAATCTTTGGCGTCTTCCGGAACTCGCGAAATTATGCTCTCAAATTCAGAAACGACTCTTTTATGGTTCGGTTTCGATCGGAAACAGAACTTTGGTCCGAGTTCCAAAACTTTAGTTTCCTCAACAGTGAGCGTCCGCTTTGAGAAACTGACGAATAGAATGGTGAAATCTTTAGGATTTTGATTCTGGGATGATTTGAAGATATTCAGCTTCTTGTTGTGTTTGGAGGATAAGGAAGATTGGAATCTATCACCTAACATGTCCACTCGGAGCGGTAGGTTGTTTAAAGTGATCGGCTCGCAAAGAATATTTAATTTCATATATAGGCTATGGCTACGAACAACGGACGCTCCCTATCTTCTGATTCAAGGCTTCTTGAATTGGAAGAGAAACTACAAAGGATCAAGTGGGACATCGTGGGGCTAAGTGAGGTAAGGAGAAAAGGAGAAGATCTCATCGAACTGAAAAGTGGACATCTCTTCTACTATCGTGGGACAGATACTGGCAGAACTAGTGGTGTTGGATTTATAATAAACAAGAAACTGAAGGATAAAGTTGTAGAAGTTGAAAGTTCCTCTGACAGAGCTGCACGACTTGTTATCCAACTCTCGAAAAGATACCAGGCTCAGATTATTCAAACTTATGCACCCACCACAAGTCATCCTGAAGAAGAAATTGAAGAATTTTATGAGGAAATTTGTCATCTAAATAATAAAGGTAAGCAGCACTTGAAAACAATTATAGGAGATTTCAATGCAAAAATAGGGCAACGGCAACAGAATGAAACTTCAGTAGGTAAATTCGGTCACGGCAACAGAAACCAGCGTGGAAATACTCTCGTTGAGTTTGCAGAGGCAGAAGGGTTTTTCATCTTGAACTCCTTCTTCAAGAAAAAGCCACACAGGAAATGGACATGGAGACATCCAAATGGGATGACAAGTGAAATTGATTTTATTATGTGTAACAAAAAATTCGTCATAGAAGACTGCAGTGTGCTAAACAAGTTCAACACAGGTAGTGACCATAGATTGGTGAGATGTAAGATGCACCTCAACACCAAACTTGAACGTGGCAAGCTCATAAGACAAACAAAATCTATTGACATAACCAACCTTAAAAAACACCATAATACCTTCAAGTTGGAACTGAAGAACAGGTTCTCTGCTTTAGAAGGCCTAACATCGGAAGAAGTGGACATCTCTGAAGTTAACAGAAAAGTAACCAAAGCTCTTATGGAAACAGTAACAAAATTAGCTGGGTCTAAGAACAAGTTGCATGTAAACAAATTATCAGGAAAAACGAAAATTTTGATGCAAAAAAGAAGAGAGATGAGGACAACTAAAGAAGATGTTACTTCCAAAGTGGAATATATAGAGCTATGCAAGACAGTAAGAAAAAGTATCACTGAAGACGTAAGAAAATTCAACTGTGAACTAGTGAGGAAAGCAATTGAAAACAACCAAAGCCTAAAAATAACAAAGGGACATCTCAGTAAGGGAAGAAAACAGATTATGGCACTGAGAAAAGAAGATGGTTCTGTAACAAGAAATAGAGGCGAAATTTTGACAAGAGTGAAAGATTTCTACTCCAAATTATATGAAAGGGATGATACATGCACTCCAGACATCATGAAAGATACCAGTACCAGAGTTACTCCAGTCCTTCCAGCAGAAGTTGCACATGCAATCAAGAACATGAAGCGGGGAAAAGCTCCAGGAGAAGATGGAATTACTGTAGACATCATACAAGAAGCAAGTGGAGAAATTGAAACAGTACTCGCCCAAATTTTCACTCGATGCCTTAATGAAAGGGAAGATTCCTGAGGATTGGGACAACGCTATTAATGATCCTGCTACATAAAAAAGGTGACATTGAGGATCTCAAGAACTACAGACCTATCAGCCTCCTATCAGTGGTTTATAAAATCTTCACTAAAGTTCTTTCACACCGCTTGAAGGTAACACTGGACATGGCTCAACCGAGAGAACAAGCTGGATTCAGGAGTGGCTACAGCACAATAGATCATATCCACGTACTGAGAGAACTAATTGAAAGAGCGAGGGAATATGAACTTCCATTGTGCATGGCTTTTATCGATTATGAAAAAGCCTTTGATTCGGTGAAACCATCAGCAGTTACAATGGCTCTGAAAACCTGCGGTATTGAAGATACATACATTAATATTATTAATAACATCTATGAAAATGCAAGTGCAAAGATTCGGCTGTTTGAAAATACAACACACAGAAAAATTGGAAAGGGAGTGAGACAAGGTGACACCATATCTCCGAAGCTCTTGAATGCCACATTGGAGGGTGTTTTTCAGTCGCTGAGCTGGTAAAACAAAGGGATAAAGATTAATGGAGATTATCTAACCCACCTTCGTTTTGCTGATGACGTAGTCATTTTTGCAACTACCCCATCAGAGCTGCAGAGTATGATCCAGGAACTTGCTGACAAGAGTAAAGAAGTGGGATTAAAAATGAACTTTCAGAAGACAAAAGTGATGTTCAATGCTTTTACAAGAAATGAAGATTTATTGATTGATGGAGAAAAGCTGGAGATAACAGACACGTACGTTTATCTTGGACAGCAGATATCAAGTGAGGGTCACATTGATGAAGAAATTAATCGGCGTACAAAACTTGCCTGGAGAGCTTTTGGAAGAAACAGCGTAATTTTCAAGAGCAATATGCCATTATGTCTTAAAAAAAAGTGTTTGATCAATGCATCCTTCCAGTGCTTACGTATGGTGCAGAGACGTGGACCTTAACTAAAAGAGATATACAAAGACTGCAGGCAACTCAAAGCAGCATGGAGAGGTGCATGCTTCGTGTAACCAGGAGAGATAAGAAGAGGAACTCGTGGATCCGAAAAATGACAAGAGTGGAAGATATCATGATCAGAGTTAAATCCCTGAAATGGCAATGGGCTGGACATACTGCCAGAAGGACAGATCATCGATGGACAGCCGAAATTTTAGATTGGATTCCAAGAGACAGGAAAAGACCCAGAAGAAGACCACATGGGAGATGGGTGGATGAAATTCGAAAGTATGCAGGGGTGACATGGAGGAGACTGGCACAAGACAGACCGTTGTGGAGGAAACTTGGGGAGACCTTCGTCCAGCAGTGGATTGATAATGGTTGACAATGATGATGATGATGATGATGATGATAGGCTATAGCACTTTGCTTCCAAAGACATAAAATATTTCCTTTTCAGATTTGCTATCCTAGATAGCGTATGAATACGAAATATGTCATTTTTCTTCTCGAAGCATGTTCCCTTTACCGAAGTCTTGAAATTAAAGAACTTTTAGTTCAAGCCGAATGTCTTGCAAATGGATAAAAAGTCTAGGTGGGAACCTTCCTTTTCCAGTTTGAGCCTCAACTGTCGGAATGGTTTAAATGTGTTCCACATTGCTCGGAGAATACAAAACTAATTAATAACAAGGAACTGTACACCAGTTACACTTAAAATAGTGCTAGTGATCCGAATTTCTTGGCGTAGGATTTAAATCAAAGTTTCGAAACTTTCGTACATCAACCTGATGGCTTTTTCAAGGACAGTAGACAGCTAACTCAAACTTGATAATAGAACACTTCAACAATTTGAACGTGGTGACTTGACTAGACAATAAATGATTAGGCGCAAATGTGATCAGACATTCGAAGAAACGAAGTCACGTTGTTTCAGCGCGCAGTACTGTGGTAGAAAGCACAGCATTATTACAAGAATTGATTCCAAATGCGTGACAACTAGAGAGACGCTATCATTGCAAGCCTCGCTGCTGGTCAAAATCTTAAAGAAATCACCATTTCATTCTTCAATATCTCTAAGCTGATGCTCACTGTTGAGGAAACTGAAGATTTGGAACTAATCTATCAGGCCGGACAAATCCGGCCTGATAGATATTATGGGCACAGTGGATTGCAATAAGATACTAGCGGATTTTATTTCTGATTACCGATCTACGGTCTTACAAACTAACCCTCTAAATTTTTGGGTTGCACGGGTACAAGGAGCTGCAAAACTACCTGCTTTCATGAAAGATCTCAAGATTACTTCCAAATTACCGCCTGGCCCTCAGATCCAAAAACTCTTTGGTAGACTTAAACACCACAAGCTCGGCAATGCATTGAGACCGAATGTGTCCAGAAGATCCGCACCAACCGACCATTTAGAGAAGGGATTATCCAGATTCCTGACTAGAAATCTACCGGAGTCGAACTTTGCATTAGCTTCTACTTTAGATTTCATGACGAAAACCAAGCAACTCACTGTTCAGCAACATGATATTATCGGCAGTTTCGACTTTGTGTCCCTTTACCCATTAGTCCCCGTGCCGGAAACTATCAGAACGTTGAAAGAGGCCATTTCTAATTCATCAGTTTACACGCAAGAGTCTTGTCTCAGCATCTTTAAATTAGCGGACTTGGCCTCAAATTCCAACGACTTCAGTTTCCAAGGGCAAGTTTATAAGTACGTAAATGGCTCTCCGATGGGATCTTCGCTTTCAGCCCTTCTCGTTGAAGCAATACCTTGCCCAATTGAGCAACATATATTCACTAACATCACCCAGAGGCCTACCACCTGGCTGCGATATGCTGACGACGTATTTTTCATGTGGACTCACGGAAAGGAGATTCTCCCATCCTTCCTCGATAATGTCAATTATACACACCCTACGATCAATTCCACCATGAAACTTGAGTGCAGTGTTACCTTACCTTATCGCGACGTCAGAGTGAGAAAATCGCATGACAATCTGCTTCTTACGGAAGTTTATTATGAACCCACCTCCCTTCCCAACTTGGTGCTCCGCAGTTCATTCTGCCCTGATGAATACAAGACGGCCTTCTTCCGTTCTCGAATTAGAAGAGCCTTCACCGTCTCCTCCGATGTTCGATTTAGAAAACCGGAACTAAAACACATCGTCGAACTGGCCACTGAGGCAGGATACGCGTCCAACCAAAGTTGATAACTTTATGGAATAGCCAAAACTAGCCATGTCAATCTTCCTTGGCCGTAACTTTGCTACCTGGTATATATTTGTATATATATACAACTACACTTTTGGTATATATTCCATATATACCAAAAGTGTCCTAACAACTCAAAAACGCGCTCAGGAGGATGAGCTTCAGTGTCGGCTTATGGTCTCCGGCATCTTTATATACGATGCTTAAGAGAAATATTGACTAGCTCACTCTTCTCAATGAGGCAGGTGTTTAAGCAATTTTCAGACGGATCCAGGCGGTACTACATCAGAATAACCAAACGTTCGTTTGGAATGAGAATCAACGAACATAAAAGGGATATAAAGGACGATAACATAACCACTGCGCTGTCAAGAGAGGTCAAGTTCAAGTGAGCTGATTCTATGTGGAATGAAATCAAGAAATTAGCTTCATACTCCAAGCCTAAATCAGCTGCAATTTGCAAAATCTTGACCAGCAATAAGGCTTGAAATGATTGCGTTTCTCTCGAGTTGCCACGCAATTGGAATCAATTCTTCAAATAATGCTGCGTTTTCTCACCACACTACCGCGCGCCCAACCAGCGTGACCTCGTTTCTCAGAATGTCTGATAATCTTTTCGCCTATCCATTTATTGTCTAGTCAAGTCACCATGTTCAAATTGTTGAAGTTTTCAATTATCCAGTTAGCTGCCTACTTTCTTGAAAAATGCATCTGATAGATGGGTGAAAGCTTGGGAACTTTGTTTTATATTCTTCGCCAGGAAAATCGGACCACCAGTACTATTATTTTAAATGACAGCTCTGTTAAACAGTCACCTGATGTACGCAAATAAACATTCTAAGTGTCACCTCAATATTTGGGTACACTACAAGAAACTCAGACTCTCTTAACCACTCGACTAGTAGAGAAGTAGTTGGTATCTCAATCTCTTGATTTGCTCGAAGATGATGTTTCAGATGAATAATATCTCCCTCCTTTTTCGAAATCATTGTGAAAACTTTCAATTAAGCTTCTCGCTTCTCTTCCCAACTCTGTTCTTTGAAGCTGGTGAATCTGTGTCACACATCCAAATTTCTCGTAGATCTCAGAGAAAGCTGTCCCCCTTTGGAAAAATCCAGTCTGAAGTGGGTCCACAATAGCTAGAAAAGTAATGATTCTGGAGGGGTATTATCGGGTTACATCATGCGTTACTTCTTCTGGAGTGTCGTCATAAACTTTCTTCCATGCATTCGGCTGTTCGCATTGAAATAATGTCTTGACTTTCGAGAATTTTAGAACTTTTTCGTCATAGAAGTTGAATTCTTTTCGCATGGAACTCGCAAGCTGTATGAATCATACAACCCGTTGCCTTTGATCATGTTTACTTTCAACCCTAAAACAAGTTGTTGATGTACACTATATTGAGAAAAGTCACCGGACATCTTTCAAAAGTAACTGAACCAATTCGCTGCGCTCTTAAGATCCGTGGTTCAGCAGCAAGCTGTATAAAAACAAGCCTGCAGCTTTCCGCGATCATATCGCACTGTGAGGTTGAGTGAAAATGTAGTGGCAGGATGGAACTCTCTTTGAGGAAGGAAATATTTTTGGGTGTTATATTAGTGGGTTGTCCGTAAGAGAAAACGAGAGGCGTTTAAACATAACAAAGTCTACTGTTTTAGATTTACTGAATAAGTGGAAGACACATGGCGTGCCTGAAGTTGCAAAACGTACCGGCAGACCAATGAAAATCAGTGATAGAGGACGTCGAAGCCTCAGGACAGTCGTTGCAGCTAATCAACAGAGTACTGCACAAGACCTCAGTGTGCAGATGAGTAAAAATGTTCGTACCATGGTATGTACAAGTACAATTCACAGAGAACTTCATTCAATGGATTACCGTGAACGTGCGGCTGCTCATAAGCATTCATTTTGACTCTGAATGCTACTCGTAGTTTAGTATGGTGTAAAGAACATTTATCGTGTACCGTATATCAATGGAAACGGGTCCTATGGACTGATGAATCCAGATACACGATCTATCACCCTGATAGCGGTGTTTGGGTATGGCGACAGCCGGGGGAACGCTATTTACCACAGTGTACTGTACCTATGGTTACGTTTGGAGCTCGCAGTGAACTCGTGGGAGGGTGATTTTCGTGGCATGGACCCGGTCTATTGGTTATCGTGGACAAACCTGTTAATCCGCGCGCCTACCTCGTTATTCTGGACAATTATGCCCTACACAATCTGGGGCAATAATGTGGAACTGAGCCTTGTTGGTACCAGCAGGATAATGCGCCGAGCCATTAAGCAAGGAATGTTGCGTCGTGGTTTGACAATAATTATGTATCGTGTGTGGACTAGCCAGCACAGAGCCCTGATCTTAATCCAATGGGAGGAATTAGAGCTCCGCATAAGTAGTTTCGAACAAAATTGTACTACTAAGCAACAGCATTATGTACTGAATGGAATCGCATACCTACAGCTGTGTTTCAAAACCTTGTTGAGAGTATGTATTGAAGGGTCAGTGAATGCATTAAGGCTAAAGGTGAACCAACACCGTGACAATGTATGTCAATAAATACTATGTTCTGTTTCCCTTTTTGGTGTGAGGTGATTTTTGTCAATACAGTGTAGTTCAAACGACCGAGAATAAACCCCCAGACGCACTACCATGAATGCAGTATCGAGTCTTCCTAGCTGTAGTTCAACCTTATTGTCTTGAACCTGGTAGCGATTTCAAAGGTTTGGAAATTATCGACAATTTGTGGCCAAGACTGCAACAACGCCTAACATAGCATCATCTCAGGCTGCCCAATGGGTCTTAATAACATTCCTTAAAAAAGATGCATTCGGGTTTATGTTAACTCCTGACAGCTGGTTTTCACTAAGTAATCGCAACGATATGTAGAAGACGAAATAATCTTGTACAGATGCTACTGAAGGTTAAAAAAACGTGTAGCTTCTGTGCCTCATTCGGCAGAACATTAATCCTCTAGGTTAAGAGAATGGGCTGAATATGGTGCATAGGTAGGAAGTGGATTTACTTCATTGATTTTGGCCTGAAGACCTGAATGCTGACCTAACATACTGGAAACGTTGTCATAAGACTGCAGTTACTTATGCCAATGTTGCAATCTTTGATGTAATTCATGATCACAGTGAATAGCTCTTCAGCTTTGTTACCAGTGTTTTGTAGAAAAGTTGAGAGCCTTTCCATGGGCAAACCACACTCTCCGATGTAGCGGATAACAAGTGATAGCTGATCGACGAGTGCTACACTACCTACCAACAATTAATTGGACACCTGTGATAGCAAAGGAAAACAAAGTTTATTCACTTTCAATAGTTGGTGGAGAATCCACGAGCGGCTATTGCAGCTGCGACCCTAGCGGTATTTTCTTCCACTCGGTTTGGAATAGACAGGTCAGTTCCTTCACCGATTTCGGACGGTGGGGGCACCCGTTAAGTCGACGCTCCCACTCGTCCAGAGGTCTTCGATAGCGTTAAGGTCCGGGCTATGCGCAGGCCAGTCCATTCGATTAACCCCATTGTCAAGATACCAAGCCATGGTGAACCTCGCAACATCACAGGTGTCATTGTCTTCCTGAAAGTACCATGTATCCACCCCGTAAAATATACCAGGAGAACCACCCCCATAGCAAAATCCCACCGCCGCCGATTTCACATTTGGCACAATACATTCCGGCAGGAGGCGTTTTCCAGGCAGAGGCTAAACCCAGACCCTGCCATCCAAACGGTAGAGGGTAAACCTTGACTCGTCGCTCCAGAGAACCTGTTTCCACTGTTCAACGGTCCACTGTCGACTTTCGACGTTTATTGCACCACGTTAGCCACGCAGCGCTATTGGACTTAGTGATCAACGTCCATGATAACCGAGCAGATGGGCTTTCTCACAGATGGTATTGATCGAACGAACACTCCCGGATGCCTGTTGAAACTCCTCACGGATCTGGCGCATCGATTTGGTGCGGTTCTTCCGAATTTCTCTGGCCAGCACCCGTCTCTCTGTAACTCCCAGTTTTGTGGGTCTGACAGGTCGCGGCACATTCCGACAGTTACCTCTCATCTTCCACTTGCCAATCACGTAGGCCACTGTCGATATAGGATACTTCAACTCGCTGGATATGTCACGTATGAATCGGCCATTTCTGTGATACCCGACGATTACACCTTTCTCGAAATCAGAGAGCTCCGAACTGCGTGGCATCTTGCATGCGACTGGTTGCGTTGTTGTTTCCCACACGATATTTAACGGCGGCGGCCGTGACGTGTATCAGGACTGCAGATATCGTCGATTGCAGTGGTGTCCAATTACTTGTTGGTAGACGGTGTATATACGGACTGGAAGCCATCGTTATAGAAAGAACTTTGCAGCTTTTATTTCATTTACAATATTTGCACGAACGTTCGTCCCAATAATCTCAAAGAATTCCTCATATGTCATAGATAAGTAAGATGTGTTGCCACTTCCTGGATTTACCTTTTCAGCAAAATATTTTGCCAAAGATGGGATCGAATTCAGCTATAACTTCCAGTAACTTCATGAAATTTCCATCGTTATTTGAAATAAACCTTTTGTCACCACCTCTGAAAGTTAAGCCCCGAGTAGCTAACGCTTTTATGACCACGACGACTCTGTGAAGTATTTTCCGCCGATAGTTAATTTCATCTTCCAGCTGTTCAGTCAGGACATATTCTATTCTTCCCACGCTGTTGCTTCTTTTCTTCAGAGAGATCATGCAACACTTATGAGGCATGGAACCTTCATGTTCGTTCAATCAATCTGTGGTATTTTCCCAATCATTAATAGTGTTGTGTACAACCTGTGAGACTTGAGTGGTTTCGGTTTGAAATAACTTACAAACTCCCCAGTAAACCGATCCTGTGCTTCCACAATACACAATCCAAGACCTAGCCCGTACATGAACATTTAATGATTTCCTATAAATAACACTTCTGTGAGATATCTGATCGCCTTATTGCCATACTGACGATTGGATTTCTTAAAATCACCTTTCTCATTTTGGTGAAAGTCGTGTTAGGCTACACTGTCTCTAGTAGTGTCATTATGAACTACTAATACACAGGATCATTTGAAAGAAGTCGAATATTTTAAGAAACTGAAGTTTTACTCAGTGCAGCCTTGCTGTAATCTCGTGGCTCAATACCTAGTTTCCTGAAATTTTCGGAGAACATCTTCAGACGAAAACTGAAAAAGATGTTGATTCACTACTTCTTGCTAATGAACACTGTATAGGAAGATTGCTTGAAGGTGGAATATTTGACGATCTCTTCGTTTGAAAAAAAAACCAGTATTTTTAACTACTTCTGGTACTGACAGTTTCGTTCTTGCGTGTGTTTTATTTTCTAATTTTCTTGCTTTGACCACCACTCACAGACCTCTACGCCCATCGTTTATTTTTACAACTCAAAAAACCGACCAACGCTCATCAATTTCACTGTTAATTTGAATGTCAGTCATAAGTTCATAGAAACTTCTGTTGTTGTTTTTAATTTTTAGGTTTAACGACCACCGTGAGCAACTCAATGGGCTATAAGCAGTCCCCCGTCCCTAATTTAGGGTCACTGGTTCCAGGAAAGGGAGACAGCCAGTGCCGTAAGACAAGCACAACCTCCATACCTCACGGGAATCGAACCCGGACCCTTCTCGGACGAATGATCATAAGCCAGCGCTTAGACCACTGCGCCGCCATGGCGGCAACTTCTGCCTTCGTACACCGACCTTGAAACGAATCTTTCAGCAGACACAGACAGCTTTTCTCGTAATATAGACGATTAACGTGGACTAGGAACATCAAACTGAAGTCATCTCTCCTTCCACGTTTGTAAGTGAATAACGAGAAGATTTTCATTGGTCGCAACCGGGAAACGAACCCAGAGTCCCCCAGTTACGCGCCGGACATGCTACCTCTGCACCACAGCGGCATCGTACCACGGCAACCTGCCATGTGTTTTGGCAGTTAGTTGTATATGAGTTTAGCGATTTCGAGGCCGATCTGGGGTCCTGGTATCGTGTCAGGCCCGTAACTGGAAGACCCTGTGTTCGATTCCCGGTGGCGGTCAATGAGGATTTTCCCGTGATTCCCTTATAAACGTGGAAAGAGCGATGAATTCTGTTTGAGCTTTCTTGGGAAACCGAACGCATCCGTACTCTTCGAAAGCTAGCGACGAAATGCATGGCGGTGCCTGCATACTTTTCAACCGTGCTGAGACATACATATAGTGTCTCCAAAACCCCAGGACGGACTTCTTCCAGCTTCTCTATAATTATTTCCCGAGTGAAATCATCTTTTGGGTTGTCGGAAAAGCAATGACGAATTTTGCACCTGATGGCGGTTAAGCGGTTTTGGTAGCGCAAGAGGCATGCAGAGCTCTGTTATCGCTATGGCATTCGACAGGAGCCAGCTCTAGCTGCAGTCTAAAAGGAATAGTGAGAGATTTTGTTCATTTGCGGAGATTTGACATCAAGTTGAAAATGGAAGACCAAACTGTGCATTTTCGCCATATTTTACTGTTTTACTTCCGTAATGGGAAGAACGCGCGTCAAGCATGTGAAATGTTGCGTAAAGTGAACGGTGATAATGCTCTACAAGAACGTCAGTGCCAGCGGTGGTTCGCAAAACTCCGTGCTGGTGATTTTGACCTCAACGATGCTTCGCGGTCCTGGAGGCTAACCGAGGTTGATGACGACCAGATCAAGGCATTTATCGAGTCAAACCCACGTTACACGACACGAGAGACTGAAGACACATTGCACATCCATCATTCAAGCGTTCACGACGACCTGAAGAAGCTGGGATACGTAAGCAAGCTCCATGTGTGAGTTCCTCATGAACTCAAAGAAGCCCAATTGACGGCGCGTATAAATATCTGCGATATGCTCATTAAACGTAAAGAAAACGGTCCTTTTTTGAAACGACTGATAACTGGTGACGAAAAGGTGATTGTGTACAACAATGTGCTGCGCAAACGGTCTTAGTCCCGACGAGCTGTTTCGCCTCAAACGTCATCCAAAGCAGACATTCGTCAGCGGCAGGTTCTGGTCTCAGTGTGGTGGGAGTTCAAAGGTGTCGTGATTTTCGAGCTCCTACCAGGGAACCAAATAATCAATTCGAATGTGTACTGTCGGGAATCGGACAGTTTGAACAAATCCATCATCCAGAAACGTCCAGAGCTCGTTCATCGTAAAGGTGTTCTGTTCCATCACGACAACGCGAGACCGCACACAAGTTTGATCACCCGCCAAAAATTTTTGGAGCTTGGGTGGGATGTGTTGCCACACCCAGCATACTCGCCTGACCTTGCACCGTCAGACTTCCACTTCTTTCGCTCTCTTCAACAGTCCTTGCATGGTATAACGTTTAATTCAGATGAGGCTGTAAATCAGCACCGTGTGCAGTTTTTCGCCACGAAAGACAGGTTGTTCTATGAACGAGGCATTATGCAGCTCACTGAAAGATGGCAAAAGTTTATCGAACAAAACGGGCATTGTATAATGATTGATATTTGTTCTTTCTATCAATAAATGACCTTTGCCAAACATGGCTAAAATACGTCATGACTTTTCCGACAACCCAATAGATCAGTGGTCTCAAACTCTGATCCTTGGAAGGGCCATTTTCCAGTTTTGAAGGAACTTAGGAGGTCGTATGAATATTAAGAGATTTCTTATTAATAAATATCAACTTTAGAAAACTACACTAATGGCTTGGCACTAGTGTGGAATATTATATATAATTATCGATAAACAATAAAAACAGATGCTTCGTCGATCACTGAAAACAATCACTTTTACGAAACAAATATTTTCACTCATATATAAAACAAATCACATTTTACCAACGGAACATGATACCAGTACAGAAAATATTGCACTTTTTTGGCTGCAAATTTGGGCTCGCTTATCTGTCACCAACTTATCGATATTTGGAATAATGTCCTTTGAATATGCTACTTTTAAAAGTGAGCATAAGTGACCGTCACTTAACCTATTCATTTTAAGACATTTTACTTAGTACATTCTTGAAAACAGTTGTTCACATGAGTATGTTATTCTGAACATAGACAGAACTCGTGCAGCTAGTTAATGAATGATTACGCACTTGTCCTTTGTTAGATTGCAGCTGTTGTCCTTTGTTAGACTGCAACTGTTGTAAAACTCTGTTAGATTGCAGCTGTTGAATTTTTCTTCTAGGAAAGAATCACTCTGAAAGTCTATTAATTCAAGCTGAAGTTCTTCAGGTGCGTTTTCAGCACGATAGGAAAATCGAGACTTGACGATATTTAGAAAATATTTTCCATGTCTTCGAAAATTCAAACCTCCTGTTGAAATCCTGTTTTAACATAGCTATCTTCGTACAAAATTCGCCGAATTTGATTCCTTCTTGCGCGTGAAGCAACCGATGCAGCCGGACGAAACTAGCCAACAGCTGAGCGGGAGGAAGCTTTTTAAGGTTGATCGGTGTTGCCAGCGCTTGATTTCAATTCTGCGCAAATAATATTCTCTTTTCAGATGACGTCCCTTCCGCACAACGACACGGCTGCCAGCGCTCTTGGATTCGTAGACAGTACGTCAGGGGGAAGACATTTTACCATTTACTCATTCCTTTTTACAATACGCATGCTTAACACAGTTATATTCTTTCCTAAACAAACTTGCTGCTTATAAAGAGGAAGGCTTTGCTAAGCAATAAGATGTTTGTATTATATTCAATATATTACAACGTTTGTGTAATATACTTGAAAAAGGGTGATTTATTTTTATTTTGCAATCCTTCATGCGTGCCGCAAAACAGTTGGCGCTGAACCTCGTGCGGCCTGCGGGTCGAGAGTTTAAGACCACCGATCTAAATGATGTCACATAACGTAAATTCACGTTTGGACCATTATGCCCCTAAACGTTCAGATTTTCCTTGAAACACATATCACCTACCGCATAGTTTCTCTTTTTTACCCGTTTAAGTGAGATACCAGGTGATTAAGCGAATGATTCAACCTACTAAACCTATCCAGTTACGCAGATTGACAAAAGCTGTTGCCTCTGATCACGTGGATGCAATATTTTGAAACAGTCTTCGCCCTTAGGTTTGGGATACATGTGTATATACAGGGGTTGTGATTGAATTGTAAATCGGTGCTTGCATATTTTCGTTCCAGGTGAAGGCACAATGAGTGACCTGTCGGAGTTTCAAAGAGGGCAGATTGTATGAGCCCGTCTGTTTGGTGCGTCGGTAACCCCAGTTGCACATATATTGAGGGTATCGAGAGGTACCGTGTCGAAGGTAATGACAGCATACAATATTCTCCGCACAATATCATCTGCGACACTGTGGAAAGAAAAAACCAAACTCACTGCGAGAGACAGGAGGACATTAAAGATAATTATAACCGCACGGAGGAAGACCACAGCGACGAAAGTGACTGCTGAGCTTAATGCACGTCTCCAAAACAAAGTGACGCCTGGTGGCGCAGTGGTCTAAGCGAAAGGGGTCCGGGTTCAAATCCCGGTGAGGCATGGATGTTGTATTTGCCTTACGGCACTGGCTCTCTCCCTTCCCTGGAACCAGTGTCCGTAAATTAGGGACGGGCGACGGCTTATAGCCCATTGAGTTGCTTACGGTGGTCGTTAAAGCTCCAATAAAAAAAACCCACTGTCGACGAATACCGTGCGAGGGGAATTGCATAAGCACAATATTTACGGCATAGCTGCGATTGCAGAACCCCTGGTATCACAGGTGAATATGAATCGGAGACAACAGTGGTGCCAGGAACATAAAACGTGGACTGCGGATCAATGGAAGCATGTGTTGTTTTCCGATGAATCAAGTTTCTCACTATTACCCACCACAGGACGAGTTTACGTGTGGAGAAACCCCGGAAAAGCCTACAAACCAGACTGTCTCCTTCTTACAGTGAAGCATGGGAGCGGTTCCGTAATGGTTTTGGCCAGATCTGGTAGTTATTAGCAGGCCCATTATCACCTTACACGGACGGATTACTAGCGGTGACTATGTCACTCTTTTGGCCGACCATGTGCATTCAATGACGCAGATATTGTTTCCGTCAGGGGATTGTACCTTTCAAGATGATAATGCACCGTTTCACAGAAGTCGAACTGTTCAATCATGGTTTGAGGAGCATGAGGGTAAGTTGCACACCTTCCCCGGTCTGCGCAATAACTGGACTTAAACATCATTGAGCCCATGTGGTCTGTGTTGGAAAACAGAGTGCGATCCCGTTGTCCTCCTCCGCCGTATCTCAAGGAATTGGAGCAGTTTCTGCAGGACGAATGGTACAACATACCACTTACTACCATCCAGGACTCGTCTGCATCCATTCCCAGAAGGATTCAAGCAGGTTTAAATGCCAAGTGTATTCCCAGACAATATTAGGTGCATAACACTTATTGTTTCAAGGTGTTTCCATTATTTTGCACAACCCCAGTAATTGTGTAGTATACTGTATATACGCACTTGACTTGATGCTATCGTACTCAATGATACAACATGAAAACACGTTAAAAAAATAATGTTTTTATTATCCGATACAGAAAATATTTTCAAACACACGTTTTTTCTCTGACATTTCATTGGCAAATCATTTACAGAAAGTAGAGTAGACATCATTTTAATTATTTAATGAAATAGATTTATTTATTAATTTAATTGTTCGTGGCAACTTCAGGACTCCATTCATAGCTTCTGTTCTATTGTCTGCTGTCGAAGATTATCACATTATTTAATGAAACGAAATGTATTTCTGACAGTAAATCACCAATATGTTCTTTTTCGGCAGGAATCGTCAAACTCAGTTCCTTTATGTCTGTAGCTTCACAAATAATTTTGAAAACTTCTCTCACAACCATCAAATGCGGTTCACCTGTCATTCTTATACTCAACTTTTGTAAATTTCTGAGACACGGAATGCGTTTGAAAGGTTCATTGTCCAATATTGGGCGATTCAAAAAAGTATTAAACAGCGACAGTTCTTCTAAATAAGGGCACATTCTCAGTATGTATTGGAGGTCTCTTGTGTCAAATGAAATTTCTTCTCCCATTTCTCCAGCAAGGTGTAAAGACTTTATTTGAGTTCCTTGGCTGGTCCAGAACATCTGCATGTTTTCACCAAGGCGATGAGTGCTTTCGCAGGAAAGCGAAATGCGTCTTAGGTTAGTGAGTCTGCACATGGCCAGTATCTGTTCTCTGCATTTGTTATTATCACTACTAATGAATAAATCTAATTTTTGTATTTCTGGGCATGCACTAAAAACAGTTTCCCAGTTTCCGTCGAATTTCCCGCACGGAAGAGACGTTAGCTGCACAACTAATTGGGGAATTCCGAATATCTTCCGCTGTATGTCAGTTTCACACAAAGCGTCAGGTACCTTTTCAAATGGAGTGGTGAAGAGTTTTCGAAGTGTTGGCATGTGTGTTAGAATGCAAGCTACTCCTGCCTTACTGACTTCTGTACCAAGTATGTTGAGTTCCAAGAGTTGCAATGGACATTTCGTGTCACACACTTTTGTATAGCAGCAACTTTGAACACCTTCACCATCAGTTACTTTATGACCACAAAGAACAAACAATGAATCGTCACTAATGTTCGTAAAACTCAGATTTAGGGATTTCAGTTCAGTGAGGGTGCTGGCAATAATTTCTATGGTTTCCCCATTCATATTCTTGTAAAGTCTCAACTTAAGATCGGTCAAGTTCTTCATGTTTCTGAGAAAAGGATTGTATATGGCGCAATCCAGATTCCTTCCGCTGGAATGGAATGACTTCAGGTTCTGAAACAAAACAACAGGAAATTTTAATCACTGAACAATTTCACCGAATATATGCGTACACAATAATATTTCATTAATATTTTATTAATATTTCTTTAAACAAAGTTAAAGTGCATTCATGAATCATGTAATTTTTTCGTAACGCGTCAAGAAGGACTGACGTCGATCATATAACTTACCAGTAAGTCACTGACCAATAACGAACTTCATCACTGAAGAGCCGAAACGTTTCGACCACCTGTCCAATACGATTTTGTTCCTCCACATCCCACCAAATCAGCTCTTACCCGGCGAGTTATGACGCTGCAAGTTTTCTACAGGTATCTTGTGGTATCTGGTACTAAAATACCAGTAACTTCTTCAACTCTCAAAATTTACATGGTTCACCCGCCGAAGATCGGATTTGCAGCTTCCACAGAAACCCCTGTGATGTGCCCGCCTCGCAGGATGCATATGAGATAAAAGTAGATAACAGTGAGAGCACATGCCAGTGTAGTATTGTGGATAGCACTCGGTGCTCTGGAGACGAGGGTTGTGGATTCGGATCCCGCCCCTTGCATAAAAATGATGGAGAAATTTACTTCGTCATACCACAGATACTCGATTGGATTGATGTCTGGGGAACAAAGATTTCAGCGCAATACCTGAAAGTCTTACTCAGGTTCCACGAACATTTCTCTGAAACCCCGGGCAGTGCGGCGTAACGTATTATGCTGAACAAAGAAAGCACTAAAAGTAGAAAATAGCGTTGACATGAAGATGAAAATTCCGGGCAGTGTGCCTTAGCGTTTTATGTTGATTAAAGAAAGCACTAGAAGTAGGAAACACCGTTGACATGAAGATGGAAAATCCGGGCAGTGTGGCTTAGCTTAATATGCTGATTAAAGAAAGCACTACAAGCAGGAAATGCCGTTGACATGAAAATGAAAAATCCGGGCAGTGTTGCTTAGCATATTATGCTGATAAAAGAAAGCACGACTAGTAGGAAATACCGTCGACATGAAAACTTATGTTTAATGTACAACGACATTTAGGTAGATTGTAGCCATCATATTTTCGGTCTCGCAAATGGCTGGAACTACGTTTTACAGCAGAGTATCACCCAAAGAATTACACTTACCCCAAAAACTTGTTTTCGTCTCACCAGGCATCCAGGAGCCAATACTTTCACGGATAAACAACGACTAAATAGCAGGCCGCTCACATGCTGCAACAGGTAACGAGATTAAACCGATCAGACGACCTTCCAGTTATTCAAAGTCCTGTCTTAACGCTCGCGAGCTCATTGTAAGCGCTATCGACGGTGAAATTCACCGGATCAGACGACCCTCCAGTTATTCAAAGCCCCGTCTTAAAGCTCGCGAGCGCATTATAAGCGCTTTCGACAGTGAACCGACGTCAGCGTTATCACTCTGAGACGACTACAACTACATAGCTCCATTTTGAGCAGCGTTCCTTGTACTATGTGTGGTGATGCATTACTCCCGTTAACAGTTTTCAAATTACAGGCCACTTGCGCCACAGTATCCCCTCTTTTGTCTCGTACCATAGATGGATAGCTTTCTCTCACCACTGACATCTATGTCAAGACACACTGCAGCCGTTATTGGCTTCTTTCTTCCTCCGCGAAGGCTCCGAAGAAGGAAAATTTCGAAAGGTGCTGAAGGTACTAATGACAATAAAGGTACCGCACTATAAGGTATTAACGGCAGCAAACCGTTTGCAATCCCCAGAATTTGCAGTCTCGAAAATGTTCAGAGCCAGTTGTCTAGCTATTAAAATTTTGCATTTGTCAAGCTCGCTTAAGTTCTCTGACTTTCCCATCCAAAGAACAGGAGCCGCCCCGGTGGCGCAGTGGTCTAAGCGATGGCCTCTGATCATTCGTCAGAACGGCGTCCGGGTTCGAATCCCGGGGAAGCATGGATGTTGTGTTTGTCTTACGCACTGGTTCTCTCCCTTCCCTGGAACCAGTGACCCTAAATTTGGGACAGGCGACTGTTTATAACCCACTGAGTTGCTCACGGTGGTCGTTAAACCTGAAAAAAAAAGAACAGGAATAACACCGATTAACAGAACACAGTGTCTCGTGCTATTTATACCGTTTCTTTACCTTTACACTCGCCATCGTTCACTTGCTGTTATTTCAATTTGCATAACGACGCTCCAGTCATAATATTTAGGCTCTTTGGTGTATATACGGCACTGGCGACTTGTCAGTACTAAGCCCCCGCAACTAGATATGGAAGGACTTGTCGTAGTTCAAACGGGAAATTATTATCTACGCAAAAAAGGCGGGGATTTGAGCCTTTGAGAGCCACCGTACTGAAGGTTTGAACGAAAATTGCATGAAAGGTTTGAACGAAAATTCCCAAGGTTTGAACGAAAATTCCCATTCACAACTGGTACTTGCTGTCGCAGGAATTGTTTTCCATTTACATTTGAGATTTATATTTAACATTGGTTGCCCTTAGCCCTTTTTCGGTGATGATCTCATTCTTTGCGAAGTACAGGCTCATGATGAAAGTTTTGCCTTTCAAAATGACATCAATAACCAGCTTCCGTGGTGGTACTATAAACCATCTCCACGTCAACATCTCCAAATATTATGTCCTTTCCTTTTTGAGTAAGAAAACCAATTATTTTTGTATACAAAGATACGACTATATTCTATGCTGGACAAACAATTTCTAAGACTTGGGAGTTACATTCGATTCTAAGTTGGACTATTAAAGCCATATCCAATGATTTGTATCTTTTGCCTGAAGTTTTGGATTAATTATGCAACTTTCTAAGTGTTTTTCTGATCCCCAGACAGGTATTCCCATTTTTGAGACCACGGCCAGACTTTATTAGAACGTGCTATACGATATTTTGGGGTCCTAGTCTCATAACACAAATAAATCAGATTGAGAAAGAACAAAATCGATACCTACGACACATTTTTCATATATACTAGGATATGAATATACCAAAGAATGCCCGGTGGGAAAGTGCTTACACAAAAATGCCCACGGAAAAGGTGCCTACATATTGAGAGCAGGAAAATAAGTCATTTGGTGTCTGATGCTTTCTTACGTCTGTTCGAAACATGAGGTTTTTCTTAATTTTATGAAGAAACGAGAGAGATGACAACGAATTTTCGGGTGTAATGAGCACGTCTTTTGCATCCGTTCTGATGAGAATTAAATTTATCAAAGCTGTTCAAAGTCAAAGGAACCGGTATGGAAAAAAATGGTATCTGACTAAAGAAAGAAGATCTTCAATCGGGTTTTTAATCCAACAAATATTGCTGTACGTGGAATCGTGAATTTACGCCCTCTGGCTGCAGACTTATGAGTTAAAAAATTTGAATTTATATGAGAAACATTTTGCTGCGGAAACGCTCTCCAGCAAAGAAACATTTTTTTTTTCAAATCGGACTGTTCGAAGCAGAGATATGGATAAATTTAAGACATGCGTCTGCGCTTCCTAGCGGGAAAACCATGCATTATTTTAAGTAGAAAGTATTATCAAAAGTTTTTCGATGTGAGAGGTATCGATCCAAGGCAAAAGAATTTTGGTCCAGATTTCGGGAGCTCAGATTTTGCTGCAAATACATCAGATGCAGAAATTAACGCTTATGCACCTGGAGGCCAAACCATTCTTTACCAAATATTAGGAATTATATGAAAAATATTTCCCATCAGGAGCTATATGCGATACAAGAAGAATTTTTTAAATCAAAATTTTAGAAGCAGAAATATCGGGGAAAGCGGAATTTACCTTTGCGCCCCCTAGCGGAAAGTCTATGATTTACTTGAAAATTTTTAATTTATATGAAAAACATTTCGCATAGGAAGCACTATCCAACAAAGAGGGAATTTTTCAAATCGGACCCCTAGAAGTAGAGATATTGACAAAAACAAGACATACATCTACTCCTATGGCGTACAAACCATATATTGAAAAGGTTGGTCGACGTGAGTAGTATCGGTCCACAAACGATTTTTTTGCAAACGAGATTTTAGACGCTCAGATTTTGCGGCAAATACATCAGAAGCGGAAATTAAGACTTACGCGATCTGGTGGCCAAACCACTTTTTATCAAAAGTTAGAATTATATGCATAGGATTTCCCAACAGGAGCTGTATCCGGTGCAGAAATAGTTTTTCAAATCGGAGTTTTAGAAGCAGAGATATCGGGTAAAACACAATTTGCTTTTTGCGCCCCCTAGCGAAAATTTTATGATGTACTTGAAAATTTTGAAATTATATGGAAAAAATGTCACACCAGGAATTCTGTCCAATAAAGAAAGAATTTTTGAAATCGGATCATTTGATGCAGCAATATTGACAAAAATAAGATATATATCTACGCCGCCTGGCTGCGAAACAATGTAATATTTTAAGAAGAAAATATTCCGAAGAGGTTTGTCGACGTGAGTGGTATCGCCAACAAATATGCAATATTTTAAGAAAAATATTTAGAATATATTTATAAATATTCCATATAATATATATATATATGGAATATTTATAAACGTATTCAGAATATTTTTTTCATATTCTGAATATATTATAAATATTCCATATATATTATATGAAATATTACATGTAGGTGAAAAAATATTCCGAATATGTTTAACAAACCATGTAATATTCCGAATGTGTTTGTCGACGTGACTGGTCCGCCAACGAATTTTTTCAATCGAGATTTCAGAAGCTCAGGTTTTTTGGCAAATACATCCGAAGCAAAAATTAACTCTTACGCCCCCTGGTGGCCAAAGTATTATTTACCAAAAATTAGAAACTATATGCAAAAGAGTTTCCATCCGGAGCTGTATCCGCTGAAGAAAAAAAAATTCAAGTCGGAGCTTTAGAAAATTTTCCCCTAGCGGAAAATTTATGCGTAACTTGAAAAAATAAATATACATAAAATACTCTTCGACATCAACGGAATCGAAAGATAAAAAAAATTTCAATCGGATACTTAGAAGCAAATATATGGAATAAAATGTATTTTGAATTCCACATCATTTGTATTTACGCCCTCTAGCGGAGAAATTACACATCGTAAAAATAAAAAAACGAAATAAAGCATCATCATTCGCACATCTCAAGCTTCCCAATGCAAAAAGAATATTTCAAATCGGACTAATAGTTTCAGAGATAGGGTGTTTACAGGCGGACGGACAAACCGACAACATAAGCACGATCTTTCTTTTACAAAAGACGTGCTAGAAACTTAATTCTAAATCAGCAATCGGCATAATTTGTCAGAATATTTCATCTGTTGAACAACATGACTTTCACTACCGTTACAAATACATAGTGTTTTTTATTTCAAAATAGCAGTGCTTGGCTTATCCACAAGCAATATGATAGGATTCTTTTAGTGAGTGGGGCATTACAAATAAAGCCAAGTTATCAAAAGAAATCTAACACACATGCAAAATCAGAGGAACGCCCCCCCCCAACACACACATAAACAAAAGTTTGCATAGGTCAATAAGGTTTTGAGGGTGCACCAAAAATGTCTCACACCCTGGAGACTTTGTGAGCATTTTAATTCAATTGCGTTACTCACTCTTGGTAATATTTGATTCTATTTTTACACATATTAGTATTGTTATGTCTCTCTTAACAATGAGCTTCTTCTGCCATTTTGGGGACACACTACACAATGTTCTTCTAATTCTAGAAGCGTTTGTGTTTGAGCAAGGCAAATGTTCTTACAAATTTTGTCGATATCTTAGTTGAAAGTAGGATTTGTCTTCATGAAATTGAAAAAGAAACCCTCATGTTTCTAACAGATGTAAGAATTCAGTCAACAGCTGGCGTATTTACCTATTTTCGAGATGTGGGCGTTTTTCCTATTTTTGAGAAGAGGGATTTCTTCTGTCGGCATTTCTCTCTCATGCCCTGGAGCATATGTTGCGGACATCCCACCTGTTGACCTATAGTCGTTTTTCAAGATGATTTCTACATTCGAGAAGGACTCGTAAAAATTAAATCTCTGTTTTGACGAACTGCTGTTCTAGTGCACTCAGCGCATTTTAAATAAGTGCGTAGAGTCCTTTAATCCATTTCTACGCCTTTTAAGAATCTCAGGTTCAGCCTACTATAGTCATTTTAAGAACTGTTGTTTTAATGCACTCTACGCAGTTTTATAACCGCTGTTCTTGTGCATTACGCATTTTAAATAAGTGCGTAGAGCACATTTTGCTGTTTGAAAACCGATCGTTTAGTTAACTCTACTCATTTTAAGAACTGCTATCCTCGTGAACTCAACGCATTTTAAATACGTAAGGCCGTAGGACACTATTTGTACTTTGATAACCGCTGTACTTGTACCCTACGCATTTTAAATAAGTGTGTAGAGCACTCTTCCCGGTTAGAAAACCGTTAGTTTAGTTCACTCCACTCATTTTAAGAACTGATGTTCTCGTGAACTCAACGCATTTTAAATACGTAGGCGCGTAGAGCACTCTTCGCAGTTTGAAAACCGATGATTCAATGCACCCTAAGCATTTTAAATAAGTGCGTAGATTGCTCTAAACTATATCTACGCTTTTTTGATAACTACAGGCTTAGATCATTCTAATCGTTTTAAGAACCGCAGTTCTAGTGCACCCTATTCACTTTAAATAAAAGCGTAGGACATTCTATGCACTTTGAGGGCAGCTGTACTAGTGCAAACTGCGTAAGTGCGTAAAGCCCTCAACGCAGTTTGAGAATTGCTGATTTAGTGCACTTTGCACATTTTAAATAAGCGCGTAGAGCACTCTCCTCATTTTAGGAACCTCTGTTCTAGTGCACTCTATGCATTTTAAATAAGTGCGCCTACATTGTAAAACAATTCTTTGAATAATCACATACATCTTGATCCCAATAAATACAGTATTATGCCAATATCTGAAGGATTTAGTTTTAATATTGGCAACTTAATATTTCAAAGAATAAAAAATAATTTACATATCAATATTATAGACATAAAATTTGTTACTCATAATTATTAAACCTGGGGCAAATCTCTCCTACGACCCGTTAACCCAAAATAATTAATGATGAAAAAATGCATAAATTATATTGGCTCAGAATTTTGGAACAATTTATCGACACAATTAACTGAAATAAATAACATTAATCTACTTAATAAAAACAAATAAAGAAACTTGTAATGAAACACTCATACAAAAGGAGGGGAAGTGTTTAGGGAATTTCAAAGTGCAAATTACAACCACTTGCCATTGTTAACGTCCTTGTGATCAACTGTTTAATTGCAAGTGAGGAATCAGTGCTTGTTATGTCTTATTAGGATTTTTCCTTGCTTCCCCATACTGTTATGTAAATTAACTCTGAAATGACATCTACACTATATTGACAAAAGTCACCGGACACCTAGAAGTGAAACACAACATGGCATGTATTTACATACATTAGTACGGTGTCTGTCAACCTTTCGCCTTAATGCCTGCACTGACCCTTCGAGACATACTTTCGACAAAGTTCTAGCGCACAGCGATAGGCATACGCTTCCATACAATACATAATGCTGCCGCTAGCTGTTGCTTAGTCGTAGGCCTTGATTCCAGACTTCTAATGCGGCGCTCTAATTCATCCCATTGGTGCTCTATCGGATTAAGATCAGGACTCTGTGCTGGCCAGTCCACACACGACACGGAACTATCATCAAACCGCACCGTAACAGTCCTTGCTTTATGGCTTCGTGCATTATTCTGCTGGTACCAATAAGGCTCGGTTCCAGAGTATTGCCCCAGAGTTGGTAGGGTATAATTGTTAACAAGTTTCACAACGATAACTAAAGAGCCGCGACCATACCACGAAAAACACCCCTACACGAGTACACTGCCAGCTCCAAACTTGACCGTAGACACAGTACACTGTGGTAAATAACGTTCACCCGGCTGCCGCCGTACCCACTCACGGCCATCAGGATGATGGATCGTGTATCTGGATTCATCAGTCCATAGGACCCGTTTCCCTTGATCTACTGTACACGATGAATGTTCTTTGAATCATGCTAAACAACGAGTAACATTCCGAGTGGAGATGATAGGCCTATGAGCAACCACACGACCACGGTAATCCATGGAATGAAGTTCTCTGCGAATTGTACGTGTATATACCGAGGTTTGAGCATTTTTACTCACCTGTACACTGAGGTCTAGTGCAGTACTCCGTCGATTAGCTGTAACGACTATCCTGAGGTTTTGACGTCCTCTATCACTGATTTTCTTTGGTCTGCCGGTACGTTTTGCTGCTTCAGGCACGCAATGTGTCTTCCCATTATTCAGTACTTCCGAAACATTTGACTTGGTGTGTTTAAACTGCTCTCGGTTTCTCTTATGGACAACCCACTAATATAACACCCAAAAATCTTTCCTTTCTCAAAGTTAGTTTTCTCCTGTCGCGACATTTTCACTCAACTTCACAGTGCGATATAACCGCGATCAGCTGCAGGCTTGTTCTTACACCGTTTGCAGCTGTACTGCGCATCTAAACAACGCAGCTGTACCGTGCATCTAAACAATGCAGCGGATCCGTTCATTTGCTTCTGAAGGAGTGTCCGGTGACTTTTGTTTATATAGTGTATGTATGAAGCTCAAATGTAACAGCACAAATATTAATAAATAAATAAATAAATATTAACGAAAAACTCCGTTCTCACTTTTCACGCATCAGTATGAAGAGAAATTTCAAGTGATTGGAGTGATTCCTGGGAATACTTGAGTTTGATGACCTGTTAAATTTCAATCGTGTACCGAAGTATTTGATTTTGAAGTTCTCCAACGAAATCGAATATTGCGGATAGCATATGGAATGAATAAGACAGAATTTATTATAGCTATCAGGAGAAAATTTTATATTTAGAACTTTTGTTCCTAAAGATAATTGAAAGTCATTGTTAGTTCAAAAAGATTTCGAGATCCTAAGTATTGTTTCGCTTCGAAAAATCACGATTAAAAAATACTAAATTTGCGATACGTCCTCCTACAGGGCAAATGAAATTATTACAAACCTATTAAAAAACCCCAATAAGCTCTAACAGAAAATAAAATGACCAATTCACCCTCATTAGTGACAAAAAAAAAAGCTTTCATCATCGAGCAATTAGTTTTACTATGAACGTAATTCAAATTTCCGAGACTTTCTGGCTCAGTGGTTAAGTCGCGCGTGAGCTGCTGAATCAACCCGAATGGTGTGGGTTCGATCCTCACTGTTGTGAAATTATTATCTGCTATAATAATTCTGAAAAATTCAGCGTTTTCGATTCTGCGGAATTTGTAGATAAATACGGAAATACATGAAAGAGACTTTTCTGAATACGGAAAATATCTGAAAATACGGACGTTATAGAGACCTGGCAATTTCAAAAATGAAAATGTTTCTAAAAGTCGAACAAAGCCGGCAAATTTGCTGCACGCAGTTTTCAGAAATTTTTCGATAAATCATACCCGTTATTTTTAGTGTAGGACACTCTACGCATTTGAAGAATCGCTGTCCTAGTGTACTTTAAGCATTTCAAATGAGTGCGTAAGACTTTACACACTTTGAGAACCGCTGTTCTAGTGCACTCCAAGCATTTAAATAAGTGCGAGAGCAAGCTACGCTCTTTGAGAACAACTATTCTGGATATGCAACGTATATTAGCAGTCTTATAGAGGTAAAGCAGAAACAAAGTGTCTTATCTTCCTAGACGTGTAAATGAGATGATCTGAAGTCTAATACGTACCTTACAGTTGCGACCAATCGCTGTAATGATTTCCGGACTGTATCCTCTGGGGGGCGCTGTTATTACCTTAACATATTGGGTGAATATGAAATCTGAGAACAGTTGCAATGATCTCATATTACTCTCCTCTTGAGGAGAATTTTCTCTTCCAGAAGGACGAGAAAATTTTTTACGACACATTTCTGCAATATGATCGGCATATAAGCGCTCTAAAAAGAAAGAGAAAATAAATATGAACTATGATGACTACTGAATCAAGCTATTTCGTAACAATAAATTTATAAATTTATTTAAATATATTTTCACATTATTTTAAGTAAATATATCATATGAACTTCTCATAAGTGATAATTCTTTAGTACTATACCAGTGGCGTATATTCGAGGCTAGCTAGGCTAGCTGCGAAGCCCAGAGAATGCACAAATAAAACTGAATTAAATATACACAAATAAAAGTCAATTATCAACGGTATTAAAATATGTCGATGCTTTGGGTGCGAAAAAAAAACGCGTGCGGATTCGCTTCTGTGAATCAGTCTGACGAGCGAAAACCAACGGCATAACGCAAGCAGCTCTTCCGGAGTCTTCGCAATTCTGATGCGAAAACCTTCGGTACAATCGCCTGCTAGCGTTTCCATGACAACATGAATAAGATGGAAGATGGGAATGGGACCTTATTTTGGGTAACGGTTCGCTCAGAAAAAAAGAACACTTCGACTATTCAGTCACTCGCATACTACCACCCATGAGAGTGTTTCGCGAGAGTTGTTTCAGTTTTTGTGAAGTGTCAATGAAAATAATTCAGAGATATTATGTCTTAAATTGGTAGCTTTGTTGTATTCGAACTGTTTTGATAAATTTTGTGAAAGCTTCCCTGAACATCAACTGTCAGAACTTAAAGAAATCTGTGCTTCAAATTTTGATACAACTCGACTAAAAAATGAACTGAAGGTCTTTTATTCCTTTGATGAATACAAAAACAAATCAGTAAGAGACATTACGTGTTACCTAAAGTTGAATACATCGGACATAGTGTTTAGTGAGGTGTACAAATTAGCAGACCTCATATTAAACTTTCCATCAACAGCTGCAACTACGGAAAGAAGTCTTTCAGCATTAAAAAGAATCAAGATATATCTTAGAGCCACACAAGGACATGCACATTCGAAAAACTTGGCTGTATTGTCAATAGAGAAAAACATTCTTTTTAAATATGAAAAAGTACTCGGAGGAAACATTTTATGAAAACGTAACACTAAAGTAACCACAAAAAAGAAAGAAGAATGGAGCTCATGTGCAAATAAAGTATTCAGAAGAAGAATGGAGTTCCTGTACAAATAAAGCATTCAGAAGAAGAATGCAGTTCGTGTACAAATAAATAATTCAGAAGAAGAATACAACACACATAAAAATTGGAAAAGGAGCAAGACAAGGTGACACCATATCTCCGAAGCTCTTTAATGCCACATTGGAGGGTGTTTTTCAGTCGCTGAGCTGGGAAAACACGGGGATAAAGATTAATGGAGATTATCTAACCCACCTTCGTTTTGCTGATGACGTAGTCATTTTTGCAACTACCCCATCAGAGCTGCAGAGTATGATCCAGGAACTTGCTGACAAGAGTAAAGAATTGGGATTAAAAATGAACTTTCAGGAGACAAAAGTGATGTTCAATGCTTTTACAAGAAATGAAGATTTATCGATTGATATAGAAAAGCTGGAGATAACAGACACGTACGTTTATCTTGGACAGCAGATATCAAGTGAGGGTCACGTTGGTGAAGAAATTAATCGCCGTACAAAACTTGCCTGCAGAGCTTTTGGAAGAAACAGCATAATTTTCAAGAGCAATATGCCATTATGTCTTAAAAGAAAAGTGTTTGATCAATGCATCCTTCCAGTGCTTACGTATGGTGCAGAGACGTGGACCTTAGCTAAAAGAGACATACAAAGGCTGCAAACAACTCAAAGAGGCATGGAGAGGTGCATGCTTGGTGTAACCAGGAGAGATAAGAAGAGGAACACGTGGATCCGAAAAATGACAAGAGTGGAAGACATCATGATTAGAGTTAAATCCCTGAAATGGCAATGGGCTGGACATACTGCCAGAAGAGTAGACCATCGATGGACAGCCAAATTTTAGATTGGATTCCAAGGGACAGGAAAAGACCCAGAAGAAGACCACATGGAAGATGGGTGGATGAAATTCGAAAGTATGCGGGAGTGACATGGAGGAGACTGGCACAAGACAGACCGTTGTGGAGGAAACTTGGGGAGACCTTCGTCCAGCAGTGGATTGATAATGGTTGACAATGATGATGATGATTATATACATGTATGTATATTACCTCTGGCGCAGAAATACATATTAACGCCTCTGGTGAATATTATTATTTTAATGGGATGGTCCCGACTTCTTGGTTTCCTTATCTGCTGTCGCTCCACTGACTCAGTGTGTCTCTTTTCAATAATACCAAATCAGACTTTACAATGTAGACTGGACAAAAACTACATTTTTAAAAATACTACATAATTTAGAAACTTTCTCTTATTCTTTATTTGTGGCATATTAGTCAGACATACTTTAAAAACAAAAGAGCATCTGAAGAATGTGGTACTCACGGAATTTCTGATAATCCGTGGAGCCTTGGCGGAATTTCGTGCCGTGTCGAAATATGTCCTCAAAAACTCTTTTTAAACAAAGCTCCTCCAAACTGGTAATCTTAGCACTCATTTTGAAGTATCAGTCAGAAATGCTGGAAATAAACGAAAACACAATTAAAACTCTTATTCTTGAACAATCGAGCATTATATTTTCAATGCACAAGTTAATGTTCAACGTGTAAGAAACTCGGAAATCTGTCCAATACTGGGTGCCCTAGAACCAAACGAATTTTTTAATGGCTTTTGTTATTTCATGTTTGTTTTTATATGGAATAAAATATACAGAGTTTTCTTAAGCGTTCAATATGAAACCTTTTTCATTATGCAGCTCAGTGACGACTTCTTGGCTTTCTTTATCTACTAGGCCACAGGGTGATTCAAAAAAGGACTACAAACTTGAAAGCGTACGGAAATTTATTGATGACACTTATAAATACGTTGCACGTTTTAATCTGTGGAAAAACAAATCAAGTGTTACGTCACGGAATACCATAGTACCGGATTCGGTACCTGCACCCGCAAGCATTGTTCATTTCAAAAAGGGCTGCTTTCACAAGTGCAGTGTGTGTTTTAGTTTGAAGTAACGAAATCCGCGACACAACTGTTCAACGAAGGTTTTATGCCCTCTATCGTACGGGTCTTTTCAGTAGGTTTACAATTTACTCTTCGCATAAAATTTGGTTGAGACTGTTCTGTTCTCCACGAGAAAACCCTTGGTCGCTTGTTTGTTTCTGCTGCTGTTACAGAACAAGTGCGGGAGTTCGCTGTCACACGAAATCAACGCGACGTGCGTCTCGTAAAATGGGCACTTACACAACCGACGCGAAGGTTTGGCGAGTTTTACAAAAACTGTTGCAGTTAAAACCATAGAGATTTGCCATTTTTCAGGAAATTAGTAGCGCGCCTTGCGTAGCTCCTCTGGAA
Source organism: Macrothele yani (assembly GCA_039090855.1). Taxonomy (NCBI): domain Eukaryota; kingdom Metazoa; phylum Arthropoda; class Arachnida; order Araneae; family Macrothelidae; genus Macrothele; species Macrothele yani. The sequence continues at coordinate 29,617,846 of CM077032.1, read as the reverse complement.
TTCTGTGTGGAAATGTTGCGTTGTATAGAGGAGGGCGGGACATTCCTGTACAAGGTTAACTTCAGTGATGAGTCGAAATTTCATGGCTGTGGTAAGGTTAACACCCATAACTGAAGAACTTGGAGTTCTGGAACATGTTCGCGACAGTCCATGGGTGAATGCTCATTGTGAAGTTAGCAAATATGGTTTACGACCAATTCTATTTTCATGAGAAAACCATTAAGGGTATCATCGTGTGTCTGGGTACGTTCCAAAATTTAAATTTCTCATTCCACATTTGGACGATGATGACCAAGAAAGTAGCATTCACTTTCAGTAAGACGGCGTTCCACCTTACTATTATTGTACACATATCCGGGATTTCCTCAATAAACGTTTACCAAGCTGGTGGATTAGTTGAAAAGGTCCAATAGCACAACCACATCGCTCTCCAGACGATTTTTGTCTATAAGGTTCTACGCTGTCGATTTTTTCTACGAGTTTTTATAAAAGATCTAGTGTTTGTTTCGAGATAACCTGCAAATCTCGCTGAACTAAAAACTCGAATTGCCACAACCGTTGCCGAACTAACAACAGATTTGCTGCTTCCAGTTTACGAAGAAATTGACTTCAGGTGGGTTAGAAATTGTATCGGAAAATATTTCCCATCAGGAGCTGTAGGCGATACAGGAAGAAATTCGTAAATCGGAGTTATAGAAGCAGAGATATCGGGGGAAACGCAACTTACGTTTACGCCCACTAGCGGATAATCTATGAATTACTTAAATAATTTGAAATTATATGAAAAACATTTTGCACCGAAAACGCTATCAGAAAAAGAAGAAATTTTTCAAATCGGATTTTTAGAAGCAAAGATATCGACAAAAATATGATGTATATCTATGCCTCCTGACGGAGAAACCATGCATTATTTTAAGAAAAAAATATTCCGAAAATATTTTTCCACATGAGTTGCATCGGTCCAAGAAATAATTTTTTCAATAAAGATTTTAGGAGCTCAGATATTGCTGCAAATGCATCAGAAACAGAAATTAACACTTACGCCTCCTGGTGGCCAAACCATTCAGAGACAGTGTTTACAGACGGACGGACAAACCGATAACATAAGCACGAACTTTCTTATAAAAGACGTGCTAAAAACAGAAATGCGAAGCGATTGAGAGTGTCCCACAGGAAAGTCACAAACAAGTAAGGTAAAAAGGGGCAAGATGACGCCCTTGTTTATAAACGAGAGGGTGGAGGGAGATGTACCCGTAGTCCGATGGCTTAACGTGCCCACGGCGAATATTTAATCGTAAGAGCGTTGGTACCTTCCTCGACATTTTCGGGGCAGTCATAAACCACTAGGTCATCTGACGCACGGCGGATATGTAGTGGTTCGAGCATTTGTACCTGCCTGGGATCGATCCCGAGACATTTCCGTGACAGTCACGAACTACTAGGCCATCCTACGTACAGCAAATACCTAGTGATTCGGGCTTTGGTACCTTCCTGGGATTGATCCACTAGGCCATCCGATGTACAGCAGATGATCAAATGATCATACACTGACGGAAAAAAATCCCAACACCAAGAAGGAGTGGTGTTAGATAAACGACAAGTGGTAGGCGGTGAGAGTACATCTGTAAGATGACGTCTATGCAAATTTCGCGCTCGGCGCTTACGTGTGGCGCTAGGCGATCCTCGGAACATGCAAAGCAGGTTTGCTGTAAATACGCGCTGTAACGTTCGTGAGCGTTAGTTATCGTTGAGATTCGACGTAGGGTGTTGATGTTAGTCAAGAATGACTTTAAGAAGACGAGGAAGCCATTATCAACAACTCACGGAGTTTGAACGAGGTCGTGTAATAGGGCTACGAGGCGGTGGACTTTCTTTCCGCAATATTGCAGAACGACTTGCAGGAATGTAGCCACTGTGCATGATTGTTGGCAGCGGTGGTCAAGGGAAGGTACTGCCTCAAGAAGACCGGGTTCCGGCCGGCCACGTGGCACTACTGAGAGGGAAGACCACCGTGTACGGCGTATGGCCGTGGCGCATCGTACCGCGTCAGCGGCAGCAATTCGAGCTGCAGTTGCCACCACAGTGACACAACGAACTGTTACAAATCGGTTACTTAAAGGACAGCTCCGAGCCAGACGCCCTGTAGCGTGCATTCCGCTTATTACAAACCACTGCCATTTGCGACGTCAGTGGTTTCAAGCTAGAGCTCATTGGAGGACGGAGTGGTGATCTGTTGTGTTTTCTGATGAAAGTCGGTTCTGCCTTGGTGTCAGTGATGGCCGTGTGTTGGTTAGAAGGAGGCCAGGTGAGTGCCTGCAACCAACCTGTCTGCGGCCGAGACACACTGGACCTACACCTGGAGTTATGGTCTGGGGAGAAATTTCCTTTGACAGCAGGAGCACTGTAGTGGTTATCCCACGCACACTGACGGCACAGTTGTACGTCGGTCTGGTGATTCAACCTGATATGCTGCCATTCATGAACAGCATTCTAGGGGTGTTTTCCAACAGGATAACGCTCGCCCGCATACCGCTGTTGTAACCCAACATGCTCTACGGAGTGTCGATATGTTGCCGTGGCCTGCTAGATCGCCAGATCTTTCACCAATCCAGCACGTATGGGACATCATTGGACGTCAACTCCAGCGTCACCACTAACCAGAATTAACCGTCCCTTTATTGACCGACCAACTGCAACAGGCATTTAACTACATCCCACAAACTGACATCCAGCACCTGTACGACACAATGCATGAACGCTTGCGTGCTTGAATTCAACATTCTGGCGGTTACACCGGTTATTAATGTACCAGCATTTCACATTTAAAATGGCTCTTCTCGCGCTTACAATTAGCTGTGATCTTGAAACCTTAATCGATGAAATATGTTACCTATGCAAATGTATTGTCCCATTTCATTCCTCTACAACTATTTTTTCGTCGTGTTGGGATTTTTTTCCGTCAGCGTATGTAGAAGATTTTAGGAAAAGTGGGTATGACCCCAGATCTTAAATAACATTTAGAAAGAGATTTGGGCTAGAGTGCCCGATAGGAAAGTAACACGGAAGCGAAGTAGAAAGTGGTAGAAAGACGCCCTTATTCATTACCGGGGGCCAGTACACGTGGTGGGAAGGTAACGTGCCTATCTGACGCACGCAGGATATTTAGTAGATCGAGTGTTCGAACCTGCTTGGGATCGAACCTGAGGATCATTCAGCGGCAGCCACGAGCATTGCCCACTAGGCCATCAGCAGCTCCATCTTCCAGGGTTAATTGACTACACGCCGGTTTATAAGGCTTCCGGTTCGTGCTTTCAACGACACCACACAGTGAGATATCTAGTGGTTCGGGTATTTGTACCTTTCTGGGATCGATGCCGAGACATTTCTGAGGCAGTCAACCACTCGGCGATCCGACGCGCTGCGGATATCTGGTGGTTCGAGCGCTCATACCTGTCCCGGAACGAACCTGAGACATTTAAATAGCAGTCACGAACGCTGACCACTAAACCATCTGCGGCCTCCCACCACCCACTTCGCAGTTAGGTTTTCTTTGCCACGGTGTTAGTGCATACCTCCGGGGGAGGGATTGCAGGAATTCTTGTGCAGCCGACAGTAAAGCATTAAAAATTCTTTCTTTTAATGTTTCATAAATAAAGCTGTTATCTAACTTGCCCGCGGAAAAATAATACTCTCCTCCAACCCTAGGTTCGAAAATAATTTAACGGTACAGCATCCCGTTTCGATCGTGATTTCATGCAACATTCTTTAACAAAAAGATATAACGGTAAAAATCTTTAACCGTTTTATTGTTAAAAATTATTCACGACTCAATTGATTTTATAATGCATATTTCAACAGTTATTCTTTATTTAGAATCTAAAAGAACTTTTTTCATGATTGAATTTATGAGGTATAACCCTGTAGATACCTGTGCTTTTAAAGTGAGCCGCGAACGTAAAATTATCAGCCTGGTTTGGTCTTTCTAAACGACCCTAGTCACGGGAATGCCAAAAACAGTCGAAGTGTTCTTTCAGTATTACTAACAGAGTCAGATTATTAAAACGCATTATCCATATCTTTGCGATATTAATGCGATTCAAAAATAAGCTACAAACAAAAATATCAGAAAAAAATAGCAATAGCAAGAAAAAACAACCTGTTTTGTCCAAAATGAATATGAAACTTCAAATAATGAAAACTTTTTAAATTCGGGAATAAACAAGAAAGATGACACCGAATTTTCGGGTGAAGCGAGCACGTCTGTTAAATCCGTTCTGACGCAAATTAAATTTATCAAAGCTATTCAAAGTCAAAGGAACTGGTATCGAAAACAATAATATCTGACCGAAGGAAGAAGTTTTTCCTTCCCTCAGATATTTTTGTCAACGGAATCTTGAACTTACGCCTTCTGGTTTCAGACTAGTGCGTTAAGAAAGATTTGAATTTATATTAGGAGCAGTTCTGAGGGGAAACGCTCTTCAACAAAGAAGGAATATTTCAAATCGGACTTTTCGAAGCAGATATATGGACAAATATAAGACACGCATCTGCGCCTCCGGGTGGGAAAACGATGCATTATTGTAATAAGATATATCCTCAAAAGGTTTTTCGATGTGAGCGGTATCGGCCCAAGATAAAAAAAATTATTCTAATTTTCAGGAGCTCAGATTTTTCTGCAAATACATCAGAAGCAAAAATTAACATTTATGCCCCCTCTTACGTTAAGAGGGATGTTTAATTGCCCTTTTGTCAGAATTGGGTTTCATAATGAAAGGGTGATTGCCCTGTCCACTTAAGAGCAAATTCTGGGTAATAAGAGATAATACCCAAAACAGCAGCCACAACTTTTCCACATAAAGGAGATCATTCAGGGAACATTCCAAACATTCCTAATCTGATCAAGGAAAATACATCTAAGCTCCTCATGAAAATCTTGCCGAATTGTTAGAGACCCTGCGTGCATGCTCCCTTTGTTTGCTTCCACAGATTTTGGAAACAGATATTAATCATCAGTTTCTTGCTGGTGATGCTTTGCATATATATAAATATTGCATGTATATTTAGGTTTAAAGTCAAGCATTGAAACTGGGTAAAGTTTCCAAAATTGAGAACTGTTTTATTTTTAGTTAAGAATGATTAAAATAGGAAATATTTTTTGCTATAGCTACAGACAGCAAATTCGTTTATGTGCTGTTCTTATGTTTTATCTCTGACGTCCAGATGCTTCCGTGAACAATATTAAAGCGAAGTAGCACCTTGACTTGATGTTACAGTAAATACTGCATGCTGAAATGACTCAGAAATATGCTTACAAAATGTGTTACAGACTAAAATGAAGAGATTCGTGCGTACGTTTTCTAGCTGCAATGACCGACTTTAAAGCAAGAAAACTAGGAAAGAAATATTTATCTGCTTTACATATAGACTTTAAGTTAAACAAAGCAGAAGATATATTAAACTATGGAAAAAGTTACTTCAAGAAAATATTGAGGTATTCACGTAACTGCTGTTTACAACCGATTTATCGGTTGTAATGAGAACGCCTTTTGAATCCTCTCCATCGTGCATAAAATTCTTCAAAGTTATTCATACTCAATGTAACAGGTTAGAAAAAAAAAACTCGGTGTAGGAGAGCTGAGTACGGAAAAAGGCGCCACAGAAATTTTAAGGGGCCGTAAAAAAATTACATTTCGACCGCTTCGGGGCCAAGTCTCCGGCGGTGTGTTATCCGAATCACATAAAGTTTCCGTAATTTTGTATTTGTTTAATTGCTACATTTAATGTATTTGTAAAAAATGTTTATGATCTGCAACTCAACAAAATAATTTCACGGTTTAAAACCTACATCTCAACAAATTTCTGCGGGCATTTGTAAGCGCAGCAAACCTATCAGGGTGGGGGTGGAGAGATTAATACCTTAATTATTAAGAATTTCTGGTCCGAACAAGATATTTTCCACGTTTACAAACACAACTCAACAATATTTTTACGGACATGTGCTAACACAAGAAACCTGTCTGTGTGATAGGGGGGGGGGGGGGAGCGTAATACCAAAAATGTAAAATATACATAATTTCTGAACCGATTGGGAAATTTCCAGCGTTTAAATCTACTACTGGACAAAACTTCTGCGCGCATCTACTTCCAGAGAAAGCCTGTCTTTGGAAGGGCAGGGGGGAGGGCGGTGCTAAACGCCAGAAATATAGAATATGAAGATTTGGGTAGAGCTGTAGTTTGGAAACGTTGAAAATCTCTACATCGGGGAAGAAATTCTGTATATTTTCGGTTCCCCACCCCCTCCGGACAAGTTCTCTTAGCAAGCTAATGCTCTGAAAGAATTGGTTGAGTTCTGTCTGTAAACGCTGAAAACCTCGCGATCAGACCAGAAATTCCTTATATTTTATAATTTTGGCACAACCCCACCGACAATTTTCCTGCATTAGCACACACCGCACAGAAATTTTGAGTTTTAGTTTGTAAACGCTGAAAATCCCCTGATCGAACAAGAAATTACTTATAAATTTATATTGTTGGTGTTAAGCCACCCCCCCCCCTCTACAAGTTTCCAGCGCTTGCACATGCCCGCAGAAGATTTGTGGAGCTGTAGTTCATAAATCCTGAAATTCTTTTGTTGAGTTGTAGATTATAAATATTTTTTATAAAGAATTCCGTTACATATCTCAATTAAGAAAATACGAAATTGGGGAAACTTTATGTGACTCAGATAACCAACTTGTGGGGGCGCGAAGTGGTCAAAAACGCAATTTTTATACGGCCCCTTAAAATGTTTGTGGCCAGTTCTCCGTTTTGTCTTTCAGCCGAAAATCGTGGAAATGTCTAAATTTCTTATTGAAAATGAAATTTAAAAAATCTGTTTTGTGGACAATAGTTGCTCAAGTATTGGGAAATATAGCCACACGATATTTGCTTCTTCAGAAGAATTTCGTAGCCCTGAAATTACCATTTGGAGTTCTCCGTACCCCAAAAATCTACCTGACTTTTACGATTGATAAAATATCCAGAAATTGAAACAGCTACTTACACACACTAGTGTATGAAAACTACGTCAACAAAATTAAGAGAAGACGAACAAATGGCCATGGAGAACTAGCAACATGGACAACTGGCGACATGACTACTTTCCACAGGACAGCTGGACACATTCAGTTTCAGAACTATGAAACTGCACTGCGTAAAAAGTAAAGGTGTTCCTATATTTCTCCGTACTTGAGTAATTTGTGTGCTCAAAAATGAATTTTTTCATACCTCCTCATCATTAGGAAACATTTACGGTTTTCTTGCTGAAAGACAAGGCAGAGAACTGGGCACGGAGTTTTAGAGCCGTGATATTGCGCTGCATAAAAAAAATATGGTGTTTTTATATTATGAAAAAAAAAATTGCGCTGCATAAAAAATTATGGTGTTTTTATATTTCTCCTTCAGTAATTGGTGTGCCATCAAAACTTTCCCTCCTACTTCATAACATTAAGAAATATTTACAATTTTCTGGCTGAAAAACAAGGCGGACAATTGGCCACAGGACAAATGGCCACACGAACAACTGACCACATTCAGTTTTGGAGACATGCAATTTGGCTGCGTAAATAATTATGGTGTTCCTTTATTTCTATTAACGTGAGCAATTGGTGTGTCCCAAAATTTTTTCCTCATACCTCATTTTCTTTAAGAAATATTTACAATTTTGTGGCTAAAATACAAGGCGGAGTACTGTACACCGGACAATTGGTCATGGACAACTGTCCACAGGGCGAATGTACAACTGGCCATATTCAGTATTAACGCCATGGCCATAGAAATTATGGTGTTCCTATGTTTCTCCTTATTTGAATTACTGGTGTGCACAGAAAATGTTTTCCCCATACCTTGTTATGATTAAGAAGTATTTACCAGTATCTGGGCGAAAGACAGGGCGTACAACTCGCCACCGGACAACTGGACACTTACATCTGGCCACGGACCGCTGTTCACCTGCATCTGGCCACGGACAACTGCCCTTATTGCGTTTCAGAGCCTTGAAATTGCACTTCATAAGAAGTTATGGTGTTCCTATACTTCTCCCTACTTCAGTTATTGGTGCACAAAAAATGTTTTCATCGTAACTCCTTTTCATTAAGAAACATTTATGAATTTCTCGCTGAAACCACAAGGCTGAGAACTGGCAATCAAACAACCGGCCGTACTCAGTTTTAGAGCCATGAAATTGCGCCGCATAAGCAATTATGATGTCCCTATATTTACCACTACTTGAGTTATTGGTGTGCACAAAATTTAAGTAATTGCCTTGAACAATTTCTGAAATACCAGAATTGCACGTCCCTAATTCAAGACGAATTTAAAAACGCAAAATTAAAATCATCATTTAAAACATGCCATCCGTGGCTCTCATGCATATTTGTGCAGAACTGGAACCCGAACCCAACCACCCATTCGGCTTTCTAAGTGTAAATGCTATAGGGACCAACAGTGCACATACATTTTAAATAAGCACAATTACAAGAAAGGAATGATACAGAGAGGCATAGAATCAATTACATACCTTATATAATAACTTGTAGTTGGAATAATAACAATCTCTTTGTTCAAGGTAGTGGAATTCCTAGGACACTTCTCTTCTAAGGCAGGCCAACTAAGTACTTTTTTAAAGAAATGATTCCACAAGATAGAACCCACAAAAGGGAAGTTTAATCACCCGTCTGTCAGAAGTGGATTTCCAAATGAAAGGTGATTGGCCATTCCACTTAAGAGCAAATTCTGGGTATTAAGGGATAATACCCAAAAGAGGAGCCACACCTTTTCCACAGGAGAGAGATCATCCAGGGAACATTCCAAACTTTCCTAATCTCATTAGGAAAATATATTTATGCTCCTCACGAAATTTTTTCCGAATTGTTAGCCCCCTGTGCATGTTCCCTTTGTTTGCTTCCACATATTTTGGAAACAGACTTTAATCATAAATTTCTTTCATTTCTTACTTGCATATACTTAGTGACGATCGTGCCCTTTTTTATTCAGCAAACAGACTCCAGGGGTTTATCAGGAAATTTAAATGGGGTAGGGAGCCGTTATGAAGTTTAATACTTGAGGGGTTGAAAAGCATGGGGATTAGATAACGCCGAATTTTTTTAATGCTAAAATATTATAAGTATATTCAGGTTTAAAATCAAGCACTGAAACTGGGGAAAACTTCCAAAATTGAGAACTGCTTTTTTTTCTTTATTTAAAATGATTAAAATAGGAAATATTTTTTGCTGTAAATATACACAGAAAATTCATTTATGTGCTGTTCTTATGTTTTATCTCTTACGTCCAGATGCTTCCGTGAACAATATTAAAGCGACGTATCACCTTGGGTTGTTGTTACAGTAGATATTGATATTTTTACAAATATTGTACATGCTGAAATGAACCAGAAATATGCTTATAAAAGGTGTTACAGAATAAAATGAAGAGAAACTTATAACAAGGAACAGTACACCAATTAAGTAGTAAATAGTAACAATGTACTAGTGATCCGATTTATTGGAGTAGGAAATAAACACATAAGCGTTTCCAAGCTTTCGCACATCAACCAGATGGCTTTTTCAAGGAAGTTAGACAGAAACTGCACACTGAAAAATAGAACGCTTCACAATTTGAACGCGGGAACTTGACAATAAATAGATGCGACGTTATATTCATTTAAAGATACGAGGCATCACGTTGGTTGCACGCGGGATCCTGGTAGAGAAAAGGCGTTACTTGAAGAATTGGTTCCAAATTCGTGGTAACTCGAGTGAGACACAATCATTGCAAGCATCGCTGTTGGTAATGATCTCCAAGGTTTCCTGAATGGCTGTACACTTAGGGGTAGAGTAGCGAGCTAATTTCTTTATATCATCCCACATAGCAGTAGCTGCCTTGAATTTGACTTCTCTGGATAGTGCCGCAGCTACTGCACCGTATTTTGTGTAACTTTTATGTTCGTTGACTCTGATTCCTAACGAACGCTTGGTCATTCCAATGTAGTATTGTTTAGAGCGGTTCGGATACTGTAGGGGGATCGCATAAACTCTTGCTTCGCAGGAGGAAGGTGGTTTTTCACTATTTCTCTTTAGTATAATATGTAAAGGTGCAGGGGACCTAATGCCGACGCCGTAGTTCATCTTTTTGAGGGCGTTTTTGAGTATGTAAGACACATTTCGTATGTAGGGAATTGAGCCTAAATAAGGTAGCTGCGACACAGGGAGACTGGAATGTTTGGCTCTGGCTTTTTAAATACAGCTACGTATCTGATGCAATGAATATCCGGCATCAGTGATTAACTTGATGACGCTTACAAGTTCGTGTTGTCTAGAATGGGTATCAGAAGAAACGGCGAAGGCTCTTTGAATTCGAGAACGGAAGATTGCTGCTTTGTATTCTGCGGGACAGAAAGAGCCGCGGAACATCAGGTTGGGGACGGACGTGGGTTTATAGTAGACTTGTGTACCAAGGCGGTGTTCAGACAATTTCCTCAATAAAACATCCAGATAAGGTAAAGCGTTGTTGCTTTCAAGCTCCATCGTGAAATTGATCGTAGGATGTATATCATTGATTTTATCAAGAAAAATTGAAACTCTTTTCCGTGGGGTCATACAAAAATTACGTCGTCTGCATAACGCAGCCAACTGGTAGGCCGTCGTGTAGTGTAGGTTGATAATATATTCCGCTCAATTGGGCTAAGTATTGCTTCTGCAAGGACGGGTGAAAGTGAGGATCCCATCGGAGCGCCATTATTCTGTTTATATACTTGTCCTTGGAAACTGTTGTAGGTGAACGGGTCGCACAAGTAGGTGATCGGGTCTTGACCCTCCGTGTAGGTATGTTAGTTGATAAAATTAAACGTTCCTTGTCCTTCGCACATAACTAAAAACGGGATTACTTGAGATCTTTCCAGACTCCAAAGGCTAAAGGTTTCGCAATTCCATTCAACATTTCCAACCAGACGCTTTCCGAAGATGAAACAAACGTTTTGGAGCTTGGACCAAATATTGCTTCCGAACCAGATCGAACCCAAAAAGCGTCGTTTCCGAATTCGAAAGCGTAATATCAGCAGTTCCAAATGACTCAAAAGATGAACTACGACAGCTCTGTTCTTCCAAATTACGATCTTGGTATAATCCTACTAAAATACCTAATAAATTAATAATTCCGAGGCGACTTTCGATCCTTAGAAATGATCCATCCATAATATTGACTCTAAAAGACAAATCTGGCCAGATAGCGATTATGGACACAGAAGACTACAATACGAAAATTGAAGAATTTATCACTGATTCTAGTTCTGTAGCCCTTCAAAGGAACCCTCTGAATTCTTGGATTGCGTAGGTACAAAGAGCAGCCCGGTTGCCCGCTATTCCATACGATTTTAGAAAAGCCGCCAGATTACCATCAGGCCCTCAGATCCCAAAGCTCTTCGGAAGACTTAAGCACCATAAGCCCGAAAACCCACTGAGACGCATCGTATCCAGGAAGTCTGTACCAACGTACCATTTAGAGAAAGCATTATCCAAATTCCTACGTAGTTTTCTTCCTGAATCGGACTTAGTAATAAGTTCCACTCTGGATTTTATAACGAAAGCCAACGAATCTCACTGTCATGCCATGTGACAGTATTGGCAGCTTCGACGTGGTTTCCCTTTACCCCTCAATTCCCGTTCCAGATGCCATCAGAACATTAAAGGAGGCCATATCTAATTTAACATTTCATACGCAGGAGCCATGCCTCAGCATCTTCAAATTAATAGACTTGGTCACTAATTCCAGCTTCCAAGGACAAGTATATAAACAGAATAATGGCGCTCCGATGGGATCCTCACTTTCACCCGTCTTTACAGAAGCAATACTTAGCCCGATTGAGCGAAATATATTCACCAGCATTACCCGACGGACTACCAGTTGGCTGCGTTATGCAGACGACGTATATTTTGTATGGCGTAACGGAAAAGGGACTCTTTTAATTTTCCTTCATAAAATCAATGATATACATCCTACGATCAATTTCACGATGGAGCTTGAAAGCAACAACGCTAGATGTTTATTATCTAGATGTTTTATTTAGGAAATCGTCTGACAATCGCCTCGGTACACAAGTATACTATAAACCGACGTACGTCCACAACCTAATGCTCTGCAGCTCTTTCTGTCCCGCCGAATACAAAGCAGCTATCTTCGGTTCTCAAATTCAAAGAGCATTCGCCGTTTCTTCTGATACTCATTCCAGACAACACGAAATTGAAAGCGTCGTCAAGTTAGCCACTGATGCAGGATATTCATTGAATCAGATACGTAGCTTTATCCAAAAAGCCTGAGCCAAACATTCCAGTCTGCCTGTGCCGCAGTTACGTTATTTAGGCTCAATTCCCTACACACAAAGTGTGTCTTACAAACTGAAAAACGCCGTCTAGAAGATGAACTACGGTGTCGGCATAAGGTCTCCTGCACCTTTACATACTATACTAAAGAGAAATAGTGAAAAACCACCTCTCTTCTACGAAGCAGCCGTTTATGCGATCCACCTACAGTATCCGAACGGCTCTAAACGATACTACATTGGAATGACCAAGCGTTCGTTTGGAATCAAAGTCAACGAACATAAAAGGGACACAAAATACCGTACAGTAGCCACGGCACTATCCAGAAAAGTCAAATTCAAGTCAGCTACTCCTATGTGGGATGATATAAAGAAATTAGCTAGCTACTGTACCCCTAAATGTACAGAAATTCGGGAAGCCTTGGAGATCATTACCAACAGCGATGCTAGCAATGATTGTGTCTCGCTCGAATTGCCACGAATTTGGAACCAATTCTTCAAGTAACGCCTTTTCTCTACCAGGAACCCGCGTGCAACCAACATGATACCTCGTATATTTAAATGAATATAACTTCGCATCCATTTATTGTCAAGTTCCCGCGTTCAAATTGTTAAGCGTTCTATTTTTTAGTGTGCAGTTTCTCTCTAACTTCCTTGAAAAAGCCATCTGGTTGATGTGCGAAAGCTTGGAAACGCTTATGTGTTAATTTCCTACGCCAATAAATCGGATCACTAGTACAGTGTTACTATTTACTAAAATGAAGAGATTCGCTCATACGTTTTCTAGCTGCAATGACGGACTCTAAGCAAGAAAACTACGAAATAAATATTTATCTGCTTTACTTCTAGACTTTAAGTTAAACAAAGCAGAAGAAATATTACACTATGGAAAAAATACTTCAAGAAAATGTTGAAGTATTCACATAAATGCTATTGACAACCGATTTATCTGTTGTATTGAGAACGCTTTTTGAATCCTCCAACGTGCTTAAAATTTTCCAAAGTTATTCATACTCAATGGAACAGTTAGAAAAAATTCTGGGTGTAGGAGAGCTGGCCACGGGAAAATTGCCGACAGGAGAGCTATCCACGAGAAAATTGCCGACCGGAGAACTGGCCACAAAAATTTTAAGGCGCCGTTTAAAAATTACATTTCGACCGCTTCTGGGTCACCTCTCCAGCGGTTGGTTATCCGAATCACATAAAGATTCCGCAATTTTGTATTTACTTAATTACTACATTAAATGTATTTGTAAAAATTATTTATAATTTACAGCTCAGCAAAAGAATTTCGCGGTTTAAAACCAATATCTGAACAAATTCTCTGCAGGCATGTACTCTTCAAAAATCGGTCCTACATCATGGAAGCTCTTGGACATTGTATATATATAGAGAGAACACTGGCGCATGCTATTGTAGTCTGAAGATGGGACATAGTGCTCCCGAAAATCACACTTTTAACCTGTAAATATTTTAACTTTTAGTAAAGTTTTACTTTACTTGTAAAGGGTTTTTCCCTTTCATAAGTTTTTATCGTGTATTGAGGGTGTTGTTTTTAACTTTTGAGGCATGTACATATGCAGCAAACCTAACGGGGCGGGGGGGGGATTAATACCTAAATTATAAAGCATTTCTGGTCCGATCAGGATATTTTCGGCGTTTACAAATACAACTCAACAAAATATTTACGGACATGGGCTAACGTAGGAAACCTGTGTGTGGTGGAACTTAATACCTAAAATATACAGAATTTTTTGATCGACCGGGAGATTTCCCGCGTTTACAATCTACAACTGGACAAAACTTCTGCGCGCACCAGCTACCGCAGGAAACCTGTCTTTGGGAATGCAGGAGGGAAGGGAAGCTTAACGCCAGAAATATAGAATATAGAGAATTTGTAGAGCTGTAATTTGTAAACTCTGAAAACTACTCGATCGGGCCAGAATTTCTCTATATTTTATGTAAATTTTAGGCGACCCCCCCCCTCTTCTCCGACAGGCTTCCTGCGGTAGCTAATGCTCTGAGATAGTTTGTTGAGTTGTGTTTGTATACGTGGAAAATCTTCCGATCAGCATAGAAATTTCTTATATTTTATGTTATAACATAATTTATTTCGATGTTGGAAGTAGATGTTAGGACTAATACGATTGATAAATTAAACATAAGTAATCGACAAAGGTACCAGAGTTATTCCAGTCCTCCCAACAGAAGTTGCACATGCAATCAAGAACATGAAGCGGAGGAAAGCTCCAGGAGAAGAGGGAATTACTGTAGACATCATAAAAGAAGCAAGTGGAGAAATTGAAACAGTACTCGCTTAAATTTTAACTCGATGCCTTAATGAAGGGAAGATTTCTCAGGATTGGAACAACGCTACAATGATCCTGCTACATAAAAAAGGTGACATTGAGGATCTCAGGAACTACAGACCTATCAGCCTCCTATCAGTGGTTTATAAAATCTTCAATAAGTTCTTTCATACCGCTTAAAAGTGACACTGGACATGGCTCAACCGAGAGCGCAAGCTGGATTCTTGAGTGGCTACAGCACTATAGATCATACCCACGTACTGAGAGAACTAATTGAAAGAGCGAGGGAACATGAACTTCCATTGTGCATGGCTTGTATCGATTATGAAAAGGCCTTTGATTCTGTGAAACCATCAGCAGTTACAATGGCTTTGAAATTCTACGGTATTGAAGATGCATGCATTAATATCATTAATAACATCTTTGAAAATGCAAGTGCAAAAATTCGGCTATTTGAAAATAAAACACACATTAATATTGGAAAGGGGGTGAAACAAGGGGACACCATATCTCCCAAGCTCTTTAATGCCACATTGGAAAATGTGTTTCAATCACTGAACTGGAAAAACAAAGGGATAAAGTTTAATGGAGATTATCTAACCCACCCTTGTTTTGCTGACGAAGTAGTCATTTTTACAACCACCCTATCAGAGCTTCAGTGTATGATCCAGGAACTTGCTGACAAGAGTAAAGAAGTGGGATTAAAAATGAACTTTCAGAAGACAAAAGTGCTGTTCAATGCTTTCACAAGAAATGAAGATTTATCGATTGATGGAGAAAAGCTGGAGATAACAGATACGCACGTTTATCTTGGACAGCAGATATCAAGTGAGGGTCACATTGATGAAGAAATTAATTGGCATACAAAACTTGTCTGGAGATCTTTTGGAAGAAACAGCCTACTTTTCAAGAGAAAAATGCCATTATGTTTTAAAAGAACAGTGTTTGATCAATGCATCCTTCCAGTGCTTACGTATGGCGCAGAGACGTGGACCTTAACTAAGAGTGACATACAAAGGCTGCAGAGAACTCAAAGCAGCATGGAGAGGTGCATGCTTGTGTAACCAGGAGAGATAAGAAGAGGAACTCGTGGATCAGCAAAATGACAAGAGTAGAAGACATCATGATCAGAGTTAAATCCCTGAAATGGCAATGGGCTGGACTTACTGCCAGAAGGACAGACCATCGATGGACAGCCGAAATTTTAGTTTGGATTCCAAGGGACAGGAAAAGACCCAGAAGAAGACCACATGGGAGATGGCTGGATGAAATTCAAAAATATGCGGGAGTGACATGGAGGAGACTGGCACAAGACAGACCGTTGTAGAGGAAACTTGTGGAGACCTTCGTCCAGCAGTGGATTGATAATGGTTGACAATGATGATGATGATGAAAAACATCGACCAATCAGAGACCTTACAAAACCATATCTTTGTTTCTCAAGTTTTTACAGAAGGTTCGCATTTCTCGAACCTTCTAGTGTTCAAAATAAAATAATAATTATTATAATTATTGTTATTATAATAAGTGATTCACGATGACTGCATTTTTCTCAACATATACCTGAAAAACTCAATCACCAAGTTACACACTCCCGTCCTCTTCAGGTTTTTTTGTTTTTGTTGTTGAAGGCTTAACGATTACCGTGAGCAACTCATTGGGCTACAAGCAGTCGCAAATCCCTATTTTGGGCCACTGGTTCCAGGTAAGGGAGATAGCCAGTCAGGACCGGACTTACAAATTTTACGACCTAAGCAATTTTCCGAATGCCACCCCTGCACAATCATTTCACCTATTTATTTGATTTTAATGACGGATTCACTCGTCATTAAAATCAAATAAATCTTTCTTTCTGTCCCATCCCGTACATGCCTTAATACCAAGCTCCTAGTAAAAACGGAAGGCATTCCTACTATACTGCAGAGGAAAATCTTGTCAAGTGTCAACAATTCCTCAGAAATGCAGATAATTAAAAAATATCAAGATTTACATAATCAATAAAAAATGAGCAATATATTACACACAGAATATAAAGTTGTATATTATACAAAGTGTAACAATAAGTGTCATTATATGCACAAGAGAGATTGAGAAAGAGAATTTGATTGCGCCAATCAGCTTTATTACAAGTACAAACACTTGCGCCTAGCTTTCCTGGGAGTAAAATCGTTAACGATTTCATTACAAATCATTTTCATCAAAAGTTCTGATTCAACGTGAAACAGAGCAAGCACAGAAAATGACAGCTCTAATTAATAACAAGAAACTGTACACCAATTACACTTAAAATAGTACTAGTAATCCGAATTTCTTGGCGTAGAATATAAATTAAAGTTCCTCCCTTTCGCACATCAACCAGATGGCTTTTTCAACGAAAGTAGACAGCTAATTGAAAACTGGATAATGGATCACTTGACTTGACTAGACAATAATAGGCGCAAATGTGATCAGACATTCGAAGAAACGAGGCAAGTTTGGTTGGGCGCGCGGTACTGTGGTAGAAAACAAACATTATTTGAAGAAATGATTCCAAATGCGTGGCAACCCGAGAGAGACGCTACCGTTGCAAGCCTTCTTGCTGGTCAAGATTTCTAAGGTTTCGCGAATGGCAATAGATTTAGGTCTGGAGTATGAGGCTAATTTCTTGATATTATTCCACATAGGATCAGTGGACTTAAACTTAACCAATCTTGATAGCGCAGTGGTAATTTTATCGTCTTTTGAATCCCTTTTATGTAGGTTGATTCTAATTTGAAACGAACGTTTGGTCATTTCGATGTAATATCGCCTGGAGCCGTCCGGATATTGAAGTGGGATTGCATAAACCCCAGCCTCAATTAGAAGAGGGGGCTTGTCAATATTTCTCTTAAGCATCGTATATAAAGATGCCGTGGACATTATGCTGACACCGAATATCATCCTCTTGAGAGCGATTTTGAGTTGATAGGTCCTTTTTGGTATGTAGGGAATAGAGCCCAGGTAGCAAAGTTACGGCATAGAAAGATTGACATGGCTAGTTTTGGCTTTTTCCGTAAAGTTATGCATCTGGTTCGACGTATATCCTGCCTCAGCGATCAATTCGACGATGTTTTTAAGGTCCTATTATCTAGAACGAACTTCGGAGAAGACGGCGAAAGCTCCTCTAATTCCAGAACGGAAGAAGGCCGTCTTGTAATCATCAGGGCAGAGTGAACAACGGAGCATCAAGTTGGGGATGGAGGTGGTTTTGTAATAGACTTCCGTACGAAGACGATTGCCATGCGATTTTCTCACCAAGACGCCGAGATAAGGTAAGGTGCCATTGCACTCAAGTTATCGTGGACAAACTTGTTAACTCGCGCCTACATCGTTATTCTGGACAATTATGCCCTACCCACTCTGGGGCAATACTGTGGAACTGAGCCTTGTTGGTACCAGCAGGATAATGCGCCGAGCCATTAAGCAAGGAATGTTGCGTCGTGGTTTGACAATAATTATGTATCGTGTGTGGACTAGCCAGCACAGAGCCCTGATCTTAATCCCATGGGCCACCAATGGGAGGAATTAGAGCTCCGCATAAGTAGTTTCGAACAAAATTGTACTACTAAGCAACAGCATTATGTACTGAATGGAATCGCATACCTACAGCTGTGTTTCAAAACCTTGTTGAGAATATGTATCGAAGGGTCAGTAAATGCATTAAGGCTAAAGGTGGACCTACACCGTGCCAATGTATGTCAAAAAATACTATGTTCTGTTTCTCTTTTAGGTGTGAGGTGATTTTTGTCAATACAGTGTAGTTCAAACGACCGGGAATAAACTCCCAGAAGCACAACCATGAATGCAGTATCGAGTCTTCCCAGCTGTAGTTCAACCTTATTGTCTTGAACCTGGTAGCGATTTCAAAGGTTTGGAAATTATCGACAATTTGTGGCCAAGACTGCAAGCAACGCCTAACATAGCATCATCTCAGGCTGCCCAATGGGTCTTAATAACATTCCTTAAAAAAGATGCATTCGGGTTTATGTTAACTCCTGACAGCTGGTTTTCACTAAGTAATCGCAACGATATGTAGAAGACGAAATAATCTTGTACAGATGCTACTGAAGGTTAAGAAAAACGTGTAGCTTCTGTGCCTCATTCGGCAGCACATTAATCCCCTAGGTTAAGAGAATGGGCTGAATATGGTGCATAGGTAGGAAGTGGATTTACTTCATTGATTTTGGCCTGAAAACCTGAATGCTGACCTAACATACTGGGAACATTGTCATAAGACTGCAGTTACTTATGCCAATGTTGCAATAATTTGATGTAATTCATGATCACAGTGAATAGCTCTTCTGCTTTGTTACCAGTGTTTTGTAGAAGAGTTGAGAGCCTTTCCATGGGCAAACCACACTCTGCGATGTAGCGGATAACAAGTGATAGCTGATCGATGAGTGCTACACTACCTACCAACAATTAATTGGACACCTGTGATAGCAAAGGAAAACAAAGTTTATTCACTTTCAATAGTTGGTGGAGCCTCCACGAGCGGCTATTGCAGCTGCGACCCTCCGGGGCATACTCTCAACCAGGCGTTGTACGAAGGCTAGCGGTATTTTCTTCCACTCGCTTTGGAATAGACAGGTCATTCCTTCACCGATTTCGGACGGTGGGGGCACCCGTTAAGTCGACGCTCCCACTCGTCCAGAGGTCTTCGATAGCGTTAAGGTCCGGGCTATGCGCTGGCCAGTCCATTCGATTAACCCCATTGTCACCATACCAAGCCATGGTGGACCTCGCAACATGACAGGTGGCATTGTCATCCTGAAAGTAACATGGATCCACCCCGTAAAACATACCAGGAGAACCACCCCCATAACAAAATCCCAACCGCCGCGGAATTCACATTTGGCACAATACATTCCGGCCTGAGGCGTTTTCCAGGTAGACGCTAAACCCAGACCCTGCCATCCGAACGGTAGAGGGTGAACCTTGACTCGTCGCCCCAGAGAACCTGTTTCCACTGTTCAACGGTCCACTGTCGACGTTTTTTGCACCACGTTAGCCGAGCAGCACTATTGGACTTAGTGATCAACGTCCATGATAACCGAGCAGATGTGCTTTCTCACAGATGGTATTCATCGAAAGAACACTCCCGGATGCCTGTTGAAACTCCTCGCGGATCTGGCGCATCGATTTGGTGCGGTTCTTCCGAATTTCACTGGCCAGCACCCGTCTGTCTGTAACTCCCAGTTTTGTGGATCTGACGGGTCGCGGCACATTCCGACAGTCACCTATCATCATCCACTTGCCAATCACGTAGGCCACTGTCGATATAGGATACTTCAACTCGCTGGATATGTCACGTATGAATCGGCCATTTCTGTGATACCCGACGATTACACCTTTCTCGAAATCAGAGAGCTCCGAACTGCGTGGCATGTTGCATGCGACTGGTTGCGTTGTTGTTTCCCACACGATGTTTAACGGCGGCGGCCGTGACGTGTATCAGGAACGCAGATACCGTCGATTGCAGTGGTGTCCAATTACTTGTTGGTAGACGGTGTATATACGGGCTGGAAACCATCGTTATAGAAAGAACTTTGCAGCTATTTTTTCATTTACAATATTTGCACCAACTTTCGTCCCAATAATCTCAAAGAACTCCTCATATGTCATAGATAAGTAAGATGTGTTGCCACTTCCTGGATTTACCTTTTCAGCAAAATATTTTGCCAAAGGTGGGATCGAATTCAGCTATAACTTCCAGTAACATCATGAAATTTCCATCGTTATTTGAAATAAACCTTTTGTCACCACCTCTGAAAGGTAAGCCCCGAGTAGCTAACGCTTTTATGACCACGACGACTCTGTGAAGTATTTTCCGCCAATAGTTACTTTCATCGTCCAGCTGTTCAGTCAGGACATAGTCTATTCTTCCCACGTTGTTGCTTCTTTTCTTCAGAGAGATCATGCAACACTTATGAGGCATGGAACGTTCATGTTCGTTTAATCAATCTGTGGCATTTTCCCAATGATTAATAGTGTTGTGTACAACCTGTGAGACTTGAGTGGTTTCGGTTTGAAATAACTTACAAACTCCCCAGTAAACCGATCCTGTGCTTCCATAATACACAATCCAAGACCTAGCCCGTACATGAACATTTAATGATTTCCTATAAATAACACTTCTGTGAGATATCTGATCGCCTTATTGCCATACTGACGATTGGATTTCTTAAAATCGCCTTTCTCATTTTGGTGAAACTCGTGTTAGGCTACACTGTCTCTAGTAGTGTCATTATGAACTACTAATACACAGGATCATTTGAAAGAAGTCGAATATTTTAAGAAACTGAAGTTTTACTCAGTGCAGCCTTGCTGTAATCTCTTGGCTCAATACCTAGTTTCCTGAAATTTTCGGAGAACATCTTCAGACGAAAACTGAAAAAGATGTTGATTCACTACTTCTTGCTATTGAACACGGTATAGGAAGATTGCTTGAAGGTGGAACATTTGACGATCTCTTCGTTTGAAAAAACAGTATTTTTTACTGCTTCTGGTACTGACAGTTTCGTTCTTGCGTGTGTTTTATTTTCTAATTTTCTTGCTTTGACCACCACTCACAAACCTCTACGCCCATCGTTTATTTTTACAACTCCAAAAACCGACCAACGCTCATCAATTTCACTGTTAATTTGAATGTCAGTCATAAGTTCATAGAAACTTCTGTTGTTGTTTTTAATTTTGAGGTTTAACGACCACCGTGAGCAACTCAATGGCCTATAAGCAGTCCCTCGTCCCTAATTTAGCGTCACTGGTTCCAGGAAAGGGAGACAGCCAGTGCCGTAAGACAAGCACAACCTCCATACCTCACGGGAATCGAACCCGGTCTCTTCTTGTACGAATGATCATAAGCCAGCGCTTAGACCACTGCGCCGCCATGGCGGCAACTTCTGTCTTCGTACACCGATCTTGAAACGAATCTTTCAGCAGACACAGACAGCTTTCTTCGTAATATAGACAATTAACGTGGACTAGGAACATCAAATTGAAGTCATCTCTCCTTCCACGTTTGTAACTGAATAACGAGAAGATTTTCATTGGTCGCCACCGGGAAACGAACCCAGAGTCCCCCAGTTACGCGCCGGACATGCTACCTCTGCACCACAGCGGCATCGTACCACGGCAACCTGCCATGTGTTTTGGCAGTTAGTTGTATATGAGTTTAGCGATTTCGAGGCCGCTCTGGGGTCGTGGTATCGTGTCAGGCCCGTAACTGGAGGACCCTGTGTTCGATTCCCGGTGGCGGTCAATGAGGATTTTCCCGTGATTCCCTTATAAACGTGGAAAGATCGATGAATTCTGTTTGAGCTTTCTTGGGAAACCGAACGCATCCGTACTCTTCGAAA
Source organism: Macrothele yani (assembly GCA_039090855.1). Lineage (NCBI taxonomy): Eukaryota > Metazoa > Arthropoda > Arachnida > Araneae > Macrothelidae > Macrothele > Macrothele yani. The sequence continues at coordinate 29,595,809 of CM077032.1, read as the reverse complement.
GCTAGCGACGAAATGCATGGCGGTGCCTGCATACTTTTCAACCGTGCTGAGACATACATATAGTGTCTCCAAAACCCCAGGACGGACTTCTTCCAGCTTCTCTATAACTATTTCCCGAGTGAAATCATCTTTTGGGTTGTCGGAAAAGCAATGACGAAGTTTGCACCCGATGGCGGTTAAGCGGTTTTGGTAGTGCAAGAGGCATGCAGAGCTCTGTTATCGCTATGGCATTCGACAGGAGCCAGCTCTAGCTGCAGTCTAAAAGGAATAGTGAAAAATTTTGTTGATTTGCGGAGATTTGACATCATGTTGAAAATGGAAGACCAAACTGTGCATTTTCGCCATATTTTACTGTTTTACTTCCGTAATGGGAAGAACGCGCGTCAAGCATGTGAAATGTTGCGTAAAGTGAACGGTGATAATGCTCTACAAGAACGTCAGTGCCAGCGGTGGTTCGCAAAATTCCGTGCTGGTGATTTTGACCTCAACGATGCTTCGCGGTCCTGGATGCCAACCGAGGTTGATGACGACCAGATCAAGGCATTTATCGAGTCAAACTCACGTTACACGACACGAGCGATTGAAGACACATTGCACATCCATCATTCAAGCGTTCTCGACCACCTGAAGAAGCTGGGATACGTAAGCAAGCTCCATGTGTGAGTTCCTTGTGAACTCAAAGAAGCCCAATTGACAGCGCGTATAAAATATCTGCGATATGCTCATTAAACGTTAAAAAAACGGTCCTTTTTTTAAACGACTGATAACTGGTGACGAAAAGGTGATTGTGTACAACAATTTGCTGCGCAAACGGTCTTGGTCCCGACGAGCTGCTTCGCCTCAAACGTCATCCAAAGCAGACATTCGTCAGCGGAAGGTTCTGGTCTCAGTGTGGTGGGAGTTCAAAGGTGTCGTGTTTTTCGAGCTCCTATCACGGAACCAAATAATCAATTCGAATGTGTACTGCCGGCAATCGGACAGTTTGAACAAATCGATTATCCAGAATCGTCCAGAGCTCGTTCATCGTAAAGGTGTTCTGTTCCATCACGACAACGCGAGACCGCACAAAAGTTTGATCACCCGCCAAAAATTTTTGGAGCTTGGGTGGGATGTGTTGCCACACCCAGCATACTCGCCTGACCTTGCACCGTCAGAGTTCCACTTCTTTCGCTCTCTTCAACAGTCCTTGCATGGTGTAACGTTTAATTCAGATGCGGCTGTAAATCAGCACCGCGTGCAGTTTTTCGCCACGAAAGACAGGTTGTTCTGTGAACGAGGCATTATGCAGCTCACTGAAAGATGGCAAAAGTTTATCGAACAAAACGGGCATTATATAATTGATTGATCTTTGTTCTTTCTATCAATAAATGACCTTTGCCAAACATGGCTAAAATACGTCATGACTTTTCCGACAACCCAATAGATCTGTGGTCTCAAACTCAGATCCTTGGAAGGGCCATTTTCCAGTTTTGAAGGAACTTAGGAGGTCGTATGAATATTAAGAGATTTATTATTAATAAATATCAACTTTACAAAACTACACTAATGGCTTGGCACTAGTGTGGAATATTATATCTAATTATCGATAAACAATAAAAACAGATGCTTCGTCAATCACTGAAAACAATCACTTTTACGAAACAAATATTTTCACTCATATATAAAAAAAATCACATTTTACCAACGGAACATGATACCAGTACAGAAAAGATTGCACGTTTTGGCTGTCAATTTGGGCTCGCTTATATGTCACCAACTTATCGATATTTGGAATAATGTCCTTTGAATATGCTACTTTTAAAAGTGAGCATAAGTGACCGTCACTTAACCTATTCATTTTAAGACATTTTACTTAGTACATTCTTGAAAACAGTTGTTCACATGAGTATGTTATTCTGAACATAGACAGAACTCGTGCAGCTAGTTAATGAATGTTTACGCACTTGTCCTTTGAAACTAACTGGTAAAACTCTGTTAGATTGCAGCTGTTGAATTTTTCTTCTAGGAAAGAATCACGCTGAAAGTCTATTAATTCAAGCTGAAGTTCTTCAGGTGCGTTTTCAGCACTATAGGAAAATCGAGACTTGACGATATTTAGAAAATATTTTCCATGTCTTCGAAAACTCAAACCTCCTGTTGAAATCCTGTTTTAACATAGCTATCTTCGTACAAAATTCGCCGAAATTGATTCCATCTTGCGCGTGAAGCAACCGATGCAGCCGGACGAAACTAGCCAACAGCTGAGCGGGAGGAAGCTTTTTAAGGTTGATCGGTGTTGCCAGCGCTTGATTTCAATTCTGCGCAAATAATATTCTCTTTTCAGATGACGTCCCTTCCGCACAGCTACACGGCTGCCAGCGCTCTTGGATTCGTAGACAGTACGTCAGGGGGAAGACATTTTACCATTTACTCATTCCTTTTGACAATACGCATGCTTAATACAGTTATATTCTTCCTAAACAAACTTGCTGCTTATAAAGAGGAAGGCTTTGCTAAGCAATAAGATGTTTGTATTATATTCAATATATTACAACGTTTGTGTAATATACTTGAAAAAGGGTGATTTATTTTTATTTTGCAATCCTTCATGCGTGCCGCAAAACAGTTGGCGCTGGGCCTCATGCGGCCTGCGGGTCGAGAGTTTAAGACCACCGATCTAAATGATGTCACATAACGTAAATTCACGTTTGGACCATTATGCCCCTCCACGTTCAGATTTTCCTTGAAACACATATCACCTACCGCATAGTTTCTCTTTTTTACCCGTTTAAGTGAGATACCAGGTGAATAAGCGAATGATTCAACCTACTAAACCTATCCAGTTACGCAGATTGACAAAAGCTGTTGCGTCTGATCACGTGGCTGCAATATTTTGGAACAGTCTTCGCCCTTAGGTTTGGAACACATGTGTATATACAGGGGTTGTGATTGCATTGTAAATCGGTGCTTGCATATTTTCGTTCCAGGTGAAGGCACAATGAGTGACCTGTCGGAGTTTCAAAGAGGGCAGATTGTATGAGCCCGTCTGTTTGGTGCGTCGGTAACCCCAGTTGCACAGGTATTGAGGGTATCGAGAGGTACCGTGTCGAAGGTAATGACAGCATACAATATTCACGGCACAATATCATCTGCGACACTGTGGAAAGAAAAAACCAAACTCACTGCGAGAGACAGGAGGACATTAAAGATGATTGTAACCGCACGGAGGAAGACCACGGCGACGAAACGTGACTGCTGAGCTTAATGCACGTCTCCAAAACAAAGTGACGCCCCGGTGGCGCAGTGGTCTAAGCGAAAGGGGTCCGGGTTCGAATCCCGGTGAGGCATGGATGTTGTGTTTGCCTTACGGCACTGGCTCTCTCCCTTCCCTGGAACCAGTGTCCGTAAATTAGTGACGGGCGACGGCTTATAGCCCATTGAGTTGCTCATGGTGGTCGTTAAAGCTCCAATAAAAAAACCCACTGTCGACGAATACCGTGCGAGGGGAATTGCATAAGCACAATATTTACGGCATAGCTGCGATTGCAGAACCCCTGGTATCACAGGTGAATATGAATCGGAGACAACAGCGGTGCCAGGAACATAAAACGTGGACTGCGGATCAATGGAAGCATGTCTTGTTTTCCGATGAATCAAGTTTCTCACTATTACCCACCACAGGACGGGTTTACGTGTGGAGAACCCTCGGAAAAGCCTACAAACCAGACTGTCTCCTTCTTACAGTGAAGCATGGGAGCGGTTCCGTAATGATTTTGGCCATGATCTGGTAGTTATTAGCAGGCCCATTATCACCTTACACGGACGGATTACTAGCGGTGACTATGTCACTCTTTTGGCCGACCATGTTCATTCAATGACGCAGATATTGTTTCCGTCAGGGGATTGTACCTTTCAAGATGATAATGCACCGTTTCACAGAAGTCGAACTGTTCAATCTTGGTTTGAGGAGCATGAGGGTAAGTTGCACACCTTCCCCGGTCTGCGCAATAACCGGACTTAAACATCATTGAGCCCATGTGGTCTGTGTTGGAAAACAGAGTGCGATCCCGTTGTCCTCCTCCGCCGTATCTCAAGGAATTGGAGCAGTTTCTGCAGGAAGAATGGTACAACATACCACTTACTACCATCCAGGACTTGTCTGCATCCATTCCAAGAAGGATTCAAGCAGTTTTAAATGCCAAGTGTATTCCCAGACAATATTAGGTGCATAGCACTTATTGTTTCAAGGTGTTTCCATTATTTTGCACAACCCCAGTAATTGTGTAGTATACTGTATATACGCACTTGACTTGACCTCACTTAGAGACATAAATTGGTTTATAACTGCTATCGTACTCAATGATACAACATGAAAACACGTTAAAAAAATAATGTTTTTATTATCCGATACAGAAAATATTTTCAAACACACGTTTTTTCTCTGACATTTCATTGGCAAATCATTTACAGAAAGTAGAGTAGACATCATTTTAATTATTTAATGAAATAGATTTATTTATTAATTTAATTGTGCGTGGCATCTTCAGGACACCATTCATAGCTTTTGTTCTATTGTCTGCTGTCGAAGATTATCACATTATTTAATGAAACGAAATGTATTTCTGACAGTAAATCACCAATATGTTCTTTTTCGGCAGGAATCGTCAAACTCAGTTCCTTTATGTCTGTAGCTTCACAAATAATTTTGAAAACTTCTCTCACAACCATCAAATGCGGTTCACCTGTCATTCTTATACTCAACTTTTGTAAATTTCTGAGACACGGAATGCGTTTGAAAGGTTCATTGTCCAATATTGGGCGATTCAAATAAGTATTAAACAGCGACAGTTCTTCTAAATAAGGGCACATTCTCAGTATGTATTGGAGGTCTCTTGTGTCAAATGAAATTTCTTCTCCCATTTCTCCAGCAAGGTGTAAAGACTTTATTTGAGTTCCTTGGCTGGTCCAGAACATCTGCATGTTTTCACCAAGGCGATGAGTGCTTTCGCAGGAAAGCGAAATGCGTCTTAGGTTAGTGAGTCTGCACATGGCCAGTATCTGTTCTCTGCATTTGTTATTATCACTACTAATGAATAAATCTAATTTTTGTATTTCTGGGCATGCACTAAAAACAGTTTCCCAGTTTCCGTCGAATTTCCCGCACGGAAGAGACGTTAGCTGCACAACTAATTGGGGAATTCCGAATATCTTCCGCTGTATGTCAGTTTCACACAAAGCGTCAGGTACCTTTTCAAATGGAGTGGTGAAGAGTTTTCGAAGTGTTGGCATGTGTGTTAGAATGCAAGCTACTCCTGCCTTGCTGACTTCTGTACCAAGTATGTTGAGTTCCAAGAGTTGCAATGGACATTTCGTGTCACACACTTTTGTATAGCAGCAACTTTGAACACCTTCACCATCAGTTACTTCATGACCACAAAGAACAAACAATGAATCGTCACTAATGTTCGTAAAACTCAGATTTAGGGATTTCAGTTCAGTGAGGGTGCTGGCAATAATTTCTATGGTTTCCCCATTCATATTCTTGTAAAGTCTCAACTTAAGATCGGTCAAGTTCTTCATGTTTCTGAGAAAAGGATTGTATATGGCGCAATCCAGATTCCTTCCGCTGGAATGGAATGACTTCAGGTTCTGAAACAAAACAACAGGAAATTTTAATCACTGAACAATTTCACCGAATATATGCGTACACAATAATATTTCATTAATATTTTATTAATATTTCTTTAAACAAAGTTAAAGTGCATTCATGAATCATGTAATTTTTTCGTAACGCGTCAAGAAGGACTGACGTCGATCATATAACTTACCAGTAAGTCACTGACCAATAACGAACTTCATCACTGAAGAGCCGAAACGTTTCGACCACCTGTCCAATACGCTTTTGTTCCTCCACATCCCACCAAATCAGCTCTTACCCGGCGAGTTATGACGCTGCAAGTTTTCTACAGGTATCTTGTGGTATCTGGTACTAATATACCAGTAACTTCTTCAACTCTCAAAATTTACATGGTTCTTTTCTTTTTTTTTTTTTTTTTTTTTTTGATTGGAGGTTTTACGACCGCCGTGAGCAACTTAATGGGCTATAAGCAGTCGCCCGTCCCTAATTTAGGGTCACTGGTTCCAGGGAAGGGAGAGAGCCAGTGCCGTAAGACAAACTCAACATCCATGCCTGACCGGGATTCGAACCCGGACCCCTTACGGACGAATGATCAGAGGCCAACGCCTTAGACCACTGCGCCACCGGGGCGGCTTTACATGGTTCACCCGCCGAAGATCGGATTTGCAGCTTCCACAGAAACCACTGTGATGTGCCCGCCTCGCAGGATGCATATGAGATAAAAGTAGATAACAGTGAGAGCACATGCCAGTGTAGTATTGTGGATAGCACTCGGTGCTCTGGAGACGAGAGTTGTGGGTTCGGATCCCGCCCCTGGCATAAAAATGATGGAGAAATTTACTTCGTCATACCACAGATACTCGATTGGATTGATGTCTGGGGAACAAAGATTTCAGCGCAATACCTGAAAGTCTTACTCAGGTTCCACGAACATTTCTCTGAAACCCCGGGCAGTGCGGCGTAACGTATTATGCTGAACAAAGAAAGCACTAAAAGTAGAAAATAGCGTTGACATGAAGATGAAAATTCCGGGCAGTGTGCCTTAGCGTTTTATGTTGATTAAAGAAAGCACTAGAAGTAGGAAACACCGTTGACATGAAGATGGAAAATCCGGGCAGTGTGGCTTAGCTTAATATGCTGATTAAAGAAAGCACTACAAGTAGGAAATGCCGTTGACATGAAAATGAAAAATCCGGGCAGTGTTGCTTAGCATATTATGCTGATAAAAGAAAGCACGACTAGTAGGAAATACCGTCGACATGAAAACTTATGTTTAATGTACAACGACGTTTAGGTAGATTGTAGCCATCATATTTTCGGTCTCGCAAATGGCTGGAACTACGTTTTACAGCAGAGTATCACCCAAAGAATTACACTTACCCCACCAACTTGTTTTCGTCTCACCAGGCATCCAGGAGCCAATACTTTCACGGATAAACAACGACTAAATAGCAGGCCGCTCACATGCTGCAACAGGTAACGAGATTAAACCGATCAGACGACCTTCCAGTTATTCAAAGTCCTGTCTTAACGCTCGCGAGCTCATTGTAAGCGCTATCGACGGTGAAATTCACCGGATCAGACGACCCTCCAGTTATTCAAAGCCCCGTCTTAAAGCTCGCGAGCGCATTGTAAGCGCTTTCGACAGTGAACCGACGTCAGCGTTATCACTCTGAGAGGACTACAACTACATAGCTCCATTTTGAGCAGCGTTCCTTGTACTATGTGTGGTGATGCATTACTCCCGTTAACAGTTTTCAAATTACAGGCCACTTGCGCCACAGTATCCCCTCTGTTGTCTCGTACCATAGAGGGATAGCTTTCTCTCACCACTGACATCTATGTCAAGACACACTGCAGCCGTTGGTGGCTTCTTTCTTCCTCCGCGAAGGCTCCGAAGAAGGAAAATTTCGAAAGGTGCTGAAGGTACTAACGACAATAAAGGTACCGCACTATAAGGTATTAACGGCAGCTGACCGTTTGCAATCCCCAGAATTTGCAGTCTCGAAAATGCTCAGAACCAGTTGTCTAGCTATTAAAATTTTGCATTTGTCAAGCTCGCTTAAGTTCTCTGACTTTCCCATCCAAAGAACAGGAGCCGCCCCGGTGGCGCAGTGGTCTAAGCGATGGCCTCTGATCATTCGTCCGAACGGCGTCCGGGTTCGAATCCCGGTGAAGCATGGATGTTGTGTTTGTCTTACGCACTGGTTCTCTCCCTTCCCTGGAACCAGTGACCCTAAATTTGGGACAGGCGACTGTTTATAACCCACTGAGTTGCTCACGGTGGTCGTTAAACCTGAAAAAAAAAGAACAGGAATAACACCGATTAACAGAACACAGTGTCTCGTGCTATTTATACCGTTTCTTTACCTTCACACTCGCCATCGTTCACTTGCTGTTATTTCAATTTGCATAACGACGCTCCAGTCATAATATTTAGGTTCTTTGGTGTATATACGGCACTGGCGACTTGTCAGTACTAAGCCCCCGCAACTAGATATGGAAGGACTTGTCGTAGTTCAAACGGGAAATTATTATCTACGCAAAAAAGGCGGGGATTTGAGTCTTTGAGAGCCACCGTACTGAAGGTTTGAACGAAAATTGCATGAAAGGTAGTTCCCATTCACAACTGGTACTTGCTGTCGCAGGAATTGTTTTCCATTTACATTTGAGATTTATATTTAACATTGGTTGCCCTTAGCCCTTTTTCGGTGATGATCTCATTCTTTGCGAAGTACAGGCTCATGATGAAAGTTTTGCCTTTCAAAATGACATCAATAACCAGCTTCCGTGGTGGTACTATAAACCATCTCCACGTCAACATTTCCAAATATTATGTCCTTTCCTTTTCGAGGAAGAAAACCAATTATTTTTGTATACAAAGCCACGACTATATTCTATGCCGGACAAACAATTTCTAAGACTTGGGAGTTACATTCGATTCTAAGTTGGACTATTAAAGCCATATCCAATGATTTGTATCTTTTGCCTGAAGTTTTGGATTAATTATGCAACTTTCTAAGTGTTTTTCTGATCCCCAGACAGGTATTCCCATTTTTGAGACCACGGCCAGACTTTATTAGAACGTGCTATACGATATTTTGGGGTCCTAGTCTCATAACACAAATAAATCAGATTGAGAAAGAACAAAATCGATACCTACGACACATTTTTCATATATACTAGGATATGAATATACCAAAGAATGCCCGGTGGGAAAGTGCTCACACAAAAATGCCCACGGAAAAAGTGCCTACATATTGAGAGCAGGAAAATAAGTCATTTGGTGTCTGATGTTTTCTTACGTCTGTTCGAAACATGAGGTTTTTCTTAATTTTATGAAGAAACGAGAGAGATGACAACGAATTTTCGGGTGTAATGAGCACGTCTTTTGCATCCGTTCTGATGAGAATTAAATTTATCAAAGCTGTTCAAAGTCAAAGGAACCGGTATGGAAAAAAATGGTATCTGACTAAAGAAAGAAGATCTTCAATCGGGTTTTTAATCCAACAAATATTGCTGTACGTGGAATCGTGAATTTACGCCCTCTGGCTGCAGACTTATGAGTTAAAAAATTGAATTTATATGAGAAACATTTTGCTGCGGAAACGCTCTCCAGCAAAGAAACATTTTTTTTTTCAAATCGGACTGTTCGAAGCAGAGATATGGATAAATTTAAGACATGCGTCTACGCTTCCTAGCGGGAAAACCATGCATTATTTTAAGTAGAAAGTATTATCAAAAGTTTTTCGATGTGAGAGGTATCGATCCAAGACAAAAGAATTTTGGTCCAGATTTCGGGAGCTCAGATTTTGCTGCAAATACATCAGATGCAGAAATTAACGCTTATGCACCTGGAGGCCAAACCATTCTTTACCAAATATTAGGAATTATATGAAAAAGATTTCCCATCAGGAGCTATATGCGATACAAGAAGAATTTTTTAAATCAAAATTTTAGAAGCAGAAATATCGGGGAAAGCGGAATTTACCTTTGCGCCCCCTAGCGGAAAGTCTATGATTTACTTGAAAATTTTTAATTTATATGAAAAACATTTCGCATAGGAAGCACTATCCAACAAAGAGGGAATTTTTCAAATCGGACCCCTAGAAGTAGAGATATTGACAAAAACAAGACATACATCTACTCCTATGGCGTACAAACCATATATTGAAAAGGTTTGTCGACGTGAGTAGTATCGGTCCACAAACGATTTTTTTGCAAACGAGATTTTAGACGCTCAGATTTTGCGGCAAATACATCAGAAGCGGAAATTAAGACTTACGCGATCTGGTGGCCAAACCACTTTTTATCAAAAGTTAGAATTATATGCATAGGATTTCCCAACAGGAGATGTATCCGGTGCAGAAATAGTTTTTCAAATCGGAGTTTTAGAAGCAGAGATATCGGGTAAAACACAATTTGCTTTTGCGCCCCCTAGCGAAAATTTTATGATGTACTTGAAAATTTTGAAATTATATGGAAAAAATGTCACACCAGGAATTCTGTCCAATAAAGAAAGAATTTTTGAAATCGGATCATTTGATGCAGCAATATTGACAAAAATAAGATATATATCTACGCCGCCTGGCTGCGAAACAATGTAATATTTTAAGAAGAAAATATTCCGAAGAGGTTTGTCGACGTGAGTGGTATCGCCAACAAATATGCAATATTTTAAGAAAAAATATTTAGAATATATTTATAAATATTCCATATAATATATATATATATGGAATATTTATAAACGTATTCAGAATATTTTTTTCATATTCTGAATATATTATAAATATTCCATATATATTATATGAAATATTACATGTAGGTGAAAAAATATTCCGAATATGTTTAACAAACCATGTAATATTCCGAATGTGTTTGTCGACGTGACTGGTCCGCCAACGAATTTTTTCAATCGAGATTTCAGAAGCTCAGGTTTTTTGGCAAATACATCCGAAGCAAAAATTAACTCTTACGCCCCCTGGTGGCCAAAGTATTATTTACCAAAAATTAGATACTATATGCAAAAGAGTTTCCATCCGGAGCTGTATCCGCTGAAGAAAAAAAAATTCAAGTCGGAGCTTTAGAAAATTTTCCCCTAGCGGAAAATTTATGCGTAACTTGAAAAAGTAAATATACATAAAATACTCTTCGACATCAACGGAATCGAAAGATAAAAAAAATTTCAATCGGATACTTAGAAGCAAATATATGGAATAAAATGTATTTTGAATTCCACATCATTTGTATTTACGCCCTCTAGCGGAGAAATTACACATCGTAAAAATAAAAAAAAAAAAACGAAATAAAGCATCATCATTCGCACATCTCAAGCTTCCCAATGCAAAAAGAATATTTCAAATCGGACTAATAGTTTCAGAGATAGGGTGTTTACAGGCGGACGGACAAACCGACAACATAAGCACGATCTTTCTTTTACAAAAGACGTGCTAGAAACTTAATTCTAAATCAGCAATCGGCATAATTTGTCAGAATATTTCATCTGTTGAACAACATGACTTTCACTACCGTTACAAATACATAGTGTTTTTTATTTCAAAATAGCAGTGCTTGGCTTATCCACAAGCAATATGATAGGATTCTTTTAGTGAGTGGGGCATTACAAATAAAGCCAAGTTATCAAAAGAAATCTAACACACATGCAAAATCAGAGGAACGCCCCCCCCCCCCCCAACACACACATAAACAAAAGTTTGCATAGGTCAATAAGGTTTTGAGGGTGCACCAAAAATGTCTCACACCCTGGAGACTTTGTGAGCATTTTAATTCAATTGCGTTACTCACTCTTGGTAATATTTGATTCTATTTTTACACATATTAGTATTGTTATGTCTCTCTTAACAATGAGCTTCTTCTGCCATTTTGGGGACACACTACACAATGTTCTTCTAATTCTAGAAGCGTTTGTGTTTGAGCAAGGCAAATGTTCTTACAAATTTTGTCGATATCTTAGTTGAAAGTAGGATTTGTCTTCATGAAATTGAAAAAGAAACCCTCATGTTTCTAACAGATGTAAGAATTCAGTCAACAGCTGGCGTATTTACCTATTTTCGAGATGTGGGCGTTTTTCCTATTTTTGAGAAGAGGGATTTCTTCTGTCGGCATTTCTCTCTCATGCCCTGGAGCATATGTTGCGGACATCCCACCTGTTGACCTATAGTCGTTTTTCAAGATGATTTCTACATTCGAGAAGGACTCGTAAAAATTAAATCTCTGTTTTGACGAACTGCTGTTCTAGTGCACTCAGCGCATTTTAAATAAGTGCGTAGAGTCCTTTAATCCATTTCTACGCCTTTTAAGAATCTCAGGTTCAGCCTACTATAGTCATTTTAAGAACTGTTGTTTTAATGCACTCTACGCAGTTTTATAACCGCTGTTCTTGTGCATTACGCATTTTAAATAAGTGCGTAGAGCACATTTTGCTGTTTGAAAACCGATGGTTTAGTTAACTCTACTCATTTTAAGAACTGCTATCCTCGTGAACTCAACGCATTTTAAATACGTAAGGCCGTAGGACACTATTTGTACTTTGATAACCGCTGTACTTGTACCCTACGCATTTTAAATAAGTGTGTAGAGCACTCTTCCCGGTTAGAAAACCGTTAGTTTAGTTCACTCCACTCATTTTAAGAACTGATGTTCTCGTGAACTCAACGCATTTTAAATACGTAGGCGCGTAGAGCACTCTTCGCAGTTTGAAAACCGATGATTCAATGCACCCTAAGCATTTTAAATAAGTGCGTAGATTGCTCTAAACTATATCTACGCTTTTTTGATAACTACAGGCTTAGATCATTCTAATCGTTTTAAGAACCGCAGTTCTAGTGCACCCTATTCACTTTAAATAAAAGCGTAGGACATTCTATGCACTTTGAGGGCAGCTGTACTAGTGCAAACTGCGTAAGTGCGTAAAGCCCTCAACGCAGTTTGAGAATTGCTGATTTAGTGCACTTTGCACATTTTAAATAAGCGCGTAGAGCACTCTCCTCATTTTAGGAACCTCTGTTCTAGTGCACTCTATGCATTTTAAATAAGTGCGCCTACATTGTAAAACAATTTCTGAAATTCACGAGCAACTTTCAATGATTTCTTTCGTGAATTAACGAACATATTGCTGATACAACTCTTTCCGTGAAATGACGGATATTTCGTAACCTGATGAAATTCTGAAATCCCATAAACATTTTCGCAATTGGTTTCTTATATTGACAGTATATTGACGCTTTAAGATGTGTTCACGGAAAATTCTGAATTTTCAGAACCCTTTTTTCAATTCCTTTCGTACGAAAGAAAGGTACTGAAGAAAGGTTTGAATTCCTTTTCATTTGCTTTATTCTTTGAATAATCACATACATCTTGATCCCAATAAATACAGTATTATGCCAATATCTGAAGGATTTAGTTTTAATATTGGCAACTTAATATTTCAAAGAATAAAAAATAATTTACATATCAATATTATAGACATAAAATTTGTTACTCATAATTATTAAACCTGGGGCAAATCTCTCCTGCGACCCATTAACCCAAAATAATTAATGATGAAAAAATGCATAAATTATATTGGCTCAGAATTTTGGAACAATTTATCGACACAATTAACTGAAATAAATAACATTAATCTACTTAATAAAAACAAATAAAGAAACTTGTAATGAAACACTCATACAAAAGGAGGGGAAGTGTTTAGGGAATTTCAAAGTGCAAATTACAACCACTTGCCATTGTTAACGTCCTTGTGATCAACTGTTTAATTGCAAGTGAGGAATCAGTGCTTGTTATGTCTTATTAGGATTTTTCCTTGCTTCCCCATACTGTTATGTAAATTAACTCTGAAATGACATCTACACTATATTGACAAAAGTCACCGGACACCTAGAAGTGAAACACAACATGGCATGTATTTACATACATTAGTACGGTGTCTGTCAACCTTTCGCCTTAATGCCTGCACTGACCCTTCGAGACATACTTTCGACAAAGTTCTAGCGCACAGCGATAGGCATACGCTTCCATACAATACATAATGCTGCCGCTAGCTGTTGCTTAGTCGTAGGCCTTGATTCCAGACTTCTAATGCGGCGCTCTAATTCATCCCATTGGTGCTCTATCGGATTAAGATCAGGACTCTGTGCTGGCCAGTCCACACACGACACGGAACTATCATCAAACCGCGCCGTAACAGTCCTTGCTTTATGGCTTCGTGCATTATTCTGCTGGTACCAATAAGGCTCGGTTCCATAGTATTGCCCCAGAGTTGGTAGGGTATAATTGTTAACAAGTTTCACCACGATAACTAAAGAGCCGCGACCATACCACGAAAAACACCCCTACACGAGTACACTGCCAGCTCCAAACTTGACCGTAGACACAGTACACTGTGGTAAATAACGTTCACCCGGCTGCCGCCATACCCACTCACGGCCATCAGGATGATGGATCGTGTATCTGGATTCATCAGTCCATAGGACCCGTTTCCCTTGATCTACTGTACACGATGAATGTTCTTTGAATCATGCTAAACAACGAGTAACATTCCGAGTGGAGATGATAGGCCTATGAGCAACCACACGACCACGGTAATCCATGGAATGAAGTTCTCTGCGAATTGTACGTGTATATACCGAGGTTTGAGCATTTTTACTCACCTGTACACTGAGGTCTTGTGCAGTACTCCGTCGATTAGCTGTAACGACTCTCCTGAGGTTTTGACGTCCTCTATCACTGATTTTCTTTGGTCTGCCGGTACGTTTTGCTGCTTCAGGCACGCAATGTGTCTTCCCATTATTCAGTACATCCGAAACATTTGACTTGGTGTGTTTAAACTGCTCTCGGTTTCTCTTATGGACAACCCACTAATATAACACCCAAAAATCTTTCCTTTCTCAAAGTCAGTTTTCTCCTGTCGCGACATTTTCACTCAACTTCACAGTGCGATATAACCGCGATCAGCTGCAGGCTTGTTCTTACACCGTTTGCAGCTGTACTGCGCATCTAAACAACGCAGCTGTACCGTGCATCTAAACAATGCAGCGGATCCGTTCATTTGCTTCTGAAGGAGTGTCCGGTGACTTTTGTTTATATAGTGTATGTATGAAGCTCAAATGTAACAGCACAAATATTAATAAATAAATAAATAAATATTAACGAAAAACTCCGTTCTCACTTTTCACGCATCAGTATGAAGAGAAATTTCAAGTGATTGGAGTGATTCCTGGGAATACTTGAGTTTGATGACCTGTTAAATTTCAATCGTGTATCGAAGTATTTGATTTTGAAGTTCTCCAACGAAATCGAATATTGCGGATAGCATATGGAATGAATAAGACAGAATTTATTATAGCTATCAGGAGAAAATTTTATATTTAGAACTTTTGTGATATAATAATATAAACAGTGCATTTCACATTTTCCTAAAGATAATTGAAAGTCATTGTTAGTTCAAAAAGATTTCGAGATCCAAAGTATTGTTTCGCTTCGAAAAATCACGATTAAAAAATACTAAATTTGCGATACGTCCTCCTACAGGGCAAATGAAATTATTACAAACCTATTAAAAAACCCCAATAAGCTCTAACAGAAAATAAAATGACCAATTCACCCTCATTAGTGACAAAAAAAGCTTTCATCATCGAGCAATTAGTTTTACTATGAACGTAATTCAAATTTCCGAGACTTTCTGGCTCAGTGGTTAAGACGCGCGTGAGCTGCTGAATCAACCCGAATGGTGTGGGTTCGATCCTCACTGTTGTGACATTATAATCTGCTATAATAATTCTGAAAAATTCAGCGTTTTCGATTCTGCGGAATTTGTAGATAAATACGGAAAAACTTGAAAGAGACTTTTCTGAATACGGAAAATATGTGAAAATACGGAAGTTATAGAGACCTGGCAATTTCAAAAATGAAAATGTTTCTAAAAGTCGAACAAAGCCGGCAAATTTGCTGCACGCAGTTTTCAGAAATTTTTCGATAAATCATACCCGTTATTTTTAGTGTAGGACACTCTACGCATTTGAAGAATCGCTGTCCTAGTGTACTTTAAGCATTTCAAATGAGTGCGTAAGACTTTACACACTTTGAGAACCGCTGTTCTAGTGCACTCCAAGCATTTAAATAAGTGCGAGAGCAAGCTACGCTCTTTGAGAACAACTATTCTGGATATGCAACGTATAGTAGCCGTCTTATAGAGGTAAAGCAGAAACAAAGTGTCTTATCTTCCTAGACGTGTAAATGAGATGATCTGAAGTCTAATACGTACCTTACAGTTGCGACCAATCGCTGTAATGATTTCCGGACTGTATCCTCTGGGGGGCGCTGTTATTACCTTAACATATTGGGTGAATATGAAATCTGAGAACAGTTGCAATGATCTCATATTACTCTCCCCTTGAGGAGAATTTTCTCTTCCAGAAGGACGAGAAAATTTTTTACGACACATTTCTGCAATATGATCTGCATATAAGCGCTCTAAAAAGAAAGAGAAAATAAATATGAACTATGATGACTACTGAATCAAGCTATTTCGTAACAATAAATTTATAAATTTATTTAAATATATTTTCACATTATTTTAAGTAAATATATCATATGAACTTCTCATAAGTGATAATTCTTTAGTACTATACCAGTGGCGTATATTCGAGGCTAGCTAGGCTAGCTGCGAAGCCCAGAGAATGCACAAATAAAACTGAATTAAATATACACAAATAAAAGTCAATTATCAACGGTATTAAAATATGTCGATGCTTTGGGTGCGAAAAAAAAACGCGTGCGGATTCGCTTCTGTGACTCAGTCTGACGAGCGAAAACCAACGGCATAACGCAAGCAGCTCTTCCGGAGTCTTCGCAATTCTGATGCGAAAACCTTCGGTACAATCGCCTGCTAGCGTTTCCATGACAACATGAATAAGATGGTAGATGGGAATGGGACCTTATTTTGGGTAACGGTTCGCTCAGAAAAAAAGAACACTTCGACTATTCAGTCACTCGCATACTACCACCCATGAGAGTGTTTCGCGAGAGTTGTTTCAGTTTTTGTGAAGTGTCAATGAAAATAATTCAGAGATATTATGTCTTAAATTGGTAGCTTTGTTGTATTCGAACTGTTTTGATAAATTTTGTGAAAGCTTCCCTGAACATCAACTGTCAGAACTTAAAGAAATCTGTGCTTCAAATTTTGATACAACTCGACTAAAAAATGAACTGAAGGTCTTTTATTCCTTTGATGAATACAAAAACAAATCAGTAAGAGACATTACGTGTTACCTAAAGTTGAATACATCGGACATAGTGTTTAGTGAGGTGTACAAATTAGCAGACCTCATATTAAACTTTCCATCAACAGCTGCAACTGCGGAAAGAAGTCTTTCAGCATTAAAAAGAATCAAGATATATCTTAGAGCCACACAAGGACATGCACATTCGAAAAACTTGGCTGTATTGTCAATAGAGAAAAACATTCTTTTTAAATATGAAAAAGTACTCGGAGGAAACATTTTATGAAAACGTAACACTAAAGTAACCACAAAAAAGAAAGAAGAATGGAGCTCATGTGCAAATAAAGTATTCAGAAGAAGAATGGAGTTCCTGTACAAATAAAGCATTCAGAAGAAGAATGCAGTTCGTGTACAAATAAATAATTCAGAAGAAGAATGGAATTCACGTACAAATAAGCGTTCAAATCCTAATCCTCATAATTATTAGGTATCATGTTAGCATTGGCATCTTCCTAAAATTTTGAAAAAAAAGATATTTCTATTACTTACTTAACAATTAAAAGTTAGCGCAATCTAAAAAACTATACTGGGTGTGTGTGTGGGGGGGGGGCAGTACGGGTGAGACAGCCCAGGTCTCGGACCCAAGGTACGCCACTGTACTTTACGATACATAAGTATAGACACATATAATATATGTCAGTGTCATTTATCGCTTTCGCTTATGTATATTTGGGTGGAGATCTTTAGTGACACACTTTTACGTGTTGAGGAATATGGCGACCTAATTACCCTTTACTTCTGCCGACATTCTGCTCTCAGGACATCTCCGTTTCTAAATCTCAGAAGCGGAAAAAAGACTATCTAATAGAATAAAGGTTTATACCGTCTTGGCACGTTTAATATTTTAATTTTCGCTGAAATACATTCACTAGCGCTTTCGAAACCTTTTCCGTGAACTGGCAAAGAAATCTTAAACAGAACTATAACATGTTGCTATGCTAAATATCTCATCTTCACCAGAAACCGTAACAGCTCTTTATAGCTAACTTACTCAAAAATTGATATTTAAATCAAATACGCGACTTAGTTTTCCTGCTCAAAACCATTATGTAAGATATACTGCTCGCCGTTATGACTTCAAGGGGTGATTTGATTATTGTGTAGTGGGTATTTGAAAGGAATTGTGTCTTATATCACACCTGATAATGAAATCATGTAAAGGTTTTGAAGTCACTAGTGTATTTTAGCGAAAATTAAAATATTTAACGTACCAAGACGGTATGAACCTTTATTCTGTTAGACATAATCGGGTGCGTAATTCATTTTACTGAGTGTATGACTTGTAACGTATACTCTAGATTCAGTTTCCTTTTGATTTTACTATCTCTGGTTATTTTATTTTCCTATGTAAATTATCTTCTTACTTAACGAGATGTTATTTCTCTCGCTGAATGATGACGTGGTGGTAGGCAGTATAAACAGGCGCGTTCAGACAGCTTTTGTGTTACGTGAGAGAGCTTTGTTTTATATGTAAAGAGATCTTCGTTTATGTGAGAGGAACTTCGTTATATGCGAAAGTTCAGATATCGAGTAATTGTGTGACCTGTGAAATGTGTGTTGGATAATACCAGGAGTTTCCCTAATAAAAGGTTTTTAGTAAGTACGTTTTTCTCAGTTCATAGTTTTGTCAGACCTCTGTCTGGCTGTTAGGTCTCTTTCATTAAGTGTTACTATTAACAACCAGCATAAGACTTTATTCATCATAAATCACTACTATTACAACATTACTAGCAGTTAAGTTTATTCATTATAACTACTACAACAACTACCAGTAAGAAACTATATTCATTATAGACTTCGTAAGTCATCATACAGACTTTATTCTTAAATATACAACAATACTAGTTTCATCGGGGCAACATTCTTTGGGGAAAAGACTGAATGCTGTCGATTCATTATATTCGCCCTTAAGTCACTTAATGTTAAAGCATTACCGTCATTGCACGATTCAAATTGTGATGCATAAAAACAATTTAAATACAACTTCGATTATTGTTTTTAAGACTATTTATTCTTAAAAATAAATATTCTTTATTATACTTAGCATTGCCAGAGTTTTGAAAAACCTTTGCAGTAAGCATAATGTAAGTGTTAGTTTAAAAACCAGAAATATTCTTTCCATAGTCAAGAACGACCTAGATATGGTTAAAACAGAGGACAGGCATGGAATTTATAGCATACCATTCAAGGCAGTTGATCCAGACAACATAGATCAGATAAACATCGGAACTACAGTTCGAAATCTGAAAATACGACTACAATACAACAATACAATTTAAAAGCTGGATCAAGAGCCACAGCACTATATCACGTACTGTTATTAATGGAACTCACCGCCCTGATTGGAATAATGTTGCCATCTTGGCCACCGCAAACACGAAATTTTTAACATTATTTACAGAAAGTCTATATATTGACAACATTAAACAAATTTGCTGCAGCGATGACCATCAATCAAGCCACATTCCATTACCGTTAAAAACGCTTAAGACGAATACGATTAATTTGACATCTACCTGTTATGATCAATAATTATCAACTAACATGAACTTTCTTGGCGTACGCGCAATAATGGATGACAAACGTCACGCTGTCTCTTAACCTCAACCTGACTGTATACCGTATATATCGTACTTATGTACTATTCTACATTTGCAGTGCTCTAACGCATCTGAGGATGGACACTGCAGCGGGTCCGAAAAATTTTATGCATCCAACTTTATGATGTTTAATCGTATTGGGCAGGTGGTAATGACATGTCGTCGGGTCTTCAGAGAATGTGGTCGGAATTGGTCGGCGATGATGTTGACGTGATAAGCTTCAGCTCCTGTACACTAGAAATACATACATTTTTCTTTTGTAACATGCGTCAGAAGAAGTACGTAATTAGTCATCATATTTAACTAATTACCTATGAACGTAATTAGTCTAACGTAATTAGTCGTTGTATATGACTAATTACGTTCTTGTTCTGTATTTTTCAAAATAGATGCTTAAGACAAAAAAATAAAAAAAATAATTTTAGGACAAAGAATAAAAAAAATAATTTAGACAAAGAATAAAAAAAAATAATTTAGACAAAGAATAAAAAAATGAAAATTTTAACAGCTGTGCTTGGAGAGCCAACAAGTTGCCCGGTATCGTGATCTGTGCAGGTGGGGATGGAGGCGGGCGTGAAATGATGGAGCCCAGCCCTAGAATGTAGAACAGACAGCCCGCGCATAAAACGTTAAGATGGGGAAGGGGTATGTCGTCAAAGGATTGGTGAATGCAAGAAGTTGATGGGGGACCGCAGTACAGGGAAATGCCGAAATTTCTGACTAGTGACATTTTCTGCTTACTGGTGGAAAATAATATCTTTTGACCCCTGCATGTATGTATATATACAGAGTGATTCATAAAGAAATATACTGTTTCCAGATGGTGTAAAACAGTAACAGTTGAAGACACGGACCATAACTGTGAAACGTGAAACGTTAGTGCTCATAAAGTTTGTGTACCGCTACTGAGGGAAATGACGTAAGAGATAGCGCGCGTGTCACGTGACTAGTCAGTCAAAATGGCAGCGTCTGCAGTGGAGAAAGCGTTTTGTGTTCTTAAATTGAGTGAAATGGAATCTGTAACTGTTGTGCAACGACATTTTCGATCACGATACGGAAAAGAACCTCCAACCAGAAAATCTATCTACGATTGGCATTAAAAAATTCGAAACTACGGGCTGTTTGTGCAAACTTAAAATTCCTGGACGACTTCGTGTATCGGAAGAAGTCGTCGATACTGCTTACACTGCCACTCAACGAAGCCTAAGGGTGCACACACATAGAACATCTGTGACTGTCCCTAAAAAAAGTTAAAAGAGTCCCCTACAATTCTGTTACAGGTAACATAAAATATTTTACATTGTTCTTAATTTATACTGCGTTGAAACTGTATACTTCTTTATGAATCACCCTGTATATATATATATATGTATGTATATTACCTCTGGCGCAGAAATACATATTAACGCCTCTGGTGAATATTATTATTTTAATGGGGTGGTCCCGACTTCTTGGTTTCCTTATCTGCTGTCGCTCCACTGACTCAGTGTGTCTCTTTTCAATAATACCAAATTAGACTTTACAATGTAGACTGGACAAAAACTACATTTTTAAAAATACTACATAATTTAGAAACTTTCTCTTATTCTTTATTTGTGGCATATTAGTCAGACATACTTTAAAAACAAAAGAGCATCTGAAGAATGTGGTACTCACGGAATTTCTGATAATCCGTGGAGCCTTGGCGGAATTTCGTGCCGTGTCGAAATATGTCCTCAAAAACTCTTTTTAAACAAAGCTCCTCCAAACTGGTAATCTTAGCACTCATTTTGAAGTATCAGTCAGAAATGCTGGAAATAAACGAAAACACAATTAAAACTCTTATTCTTGAACAATCGAGCATTATATTTTCAATGCACAAGTTAATGTTCAACGTGTAAGAAACTCGGAAATCTGTCCGATACTGGGTGCCCTAGAACCAAACGAATTTTTTAATGGCTTTTGTTATTTCATGTTTGTTTTTATATGGAATAAAATATACAGAGTTTTCTTAAGCGTTCAATATGAAACCTTTTTCATTATGCACCTCAGTGACGACTTCTTGGCTTTCTTTATCTACTAGGCCACAGGGTGATTCAAAAAAGGACTACAAACTTGAAAGCGTACGGAAATTTATTGATGACACTTATAAATACGTTGCACGTTTTAATCTGTGGAAAAACAAATCAAGTGTTACGTCACGGAATACCATAGTACCGGATTCGGTACCTGCACCCGCAAGCATTGTTCATTTCAAAAAGGGCTGCTTTCACAAGTGCAGTGTGTGTTTTGGTTTGAAGTAACGAAATCCGCGACACAACTGTTCAACGAAAGTTTTATGCCCTCTATCGTACGGGTCTTTTCAGTAGGTTTACAATTTACTCTTCGCATAAAATTTGGTTGAGACTGTTCTGTTCTCCACGAGAAAACCCTTGGTCGCTTGTTTGTTTCTGCTGCTGTTACAGAACAAGTGCGGGAGTTCGCTGTCACACGAAATCAACGCGACGTGCGTCTCGTAAAATGGGCACTTACACAACCGACGCGAAGGTTTGGCGAGTTTTACAAAAACTGTTGCAGTTAAAACCATAGAGATTTGCCATTTTTCAGGAAATTAGTAGCGCGTCTTGCGTAGCTCCTCTGGAATTCTGTGCTGGAAATGTTGCGTTGTATAGAGGAGGGCGGGACATTCCTGTACAAGGTTAACTTCAGTGATGAGTCGAAATTTCATGGCTGTGGTAAGGTTAACACCCATAACTGAAGAACTTGGAGTTCTGGAACATGTTCGCGACAGTCCATGGGTGAATGCTCATTGTGAAGTTAGCAAATATGGTTTACGACCCCTTCTATTTTCATGAGAAAACCATTAAGGGTATCATCGTGTGTCTGGATACGTTCCAAAATTTAAATTTTCTCATTCCACATTTGGACGATGATGACGAAGAA
Organism: Macrothele yani; assembly: GCA_039090855.1. NCBI lineage: Eukaryota > Metazoa > Arthropoda > Arachnida > Araneae > Macrothelidae > Macrothele > Macrothele yani. Next base: position 29,573,370 of record CM077032.1, on the reverse strand, counting down.
AGTAGCATTCACTTTCAGTAAGACGGCGTTCCACCTTGCTATTATTGTACACATATCCGGGATTTCCTCAATAAACGTTTACCAAGCTGGTGGATTAGTTGAAAAGGTCCAATAGCACAACCACATCGCTCTCCAGACGATTTTTGTCTATAAGGTTCTACGCTGTCGATTTTTTCTACGAGTTTTTATAAAAGATCTAGTGTTTGTTTCGAGATAACCTGCAAATCTCGCTGAACTAAAAACTCGAATTGCCACAACCGTTGCCGAACTAACAACAGATTTGCTGCTTCCAGTTTACGAAGAAATTGACTTCAGGTGGGTTAGAAATTATATCGGAAAATATTTCCCATCAGGAGCTGTAGGCGATACAGGAAGAAATTCGTAAATCGGAGTTATAGAAGCAGAGATATCGGGGGAAACGCAACTTACGTTTACGCCCACTAGCGGATAATCTATGAATTACTTAAATAATTTGAAATTATATGAAAAACATTTTGCACCGAAAACGCTATCGGAAAAAGAAGAAATTTTTCAAATCGGATTTTTAGAAGCAAAGATATCGACAAAAATATGATGTATATCTATGCCTCCTGACGGAGAAACCATGCATTATTTTAAGAAAAAATATTCCGAAAATATTTTTCCACATGAGTTGCATCGGTCCAAGAAATAATTTTTTCAATAAAGATTTTAGGAGCTCAGATATTGCTGCAAATGCATCAGAAACAGAAATTAACACTTACGCCTCCTGGTGGCCAAACCATTCAGAGACAGTGTTTACAGACGGACGGACAAACCGATAACATAAGCACGAACTTTCTTATAAAAGACGTGCTAAAAACAGAAATGCGAAGCGATTGAGAGTGTCCCACAGGAAAGTCACAAACAAGTAAGGTAAAAAGGGGCAAGATGACGCCCTTGTTTATAAACGAGAGGGTGGAGGGAGATGTACCCGTAGTCCGACGGCTTAACGTGCCCACGGCGAATATTTAATCGTAGGAGCGTTGGTACCTTCCTCGACATTTTCGGGGCAGTCATAAACCACTAGGTCATCTGACGCACGGCGGATATGTAGTGGTTCGAGCATTTGTACCTGCCTGGGATCGATCCCGAGACATTTCCGTGACAGTCACGAACTACTAGGCCATCCTACGTACAGCAAATACCTAGTGATTCGGGCTTTGGTACCTTCCTGGGATTGATCCACTAGGCCATCCGATGTACAGCAGATGATCAAATGATCATACACTGACGGAAAAAAAAATCCCAACACCAAGAAGGAGTGGTGTTAGATAAACGACAGTTGGTAGGCGGTGAGAGTACATCTGTAAGATGACGTCTATGCAAATTTCGCGCTCGGCGCTTACGTGTGGCGCTAGGCGATCCTCGGAACATGCAAAGCAGGTTTGCTGTAAATACGCGCTGTAACGTTCGTGAGCGTTAGTTATCGTTGAGATTCGACGTAGGGTGTTGATGTTAGTCAAGAATGACTTTAAGAAGACGAGGAAGCCATTATCAACAACTCACGGAGTTTGAACGAGGTCGTGTAATAGGGCTACGAGGCGGTGGACTTTCTTTCCGCAATATTGCAGAACGACTTGCAGGAATGTAGCCACTGTGCATGATTGTTGGCAGCGGTGGTCAAGGGAAGGTACTGCCTCAAGAAGACCGGGTTCCGGCCGGCCACGTGGCACTACTGAGAGGGAAGACCACCGTGTACGGCGTATGGCCGTGGCGCATCGTACCGCGTCCGCGGCAGCAATTCGAGCTGCAGTTGCCACCACAGTGACACAACGAACTGTTACAAATCGGTTACTTAAAGGACAGCTCCGAGCCAGACGCCCTGTAGCGTGCATTCCGCTTACTACAAACCACTGCCATTTGCGACGTCAGTGGTTTCAAGCTAGAGCTCATTGGAGGACGGAGTGGTGATCTGTTGTGTTTTCTGATGAAAGTCGGTTCTGCCTTGGTGTCAGTGATGGCCGTGTGTTGGTTAGAAGGAGGCCAGGTGAGTGCCTGCAACCAACCTGTCTGCGGCCGAGACACACTGGACCTACACCTGGAGTTATGGTCTGGGGAGCAATTTCCTTTGACAGCAGGAGCACTGTAGTGGTTATCCCACGCACACTGACGGCACAGTTGTACGTCGGTCTGGTGATTCAACCTGTTGTGCTGCCATTCATGAACAGCATTCTAGGGGGTGTTTTCCAACAGGATAACGCTCGCCCGCATACCGCTGTTGTAACCCAACATGCTCTACGGAGTGTCGACATGTTGCCGTGGCCTGCTAGATCGCCAGATCTTTCACCAATCCAGCACGTATGGGACATCATTGGACGTCAACTCCAGCGTCACCGCTAACCAGAATTAACCGTCCCTTTATTGACCGACCAACTGCAACAGGCATTTAACTACATCCCACAAACTGACATCCAGCACCTGTACGACACAATGCATGAACGCTTGCGTGCTTGAATTCAACATTCTGGCGGTTACACCGGTTATTAATGTACCAGCATTTCACATTTAAAATGGCTCTTCTCGCGCTTACAATTAGCTGTGATCTTGAAACCTTAATCGATTAAATATGTTACCTATGCAAATGTATTGTCCCATTTCATTCCTCTACAACTATTTTTTCGTCGTGTTGGGATTTTTTTCCGTCAGCGTATGTAGAAGATTTTAGGAAAAGTGGGTATGACCCCAGATCTTAAATAACCTTTAGAAAGAGATTTGGGCTAGAGTGCCCGATAGGAAAGTAACACGGAAGCGAAGTAGAAAGTGGTAGAAAGACGCCCTTATTCATTACCGGGGGCCAGTACCCGTGGTGGGAAGGTAACGTGCCTATCTGACGCATGCTGGATATTTAGTAGATCGAGTGTTCGAACCTGCTTGGGATCGAACCTGAGGATCATTCAGCGGCAGCCACGAGCATTGCCCACTAGGCCATCCGCGGCTCCATCTTTCATGGTTCATTGACTACACGCCGGTTTATAAGGCTGCCGGTTCGTGCTTTCAACGACACCACAGAGTGAGATATCTAGTGGTTCGGGTATTTGTACCTTTCTGGGATCGATGCCGAGACATTTCCGAGGCAGTCAACCACTCGGCGATCCGACGCGCTGCGGATATCTGGTGGTTCGAGCGCTCATACCTGTCCCGGAACGAACCTGAGACATTTAAATAGCAGTCACGAACGCTGACCACTAAACCATCTGCGGCCTCCCACCACCCACTTCGCAGTTAGGTTTTCTTTGCCACGGTGTTAGTGCATACCTCCGGGGGAGGGATTGCAGGAATTCTTGTGCAGCCGACAGTAAAACATTAAAAATTCTTTCTTTTAATGCTTCATAAATAAAGCTGTTATCTAACTTGCCCGCGGAAAAATAATACTCTCCTCCAACCCTAGCTTCGAAAATAATTTAACGGTACAGCATCCCGTTTCGATCGTGATTTCATGCAACATTCTTTAACAAAAAGATATAACGGTAAAAATCTTTAACCGTTTTATTGTTAAAAATTATTCACGACTCAATTGATTTTATAATGCATATTTCAACAGTTATTTTTCATTTAGAATCTAAAAGAACTTTTTCATGATTGAATTTATGAGGTATAACCCTGTAGATACCTGTGCTTTTAAAGTGAGCCGCGAACGTAAAATTATCAGCCTGGTTTGGTCTTTCTAAACGACCCTAGTCACGGGAATGCCAAAAACAGTCGAAGTGTTCTTTCAGTATTACTAACAGAGTCAGATTATTAAAACGCATTATCCATATCTTTGCGATATTAATGCGATTCAAAAATAAGCTACAAACAAAAATATCAGAAAAAAATAGCAATAGCAAGAAAAAACAACCTGTTTTGTCCAAAATGAATATGAAACTTCAAATAATGAAAACTTTTTAAATTCGGGAATAAACAAGAAAGATGACACCGAATTTTTGGGTGAAGCGAGCACGTCTGTTAAATCCGTTCTGACGCAAATTAAATTTATCAAAGCTATTCAAAGTCAAAGGAACTGGTATCGAAAACAATAATATCTGACCGAAGGAAGAAGTTTTTCCATCCCTCAGATATTTTTGTCAACGGAATCTTGAACTTACGCCTACTGGTTTCAGACTAGTGCGTTAAGAAAAATTTGAATTTATATTAGGAGCAGTTCTGAGGGGAAACGCTCTTCAACAAAGAAGGAATATTTCAAATCGGACTTTTCGAAGCAGATATATGGACAAATATAAGACACGCATCTGCGCCTCCGGGTGGGAAAACGATGCATTATTGTAATAAGATATATCCTCAAAAGGTTTTTCGATGTGAGCGGTATCGGCCCAAGATAAAAAAAATTATTCTAATTTTCAGGAGCTCAGATTTTTCTGCAAATACATCAGAAGCAAAAATTAACATTTATGCCCCCTCTTACGTTAAGAGGGATGTTTAATTGCCCTTTTGTCAGAATTGGGTTTCCTAATGAAGGGTGATTGCCCTGTCCACTTAAGAGCAAATTCTGGGTAATAAGAGATAATACCCAAAACAGCAGCCACAACTTTTCCACATAAAGGAGATCATTCAGGGAACATTCCAAACATTCCTAATCTGATCAAGGAAAATACATCTAATCTCCTCATGAAAATCTTGCCGAATTGTTAGCCACCCTGCGTGCATGCTCCCTTTGTTTGCTTCCACAGATTTTGGAAACAGATATTAATCATCAGTTTCTTGCTGGTGATGCTTTGCATATATATAAATATTGCATGTATGTTTAGGTTTAAAGTCAAGCATTGAAACTGGGTAAAGTTTCCAAAATTGAGAACTGTTTTATTTTTAGTTAAGAATGATTAAAATAGGAAATATTTTTTGCTATAGCTACAGACAGCAAATTCGTTTATGTGCTGTTCTTATGTTTTATCTCTGACGTCCAGATGCTTCCGTGAACAATATTAAAGCGAAGTAGCACCTTGACTTGATGTTACAGTAAATACTGCATGCTGAAATGACTCAGAAATATGCTTACAAAATGTGTTACAGACTAAAATGAAGAGATTCGTGCGTACGTTTTCTAGCTGCAATGACCGACTTTAAAGCAAGAAAACTAGGAAAGAAATATTTATCTGCTTTACATATAGACTTTGTTAAACAAAGCAGAAGAAATATTAAACTATGGAAAAAGTTACTTCAAGAAAATGTTGAGGTATTCACGTAACTGCTAACTGCTGTTTACAACCGATTTATCGGTTGTAATGAGAACGCCTTTTGAATCCTCTCCATCGTGCATAAAATTCTTCAAAGTTATTCATACTCAATGTAACAGGTTAGAAAAAAACTCGGTGTAGGAGAGCTGAGTACGGAAAAAGGCGCCACAGAAATTTTAAGGGGCCGTATAAAAATTACATTTCGACCGCTTCGGAGCCAAGTCTCCGGCGGTGTGTTATCCGAATCACATAAAGTTTCCGTAATTTTGTATTTGTTTAATTGCTACATTAAATGTATTTGTAAAAAATGTTTATAATCTGCAACTCAACAAAATAATTTCACGGTTTAAAACCTACATCTCAACAAATTTCTGCGGGCATTTGTAAGCGCAGCAAACCTATCAGGGTGGGGGGTGGAGAGATTAATACCTTAATTATTAAGAATTTCTGGTCCGAACAAGATATTTTCCACGTTTACAAACACAACTCAACAATATTTTTACGGACATGTGCTAACACAAGAAACCTGTCTGTGTGATAGTGGGGTGAGGGGGGGGGGGGGAGCGTAATACCAAAAATATAAAATATACATAATTTCTGAACCGATTGGGAAATTTCCAGCGTTTAAATCTACTACTGGACAAAACTTCTGCGCGCATCTGCTTCCAGAGAAAGCCTGTCTTTGGAAAGGGGGGGGGGGGCGGTGCTAAACGCCAGAAATATAGAATATGAAGATTTGGGTAGAGCTGTAGTTTGGAAACGTTGAAAATCTCTCGATCGGGGAAGAAATTCTGTATATTTTATGTATATTTTCGGCTCCCCACCCCCACCCCCTCCGGACAAGTTCTCTTAGCAAGCTAATGCTCTGAAAGAATTGGTTGAGTTCTGTCTGTAAACGCTGAAAATCTCGCGATCAGACCAGAAATTCCTTATATTTTATAATTTTGGCACAACCCCACCGACAATTTTCCTGCATTAGCACACACCGCACAGAAATTTTGAGTTTTAGTTTGTAAACGCTGAAAATCCCCTGATCGGACAAGAAATTACTTATAAATTTATATTTTTAGTGTTAAGCCCCCCCCCCCCTCTACAAGTTTCCTGCGCTTGCACATGCCCGCAGAATATTTGTGGAGCTGTAGTTCATAAATCCTGAAATTCTTTTGTTCGAGTTGTAGATTATAAATATTTTTTATAAAGAATTCCGTTACATACCGCAATTAAGAAAATACGAAATTGGGGAAACTTTATGTGACTCAGATAACCAACTTGTGGGGGCGCGAAGCGGTCAAAAACGCAATTTTTATACGGCCCCTTAAAATGTTTGTGGCCAGTTCTCCGTTTTGTCTTTCAGCCGAAAATCGTGGAAATGTCTAAATTTCTTATTGAAAATGAAATTTAAAAAATCTGTTTTGTGGACAATAGTTGCTCAAGTATTGGGAAATATAGCCACACGATATTTGCTTCTTCAGAAGAATTTCGTAGCCCTGAAATTGCCATTTGGAGTTCTCCGTACCCCAAAAATCTACCTGACTTTTACGATTGATAAAATATCCAGAAATTGAAACAGCTACTTACACACACTAGTGTATGAAAACTACGTCAACAAAATTAAGAGAAGACGAACAAATGGCCATGGAGAACTAGCAACATGGACAACTGGCGACATGACTACTTTCCACAGGACAGCTGGACACATTCAGTTTCAGAACTATGAAATTGCACTGCGTAAAAAGTTAAGGTGTTCCTATATTTCTCCGTACTTGAGTAATTTGTGTGCTCAAAAATGGATTTTATCATACCTCCTCATCATTAGGAAACATTTACGGTTTTCTTGCTGAAAGACAAGGCAGAGAACTGGGCACGGAGTTTTAGAGCCATGATATTGCGCTGCATAAAAAAATATGGTGTTTTTATATTATGAAAAAAAATTGCGCTGCATAAAAAATTATGGTGTTTTTATATTTCTCCTTCAGTAATTGGTGTGCCACCAAAAATTTTTCCCTCCTACTTCATAACATTAAGAAATATTTACAATTTTCTGGCTGAAAAACAAGGCGGACAATTGGCCACAGGACAAATGGCCACACGAACAACTGACCACATTCAGTTTTGGAGACATGCAATTTGGCTGCGTAAATAATTATGGTGTTCCTTTATTTCTATTAACGTGAGCAATTGGTGTGCCCCAAAATTTTTTCCTCATACCTCATTTTCTTTAAGAAATATTTACAATTTTGTGGCTAAAATACAAGGCGGAGTACTGTACACCGGACAATTGGTCATGGACAACTGTCCACAGGGCGAATGGACAACTGGCCACAGGGCAACTGGCCATATTCAGTATTAACGCCATGGCCATAGAAATTATGGTGTTCCTATGTTTCTCCTTATTTGAATTACTGGTGTGCACAGAAAATGTTTTCCCCATACCTTGTTATGATTAAGAAGTATTTACCAGTATCTGGGCGAAAGACAGGGCGTACAACTCGCCACCGGACAACTGGACACTTACATCTGGCCACGGACCGCTGTTCACCTGCATCTGGCCACGGACAACTGCCCTTATTGCGTTTCAGAGCCTTGAAATTGCACTTCATAAGAAGTTATGGTGTTCCTATACTTCTCCCTACTTCAGTTATTGGTGCGCAAAAAATGTTTTCATCGTAACTCCTTTTCATTAAGAAACATTTATGAATTTCTCGCTGAAACCACAAGGCTGAGAACTGGCAATCAAACAACCGGCCGCACTCAGTTTTAGAGCCATGAAATTGCGCCGCATAAGCAATTATGATGTCCCTATATTTACCACTACTTGAGTTATTGGTGTGCACAAAAGTTAAGTAATTGCCTTGAACAATTTCTGAAATAACAGAATTGCACGTCCCTAATTCAAGACGAATTTAAAAACGCAAAATTAAAATCATCATTTAAAACATGCCATCCGTGGCTCTCATGCATATTTGTGCAGAACTGGAACCCGAACCCAACCAACCATTCGGCTTTCTAAGTGTAAATGCTATAGGGACCAACAGTGCACATACATTTTAAATAAGCACAATTACAAGAAAGGAATGATACAGAGAGGCATAGAATCAATTACATACCTTATATAATAACTTGTAGTTGGAATAATAACAATCTCTTTGTTCAAGGTAGTGGAATTCCTAGGACACTTCTCTTCTAAGGCAGGCCAACTAAGTACTTTTTTAAAGAAATGATTCCACAAGATAGAACCCACAAAAGGGAAGTTTAATCACCCGTCTGTCAGAAGTGGATTTCCAAATGAAAGGTGATTGGCCATTCCACTTAAGAGCAAATTCTGGGTATTAAGGGATAATACCCAAAAGAGGAGCCACACCTTTTCCACAGGAGAGAGATCATCCAGGGAACATTCCAAACTTTCCTAATCTCATTAGGAAAATATATTTATGCTCCTCACGAATTTTTTTCCGAATTGTTAGCCCCCTGTGCATGTTCCCTTTGTTTGCTTCCACATATTTTGGAAACAGACTTTAATCATAAATTTCTTACATTTCTTACTTGCATATACTTAGTGACGATCGTGCCCTTTTTTATTCAGCAAACAGACTCCAGGGGTTTATCAGGAAATTTAAATGGGGTAGGGAGCGGTTATGAAGTTTAATACTTGAGGGGTTGAAAAGCATGGGGATTAGATAACGCCGAATTTTTTCAATGCTAAAATATTATAAGTATATTCAGGTTTAAAATCAAGCACTGAAACTGGGGAAAACTTCCAAAATTGAGAACTGCTTTTTTTTTCTTTATTTAAAATGATTAAAATAGGAAATATTTTTTGCTGTAAATATACACAGAAAATTCATTTATGTGCTGTTCTTATGTTTTATCTCTTACGTCCAGATGCTTCCGTGAACAATATTAAAGCGACGTATCACCTTGGGTTGTTGTTACAGTAGATATTGATATTTTTACAAATATTGTACGTGCTGAAATGAACTAGAAATATGCTTACAAAATGTGTTACAGAATAAAATGAAGAGAAACTTATAACAAGGAACAGTACACCAATTAAGTAGTAAATAGTAACCCTGTACTAGTGATCCGATTTATTGGAGTAGGAAATAAACACATAAGCGTTTCCAAGCTTTCGCACATCAACCAGATGGCTTTTTCAAGGAAGTTAGACAGAAACTGCACACTGAAAAATAGAACGCTTCACAATTTGAACGCGGGAACTTGACAATAAATAGATGCGACGTTATATTCATTTAAAGATACGAGGCATCACGTTGGTTGCACGCGGGATCCTGGTAGAGAAAAGGCGTTACTTGAAGAATTGGTTCCAAATTCGTGGTAACTCGAGTGAGACACAATCATTGCAAGCATCGCTGTTGGTAATGATCTCCAAGGTTTCCTGAATGGCTGTACACTTAGGGGTAGAGTAGCGAGCTAATTTCTTTATATCATCCCACATAGGAGTAGCTGCCTTGAATTTGACTTCTCTGGATAGTGCCGCAGCTACTGCACCGTATTTTGTGTACCTTTTATGTTCGTTGACTCTGATTCCTAACGAACGCTTGGTCATTCCAATGTAGTATTGTTTAGAGCGGTTCGGATACTGTAGGGGGATCGCATAAACTCTTGCTTCGCAGGAGGAAGGTGGTTTTTCACTATTTCTCTTTAGTATAATATGTAAAGGTGCAGGGGACCTAATGCCGACGCCGTAGTTCATCTTTTTGAGGGCGTTTTTGAGTTTGTAAGACACACTTCGTATGTAGGGAATTGAGCCTAAATAAGGTAGCTGCGACACAGGGAGACTGGAATGTTTGGCTCTGGCTTTTTAAATACAGCTACGTATCTGATGCAATGAATATCCGGCATCAGTGATTAACTTGATGACGCTTACAAGTTCGTGTTGTCTAGAATGGGTATCAGAAGAAACGGCGAAGGCTCTTTGAATTCGAGAACGGAAGATTGCTGCTTTGTATTCTGCGGGACAGAAAGAGCCGCGGAACATCAGGTTGGGGACGGACGTGGGTTTATAGTAGACTTGTGTACCAAGGCGGTTGTCAGACAATTTCCTCAATAAAACATCCAGATAAGGTAAAGCGTTGTTGCTTTCAAGCTCCATCGTGAAATTGATCGTAGGATGTATATCATTGATTTTATCAAGAAAAATTGAAACTCTTTTCCGTGGGGTCATACAAAAATTACGTCGTCTGCATAACGCAGCCAACTGGTAGGCCGTCGTGTAGTGTAGGTTGATAATATATTCCGCTCAATTGGGCTAAGTATTGCTTCTGCAAGGACGGGTGAAAGTGAGGATCCCATCGGAGCGCCATTATTCTGTTTATATACTTGTCCTTGGAAACTGTTGTAGGTGAACGGGTCGCACAAGTAGGTGATCGGGTCTTGACCCTCCGTGTAGGTATGTTAGTTGATAAAATTAAACGTTCCTTATCCTTCGCACATAACTAAAAACGGGATTACTTGAGATCTTTCCAGACTCCAAAGGCTAAAGGTTTCGCAATTCCATTCAACATTTCCAACCAGACGCTTTCCGAAGATGAAACAAAAGTTTTGGAGCTTGGACCAAATATTGCTTCCGAACCAGATCGAACCCAAAAAGCGTCGTTTCCGAATTCGAAAGCGTAATATCAGCGAGTTCCAAATGACTCAAAAGATGAACTACGCCAGCTCTGTTCTTCCAAATTACGATCTTGGTATAATCCTACTAAAATACCTAATAAATTTATAATTCCGAGGCGACTTTCGATCCTTAGAAATGATCCATCCATAATATTGACTCTAAAAGACAAATCTGGCCAGATAGCGATTATGGACACAGAAGACTACAATACGAAAATTGAAGAATTTATCACTGATTCTAGTTCTGTAGCCCTTCAAAGGAACCCTCTGAATTCTTGGATTGCGTAGGTACAAAGAGCAGCCCGGTTGCCCGCTATTCCAGACGATCTTAGAAAAGCCGCCAGATTACCACCAGGCCCTCAGATCCCAAAGCTCTTCGGAAGACTTAAGCACCATAAGCCCGAAAACCCACTGAGACCCATCGTATCCAGGAAGTCTGCACCAACGTACCATTTAGAGAAAGCACTATCCAAATTCCTACGTAGTTTTCTTCCTGAATCGGACTTAGTAATAAGTTCCACTCTGGATTTTATAACGAAAGCCAACGAATCTCACTGTCATGCCATGTGACAGTATTGGCAGCTTCGACGTGGTTTCCCTTTACCCCTCAATTCCCGTTCCAGATGCCATCAGAACATTAAAGGAGGCCATATCTAATTTAACATTTTCATACGCAGGAGCCATGCCTCAGCATCTTCAAATTAATAGACTTGGTCACTAATTCCAGCTTCCAAGGACAAGTATATAAACAAACAGAATAATGGCGCTCCGATGGGATCCTCACTTTCACCCGTCTTTACAGAAGCAATACTTAGCCCGATTGAGCGAAATATATTCACCAGCATTACCCGACGGACTACCAGTTGGCTGCGTTATGCAGACGACGTATATTTTGTATGGCGTAACGGAAAAGGGACTCTTTCAATTTTCCTTCATAAAATCAATGATATACATCCTACGATCAATTTCACGATGGAGCTTGAAAGCAACAACGCTAGATGTTTATTATCTAGATGTTTTATTTAGGAAATCGTCTGACAATCGCCTCGGTACACAAGTATACTATAAACCGACGTCCGTCCCCAACCTAATACTCTGCAGCTCTTTCTGTCCCGCCGAATACAAAGCAGCTATCTTCCGTTCTCAAATTCAAAGAGCATTCGCCGTTTCTTCTGATACCCATTCCAGACAACACGAAATTGAAAGCGTCGTCAAGTTAGCCACTGATGCAGGATATTCATTGAATCAGATACGTAGCTTTATCCAAAAAGCCTGAGCCAAACATTCCAGTCTTCCTGTGCCGCAGTTACGTTATTTAGGCTCAATTCCCTACATACAAAGTGTGTCTTACAAACTGAAAAACGCCGTCTAGAAGATGAACTACGGTGTCGGCATAAGGTCTCCTGCACCTTTACATACTATACTAAAGAGAAATAGTGAAAAACCACCTCTCTTCTACGAAGCAGCCGTTTATGCGATCCACCTACAGTATCCGAACGGCTCTAAACGATACTACATTGGAATGACCAAGCGTTCGTTTGGAATCAAAGTCAACGAACATAAAAGGGACACAAAATACCGTACAGTAGCCACGGCACTATCCAGAAAAGTCAAATTCAAGTCAGCTACTCCTATGTGGGATGATATAAAGAAATTAGCTAGCTACTGTACCCCTAAATGTACAGAAATTCAGGAAGCCTTGGAGATCATTACCAACAGCGATGCTAGCAATGATTGTGTCTCGCTCGAGTTGCCACGAATTTGGAACCAATTCTTCAAGTAACGCCTTTTCTCTACCAGGAACCCGCGTGCAACCAACATGATACCTCGTATATTTAAATGAATATAACTTCGCATCCATTTATTGTCAAGTTCCCGCTCTCAAATTGTTAAGCGTTCTATTTTTCAGTGTGCAGTTTCTGTCTAACTTCCTTGAAAAAGCCATCTGGTTGATGTGCGAAAGCTTGGAAACGCTTATGTGTTAATTTCCTACGCCAATAAATCGGATCACTAGTACAGTGTTACTATTTACTAAAATGAAGAGATTCGTGCATACGTTTTCTAGCTGCAATGACGGACTCTAAAGCAAGAAAACTAAGAAATAAATATTTATCTGCTTTACTTCTAGACTTTAAGTTAAACAAAGCAGAAGAAATATTACACTATGGAAAAAATACTTCAAGAAAATGTTGAAGTATTCACATAAATGCTATTGACAACCGATTTATCTGTTGTATTGAGAACGCTTTTTGAATCCCCTCCAACGTGCTTAAAATTTTCCAAAGTTATTCATACTCAATGGAACACGTTAGAAAAAAATTCTGGGTGTAGGAGAGCTGGCCACGGAAAATTGCCGACCGGAGAGCTGGCCACGAGAAAATTGCCGACCGGAGAACTGGCCACAAAAATTTTAAGGCGCCGTTTAAAAATTACATTTCGACCGCTTCTGGGTCACCTCTCCAGCGGTTGGTTATCCGAATCACATAAAGATTCCGCAATTTTGTATTTACTTAATTACTACATTAAATGTATTTGTAAAAATTATTTATAATTTACAGCTCAACAAAAGAATTTCGCGGTTTAAAACCAATATCTGAACAAATTCTCTGCAGGCATGTACTCTTCAAAAATCTGTCCAATCATACTCTTCAAAAATCGGTCCTACATCATGGAAGCTCTTGGACATTGTATATATATAGAGAGAACACTGGCGCATGCTATTGTAGTCTGAAGATGGGACATAGTGCTCCCGAAAATCACACTTTTAACCTGTAAATATTTTAACTTTTAGTAAAGTTTTACTTGACTTGTAAAGGGTTTTTCCCTTTCATAAGTTTTTATCGTGTATTGAGGGTGTTGTTTTTAACTTTTGAGGCATGTACATACGCAGCAAACCTAACGGGGCGGGGGGGGGGGGGATTAATACCTAAATTATAAAGCATTTCTGGTCCGATCAGGATATTTTCGGCGTTTACAAATACAACTCAACAAAATATTTACGGACATGGGCTAACGTAGGAAACCTGTGTGTGGTGGAACTTAATACCTAAAATATACAGAATTTTTTGATCGACCGGGAGATTTCCAGCGTTTACAATCTACAACTGAACAAAACTTCTGCGCGCACCAGCTACCGCAGGAAACCTGTCTTTGGGAGGGCAGGAGGGAAGGGAAGCTTAACGCCAGAAATATAGAATATAGAGAATTTGTAGAGCTGTAATTTGTAAACTCTGAAAACTACTCGATCGGGCCAGAATTTCTCTATATTTTATGCAAATTTTAGGCGACCCCCCCCTCTTCCCCGACAGGCTTCCTGCGGTAGCTAATGCTCTGAGATAGTTTGTTGAGTTGTGTTTGTATACGTGGAAAATCTTCCGATCAGCCCAGAAATTCCTTATATTTTATGTTATAACATAATTTATTTCGATGTTGGAAGTAGATGTTAGGACTAATACGATTGATAAATTAAACATAAGTAATCGACAAAGGTACCAGAGTTATTCCAGTCCTCCCAACAGAAGTTGCACATGCAATCAAGAACATGAAGCGGAGGAAAGCTCCAGGAGAAGAGGGAATTACTGTAGACATCATACAAGAAGCAAGTGGAGAAATTGAAACAGTACTCGCTTAAATTTTAACTCGATGCCTTAATGAAGGGAAGATTTCTCAGGATTGGAACAACGCTACAATGATCCTGCTACATAAAAAAGGTGACATTGAGGATCTCAGGAACTACAGACCTATCAGCCTCCTATCAGTGGTTTATAAAATCTTCAATAAGTTCTTTCATACCGCTTAAAAGTGACACTGGACATGGCTCAACCGAGAGCGCAAGCTGGATTCTGGAGTGGCTACAGCACTATAGATCATACCCACGTACTGAGAGAACTAATTGAAAGAGCGAGGGAACATGAACTTCCATTGTGCATGGCTTGTATCGATTATGAAAAGGCCTTTGATTCTGTGAAACCATCAGCAGTTACAATGGCTTTGAAATTCTACGGTATTGAAGATGCATGCATTAATATCATTAATAACATCTTTGAAAATGCAAGTGCAAAAATTCGGCTATTTGAAAATACAACACACATTAATATTGGAAAGGGGGTGAAACAAGGGGACACCATATCTCCCAAGCTCTTTAATGCCACATTGGAAAATGTCTTTCAATCACTGAACTGGAAAAACAAAGGGATAAAGTTTAATGGAGATTATCTAACCCACCCTTGTTTTGCTGACGAAGTAGTCATTTTTACAACCACCCTATCAGAGCTTCAGTGTATGATCCAGGAACTTGCTGACAAGAGTAAAGAAGTGGGATTAAAAATGAACTTTCAGAAGACAAAAGTGCTGTTCAATGCTTTCACAAGAAATGAAGATTTATCGATTGATGGAGAAAAGCTGGAGATAACAGATACGTACGTTTATCTTGGACAGCTGATATCAAGTGAGGGTCACATTGATGAAGAAATTAATTGGCATACAAAACTTGTCTGGAGATCTTTTGGAAGAAACAGCCTACTTTTCAAGAGAAAAATGCCATTATGTTTTAAAAGAACAGTGTTTGATCAATGCATCCTTCCAGTGCTTACGTATGGCGCAGAGACGTGGACCTTAACTAAGAGTGACATACAAAGGCTGCAGAGAACTCAAAGCAGCATGGAGAGGTGCATGCTTGTGTAACCAGGAGAGATAAGAAGAGGAACTCGTGGATCAGCAAAATGACAAGAGTGGAAGACATCATGATCAGAGTTAAATCCCTGAAATGGCAATGGGCTGGACTTACTGCCAGAAGGACAGACCATCGATGGACAGCCGAAATTTTAGTTTGGATTCCAAGGGACAGGAAAAGACCCAGAAGAAGACCACATGGGAGATGGCTGGATGAAATTCAAAAATATGCGGGAGTGACATGGAGGAGACTGGCACAAGACAGACCGTTGTAGAGGAAACTTGTGGAGACCTTCGTCCAGCAGTGGATTGATAATGGTTGACAATGATGATGATGATGAAAAACATCGACCAATCAGAGGCCTTACAAAACCATATCTTTGTTTCTCAAGTTTTTACAGAAGGTTCGCATTTCTCGAACCTTCTAGTGTTCAAAATAAAATAATAATTATCATTATTATTGTTATTATAATAAGTGATTCACGATGACTGCATTTTTCTCAACATATACCTGAAAAACTCAATCACCAAGATACACACTCCCGTCCTCTTCAGGTTTTTTTGTTTTTGTTGTTGAAGGCTTAACGATTACCGTGAGCAACTCATTGGGCTACAAGCAGTCGCAAATCCCTATTTTGGGCCACTGGTTCCAGGTAAGGGAGATAGCCAGTCAGGACCGGACTTACAAATTTTACGACCTAAGCAATTTTCCGAATGCCACCCCTGCACAATCATTTCACCTATTTATTTGATTTTAATGACGGATTCACTCGTCATTAAAATCAAATAAATCTTTCTTTCTGCCCCATCCCGTACATGCCTTAATACCAAGCTCCTAGTAAAAACGGAAGGCATTCCTACTATACTGCAGAGGAAAATCTTGTCAAGTGTCAACAATTCCTCAGAAATGCAGATAATTAAAAAATATCAAGATTTACATAATCAATAAAAAATGAGCAATATATTACACACAGAATATGAAGTTATATATTATACAAAGTGTAACAATAAGTGTCATTATATGCACAAGAGATTGAGAAAGAGAATTTGATTGCGCCAATCAGCTTTATTACAAGTACAAACACTTGCGCCTAGCTTTCCTGGGACTAAAATCGTTAACGATTTCATTACAAATCATTTTCATCAAAAGTTCTGATTCAACGTGAAACAGAGCAAGCACAGAAAATGACAGCTCTAATTAATAACAAGAAACTGTACACCAATTACACTTAAAATAGTACTAGTAATCCGAATTTCTTGGCGTAGAATATAAATCAAAGTTCCTCCCTTTCGCACATCAACCAGATGGCTTTTTCAAGGAAAGTAGACAGCTAATTGAAAACTGGATGATGGATCACTTGACTTGACTAGACAATAATTGGCGCAAATGTGATCAGACATTCGAAGAAACGAGGCAAGTTTGGTTGGGTGCGCGGAACTGTGGTAGAAAACAAACATTATTTGAAGAAATGATTCCAAATGCGTGGCAACCCGAGAGAGACGCTACCGTTGCAAGCCTTCTTGCTGGTCAAGATTTCTAAGGTTTCGCGAATGGCAGTAGATTTAGGTGTGGAGTATGAGGCTAATTTCTTGATATTATTCCACATAGGATCAGTGGACTTAAACTTGACCAATCTTGATAGCGCAGTGGTAATTTTATCGTCTTTTGAATCCCTTTTATGTAGGTTGATTCTAATTTGAAACGAACGTTTGGTCATTCCGATGTAATATCGCCTGGAGCCGTCCGGATATTGAAGTGGGATTGCATAAACCCCAGCCTCAATTAGAAGAGGGGGCTTGTCAATATTTCTCTTAAGCATCGTATATAAAGATGCCGTGGACATTATGCTGACACCGAATATCATCCTCTTGAGAGCGATTTTGAGTTGATAGGTCACTTTTGGTATGTAGGGAATAGAGCCCAGGTAGCAAAGTTACGGCATAGAAAGATTGATATGGCTAGTTTTGGCTTTTTCCGTAAAGTTATGCATCTGGTTCGACGTATATCCTGCCTCAGCGATCAATTCGACGATGTTTTTAAGGTCCTATTATCTAGAACGAACATCGGAGGAGACGGCGAAAGCTCCTCTAATTCCAGAACGGAAGAAGGCCGTCTTGTAATCATCAGGGCAGAGTGAACAACGGAGCATCAAGTTGGGGATGGAGGTGGTTTTGTAATAGACTTCCGTACGAAGACGATTGCCATGCGATTTTCTCACCAAGACGCCGAGATAAGGTAAGGTGCCATTGCACTCAAGTTATCGTGGACAAACTTGTTAACTCGTGCGCCTACATCGTTATTCTGGACAATTATGCCCTACCCACTCTGGGGCAATACTGTGGAACTGAGCCTTGTTGGTACCAGCAGGATAATGCGCCGAGCCATTAAGCAAGGAATGTTGCGTCGTGGTTTGACAATAATTATGTATCGTGTGTGGACTAGCCAGCACAGAGCCCTGATCTTAATCCCATGGGCCACCAATGGGAGGAATTAGAGCTCCGCATAAGTAGTTTCGAACAAAATTGTACTACTAAGCAACAGCATTATGTACTGAATGGAATCGCATACCTACAGCTGTGTTTCAAAACCTTGTTGAGAATATGTATCGAAGGGTCAGTAAATGCATTAAGGCTAAAGGTGGACCTACACCGTGCCAATGTATGTCAAAAAATACTATGTTCTGTTTCTCTTTTAGGTGTGAGGTGATTTTTGTCAATACAGTGTAGTTCAAACGACCGAGAATAAACTCCCAGAAGCACAACCATGAATGCAGTATCGAGTCTTCCCAGCTGTAGTTCAACCTTATTGTCTTGAACCTGGTAGCGATTTCAAAGGTTTGGAAATTATCGACAATTTGTGGCCAAGACTGCAACAACGCCTAACATAGCATCATCTCAGGCTGCCCAATGGGTCTTAATAACATTCCTTAAAAAAGATGCATTCGGGTTTATGTTAACTCCTGACAGCTGGTTTTCACTAAGTAATCGCAACGATATGTAGAAGACGAAATAATCTTGTACAGATGCTACTGAAGGTTAAAAAAAACGTGTAGCTTCTGTGCCTCATTCGGCAGCACATTAATCCCCTAGGTTAAGAGAATGGGCTGAATATGGTGCATAGGTAGGAAGTGGATTTACTTCGTTGATTTTGGCCTGAAAACCTGAATGCTGACCTAACATACTGGGAACATTGTCATAAGACTGCAGTTACTTATGCCAATGTTGCAATAATTTGATGTAATTCATGATCACAGTGAATAGCTCTTCTGCTTTGTTACCAGTGTTTTGTAGAAAGGTTGAGAGCCTTTCCATGGGCAAACCACACTCTCCGATGTTGCGGATAACAAGTGATAGCTGATCGATGAGTGCTACACTACCTACCAACAATTAATTGGACACCTGTGATAGCAAAGGAAAACAAAGTTTATTCACTTTCAATAGTTGGTGGAGCCTCCACGAGCGGCTATTGCAGCTGCGACCCTCCGGGGCATACTCTCAACCAGGCGTTGTACGACGGCTAGCGGTATTTTCTTCCACTCGGTTTGGAATAGACAGGTCAGTTCCTTCACCGATTTCGGACGGTGGGGGCACCCGTTAAGTCGACGCTCCCACTCGTCCAGAGGTCTTCGATAGCGTTAAGGTCCGGGCTATGCGCTGGCCAGTCCATTCGATTAACCCCATTGTCACCATACCAAGCCATGGTGGACCTCGCAACATGACAGGTGGCATTGTCATCCTGAAAGTAACATGGATCCACCCCGTAAAACATACCAGGAGAACCACCCCCATAACAAAATCCCACCGCCGCGGAATTCACATTTGGCACAATACATTCCGGCCGGAGGCGTTTTCCAGGCAGACGCTAAACCCAGACCCTGCCATCCGAACGGTAGAGGGTGAACCTTGACTCGTCGCCCCAGAGAACCTGTTTCCACTGTTCAACGGTCCACTGTCGACGTTTTTTGCACCACGTTAGCCGAGCAGCGCTATTGGACTTAGTGATCAACGTCCATGATAACCGAGCAGATGTGCTTTCTCACAGATGGTATTCATCGAAAGAACACTCCCGGATGCCTGTTGAAACTCCTCGCGGATCTGGCGCATCGATTTGGTGCGGTTCTTCCGAATTTCACTGGCCAGCACCCGTCTGTCTGTAACTCCCAGTTTTGTGGATCTGACGGGTCGCGGCACATTCCGACAGTCACCTATCATCATCCACTTGCCAATCACGTAGGCCACTGTCGATATAGGATACTTCAACTCGCTGGATATGTCACGTATGAATCGGCCATTTCTGTGATACCCGACGATTACACCTTTCTCGAAATCAGAGAGCTCCGAACTGCGTGGCATGTTGCATGCGACTGGTTGCGTTGTTGTTTCCCACACGATATTTAACGGCGGCGGCCGTGACGTGTATCAGGAACGCAGATATCGTCGATTGCAGTGGTGTCCAATTACTTGTTGGTAGACGGTGTATATACGGGCTGGAAACCATCGTTATAGAAAGAACTTTGCAGCTATTTTTTCATTTACAATATTTGCACGAACTTTCGTCCCAATAATCTCAAAGAACTCCTCATATGTCATAGATAAGTAAGATGTGTTGCCACTTCCTGGATTTACCTTTTCAGCAAAATATTTTGCCAAAGGTGGGATCGAATTCAGCTATAACTTCCAGTAACATCATGAAATTTCCATCGTTATTTGAAATAAACCTTTTGTCACCACCTCTGAAAGGTAAGCCCCGAGTAGCTAACGCTTTTATGACCACGACGACTCTGTGAAGTATTTTCCGCCAATAGTTACTTTCATCGTCCAGCTGTTCAGTCAGGACATAGTCTATTCTTCCCACGCTGTTGCTTCTTTTCTTCAGAGAGATCATGCAACACTTATGAGGCATGGAACCTTCATGTTCGTTCAATCAATCTGTGGCATTTTCCCAATGATTAATAGTGTTGTGTACAACCTGTGAGACTTGAGTGGTTTCGGTTTGAAATAACTTACAAACTCCCCAGTAAACCGATCCTGTGCTTCCATAATACACAATCCAAGACCTAGCCCGTACATGAACATTTAATGATTTCCTATAAATAACACTTCTGTGAGATATCTGATCGCCTTATTGCCATACTGACGATTGGATTTCTTAAAATCGCCTTTCTCATTTTGGTGAAACTCGTGTTAGGCTACACTGTCTCTAGTAGTGTCATTATGAACTACTAATACACAGGATCATTTGAAAGAAGTCGAATATTTTAAGAAACTGAAGTTTTACTCAGTGCAGCCTTGCTGTAATCTCTTGGCTCAATACCTAGTTTCCTGAAATTTTCGGAGAACATCTTCAGACGAAAACTGAAAAAGATGTTGATTCACTACTTCTTGCTATTGAACACGGTATAGGAAGATTGCTTGAAGGTGGAACATTTGACGATCTCTTCGTTTGAAAAAAAACAGTATTTTTTACTGCTTCTGGTACTGACAGTTTCGTTCTTGCGTGTGTTTTATTTTCTAATTTTCTTGCTTTGACCACCACTCACAAACCTCTACGCCCATCGTTTATTTTTACAACTCCAAAAACCGACCAACGCTCATCAATTTCACTGTTAATTTGAATGTCAGTCATAAGTTCATAGAAACTTCTGTTGTTGTTTTTAATTTTGAGGTTTAACGACCACCGTGAGCAACTCAATGGCCTATAAGCAGTCCCCCGTCCCTAATTTAGGGTCACTGGTTCCAGGAAAGGGAGACAGCCAGTGCCGTAAGACAAGCACAACCTCCATACCTCACGGGAATCGAACCCGGTCCCTTCTCGTACGAATGATCATAAGCCAGCGCTTAGACCACTGCGCCGCCATGGCGGCAACTTCTGTCTTCGTACACCGATCTTGAAACGAATCTTTCAGCAGACACAGACAGCTTTCTTCGTAATATAGACAATTAACGTGGACTAGGAACATCAAATTGAAGTCATCTCTCCTTCCACGTTTGTAAGTGAATAACGAGAAGATTTTCATTGGTCGCCACCGGGAAACGAACCCAGAGTCCCCCAGTTACGCGCCGGGCATGCTACCTCTGCACCACAGCGGCATCGTACCACGGCAACCTGCCATGTGTTTTGGCAGTTAGTTGTATATGAGTTTAGCGATTTCGAGGCCGCTCTGGGGTCGTGGTATCGTGTCAGGCCCGTAACTGGAGGACCCTGTGTTCGATTCCCGGTGGCGGTCAATGAGGATTTTCCCGTGATTCCCTTATAAACGTGGAAAGATCGATGAATTCTGTTTGAGCTTTCTTGGGAAACCGAACGCATCCGTACTCTTCGAAAGCTAGCGACGAAATGCATGGCGGTGCCTGCATACTTTTCAACCGTGCTGAGACATACATATAGTGTCTCCAAAACCCCAGGACGGACTTCTTCCAGCTTCTCTATAATTATTTCCCGAGTGAAATCATCTTTTGGGTTGTCGGAAAAGCAATGACGAAGTTTGCACCCGATGGCGGTTAAGCGGTTTTGGTAGTGCAAGAGGCATGCAGAGCTCTGTTATCGCTATGGCATTCGACAGGAGCCAGCTCTAGCTGCAGTCTAAAAGGAATAGTGAAAAATTTTGTTGATTTGCGGAGATTTGACATCATGTTGAAAATGGAAGACCAAACTGTGCATTTTCGCCATATTTTACTGTTTTACTTCCGTAATGGGAAGAACGCGCGTCAAGCATGTGAAATGTTGCGTAAAGTGAACGGTGATAATGCTCTACAAGAACGTCAGTGCCAGCGGTGGTTCGCAAAATTCCGTGCTGGTGATTTTGACCTCAACGATGCTTCGCGGTCCTGGATGCCAACCGAGGTTGATGACGACCAGATCAAGGCATTTATCGAGTCAAACCCACGTTACACGACACGAGCGATTGAAGACACATTGCACATCCATCATTCAAGCGTTCTCGACCACCTGAAGAAGCTGGGATACGTAAGCAAGCTCCATGTGTGAGTTCCTTGTGAACTCAAAGAAGCCCAATTGACAGCGCGTATAAAATATCTGCGATATGCTCATTAAACGTAAAAAAAAACGGTCCTTTTTTGAAACGACTGATAACTGGTGACGAAAAGGTGATTGTGTACAACAATTTGCTGCGCAAACGGTCTTGGTCCCGACGAGCTGCTTCGCCTCAAACGTCATCCAAAGCAGACATTCGTCAGCGGAAGGTTCTGGTCTCAGTGTGGTGGGAGTTCAAAGGTGTCGTGTTTTTCGAGCTCCTATCACGGAACCAAATAATCAATTCGAATGTGTACTGCCGGCAATCGGACAGTTTGAACAAATCGATTATCCAGAATCGTCCAGAGCTCGTTCATCGTAAAGGTGTTCTGTTCCATCACGACAACGCGAGACCACACAAAAGTTTGATCACCCGCCAAAAATTTTTGGAGCTTGGGTGGGATGTGTTGCCACACCCAGCATACTCGCCTGACCTTGCACCGTCAGAGTTCCACTTCTTTCGCTCTCTTCAACAGTCCTTGCATGGTGTAACGTTTAATTCAGATGCGGCTGTAAATCAGCACCGTGTGCAGTTTTTCGCCACGAAAGACAGGTTGTTCTGTGAACGAGGCATTATGCAGCTCACTGAAAGATGGCAAAAGTTTATCGAACAAAACGGGCATTATATAATTGATTGATCTTTGTTCTTTCTATCAATAAATGACCTTTGCCAAACATGGCTAAAATACGTCATGACTTTTCCGACAACCCAATAGATCTGTGGTCTCAAACTCAGATCCTTGGAAGGGCCATTTTCCAGTTTTGAAGGAACTTAGGAGGTCGTATGAATATTAAGAGATTTATTATTAATAAATATCAACTTTACAAAACCGCACTAATGGCTTGGCACTAGTGTGGAATATTATATCTAATTATCGATAAACAATAAAAACAGATGCTTCGTCAATCACTGAAAACAATCACTTTTACGAAACAAATATTTTCACTCATATATAAAAAAAATCACATTTTACCAACGGAACATGATACCAGTACAGAAAAGATTGCACGTTTTGGCTGCAAATTTGGGCTCGCTTATCTGTCACCAACTTATCGATATTTGGAATAATGTCCTTTGAATATGCTACTTTTAAAAGTGAGCATAAGTGACCGTCACTTAACCTATTCATTTTAAGACATTTTACTTAGTACATTCTTGAAAACAGTTGTTCACATGAGTATGTTATTCTGAACATAGACAGAACTCGTGCAGCTAGTTAATGAATGTTTACGCACTTGTCCTTTGAAACTAACTGGTAAAACTCTGTTAGATTGCAGCTGTTGAATTTTTCTTCTAGGAAAGAATCACGCTGAAAGTCTATTAATTCAAGCTGAAGTTCTTCAGGTGCGTTTTCAGCACTATAGGAAAATCGAGACTTGACGATATTTAGAAAATATTTTCCATGTCTTCGAAAATTCAAACCTCCTGTTGAAATCCTGTTTTAACATAGCTATCTTCGTACAAAATTCGCCGAAGTTGATTCCTTCTTGCGCGTGAAGCAACCGATGCAGCCGGACGAAACTAGCCAACAGCTGAGCGGGAGGAAGCTTTTTAAGGTTGATCGGTGTTGCCAGCGCTTGATTTCAATTCTGCGCAAATAATATTCTCTTTTCAGATGACGTCCCTTCCGCACAGCGACACGGCTGCCAGCGCTCTTGGATTCGTAAACAGTATGTCAGGGGGAAGACATTTTACCATTTACTTATTCCTTTTGACAATACGCATGCTTAATACAGTTATATTCTTCCTAAACAAACTTGCTGCTTATAAAGAGGAAGGCTTTGCTAAGCAATAAGATGTTTGTATTATATTCAATATATTACAACGTTTGTGTAATATACTTGAAAAAGGGTGATTTATTTTTATTTTGCAATCCTTCATGCGTGCCGCAAAACAGTTGGCGCTGGGCCTCATGCGGCCTGCGGGTCGAGAGTTTAAGACCACCGATCTAAATGATGTCACATAACGTAAATTCACGTTTGGACCATTATGCCCCTCCACGTTCAGATTTTCCTTGAAACACATATCACCTACCGCATAGTTTCTCTTTTTTACCCGTTTAAGTGAGATACCAGGTGAATAAGCGAATGATTCAACCTACTAAACCTATCCAGTTACGCAGATTGACAAAAGCTGTTGCCTCTGATCACGTGGCTGCGATATTTTGAAACAGTCTTCGCCCTTAGGTTTGGAACACATGTGTATATACAGGGGTTGTGATTGCATTGTAAATCGGTGCTTGCATATTTTCGTTCCAGGTGAAGGCACAATGAGTGACCTGTCGGAGTTTCAAAGAGGGCAGATTGTATGAGCCCGTCTGTTTGGTGCGTCGGTAACCCCAGTTGCACAGGTATTGAGGGTATCGAGAGGTACCGTGTCGAAGGTAATGACAGCATACAATATTCACGGCACAATATCATCTGCGACACTGTGGAAAGAAAAAACCAAACTCACTGCGAGAGACAGGAGGACATTAAAGATGATTGTAACCGCACGGAGGAAGACCACGGCGACGAAAGTGACTGCTGAGCTTAATGCACGTCTCCAAAACAAAGTGACGCCCCGGTGGCGCAGTGGTCTTAGCGAAAGGGGTCCGGGTTCGAATCCCGGTGAGGCATGGATGTTGTGTTTGCCTTACGGCACTGGCTCTCTCCATTCCCTGGAACCAGTGTCCGTAAATTAGGGACGGGCGACGGCTTATAGCCCATTGAGTTGCTCACGGTGGTCGTTAAAGCTCCATTAAAAAAAAACCCACTGTCGACGAATACCGTGCGAGAGGAATTGCATAAGCACAATATTTACGGCATAGCTGCGATTGCAGAACCCCTGGTATCACAGGTGAATATGAATCGGAGACAACAGTGGTGCCAGGAACATAAAACGTGGACTGCGTATCAATGGAAGCATGTCTTGTTTTCCGATGAATCAAGTTTCTCACTATTACCCACCACAGGACGGGTTTACGTGTGGAGAACCCTCGGAAAAGCCTACAAACCAGACTGTCTCCTTCTTACAGTGAAGCATGGGAGCGGTTCCGTAATGGTTTTGGCCATGATCTGGTAGTTATTAGCAGGCCCATTATCACCTTACACGGACGGATTACTAGCGGTGACTATGTCACTCTTTTGGCCGACCATGTTCATTCAATGACGCAGATATTGTTTCCGTCAGGGGATTGTACCTTTCAAGATGATAATGCACCGTTTCACAGAAGTCGAACTGTTCAATCTTGGTTTGAGGAGCATGAGGGTAAGTTGCACACCTTCCCCGGTCTGCGCAATAACCGGACTTAAACATCATTGAGCCCATGTGGTCTGTGTTGGAAAACAGAGTGCGATCCCGTTGTCCTCCTCCGCCGTATCTCAAGGAATTGGAGCAGTTTCTGCAGGAAGAATGGTACAACATACCACTTACTACCATCCAGGACTTGTCTGCATCCATTCCAAGAAGGATTCAAGCAGTTTTAAATGCCAAGTGTATTCCCAGACAATATTAGGTGCATAGCACTTATTGTTTCAAGGTGTTTCCATTATTTTGCACAACCCCAGTAATTGTGTAGTATACTGTATATACGCACTTGACTTGACCTCACTTAGAGACATAAATTGGTTTATAACTGCTATCGTACTCAATGATACAACATGAAAACACGTTAAAAAAATAATGTTTTTATTATCCGATACAGAAAATATTTTCAAACACACGTTTTTTCTCTGACATTTCATTGGCAAATCATTTACAGAAAGTAGAGTAGACATCATTTTAATTATTTAATGAAATAGATTTATTTATTAATTTAATTGTGCGTGGCATCTTCAGGACACCATTCATAGCTTTTGTTCTATTGTCTGCTGTCGAAGATTATCACATTATTTAATGAAACGAAATGTATTTCTGACAGTAAATCACCAATATGTTCTTTTTCGGCAGGAATCGTCAAACTCAGTTCCTTTATGTCTGTAGCTTCACAAATAATTTTGAAAACTTCTCTCACAACCATCAAATGCGGTTCACCTGTCATTCTTATACTCAACTTTTGTAAATTTCTGAGACACGGAATGCGTTTGAAAGGTTCATTGTCCAATATTGGGCGATTCAAATAAGTATTAAACAGCGACAGTTCTTCTAAATAAGGGCACATTCTCAGTATGTATTGGAGGTCTCTTGTGTCAAATGAAATTTCTTCTCCCATTTCTCCAGCAAGGTGTAAAGACTTTATTTGAGTTCCTTGGCTGGTCCAGAACATCTGCATGTTTTCACCAAGGCGATGAGTGCTTTCGCAGGAAAGCGAAATGCGTCTTAGGTTAGTGAGTCTGCACATGGCCAGTATCTGTTCTCTGCATTTGTTATTATCACTACTAATGAATAAATCTAATTTTTGTATTTCTGGGCATGCACTAAAAACAGTTTCCCAGTTTCCGTCGAATTTCCCGCACGGAAGAGACGTTAGCTGCACAACTAATTGGGGAATTCCGAATATCTTCCGCTGTATGTCAGTTTCACACAAAGCGTCAGGTACCTTTTCAAATGGAGTGGTGAAGAGTTTTCGAAGTGTTGGCATGTGTGTTAGAATGCAAGCTACTCCTGCCTTGCTGACTTCTGTACCAAGTATGTTGAGTTCCAAGAGTTGCAATGGACATTTCGTGTCACACACTTTTGTATAGCAGCAACTTTGAACACCTTCACCATCAGTTACTTCATGACCACAAAGAACAAACAATGAATCGTCACTAATGTTCGTAAAACTCAGATTTAGGGATTTCAGTTCAGTGAGGGTGCTGGCAATAATTTCTATGGTTTCCCCATTCATATTCTTGTAAAGTCTCAACTTAAGATCGGTCAAGTTCTTCATGTTTCTGAGAAAAGGATTGTATATGGCGCAATCCAGATTCCTTCCGCTGGAATGGAATGACTTCAGGTTCTGAAACAAAACAACAGGAAATTTTAATCACTGAACAATTTCACCGAATATATGCGTACACAATAATATTTCATTAATATTTTATTAATATTTCTTTAAACAAAGTTAAAGTGCATTCATGAATCATGTAATTTTTTCGTAACGCGTCAAGAAGGACTGACGTCGATCATATAACTTACCAGTAAGTCACTGACCAATAACGAACTTCATCACTGAAGAGCCGAAACGTTTCGACCACCTGTCCAATACGCTTTTGTTCCTCCACATCCCACCAAATCAGCTCTTACCCGGCGAGTTATGACGCTGCAAGTTTTCTACAGGTATCTTGTGGTATCTGGTACTAATATACCAGTAACTTCTTCAACTCTCAAAATTTACATGGTTCACCCGCCGAAGATCGGATTTGCAGCTTCCACAGAAACCACTGTGATGTGCCCGCCTCGCAGGATGCATATGAGATAAAAGTAGATAACAGTGAGAGCACATGCCAGTGTAGTATTGTGGATAGCACTCGGTGCTCTGGAGACGAGAGTTGTGGGTTCGGATCCCGCCCCTGGCATAAAAATGATGGAGAAATTTACTTCGTCATACCACAGATACTCGATTGGATTGATGTCTGGGGAACAAAGATTTCAGCGCAATACCTGAAAGTCTTACTCAGGTTCCACGAACATTTCTCTGAAACCCCGGGCAGTGCGGCGTAACGTATTATGCTGAACAAAGAAAGCACTAAAAGTAGAAAATAGCGTTGACATGAAGATGAAAATTCCGGGCAGTGTGCCTTAGCGTTTTATGTTGATTAAAGAAAGCACTAGAAGTAGGAAACACCGTTGACATGAAGATGGAAAATCCGGGCAGTGTGGCTTAGCTTAATATGCTGATTAAAGAAAGCACTACAAGTAGGAAATGCCGTTGACATGAAAATGAAAAATCCGGGCAGTGTTGCTTAGCATATTATGCTGATAAAAGAAAGCACGACTAGTAGGAAATACCGTCGACATGAAAACTTATGTTTAATGTACAACGACGTTTAGGTAGATTGTAGCCATCATATTTTCGGTCTCGCAAATGGCTGGAACTACGTTTTACAGCAGAGTATCACCCAAAGAATTACACTTACCCCACCAACTTGTTTTCGTCTCACCAGGCATCCAGGAGCCAATACTTTCACGGATAAACAACGACTAAATAGCAGGCCGCTCACATGCTGCAACAGGTAACGAGATTAAACCGATCAGACGACCTTCCAGTTATTCAAAGTCCTGTCTTAACGCTCGCGAGCTCATTGTAAGCGCTATCGACGGTGAAATTCACCGGATCAGACGACCCTCCAGTTATTCAAAGCCCCGTCTTAAAGCTCGCGAGCGCATTGTAAGCGCTTTCGACAGTGAACCGACGTCAGCGTTATCACTCTGAGAGGACTACAACTACATAGCTCCATTTTGAGCAGCGTTCCTTGTACTATGTGTGGTGATGCATTACTCCCGTTAACAGTTTTCAAATTACAGGCCACTTGCGCCACAGTATCCCCTCTGTTGTCTCGTACCATAGAGGGATAGCTTTCTCTCACCACTGACATCTATGTCAAGACACACTGCAGCCGTTGGTGGCTTCTTTCTTCCTCCGCGAAGGCTCCGAAGAAGGAAAATTTCGAAAGGTGCTGAAGGTACTAACGACAATAAAGGTACCGCACTATAAGGTATTAACGGCAGCTGACCGTTTGCAATCCCCAGAATTTGCAGTCTCGAAAATGCTCAGAACCAGTTGTCTAGCTATTAAAATTTTGCATTTGTCAAGCTCGCTTAAGTTCTCTGACTTTCCCATCCAAAGAACAGGAGCCGCCCCGGTGGCGCAGTGGTCTAAGCGATGGCCTCTGATCATTCGTCCGAACGGCGTCCGGGTTCGAATCCCGGTGAAGCATGGATGTTGTGTTTGTCTTACGCACTGGTTCTCTCCCTTCCCTGGAACCAGTGACCCTAAATTTGGGACAGGCGACTGTTTATAACCCACTGAGTTGCTCACGGTGGTCGTTAAACCTGAAAAAAAAAGAACAGGAATAACACCGATTAACAGAACACAGTGTCTCGTGCTATTTATACCGTTTCTTTACCTTCACACTCGCCATCGTTCACTTGCTGTTATTTCAATTTGCATAACGACGCTCCAGTCATAATATTTAGGTTCTTTGGTGTATATACGGCACTGGCGACTTGTCAGTACTAAGCCCCCGCAACTAGATATGGAAGGACTTGTCGTAGTTCAAACGGGAAATTATTATCTACGCAAAAAAGGCGGGGATTTGAGTCTTTGAGAGCAACCGTACTGAAGGTTTGAACGAAAATTGCATGAAAGGTAGTTCCCATTCACAACTGGTACTTGCTGTCGCAGGAATTGTTTTCCATTTACATTTGAGATTTATATTTAACATTGGTTGCCCTTAGCCCTTTTTCGGTGATGATCTCATTCTTTGCGAAGTACAGGCTCATGATGAAAGTTTTGCCTTTCAAAATGACATCAATAACCAGCTTCCGTGGTGGTACTATAAACCATCTCCACGTCAACATCTCCAAATATTATGTCCTTTCCTTTTCGAGGAAGAAAACCAATTATTTTTGTATACAAAGCCACGACTATATTCTATGCCGGACAAACAATTTCTAAGACTTGGGAGTTACATTCGATTCTAAGTTGGACTATTAAAGCCATATCCAATGATTTGTATCTTTTGCCTGAAGTTTTGGATTAATTATGCAACTTTCTAAGTGTTTTTCTGATCCCCAGACAGGTATTCCCATTTTTGAGACCACGGCCAGACTTTATTAGAACGTGCTATACGATATTTTGGGGTCCTAGTCTCATAACACAAATAAATCAGATTGAGAAAGAACAAAATCGATACCTACGACACATTTTTCATATATACTAGGATATGAATATACCAAAGAATGCCCGGTGGGAAAGTGCTCACACAAAAATGCCCACGGAAAAAGTGCCTACATATTGAGAGCAGGAAAATAAGTCATTTGGTGTCTGATGTTTTCTTACGTCTGTTCGAAACATGAGGTTTTTCTTAATTTTATGAAGAAACGAGAGAGATGACAACGAATTTTCGGGTGTAATGAGCACGTCTTTTGCATCCGTTCTGATGAGAATTAAATTTATCAAAGCTGTTCAAAGTCAAAGGAACCGGTATGGAAAAAAATGGTATCTGACTAAAGAAAGAAGATCTTCAATCGGGTTTTTAATCCAACAAATATTGCTGTACGTGGAATCGTGAATTTACGCCCTCTGGCTGCAGACTTATGAGTTAAAAAAATTGAATTTATATGAGAAACATTTTGCTGCGGAAACGCTCTCCAGCAAAGAAACATTTTTTTTTTCAAATCGGACTGTTCGAAGCAGAGATATGGATAAATTTAAGACATGCGTCTACGCTTCCTAGCGGGAAAACCATGCATTATTTTAAGTAGAAAGTATTATCAAAAGTTTTTCGATGTGAGAGGTATCGATCCAAGACAAAAGAATTTTGGTCCAGATTTCGGGAGCTCAGATTTTGCTGCAAATACATCAGATGCAGAAATTAACGCTTATGCACCTGGAGGCCAAACCATTCTTTACCAAATATTAGGAATTATATG
Organism: Macrothele yani; assembly: GCA_039090855.1. Taxonomy (NCBI): domain Eukaryota; kingdom Metazoa; phylum Arthropoda; class Arachnida; order Araneae; family Macrothelidae; genus Macrothele; species Macrothele yani. The sequence continues at coordinate 29,542,283 of CM077032.1, read as the reverse complement.
AAAAAGATTTCCCATCAGGAGCTATATGCGATACAAGAAGAATTTTTTAAATCAAAATTTTAGAAGCAGAAATATCGGGGAAAGCGGAATTTACCTTTGCGCCCCCTAGCGGAAAGTCTATGATTTACTTGAAAATTTTTAATTTATATGAAAAACATTTCGCATAGGAAGCACTATCCAACAAAGAGGGAATTTTTCAAATCGGACCCCTAGAAGTAGAGATATTGACAAAAACAAGACATACATCTACTCCTATGGCGTACAAACCATATATTGAAAAGGTTTGTCGACGTGAGTAGTATCGGTCCACAAACGATTTTTTTGCAAACGAGATTTTAGACGCTCAGATTTTGCGGCAAATACATCAGAAGCGGAAATTAAGACTTACGCGATCTGGTGGCCAAACCACTTTTTATCAAAAGTTAGAATTATATGCATAGGATTTCCCAACAGGAGATGTATCCGGTGCAGAAATAGTTTTTCAAATCGGAGTTTTAGAAGCAGAGATATCGGGTAAAACACAATTTGCTTTTGCGCCCCCTAGCGAAAATTTTATGATGTACTTGAAAATTTTGAAATTATATGGAAAAAATGTCACACCAGGAATTCTGTCCAATAAAGAAAGAATTTTTGAAATCGGATCATTTGATGCAGCAATATTGACAAAAATAAGATATATATCTACGCCGCCTGGCTGCGAAACAATGTAATATTTTAAGAAGAAAATATTCCGAAGAGGTTTGTCGACGTGAGTGGTATCGCCAACAAATATGCAATATTTTAAGAAAAAATATTTAGAATATATTTATAAATATTCCATATAATATATATATATATATGGAATATTTATAAACGTATTCAGAATATTTTTTTCATATTCTGAATATATTATAAATATTCCATATATATTATATGAAATATTACATGTAGGTGAAAAAATATTCCGAATATGTTTAACAAACCATGTAATATTCCGAATGTGTTTGTCGACGTGACTGGTCCGCCAACGAATTTTTTCAATCGAGATTTCAGAAGCTCAGGTTTTTTGGCAAATACATCCGAAGCAAAAATTAACTCTTACGCCCCTGGTGGCCAAAGTATTATTTACCAAAAATTAGATACTATATGCAAAAGAGTTTCCATCCGGAGCTGTATCCGCTGAAGAAAAAAAAAATTCAAGTCGGAGCTTTAGAAAATTTTCCCCTAGCGGAAAATTTATGCGTAACTTGAAAAAGTAAATATACCTAAAATACTCTTCGACATCAACGGAATCGAAAGATAAAAAAAATTTCAATCGGATACTTAGAAGCAAATATATGGAATAAAATGTATTTTGAATTCCACATCATTTGTATTTACGCCCTCTAGCGGAGAAATTACACATCGTAAAAATAAAAAAAAAACGAAATAAAGCATCATCATTCGCACATCTCAAGCTTCCCAATGCAAAAAGAATATTTCAAATCGGACTAATAGTTTCAGAGATAGGGTGTTTACAGGCGGACGGACAAACCGACAACATAAGCACGATCTTTCTTTTACAAAAGACGTGCTAGAAACTTAATTCTAAATCAGCAATCGGCATAATTTGTCAGAATATTTCATCTGTTGAACAACATGACTTTCACTACCGTTACAAATACATAGTGTTTTTTATTTCAAAATAGCAGTGCTTGGCTTATCCACAAGCAATATGATAGGATTCTTTTAGTGAGTGGGGCATTACAAATAAAGCCAAGTTATCAAAAGAAATCTAACACACATGGCAAAATCAGAGGAACGCCCCCCCCCAACACACACATAAACAAAAGTTTGCATAGGTCAATAAGGTTTTGAGGGTGCACCAAAAATGTCTCACACCCTGGAGACTTTGTGAGCATTTTAATTCAATTGCGTTACTCACTCTTGGTAATATTTGATTCTATTTTTACACATATTAGTATTGTTATGTCTCTCTTAACAATGAGCTTCTTCTGCCATTTTGGGGACACACTACACAATGTTCTTCTAATTCTAGAAGCGTTTGTGTTTGAGCAAGGCAAATGTTCTTACAAATTTTGTCGATATCTTAGTTGAAAGTAGGATTTGTCTTCATGAAATTGAAAAAGAAACCCTCATGTTTCTAACAGATGTAAGAATTCAGTCAACAGCTGGCGTATTTACCTATTTTCGAGATGTGGGCGTTTTTCCTATTTTTGAGAAGAGGGATTTCTTCTGTCGGCATTTCTCTCTCATGCCCTGGAGCATATGTTGCGGACATCCCACCTGTTGACCTATAGTCGTTTTTCAAGATGATTTCTACATTCGAGAAGGACTCGTAAAAATTAAATCTCTGTTTTGACGAACTGCTGTTCTAGTGCACTCAGCGCATTTTAAATAAGTGCGTAGAGTCCTTTAATCCATTTCTACGCCTTTTAAGAATCTCAGGTTCAGCCTACTATAGTCATTTTAAGAACTGTTGTTTTAATGCACTCTACGCAGTTTTATAACCGCTGTTCTTGTGCATTACGCATTTTAAATAAGTGCGTAGAGCACATTTTGCTGTTTGAAAACCGATGGTTTAGTTAACTCTACTCATTTTAAGAACTGCTATCCTCGTGAACTCAACGCATTTTAAATACGTAAGGCCGTAGGACACTATTTGTACTTTGATAACCGCTGTACTTGTACCCTACGCATTTTAAATAAGTGTGTAGAGCACTCTTCCCGGTTAGAAAACCGATAGTTTAGTTCACTCCACTCATTTTAAGAACTGATGTTCTCGTGAACTCAACGCATTTTAAATACGTAGGCGCGTAGAGCACTCTTCGCAGTTTGAAAACCGATGATTCAATGCACCCTAAGCATTTTAAATAAGTGCGTAGATTGCTCTAAACTATATCTACGCTTTTTTGATAACTACAGGCTTAGATCATTCTAATCGTTTTAAGAACCGCAGTTCTAGTGCACCCTATTCACTTTAAATAAAAGCGTAGGACATTCTATGCACTTTGAGGGCAGCTGTACTAGTGCAAACTGCGTAAGTGCGTAAAGCCCTCAACGCAGTTTGAGAATTGCTGATTTAGTGCACTTTGCACATTTTAAATAAGCGCGTAGAGCACTCTCCTCATTTTAGGAACCTCTGTTCTAGTGCACTCTATGCATTTTAAATAAGTGCGCCTACATTGTAAAACAATTTCTGAAATTCACGAGCAACTTTCAATGATTTCTTTCGTGAATTAACGAACATATTGCTGATACAACTCTTTCCGTGAAATGACGGATATTTCGTAACCTGATGAAATTCTGAAATCCCATAAACATTTTCGCAATTGGTTTCTTATATTGACAGTATATTGACGCTTTAAGATGTGTTCACGGAAAATTCTGAATTTTCAGAACCCTTTTTTCAATTCCTTTCGTACGAAAGAAAGGTACTGAAGAAAGGTTTGAATTCCTTTTCATTTGCTTTATTCTTTGAATAATCACATACATCTTGATCCCAATAAATACAGTATTATGCCAATATCTGAAGGATTTAGTTTTAATATTGGCAACTTAATATTTCAAAGAATAAAAAATAATTTACATATCAATATTATAGACATAAAATTTGTTACTCATAATTATTAAACCTGGGGCAAATCTCTCCTGCGACCCATTAACCCAAAATAATTAATGATGAAAAAATGCATAAATTATATTGGCTCAGAATTTTGGAACAATTTATCGACACAATTAACTGAAATAAATAACATTAATCTACTTAATAAAAACAAATAAAGAAACTTGTAATGAAACACTCATACAAAAGGAGGGGAAGTGTTTAGGGAATTTCAAAGTGCAAATTACAACCACTTGCCATTGTTAACGTCCTTGTGATCAACTGTTTAATTGCAAGTGAGGAATCAGTGCTTGTTATGTCTTATTAGGATTTTTCCTTGCTTCCCCATACTGTTATGTAAATTAACTCTGAAATGACATCTACACTATATTGACAAAAGTCACCGGACACCTAGAAGTGAAACACAACATGGCATGTATTTACATACATTAGTACGGTGTCTGTCAACCTTTCGCCTTAATGCCTGCACTGACCCTTCGAGACATACTTTCGACAAAGTTCTAGCGCACAGCGATAGGCATACGCTTCCATACAATACATAATGCTGCCGCTAGCTGTTGCTTAGTCGTAGGCCTTGATTCCAGACTTCTAATGCGGCGCTCTAATTCATCCCATTGGTGCTCTATCGGATTAAGATCAGGACTCTGTGCTGGCCAGTCCACACACGACACGGAACTATCATCAAACCGCGCCGTAACAGTCCTTGCTTTATGGCTTCGTGCATTATTCTGCTGGTACCAATAAGGCTCGGTTCCATAGTATTGCCCCAGAGTTGGTAGGGTATAATTGTTAACAAGTTTCACCACGATAACTAAAGAGCCGCGACCATACCACGAAAAACACCCCTACACGAGTACACTGCCAGCTCCAAACTTGACCGTAGACACAGTACACTGTGGTAAATAACGTTCACCCGGCTGCCGCCATACCCACTCACGGCCATCAGGATGATGGATCGTGTATCTGGATTCATCAGTCCATAGGACCCGTTTCCCTTGATCTACTGTACACGATGAATGTTCTTTGAATCATGCTAAACAACGAGTAACATTCCGAGTGGAGATGATAGGCCTATGAGCAACCACACGACCACGGTAATCCATGGAATGAAGTTCTCTGCGAATTGTACGTGTATATACCGAGGTTTGAGCATTTTTACTCACCTGTACACTGAGGTCTTGTGCAGTACTCCGTCGATTAGCTGTAACGACTATCCTGAGGTTTTGACGTCCTCTATCACTGATTTTCTTTGGTCTGCCGGTACGTTTTGCTGCTTCAGGCACGCAATGTGTCTTCCCATTATTCAGTACATCCGAAACATTTGACTTGGTGTGTTTAAACTGCTCTCGGTTTCTCTTATGGACAACCCACTAATATAACACCCAAAAATCTTTCCTTTCTCAAAGTCAGTTTTCTCCTGTCGCGACATTTTCACTCAACTTCACAGTGCGATATAACCGCGATCAGCTGCAGGCTTGTTCTTACACCGTTTGCAGCTGTACTGCGCATCTAAACAACGCAGCTGTACCGTGCATCTAAACAATGCAGCGGATCCGTTCATTTGCTTCTGAAGGAGTGTCCGGTGACTTTTGTTTATATAGTGTATGTATGAAGCTCAAATGTAACAGCACAAATATTAATAAATAAATAAATAAATATTAACGAAAAACTCCGTTCTCACTTTTCACGCATCAGTATGAAGAGAAATTTCAAGTGATTGGAGTGATTCCTGGGAATACTTGAGTTTGATGACCTGTTAAATTTCAATCGTGTATCGAAGTATTTGATTTTGAAGTTCTCCAACGAAATCGAATATTGCGGATAGCATATGGAATGAATAAGACAGAATTTATTATAGCTATCAGGAGAAAATTTTATATTTAGAACTTTTGTGATATAATAATATAAACAGTGCATTTCACATTTTCCTAAAGATAATTGAAAGTCATTGTTAGTTCTTTTTTTTTTTTTTTTTTTTTTTTTTTTTTTTTGATTGGAGGTTTAAGGACCACCGTGAGCATCTCAATGGGCTATAAGCAGTCGCCCGTCCCTAATTTAGGGTCACTGGTTCCAGGGAAGGGAGAGAGCCAGTGCCGTAAGACAAACACAACATCCATGCCTCACCGGGATTCGAACCCGGACCCCGTTCGGACGAATGATCAGAGGCCATCGCTTAGACCACTGCGCCACCGGGGCGGCCATTGTTAGTTCAAAAAGATTTCGAGATCCAAAGTATTGTTTCGCTTCGAAAAATCACGATTAAAAAATACTAAATTTGCGATACGTCCTCCTACAGGGCAAATGAAATTATTACAAACCTATTAAAAAACCCCAATAAGCTCTAACAGAAAATAAAATGACTAATTCACCCTCATTAGTGACAAAAAAAGCTTTCATCATCGAGCAATTAGTTTTACTATGAACGTAATTCAAATTTCCGAGACTTTCTGGCTCAGTGGTTAAGACGCGCGTGAGCTGCTGAATCAACCCGAATGGTGTGGGTTCGATCCTCACTGTTGTGACATTATTATCTGCTATAATAATTCTGAAAAATTCAGCAAAATTCAGCGTTTTCGATTCTGCGGAATTTGTAGATAAATACGGAAAAACTTGAAAGAGACTTTTCTGAATACGGAAAATATGTGAAAATACGGAAGTTATAGAGACCTGGCAATTTCAAAAATGAAAATGTTTCTAAAAGTCGAACAAAGCCGGCAAATTTGCTGCACGCAGTTTTCAGAAATTTTTCGATAAATCATACCCGTTATTTTTAGTGTAGGACACTCTACGCATTTGAAGAATCGCTGTCCTAGTGTACTTTAAGCATTTCAAATGAGTGCGTAAGACTTTACACACTTTGAGAACCGCTGTTCTAGTGCACTCCAAGCATTTAAATAAGTGCGAGAGCAAGCTACGCTCTTTGAGAACAACTATTCTGGATATGCAACGTATAGTAGCCGTCTTATAGAGGTAAAGCAGAAACAAAGTGTCTTATCTTCCTAGACGTGTAAATGAGATGATCTGAAGTCTAATACGTACCTTACAGTTGCGACCAATCGCTGTAATGATTTCCGGACTGTATCCTCTGGGGGCGCTGTTATTACCTTAACATATTGGGTGAATATGAAATCTGAGAACAGTTGCAATGATCTCATATTACTCTCCTCTTGAGGAGAATTTTCTCTTCCAGAAGGACGAGAAAATTTTTTACGACACATTTCTGCAATATGATCTGCATATAAGCGCTCTAAAAAGAAAGAGAAAATAAATATGAACTATGATGACTACTGAATCAAGCTATTTCGTAACAATAAATTTATAAATTTATTTAAATATATTTTCACATTATTTTAAGTAAATATATCATATGAACTTCTCATAAGTGATAATTCTTTAGTACTATACCAGTGGCGTATATTCGAGGCTAGCTAGGCTAGCTGCGAAGCCCAGAGAATGCACAAATAAAACTGAATTAAATATACACAAATAAAAGTCAATTATCAACGGTATTAAAATATGTCGATGCTTTGGGTGCGAAAAAAAAACCGCGTGCGGATTCGCTTCTGTGACTCAGTCTGGCGAGCGAAAACCAACGGCATAACGCAAGCAGCTCTTCCGGAGTCTTCGCAATTCTGATGCGAAAACCTTCGGTACAATCGCCTGCTAGCGTTTCCATGACAACATGAATAAGATGGTAGATGGGAATGGGACCTTATTTTGGGTAACGGTTCGCTCAGAAAAAAAGAACACTTCGACTATTCAGTCACTCGCATACTACCACCCATGAGAGTGTTTCGCGAGAGTTGTTTCAGTTTTTGTGAAGTGTCAATGAAAATAATTCAGAGATATTATGTCTTAAATTGGTAGCTTTGTTGTATTCGAACTGTTTTGATAAATTTTGTGAAAGCTTCCTGAACATCAACTGTCAGAACTTAAAGAAATCTGTGCTTCAAATTTTGATACAACTCGACTAAAAAATGAACTGAAGGTCTTTTATTCCTTTGATGAATACAAAAACAAATCAGTAAGAGACATTACGTGTTACCTAAAGTTGAATACATCGGACATAGTGTTTAGTGAGGTGTACAAATTAGCAGACCTCATATTAAACTTTCCATCAACAGCTGCAACTGCGGAAAGAAGTCTTTCAGCATTAAAAAGAATCAAGATATATCTTAGAGCCACACAAGGACATGCACATTCGAAAAACTTGGCTGTATTGTCAATAGAGAAAAACATTCTTTTTAAATATGAAAAAGTACTCGGAGGAAACATTTTATGAAAACGTAACACTAAAGTAACCACAAAAAGGAAAGAAGAATGGAGCTCATGTGCAAATAAAGTATTCAGAAGAAGAATGGAGTTCCTGTACAAATAAAGCATTCAGAAGAAGAATGCAGTTCGTGTACAAATAAATAATTCAGAAGAAGAATGGAATTCACGTACAAATAAGCGTTCAAATCCTAATCCTCATAATTATTAGGTATCATGTTAGCATTGGCATCTTCCTAAAATTTTGAAAAAAAAAAGATATTTCTATTACTTACTTAACAATTAAAAGTTAGCGCAATCTAAAAAAAACTATACTGGGTGTGTGTGGGGTGGGGGGGGGCAGTACGGGTGAGACAGCCCAGGTCTCGGACCCAAGGTACGCCACTGTACTTTACGATACATAAGTATAGACACATATAATATATGTCAGTGTCATTTATCGCTTTCGCTTATGTATATTTGGGTGGAGATCTTTAGTGACACACTTTTACGTGTTGAGGAATATGGCGACCTAATTACCCTTTACTTCTGCCGACATTCTGCTCTCAGGACATCTCCGTTTCTAAATCTCAGAAGCGGAAAAAAGACTATCTAATAGAATAAAGGTTTATACCGTCTTGGCACGTTTAATATTTTAATTTTCGCTGAAATACATTCACTAGCGCTTTCGAAACCTTTTCCGTGAACTGGCAAAGAAATCTTAAACAGAACTATAACATGTTGCTATGCTAAATATCTCATCTTCACCAGAAACCGTAACAGCTCTTTATAGCTAACTTACTCAAAAATTGATATTTAAATCAAATACGCGACTTAGTTTTCCTGCTCAAAACCATTATGTAAGATATACTGCTCGCCGTTATGACTTCAAGGGGTGATTTGATTATTGTGTAGTGGGTATTTGAAAGGAATTGTGTCTTATATCACACCTGATAATGAAATCATGTAAAGGTTTTGAAGTCACTAGTGTATTTTAGCGAAAATTAAAATATTTAACGTACCAAGACGGTATGAACCTTTATTCTGTTAGACATAATCGGGTGCGTAATTCATTTTACTGAGTGTATGACTTGTAACGTATACTCTAGATTCAGTTTCCTTTTGATTTTACTATCTCTGGTTATTTTATTTTCCTATGTAAATTATCTTCTTACTTAACGAGATGTTATTTCTCTCGCTGAATGATGACGTGGTGGTAGGCAGTATAAACAGGCGCGTTCAGACAGCTTTTGTGTTACGTGAGAGAGCTTTGTTTTATATGTAAAGAGATCTTCGTTTATGTGAGAGGAACTTCGTTATATGCGAAAGTTCAGATATCGAGTAATTGTGTGACCTGTGAAATGTGTGTTGGATAATACCAGGAGTTTCCCTAATAAAAGGTTTTTAGTAAGTACGTTTTTCTCAGTTCATAGTTTTGTCAGACCTCTGTCTGGCTGTTAGGTCTCTTTCATTAAGTGTTACTATTAACAACCAGCATAAGACTTTATTCATCATAAATCACTACTATTACAACATTACTAGCAGTTAAGTTTATTCATTATAACTACTACAACAACTACCAGTAAGAAACTATATTCATTATAGACTTCGTAAGTCATCATACAGACTTTATTCTTAAATATACAACAATACTAGTTTCATCGGGGCAACATTCTTTGGGGAAAAGACTGAATGCTGTCGATTCATTATATTCGCCCTTAAGTCACTTAATGTTAAAGCATTACCGTCATTGCACGATTCAAATTGTGATGCATAAAAACAATTTAAATACAACTTCGATTATTGTTTTTAAGACTATTTATTCTTAAAAATAAATATTCTTTATTATACTTAGCATTGCCAGAGTTTTGAAAAACCTTTGCAGTAAGCATAATGTAAGTGTTAGTTTAAAAACCAGAAATATTCTTTCCATAGTCAAGAACGACCTAGATATGGTTAAAACAGAGGACAGGCATGGAATTTATAGCATACCATTCAAGGCAGTTGATCCAGACAACATAGATCAGATAAACATCGGAACTACAGTTCGAAATCTGAAAATACGACTACAATACAACAATACAATTTAAAAGCTGGATCAAGAGCCACAGCACTATATCACGTACTGTTATTAATGGAACTCACCGCCCTGATTGGAATAATGTTGCCATCTTGGCCACCGCAAACACGAAATTTTTAACATTATTTACAGAAAGTCTATATATTGACAACATTAAACAAATTTGCTGCAGCGATGACCATCAATCAAGCCACATTCCATTACCGTTAAAAACGCTTAAGACGAATACGATTAATTTGACATCTACCTGTTATGATCAATAATTATCAACTAACATGAACTTTCTTGGCGTACGCGCAATAATGGATGACAAACGTCACGCTGTCTCTTAACCTCAACCTGACTGTATACCGTATATATCGTACTTATGTACTCTTCTACATTTGCAGTGCTCTAACGCATCTGAGGATGGACACTGCAGCGGGTCCGAAAAATTTTATGCATCCAACTTTATGATGTTTAATCGTATTGGGCAGGTGGTAATGACATGTCGTCGGGTCTTCAGAGAATGTGGTCGGAATTGGTCGGCGATGATGTTGACGTGATAAGCTTCAGCTCCTGTACACTAGAAATACATACATTTTTCTTTTGTAACATGCGTCAGAAGAAGTACGTAATTAGTCATCATATTTAACTAATTACCTATGAACGTAATTAGTCTAACGTAATTAGTCGTTGTATATGACTAATTACGTTCTTGTTCTGTATTTTTCAAAATAGATGCTTAAGACAAAAAAATAGTTTTAGGACAAAGAATAAAAAAATAATTTAGGACAAAGAATAAAAAAATGAAAATTTTAACAGCTGTGCTAGGAGAGCCAACAAGTTGCCCGGTATCGTGATCTGTGCAGGTGGGGATGGAGGCGGGCGTGAAATGATGGAGCCCAGCCCTAGAATGTAGAACAGACAGCCCGCGCATAAAACGTTAAGATGGGGAAGGGGTATGTCGTCAAAGGATTGGTGAATGCAAGAAGTTGATGGGGGACCGCAGTACAGGGAAATGCCGAAATTTCTGACTAGTGACATTTTCTGCTTACTGGTGGAAAATAATATCTTTTGACCCCTGCATGTATGTATATATACAGAGTGATTCATAAAGAAATATACTGTTTCCAGATGGTGTAAAACAGTAACAGTTGAAGACACGGACCATAACTGTGAAACGTGAAACGTTAGTGCTCATAAAGTTTGTGTACCGCTACTGAGGGAAATGACGTAAGAGATAGCGCGCGTGTCACGTGACTAGTCAGTCAAAATGGCAGCGTCTGCAGTGGAGAAAGCGTTTTGTGTTCTTAAATTGAGTGAAATGGAATCTGTAACTGTTGTGCAACGACATTCTCGATCACGATACGGAAAAGAACCTCCAACCAGAAAATCTATCTACGATTGGCATTAAAAAATTCGAAACTACGGGCTGTTTGTGCAAACTTAAAATTCCTGGACGACTTCGTGTATCGGAAGAAGTCGTCGATACTGCTTACACTGCCATTCAACGAAGCCTAAGGGTGCACACACATAGAACATCTGTGACTGTCCCTAAAAAAAGTTAAAAGAGTCCCCTACAATTCTGTTACAGGTAACATAAAATATTTTACATTGTTCTTAATTTATACTGCGTTGAAACTGTATACTTCTTTATGAATCACCCTGTATATATATATATATATGTACGTATATTACCTCTGGCGCAGAAATACATATTAACGCCTCTGGTGAATATTATTATTTTAATGGGGTGGTCCCGACTTCTTGGTTTCCTTATCTGCTGTCGCTCCACTGACTCAGTGTGTCTCTTTTCAATAATACCAAATTAGACTTTACAATGTAGACTGGACAAAAACTACATTTTTAGAAATACTACCTAATTTAGAAACTTTCTCTTATTCTTTATTTGTGGCATATTAGTCAGACATACTTTAAAAACAAAAGAGCATCTGAAGAATTTGGTACTCACGGAATTTCTGATAATCCGTGGAGCCTTGGCGGAATTTCGTGCCGTGTCGAAATATGTCCTCAAAAACTCTTTTTAAACAAAGCTCCTCCAAACTGGTAATCTTAGCACTCATTTTGAAGTATCAGTCAGAAATGCTGGAAATAAACGAAAACACAATTAAAACTCTTATTCTTGAACAATCGAGCATTATATTTTCAAAGCACAAGTTAATGTTCAACGTGTAAGAAACTCGGAAATCTGTCCGATACTGGGTGCACTAGAACCAAACGAATTTTTTAATGGCTTTTGTTATTTCATGTTTGTTTTTATATGGAATAAAATATACAGAGTTTTCTTAAGCGTTCAATATGAAACCTTTTTCATTATGCACCTCAGTGACGACTTCTTGGCTTTCTTTATCTACTAGGCCTCAGGGTGATTCAAAAAAGGACTACAAACTTGAAAGCGTACGGAAATTTATTGATGACACTTATAAATACGTTGCACGTTTTAATCTGTGGAAAAACAAATCAAGTGTTACGTCACGGAATACCAAAGTACCGGATTCGGTACCTGCACCCGCAAGCATTGTTCATTTCAAAAAGGGCTGCTTTCACAAGTGCAGTGTGTGTTTTGGTTTGAAGTAACGAAATCCGCGACACAACTGTTCAACGAAAGTTTTATGCCCTCTATCGTACGGGTCTTTTCAGTAGGTTTACAATTTACTCTTCGCATAAAATTTATTTGAGACTGTTCTGTTCTCCACGAGAAAACCCTTGGTCGCTTGTTTGTTTCTGCTGCTGTTACAGAACAAGTGCGGGAGTTCGCTGTCACACGAAATCAACGCGACGTGCGTCTCGTAAAATGGGCACTTACACAACCGACGCGAAGGTTTGGCGAGTTTTACAAAAACTGTTGCAGTTAAAACCATAGAGATTTGCCATTTTTCAGGAAATTAGTAGCGCGTCTTGCGTAGCTCCTCTGGAATTCTGTGTGGAAATGTTGCGTTGTATAGAGGAGGGCGGGACATTCCTGTACAAGGTTAACTTCAGTGATGAGTCGAAATTTCGTGGATGTGGTAAGGTTAACACCCATAACTGAAGAACTTGGAGTTCTGGAACATGTTCGCGACAGTCCATGGGTGAATGCTCATTGTGAAGTTAGCAAATATGGTTTACGACCCCTTCTATTTTCATGAGAAAACCATTAAGGGTATCATCGTGTGTCTGGATACGTTCCAAAATTTAAATTTTCTCCTTCCACATTTGGACGATGATGACGAAGAAAGTAGCATTCACTTTCAGTAAGACGGCGTTCCACCTTACTATTATTGTACACATATCCGGGATTTCCTCAATAAACGTTTACCAAGCTGGTGGATTAGTTGAAAAGGTCCAATAGCACAACCACATCGCTCTCCAGACGATTTTTGTCTATAAGGTTCTACGCTGTCGATTTTTTCTACGAGTTTTTATAAAAGATCTAGTGTTTGTTTCGAGATAACCTGCAAATCTCGCTGAACTAAAAACTCGAATTGCCACAACCGTTGCCGAACTAACAACAGATTTGCTGCTTCCAGTTTACGAAGAAATTGACTTCAGGTGGGTTAGAAATTATATCGGAAAATATTTCCCATCAGGAGCTGTAGGCGATACAGGAAGAAATTCGTAAATCGGAGTTATAGAAGCAGAGATATCGGGGGAAACGCAACTTACGTTTACGCCCACTAGCGGATAATCTATGAATTACTTAAATAATTTGAAATTATATGAAAAACATTTTGCACCGAAAACGCTATCGGAAAAAGAAGAAATTTTTCAAATCGGATTTTTAGAAGCAAAGATATCGACAGAAATATGATGTATATCTATGCCTCCTGACGGAGAAACCATGCATTATTTTAAGAAAAAATATTCGGAAAATATTTTTCCACATGAGTTGCATCGGTCCAAGAAATAATTTTTTCAATAAAGATTTTAGGAGCTCAGATATTGCTGCAAATGCATCAGAAACAGAAATTAACACTTACGCCTCCTGGTGGCCAAACCATTCAGAGACAGTGTTTACAGACGGACGGACAAACCGATAACATAAGCACGAACTTTCTTATAAAAGACGTGCTAAAAACAGAAATGCGAAGCGATTGAGAGTGTCCCACAGGAAAGTCACAAACAAGTAAGGTAAAAAGGGGCAAGATGACGCCCTTGTTTATAAACGAGAGGGTGGAGGGAAATGTACCCGTAGTCCGACGGCTTAACGTGCCCACGGCGAATATTTAATCGTAGGAGCGTTGGCACCTTCCTCGACATTTTCGGGGCAGTCATAAACCACTAGGTCATCTGACGCACGGCGGATATGTAGTGGTTCGAGCATTTGTACCTGCCTGGGATCGATCCCGAGACATTTCCGTGACAGTCACGAACTACTAGGCCATCCTACGTACAGCAAATACCTAGTGATTCGGGCTTTGGTACCTTCCTGGGATTGATCCACTAGGCCATCCGATGTACAGCAGATGATCAAATGATCATACACTGACGGAAAAAAAAAATCCCAACACCAAGAAGGAGTGGTGTTAGATAAACGACAAGTGGTAGGCGGTGAGAGTACATCTGTAAGATGACGTCTATGCAAATTTCGAGCTCGGCGCTTACGTGTGGCGCTAGGCGATCCTCGGAACATGCAAAGCAGGTTTGCTGTAAATACGCGCTGTAACGTTCGTGAGCGTTAGTTATCGTTGAGATTCGACGTAGGGTGTTGATGTTAGTCAAGAATGACTTTAAGAAGACGAGGAAGCCCATTATCAACAACTCACGGAGTTTGAACGAGGTCGTGTAATAGGGCTACGAAGCGGTGGACTTTCTTTCCGCAATATTGCAGAACGACTTGCAGGAATGTAGCCACTGTGCATGATTGTTGGCAGCGGTGGTCAAGGGAAGGTACTGCCTCAAGAAGACCGGGTTCCGGCCGGCCACGTGGCACTACTGAGAGGGAAGACCACCGTGTACGGCGTATGGCCGTGGCGCATCGTACCGCGTCCGCGGCAGCAATTCGAGCTGCAGTTGATACCACAGTGACACAACGAACTGTTACAAATCGGTTACTTAAAGGACAGCTCCGAGCCAGACGCCCTGTAGGGTGCATTCCGCTTACTACAAACCACTGCCATTTGCGACGTCAGTGGTTTCAAGCTAGAGCTCATTGGAGGACGGAGTGGTGATCTGTTGTGTTTTCTGATGAAAGTCGGTTCTGCCTTGGTGTCAGTGATGGCCGTGTGTTGGTTAGAAGGAGGCCAGCTGAGTGCCTGCAACCAACCTGTCTGCGGCCGAGACACACTGGACCTACACCTGGAGTTATGGTCTGGAGAGCAATTTCCTTTGACAGCAGGAGCACTGTAGTGGTTATCCCACGCACACTGACGGCACAGTTGTACGTCGGTCTGGTGATTCAACCTGTTGTGCTGCCATTCATGAACAGCATTCTAGGGGTGTTTTCCAACAGGATAACGCTCGCCCGCATACCGCTGTTGTAACCCAACATGCTCTATGGAGTGTCGACATGTTGCCGTGGCCTGCTAGATCGCCAGATCTTTCACCAATCCAGCACGTATGGGACATCATTGGACGTCAACTCCAGCGTCACCGCTAACCAGAATTAACCGTCCCTTTATTGACCGACCAACAGCAACAGGCATTTAACTACATCCCCCAAACTGACATCCAGCACCTGTACGACACAATGCATGAACGCTTGCATGCTTGAATTCAACATTCTGGCGGTTACACCGGTTATTAATGTACCAGCATTTCACATTTAAAATGACTCTTCTCGCGCTTACAATTAGCAGTGATCTTGAAACCTTAATCGATTAAATATGTTACCTATGCAAATGTATTTTCCCATTTCATTCCTCTACAACTATTTTTTCGTCGTGTTGGGATTTTTTTCCGTCAGCGTATGTAGAAGATTTTAGGAAAAGTGGCTATGACCCCAGATCTTAAATAACATTTAGAAAGAGATTTGGGCTAGAGTGCCCGATAGGAAAGTAACAAGGAAGCGAAGTAGAAAGTGGTAGAAAGACGCCCTTATTCATTACCGGGGGCCAGTACCCGTGGTGGGAAGGTAACGTGCCTATCTGACGCATGCTGGATATTTAGTAGATCGAGTGTTCGAACCTGCTTGGGATCGAACCTGAGGATCATTCAGCGGCAGCCACGAGCATTGCCCACTAGGCCATCCGCGGCTCCATCTTTCATGGTTCATTGACTACACGCCGGTTTATAAGGCTTCCGGTTCGTGCTTTCAACGACACCACAGAGTGAGATATCTAGTGGTTCGGGTATTTGTACCTTTCTGGGATCGATGCCGAGACATTTCCAAGGCAGTCAACCACTCGGCGATCCGACGCGCTGCGGATATCTGGTGGTTCGAGCGCTCATACCTGTCCCGGAACGAACCTGAGACATTTAAATAGCAGTCACGAACGCTGACCACTAAACCATCTGCGGCCTCCCACCACCCACTTCGCAGTTAGGTTTTCTTTGCCACGGTGTTAGTGCATACCTCCGGGAGAGGGATTGCAGGAATTCTTGTGCAGCCGACAGTAAAACATTAAAAATTCTTTCTTTTAATGCTTCATAAATAAAGCTGTTATCTAACTTGCCCGCGGAAAAATAATACTCTCCTCCAACCCTAGCTTCGAAAATAATTTAACGGTACAGCATCCCGTTTCGATCGTGATTTCATGCAACATTCTTTAACAAAAAGATACAACGGTAAAAATCTTTAACCGTTTTATTGTTAAAAATTATTCACGACTCAATTGATTTTATAATGCATATTTCAACAGTTATTTTTCATTTAGAATCTAAAAGAACTTTTTTCATGATTGAATTTATGAGGTATAACCCTGTAGATACCTGTGCTTTTAAAGTGAGCCGCGACCGTAAAATTATCAGCCTGGTTTGGTCTTTCTAAACGGCCCTAGTCACGGGAATGCCAAAAACAGTCGAAGTGTTCTTTCAGTATTACTAACAGAGTCAGATTATTAAAACGCATTATGCATATCTTTGCGATATTAATGCGACTCAAAAATAAGCTACAAGCAAAAATATCAGAAAAAAATAGCAATAGCAAGAAAAAACAACCTGTTTTGTCCAAAATGAATATGAAACTTCAAATAATGAAAACTTTTTAAATTCGGGAATAAACAAGAAAGATGACACCGAATTTTTGGGTGAAGCGAGCACGTCTGTTAAATCCGTTCTGACGCAAATTAAATTTATCAAAGCTATTCAAAGTCAAAGGAACTGGTATCGAAAACAATAATATCTGACCGAAGGAAGAAGTTTTTCCATCCCTCAGATATTTTTGTCAACGGAATCTTGACCTTACGACTACTGGTTTCAGACTAGTGCGTTAAGAAAAATTTGAATTTATATTAGAAGCAATTATCCATATCTTTGCGATATTAATGCGATTCAAAAATAAGCTACAAACAAAAATATCAGAAAAAAACAACAATAGCAAGAAAAAACAACCTGTTTTGTCCAAAATGAATATGAAACTTCAAATAATGAAACCTTTTAAATTCGGGAATAAACAAGAAAGATGACACCGAATTTTCGGGTGAAGCGAGCACGTCTGTTAAATCCGTTCTGACGCAAATTAAATTTATCAAAGCTATTCAAAGTCAAAGGAACTGGTATCGAAAACAATAATATCTGACCGAAGGAAGAAGTTTTTCCATCCCTCAGATATTTTTGTCAACGGAATCTTGACCTTACGACTACTGGTTTCAGACTAGTGCGTTAAGAAAAATTTGAATTTATATTAGGAGCAGTTCTGAATGGAAACGCTCTTCAACAAAGAAGGAATATTTCAAATCGGACTTTTCGAAGCAGATATATGGACAAATATAAGACACGCATCTGCGCCTCCGGGTGGGAAAACGATGCATTATTGTAATAAGATATATCCTCAAAAGGTTTTTCGATGTGAGCGGTATCGGCCCAAGATAAAAAAAAATTATTCTAATTTTCAGGAGCTCAGATTTTTCTGCAAATACATGAGAAGCAAAAAATAACATTTATGCCCCCTCTTACGTTAAGAGGGATGTTTAATTGCCCTTTTGTCAGAATTGGGTTTCCTAATGAAGGGTGATTGCCCTGTCCACTTAAGAGCAAATTCTGGGTAATAAGAGATAATACCCAAAACAGCAGCCACAACTTTTCCACATAAAGGAGATCATCCAGGGAACATTCCAAACATTCCTAATCTGATCAAGGAAAATACATCTAATCTCCTCACGAAAAACCTTGCCGAATTATTAGCCACCCTGCGTGCAAGCTCCCTTTGTTTGCTTCCACAGATTTTGGAAACAGATATTAATCATCAGTTTCTTGCTGGTGATGCTTTGCATATATATAAATATTGCATGTATGCTTAGGTTTATAGTCAAGCATTGAAACTGGGTAAAGTTTCCAAAATTGAGAACTGTTTTATTTTTAGTTAAAAATGATTAAAAAAGGAAATATTTTTTGCTATAGCTACAGACAGCAAATTCGTTTATGTGCTGTTCTTATGTTTTATCTCTGACGTCCAGATGCTTCCGTGAACAATATTAAAGCGAAGTGGCACCTTGACTTGATGTTACAGTAAATACTGCATGCTGAAATGACTCAGAAATATGCTTACAAAATGTGTTACAGACTAAAATGAAGAGATTCGGGCGTACGTTTTCTAGCTGCAATGACCGACTTTAAAGCAAGAAAACTAGGAAAGAAATATTTATCTGCTTTACATATAGACTTTGTTAAACAAAGCAGAAGAAATATTAAACTATGGAAAAAGTTACTTCAAGAAAATGTTGAGGTATTCACGTAACTGCTGTTTACAACCGATTTATCGGTTGTAATGAGAACGCCTTTTTGAATCCTCTCCATCGTGCATAAAATTCTTCAAAGTTATTCATACTCAATGTAACAGGTTAGAAAAAAAACTCGGTGTAGGAGAGCTGAGTACGGAAAAAGGCGCCACAGAAATTTTAAGGGGCCGTAAAAAAATTACATTTCGACCGCTTCGGGGCCAAGTCTCCGGCGGTGTGTTATCCGAATCACATAAAGTTTCCGTAATTTTGTATTTGTTTAATTGCTACATTAAATGTATTTGTAAAAAATGTTTATAATCTGCAACTCAACAAAATAATTTCACGGTTTAAAACCTACATCTCAACAAATTTCTGCGGGCATTTGTAAGCGCAGCAAACCTATCAGGGTGGGGGTGGAGAGATTAATACCTTAATTATTAAGAATTTCTGGTCCGAACAAGATATTTTCCACGTTTACAAACACAACTCAACAATATTTTTACGGACATGTGCTAACACAAGAAACCTGTCTGTGTGATAGGGGGGAGGGGAGCGTAATACCAAAAATGTAAAATATACATAATTTCTGAACCGATTGGGAAATTTCTAACGTTTAAATCTACTACTAAACAAAAACTTCTGCGCGCATCTGCTTCCAGAGAAAGCCTGTCCTTGGAAGGGCGGGGTGGGGGGGGGGGGGGGTTGGCGGTGCTAAACGACAGAAATATAGAATATGAAGATTTGGGTAGAGCTGTAGTTTGGAAACGTTGAAAATCTCTTGATCGGGGAAGAAATTCTGTATATTTTCGGCTCCCCACCCCCACCCCCTCCGGACAAGTTCTCTTAGCAAGCTAATGCTCTGAAAGAATTGGTTGAGTTCTGTCTGTAAACGCTGAAAATCTCGCGATCAGACCAGAAATTCCTTATATTTTATAATTTTGGCACAACCCCACCGACAATTTTCCTGCATTAGCACACACCGCACAGAAATTTTGAGTTTTAGTTTGTAAACGCTGAAAATCCCCTGATCGGACAAGAAATTACTTATAAATTTATATTTTTTGTGTTAAGCCCCCCTACCCCTTCTCTACAAGTTTCCTGCGCTTGCACATGCCCGCAGAAGATTTGTGGAGCTGTAGTTCATAAATCCTGAAATTCTTTTGTTCGAGTTGTAGATTATAAATATTTTTTATAAAGAATTCCGTTACATACCTCAATTAAGAAAATACGAAATTGGGGAAACTTTATATGACTCAGATAACCAACTTTTGCGGGCGCGAAGCGGTCAAAAACGCAATTTTTATACGGCCCCTTAAAATGTTTGTGGCCAGTTCTCCGTTTTGTCTTTCAGCCGAAAATCGTGGAAATGTCTAAATTTCTTATTGAAAATGAAATTTAAAAAATCTGTTTTGTGGACAATAGTTGCTCAAGTATTGGGAAATATAGCCACACGATATTTGCTTCTTCAGAAGAATTTCGTAGCCCTGAAATTGCCATTTGGAGTTCTCCGTACCCCAAAAATCTACCTGACTTTTACGATTGATAAAATATCCAGAAATTGAAACAGCTACTTACACACACTAGTGTATGAAAACTACGTCAACAAAATTAAGAGAAGACGAACAAATGGCCATGGAGAACTAGCAACATTTACAACTGGCGACATGACTACTTTCCACAGGACACATTCAGTTTCAGAACTATGAAATTGCACTGCGTAAAAAGTAAAGGTGTTCCTATATTTCTCCGTACTTGAGTAATTTGTGTGCTCAAAAATGGATTTTATCATACCTTTTCATCATTAGGAAACATTTACGGTTTTCTTGCTGAAAGACAAGGCAGAGAACTGGGCACGGAGTTTTAGAGCCATGATATTGCGCTGCATAAAAAATATGGTGTTTTTATATTATGAAAAAAAAAATTGCGCTGCATAAAAAATTATGGTCTTTTTATATTTTTCCTTCAGTAATTGGTGTGCCACCAAAGATTTCCCTCCTACTTCATAACATTAAGAAATATTTACAATTTTCTGGCTGAAAAACAAGGCGGACAATTGGCCACACGAACAACTGACCACATTCAGTTTTGGAGACATGCAATTGGGCTGCATAAATAATTATGGTGTTCCTTTATTTCTATTAACGTGAGCAATTGGTGTGCCCCAAAATTGTTTTCCTCATACCTCATTTTCTTTAAGAAATATTTACAATTTTGTGGCTAAAATACAAGACGGAGTACTGTACACCGGACAATTGTTCATGGACAACTGTCCACAGGGCGAATGTACAACTGGCCACAGGGCAACTGGCCATATTCAGTATTAACGCCATGGCCATAGAAATTATGGTGTTCCTATGTTTCTCCTTATTTGAATTACTGGTGTGCACAGAAAATGTTTTCCCCATACCTTGTTATGATTAAGAAGTATTTACCAGTATCTGGGCGAAAGACAGGACGTACAACTCGCCACCGGACAACTGGGCACTTACATCTGGCCACGGACCGCTGTTCACCTGCATCTGGCCACGGACAACTGCCCTTATTGCGTTTCAGAGCCTTGGAATTGCACTTCATAAGAAGTTATGGTGTTCCTATACTTCTCCCTACTTCAGTTATTGGTGCGAAAAAAATGTTTTCATCGTAACTCCTTTTCATTAAGAAACATTTATGAATTTCTCTCTGAAACCACAAGGCTGAGAACTGGCAATCAAACAACCGGTCGCACTCGGTTTTAGAGCCATGAAATTGCGCCGCATAAGCAATTATGATGTCCCTATATTTACCACTACTTGAGTTAATGGTGTGCACAAAAGTTAAGTAATTGCCTTGAACAATTTCTGAAATAACAGAATTGCACGTCCCTAATTCAAGACGAATTTAAAAACGCAAAATTAAAATCATCATTTAAAACATGCCATCCGTGGCTCTCATGCATATTTGTGCAGAACTGGAACCCGAACCCAACCAACCATTCGGCTTTCTAAGTATAAATGCTATAGGGACCAACAGTGCACATACATTTTAAATAAGCACAATTACAAGAAAGGAATGATACAGAGAGGCATAGAATCAATTACATACCTTATATAATAACTTGTAGTTGGAATAATAACAACCTCTTTGTTCGAGGTAGTGGAATTCCTAGGACACTTCTCTTCTAAGGCAGGCCAACTAAGTACTTTTTTAAAGAAATGATTCCACAAGATAGAACCCACAAAAGGGAAGTTTAATCACCCGTCTGTCAGAAGTGGATTTCCAAATGAAAGGTGATTGGCCATTCCACTTAAGAGCAAATTCTGGGTATTAAGGGATAATACCCAAAAGAGGAGCCACACCTTTTAAACAGGAGAGAGATCATCCAAGGAACATTCCAAACTTACCTAATCTCATTAGGAAAATATATTTATGCTCCTCACGAATTTTTTTCAGAATTGTTAGCCCCCTGTGCATGTTCCCTTTGTTTGCTTCCACATATTTTGGAAACAGACTTTAATCATAAATTTCTTACATTTCTTACTTGCATATACTTAGTGACGATCGTGCCCTTTTTTATTCAGCAAACAAACGTCAGGGGTTTATCAGGAAATTTAAATGGGGTAGGGAGCGGTTATGAAGTTTAATACTTGAGGGGTTGAAAAACATGGGGATTAGATAACGCCGAATTTTTTTAATGCTAAAATATTATAAGTATATTCAGGTTTAAAATCAAGCACTGAAACTGGGGAAAACTTCCAAAATTGAGAACTGCTTTTTTTTTCTTTATTTAAAATGATTAAAATAGGAAATATTTTTTGCTGTAAATATACACAGAAAATTCATTTATGTGCTGTTCTTATGTTTTATCTCTTATGTCCAGATGCTTCCGTGAACAATATTAAAGAGACGTATCACCTTGGGTTGTTGTTACAGTAGATATTGATATTTTTACAAATATTGTACGTGCTGAAATGAACTAGAAATATGCTTACAAAATGTGTTACAGAATAAAATGAAGAGAAACTTATAACAAGGAACAGTACACCAATTAAGTAGTAAATAGTAACCCTGTACTAGTGATCCGATTTATTGGAGTAGGAAATAAACACATAAGCGTTTCCAAGCTTTCGCACATCAACCAGATGGCTTTTTCAAGAAAGTTAGACAGAAACTGCACACTGAAAAATAGAACGCTTCACAATTTGAACGCGGGAACTTGACAATAAATAGATGCGACGTTATATTCATTTAAAGATACGAGGCATCACGTTGGTTGCACGCGGGATCCTGGTAGAGAAAAGGCGTTACTTGAAGAATTGGTTCCAAATTCGTGGTAACTCGAGTGAGACACAATCATTGCAAGCATCGCTGTTGGTAATGATCTCCAAGGTTTCCTGAATGGCTGTACACTTAGGGGTAGAGTAGCAAGCTAATTTCTTTATATCATCCCACATAGGAGTAGCTGACTTGAATTTGACTTCTCTGGATAGTGCCGCAGCTACTGCACCGTATTTTGTGTACCTTTTAATGTTCGTTGACTCTGATTCTTAACGAACGCTTGGTCATTCCAATGTAGTATTGTTTATAGCGGTTCGGATACTGTAGGGGGATCGCATAAACTCTTGCTTCGCAGGAGGAAGGTGGTTTTTCACTATTTCTCTTTAGTATAATATGTAAAGGTGCAGGGGACCTAATGCCGACGCCGTAGTTCATCTCCTTGAGGGCGTTTTTGAGTTTGTAAGACACACTTCGTATGTATGGAATTGAGCCTAAATAAGGTAGCTGCGACACAGGGAGACTGGAATATTTGGCTCTGGCTTTTTAAATACAGCTACGTATCTGATGCAATGAATATCCGGCATCAGTGATTAACTTGATGACGCTTACAAGTTCGTGTTGTCTAGAATGGGTATCAGAAGAAACGGCGAAGGCTCTTTGAATTCAAGAACGGAAGATTGCTGCTTTGTTTTCTGCGGGACAGAAAGAGCCGCGGAACATCAGGTTGGGGACGGACGTGGGTTTATAGTAGACTTGTGTACCAAGGCGGTTGTCAGACAATTTCCTCAATAAAACATCCAGATAAGGTAAAGCGTTGTTGCTTTCAAGCTCCATCGTGAAATTGATCGTAGGATGTATATCATTGATTTTATCAAGAAAAATTGAAACTCTTTTCCGTGGGGTCATACAAAAATTACGTCGTCTGCATAACGCAGCCAACTGGTAGGCCGTCGTGTAGTGTAGGTTGATAATATATTCCGCTCAATTGGGCTAAGTATTGCTTCTGGAAGGACGGGTGAAAGTGAGGATCCCATCGGAGCGCCATTATTCTGTTTATATACTTGTCCTTGGAAACTGTTGTAGGTGAACGGGTCGCACAAGTAGGTGTTCGGGTCTTGACCCTCCGTGTAGGTATGTTAGTTGATAAAATTAAACGTTCCTTATCCTTCGCACATAACTAAAAACGGGATTACTTGAGATCTTTCCAGACTCCAAAGGCTAAAGGTTTCGCAATTCCATTCAACATTTCCAACCAGACGCTTTCCGAAGATGAAACAAAAGTTTTGGAGCTTGGACCAAATATTGCTTCCGAACCAGATCGAACCCAAAAAGCGTCGTTTCCGAATTCGAAAGCGTAATATCAGCGACTTTTAAATGACTCAAAAGATGAACTACGCCAGCTCTGTTCTTCCAAATTACGATCTTGGTATAATCCTACTAAAATACCTAATAAATTTATAATTCCGAGGCGACTTTCGATCCTTAGAAATGATCCATCCATAATATTGACTCTAAAAGACAAATCTGGCCAGATAGCGATTATGGACAAAGAAGACTACAATACGAAAATTGAAGAATTTATCACTGATTCTAGTTCTGTAGCCCTTCAAAGGAACCCTCTGAATTCTTGGATTGCGTAGGTACAAAGAGCAGCCCAGTTGCCCGCTATTCCATACGATCTTAGAAAAGCCGCCAGATTACCACCAGGCCCTCAGATCCCAAAGCTCTTCATAAGACTTAAGCACCATAAGCCCGAAAACCCGCTGAGACCCATCGTATCCAGGAAGTCTGCACCAACGTACCATTTAGAGAAAGCACTATCCAAATTCCTACGTAGTTTTCTTCCTGAATCGGACTTAGTAATAAGTTCCACTCTGGATTTTATAACGAAAGCCAACGAATCTCAATGTCCTGCCATGTGACAGTATTGGCAGCTTCGACGTGGTTTCCCTTTACCCCTCAATTCCCGTTCCAGAAGTCATCAGAACATTAAAGGAGGCCATATCTAATTCAACATTTTGCACGCAGGAGCCATGCCTCAGCATCTTCAAATTAATAGACTTGGTCACTAATTCCAGCTTCCAAGGACAAGTATATAAACATAATAATGGCGCTCCGATGGGATCCTCACTTTCACCCGTCCTTACAGAAGCAATACTTAGCCCGATTGAGCGAAATATATTCACCAGCATTACCCGACGGACTACCAGTTGGCTGCGTTATGCAGACGACGTATATTTTGTATGGCGTAACGGAAAAGGGACTCTTTCAATTTTCCTTCATAAAATCAATGATATACATCCTACGATCAATTTCACGATGGAGCTTGAAAGCAACAACGCTAGATGTTTATTATCTAGATGTTTTATTTAGGAAATCGTCTGACAATCGCCTCGGTACACAAGTATACTATAAACCGACGTCCGTCCACAACCTAATGCTCTGCAGCTCTTTCTGTCCCGCCGAATACAAAGCAGCTATCTTCCGTTCTCAAATTCAAAGAGCATTCGCCGTTTCTTCTGATACCCATTCCAGACAACACGAAATTGAAAGCGCCGTCAAGTTAGCCACTGATGCAGGATATTCATTGAATCAGATACGTAGCTTTATCCAAAAAGCCTGAGCCAAACATTCCAGTCTTCCTGTGCCGCAGTTACGTTATTTAGGCTCAATTCCCTACATACAAAGTGTGTCTTACAAACTGAAAAACGCCGTCTAGAAGATGAACTACGGTGTCGGCATAAGGTCTCCTGCACCTTTACATACTATACTAAAGAGAAATAGTGAAAAACCACCTCTCTTCTACGAAGCAGCCGTTTATGCGATCCACCTACAGTATCCGAACGGCTCTAAACGATACTACATTGGAATGACCAAGCGTTCGTTTGGAATCAAAGTCAACGAACATAAAAGGGACACAAAATACCGTACAGTAGCCACGGCACTATCCAGAAAAGTCAAATTCAAGTCAGCTACTCCTATGTGGGATGATATAAAGAAATTAGCTAGCTACTGTACCCCTAAATGTACAGAAATTCAGGAAGCCTTGGAGATCATTACCAACAGCGATGCTAGCAATGATTGTGTCTCGCTCGAGTTGCCACGAATTTTGGAACCAATTCTTCAAGTAACGCCTTTTCTCTACCAGGAACCCGCGTGCAACCAACATGATACCTCGTATATTTAAATGAATATAACTTCGCATCCATTTATTGTCAAGTTCCCGCGTTATATTTTTCAGTTTGCAGTTTCTGTCTAACTTCCTTGAAAAAGCCATCTGGTTGATGTGCGAAAGCTTGGAAACGCTTATGTGTTTATTTCCTACGCCAATAAATCGGATCACTAGTACAGTGGTACTATGTACTAAAATGAAGAGATTCGTGCATACGTTTTCTAGCTGCGATGACGGACTTTAAAGCAAGAAAACTAAGAAAGAAATATTTATCTGCTTTACATATAGACTTTAAGTTAAACAAAGCAGAAGAAATATTACACTATGGAAAAAATACTTCAAGAAAATGTTGAAGTATTCACATAAATGCTATTGACAACCGATTTATCTGTTGTATTAAGAACGCCTTTTGAATCCCCTCCAACGTGCTTAAAATTCTTCAAAGTTATTCATACTCAATGGAACAGGTTAGAAAAAATTCTGGGTGTAGGAGAGCTGGCCACGGGTAAATTCTGGGTGTACCGGAGAGCTGGCCACGGGAAAAGTGCCGACCGGAGAACTGGCCACAAAAATTTTAAGGCGCCGTTTAAAATTTACATTTCGACCGCTTCTGGGTCACCTCTCCAGCGGTTGGTTATCCGAAAGATCACATAAAGATTCCGCAATTTTGTATTTATTTAATTACTACATTAAACGTATTTGTAAAATATTATTTATAATTTACAGCTCAACAAAAGAATTTCGCGGTTTAAAACCAATATCTGAACAAATTCTCTGCAGGCATGTACTCTTCAAAAATCTGTCCAATCATACTCTTCAAAAATCGGTCCTACATCATGGAAGCTCTTGGACATTGTACATATATAGAGAGAACACTGGCGCATACTATTGTAGTCTGAAGATGGAACATAGTGCTCCCGAAATATCACACTTTTTAACCTGTAAATATTTTAACTTTTAGTAAAAGTTTTACTTGACTTGTAAAGGGTTTTTCCCTTTCATAAGTCTTTATCGTGTATTGAGGGTGTTGTTTTTAACTTTTTGAGGCATGTACTAACGCAGCAAACCTAACGGGGCGGGGGGGGGAGATTAATACCTAAAATATAAAGCATTTCTGGTCCGATCAGGATATTTTCGGCGTTTACAAATACAACTCAACAAAAATATTTACGGACATGGGCTAACGCAGCAAACCTGTGTGTGGTAAAACTTAATACCTAAAATATACAAAATTTCTTGATCGATCTGGAGATTTCCAGCGTTTACAAGCTACAAGTGGACAAAACGTCTGCGCGCACCTGCTACCGCAGGAAACCTGTCTTTGGGAGGGCAGGAGGGAAGGGAAGCATAACGCCAGAAATTTAGAATATAGAGAATTTGTAGAGCTGTAATTTGTAAACTCTGAAAACTACTAGATCGGGCCAGAATTTCTCTATATTTTAGGTAAATTTTAGGCGACCCTTCCCCCTCTTCTCCGACATGCTTCCTGCGGTAGCTAATGCTCTGAGATAGTTTGTTGAGTTGTGCTTGTATACGTGAAAAATCTACCGATCACGCCAGAAATTTCTTATATTTTATGTTATAACATAATTTATTACGATGTTGGAAGTAGATGTTAGGACTAATACGATTGATAAATTAAACATAAGTAATCGATAAAGGTACCAGAGTTATTCCAGTCCTCCCAACAGAAGTTGCACATGCAATCAAGAACATGAAGCGGAGGAAAGCTCCAGAAGAAGAGGGAATTACTGTAGACATCTTACAAGAAGCAAGTGGAGAAATTGAAACAGTACTCGCTTGAATATTTAACTCGATGCCTTAATGAAGGAAAGATTTCTCAGGATTGGAACAACGCTACACTGATCCTGCTACATAAAAAAGGTGACATTGAGGATCTCAGAAACTACAGACCTATCAGCCTCCCTATCAGTGGTTTATAAAATCTTCACTAAAGTTCTTTCATACCGCTTAAAAGTGGCACTGGACATGGCTCAACCGAGAGCACAAGCTGGATTCTGGAGTGGCTACAGCACTATAGATCATACCCACGTACTGAGAGAACTAATTGAAAGAGCGAGGGAATATGAACTTCCATTGTGCATGGCTTGTATCGATTATGAAAAGGCCTTTGATTCTGTGAAACCATCAGCAGTTACAATGGCTTTGAAATTCTACGGTATTGAAGATGCATGCATTAATATCATTAATAACATCTATGAAAATGCAAGTGCAAAGATTCGGCTATTTGAAAATACAACACACATAAAAATTGGAAAGGGGGATGAAACAAGGTGACACCATATCTCCCAAGCTCTTTAATGCGACATTGGAAAATATCTTTCAATCACTGAACTGAGAAAACAAAGGGATAAAGTTTAATGGAGATTATCTAACCCAATCTTGTTTTGCTGACGAAGTAGTCATTTTTACAACTACCCTATCAGAGCTTCATTGTATGATCCAGGAACTTGCTGACAAGAGTAAAGAAGTGGGATTAAAGAAATGAACTTTCAGAAGACAAAAAGTGATGTTCAATGCTTTCACAAGAAATGAAGATTTATCGATTGATGGAGAAAAAGCTGGAGATAACAGACACGTGCCTTTATCTTGGACAGCTGATATCAAGTGAGGGTCACATTGATGAAGAAATTAATTGGCATACAAAACTTGTCTGGAGATCTTTTGGAAGAAACAGCATACTTTGCAAGAGCAATATGCCATTATGTTTTAAGAGAACAGTGTTTGATCAATGCATCCTTCCAGTGCTTACGTATGGTGCAGGGACGTGGACCTTAACTAAGAGAGACATACAAAGGCTGCAGACAACTCAAAGTAGCCTGGAGAGGTGCATGCTTGTGTAACCAGGAGAGATAAGAAGAGGAACTCGTGGATCAGAAAAATGACAAGAGTGGAAGACATCATGATCAGAGTTAAAATCCTGAAATGGCAATGGGCTGGACGTACTGCCAGAAGGACAGACCATCGATGGACAGCCGAAATTTTAGATTGGATTCCAAGGGACAGGAAAAGACCCAGAAGAAGACACCATAGGAGATGGGTGGATGAAATTCGAAAATATGCGGGAGTTACATGGAGGAGACTGGCACAAGACAGACCGTTGTAGAGGAAGCTTGGGGAGACCTTCGTCCAGCAGTGGATTGATAATTTTTGACAATGATGATGATGATGAAAAAAATCGACCAATCAGATGCCTTACAAAACCATATCTTTGTTTCTCAAGTTTTTACAGAAGGTTCGCATTTCTCGAACCTTTCTAGTGTTCAAAATAAAATAATAATTATCATTATTATTGTTATTATAATAAGGGATTCACGATGACTGCATTTTTCTCAACATATACCTCAAAAACTCAATCACCAAGATACACACTCCCGTACTCTTCAGGTCTTTTTCTTTTTGTTGTTGAAGGCTTAACGATTACCGTGAGCAACTCATTGGGCTACAAGCAGTCGCAAATCCCTATTTTGGGCCACTGGTTCCAGGTAAGGGAGAAAGCCAGTCAGGACCTAGGCAATTTTCCGAATGCCACCCCTGCACAAGCATTTCACCTATTTATTTGCTTTTAATGACGGATTCACTCGTCATTAAAATCAAATAAATCTTTCTTTCTGCCCCATTTTCATTACAAATCATTTTCATCAAAAGTTCTGATTCAACGTGAAACAGAGCAAGCACAGAAAATGACAGCTCTAATTAATAACAAGAAACTGTACACCAATTACACTTAAAATAGTACTAGTGATCCGAATTTCTTGGCGTAGAATATAAATCAAAGTTCCCTCTCTTTCGCACATCAACCAGATGGCTTTGTCAAGGAAAGTAGACAGCTAATTGAAAACTGGATGATGGATCACTTGACTTGACTAGACAATAATTGGCGCAAATGTGATCAGACATTCGAAAAAACGAGGCAAGTTTGGTTGGGTGCGCGGAACTGTGGTAGAAAACAAACATTATTTGAAGAAATGATTCCAAATGCGTGGCAACCCGAGAGAGACGCTGCCATTGCAAGCCTTCTTGCTGGTCAAGATTTCTAAGGTTTCGCGAATGGCAGTAGATTTAGGTGTGGAGTATGAGGCTAATTTCTTGGATATTATTCCACATTGGATCAGTGGACTTAAACTTGACCAATCCTGATAGCGCAGTGGTAATTTTATCGTCTTTTGAATCCCTTTTATGTTGGTTGATTCTAATTTGAAACGAACGTTTGGTCATTCCGACGTAGCATCACCTGGTGCCGCCCGGATATTTAAGTGGGATTGCATAAACACCAGCCTCAATTAGAAGAGGGGCTTGTCAATATTTCTCTTAAGCATCGTATATAAAGATGCCGTGGACATTATGCTGACACCGAATATCATCCTCTTGAGAGCGATTTTGAGTTGATAGGTCACTTTTGGTATGTAGGGAATAGAGCCCAGGTAGCAAAGTTACGGCATAGAAAGATTGATATGGCTAGTTTTGGCTTTTTCCGTAAAGGTATGCATCTGGTTCGACGTATATCCTGCCTCAGCGATCAATTCGACGATGTTTTTAAGGTCCTATTATCTAGAATGAACATCGGAGGAGACGGCGAAAGCTCCTCTAATTCCAGAACGGAAGAAGACCGTCTTGTAATCATCAGGGCAGAGTGAACTACGGAGCATCAAGTTGGGGATGGAGGTGGTTTTGTAATAGACTTCCGTACGAAGGCGATTGCCATGCGATTTTCTCACCAAGACGCCGAGAAAAGGTAAGGTGCCATTGCACTCAAGTTATCTTGGACAAACCTGTTAACCCGTGCGCCTACCGCGTTATTCTGGACAATTATGCCCTACCCACTCTGGGGCAATACTGTGGAACTGAGCCTTGTTGGTACCAGCAGGATAATGCACCGAGCCATAAAGCAAGGAATGTTGCGTCGTGGTTTGACAATAATTATGTATCGTGTGTGGACTAGCCAGCACAGAGCCCTGATCTTAATCCCATGGGCCACCAATGGGAGGAATTAGAGCTCCGCATAAGTAGTTTCGAACAAAATTGTACTACTAAGCAACAGCATTATGTACTGAATGGAAGCGCATACCTACAGCTGTGTTTTAAAACCTTGTTGAGAGTATGTATTGAAGGGTCAGTGAATGCATTAAGGCTAAAGGTGGACCAACAAGCGTGCCAATGTATGTCAATAAATACTATGTTCTGTTTCTCTTTTAGGTGTGAGGTGATTTTTGTCAATACAGTGTAGCGTTCAAACGACCGAGAATAAACCCCCAGAAGCACAACCATGAATTTAGTATCGAGTCATCCCAGCTGTAGTTCAACCCTATTGTCTTGGACCTGGTAGCGATTACAGAGGTTTGGAAAGTGTCGACAATTTGTGGCCAAGACTGCAACAACACCCTAACATAGCATCATCTCAGGCTGCCCAATGGGTCTTAATAACATTCCTTAAAAAAGATGCATTCCGGTTTATGTTAACTCCTGACAGCTGGTTTTCACTAAGTAATCGCAACGATATGTAGAAGACGAAATAATCTTGTACAGATGCTACTGAAGGTTAAGAAAAACGTGTAGCTTCTGTGCCTCATTCGGCAGCACATTAATCCCCTAGGTTAAGAGAATGGGCTGAATATGGTGCATAGGTAGAAAGTGGATTTACTTCTGTTGATTTTGGCCTGAAAACCTGAATGCTGACCTAACATACTGGAAACATTGTCATAAGACTGCAGTTACTTATGCCAATGTTGCAATCTTTAATGTAATTCATGATCACAGTGAATAGCTCTTCTCTGCTTTGTTACCACAGTGTTTTGTAGAAAGGTTGAGAGCCTTTCTATGGGCAAACCACACTCTCCGATGTTGCGGATAACAAGTGATAGCTGATCGATGAGTGCTACACTACCTACCAACAATTAATTGGACACCTGTGATTGCAAAGTAAAACAAAAGTTTATTCACTTTCAATAGTTGGTGGAGCCTCCACGAGCGGCTATTGCAGCTGCGACACTCCGGGGCATACCCCTCAAATAGGCGTTGTACGACGGCTAGCGGTATTGGTGTTTCCTCTCCACTCGGTTTGGAATAGACAGGTCAGTTCCTTCACCGATTTCGGACGGTGGGGGCACCCCTTAAGTCGACGCTCCCACTCGTCCAGAGGTCTTCCATAGCGTTAAGGTCCGGGCTATGCGCTGGCCAGTAAATTCCGATTAACCCCATTGTCACCATACTCAAGCCATGGTGTACCTCGCAAGCACGACAGGTGTCATTGTCATCCTGAAAGTAACATGGATCCTCATCGTAAAACATACCAGGAGAACCACCCCCATAACAAAATCCCACCGCCGCGGAATTCACATTTGGCAAAATACATTCCGGCCGGAGGCGTTTTCCAGGCAGACGCTAAACCCAGACCCTGCCATTCGAACGGTAGAGGGTGAACCTTGATTCGTCGCTCCAGAGAACCTGTTTCCACTGTTCAACGGTCCACTGTCGACGTGTTTTGCACCACGTTAGCCGAGCAGCACTATTGGACTTGGTGATCAAC
Organism: Macrothele yani; assembly: GCA_039090855.1. NCBI lineage: Eukaryota > Metazoa > Arthropoda > Arachnida > Araneae > Macrothelidae > Macrothele > Macrothele yani. The sequence goes on along the minus strand of CM077032.1, from coordinate 29,509,574 downwards.
GTCCATGATAACCAAGCAGAAGGGCTTTCTTACGGATGGTATTCATCAAAAGAACACTCCCGGTTGCCTTTTGAAACTCCTCGCGAATCTGGCGCATCGATATTGGTGCGGTTCTTCCGAATTTTCTGGCCAGCACCCGTCTGTCTGTAACTCCCAGTTTTGTGGGTCTGACAGGTCGGGGCAAATTCCGACAGTCACCTCTCATCTTCCACTTGCCAATCACGTAGGTCACTGTCAGATTTTGGGTACTTCAACTCGCTGTATATGTCACGTATGAATAGGCCATTTCTGTGATAAACCCGACGATTACACCTTTCTCCCGAAATCAGAGAGCTCCGGGAACTGCGTAGCATCTTGCATGCGACTGGTTGCGTTGTTGTTTCTACCACACGATATTTAACGGCGGCGGCCATGACGTGTATCAGGAATGTAGAGATATCGTCAATTGCAGTGGTGTCCAATTACTTGTTGGTAGACGGTGTATATACGGGCTGGAAACCACATCGTTATAGAAAGAACTTTGCAGTTTTTTATTTCATTTACAATATCTTCCACGAACTTTCGTCCCAATAATCTCAAAGAACTCCTCATATGTCATAGATAAGTAAGACGTGTTGCCACTTTCCTGGATTTATCTTTTCAGCAAAATATTTTGCCAAAGATGGGATCAATTTCAGCTATAACTTCCAGTAACATCATGAAATTTCCATCGTTATTTGAAATAAACCTTTTGTCACCACCTTCTGAAAGGTAAGCGCTTCAGCAGTAGCTAACGCTTTTATGACCACGACGACTCTGTGAAGTATTTTCCGCACAATAGTTGCTTTCATCGTCCAGCTGTTCAGTCAGGACATAGTCTATTCTTCCCACGTTGTTGCTTCTTTTCTTCAGAGAGATCATGCAACACTTATGAGGCATTGGAACCCTTCATGTTCGTTCCAATCAATCTGTGGCATTTTCCCAATGATTAATAGTGTTGTGTACAACCTGTGAGACTTCAGTGTTTTCTGGTTTTCAAATAACTTACAAACTCCCCAGTAAGAAACCGATCCTGTGCTTCCATAATACACAATCCAAGACCCTAGCCCGTACATGAACATTTAATGATTTCCTATAAA